>CAWUFW010001608.1:1432500-2710450 GCA_963921515.1 Calotriton arnoldi
TCCCTGCCTCGGTCTGTCCCTGCCTCGGTCTGTCCCTGCCTCGGTCTGTCCCTGCCTCGGTCTGTCCCTGCCTCGGTCTGTCCCTGCCTCGGTCTGTCCCTGCCTCGGTCTGTCCCTGCCTCGGTCTGTCCCTGCCTCGGTCTGTCCCTGCCTCGGTCTGTCCCTGCCTCGGTCTGTCCCTGCCTCGGTCTGTCCCTGCCTCGGTCTGTCCCTGCCTCGGTCTGTCCCTGCCTCGGTCTGTCCCTGCCTCGGTCTGTCCCTGCCTCGGGCTGTCCCTGCCTCGGGCTGTCCCTGCCTCGGGCTGTCCCTGCCTCGGGCTGTCCCTGCCTCGGGCTGTCCCTGCCTCGGGCTGTCCCTGCCTCGGGCTGTCCCTGCCTCGGGCTGTCCCTGCCTCGGGCTGTCCCTGCCTCGGGCTGTCCCTGCCTCGGGCTGTCCCTGCCTCGGGCTGTCCCTGCCTCGGGCTGTCCCTGCCTCGGGCTGTCCCTGCCTCGGTCTGTCCCTGCCTCGGTCTGTCCCTGCCTCGGTCTGTCCCTGCCTCGGTCTGTCCCTGCCTCGGTCTGTCCCTGCCTCGGTCTGTCCCTGCCTCGGTCTGTCCCTGCCTCGGTCTGTCCCTGCCTCGGTCTGTCCCTGCCTCGGTCTGTCCCTGCCTCGGTCTGTCCCTGCCTCGGTCTGTCCCTGCTCGGTCTGTCCCTGCCTCGGTCTGTCCCTGCCTCGGTCTGTCCCTGCCTCGGTCTGTCCCTGCCTCGGTCTGTCCCTGCCTCGGTCTGTCCCTGCCTCGGTCTGTCCCTGCCTCGGTCTGTCCCTGCCTCGGTCTGTCCCTGCCTCGGTCTGTCCCTGCCTCGGTCTGTCCCTGCCTCGGTCTGTCCCTGCCTCGGTCTGTCCCTGCCTCGGTCTGTCCCTGCCTCGGTCTGTCCCTGCCTCGGTCTGTCCCTGCCTCGGTCTGTCCCTGCCTCGGTCTGTCCCTGCCTCGGTCTGTCCCTGCCTCGGTCTGTCCCTGCCTCGGTCTGTCCCTGCCTCGGTCTGTCCCTGCCTCGGTCTGTCCCTGCCTCGGTCTGTCCCTGCCCCGGTCTGTCCCTGCCTCGGTCTGTCCCTGCCTCGGTCTGTCCCTGCCTCGGTCTGTCCCTGCCTCGGTCTGTCCCTGCCTCGGTCTGTCCCTGCCTCGGTCTGTCCCTGCCTCGGTCTGTCCCTGCCTCTGTCGCTGCCTCTATCGCTGCCTCTATCGCTGTCTCTATCGCTGTCTCTATCGCTGTCTCTATCGCTGTCTCTATCGCTGTCTCTATCGCTGTCTCTCTCTGTCTCTATCGCTGTCTCTCTCTGTCTCTATCGCTGTCTCTCTCTGCCTCTATCGCTGTCTCTCTCTGTCTCTATCGCTGTCTCTGTCTGTCTGTCTGTCTCTGTCTCTATCTGTCCCTGCCTCTATCTGTCCCTGCCTCTATCTGTCCCTGTCTCTCTTTCGATCTCTATTGCTGTCTGTCTCTGTCTCGGTCTGTCTCTGCCTCTATCTGTCTCTATCTGTCTCTGCCTCTGTCAGTCTGTCCCTGCCTCTGTCTGTCCCTGCCTGTCCCTGCCTCTGCCTGTCCCTGCCTCTGCCTGTCCCTGCCTCTGCCTGTCCCTGCCTCTGTCTGTCCCTGCCTCTGTCTGTCCCTGCCTCTGTCTGTCCCTGCCTCTGTCTGTCCCTGCCTCTATCTGTCCCTGCCTCTATCTGTCCCTGCCTCTATCTGTCCCTGCCTCTATCTCTCTCTCGATCTCTATTGCTGTCTGTCTCTGTCTCGGTCTGTCTCTGCCTCTGTCAGTCTGTCTCTGCCTCTGTCAGTCTGTCCCTGCCTCTGTCAGTCTGTCCCTGCCTCTGTCAGTCTGTCCCTGCCTCTGTCTGTCCCTGCCTCTATCTGTCCCTGCCTCTATCTGTCCCTGCCTCTATCTGTCCCTGCCTCTCTCTGTCTCTCTCTCTGTCTCTCTCTGTCTCTATCGCGGTCTGTCTCTCTGTCTCTATCGCGGTCTGTCTCTCTGTCTCTATCGCGGTCTGTCTCTGTCCGTCTCTTCCTCTATCTGTCCCTGCCTCTATCTGTCCCTGCCTCTATCTGTCCCTGCCTCTATCTGTCCCTGCCTCTATCTGTCCCTGCCTCTATCTGTCCCTGCCTCTATCTGTCTCTCTCTCGGTCTCTATCGCTGTCTGTCTCTCTCTCGGTCTGTCTCTGCCTCTATCTGTCTCTGTCAGTCTGTCCCTGTCTCTGCCTCTATCTGTCTCTGCCTCTATCTCTCTCTCTATCGCTGTCTGTCTAACTCTGTCTCTATGATCTATCTGTCTCGGGCAGTGCACACGTACTGTGTCTACACGTCCCTGTCACCAGCCCCCCCCCCCACTCCCCTCTCTCCCTGTGTAATGTAAAAGCCAGCTCGTTTTCTCCTGGAAAAGACCACTTTCAGCTTCAGCCTCCCCCCCCCCCTCGTGTGTGTCAGCCCGGGCTGAGACAGCTTCCCGGGCACACACAGCCGCACCCCAGTACTTCACAGGTCTTTAAAAGACCATTTACTTGTTAATGGAGGCTTTGTTGTATTTCGCCTCTTCTTAGCCCCTGCATCTCCACTCTGACTATCCTGGAATCGCCCGGCCCCCATAGAGCAGAGTGAGTCCGCGCTGCAAACACGGGTACGATGTCTGCAAGGTCCGCGGGCCGCCAAGGAAGGCTTGCCGGGCCGCTGGCGGCCCGCGGGCCGTACTATGAGTACCCGTGCTCTACAGCAACTACCTAGAGCTTCAAGCTGTTCACCTAGTATTGAAAGTGTTCCTACTTCGCCTCATCGCCAAGGTTGTGCTAGTCTGGATGGACAATACAACAACCATGTACTAGCTACAAAAACAGGGAGAGACGCACACTACCCAGCTCACGCCTGTCTCAGACCATTTGGCTCTGGGCTCTGTCACAACATTCATCTGTTAGCGGAACACCTTCCGGAAACAGACAACGACTTTGCTTTATCTGAACATCCACTGGTTGTGGTTTAGACTTGCAGCAGTGTGGCAACTGTAGGTAGGGGCAGCTCCCCCTTAGGGTATATGTGACAGTGTCCCACTGGTCATGGAGCTGACAGTGGGAGAGTAGGACACCGAACTTGGGAGGATCCTGGTAGTACATGTTCAGAAGAGCTATGGTGTCAAAGGGCATGTGGAGCAATAACTCGCTGAGCTCAGATGCTACAATGCATGACTGGGCAAGTAATGCACTGGGGGGTTATGCGCTCCAAAGCAGCAGAGGGAGAATTGAGCTAGATGTGCATATTGCTACACATTATCCTTCTATATTGGGACCTGTTTATCACAGTGTACCATGAACAAAGAGTTCCCTTCCAGAAAGGCGAAGTAAGTAAATCATTACAAATGGTCAAACTATGATATAAAATCAAAACATTTATTATGCATTTATATGGGAAGCTATGCAAGGTGAAAACAATAGCCAGTAGATACGAAATAACTCTGAAGGTCCACTATGTAAAGCAGTAATAGTTTTTTTCCTGGGCATCTGTGTGCGTCAACATTACATCCCAACTGAGCAGCCACAGGGCCATCATTAGGATGAATCTAATTGAGGGAGCATCTGAAGCAATAACTTTGTGTTTTGAAATCCAGAATAATAGCTAAGAAGTAGACTGAAAAAAGGAAGTTCAGCACCTACCTCATCTGCTAAGAGATATGACCCCAGTCTAGGGAAGGAAGCCAACAGAACTGGTCACTGAAGAATCCAAAGTAGGACAGTGAACAACATGAAACGTAAAACAAATCTTCAGCTTCCTTGATATGGCACAGTAGATTTGCACAGCAGAGAGGCACGGCCGACCATAATTGTCTCAGTGAAAGTGTGGCACAATCTATAGCCTGAGTGATTGATGATGTAATCAGTACTGTTTGCCAATGGACAGTAGCAAGAACTGAATGGCTCATAGACTGAAGAAATGGAGCTTTGTGCAGCGTAGCAGTGCAGATTGTCCCGGTCTTGCTAAGTTGTGTATGACGTTCATTGGAAGAGTTAGTATTTTAGTATGTAAGCATGTTACTAAGTCTTGCACTTATGTGGTCTGTTGATTTATCTTTGCCTCAATAAAATAAATCTTAGAATGCCTTAAAAACAAGATTAAATTAGGGCCAAATTTGTTTTAGAGTTTTTAACTCCTTCTTCTAGGGGCTTTTGCATGTATTTTGAGATGTATATATGTTGACTGCTCTGGGAACTTTATTGACTAACCAGTAACTTGCAACCTCATGATGTGCAATATGAGTGAAACTTCGTGTTTCTAGTAACCATTTTCTAGATAGCTAGTTAAAATGTTATTGATTCACTTTAAAGTTGATAGCTGTTTAGTAAAAAGCTACTTGCAAATGTTAAGCTAATGAGTGAACATTTTTTAAAATGTTAATTATTCATGTTTCTGTTTTTCAAAGATTATTTGTTACATTACTTCTGCTCATTCAGTTGTCATCTTTATATTGCTTCTTTCACTTAGTAAACATTGGTGTTGGAGAGCCAGACTTCATTTTGGGGCAACTTTATCACCTGTCCTCTGTACAAGCCCCAGAAGTAGCCAAATCCTGGGCAACACTGGCAAGTTGGGCATATAGATGGGGCCGAAAGGTTGTTGATAATGCTGGGTAAGTTTGGCTTCTTTATAAAAGTTTTAGCGTACACCCTGTTTTCTTATTAAGAACTTAAGATTTACCTGGCTACTGACCACTTATTGATTCCCCACATTCTGAAATCTTGATGGATACCAGACGAGATGCTTGTAAATGGGGTAAAAAAGGTTTCTCCTTACAACTGATGTAACGTACAACTTCAGTTTTCGTTATTCTAACCGTTCCCGGAACAGTAACCTAAAGCAGAATAAATTAAGTGGCCAATCCTGTGAATGGGTCCTTCGACCCTGGGATTAATCTCATAAAAAAAAGTAATAGCTAAAATTTTGCCTGGTTTTGCACTATTGTATAGTTTGTTTTAGCTGATTAACATTTCATTGCAACTTTTTGAAAACCTTTCCAGGTTTTTTTTCCAAACTGGATGTTGACTGACCAACACTGGCGGATGGGGCTAGGCTGCACAGCAGTTAGCCCATGGCTGCAGGTGCTGTCCCTGCCCCCTGTGCTCACCTGCAGCATTGTAAGTGCGGTCTCATCGGCATCAGAGCGGGAAGATAACGATTGTGTGAGGTGAAGGAGTAGGAGGTTTTTCTGCTTGTTGTCCGACATCCTGAGACGCTGCAGAAAAGGGAGCGCAGATGGAGTGCTCCTCGAAATTTTCAGTATCACCGCAGGACTGAAGACCCAAGGTTTTCCTTTGGCGTTTGGGCGCCGGCTTGGTGTGAGGGGAGAAGTGGCGGGCTACGGTAGCTCACTCTTCCTGTATTCCTCACTCCCCCTCTGCTACAGGTGCATCTGGAGGTTTAATTCGACTACAAAGCAAGGCCAGCTGCACTGTAGTGAGAAGCTTGATGTCCGCAACAATTTGAGGAGATAAATATACAGCACGCTGCACTGGTTTTTAGTGAACGTTGAATTTCATGCTCACCCTACGAAATTTTAGGGTGCTACAACATCGTAAGGGGACATGTGGTACAGCACCCAGATATCTGCTTCACCTCTTACCTCCGCCGCTCTTAGCAACAGCTGCAAATTTCTACTTGCAAGTGTGGGGCACTTGGCTCAGCCCCTTCAACAGAGTCTACAGTAGCCTCTGTGGTCATGAGGAGCCATAAAAAAACTGGTTGAGTGCCACAGATTGCATTTTTATTACTTTCAATATTTCTATACTCTTTCAGGAAAGAAAGGCACTTAATTGCCCTTTAAAAGGGATTCAGAGGAGGGCTGTTTATGCAAAGGGGGTCTGGAGACGAGTGCTCTCTTCTCCCCCCAGAGCCAACGAGTCAGCCAGTATAAGGTTAGGAACCTCGATGGAATGATGGCTAAATCCAAACGAGAAACTGCTAGCTGCCAAGGACTTAAGAGCCTGAAGGAGGTTGTGAGACCTGGACTGTTAACGGACACAGGCTCAATTGGGAGAGGGAGAGGAAGAGGCCAGCTGTAGCAATTCACTCCAAGACCGGGAGGTCGGAGATCCCTTGCCCCAGGGAACATGGTGGGAGAGAAGGTCTGTCAGAATGCCAGATCATTTCGGACAGAAGGAATGGACGTTTTAAGTCCATCCACAGAACACTATGAAGTCAGCGAAATTACCTGCTTGACCCCAGACAAACCAGCTGGTCTTACAGTGGAGTGGGTAGGTGGGGGACGGGGTGGGGCAGAAATCCTGTGAACTGGCATAGCCATGACAGAAGAGAATCCGCTGTCCACAATGGTGGAGAGCGGAGGAGAATGGGAGCAACCAAAGTCTCCTCAAAAGAATGGTACCGGCCAGGTGACCGGAAAAAACCCCTCTGGGTAACTTGATAAAAGAAAGTGACAATATGGCCCTATTACCAGCATCAGCCAAAAAGATAAGAGGGCAGAGGCATGTCCAGAGAGGCAGCTGGAGTACGCACAGTATATTTTTAGAGTGTGCGAGAGCGGTGGACTCGATCAGAGACAGACCCCGGCCACTAATAGGGTTGCTGTTCTGACAGTGTGGACAGAACCCAGTTGACGCTCTGGCCCTGAAGAGACAGCCACACGAGGGGCAGAAAGGTTGGATAAAATGGCATTTGGCATGGCGTGGGGATTCTGGATTCGGATGACTGAGACAGTTCAATGTCCTCGCTCTCTTCTGGCCAGTCTTCTAGACAAATGCTCAAGTGTATCTTATTGGAAGTAAGGACAGTTAATAAAGGTCCAAAGAGAGCATGTGCCTCACTTATCAAAGCTGACAAAAGGTGCAGTCTCTGAACGCAAAAATGAGACTGCTAGAAGGCAGAAAGAGTTTAGGACTCTGATAGAATTCAAGGTCCTGGCCATTCCAGCCTCCATCTGCACGGCAACTTTAAGGATTAATTGGAAAGGGAACTTGAAAGACTTCATGGACTCGCATGAAGTTCAATCCTTTCTCTCTGCTCGTCAAACTTTTTTGTCAGGAAGGGGGGGGGGGGGGAGTTCCTGAACTGTGAAAGGAGGATTAGAGCTTATCCTTTAATATACCTCTCTAACACCTGGAGGACTAGTACTGATACGGTTAAGGGGCTGCCCGATTACAGGATGTCCACACCTGGAGGACCTAGATAAATAGTCGTACAATTAATACTTTTTATCTGATCAAGACATCTGGCAGCAGATTCCTCACCTTTGAAATTCCAAGGCTGGATCCAGATGACTGTTCCTTGAGCAATACCCTTGCGCGTTAGTAGGTGGTGTCGGTCGGTTCTGCGTAACAACTTCGTCTGCGCCGGAAGTGACGTCCACGTCACCTATATAAGGCGCGCTGACGTCAGTACTTTTTTTTCCGCGTCAGCTAGCGCAGATCCATGAAGAGAGCTACCCTCTGTCACTTTTTGACAGACTTTTTTTAGATGTTTTTTTGATTGATTTTTGGTGTGTAGGTTTTTCCAAACATGGCGAAGAAGACTTTTGGATTCAAACCATGCAGCGCCTGCCACCACGCCATGTTGGTGACGGATCCACCCTTGATTGGTCTCTGGTGCCTGGAGCGCAACCACAATTCGAAGTCTTGCTCCGACTGCCGGGCCATGGCTCGGAAGGCTATGAGGGAGTGGCCCCTAAAGCTGCTTGCGGCATCGCGTTCGGCTCCACGCTTTTCGTTCCGGAGGTCTCGTTTTTTTTCTGTCCTGGTCGAGCGAAAGGTCTGGGCACCGCTCCGGGTGTCCAAAGTCCTCGTTTTCCCACTCCAAGTTGTTGGGTTGGTCAGGTAAGGGGCATAAGAAACACAAGAAGTCGAAGCGTGCTTCAACTTCCCCCTGTCCGTTGGTCGACAAGATGGATGAGTTTCGACACTCTAGGCCTCGTTCTGCAGAACCTGCGCCTAGGGTTGGCTCCGCGCTTCCCTGCCTTTCCAGGAGCAGGAGCAACCCCAGCCCAGTTTAAAGAATTCTATGACACCTTGTGCCTCATATTTATGCGACCTGACCCTCTCAGAGCAGCTTCAGGCTCCGAGCAGGCTCCATCGGGTCTGGCTGCTCCAGCGCCTATGCCCCCAATAGATCTGGTGATGGTTCCGGACCAGCGCCGGCACCCCCGGTGCCGCCAGCCCCATTCTTATCCCATATGACGCGGACTGATGCCGATTCCGGTGCGTACAACCCCCTTGGGGCCTAGGTCAGTTCCTCAGCCTTATTTTGAAGGGCTAGGAATGGAGGAAGATTGGGAGGGGTTGCTGGACCCTTTACAAGACCAGCTTGAGCACAAAATGGACTGTTATGAGAAATTGACTGAAGTCCTTCTGGGAACCTGGTCCAAGCCCACCACAGGGGCTCCTGTGAATAGGACAATCGCCCACCATCGCCCTGCACCGGGTGACTCAAAATTACTCACCAACCACCCTACCTCCGAGAGCTTGGTGGTCGAAGCCTCTACCTCACAAGTCGCATTTCCTTTTGCCCCCCCGGGCAGGTAATCCAAGAGGCTGGATAGTTAGGGCAAGAAAATGTTTTCTCCCTCCAGCCTTGCATTTCGGTCAGGGAACACTGCATGCCTGTTGGGCCGTTACTCCCACTCCTTGTGGGAAACTGTTGTGCAAGTGCTGCCACAGGTCCCGGAGGAGGCCCGGGCCATTCTTTCTCAAGCAGTATCAGACGAGAGAGATGCGGCAAAGTTTGCCATTCGTTGTGAGCTCGACACAACCGACTCACTGGGCAGAGCGATGTCATCGATGGTGGCTGTTCGACACGCCTGGCTGAGAACTTCTGGCTTTTTTGTTGATGTCTAGGCTTCCCGTATGGACATGCCCTTTGAAGGCACACGTCTCTTCAGAGACAAGGCAGACATGGCCCTGGAGCACTTTAAGGACTCACGGGCTACGGCCAAGTCCTTGGGCCTCTCAGTGGTCACCTGACCCAGTCTGTCTTTCGCCCCTTTCATGGCCACGTAAGTGGCTTTCAGCTGCGCCAGCCATATACCAACCACAAGACCGTGCAAGTTCAGCAATCTCTTGCAGCTGTGGGCGCTGTTATTTTCGACACTGTAGTTCAGGCGGTCAGAGGTCGGGTCAGTCCACCCCTCCCCCTGCAGCCTCCAAACCTTCGTAGTCCGGCCCTTCAAGATCACGGGTGGCCACTTGGCGGCAGGGTCAGCTATCACCTCCACCACTGGCAAAACATCACGTCGGACAGGTGGGTTCTTCAGATAGTCTGAAGGGGATTCTCCCTCCCCTTCGAGACTACCCATCCTTCCATGCCTCCAACTTACCACCGGTTGACGAAGAACCACCTGAATTTGCTTCAGGAGGAAGTCAGAACTCTCTTGTCCAAGGGAGCCATAGAGAGGATTCCAGCGTCAGAAGTAGGCTGTGGTTGCTATTCCCGCTATTTTCTGGTCCTGAAAAAGGACAAGGGCCTTTGTTCTATCTTAGATCTGTGAGCCCTCAATTACTTCCTCAAAATGGAAAAGTTCAGGATGCTCACTCTTTCTCAGGTCTTGTCTGCCCTAGACTCCAGAGACTGGATGGTAGCATTGGGCTTGCAGGTCGCCTATTTTCACATTCCCATCCTGCCTGCTCATCGGCATTACCTGTGGTTCACGGTAGGCCGCAAGCACTTACAGTTCATGGTGCTAGCCTTTGGCCTTACCAGCGCCCCTTGGGTGTTCACCAAGGGGATGCCGGTGGTAGCAGCTCATCTGTGCAGATCAGTGGTGCCAGTCTTAACCTATCTTGCAAACTGGCTGTTGAAGGCAGGCTCGCCCCAGGCTGTCCTCTCCCACCTCGAGACTACGGCGAACCTCCTTCTTTCGCTGGGGTTCACTAGTAATGTGTCAAAGTCACACCTGACTCCCTATCAGAGGCTCCCTTTCATCTGGCTGTTCTGGACGCAGTGCAGTTTCAGGCCTATCCTCTCTAGCAGCGAGTCCAGGATATTCAGGCTATGATACCAATGTTTCAGCCTCTATCCTAGATTTCGGTGAGGCTGACTCTGAGGCTCCTGGGCCTCATGACCTCCTGCTTGTGACACATGCCAGATGGCTTATGCGGGCTCTGCAATGGGACCTGAAGTTCCAGTGGGCGCAGCATCAGGAGAATGTCTCCAAAATTATCCAGATCTCGAAGGGAACTGCACAGGACCTCCAGTGGTGGCTGACCAACCGTGATTGGGTCAGATGCAGACTCCTCTCCCTTCCCCAACCAGATCATTCAGTAGTGACAGATGCGTCACTCCTGGGATGGGGTGGCCATCAATGAGGGGTGCAGGCCATTGGACTCTGTTCACCGGCGGAATGCGGACTCCACATCAACTTGCTGGAGCTCTGAGCGATTTGCCTGGCACTGAAAGCTTTTCTTCCTTCTATCAAGGGAAAGCTGGTTCAGGTGTTCACGGACAACACCACCACCATGTGGTACTGCAACAAACAGGGTGGCGTGGGGTCGTGGACCCTTTGTCAAGAGTCCCTGCGTCTGTGGACATGGCTGGAACCGTAGGGCATATCCCTGGTAGTTCAACACCTGGCAGGTTCCCTGAACGCCAGGCCGACAAACTCAGTCATCGATGCCTAGCGGATCACAAAAGGACATCTCCATCTGGAGGCGGCACAAGGTCCCTTTCGGAAGTGGGGAGAGCCTTATTTAGATCTGTTCTCCTCCCTCTGAGAACATGCAATGTCAGTAGTTTTGCGTGCTGGAGTTTCCACGGCAGCAGTTTTCGTCTCGAGTAGAGCTCTGGCCTCCTATCCGCCTTTCCGCTAATACCACTCTAGTCCAGAGTGCTCATGAAGATCAGGAGCGACTGGTCCCAAGTCATTCTTGTGGCTCCAGACTAGGCACGAAGAGTCTGGTATCCTGAACTTCTCCAACTGAGCATCGATCTTCTGATCAGACTGCCTCTTCGGGAGGATTTTCTGTTGCAGCAGCAGGGGAGGGTCTTCCACCCGAGCCTGTCAACCCTACACCTTCTTGCGTGGAGATTGAGCGGCAGCAGTTGACAGCATTTGACCTTCCTCCCGAAGTCTGTAATGTTCCTTTGGCAGCCAGGCATCCATCTACCAAGACCGGGTACGCCTGCCGTTGGCAAAAAATATTGTACAGTAAGGTATGTTGATCCTCTTTCTGCTTCTCTCTCTCAAGTCCTTCTCTTTATTTTGGCCCTTGCCCAGCAGGGCTCTGCTCTGGTGTGAGAAAGTGCCCTCTTTCTGCATGGTTGCCGCCACTTTTTGCAGAAGTGCTGATGTGCTTTGACTGAGTGTGCCCTGAGCACCTGCTAATCAGATACCCAGCCTATGTTCTTTCCCTAAAACTGCACTGAAAACAAAACTCAATTGGCATCTCTGGCCACAGGTCAGCCCCTGGTAAATGGTACCACAGCTACCCAGGGCACTGTAACCAGGGAAGACCTCTAAGGGCTGCAACACTTATTGTGCCACCCTTAGAGGCCCTGTACCTTTACACTCGCACACTGCCTTTGCAGGCTGCGTGTTTTGGTGCAGAGCAAAGTGAGGAGTCGACATGGCACACATGCCTGGTGCCATGCTCGCAACCCACTGCCCTGGCATAGATCAATCGCCCCTCTAGCTGGGTGCACTATACCAGTGGTTAGGGTACAGGTGCATGAGCCCTGTACCCCTACAGTGTCTAAGTCCATTCTTAGACATTGTAAGTGCAGTGCTACCATTAAGAGTATATGGTGCTGGGAGTCTGTCATTGCAAACTCCACAGCACCATAATGGCAACACTGAAAACTGAGAAGTTTGGTATCCAACGTCTTCGCACATTAAACCCACACTGATGCCAGTGTGGGATTTGATAAAAAATGCACACAGAGGGCATCTTAGAGATGCCCCCTGAAAAACGACCTACCACTAGTGTCCAGGCTGAGTGGCTGCTTTCAGCTGCCACCACCAAACATGTTTCTGGACCCCTGGGTCGAGAGCCTGCTGCTCTCGGGGGCCTGAAACAATGCACATCCTGGGACGAGGTGCCAAGCCTCCTCCCCCAGGATGGGCAGGGTCCACGAAGGGGAAGCTTCACAGGCTTGCCGCCTTTGTGAGCTTCCCCAGGCCACTTGCTGCTTTCAGCAACTGGTCCCTACTGGTTCTGACCCCCACTTTGGGCGGGAGAACCGGCGGAAAAAACAAGTGAGAGAGAGTTGTGCCCACCTCTGCCAACTCCACCCCTCAGGTGGGGGAGGCGAGGTGAAGCACAACTCTGTGCCTGCCATCTTGCAGATGGGGGGACCCAGCCAACCAGGGAAAGGCTTATGCCCCCCTCCCACTGGAGGGTGGCATAATAGGGGGTGTACCCACCCCAGGGAAGGGACCCATTGGTTCCAACCTTTTTACCTACCTGTCACGCCCCTAAATCTAGTATTTAGGGGCAGCCCTGAACCTTGCTTCCTCAGACAAGAAACCAGAAGAAGAAAAGAAGAAGGACCGAACAGCCGTGCCAAAGCTAACAAGAGGAGGACGCCCACTAACTTGGCCCCAGCCCTACCGCCCTATCCCCACCTCAAACCTGCTCCAGCGAAATCCCGGTGTGTCCTGCAGCCAGCAACCTCAAGAAACCCGGAGGACCTGCCTGCCTGCCTTCCATCCCAAAGACTCTGTCTCCTGTGAACACCGGATTTGTTCAACAACAGACTCCAGATCCGCAAGGATCCGCGGGTCTGCACTACTCTTCACCTGACGCCCACGGCCCGAGTTCGAGTGGTCCAACACCAAGAGGAGGTCTCCCCGGCTATCCTGACCCGAGAACCGGTGATCCCTGACCTGCCTCAAGCCTCCAGCTGACGCCTGCAACCTCAGACCGGAAGGTCCCCCCAACCGCGACCTGGAGCTGGTAAGAAGATCCGACCCTAAAAGGTACCCCTGCACCCGACGCCCCACGGCCTAGGGTGGCCCAACCGATGGTGCCTAACCAACCCCCAAGATCCCAACTTACCTCTCCAATTGGTGGTTGTAAGGAAGTGGGTTTCTGTTGCCCACTTTTTGCCAGACCACTGATGCACTTTGACTTGATGTGCCCTGGGTCCCTGCCAATCAGGTTCCCAGGGCCTGTGTTCTTTCCCCAAAACTGTACCCAATTGGCATCTCTGGCCACAGGTCAGCCCCTGGTAAATGGTACCACAGGTATCCAGGGCACTGTGACCAGGGAAGACCTCTAAGGGCTGCAGCACTTATTGTGCCACCCTTAGAGGCCCTGTACCTTTACACACACTGCCTTTGCAGGCTGCGTGTTTTGGTGCAGAACAAAGTGAAGAGTCGACATGGCACACATGTAGGAAAGTGGGTTTCTGTTGCAGTAACCCCCCCACTTTTTGCCTGATAACTGATGCACTTTTCCTTGGTGTGCCCTGGATCCCTGCCAATCAGGTACCCAGGGCCTGTGTTCCTTCCCTAAAAACTGTACTCAGCCTAAACCCAATTGGCATCTCTGGCCACAGGTAAGCCCCTGGTAAATGGTACCCTAGGTACCCAGGGCACTGTGACCAGAGAAGACCCCTAAGGGCTGCAGCACTTATTGTGCCACCCTTAGAGGCCCTGTACCCTGACACACACACACTGCCCTTGCAGGCTGAGTGTCTTGGTGCAGAACAAAACAGAGAGTCGACATGGCACACATCCCTGTGTGCCATGCCCACTAAACACACTGCCCTGGCATACCTCAGTCACCCCTCTAGCTGGGTGCCCTATGCCAGTGGTGAGGGCACAGGTGCATGAGCCCTGTGCCCCTACAGTACCCAGGCCCATTCCTGGGCACTGTAAGTGCAGGGCTGCCATTCCGAGTATATGGTGCTGGGAGGTCGTCAGCACGTACTCCACAGCACCATGATGGCTGCACTGAAGACTGAGAAGTTTGGTATCAAACTCCTCAGCACAGTAAACCCACACTGATGCCAGTGTGGGATTTACTGTAAAATGCACGTCAGAGGGCAACTTAGAGTTACCCCCTGAACCTAACCTACAATCCACGTCTTGTCTGAGGGGCTGCCTAGGCTGCCACACAGCAGACATGTTGCTGGACCCCTGGGTAGAGAGCCATCCGCTCTCCCGGGCCTGCAACAATGCACGTCCTGGGTGAGGTGCTAGGCCCCCTCCCCCAGGATGGGCAGAGGGAAGCTTCAAAGGCATTCCGCCTTTGTGAGCTTCCCCAGACCACTTGCTGTACTCAGCAACTGGTCCCCACCGGTTCCTCCCCCATCCTGGTGGGAAGACTGGAGGGAAACACCAAGGGAGGAAAGGGGTGTGCCACCCTCTGCCAACCCCACCCCTCAGGTGGGGGAGGCGAGGTGAAGCCCATCTCCGGGCTCTCGCCATCTTGAAGATGGGGAGCCCTGCCCAATCAGGACTAGGCTCCTGCCCCCTCCCACAGGAGAGTGGCAGGATAGGGGTGTACCCACCCCAGGGCAGGGACCCATTGGTCCCTGCCCTTTACCTACCTGTAACGCCCTAAATCTAGTATTTAGGGGCACCCTGAACCTTCCTTCCTTAGATTCCCGCAACCTAAGAAGAAAAAGGACGAAAGAAGACGCCCAGCAGAGGAGACTGCAGAGAACAACTGACTTGGCCCCAGCCCTACCGGCCCGTCTGCAGTTTCCAGAGATCCTGCGCCAAAAATAGTCTTGTCCTGCAGCCAGCGACCTCCAGAACCCCAGGGAGGACTGACTGCCTTCAACAAAGACCGGATCTCCTGTGAACAGCAGCTCTGTTCAAAAGAAACACCAAACAAAGACTCCGAGCCTGCTGAGGAGAAAGAAACCCGACGCCTGGAACCACCACTGCACCCGTCGCCTACAGCCCGAGTTCAAGTGGCCCACCGGTCCCAGCGAGGTCCCCCAGCTCTCCAGAGTCCGAGTCCACCGTGGGTTGACCCCTCCAGGACTCCCCGACGTCGCCTGCAGCCTCTGCACGGAGAACCCCCAACCGCGAGTGGCCCGGTAAGGTGAAATCCGACCTCAAAAGACACCCCTGCATCCAGACGCCCTGCGCCCTGGAGAAAGGAACCCGAGGTGCACCCTACGTCCCCGAGCCCTCCAACTTACCTGCCCAGCTGTTGGTTCCTCCTGGAAGTCTTCCTGGACCGAGCCTGCAGCTGAAAACCAAAACCGAAAATTTCCATTGAAATCAACAGGGCACCCGACCTCAAAACAGCACTCTGCACCCGGCCGCCCTAGTGCCGCTGAGGGTGCCTCTTTGGTGCTAACTTGGTCCCCAACGTGCCCTGAGCTTAACCCTAGGAGCTTTGCTCCCACAACCCCGTGGCCTGCTTGCCAGCCGCCACCAACCGGAGTCCCCTATCCTCCATAGGATAACATTGGGCCTCAACACTCTGCACCCGGCCGCCCTAGTGCCGCTGAGGGTGCAACAACAGTGCATCACTGACCCTGGGAGACCCCTGAGTCTAACCCCAGAACCCTAACTCAAAAGACCGATTACTTACCTCGAGACCGATAACTCATTTTTCCTCATAGGATAACATGGGCACTTTTTCTTCCAAAAAGTTTCTAAGTGTCGACTTTTGAAAACAAGAATATTCTTTAAAAATCGTACAGACTACCAAAACGTAATTACTTACCTGTTTTAAGTAAATGTCCCAGGGCTGAACCTAGGAGTCCAGCACTGGATTACAAAAGTAACGTTAAAAGTAACTTACCGGCGAATTGAATTTTCTTACATAGGGATCCATTGACTGGTTTTCTGTGAAATTTCTTCTAAGTGTCCACTTTTGAAATACCAAAATATTGCTTAAAAATCACAACAGTAACGAATTCCGAATTACTCACCTACTATCAGGAGAGACCTCAGTACTGCATCTTTTAGTCCAGTACCGACCATGAAAAGTAATTTTTACCGTACTTACCAGTAACTGGAAATTCCTCTCATAGGATATCATTGCCTGCTTTTTGTTGAAAAAGTTTCTAAGTGTCGATTTCTGAATCATACAAATATTCTTTAAAAATCGTACAAACTACAAAAACGTAATTACTTACCTGTTTTAAGTAAATGTCCCAGTGCTGAACCTAGGAGTCCAGCACTGGATTACAAAAGTAATGTAAACATACTTTGCTTGCAAACTGTATTTCCTTCCCTAGGATAACATTGGTAATTTTACCCAGAAAAGTTTCTAAGTGTCAACTTTTGAAATACAGTAATATTCCTCAAAAATCACTACCATAACCAAAACGCTTTTTCTCACCTGTTTACAGGAGGTGTCCCAGGACTGAATCCAAGATCCAGTCCCGTGGTTAGAAAAAGTAATCCAAAAAGTAATCTATTGCATTTAACCAGAAATTTCCATTGAGCTCAATGTATAATTGTGTTTAAAATTGTGTTGCATATTGCAACAACTGTAACTATTGCATTCAAAAGTCTATTGCCAATTGAACAGTAGTTAACTAAAGCATCTCATTCTGAGAAAGTATATTTTGACACCCATTGTTGGTTCTAAAATAAAACAACTATATTTTTATATACAAACCATTGGCCTAGAGTTCAGTTCTTGAGTGTGTGGCTTCATTTGCTGACTGAGTGTGTACAACAAATGCTTTACACTGTCCTCTGATACTGCCTTACTGCTCGACCAAGCTACCACTTTAGAGAGTAAGGTTATATCTAACTTTAGCCTCTGCCAAACCTCTGGGGACTGTGGACTCTGTGCACACTGAACCTTACTTTGGTGCAGTATATACAGAGCCACTTTCTTACAACACACCTCTGTGGGCCATGCCTACAACCCACTGCCCTGGCATAGGTCAGTCACTCCTCTAGCTGGGTGCACTATACCAGTGGTGAGGGTACAGGTGCATGAGCCCTGTACCCCTACAGTGTCTAAGTCCATTCTTAGACATTGTAAGTGCAGTGCTGCCATTAAGAGTATATGGTGCTGGGAGTTTGTCATTACGAACTCCACAGCACCATAATGGCTGCACTGAAAACTGAGAAGTTTGGTATCAAACTTCTCAGCACATTAAACCCACACTGATGCCAGTGTGGGATTTAATGAAAAGTGCACACAGAGGGCATCCTTGAGATGCCCCCTGAAAAACGACCAGCCTCTGGTGGGTTCCCTGACTGGTACACACCAGCCTGCCACCACGAGACATGTTTCTGGACCCCTAGGGTGGGAGCCTACGCTCCCTGAGCCCAGAAACAAAGCCTTTCCTGGGCGGAGGTGTACACACCTCCCCAGGCCAGGAAGAGCCATCTGTGGCAGGGGAGCTTCAAAGGCCTGGCAGCCTTTGTAATGCGACCCCCAGCCTCTCCTGCTATCAGGAGCAGGCCCCCTTCCTGTCTCCCTCCCTTTCGGCGGGAAGACAGGCGGGAAAAACTAGCCAGCCCAGGAGGTGTGCCCACCTCTGCCAACTCCACCCCTCAGGTGGGGGAGGCGAGGTGAAGCCCACTCTCCAGTGCTCGCCATCTTGCAGATGGCAGGCACTCCCCAATCAGGACTAGGGATTGTGCTCACTCCCCCACTTGGGGTGAGCACACCAAGGGTGTAGTCACCCTAAGGTCAGTAGCCCATTGGCTACTGACCTCAAGACCCCTAAAACGCCCCCTAAATACAGTATTTAGGGGGCAGCCCTGAACCAGGAAGGCAGATCCAGCAACAACAAGAAAAGGAAGAAGGACGACGAGAAGCCGTGCAGAGCTAACAAGAGGACGACGCCCACTGACTTGGCCCCAGCCCTATAGGCCTGTCTCCCCTCGAACCTGCTCCTGCAAAACCCCGGCGTGTCCAGCTGCCAGCAACCTCAAAAACCCTGGAGGACCTGCCTGCCTTCACTTTCCAAGCTGTTTCTCCCGTGAACACCGGACGTGTTTGAACCGCAGCTTCTGGTGCCAGCCAGGAACCGCGAATCCCGCACACTCTGCACCCGCTGAATCCGGCCCGAGTGGGCAAATACCCAGAGGAGGTCCCCCCGGCGATCCTGACCCGAGATCCGGCGACCCCTGACCTGCCTCAAGCCTCCTGACGACGCCTGCAGCCTCAATCCAGAGGACCCCCCCTTACCGCGACCAGAGCAGGTAAGAAAATCAGACGTCCCAAGGCACCCCTGCACCCGACGCCCCACGGCCTTGTGTGCCCAAACCAACGGTGCCCAACCAACCCTCTACATCCCAACTTACCCCTCGAAGTACTGGTAGCTCCTGGAAGATCCTAGTCCCCGAGCCTGCAGTGTTTCTTTGTTCCGGAGAATCTCCATTGAAATCAACAGGGCACCCTGTAGGAAAGTGGCTCTGTATATACTGTACCCAAGTAAGGTTCAGGGTGTACAGAGTCCACAGTCCCCAGAGGGTTGACAGAGGCTAAAGTTAGATATAACCTTACTCTCCAAAGTGGTAGCTTGGTCGAGCAGTAAGGCAGTATCAGAGGACAGTGTAAAGCATTTGTTGTACACACTCAGCCAGCAAATGAAGCCACACACTCAAGAACTGAACTCTAGGCCAATGGTTTGTATATAAAAAAATATATGCTTGTTTTATTTTAGAACCAACAATAGGATCAAAATATACTTTCTCAGTATGAGATGCTTTGGTTATTCACCTTACAGATAGGCAGAAGACTTTTTGATAGTGGTTATCACAGTTGGTGCAAGAGGCAACACAGGGTCAAATTCAATGCAACATTGAGCTCAATGGAAAATTATACTTAATTACAATTGATTACTTTGCAGAGCACTTTTCTAACCACAGGACTGGATCCTGGATTCAGTCCTGGGACACTTCCTGTAAACAGGTAAGAAAAAGCGTTTTGGTTATTGTAGTGATTTTTGAAGAATATTACTATATTTCAAAAGCTGACACTTAGAAACTTTTCTGGGTAAAATTACCAATGTTATCCTATGAAAGGAAATACAGTGTGCAAGCAAAGTATGTTTACGTTACTTTTGTAATCCAGTGCTGGACTCCTAGGTTCAGCACTGGGACATTTACTTAAAACAGGTAAGTAATTACGTTTTTGTAGTTTGTTCGATTTTTAAAGAATATTTGTAAAATGCAGAAATCGACACTTAGAAGAAATTTCACAGAAAACCAGTCAATGGATCCCTATGAAAGAAAAGTGAGTCAACGGTAAGTAACGTTGCGATTACTTTTTAGGGCCAGTGTTGGGCACTCGGGTCCAGCACTGAGGCCCCTCCTAATACTAGGTGAGTATTTTCGTTTTCGTGACTCGGTTGATTTTTGGTGAATATTCTAAAGTTTCAGAACTCCACACTTAGAAGAAATTTCGCAGAAAACCAGTCAATGGAACCCTATGGAAGAAAAGTGAGTTATCGGATTTCGGGTAAGTACTTGACTGGCAGGGTTAAGGTTCTGGGTAAGACTCAGGGGTCCCCCAGGATCAGGTAAGTACAGTTTTTACACCCTCAGCGGCACAGGGGCGGCCGGGTGCAGAGTGAGAAGGCCCAATGTTATCCTATGGCAGGCGGGGGCCCCGGGTTGGTGGCTGCTGGCAAGCAGGCCACGCGACTGTGGGAGCTGGGCTCCTGGTCACTTGCTCAGGGCAAGTAGGGAAGTAGGTTAGGATAGAGGTTGCACTTCCAGGGGCACTCGGGCGGCTGGGTGCAGGGTGCTTTTGAGCCGTCGGGCGCTCAATGTTAAACAATAGAGGTCGTGAAAGGTGAAGAAAGGCTGCAGGCTCGGGGACGGTGATTCTTCAGGGACGACCAACACTTCAGGAGGTAAGTTGGGGTCTTGGAGGATAGGTAGACACCCAGGAGTTGGGCACAGGGGGCCGTGGGCGCCGGGTGCAGGGGTGTCTTTGAGGTCGGGAAATCTTACCCCCTGCTGGTCGCGGTTGGAGGGGTCCCTTGTCCTGGGGCTGCAGGCGTCGTCTGGGTCGTCGAGGAGGGTCCTTGGCCACTGGATTCCAGGTCAGAATCGCCGGGGGACGTCCTCGAGGTCTTTGGTCACTCAGGCACAGGCTGGACTCGGCGGGTGCAGAGTGTGCAGGTTTCGCGGCTCCGTGCCAGGGCCGGGTCTTTGGTAGGTTTTCTTTTGAGCAGTACCACTGCTCGTGGGAGTCCCTGGGTCGAAAGCTGTAGCACAGAAGTCAGGTCCTCCGGGGTTTGTGAGGTTGCTGAGGCCGGGATTCCGCAGGAGCAGGTTCAGAGGTCGACAGGCCGGTAGGGCTGGGGCCAAGTCAGTTGTTGTCGCCTCCTTTTTAGCAGCTGCACGGCTGGTCTTCTTGCTTCGTCTTCTCTTCTTGTTTTCGGATTTGGGAACTGCGGAAGGAAGGTTCAGGGAGCCCCTAAATACTAAATTTAGGGGTGGTTACAGGTAGGTAAGGGCAGGGACCAATGGGTCCCTTCCTGGGGTGGGTACACCCCTATTCTGTTCCTCTCCAGTGGGAGGGGGCAGGAGCCTGTCTCTGGTTGGCCAGGTCCCCCATCCTCAAGATGGCGGGGACTCGAGTTTGTGCTTCACCTCGCCTCCCCCACCTTAGGGGTGGAGTTGGCAGAGGTGGGCACAACCCATTTCCTGCTTCTGGTTTTCCCGCCGGTTCTCCCGCCAGGAGTGGGGGTAGAACCAGTGGGGACCAGTTTGCTGGGAGCAGCAAATGGTCTGGGGAAACTCCAAAGGCGGCAGGCCTTGAAGCTCCCCCTGCCCATCCTGGGGGAGGAGGCTTTGGCACCTCGTCCCGGGATGTGCATTGTTTCAGGCCCCTGAGAGCAGAGGCTCTCGACCCAGGGGTCCAGAAACATGTCTGGTGGTGGCAGCCTGGGCAGCCACTCAGTCCGGACACTGGAGGTCGGGTTGGTTTCAGGGGGCATCTCTAAGATGCCCTCTGAGTGCGTTTACATTAAATCCCACACTGGCATCAGTGGGGGTTTAATGTGCTGAGAAGTTTGATACCAAACTTCTTAGTCTTCAGTGGGGCCATTATGGTGCTGTGGAGTTCGTAATGACAGACTCCCAGCACCATATACTCTTAATGGCAGCACTGCACTTACAATGCCCAAGAATGGACTTGGGCACTGTAGGGGCACAGGGCTCATGCCTCTATGCCCTCACCACTGGCATAGTGCACCCAGCTAGAGGGGTGGCTGACCTAGGCCAGGGCAGTGGCTTGTAGGCATGGCACACAGGGATGTGAGCCATGTCGACTCTTCACTTTTGTTCTGCACCAAGACAGGCAGCCTGCAAAGGCAGTGTGTGTGTGTAAAGGTGCAGGGTCCCTAAGGGTGGCACAACAAGTGCTGCATCCCTTAGGGGCCTTCCCTGGTCACAGTGCCCTGGGTACCCATGGTACCATTTACCAGGGGCTGACCTGTGGCCAGGGATGTCAATTGGGTGTAGGTATCAATGCAATTTTAGGGAAGGAACACAGGCCCTGGGTACCTGGTTGGCAGGAGCCCAGGGCACACTCAGTCAAAGTACATCAGCCATTCAGCAAAAAGTGGGGGCATACCATGTAAGAAAGATGGCACTTTCTCACACACCCGACCTCAAAACAGCACCCTGCACCCGGCCGCCCCAGTGCCACTGAGGGTGCCCCTTTGGTGCTAACTTGGTCCCCAACGTGCCCTGAGCTTAACCCTAGGAGCTTTGCTCCCACAACCCCGTGGCCTGCTTGCCAGCAGCCACCAACCGGAGTCCCCCTATCCTCCATAGGATAACATTGGGCCTCAACACTCTGCACCCGACTGCCCTAGTGCCGCTGAGGGTGCAACAACAGTGCATCACTGACCCTGGGAGACCCCTGAGTCTAACCCCAGAACCCTAATTCAAAAGACCGATTACTTACCTTGAAACCGATAACTCATTTTTCCTCCTAGGATAACATGGACACTTTTTCTCTCAAAAAGTTTCTAAGTGTCGACTTTTGAAAACTACAAATATTCCTTAAAAATCAGCCGAATAACAAAAACTCATTTTTTCAACTATTTGCAGGAAAGGTCCCAGTGCTGAATCTAGGTATCCAGCACTGAGTTGGAAAAGTAACGTAAAAGTAACTTACCTGTGAATTGAATTTCCTTCCATAGGATAACATTGGTGGTTCTATGTGAAAAAGTTTCTAAGGGTCAACTTTTGAAATACAAGAATATTCTTTAAAAATCGTACATCTAACTAAAATGCATTTTCTCAACTGTTTTCAGGAAATGTCGCAGTGCTGAATCTAGGATCCAGCACTGTTAGAAAAAGTAATCCGAAAAGTAACTTACCTGCAATTTACAGGAAAAGCCTATGTATTTCAATGTACTGGTCCAAAAGTTTCTAAGTGTGGACTTTTGAAATCTGAAAATATTCTCTAAAAATCGTACAAACTACAAAAACGTGATTACTTACCTGTTTTAAGTAAATGTCCCAGTGCTGAATCTAGGAGTCCAGCACTGGATTACAAAAGTAACGCAAAAGTAATTTTACCTGCATTTACCTTAAAAAGCCATTCATTTCAATGTACTGCATTTACTAAGTATTGCACCCTACTGCATCCCCTGTAAATCAAATCAAGTACAATCTTCATTGCTTTTTAAAACTGTGTACAACAAGTAACTTATTACTGAAAAGAATTGAATGCTTACCTGTATCTGAAAGAGACACGTTGGTGACAGATTCCTTACCTTAGAATATCCCCAGGCGTCAGGCTGGATCCGGAAAGTTTTTGCGTAGCAGTACCCTTGCACGTCGGTAGGCGGCGTCGTGCGGCTCGGCGCCCGTCGTCAGCGTCGTGATCGCCGGGATGACGTCGTGGGCAGTACTTAGACGCCGCCCCTGCGCGCTGACGTCAGTTCTTCTTTTTCCGCGCCAGTAAGCGCAGATCCGGGAAGAGCAGTGCCCTAGTCAATTTTTTACTAAATTTTTGGGTGATTTTTCACTGTTTTCTTTTCGAGTCGTCGACTCCTAGGTGTCGATAGGGATCCCCGGCTTCAAGCCATGCGACGTCTGTGGTCGAATGATGTCGATCACAGACCCGCATCTGGAGTGTCTCTTCTGTCTCGGCCGAGACCACGACACGAAGTCGTGCCCTGACTGCCGGAAACTTCACCCGAAGGCTTTGCGAGAGCGGTCTCGAAAGCTACTCGAGGTCCGGCAGTCGGCTCCGCGCCACACCAAGCCCCGGTCCCGGGAGAGGTCGAGGAGCCGGTCGCGGAGTCCCCGCCGATCGTCTGAGTCCAAGTCTTCGCGCTCCTCGGGTAAGTCGAAGCACAAAAAGTCTAAGAAGCATCATCGCTCTAAGACTTCGCCTCGCCGGTCTCACGACTCGGCTGAGGCCCCTGTCGGCACCGCCCCCGCGGCCCCGGACGTGCCTGTCGAGCCGCCCCCGCATTACCCGTCCTTTCCGGGTTCGGGTACAGGAATTCCTGTCGGCCATGGCCCGCCTCTTCGGGCCTCAAGGTCCCTCCGGTGCGCCTTCGGGCCCCGCGGGCCCTGATGGGGTTGCTCCGGCATCGCCGACGACTCCGGTCCCGGCGTCGCCTGTCCCGCCAGCCTTGATCCCGGCCTCGGCCTCGATCCCGGCCCCGGTGGTGCCGCAACCCCCATCGACGCCGGTTGACCTAACCACGCCTCCGCCGACGCCGATGTCCCCGGTGCCGTTCCTGACGCCGTCCGGGGCGTTGTTACCCAGCTCTTTCCGGGTCCGGACATGGAGCCGGAACGGCGTCGCCCGACGCCGGATCCGGCGCCGACGAGACCTTGGGTCCCAAATGTCCCTCTGCCTCCATATTTTTCACTAGAGGAGGACCAGGAGAGCTGGGAGGGGTCAGAAGACCCTCTCACACGGCAGTGTGAGTATGATCAGGACTGGGCAGAGGAATTTGGGGATGCCAGTGGTCTAGATACTTCCCTGACACTGGCATGCTGTCTCCTCCCGTGGCTACGGAGGAGGGAGCAAATTCGCAACGGTGTTGCGTAGAGCAGCTGGAGCCTTGCACCTCCAATTGCCTACTCTGGCTGTCAAGACTAATCTCTTGACGGAAGTGCTTCAGCCGGCAGCCTCCTCTGCGGAGACTGTGCTGCCATTTAATGATGCACTGATTGACGTTCTTTTGGGCACCTGGTCCAAGCCCACCACAGGGGCTCCTGTGGATAGGAACGTGGCCCGACGCCATCGCCCTGCTCCGGGCGACCCCGTGTTTCTCTCCCAACATCCCACCCCCGAGAGCTTGGTTGTCCAAGCCTCTGCCTCCCAAACCGCCTTCCCTACCGCCCCTCCGGATAGGGAATCCAAACGCCTGGACCAATTTGGGAAGAAGGCCTTTTCTTCCTCCAGTGCTGGCTTGCGGTCGGTGAACACTGCTTGCCTTTTGGGCCGATATACCCACTCCCTGTGGGATTCGGTGGCGACTGTTTTGCCCCAGTGTTCTGAGGAGGTCCAGACACTGCTTACCCGCGCCATTGCGGAAGGTAGGGATGCGGCAAAGTACACCATACGTTGTGGCCTTGATACCGCCGACTCGCTGGGCAGATCGCTTGCAACGACGGTGGCGCTGCGTCGCCACGCCTGGCTGAGGACCACTGGTTTCTCGGGTGATGTCCAGAATACACTCATGGACATGCCCTTTGATGGAGTCGGTCTTTTTGGTTCCAACGCAGACCATGCGCTGGAGCGTTTTAAGGACTCATGGGCTACTGCCAAGTCCCTGGGCCTTTCTGTTGTGCGCCCTCCGCTAACCTCTGCTTTTCGCCCCTTTCGTGGCCAGGGAAGGGGGGCCCAGTCACGTCAGCAGCCCAGCCACCGGCCCGCGCAGCAAGCGCCTTCGCGTGGCCGAGGACGTGGATACCGCCGTGGCGGTTCGGGCAACCAGCGTGCGGGTCAGGCCACCACCTCCAACCCGTCCGCGGCCTCCAAGCCCTCCTAGTCCCTCCTTTCAGGTGCACAGCACGCCAGTAGGGGCAGGGTCCGCCATCACCTTCACCACTGGCGTCCCATCACCTCGGACAGGTGGGTCTTGGACATTGTCCGAAGGGGCTACTCCCTTCGAGACCGCCCCCCCAGCCATGCCACCTCAATTCCACCGCATGTCAGGGGATCACTTGATGCTTCTGCAGAAGGAAGTCATGGCCCTCTTGGCCAAGAGGGCCATCGAGCGTGTTCCGACCCCAGAAGTAGGGCGTGGTTGCTACTCCCACTACTTTCTGGTGCCCAAAAGGACAAGGAGGACATGCGTCCTATCTTGGACCTCCGGAACGTCAATCGCTTCCTCCGGAAGGAGAAGTTCAAGATGCTCACCCTAGCTCAGGTCTTGACTGCCCTCGACCCTGGAGACTGGTTGGTAGCGTTGGACTTGCAGGACGCTTATTTCCACATCCCCGTCCTGCCGGCCCACCAGCGTTACCTGCGGTTCACGGTAGGCCTCGAGCATTTTCAGCTCACCGTGCTCCCCTTTGGCCTTACCAGTGCCCCTCGGGTGTTCACCAAAGTGATGGCGGTGGTCGCAGCTCATCTGCGCCGGGCAGGGGTTTCAGTCTTCCCCTACCTCGACGACTGGCTGCTGAAGGCGGGCTCGTCCCAGGCAGTCGTCTCCCACCTCCAGACTACGGCCGAACTCCTGCACTCGCTGGGGTTCTCCATCAATGTGCCGAAGTCGCATCTGATTCCTTCTCCACAGCTCCTTTTCATCGGAGCAGTTCTGGACACGACGCAGTTTCGGGCCTATCCTCCCGAACGGCGAGTCCGGGATATTCAGGCTATGATTCCGATCTTTCAGCCTTTATCCTGGGTTTCGGTACGGATGACCCTGAGGCTGCTGGGCCTCATGGCCTCCTGCATCCTGCTGGTCAATCATGCCAGATGGCATATGCGGGCTCTGCAGTGGGACCTGAAGTTCCAGTGGGCGCAGCACGAGGGCAACCTGTCCGATCACGTCCAGATCTCGGAGGGGACTGCAAAACAGTTGCAGTGGTGGCTCTCGAACCGGCAATGGGTCATGGGCAGATCCCTCTCCTTCCCCAGCCAGAGCACACAGTTGTGACGGACGCGTCCCTTCTGGGATGGGGCGGTCACATGGGAGAGGCGGAGATCAGAGGCCTCTGGTCTCCGGCGGAGTCCCGGCTCCATATCAACGTTCTGGAGCTCCGGGCGATCGGCTTGCACTCAAGGCATTCCTTCCCTCTGTCAAAGGGAAGGTAGTGCAGGTGTTCACAGACAACACCACCGCCATGTGGTACTGCAACAAACAGGGCGGGGTGGGGTCGTGGACCCTCTGTCAGGAGGCTCTGCGCCTCTGGACATGGCTGGAACATCAGGGCATGTTCCTGATGGTTCAACACCTGGCAGGTTCCCTGAACGCCAGGGCGGACGAACTCAGCCGCAGGTGCATGATGGATCACGAATGGCGTCTTCACTCGGAAGTGGCGCAAGGACTCTTTCTTCAGTGGGGAGAGCCTTGGTTAGATCTATTCTCCACCGAAGAGAACGCGCAATGTCATCAGTTCTGCGCGTTGAAATTTCCAAGGCGGCACTCGCTCAGCGACGCTTTTCGTCGCGAGTGGAGTTGCGGTCTGTTGTACGCCTTTCCGCCTATACCACTTCTACCCAGAGTGTTGAAGAAGATTCGGCACGACCGGGCCCAAGTCATTCTTGTGGCTCCGGACTGGGCTCGAAGAGTTTGGTATCCCGAGCTACTCAGTATGAGCGTCGATCCCCCGATCCGTCTGCCTCTTCGGGAGGATCTTCTGTCGCAGCAGCAGGGTACGGTCCTCCACCCGAACCTGTCCAGTCTCCACCTGCTTGCGTGGAGATTGAGCGGCGGCAGTTGATTCCTTTCGACTTGCCTCCCGAAGTTTGTGATGTAATTCTGGCAGCCAGGCGTCCCTCCACTAAGGTGGTATATGCCTGCAGGTGGAACAAGTTTGTGGCATGGTGCACAGCAAAGGCTGTGAATCCCCTTTCTGCCCCTCTTTCTGAGGTTCTCCTGTTCCTTCTTTCCCTGGCCCAACAGGTTTCTGCCCTGGGTACCATCAAGGGCTATCTTTGTGCTATCTCGGCCTTCCTCAGGCTTCCTGATCAGCCCTCCCTTTTCAAGTCCCCTGTTGTTAACAGGTTTCTAAAAGGCATTACACACCTCTTCCCTCCTGTTCCGTTTGTGATGCCTCAGTGAGACTTGAACTTGGTTCTTACCTTCTTAATGTGCGCTCCCTTTGAGCCTCTGCATAACTGTCCTCTTCGTCTTCTGACTCTGAAGACAGCCTTTCTGGTGGCCATCACCTCCGCTCGGTGGGTGAGTGAGCTCCAGGCTCTTTCTTGCAAACCTCCCTTTCTGTCTGTTCATCCAGACATGGTTGTTCTTCGGACGCGTCCGTCCTTCTTGCCAAAGGTGGTTACTGCCTTCCACATTGGGCAGACCATCACTTTGCCCACCTTCTTTCCGCCTCCGCATCCTTCCAGAGAGGAAGAGAGGCTCCACCGTCTGGACCCAAAACCTGCGCTTTCCTTTGACCTCAACCCCGCACAACACTTCCGGGTGGATGACCAGCTCTTTGTTGGCTACGTGGGCGCCAAAAAAGGTCGGGCGGTGCACAAGAGAACCATCTCCCGCTGGGTAACCTTGTGTATCAAAGCCTGCTATTCTTTGGCTAAGAAGGAACCTCCTTTTAGGCTGCGTGCCCATTCCACCAGGGCAACGGCTGCTACCACGGCTTTGGGCCGCGGTGTTCCGCTGCAGGATATCTGTCAGGCAGCTACGTGGGCCTCGCTGCACACGTTTACAAAGCATTACTGCCTTGACAATCAGGTCCGGAGGGACGGCTTCTTTGGCCGTTCTGTCCTCCGGGACTTCCTTGTCTGATCTTTGTACGCAGACCCACCACCGGGGTTGGTATTGCTGGGGTATCTATTCTAAGGTAAGGAATCTGTCACTAACGTGTCTCTTTCAGATGCACAAGTTACTAACTTGTGTAACGATATATCTGTAAGAGACAGTAGTTAGTGACAGATTCCTACCGCCCCACCCATCCTCCCCGTTCTGCGAACTGATTTCTAGGGTTAAGGACATCCCTTTCAGGGCCCTAGTATTTTTCAGACACCTATGTCAGCTTCTTGCATGGCTCTGCGTTCCTGGCGCGGAAAGTCGTGTACAGAACTGACGTCAGCGCGCAGGGGCGGCGTCTAAGTACTGCCCGCGATGTCATCCCGGCGATCACGACGCCGACGACGGACGCGGAGCCGCACGACGCGCAAGGGTACTGCTACGCAAAAACTTTCCGGATCCAGCCTGACGCCTGGGGATATTCTAAGGTAAGGAATCTGTCACTAACTACTGTCTCTTACAGATATATCGTTACACAAGTTAGTAACTTGTGCATCAGGCTTGCTTGGTTCTAAAATAAAATAACAGTATATTTTTTATACAAAAACAATTGGCTTAGAGTTCGGTTCTTGAGTGTGTGAATTCATTTGCTGAGTGTGTACATCAAATGCTTAACACTGTCCTCTGATACTGCCTTACTGCTCGACCAAGCTACCACTATTAGAGAGTAAGGTTCTATCTAACTTTAACCTCTGCCTACCTTTGGGGACTCTTGGACTCTATACACACTGTACCTCACTTTGGTGCAGTATATATAGAGCCAGTTTCTTACATTGGTGGATCAGCGGTAGGATATACAACTTGCATTTGTTGGACTACTTGGTTACCACCTGATCACACGACCGAACTCTTAAATTGCCTTTAGAATTCTAATTTTTTCAAATTGGCATTTTTTTTCCAAACTAATAAAAGTCTTGTTAGGGCCTTGCTTAAGTCCCTTTAGAATTTTAGAAAATAAAAAGTCCCTATAGTCAAGGGTAGAGGGGTTAGAACTTTTTGTTAGAATGTCTCAAGAAAAGAACCCAGCTATTAGTGAAGATAATAATGACATGCAGGACATGTTTGGGGAGCTCGACCTCGCCCCTTACCTTCACTTGTCTTTCAAGGAAGTAAGGTCCTTGTGTAAACTCAAAAACATAGCAATG
This sequence comes from Calotriton arnoldi, assembly GCA_963921515.1. Lineage (NCBI taxonomy): Eukaryota > Metazoa > Chordata > Amphibia > Caudata > Salamandridae > Calotriton > Calotriton arnoldi. Next base: position 1,461,471 of record CAWUFW010001608.1, read on the forward strand.
GGCCCTCATCCAACCAAACAAAAGCTCCAGGAGCTATTGGCTGAGTATTCAAAGGCCCACCCCTCTGAAAATGGTGATGACCAGTCAGAGGAGGAAAGGAGTGAGGAGGATGGAGATAGGAACCCACCTCCACCACTTCCTAGGGAAGAAAGGGTCCCTGCAACCTTATTTCCAAGAGTTAACCTCTGGGGACCTAGAGGCCACACAGGTGGCTCAGGCTCTGGTGGGGACATTGAGGACAGCCTCAATGAGGAGGACAACCTTTTAGCAAGGTTGGCCAAAAGACTGGATCTAGAGTCCAGACTCCTGGCTCTAGAGAAAGAAAGAAAGGAGATGGGTTTAGCACCCATCAATGGTGGCAGCAATCAAAATAATAAGGATGAAGAGCAATCTTATGATCCTAAAATCCCCAAAGGGATTGTCCCTAAATATGAGGAGGGTGATATCACCAAGTGGTTCACAGCCTTTGAGAGGGCTTGTGAAGCCAGAAGGGTGAAGACTTTCTGGGGGGCACTCCTTTAGGAACTGTTCTCTGGTAACTGCAGAGACAGACTCCTGACCCTTTCTGGGGCAGATGCTGGGTCTTATGACCTCATGAAGAGAACTCTGATTGAGGGATTTGGGCTCACAACTGAGGAGTACAGAATTAGATTCGGGGGGGCTCCCAAAACCCAAAACCAGTCCTGGATTGATTTTGTAGACTACTCAGTAAAAACACTTGGTGGCTGGTTAACTGGAAACAATGTGCATGACTTTAATGGAATTTACAACCCGTTTATGAAGGAACACATATTAAGTAATTGCATTGATGAAAAGTTGCATCAGTACCTGGTAGACCTAGGTCCACTTTCTCCCCAAGAATTGGGAAAGACGGCAGACCACTGGGTCAAAACAAGGGTCACTAGGACGTCCACTGGGGGTGACCAAAGAAAGGGGTTACAAAGCCTCCCCAGAAGAAAGACAGTGAACCCTTCAAAGATAAAAGTAAGGAGTCCCAGGTAGCCCCCCAAAAACCTGTCCAGGAGGGTGGGCCCAAAGACACCTCACAAACTAAGACAGGGTACCAAGGTAAGAATTGGGATCCCAACAGAGTATGGTGTCACACCTGCCAAAAGGCAGGACACCACACCAAGGACCCTAGCTGTCCTAAAAACAAAGTCCCTAGCACAGCTCCTGGGGTGACTAGTGTAGCTCCAGGGGTTGCCAGTGTAGCTTTGGAGGAAGGGTCCTCAGATGAGGAAGCCCTCATAGCCTTCAACTGGAAAATGGGGCCACAAGGTAAGCTGGAGATTCCAGAGGGGTGTAGACACTTCCACCACCTACTGGTGAATGGAATCCCAGCCCTTGCCCTGAGAGATACCTGTGCCAGTCACACTGTGGTGCATGACAGGTTGGTTCTCTCAAACCAGTATGTCCCAGGGGAAACAAAAAGAGTAAGGACTGTCCCAGGGGGTGTCACTGTTAGGCCTGTGGCTGTAGTGCCCCTAGAAGTAGCTGGGTCCCTTAGATGGAGAAAGGTGGTAGTCAGTAAAGACCTCCCCCTTGATTGTCTCCTTGGGAATGACCACCCAGAGGTTGGTCTGAGCCAAAGAGAGGTACTGGTCCAATGCCAGACCTCACCCAAGAAACCTGGGGGGGCTCAACCTGCAGCTAGTGCAGCTAAGCCCCAAAAGAAAAAGAAGAAAAAGTGTAGGAAAGGTGGGCAACTGTTAGCCACAGTTCCAGTGGGCCAGGGATATTCCATCCCAGTAAGGGAGAACTCCAAAATTGGCACTGGTGAAGTCCCCCCTAGCCAACAAAAAGCCCTGACTAGTCAGGCAACTGTCCAGCCTGAGTTGGTGGCTCCTCAGCTGGCAGAACAGGGGGGAAGAAGGGTGTTCCCTACCAAGTGTAGTGACCCCCCACCCTAAAACTGCAGGCAGGCAACCAGAATCCAAAGAAGCCTGTAGGGTAGCCCCTTCCCCTACCAGTGAGGAGCTAAAGGTGTGGTTCTGGGCACTGACAGCTGTCAGTAGCCTCTGCTGGATGTTAGCCTTCATGGCAGCACTGTCCGTGGCATGGTGGCCTAGCCCCCTGCCAAATAGCAAGTTAGGCCCCCTGACCTTATTGGTCATGGTGGGGTTGCTCAAGCTGTGGTTAACCTCTGTGGGTAAGCTGGGCTTTGCCCTAGCTAAGTTAGAAATTGCAGAGGTAGGCACCTCTGAACCCAAACTAAAAGATGGGGTGAAGGCACTAAAGAGATAGGAAAGGAGCATTGGGAATTAGGTCCTGAAACTGTTGAGATAGGCCAGCTCCCTAACGGGGCTGACCTGGACAGAATGATGTAAGGCAGAGTAGGCCCTGCAACTCCCAAACCACTTCCTCTGCTCTTCCTCGCCGGAAAGACTAGGAAGACTCTCCCAACTTTGGCTGAGTCTCCTGGCCTTTGGGCTCGGGGGGGCTTGTGTAAGGAAGTGGGTTTCTGTTGTAGTAACCCCCCCACTTTTTGTCAGACCACTGATGCACTTTGACTTGATGTGTCCTGGGTCCCTGCCAATCAGGTTCCCAGGGCCTGTGTTCTTTCCCCAAAACTGTACCCAATTGGCATCTCTGGCCACAGGTCAGCCCCTGGTAAATGGTACCACAGGTACCCAGGGCACTGTGACCAGGGAAGACCTCTAAGTGCTGCAGCACTTATTGTGCCACCCTTAGAGGCCCTGTACCTTTATTTATATATATATATATATATATATATATATATATATACACACACACACACACACACACACCCCCCCCCATCCATCGACTATGTGTGAACACCTGCTTTGTGGGGACTAACCTTTCCCAATGTTTTAAAAACATACCAATAACTGAAAAATGTTAAGAAAAAATTCATAGTAGAGGATCCTGCTTCAAATTTGCAAATATGTTATTTAATCGCGCGCACAGTACCATCTTTGTGGGGACTTGAACGTGTGTTACCATCTTTGTGGGGACTTGCTCTATAATTGTCATTTGCTATTGAATACAATAATGAGCACAGGGCTAAATGTTTATTTCATCAGCAAGATATGCAAATAACATCATAATCTTTTCATAATTCAATAGCTTAATGTATTCTATGGGTACAAAATAGATGAATTGTGTTAATAAATTGCCAGAAAATAACATATATCAGATTTACAGAAGGGAATTTAAAAGTGTATGTAACTCTTTGCTTAGTGCTCCAAGTCTTAAGAGATGAGTGGGTGTAACTCACACAATTTTCTGTAGTGTCATTACACAAAATTACAGCAAAATTACGCAAACTTTTGCTGAATTACGCAAGAAGCATATCCCAGCATTTAGCACTTTTATTAGAGCGCAAAATGCACCCTTGCTTCCAAAACAGGCCTGAGGATGCATTTTGAGCTAAGGCAATAGCTAAGAAAATAGCTCTAAATGCAACAGAACCCAAACAGCAGCAGTAGGCAGCCACTTGTGCTCACTATATTTGCTATTCCAGTGCTCCCTAGCAATACATGTAATGTTAATGTTTGCATAGGAATGGTGTGTGATGATAAACACAGAGGTCATATGTGATCATATAAATATCATAGACTCTTCAGAGACACTATCTAAAACCATGATGAAAGTCCCCCACAGAGGTAGCATGCGAAGATAATGATGTTCAAGTACCACAAAGATAGTTTATGATTAAAAGAATGTTCAAGTCCTAACAAAAATTGTGTATGAAAGTAATCTTGTTGAAGTCCCCACAAAGATACAGAGTGATTATAGTGATATTCAAGTCCCCACAGAGATAGCATGTAGTTATTGGGATGTTTAAGTCCCCACAGCCATAGTGTGTGATTACTGGGATGTTCAGATCCCCACAGAGATAGTGTGCGCTTACTGGGCTAAAGTTTGGTTATTAGGATGTTCAAGACCTCATAGAGATGGTGTGTGAAGGTAGGCATGTTCATGTCCCCTCAAAGATAGTGTGTGAAGATAATGTTCAAATAGCTACACAGACAGTGTGTGAAGATAATGATGCTCAAGTCTATACAGTGATATTGTGTAAAGATAAATGTATTCAAGTCCTCACAAAGATAGTGTGTTATTATAGGGATGTTCATGTGCCCACAGAGATAGTGTATGATTAGTGGGATGTTCAAGTCCCCACAAAGATCGTGTGTTATTATAGGGATGTTCAAGTCCCCACAGTGATAGTGTGTGTTTATTGTGCTATTCAAGTTCAAACAGAGATAGTTTATGATTATGGAGATGTTCAAGATCTCACAGAGATAGTGTGTGAAGGTAAGCATGTTCAAGTCCCCATAAAGATAGTGTATGAAGATAACTTCACACAGATTAGGCCTGATTCACAAAGGTAAATCTAGACTTATTTTTTTTAGTTTTATATAGTGCGAATTCGACCTGTAGGTATCAGAGTGCTTTACATGAGCACCAGTTACGTTACAGATGGACACATTCATCTTTTGGTAGGCACGGGGAGATTTAGTGATTTGCCCAGAATCACTGGATGCTGAACGTCCCTGCTGACACTCAAACCCGGTTCCTCAGCTTGGAGGCCGACCGCTCTAACCATTAGTTCTAAGTTAAACCAAAAGTCTAACTTTACTACTTTTCAGTATTCACAAATGTAAGTTACGAGTAGTATCTTTACGACTGCAGATTTTCCACACTCAAGGCGGAGTTTCCACACTCGGGTAGAATATCCACACTCTGGGCAGAATCTCTGCACTTGGGGCAGAGATGCAGATCTCTGCACTGAGTGCGGAAACTCCACAGTCATTAGGATGCTGCTCGTAACTTACCTTTTGGATACCAAAAAGTAGTAAGTTACACTTTTGGTCTAAAATATAGACCAAAAGTCTAACTTTTCCTTTGTGAATCGAGCCCATAGTGTGTGAAGATAATGATGCTCAGGCATGTTTAAGCCTACGCATAGTGTGTGATTATAGTGGTTTTCAAGTCCCTTGTGACATAGTGCGTGGAGATTATCTTGGGCAAGAACATATATTGATAGTAAGCAAAGATAATGATATTAAAATATCCACAAAAATAATGTATTATTACAGGCATTTTCAAGCCTCCACATACTGTGTGATTATAGCTGTGATGAAGTCTCTACCAACATAGTGAGGGGAGATTATCATGGTCTTGTCCATACGGCGTAGTGTGTAAAGATAATGACATTTAAGTCCCCACAGAGATAGTGTGTGAATACAGGCATGTTTAAACCTTTGCATATTATGTGATTTTAGTGGTGTTGAAGTCTCTGCTGACATAGTGTATGGAGATTATCATGCTCAAGTCAATACAGTGAATGTGTGTAAAGATAATGGTATTCAAGTCCCCGCAGAGATACTGTGATATTATAGTGATGTTCAAGTCACCACAGAGATAGTGTGTGATTATTGGGATGTTCAGGTCCCCACAGAGATAGTGTGTGATTATTTGGATGATCAAGTCACCACAGAGATAGTGTGTGATTATTGGGATGTTCAAGTCCTCACAGAGATAGTGTGTTATTATAGGGATGTTCAAGTCCCCACAGGGATAGTGTGTGATTATTTGGATGATCAAGTCCCCCACAGAGATAGTGTGTGATTATTGGGTGATCAAGTCCCCACAGAGATAGTGTGTGATTATTGGGATGAACAAGTCCCCACAGTGATAGTGTGTGTCTATTGGGATGTTCAAGACTGAACAGAGATAGTTTATGATTATGGAGATGTTCAAGATCTCACAGAGATAGTGTGTGAATGTAAGCATGTTCAAGTCCCCATTAAGATTGTACATGAAGATAACTTCTCCACACAGATTGGGCCTGATTCACAAAGGTAAAGTTAGATGTATTTTTTTTGTTTGTTTCATATAGCGCAAACTCAGCCCGTAGGTATCTGAGCGCTTCACATGAGCATCAGTTACAGATGGACACATTGGGAGACACAGGGAGATTGTGATTTGCCAAGAATCACAGGATGTTGAGCGTCCTTGCTGAGACTCGAACCTGCTTCCCCAGCTTCGAGGTCGACCGCTGTAGCCGTTAGTGGAAAGTTTAACCAAAAGTCTAACTTTACTATTTTTCAGTATTCACAAATGTAAGTTACGAGTAGTATCTTTACGACTGCAGATTTTCCGCATACATATAGTGTGTGATTATAGTGATGTTCAAGTTCCCACAGAGATAGTGTGCGAGTATTGAGATTTTCAAGACCCCAAGAGGTAGTTTATGGGTATTGGGATGTTCAAGCCCCCACAGAGATAGTTTGTGATTATTGGGATGTTCAAAAACCCACAGTAGTAATTTGTGATTACTGGGATGTTCAAGTCCCCATGAAGATAGTGTGTAGTTATTGGGATGTGCAATACCCCACAGAGATAGTGTGTGATTATTGGGATGTTCAAGTCCCCACATGGGCAATTTGTAGTTACTGGGATATTCAAGTCCCCACAGAGATAGTGTGTGGTTATTGGGGTTCAATGGTGTGTGAATTTAAGCATGTTCAAGTCCCCATAAATATAGAGTGAACATAATGTTCACGTTTCCACACAGACTGTGTGTGAAGATAATGATACTCAAGCATGTTTAAGACTATGCATAGTGTGTGATAACAGTGTTTACCACATACTATGTGGAGCTTAGCATGGTTAAGGTCCTACATGGATAGTGTGTAAAGATAATGATATTCAAATCCCCACAAAAATAGTGTGATTACAGGCATGTTCAAGCCTCTGCATACTGTTGACCAAGCCCCTTCCAATGCAATGTATGGAGATAATCATTGTCAAGTCCATACAGTGATAGTGTGTAAATATCATGATATTCAAATCCTCACAGAGATAGTGTGCGGTTACAGGCATGTTTAAGCCTCTGCCTAGTGTGTGATTATACACATAATCTGTATCTGCCCAAGCTTGATGGACATAAGGCGCGCCGTACTCTGAGTAATATGGAACCAAAAGGGCATAAGAAGCTGTAGGCAGTCTGTGAAGCTGTGCTTTAATCCAGAGGAGACCCAACTAAACTGCCGACTAACAAAGTACTTCGACATAGTGACTAGAAGACTTAAGACTTAGTAAAAGGCGTAAAGAAGAGCAGCATGCAGTTATAACATTTTATTAAGTACAGAGACAGCCTGTCTAGAACTAGGCCTTGTTAAAATTGTGTCCAGTACTCTGAAGCATTAGCACTTTATTACCCTTGAAATGGACTGCACAGATAATGAAACTGAAATTGATACGACCTTCATTCGAGAGTAAACTTTTTAAATGTAAAAGCACAAAGATAAGGCTGAATGTAATTTTAACGCTGAATGTTTTTATATTGTGAGTTTTAATTAACTGTACAATAAATTCTTCTATTCTAGTGTGTGATTCTAGTGTGTTCGAGTCTCTACCGACAAGGGGGCATATTTACAAGACCCTATCGCCACAGGAACGTCACTTTTTCTGACGTTCCTTTGGCGATAGGGGCTTCGCCTTATTCACAAGGCGGCGTCAAGCCACTTAATGTGGCTTAAGGCTGCCTTGTCAATAAGGCACCCTTTCACGCTATACTTAGCGCGAAAGGCGTGGGCAATGGGTGTTGCAGTAGGTGTTCCGCCACAACACCCATTTATTTTGATGCTGCCCCATATTTACAAGGGTGGCGTAAATATGGGGCAATGGCAAAATTAAAACCAGTGAAAACCTGGTCTTAAACAGGCGAAATGAGGAGAAATGCTCTATTTCTCCTCGTTTTTGCTGTTTCTATGTGTACATTGTGCAGCACACTTAGAAACAGCAAAACGCCATGTATGATTGTTTATGTGCAGGAAGGAGTCCCTGGCCGATGAGCCTTCCTAAGCTAGAGTGGTGGGAGGAGCTGACACTTGTAACTGATGAGGGCTGTCCCTGTTCCCACACAAAGAAGTCTTCATCTCCTGTAGTGTATCTGGAGTCAGGGCAGGGAAGGGCAGGGTTTTGTGCGCTACAAAGACCTTACTTTGAAGTCTCCCTACTTAAAAGGCCAAAATGGGAATAAGAACTGGATGCCTGACACCATATATTCTGAACACTTCTGGACTGAAGACATTTTGCCAGGAAGAAGAGTTGTTGTGTTGCCAGTAGGCACTGCAACTTTGCTGTTTGCTTTGCTGTGTTGGCCTGCTGTCTGCTGCTTCTGTTCTGGGAGTGAGGGGACTGAGGTTTACTCTCTGCACCCTGCTTTCTAAGATTCTCCAAGGGCTTGCCTGAGTTTGCCTCCTGTTGCTGAAGTCTCAGGGACATCAAAGACCTCACCTGCATCTTGCTTCTAGCAGCTGAGCTCCTCTGCTGTGAGTCCTGTCCTCTCAAGTGGTGCCAAATCCAGTCCTGGGCCCCTTGGAGGTGAATTTGGTGCTGCAATCAAGAGACCAATGCATCGACTCCAAGCGTCAGTTCAGAATCAGCGCATTGGGCGATATTCAACACATTGCATCGCCTGCGTGCTTTCGACATCAACGCATCATCGACACCGCATCACGTTCAGGAACCGAGGTCTAGAACAAACACCGACGCATCACCTCCTGTGTGCAAAGCATCATCCCCGAGCGGGAAAGCTCAACGACCCAGCACCACCTTAAGGAACCGAAGCATAACCAGCATCTGCGACGCCTCACCTCATCTGTGCCACACAGCATCTTTGATTTTAGATGCATTCAAGGTACTGTAAGGGGATTTGCGTGATTCCTGTATCCAACCCATGCTCTTTCGCGGTCAGACTGAACTTTTGGATTTCTACCGGTCAAGTGTGACCAGATAGCCCCTGTCTGAGCTATTGTTTTCTAAGAACTAGAACTTTATTTAACCTTGAAGAATTCCTAACTTGATTGTGTATGTTGGATTTATTTTGTCGTTCTGGCCTTGTTTTACGCAGATAGATATTGGCTATTTTTCTAAACTGGTGTGGAGGACTTTTGTGGGGATATCAGTGTGTTACTGTGGGTGTGTGCACAAATACTTTACACATTGCCTCTAGAGATAAGCCTGACTGCTCTGTGCCAAGCTACCAAGGGGGTAAGCACAGGTTATCTTTGGTGTGTAACTTTCTTACCCTGACTAGGATTGTGTTTCCCTACTTGGACAGGGTGTATACTGCCATTTCTAACAACCTTCAGCAAGAATCTTCCACAGCTTGCTGGGCACTCAGTCTTGATCTTTACTTCCAAGCAGAGCAGCAGGTCCAGTGCCCCATTTACATGGAGCTCGCCCCCTCATTCGGAGCAAGCCCCTTCCTTCCTGTTTGCTCACACAGGGAAAAATGTTCTTAGGTTGGCAGGTTTGTAGCCGGTGGTAAATGAAACATCTACCATCAATCAAACACTTGGTCAAAATAGCTTGGGCCACATGATAGCCTTCACTCTAAGTAAGGAGTGTAGGCTTGATCATTTACATAAACCTCTCCCTGATGATTCAGGTGTCTATGCCCAATTTTCCTTTACTTGATACTCCACCAAAATATAGTACTATTACTTCCCTGTTTAGATTGCATCAAAATGAAGTACTTTTTAGCATCCCATGAATTGATTCAGAAGCTACCGAGAATCCAGTAAACAGTTATCAGACAGCTCTTAACTCTAACATCTTGGCTCTTATTATGAAAAAGTCCACCGAGGGCATAACATTCATGCATTTCGGTGTCACTTTGGTATTACAGTAGGGTCCACAGGAGCATGCATGGCTTCTTCTGGAATATGGTTTACACTTGCTCGGAATGTGTGGCAGCATGACCACAAGGTGACACACTGACTGTGCACCATCGTAGTAGCCAGTGCAGAGTGAATGCACCACCACAGAAGGTGGTGCACAGTCAATGCACACCTCAAGGGCAGTCCTTGGGAGGGATTACAGGAATCCAACGGGTCCTTCAGGCATCCCTCTGGAGGTGGTTGCATTAACACACTATACCGTACTCTGGGCAATCCCTGCACCCTCTTAGAACAGAGAAAAGTGCAGGTGATAAATGAGCTGTGGTTTCAAACTGCGGCTCTGTCTTTCACTCATGCACTCTTTTTGCAAATGTACTTCTAAATATTGAACAAAGAAATATCATGAAACAAGAATACAGTGGACAACATATTGAGGACCAAAATATCGTTAAGGTGTGTAAACATGGAGTAAGTATAGATTTACTATTCTATCTCCACATCTATGCACTTGAAGATATATATATATATATATATATATATATATATATATATATATTGTTAAGATACATATATGTGGAGTTAGATATACAAAAATCTATACTTGCCTTTCATTATTTGGAATTTCAATATTTTGTCCTTAATATTTCTGTACCGCGATATTCGGTCTTCGATATTTAGGGGGCACACCTCTCTTTGCAGAAGACATCTATCAGAATTCATGCCTGCCCTGAAGCCAGTGCATTTAATTAGTGTAATTGGGCATACCATCTACAGCACTTCTGCTGTCTTTAGCTAGGTTTGCGCTATCCAAATACCACGGGGCAGATTTACAAGCCCCTTGCGCCACCGGTGCATCACGTTGCGTGACGCACTGGCGGCGCAGCCTGCTTAGTGATATTTACAAGAACAGGTAAAGTCACCCTGCGTGACTTAACCTGTGCTTGTAAATATCGCCCCTGTTCACGCAACACTTTGCGTGTTAGTGGCGTGACATGGTTGTTGCTGTGGGTGTTCCCACGCAACACCAATGTCCACTGATGCATTTCCAGATTTACGAGAAATCGTAAATCTGGAAATGCGTCAGAATGCTCCACCACCCTAGGGGTGGCGTACTGGAGTGCAACGAGGAGAAATGTTTTAATTTCTCCTCATTTTTTCCGGTTTCAGTGCGTGCTGCATTCTACAGCACATATTGGAAGAGGAAATCACCTCATTTAATTGTTTTTGTGCAGGAAGGTGCCCCTTCCTGCACAAAAACAATCTCCCCACGACGCAGGCATCCTTGCACCATGGTGCAAGGGTGCCTGCGCCGGCGCGTGGCAGCAGTTTGTGCGCCAGCGCAGGGGAAGCACAGAGATGCGACATATTGTTGTAAATATGTCGCATCCCTGTGCTTGAAACTAACGCAGCACGGCGCAGCAAAATGACTTGCGGCACCACGCTGCGTTAGTTTCTTGTAGATCTGCCCCCACATACATATATATTGTTTCGGTATAAGCTGGGCACACAGAGATAAGGGTGCACCACAGTGCACACAGAGACAGTGGCCTCAATGTGGTCATGTTTCAAAGTGACTTTCAATCTCTACTATGGTCGCTTATGGCTAGACACATTACACTGAAAACAATGTGGCTCGCTCATCATGCCATCCATGACACAAGCCTTTCCTTCTCACAGCAAAAACTCCACACCTACCATGATTCCAGACCTCAAAGATCTGGGTGCGCTCTATCCTCATTTCTACATGCTCTGCAATAAATTTCAAATTGGAGGAAATTCCTTTTTTGTTCAAATGATCAAGATACAAACTTGGTCCTAGCAAGAATAGGAATAATTTGCAATTGTCTTGAATTTCAAAGAGCACTACCAATCTGAATCTGGCTCATCTCAAACTACTGTATTATAATCAAAACTAAATTTTGTAGGTATCTGCATCAATGAATAAATCTATTCTCGTACTATGCCATAACACCTCATTCTTGAGTCTACTAAATCATGTTAAGAGTACACTCCTATATTTCAAGCTTGATGCATTCTGTATACTTCATTGTACAACCAACATGCTACTCTGTGCTCTGAAAAGGGCACCCCGATCATGATATAAATCAGAGTGGTTCATGACCACAACATGGATATGAAGCCCTATTTAAATGCTACAATATAAAACTTGGCATATGATTTCATGCATACATAATCATGACTCGTTGTTTGACAATCCTGCTTAAGGGCCTGTTATGAGTTTGGCAGATGGCGTAGTATCTGTTGGGATGGCGGACGTCATTACCTCCACCATCCAAGGGGTACTCTGCCCTCCAAATTTAGAGATGACCGCTAGCCCTGTGGATCGTCTGCCAAATTTAGAAATGACTGCACACCATGTAGTCATCTCTGTACATTGAAAGGGACAGTCACCACAACAGTTCCTTTCAATCTACTAGAAGGTTTGGTGTATAGCCGCTGTTGGTTTTGACAGCCATATACCAAACTTCAGACTATTTTTGTTTTGCAAAAACAAGCTCTCAAAGTGGAAGTTTGTTCTTGAAAAACAAAAATTAATAACTCCCACGCCCTGGAAATGTTCTCCTAAATAGGATGGGTGGTGTAATGTTCATCCTCTGGCGGCCCCTACCCTGTCGGACACTTGGAGCAAGTATTTCATCAACAGAGTCAATCGGGGATCCATCAACAGTGCCTTTGAGCCCGATTTAGATTTTGGTGGCCAGATACTTTGTCATAAACATGACAGATATCCTATCCGTCCAATTACAAGTGCATTATATCCACATGCACTTGTAATAAGGCCAATGGGATATCAGTCACATTTGTGATGGAGTACCTGTTCACCAAACTCTAAATCAGGCCCTTTTTCATAAATGGTTAATGGGGGCATAGCTAATATTATGGCTGTGCTTGTGTTTTTCTACGGTGTATAGGGTTAAATAGAGAAGCGTGGAGAAAGCCAAATAGCTCAAATAAATATAGTGCCGGTTACTCTAAAATTGCTGTGCTAGATAAGTGTGGGAATGGAAGATAGCGTGCTTTGATGCACAGAATGCCAAAGTATTCAGTTCCAGGTTTTTATAGTGAAAGTACACATATTATGCAAAACTGTCATTTACTAGTTTAACCCAGCCTTATACACTTTGGATATGGTTTACTGACCGGTATGGAAAGGTTAAGAGGCAGTGCAGGGAATGTTGTGCCCATACGATTTGCATTTGTACAAAAATGGGGTAACGAATAGACATCAAATAAAACAAAGATCCACAAATGAGAATAAATGGCAAACAGGCAGGCACATTTTCACTTTTTCCATATGCTCCTGGATAGGTTTTTGACTGATTTTTTTAACATAGTATTTTATGGTTACCTCAATCTCATCAGAGACAATGGTCATCAAAACCCCTTTAGTCTCTGAGCTGTGTCCTCAAATCAGGAGGGCAGTTCCAAAGTGCTTTTGTTTGTCGGGTCCTGCTGTTCATTGTCATTCACCCACTCACACCACACCTTCTAATGAACTTTCAAAGGTGTCAAAATCCCAACTAGTAGCCTGCTTTGTGTCTCAATTGCTCACTTTAAGCAGACTTGCTTGATATCTGGAATTTACGGATTGTCAGCATACACCCTCACACAAAAAGGTTTAATTGACAGGCATATACATAAATGTTTTCTCTTGATAAAAAAAAGTCAAAAAAGCAAAACATGCTTTCCTTATAAGAATAAATGTGCTTTCAAACTCGAAACTCCACGCAACTGGGTGACATTTCTGTAAATTGGTTGGATATAATTGCAGAAAATGTCCCTAACGTAAACCAGTAAGAAATTGTTTTAAAAGCAAAACTCAACAGTACACAAAGCTTGGTTGCTGATGTGCACAAGTTTGAATAGGTGGTTTATGATTACACAAGCACTTTAGTGATGTGGCCCATATTGTAGAAAAGTATTTGTGTAAAGAAAGACAGGTTTTACTAACAAGCATGTCAGACTGGGACATAAAATAGGTCCTGGCACCAAAATAAAAGTAGCCCCCATTAGTGAATCAGGGCAGTGGAAGCGGAAGATGCCTGATTAATTTTGTTAGACTCATTAATAGTTTCGTTTTTTTCCAAATGCATTTTACACCAATGCAAGTTATCAGGAAAGTACAGTTGTCCTGTCAATTAAACACACTAAGTATTATTAAGTATTGACAGTTGTACTTGAATCACAGGTACTTCCAGTACACATTTCTTTCAGTACACACACATTTCTAGACAGGCCTGCTCTCTCCTGGAGAACAGGGCGAGTAAAACACCATATATGGCATAATGCCAACATTTGGAAGCAAGAAAGAGGGACGTTTAAAGAAAAAAAAATATGAATTTATTTTACTTGCATTGACAGCAAAAATAAAGCTGTATGTGGTTTACAAAATCGTGAGTCACCCTGCTGAGACAGGTGTGTTGGCACATATGACATGGGTAGAAATGGAAGTGCATGCAAATATTCTTCAAGCGCAGAAACACTTTGGCAATGGGGCCTACATGCATAGGGGTGCTATCTAGCACTGTAAGTGGGATAAAAAAGTTTGAGAGGGTACTCTAAAAAAGGCATGGGCAAAGAAGTGTACCTAGGAATATTTTATTAGAGGCTCCGCCTTAGTAATACAAACCACTTTGCGTATATGATTATAATACCTTCATCAGCTTCATCCCAATCATTTTCAGGGAGAAAAATGCAAGTACTCCCGAGGCCGGGCTTACACCACCCCACCCTCCAAAAAAAAAACAACGTTGGGGAGCCATGGGCAATGGCCAATGGGTCAAGGGAGCCGCGGGTCGAAAAAGTTTGGGAACCACTAATTTACACTGATAACAAATCACTTGGAGTGTAGGCCTAAAGGGTGCCCGCTGAAGACCTTTACAAAAGAAACTGACCTGTAGGTTTTCTTGATTACTGGTGATGGTGAGTCCTATGGAATGTGTTATAGTGTAACAGTACATAGTGGTGTATTTGATTGGAAGATTAAGATATATTTTGAGTATGAGCTATGGCCTGTGCAATTTGCTCAAATTTTCAATGTCCTGACGAAAGATGGGGGTCGAAGGTGGGTTTCTTGTTGAAGTTTGCTACATCGCTTCAAATTGTTGATGAGTATGCTGCACTCTATTGGTTTTTGATAAAACTAATATAAATATTTGAAAAAAAGAAAAAACTGCATAGTGCTCTGCGTAAATACATACATATGCTTGCCAGTGTAAAAACGTTGCTATGTTATCCACAATGCAAAATTAGCAACGTATATGTTAGAAGAATTTCAGCAAGCATTACCCACCAAGGTTAAGAGATCTTTTTAACCCAACCGGACCTTACAAAGTAGCAAATTATCGGAATAGCAAATGGCACCGACCTTTCAAAATCCAAAGGGTGGGTTAAATGTTCAACTTCTTCGCCATATGCTAAGGGGTTATACACGCATTATATGTGGAGGATAGGGAGACCCAATTCCAAAAGGATTTTCAAAGTAGATCTCAAGCTATTCACTCGCAGCTCCACCATTAAGTGAGGCCTGCCCCTGCACTCTCGAGTGTTGGTGATCGAGGCCCTCCTCCACCCGCAGGTTTCCCTGCGCCTCATCCCTGGTGGTCCAGTGGACCTCTGTCTCCTTCCTCTAACTCTGCTCTTTCACTCGTTTTTCTACCCTTTTTTATCTTTCACCTTTCTGCACTTTTCTGCATCTCAGCTCTTTTGTGCCTTATTTCTGCTAATTTTCCCTTCCTCTCGCTCTGCCCTTTCACTTGTTTTCACTCGTTTTTCTACCCTCTTTTATCTTTCACCTTTCTGCATCTCTGCTCTTTTGTGCCTTATTTCTGCCTATTTTCCCTTTTTTCTTTATCCCTTATTTCCTCCCTTTACCTTTCCCCGCCGCTGCTGCACCCGCGGCCCCTACCACCACAGCGCGACCGGCCCAATCCAGCTCCCCTCCCCGCTCCCGCCTCCCAGCTGTCCAGCCCTCCCCGACCCCTACTTAATGGCGGCCACTGCGCGGCCGCACAGCGGCCGCGGGCGCGACGCTGGTGCGCCGAAGGCGCGTCAAAGGCAAGCCCGTCTGTCCGCGACCCGACCGCGACCAGCGCCAGGAACCCTGGACCTCCGCCCCGCCAACGCTACGACCCAGCAGCACTCCAAGCACTCAACCCAGGCCGCAACAACAACTGCAAGCTAGCATCACCAGCCGACTCCCACGGACCCTTCAGCTGTCACCGCTGCCGGCACACCTGCAGCACCGCCAAGAACACGGATCCAGCACAACCCGCCCACAAGAACACAACCGAACCGAAGACCCTGCAATGCATCCTCCTCAACGTCCGATCCCTCCACAAACACGCCACAGAAATCTGGGACCTCCTCGACAGCACCACCCCGGACGTAGCGTTCTTCACCGAAACCTGGACCAACACCACCTCGGGACCGGACATCGCCATCGCCATCCCCCAGGGATACAAGATCTCCAGGAAGGACCGCCCCACCCGCCCAGGAGGAGGAATCGCCATCGTCCACAAATCCAGCCTCCGCCTGAGCACACTCCCTGACGAGCCCACAGAACTGATGGAACACCTTCACTTCAAGATACTGGCCAGCCCCACCGCCACCCTCCGAGGAACCCTCATCTACCGACCCCTGGACCCCGCGGACCCTTCGCCAACTCCATCACGGACATTATCTCCCCGCAGAGCCATCGCATCCACCAACTACACCCTGCTGGGAGACCTCAACTTCCACCTCGACAACCAACTGGACCCCAACACCACATCCCTCCTGGACAACCTCCACAACATTGGACTGCGCCAGATCGTGACCGAGCCCACGCACTCAGCAGGACACACCCTCGACCCCTCTTCACTACAGGAAACTCCATCACCTTCAGCCACACCACCAAACTCCCATGGACCGACCATCGTTGCGTCCACTTCACCTTCAGAACACCCACCATCCACAGACACCAGCACCTGCTTCCACGAAGAAACTGGACCAAAATCACCGACGACCAGCTCACCTCCTCACTCAACAACTCCACCCCAACCATCGTGGAAAACGATGACCCCAACACCGCAGCCCGAACCCTGCATAGATGGATCTCGGACAGCACCAACACCATAGCCCCCTCAAGAAAAACAACAATACCCGCGCCAAGAAAGCCAGATGGTTTACCACCGAACTTCGAGAGTCCAGAAGCACATGCCGCCGCCTCGAAAAAACCTGGAGGAACACCAAATCCACAGAAGCCCACGACAACTTCAGAGCTGCCACCAACGCCCACCATCAACTCATCAGAGAAACGAGGAAAAAAGCGATTGAAGACAGAATCTCCACCCACGCGCACAACAGCAAGGAACTCTTCAGCATCATCAAGGAGTTCGCCCAACCCACTAGCGAGTCTACCGACATCCCTCCCTCACAAGACCTTTGCGACAAACTCAGCACCTTTTTCCACCACAAAATCAAGAGCATCTACGACAACTTCGACGAAGACAACCAACACACTGAACCCTCACCAACCACCCCCGACACCCGGAAACCAGCGATTGACGACTGGACAGCCCTCACCACCGAAGACACACTGAAGACAATGAAGTCAATCCACTCAGGGGCCCCCACGGACCCCTGCCCCCACCACATCTTCAACAGAGCCGGCGACACCATCGCACCCATGCTCCGCCACACCATCAACCGCTCCCTGGCGACCGCCTGCGTCCCCGACGACTGGAAACACGCCGAGGTCAACCCCCTCCTAAAGAAACCCTCAGCGGACCCCACCGACCTCAAAAACTACAGACCCATCTCCCTGCTCCCGTTCCCAGCGAAAGTCATCGAGAAAGCCATCAACAGCCAGCTCGCCACATTCATTGAAGAACACAACATCCTCGAGTCCTCCCAATCCGGCTTCAGAAAAACCACAGTACGGAAACCACCCTCCTCGCCGCAACAGACGACATCCGCACCCTACTGGACAAAGGAGAAACAGTAGCCCTCATCCTCCTCGACCTATCAGCGGCGTTCGACACAGTCTCCCACCGCACCCTAATACGCAGACTCTACGACGCAGGAATCCAGGACAAGGCCCTCGACTGGATCCGCTCCTTCCTCTCCGGCAGGACGCAGCGGGTCAGACTCCCCCTTTCCTCTCGGACCCCACACCTACCACCTGCGGAGTCCCCCAGGGCTCCTCCCTCAGCCCGAAGCTCTTCAACGTCTACATGGCTCCACTCGCCCCCATCGTCAGAACCTACGGACTCAACATCGTGTCATACGCAGACGACACCCAGCTCATCCTCTCCCTATCCAACGAGCCCAACACCGCCAGACGCAACTTTCGAGAAGGCATGGAAGCCATCGCCAAATGGATGAAAAACAGCTGCCTACAACTAAACACCAACAAAACAGAAGTACTCATCATGGGCCCAAACCCCGATGCCTGGAGCGACACCTGGTGGCCCCCGCCCTCGGAAACCCGCCAACCCCCACGGACCACGCACGCAACCTGGGAATCATCCTAGACTCCGAGCTCAAAATGGACCGCCAGATCAACTCTGTCTCGTCTTCCTGCTTCCACACCCTCCGCCTCCTTCGTAAGACCTTCAAATGGATCCCCCTCGAACACCGAAAGACCGTCACTCACGCCCTGGTCACCAGCAGACTCGACTACGACAACGCACTCTACGCCAGAATAAACAAAAACCTCACCCGCAAGCTACAGAACATCCAGAACGTCGCCGCAAGACTGGTCCTCAACCTGCCAAAACACTGCCACATCTCCCAGCACCTGCGCGCAATCCACTGGCTCCCTGTCGAGGCGAGAATCACCTTCAAGATGCTCACCCACGCACACAAGGCCCTCCACGGCACCGGACCAGCATACCTGAACAGCCGACTCAAATTCCACGCACCCCAAAGGACCCTACGATCAGCCCAGCTCTCCTACGCCGTGGTCCCCCGCACCAGAAAGACCAGATCGGGAGGCCGCTCCTTCTCCTTCCTCGCGGCCAAAGCATGGAACGCCCTTCCGCTCCACCTCAGACAGACATCGCTCCCCATCTTCGCAAGAAACCTCAAAACCTGGCTCTTCGACAGACCCCCTCCTTGATGGATGGAACCTGCACCCCCCACCCCTAGCGCCTTGAGACCCTTACGGGTGAGTAGTCGCGCTTTAACAAACCCCTGATTGATTGATTGATTCACTCAGCAAGCTCGGAAAAGCAGATGAACACACCATCCAATGAGACAAGATTGTCTGTATGCACTTGGAAAACTGATAGTTCCATTGTATCAAACATTGTTGGCATGCTCATTAATTTATTAGGTAATATTCCCTTGAAGCTATCGTAGAATATAATTCAGAAATGACTAACCTGGATAATCTTTTAGCTTGTGGATGTAACCTATATGGATGTAGAAAAATCCCCCATTTGTGAAGGTGCAGTTAAGTAGTAGAAATGTTTTCCTCATAGGCTACATAGAGCTAGCTGCTCTGTCCTTAATACATCACCCATTTGGAATCAATCAATCAATCACAAGATTTGTAAAGCGCACTACTTACCCGCGAGGGTCTCAAGGCGCTGAGGGAGAGGAGGCGGGGTGTTGCCGCTACTGGTCGAATAGCCATGTCTTGAGTCGTCTCCTGAAGGTCAGCAGGTCTTGGGTCTGTCGTAGGTTGAGGGGAATGGTGTTCCAGATCTTGGCGGCGCGGTGAGAGAAGGATCTTCCTCCGGTGGTGGTTCTCCGGATGCGCGGGACGGTGGCCAGGGAGAGGTCGGCGGAGCGGAGTTGACGGTTGGGAACGTAGAAGGAGAATCGACTGTTGAGGTAGGCTGGGCCGGTTTTGTGGAGTGCCTTGTGTGCGTGGATCAGGAGTTTGAAGGAGATTCTCTTGTCGACGGGGAGCCAGTGCAGGTTTTTCAGGTGGGGGGTGATGTGGCTTGTCCACATAATTCAACAATGATCTGCACTAGATTCGAGACCCAGGACCAAAGGTGTGTCAGACATTTACCACTTTTGCCATCATTATGGAAGTTACTAGATTCCTAATGCAGCAATACTGCACCCGCAAAACTGATGCTGCAGGGTGCAGTAAATTCTGGGTGCGTTATCACCATGCTATAACAAGTTTACACACTGATTGCTGCATATTTTTTTCTGACCGAAGTGTGCTTGATGAAAAAACTTGGAGTGCAGGTTCCCGCACATCTTCCAATTCCAGTTGGTCTGGTAGTTCCCATGATGGGTCAAATTGGTATTGCCACAATTCTTTTAATATAGGCCTAAATGTCCATCTCTCTAGCCACTTTTTGAATAAAGTGCTTCTTTGATATCTTGGCTTTACAGTTAGCAGCCCACATTTATGGGCTGACTTTAAGTAGCCTGTTAATCACCTCAATTGATGAGAGATGTAGTGTTACATAAAATGTCAATAAAACAGGGTATAATGTGACTCAATTACAGGTTTGTGAAGTGGTAAGACCATCATTGGGGCAGGGGGTTATCATTATACATTATTACGAAGAAACAGTTGGTGGATTGAAACATTACAAACTGAGATGAATGAAAAACAGAAGTTCAGTGGATTTATCTGCTTTGAGTATATTAGATTTCAGGATAATCCTATAAATATTTCAATAGGCAGGGATGTTGAAATAATTGATCATCTCGAAGTCGTAAGATGTTATTTCATTTCCTTATGTTCGACATTACACTCATTTTGAAGTTAAATGAGAAATAGAATTGCAATCATTATTTTTTATTCTCTGCACATTTCTTTTTTTCTTAAATGTTCTTGTTTATCTAGACGATAACATATGAAATACACACTAGTTGATTTTAAGAGTAGGGTAAAAAGACCACAAGTTAGAGTCCAACAAAAGACTGTCCTCCAGTCAAATAGTTTTGCAAACCAGAAGAGAAAATGTTTCTTAATGGTGAAACCAGACACTACGTGTACACAACCACGATTTTCAGCAGTTATTAGATGTGGTGTAGGTATGAGCATTCAATGATACCTTATTTAATAGACAAAGCATGATTAATGTTTATTTAGTTTATTATTTGAATACAGTGGTTATGAATTTTCTTGTTTCATTCGTTTGTAGAATTTAAGTGTTATCTTCTGATAAAGGGACAGGTTATATCCCTAAATCATGCCAATAATTGTAAAGGAACTGCTAAAGTTAATGTATAACTAAATTAAAACTTAAAATTGAAGCTCAAACATCTTATTCATAAAACAGATAAAGTTATTATCCTGAAAGGAACGCCACAGATATTCGGAACAGGGAGCCAATGAATGACATTAATTTTCCTTGGGTATGTGGTAGACAGCTGTAAATTTGAGCCTCCTGCCAGTGTGCCAGAGGAAACCAGCTGCCTAATGTGGCACCTGCAATCAGTTTAACTCAAGGATTTAGCTTAGTGTGCAATAGTTGGGAAATCAGGAGAGCTCAACTTTTTTTTTTAAAGTTCTCTTTATTGAGTTTTTCACATATAAAACAAGGATTGCATTTGTCATTAAGCAGTGAATATACTATGTTACAGTATACAAGACAGTTTAGTACATCACAGGGGTCTTCCTAGCTTGATCTTATTCTGGCTATTGTCATTATCGGGTGGTGGCTCGATAGGGCCCTGCGGCCCTAAGTTATATATTCTTGAACATTGGGGATATGTCACAGTTCCGCCGGGGGATTCGTCACCTTTTCGTTCACAAATCACTGGGTACTCCCATTTAAACCGTCTATACATTGTTAACAATACAATCAGTCACCCTCAGAGGTTCCCGCCTCATATTTCACCATTTCATTACCATTAATGTCTTGTTGTTCCCTTTGGGTAACATGTGTATTAGTATATGCCTTTTCACTTTCCAGTCTCGGGTACCTCTCGTGTCATGTCCTCATCCCTGCGTATGGATAAATACTGTGTGAGGGGACTCCATATGTCTCTAGGTCTCGAATTACGGGGCAGCATTTCCGCGTAAATACTAGCTTGTTCTTGGCAAAATATTAAATCCTCTAGCCACTCCTTGAACTTGGGGGCTCTCCCTCTACCCCATCTACAGGCTACTCTGCGCTTAGCCAGCAATAGTGCGAGCGTGACATAGCGGCGGTATGGCCTTGGAATCTGTTCAGTGTATCCCAGCAACGCCAGCAATGGACTGCATTCCACTGCGCTGGATGTCATCTGCACTAACGCTTCAAATACTTGCGTCCAGTACTCTAGCACTCGTGGGCACTCCCAAGCCAAGTGTAGAAACCCTGCCCCCGGGCTACCACATCTGTCGCAGTTATCTGTTTCTCTTAGTTTGAACCGGTATAGCTTAACAGGAGTGTAATATATTCGTTGCACATATTTATAGTGGATAATGCGCAGTCTACATCTAGCAGATATGTGAGCAGTTTGTAAACAACAGTATTTCCATTGTTCGGGTGTTAGTTCGAACCCTAAATCTGCATTCCACTTCCCGAGCGCTGTGTGCTCTGGGTCAGGTAGCCGCGTGCGTATACCGTGATACAGCGCAGAAACTAGATGCCCTGGCCCTGTGGCTCCGAGCATGTTGTGTAGTGGTACCAGATGGGCCGGTTCTTTTGGGAACTCTGGCAGAATGGAGCGCATTCCCTGTCGCAACCGTATGTACAAGAAGAGGTCTAGTGGAGTGTTCTGTGTTCCATGAAAGAATTGATCCGCTGTGCAGAATATGCCTTCGTGAAAGAGATCTCCCCATTTAACGATTTTCGCGCGTTCGCAGAGTCTGCGGAAGCCTCCCTCCTGGAGCAGTGGCATCTGTGGATGATAGGAGAGGGACAGTAATGACGAATATATGACCTGGTTCCCAAGTCTCTTATTTATTGAATACCAGGCTTCGACCGTACTAGTGATTGTTGTTGGCTCTTCATTTCTTGCTCGGGGCGACGCAAGCAGCATCCCCTCCAGAGGCAGAGGGGCAGCCAGCCAGTGCTCTGCTGCTACCTGTGGCATATAGTTAGGCGGTTTAATCCAAAAATAGGCATAGTGCGCTTGCGCACATTCATAGTATAATTCAAAATCCGGGATGTCAAACCCCCCTGTCCATACGGTTTAGTTAACACCGACCATTTGAGACGCGATTGTTTACCCCCAAAACCAGTTTTAACAGCTCTGTACGGAGTGTTTTAAAAATTGACGTCCCGGGTGGTATGGGATATTCATAAATAAATATAAAAACTTGGGCAATATTACCATTTTTATTAAAGATACCCTACCGGCCATAGATATTGGCAGAGAGATCCATCGCGTGACATTACTAGCGAGGCGTTCCACGGCCGTACCATAATTAAGGCGGATTATCTCTTCTCCGTTTCCGCCAATTTGTATTCCCAAATATCGCAGATCAGCATCACACCATTCCAGCGGGTACTCTAAGGCAAACCTGCCAACCGCAGGCGTGAGTGGGAAGAACTGCGATTTTGCCCAGTTTATGTGGATGCCGGAGAGATACCCGAATGCTATAAATTCTCTCAGCATTGGATTGATATTGTTTTGTGGGTCTCTTACGTACAGTGTCACATCATCCGCATAAAGGGATACCAGGATCTGCCGTAGACCACATCGCAATGCTTTCTCTCGATGATGCTGTCTCAGTTTGCAGGCCAACGGTTCGATCGCAAGTGCAAACAACAAGGGAGACAGTGGGCATCCTTGTCTAGTGCCTCTCGAGATGGGGATTGCTGCCGACATATGCCCATTTATAAGTACCCTGGCTGTGGGACGCTGATACAGTAGTTTGATCCATGATATCAACATGGCAGGAAATCCCATGCGTTGTAATATGGCAATAAGGTAATCCCATTCTATTGAATCAAATGCCTTTGTGGCATCTAAAAACATTGCTGCCATGGGGAGCTCCGGCGCCACATTTTGCAGGACTGAGAATAATGTTCGTAGATGTGTTGTTGCACGTCCGGGTACCAATCCTGATTGATCCGGCAGCACAAGTTTGTCCATTAACAGGAGTATTCTATTGGCTATGACCTTGGCGAGTATTTTCGTGTCGCAATTTAAAAGTGATAATGGTCTATATGAGTCACATGCAGAGGGGGTTTTTCCGGGTTTTAGCAGGGATGTGATCAATGCCTCTCTCATCGAGGGGGGTAGCACCCCACACTCTAGGGATTCCTCGAACACCTCCTTCAGCACTGGGGCCATAATCTCTATGTATGTTTTATAAAATTCGACTGGCAAGCCATCCATTCCTGGGGCCTTACTAGATTTTTGTTGCATTATGGCCTCCCGGATTTCGTCAATTTCAAATGGGGCGCTTAGAAACTCTCGTTGGTTGTCCTCCAGCCATCCCAGTGCCACATCCCCAAGGAAGCCATCTAATTCTAATCCGCCTTGTCTTTGAGAGGTGTATAAAGTGGAATAGTGTGTCGTGAAGGCTGTCAGTATATCCTTTGTGTCCCTGTATGTCTCTCCCTTATCCCCTTCTATTTCTGTGACATGTTGTGCACATTGTGGTTTCCTAATCATGTCTGCCAAGGCCTTCCCAGGTCTTTCTCCCTCCCCATACTTCCTGGCGCACCAATATTTCCCTTTGAATTTGGATTCTCGTGCTGCGGTCTCCGTATACTCAGTTAGTTTCTCTCGTATTTCTAATTGTGGCCGCTCTTTACCCCCATTCGCCAAGCTAGTCTCTAGCGTCTTAAGCTCTTTTTCCAGTTTCTGTAAGGTCCTTTGTAGATCTTTAAGGATCCCAAAGCTTTTGGAGATACAGAAACCTCTGATGGTGACCTTAAAGGCTTCCCACACCGTCGCCACCAAATCTACTGAGTCTTTGTTCCTTTGGAAGAAGTCCCTGATCTCCTCCCCCAGTTCATTGTGAAAGACCGCATCCAATAAGGCCGTAGGTTGTAATCTCCAAGTGCGCCTGGGCATGTTATATCCTGGTGGTAAGATCTGGAGCTTCACCGGAGAATGGTCCGAGTATGTCCTAGCCAAATGCGACACATTCTGAATAGTGGGCCCCAAACCCCTTGAGAGTAGACAGTAGTCTATTCTTGCCCATGTTGCGGCCTGTGTGTTAAAATGTGTTCCTTCCAGAGTATCGGGATGGTGCTGGCGCCATGTATCTATTAAATTCCCCTTGCTTAAAATCTCCTGCATTGTGTGTTGTGCCTTGGTTTAATGGTGTGGTGCAGTGTTCGAACGATCCTTTACTGGGTTCAGTGCGACATTAAAATCTCCCCCCAAATAACGTGAGTAGATCCAATTGCTAGAATTTTCCCCCATAGGGTAGCGAAGAATTCAGGCGCATCAATATTGGGGCCATAGCAGCATGCTAACGTAACTGAGTCTGTGCCCAAGCGTCCCCATATTAGTACGTATCTGCCTTGGGGGTCCGTCTGTGTGCCCGTGAGCGCGAATGGGGTATGTTTTTTTATGATGATCGCTGTGCCCCTTGCATATGTCGAATATGAGGAGAAGATTCTATGCTCAGACCATTTGGCTGCAAATGTAGTGGGATGATGTGGGTTCATGTGTGTTTCTTGGAGCATGGCTACCTGTATGTGGTGACGGTCGAGGTAGGCTAGAATTTGTCTACGTTTTCTTGGATCTCCTAAGCCCCTGACGTTCCATGACATAATCCCCACCTGTTGTGCTTGTGTTGTTTCACCCATAGTCCCCATGGACCCCGTGATAATCCCTGCGCCCGTGTGTGTCTGTCTGCAGTTTATCGCTAGAATTTACCGTTGCCTGTCCTGTGTGTTGATGTACATGCAAACCAACATTTATAACAACCAACTCCCTGCCCACCCCCCACTGAGGCATCCCAATCATGCCAAAGAATCCCACCCTCCCCCTCCCGTAATCCCAACTTCTATATCCCCTGTGGGGAGTACGTTATATCCAAAAGGTTCTACTTCTGCTCGTGAGTCAATAGGGGGTTCTCCCGTTTGGGGGCCGTTCGTAGGTGGCACATCGGTATTCTCCCAGTCCCCAGGTGCCTAGCTGGTCCGGGCAGCCTCTGCAGGGACCGGTAGGTGTCCGGTGATAGGTCTCTGGCGTCTTCTGTTTTCAGCCGTTGTGTAGTATCTTATCTTGGATCTCTATCTCTTGTGAGAGACGTGACCGATTAGTCGGATATTGTACTTCTGGTCTGAGTATTGAGCCTCCTCGCCTCCCGCAAGGATGTCCTTTATTCTACTGTTCTCATTAGTTCTGGTGAGATCTCTGCTACTGGTCTTCTGACGTTGATCCTGTCTCCTTTTGTTTCCGCAATTGTTTTAGAAATTCTTCCACTTGTTGGGGTTTGTTATAGATCGTTTGTTTGCCTTGAAATGTTATCCTTAATCTTGCCGGGTATAGGAGTGCGTAATCTATCTGCGCTTGTCTCAGCTTTTGTTTCACTGGGAGAAACCGCCTCCTTTCTTCCTGTACA
The DNA here is from genome assembly GCA_963921515.1 of Calotriton arnoldi. NCBI lineage: Eukaryota > Metazoa > Chordata > Amphibia > Caudata > Salamandridae > Calotriton > Calotriton arnoldi. Next base: position 1,487,574 of record CAWUFW010001608.1, read on the forward strand.
GTGGCTGTAAAGTCGGGATATAGAGTGAAGGGCACTCCTTCATACTGTAGTTGTTTCTTCTCACGGGCTATACGTAGTGCAGCATCGCGGTCCCGATAGTTGAGTAGCCGGGCTATGATGGGGCGCGGCGGAGCTCCTGGCAGGGGCCTCGGGCCCAATGCACGATGCGCTCTTTCTACTATGAAGTGGGGGGACAAGGCCTCCGCTCCCATCACCTCGAGTAGCAGCTTCTCTATGTATAGTTCCATTTTGCCCGTGTTGGTACTCTCTGGAAGCCCTAGGACTCTTATGTTATTCCTCCTGCTTCTGGCTTCAATGTCCTCGTTCTTTGCTGCTATTATTTTCAGGAGTTTATCCATTTGCTCCATCGTGCTTTGCATGCGCGTTGTTGTGTCTTCAGTGTCGGAAATGCGTTGTTCCGCCTCTTTTAGGCGCTCGTCATGTTTTTCCAGTTTATGAACAATATTGTCCATGCGGGTGGTCATTGCGTCTACTTTGCCCGCTATGGAAGCTAGGCCCTGCCGCACCTCAAGCATGAAAGTTTTCATGTCATCTCCGGATGAGGTATTGGCTTCAGTCATCATGGGTTCCGCTCCAGCCTCCGTCTTCGGTTGTTGAGACCTAGTTGTTCTCTTTGTTTCAAATTGTAGGCGCGGTTGTTTTGCGTCTGGCTTCCCCATCCCTGTCGGTCGCTTACGCTGTATGTTCTTTCTCGGGGGGGGGGGGTGCGGGCTGTATGAAGTAGGGCTTGAGAATGTTCCGTGAGAGGGCAGGCTTCTCACCATGCGTGGGCCATGTATTTCGAATCCTTGGAGGGAGTTCAGTGCTTTCGTGCCACAATTCTGTCATGTAGCTAATCAATTTTAGAGGCGTCCCCTATTTGATGGGGAATGGCAGCTGTTTGCTCAGTCCTCTTAGTCGCCCTTTCTCCACACCCCTTCGCCGTTCTTGTGTGCTCTGCGATGGCTGCACAGCGGGGCTCGTTAGATTAGAAAAGTCTATTGTATTACCAAGCAGTCGCCGGTGGGCACTCTGTCCTGTACTCTTGACGCTTTGTCCCAGCTGCTCTCTGTGGGTCGGCTGGCCCAACACGCACTATGCCACAGGTAGCCTGGGCTATCGTGTCTCGCTCTCATACCCCGCGTGAGGCGTCTCCCTGAACCAAGAGGATCCTCGTACTTGCAGCTTCATCCGGGTTGTGCACTCATGTGGAGCAATTGCGCGTCACTTAAGGCCCACTTCTTCCTGCTTATATCTCCTGCCGGGGCGACCCTCTCCAGGTATTGATTAACTAAGGGCTCGCTCCTATTAAACTCTGTTTTAATGCTCGGCGTACCGCTTAGCCCAGTGCTATTACCGCTTCTCCTCTTCTGCCGCGCATTGCACCAGCGCTCCCGACAGTCGGGTGTCAATCGCGCGATGAGTCTCGTCGCCAGCCGCGGCCATGCATCCGTTATCCTGCGCGGCCCGTGCTATGACGCCTTCAGGGGGTAGCGTCTTTTCTCTGCCTTGCTGTATCGGGCATCACAATGTCAGCGCATCGCCGCGCAATCAAGCCACTCACCGCTCATTCACAGAGCACCACCGCACCTCCAGTGCTCCACGAGCGCCAGCGGTTTCTTTGTCTGTTCCGGCTCCGAGGCCTGTAGTCCTCGTGGAGGACCACGGCACTCGCGTATTTTCCAACGCCGTCGGGCGGGACCTCTCACACCCAGTCCGTTCAGCGCTGACCCACGCAGGCGGCAGTAGATGTCGAATTCCGGCACCGATTTCTACCAAAGTTGGTTTACAGGTACTACAGTAGCTTAGTTTCGTCTGGCTGAGGTCTGTGTTAAATTACAGCCATTTAAACAGGATCTTTATGCAGGATAACGGCACCAGACAGCGGGAGCCTTACGAAAGTTCAGCCATTCCGCTCGTGCGCCACCTAGCACCCCCCGAGAGCTCTACTTTGATACGAATGTAAGCTCAGTATGTGATCATGCTGTAAAATAGAAAACTTTCAAATTGGCGAGACAGGAGCTACACATTTAGTATGCCCTGTGGTCCATGTACATCATGCTTAAGATCTTGAGCAATCTTGGAAATGAAAATTATCACAGACAATTCCCTCTGAACACCAGTTCTGTGCTAACTCAGATTACACAAGATGATTAATACACTGTTTGTACTACCATATTTACGCTACCACACAACACTGGGAGGAATATAAGTCGGGGTGTCCTTTGGCATGACTGCTTTGTGATCTCAACAGCCACTTTACAAACTCAGCCTTGAAGTCAGATGACTGTTTCATAGTTTGGGAAGAAATCAACATGATATTCCACTCATACCACTACAATCTTCATTCTCAATCTCTTACTCCACACATTGAACAGACTCAGGGATATCTTAAGGAGGCCACTCAAGTTCTGGGTGGGAACAAAACCTCAAGATCAAAATAATTTCTATATATTAAATATTTATTCAATTTTAATTTATTTGATTTAGTTCTCTACTGAGAACAACAAATTTTCAAATAAAACATTTGTTATAAGACAATGTACAAAGAACTTTCAATACAAGTTAAAAAAAGTTTTTAAACATTTAAACAGGTTATGACACACAAATTCATCTGGGGGAGATTTAAAAAGCAAGATCAAACTCTGCACAGATGCACAATTATATCTAAATTGAACTACTTTTAAATATCGCCTTCTGGCCTCAACCAATATCGAGTTCGGGCATACCAACAAAACATGCTTCAGATCTTGCACTCCTCCATTGCAAAGATCGCATATACTGGTAACATTTTCTTTATGAGTCCATTTAAAAGTCAATGATTTAAAAGGTAGTATCCCGAGCCGTAATAAAGATATACATCGCCGGATTCCATGCCTTAAAGATAAACGGATATAATGTTGTACCTGTTTATATTCAATTGATTCTACATAGGGTTCATAATGGTGCAGTTTGGAACAGTGTTTGATGTCCAGGTCGAAACTAATCCTCGGCGTTAGATGTTTTAAGAAAAGCCTCAGTTGCGCCTTATATATAAGGGGTAAGGCTAAGGGGCAGCTCAGTCACCTTCACAAGTTGAGAAGGCTGAGTGTGCTTCATCTCCAACTCTCCTGTACTTGTGAGGCCCCTGAACCTCCTTGCTTTGTCACTGCTGTATGAGATCCAGACAAATGATCTTAATCCCCCAGACTGTAGGTCCTTATGGCTGGAGGGTGTTGGTCCTAATCTGTATCAGTTTGGACCATTACTGTAACACTCACAGCTAGGGATGTGTGAAATTCACGTAATTTGCGATGTAATTATGCTAAATGCAAATCTGCCATTTAGTACTTTATTTTAGTGTGAAACGCTTCTTTGCATCAATTTTTGATGCAAGGACACATTTCACAGTAAAACAATTGCACAAACAACACAAGTGGTGGGATCAATAGCTAATCGCGCTCAGGTGATAGACATTATTCCCACACGCTTGTGGTAACAGCATGTAACTACACAATGTGGTGCAAAGGCATAACTGCAAAAATGTCACATAAAAAGCCAAATGTGAGATTTCTGAAATTACAACGGGAAAATTTAAATTTAATCTGGGCCAACGCATAGCACCTGTGATAGTGCTAATTAAAGTCACAGTGCCATAGGAATTCATACTGGTTGTTTCCCATTCGGGTGGGTGCCCTTCAACTGCCAAATATCTATTACAAACAGTAGATTGTGAGATGCAGGCCAATGCAAAAGAAAATACACTTTTTGGTACAAACAGTGGGAACCAGCCCTCTAGTTTACCAAGTGTCGCCAACCAAGTATGCCAGTGAAGAAGAACCATGATGCGTATTGGTCACAAGTGGCTAGCCACCTAGCCAGTAGTGCTCACTTAGAAGCATATAAAATCTCAACTAATCCACTTCCCTCCCTTACTAACAGGAAAATCTGTTTGCTGCATTTAACTTTCCATGTCTCAGCTTTTTACCATTAACGTCTTTCCAACTGCACTCTGTCTGCTCTTATATACGCCACATTGAGCCCAACTGAGAAATGTCTGATGGGATACTCTTTTGTACCCTGAAGAATCTGGGACATGTAAATTCTCTGAAGACTGAAGTCAGGGAACTTGAACTATGGTTAGTTTCTCTATACTGAGTAGCTTCCAAGGTCCAGGTGCTATTCCCCAATATCTGGTATGCACTTTCCCCCAGTCTGGGATGATCAGCTGGCTAACCACACAAAGTACCTGTGCCATCTACTGAGCATGCAGTGGGTATAATTGTGTATAGGGAAGCCCAAGCAGCATGTATTCCTGGGAATCTGGCAATACTCATTTGAAACATGCTATTATTAGCATTCATGTCGAGAACTGCTGGAGTTTAGGGCAGTCCACCTTGTGTATAGTAATGTGCCATGTTCCTCCACACTGTCTCCGGCATGTGTCAGGGTATCTCAGGCACCATATGTAGGAGGGATTTGATAGCAGTAAATGGGTTGGTATACCTGTCTTGGCAGTTCGGGCTGGACTGTTCCCATGAGGAACAGGGTCAAGACTGATTTGCATATGGCTGTGTCTTAACTGGGGTGGTGAAGTGACCTGAAGAACGATGATGGATTCAACCCAGATCTGTGACTGGTGGTGAGTGTCTGAAAAGTTTCAGCACTCCGTCCATCAGCTCCTTGTGTTTGCTTTGTTTGCCCTAAGTTGGAAGGGTATGTCCAGACATGGGTCCCTTGCTCACTTTGCCTCTGGATTCAAACTGGCCTGGCTGATGAGGGGTGTTACCAGGATGCTTGTTTACGGTCCAGGGAAGACCAGGCTTGGCAGTTAGGGATAAATTGTTCCCATGAGGCACAGGGCCAAGACTGATTTGCATATAGCTGGGTCTGATCTGGGATGGTGAAGTGAGCTAAAGAACGATGATGGATTCAACCCAGATCTGTGACTTGGGGGAGTGTCTGAAAAGTTTCAGCGCTCCGCCCATCATGTCCTTGTGTTTGCTTTATACGAAAGGAGGACCAGGCAGCCAGCTATTTTCCTTCGTATAGCAAACGTCAGACTGCAGAAATGTGGCCTTCTCCTGTCTGTGCATTCCAAAAACAAAATTCAGTTAAACACTTTTTGAAAATGTGTGATGGATTCTTAGATCAGCGGGAGTGCAAGGACTAGTCACTTATGCATTATAGTCAGTCACTGGAATTATGCAAATTTGCAGTCATGGTGTTTTTTGCGTAAGTATGGATTTGCCTCCTTTCCTACATAATCTATCATCTGCTGCATAATCTGCAGATTTTAACACAAAAATGATTGCTAGCGCAAATGAATAAAAAGTTACTAAAACACAGCGAAACGTGTTGCTGCGCAGTGAAAGGCCCTTCGCAAAGGTTGAGTGATCACCTTTCTGTTGCATATTGCTGTATTTGGGTGTCAAACTGATACTAATGAGGTGAAACCTTTGCCCAAGTAGTGTTAATGTGTAAAAATGACAAAATAATGAGGTAATACAATCACAAAATGTGCTGCATTATGCTGCATAACTTGCCTTTTCTTGACACATAATTTAGTCAAACCTGTCACATAATTTGGGGCCCCCCTGCCGCATAATTCCAGCGCCCCTGAATGGAGTGTACTGGACTGGATATGCCAACCTTACCAGGGAGAACTTCAGGAATTAGTTCGAGCTCATTCCCAGTCACAAAATGCTTATTTTACCAAAGGTAGCTTTACATTTGCCATGCTTACTAAACTTCTAAGCTGAGAGTCAATTAATTAGCCAATCGATCATGCTTATTTCGCAGATAATGTTATCCCATATTGATAGGGTAACTAGGCAGCCTGGATTTGCTGAGTCTGTCTTCTTTTTTCACCATCTGTACCCTGCAAACTACAACAGATTTAGCACGTGTCCGGTTTTAAGAAAAGGGCAGCTGGACACAGAGGAATACAGGTTCATGTGTTCTAGTGCAGAGTTAGCTAACTGCCCCAAACCAAAAGCAATTTAGTAAACACAGATTATACTGTGTAAAGGTTGCATTGAATTTCTCTTACTGTAACGTGGACTGTGTTGGAGAATGCTGGCATTTAAGGTATGTAAGGTATGCAGTGACCCTGGGTCCATGCAAAATTATATTTCTATGTCTATGTTCGGGGAACACTAGGGTTTTTGATTTTCAAAATTTGGTTACCATGAATATCGGACCTTTTTATATTTTTCATGCATCCTGTGACTTATTGTTCCCATATATAATGATATAAAAAGTTCCAGAATGAAAAGGATAAAAGTAGAATTTGATGAATTATTCGTTAAGAGTGCAGTGTTTATGTGCTAACATCAAGGAGAGGCTTATGAGACCTTAGTGTCAAGAAGCCACGCAGCAAATAATTGAAAATTTGCAAAGTCAGACATTTTACCTATATAATTCAAATAAGGGAAAACGCACAAGCAAATACAAAGCATTTAACTGTCTGTGCTTTTCAAAGTTCTCCCTCTCTAAAGCACCAGCACAGAAAACTAATTATAGATTTGAAATTAGAAATATTGGGTTTCTCCAGTTACGGACACTTAACAGTTTACTTAAATTAGCATATAGTTGATGATGGGTTATTTCAGAATGAATTTCCAGCCAGTGCTTAAAGGTGCAAAAATGCCAATTTTTAAAGGTCAGAGAATGGGAGTTCCATTCACCTTTTTACTCCCAACAGGATAGCATACAGGGAATGTGTAATCGGCGATGGCAACAGGTTCTTTGCCTTTGCAGATTTTTTCCTTCCTCCTTCGGGAAGAGCCCTTTCACTGCCTGTTCTCCTTGGCAGCCCTTCCCCCCTGAAGGTGTGCAGGGTGTGGACCCTGCAGCGCAAGAGAGCCTCTATTGTCATGCTCTTGGCTGGGAAAGAGGTGTGAAAGGGGAGCTTCCTTCAGCGCTGCATGACAAAGACATTGACTTTGCCGGCTCCCTCAGGCCTCTTTCAGCCCATGCCCCCAGTGTTTGCATAGCTGAGAGCCTTCCCGAGCAGTCTGATTTCTCAAACTGTCCGTCTTTGCTTATAATTCCTGTCATTTGACACTAGAAGCGAGGATACTTGTTTTGTGCCTTTCTTTTAGTGCACACGCATTCTTTGAGCCTGGGGTGGTGGGGGAGGGGGGGGGCTTCCTCTCATTAGCCCCTTTCTTCTTGCATTCTCACTCCTAAAAGTCCAGTTTGCTCAGTGCGTTTGTAGGAGGAAGTAGATCTCTGTCCCAGATGTTAAGTTTACACTTAGGAAGGCATGTATGTGTTCATAAAATATTCTGTATTCAGGAGTAAACTCGGCGTGTACACACAACAGCTCCGTAGAAGCACATCTGCTGAAGGCAGTGAAGCTATTGAAACCATTGTTAATAATGCTTTCATTTATGAAATATCAACCGCTGCAGGCCCCACAAAGGCTTTTTTAAATACATATAGCAGATTTTTACGATCGGATCCACGTTTATTTTCCCTGGGTGTCCAGTACCGGTGAGTGCACGAAAGGAGCATGGATATGAAAGCAGCTTGTAAATGAAAGTTGTGCTTGTTCCAAAACTGTCACTGGGACAAAGAAAATCGTTCGTTATTATGAAGTGCTTGTGCATGAACAGAGTGAGCACAAAACAAGTGCTCTCATGAAACAATTGTGTGCCTGAACAAAGTGTACATAAACGACTTTTGTGCGAGAAAACAGTGGCCTATAAAAAAAAGTGTGCTTACGGCAGAGCGCACCCATGAAAGAAAGCAGTGTGTGCATCAGCGAACATGTGCATGAATCCAATGCATGCATTAAATGACTTTAGACACGAAGTAATGTGCAGGAGACAACAGTGTGCATGAACTGCTCTTTTCCATTCAACCGATCCATTTATATCACATTTTCACCCTTCCATTCACCCACTGATATCCACTATTTCAACTTTGCATTCAGTCATCCATTCATTCTTTCATCCATCATTTAAACTACATCCATCCATCCACTCTGCCATCCATCCATTATAATCCATCCTCTCACTCTGCCATTAATACAGTCTGCCATCCACCCCTCCATTCTGCCATCCATCATCCATTCACACATTCAGCTACTCTGCCATCCATTCTTTCATCTTTTAACACACCCTTCCGTCCCTTTACTTTCCCATTGTTTACCTGTCCATCAAACTATCCATCCATCCATCCCTTTACTCTGCCATCCTTTCACCTATCCATCCACCTATTCATGTACTCACCCATCCATTCATTCATCCATCCATCCATCCTTTTATTCTGCCATCCTGTCCATCCACCTATCCTTTTTCTCATCCTTTCACCCACTCATCCATCTACCCACCCACTCATCCATCTACTCACCCACTCATCCATTCTTCCTTTCATTCAATATTCCTTCCTTCTCTTTTCTATTTGCGCACCTTTCGTTATTCAGTGCTCCTGCTTGCTCTTCTATTAACTCTATATTCCTTTTTCGCGTTAATTATGAACTTTTGTCTGCCGAGTTGCAGACATAGTTGCTAAAGCGGTGGTTCACGACATCACTAATTGTCTCCCCCTATGTATCTCATCCAAAGTGCTTCGAGGCTACTGCAAGGTGGACATAACATTGCTTCAGTTAGCTGCCTGAGAGAATGTAGCCTTTACCACAAAACAACGCTATTCTCTCACTCATCTAGCCATCATCTAAAAGAACATATTCCTTGTTGCATAGGAATATTTAAACAAAGGCAAAGCAATATAAAGGCTCTGCATTTTTGGTATAAGCATTAAACTAACAATTGCCATTGAAGCCCCTAGGTTACTTGCCAAAAGCAAGAAAATCAGTTTATATTGTATCGCATTGGATTACACCTTCATTCTTTAATTGCAGGTAATGATCAAATGCCAAATATAAAGTAATCTGGGATTCGAAACTGACCCAAATTGCTTATAGTAATCCGATAAAACCACTAACAATTTTTAGACCCGAATAGTCTAAATTCAATAGCTTCATGGCAATAAAGTTTTATATTAATAAATAGAGAAAATGTTAATGAAAAATATTTGGATAAACATAGGGCTATGCAGCTTTTACTTTGAAATGTCAATCCTTTCTGCTGCTAGACTGTTTCTGGTGAGCAAAGTGTGTTTAAATGCAAAGTGTGTTTAAGACTGCAGTACCACCTCCTGTCTACAGGGGCAGAACGAGCAAAAATATAAACACACTTAATGATACACAGGTCCCCACAAGGCAATTTTTTAAAATGTTGTAAAAATCGGCACATATGTTCCTGAAGTCATTCTTTATCATTTAGAAGACATTGCCTTGTGGGGACCTGGGTTCAGGTCCCCACAGTGCAATCAAGTCCCCACAGCGTGCGTGCGTGTTATCACACAAGTCCCCACAAGGGGGGACACACACACACACACACACACACACACACACACACACACACACACACACACACACACACACACACACACACACACACACACACACACACACACACACACACACACACACACACACACACACACACACACACACACACACACACACACACACACACACACACACACACACACACACACACACACACACACACACACACACACACACACACACACACACACACACACACACACACACACACCCCCCCCCCTCTCTCTCTCTCTCTCTGTGGGCCATGCCTACAACCCACTGCCCTGGCATAGGTCAGTCACTCCTCTAGCTGGGTGCACTATACCAGTGGTGAGGGTACAGGTGCATGAGCCCTGTACCCCTACAGTGTCTAAGTCCATTCTTAGACATTGTAAGTGCAGTGCTGCCATTAAGAGTATATGGTGCTGGGAGTTTGTCATTACGAACTCCACAGCACCATAATGGCTGAACTGAGAAGTTTGGTATCAAACTTCTCAGCACATTAAACCCACACTGATGCCAGTGTGAGATTTAATGAAAAGTGCACACAGAGGGCATCCTTGAGATGCCCCCTGAAAAACGACCAGACTCTGGTGGGTTCCCTGACTTGTACACACCAGCCTGCCACCACGAGACATGTTTCTGGACCCCTAGGGTGGGAGCCTACGCTCCCTGAGCCCAGAAACAAAGCCTCTCCTGGGCGGAGGTGTACACACCTCCCCCAGGCCAGGAAGAGCCATCTGTGGCAGGGGAGCTTCAAAGGCCTGGCAGCCTTTGTGATGCGACCCCCAGCCTCTCCTGCTATCAGGAGCAGGCCCCTTCCTGTCTCCCCTCCCTTTCGGCGGGAAGACAGGCGGGAAAACTAGCCAGCCCAGGAGGTGTGCCCACCTCTGCCAACTCCACCCCTCAGGTGGGGGAGGCGAGGTGAAGCCCACTCTCCAGTGCTCGCCATCTTGCAGATGGCAGGCACTCCCCAATCAGGACTAGGGATTGTGCTCACTCCCCCACGTGGGGTGAGCACACCAAGGATGTAGTCACCCTAAGGTCAGTAGCCCATTGGCTACTGACCTCAAGACCCCTAAAATGCCCCTAAATACAGTATTTAGGGGGCAGCCCCTGAACCAGGAAGGCAGATCCAGCCTACCTACAAGAAGAAAAGGACGAAGAGCCGTGCAGAGCTAACAAGAGGACGACGCCCACTGACTTGGCCCCAGCCCTACAGGCCTGTCTCCCCTCAAACTTGCTCCTGCAAAACCCCGGCGTGTCCAGCGGCCAGCAACCTCAAAAACCCCGGAGGACCTGCCTGCCTTCACTTTCCAAGCTGTTTCTCCCGTGAACACCGGACGTGTTTGAACTGCAGCTTCTGGTGCCAGCCAGGAACCGCGAATCCAGCCCACTCCGCAATCCGCCGAACCCGGCCCGAACTAGAGTGGAAAAATACCACGAGGAGGTCCCCCCGGCGATCCTGACCCGAGATCCGGTGACCCCTGACCTGCCTCAAACCTCCTGACGACGCCTGCAGCCTCAATGCAGAGGACCCCCCCCTACCGTGACCAGAGCGGGTAAGAAAATCCGACGTCCCAAGGCACCCCTGCACCCGACGCCCCACGGCACCCCTGCACCCGACGCCCCACGGCCTTGTGTGCCCAACCCAGCGGTGCCCAACCAACCCTCAACATCCCAACTCACCCTTCGAAGTGGTGGTCACTCCTGGAAGATCCTCGTCCCTGAGCCTGCAGTGTTTCTTTGTCCCGGAGAATCTCCATTGAAATCAACAGCGCACCCGACCTCAAAACAGCACCCTGCACCCGGCCGCCCTAGTGCCGCTGAGGGTGCCCCTTTTGTGCTAACTTGGTCCCCAACTTGCCCTGAGCTTAACCCTAGGAGCTTTGCTCCCACAACCCAGTGGCCTGCTTGCCAGCAGCCACCAACCGGAGTCCCCCTATCCTCCATAGGATAACATTGGGCCTCAACACTCTGCACCCGACTGCCCTAGTGCCGCTGAGGGTGCAACAACAGTGCATCACTGACCCTGGGAGACCCCTGAGTCTGACCCCAGAACCCTAACTCCAAAGACCGAATACTTACCTCGAAACCGATAACCCGTTTTTCCTCATAGGATAACATTGACACATTTTCTCCCAAAAAGTTTCTAAGTGTCGACTTTTGAAAACTAAGAATATTCCTTAAAAATCGCACAAATAACCTAAACGAATTTTCTCAACTATTTGCAGGAAATGTCCCAGTGCTGAATCTAGGTATCCAGCACTGAGTAGGAAAAGTGACGTAAAAGTAACTTACCTGTGAATTGAATTTCCATCCATAGGATAACATTGGTGGTTCTATGTGAAAAAGTTTCTAAGGGTCAACTTTTGAAAACTAAGAATATTCTTTAAAAATCGTACATCTAACTAAAACGCATTTTCTCAACTGTTTTCAGGAAATGTCCCAGTGCTGAATATAGGATCCAGCACTGTTAGAAAAAGTAATCCGAAAAGTAACTTACCTGCAATTTACAGGAAAAGCCTATGTATTTCAATGTACTGGTCCAAAAGTTTCTAAGTGTGGACTTTTGAAATCTGAAAATATTCTCTAAAAATCGTACAAACTACAAAAACTTAATTACTTACCTGTTTTAAGTAAATGCCCCAGTGCTGAATCTAGGAGTCCAGCACTGGATTACAAAAATAACGCAAAAGTAATTTTACCTGCATTTACCTTAAAAAGCCATTCATTTCAATGTACTGCATTTACTAAGTATTGCACCCTACTGCATCCCCTGTAAATCAAATCAAGTACAATCTTCATTGCTTTTTAAAACTGTGTACAACAAGTAACTTATTACTGAAAAGAATTGAATGCTTACCTGTATCAGGCTTGCTTGGTTCTAAAATAAAATAACAGTATATTTTTTATACAAAAACAATTGGCTTAGAGTTCGGTTCTTGAGTGTGTGAATTCATTTGCTGAGTGTGTACATCAAATGCTTAACACTGTCCTCTGATACTGCCTTACTGCTCGACCAAGCTACCACTATTAGAGAGTAAGGTTCTATCTAACTTTAACCTCTGCCTACCTTTGGGGACTCTATACACACTGTACCTCACTTTGGTGCAGTATATATAGAGCCAGTTTCTTACAGGACTCATCAACAAAAACAACTCCACATAAATCACCTGGAGTTACTGGCAATCTTTCTTGCACTAAAGTCTTTTCAACTCTTGCTAGTAGGCAAAGCTGTCTTGGTACGTACAGACAACATGACAGCAATGTACTACATACAACAAGCATTGGCATAGCCAATAGGTCTCGCTTTTGGGACCTTATAAGTATTTAGTTATGCAGCACAATATCCTTGGGGCAACAACATTAACTGTTGCATGGTTAAACTCTTATAAGGTCCCAAAGGCAGAGACCTATTAGCTATGCCAATGCTGTTATTATAGTCACCCACAATCATATCAAATAAAACTATCTATGCTGCCAAGATTGGAACCAGTAAGTGAATAGGCATTACAGCAAGCTGCTTTAAATTTTTTTTTTTTTTAAATGTGTGAATAATATCTGGTAATCAGTAGCCATCGTGAAACTAAGGAGGCTGGACACTCAAGTTATTAAACAAACGAGCCTATATCTTAGTACAGCGATCTTATCAGATAATTTCTTATTCCCTAGAGCTGCAGTGCCACATCGCCATATATATTTGATGCAGAGCCACTAATGTATGGACATTTTACAACTTGCATATAATGTCTCCTCTTTCCTCATGCCAATGCAAGCATGCGGAACTGTGAAATTCTAGCCTATGCACAATGTAATGTCCAGTAGGCCCTATGAAATATTAGGACGTAAGCTTGAGCAAACACTGCAGCAAGATTTGCTTTCAATGTGGAAAGTCAATTTTTTAAACATGTTTCATAGAAGGGTGATGTGCACACCCTTTGATGGATTGCTGAAAACAGTAACTTTTATTCATAATCATATGGCTATTTGCTATGCTATATTAAATAAGTATTTATAAAATGTGAATACACCTTGAGTAAAAGTGAACAATCATATTTTACAGACCCAAACGCGAGCCTCGAATACACCGTCCAAATGAAAGTCAGGATTAGCCAGAGCAAAATAAAGATGTATGGATGGATGGTAGGAGGGACGGACAGGTGGATGAATCAATGGAAAGAGAGAAAGGCAGACGGGCGGATAGATGTACAGACAAATGGATGGGTGGAGAGTTGCACATGAATGAATGGACGGACAGAAGAAGGTACAGATGGAAGAGAGAACGGGCAGACGGACGGGCAGGCAGATGGACGGATGGATGGATAGCTGTATCCGTATGGTTGGTTGGGTGGACGGATGTACAGACGGCAGGACAAAGGGCGAGATAAGTGAAAGTAAAGCGATAGGGAGCCAGCGATGTGGAGACTGTGATAGGGGGCGGTGACAGAGAGGCAGGGAGGTACTCGTGTGTGGTGGGGGGGAGGGTCCTCGCCGGGGAGAAAGGTAATGACGTGAAGAAAGTGTGACCGGAGGGAGAGCACAGGAGAGGGTGTGTGTACGTGGGGCGGAGTGATGTAGATAAAGAGAGGGGGGTACGGATGTGCACTGGTAGAGAGCTGTGATGTGCGGTTGGAGGGATGGAGTGTGCAGGAGTAGAGGAGAGTGCCGGTGGGCGGGAACAGGTGAATCAGGAGGAGAGGCGGAGTAGAGGCTAGGGCACAGGTTGAGGAGCAGGAAGGTACGGGTGGAGGGGGTTGTTCGGGTGGAGCAGGAATACGGGTGTAGTAGATGAGATGTGCTGGTGAGGGGGCGTATGGCACAGGTGAGGGGACTCTGGTGGAGCGGGGGTGCGCGTGGAGTAGAGAGGGTACAGGGTGAGGAACGTAGGCACATAGGTGGAGGGCGGATATGGAGCAGACACATGGGTGGGTACAGGTGGAGGAGTGAACGGATCAAGGTAAAGTAAAGGTAGTGGTAAAGTGAAGGAAGCGGTGCAGGAGAAGAGTGAGGGCAGCGGCAGACGACCCCCTCCGCGCCGGGGTGGTGTGGCGAGGTGTCCCGTGTGCCTTGTTCTGCGCCCCTGCCTTACTGCTAAGCTCTCCGCAGGAGCTCCGCTCGGCTCTGATCTTATCAGCTGGAGCTGCAGGGAGCTGGCACCGCCGCCAGGGGGTGGGGAGTAGAGTGAGATGTCACTCCCAGACTTGGTGCTTCTGCCCTCCTGCCGGGGGTAGAGCCGTCCCAAGTGTGAGACAGAGGCAAGCTCACACCGCACTCTCCACCGGGAGCGCAGCGAGCAGAGACGGGCTGTAGCACCGAGCACAGCGCGCAGAGACACCCCGAAGCGGCGGTCTATGGGCAAGCGAGCTGATAATCTGCTCGAGTAGGCCAGCCGATGGGGGGGGGGGGAAATGCCTGCATCCTTCACGCATTCCACCCAGGGGAGGAAGGCGCGCGGCCGCTATCGTAAAAGCGTGCCGCACTTGTTTTTCCAGTGAAAGTGTTTTGGAAGGACAGATAATGAAAAGTTATCAGTAGGCGCTGGGGTAAGGCAGGCTCAAGGAGAAAAGAAACAAGACGCACGGCCGTGAGACACGCTCTGTGGTGGGGGAGGGGGAGGGGCGTTGAAGCGCGAGCAAGACAGAGAGGCGGAGTGAGGCGCGCGCGCTCGGGAGAGCGAGAGGAAAGCCAGATGGCGCCTCTGCTCGTAACTGTGCGCGTAACCGCACGCTCTATGCCACACAAAAAGCTGTGGTCGGCTTTTTAAAGCCCACTCACTAAATGTCTCGCCAGTACAGCGCATGCGCTGGCTCAGGCGAGAACTAAAAACAGGGGGACACACACTCTCTTCAGCTTTCACGACTAGCGCAAAGCATATGGAGATGGTCTATTCCTCAAAACATATACCTCCTTGCACAACATCTCCCGGGAGTACACAATCAAATCGCGGATCTGCTCAGTCGTCAAACACAGCAGATCCACGAATGGGAACTTCATCCTCAAGTTCTCCTTCCATTCTTTCACATGTGGGGTCATCCACATATAGATCTGTTCGCCACACACCAAAACGCAAAATGCCCACGCTTCGCCTCCAGATATCCACACCCATTGTCCAAAGGCAATGCGCTATGGATGAACTGGTCAGGCAAATTTGCATACGCTTTTCCGCCTCTCCTACTCATTCCGTTAGTGGTTGGAAGCTCAAACAATACTCCCTCACAATGATCCTAGTTGCTCCAACATGGGCACGCCAACCATGGTTCACAACCCTGTTGGAACTCTCAGTAGTGCCTCATCAAAAGCTGCACCTCTCCCCCAAGTTCCTCACTCAGAACCATGGAGACGTAAGGCATCCAGATCCCAATCAACTCAATCTTGCGATCTGGCTCCTGAAGTCCTAGAGTTTGGCTACCTCAATCTCCCGCCAGACTGCATGAATATCATTAAAGAGGCCAGACGTCCTACCACTAGAGCATGCTATGCGGCAAAGTGGAAATGATTTGTCATTTACTGTACAAACAACAAAATCGATCCGCTAGATGCATCCATTCAAAACATTATCTGTTATCTTTTGCATCTACAACAATGTAACCGAGCATACACATCTATACGGCTACATCTGCCTGCAATCGCTGCTTACCTCCAAAACAGACAACATTTGTCTTTGTTTAGAGTACCTGCTATCAAAGCGTTTATGGAAGGTCTTAAAAGAATAATTCCACCCAGAGTTCCACCTTCTCCTGTATGGAATCTCAATATAGTCCTTACCAGACTCATGGGTCCCCCATTCGAACCTCTACACAAATGCGAGTTACAGTTCCTTACTTGGAAAGTAGCCTTCTTGATAGCTATCACATCCCTTAGGAGAGTTAGTGAACTCCAGGCATTAACCATACAAGAACCATATTTACAAATACACCATAGTAAAGTGGTTCTTAGGCCTAACCCAAAATTTCTGCCTAAAGTAGTATCTGCCTTCCACCTTAATCAGTCGGTAGAACTTCCAGTTTTTTCCCCTCAACCAGACTCAGTGGCAGAACGCGCTCTCCACACGCTAGACGTTAAAAGAGCAATACTCTACTAGATCGAAAGAACTAAGCCCTTTAGAAACACAAAACAACTCTTTGTAGCTTTCTCCCCACCTCACAAAGGCAATCCCATCTCAAAAACAGGAATTGCAAGGTGGATTGTGAAATGCATCCAAATATGCTATCTTAAAGCTAAACGCACATTAACTATTCCCCCTAGAGCTCATTCCACACGTAAACTAGGGGCTTCTATGGCATTCTTATGGAACATTCCCCTAGATAACATTTGCAAAGCAGCAACTTGGTCTACACCACATACTTTCACTAAACACTATTGTGTAGATGTGCAAGCAAAACAACAAGCTACTGTGAGCCAGGCTGTACTAAGAACACTTTTTCAAACCACTGCAACACACAGGTTGCCACCGCTAGGGAGGAAAACTGCTGTATAGTCTATGCTAAAGTATACAATCTACAGCTCATATGCCTCGAACGGAAAATGCTACTTACCAGTATCCATCTGTTCTTGGCATGTAGAGCTGTAGAGTTGTATACGCCCACCCACCTCCCGGGTACCTTTATCTGTTGCAGTATTATCTTATTTAGATACATTACATGGACATCCTTTTCTATTCTCTTACTAACTCCATCATCACTGTTATGGCGAAAAACAATCTGAAGATGGAGTCGATGCCCATGCGCACTATCACCATAAGGAGGAGCCACCTATCTCGTGACTACAAAGACTTCTTCGAACAAAAACAAAGTGCAAACATCCGAGCCCAGCACCAGATGGCGATCTATGCTAAAGTATACAACTCTACAGCTCTACATGCCAAGAACAGATGCATACTGGTAAGTAGCATTTTCCTTTTCATAGGTAAACAGTCAATGTTATCCTACGGGAGGAAATAGTGTTATCGGTCAGCAGGTAAGTACTTTGTTGTGGGAGTTGGGTTCCTGGGGTTAGACTCGGGGGTCCCCCAGGGTCAAGGATGCACTCTTGTTACACCCTAAGCAGCACTAGGGCGGCCGGGTGCAGAGTGCTGAGGCCCTATGTTATCCAATGGGGATAGGGGCCCTCCGGTTGGTGGCTGCTCATTAGCAGGCCACAAGGTTGTGGGAGCAAAGCTCCTGGACTTAAGCTCAGGGCAAATGGGGGTTCAAGATAGCACCAAAGGTACACCCTCAGCGGCACTAGTGCGGCTGGGTGCAGGGTGCTGGTTTGTCGTTGGGTGCCCTGTTACTTTCAATGGGGAGTCTCCGGTTTGCAAACACACTGCAGCCTAGGGGATGAAGGTCTTCTGGGTGCGACCAACACTTGGAGAGGTAAGTTGGGATGCTGGGGGTTGGCTAGACACCATCGGTTGGGCCACCCTAGTCCGTGGGGCGTCGGGTGCAGGGGTGTGTTTTAGGATCGGATCTTCTTACCAGCTCCTGTTTGTGGTTGGGGGGCCTTCCGGATTGATGCTGCAGGCGTCAGCTGGAGGCTTGAGGCTGGTCAGGGATCACTGGTTCTCGGGTCAGGATTGCTGGGGAGACCTCCTCGTGGTGTTGGCCACTTAAACTCTGGCCGTGGGTGTCTGGTGCAGAGTGGTGCAGACTCGCGGATTTCGCCGGAGCTGGAGTCTGTTGGTGAACAAATCTGGTGTTCACGGGAGACAAAGTCTTTTCTTTGGAAAGCAGGGAAGGTCCTCTGGGTTCTTGAGGTTGCTGGCTGCAGGACACACCGGAGTTTGCTTCTGCAGGTTCGAGGTGGGGACAGGCCGGTAGGGCTTGGGGCCAAGTCAGTGGGCGTCCTTCTCTTAGCTGCGGCACGGCTGTTTGGTCCTTCTTTTATTCTTGTGGTATCTTGTCTGAGGAGGCAAGGTTATGGGGTGACCCTAAATACTAGATTTAGGGGTGTTACAGGTAAGTAAAAGGTTGGGACCAATGGGTCCCTTCCTTGGGGTGGGAACACTCCCTATTATGCCACCCTCCAGTGGGAGGGGGGCATATGCCTCACTCTGATTGGCTGGGCCCCCCCATCTGCAAGATGGCGGGGACTGAGAGTTGTGCTTCTCCTCGCCTCCTCCACCTGAAGGGTGGGGTTGGCAAAGGTGGGCACACCTCTCTTCCTCACTTGTTTTCCCCACCGATTCTCCTGCCCAAAGTGGGGGTCAGAACCGGTAGGGGCCAGTTCCTGAAAGCAGCAACAGGCCTGGGGAAGCTCACAAAGGTGGCAAGCCTGTGAAGCTTCCCCTTCGTGGACCCTGCCCATCCTGGGGGAGGAGGTCTGGCACCTCGTCCCAGGATGTGCATTGTTTCAGACCCCCGAGAGCAACAGGCTCTCGACCCAGGGGTCCAGAAACATGTCTGGTGGTGGCAGCTGGCGAGCAGCCACTCAGCCTGGACACTAGTGGTAGGTCATTTTTCAAGGGGCATCTCTAAGATGCTCGCTGTGTGCATTTTTCATTAAATCCCACACTGGCATCAGTGTGGGTTTAATGTGCTGAGAAGTTTGTTACCAAACTTCTCAGTTTTCAGTAAAGCCATTATGGTACTGTGGAGTTTGTAATGACAAACTCCCAGCACCATGTACTCTTAATGGCATTACTGTTCTTACAGTGTCTAAGAATTGGCTTAGACACTGTAGGGTAGTGATATTCAAAGTACGGCCCGTGGGCCATTTGCGGCCCTCCTGACCTTCACATGTGGCCCCTTGGTGAACAGCAGCGCTGGGCTGCTGTTTACTTAAGGGAGCACTAACTTTCAAAAAGATGGTAAATAAACGGGCAATCATTTATTTACAAGATAACCGAAGTAAAAGAACAGAAGCAATAAAAGGTATTCTGCACCACTTAACTTTCGGAACACATTCATTTTTAAAGACCTCTTGAAACAAACGTGTTTAAAAAAGAGTCTCTTCAAAATTCAAAAAGTCCTTTAATTCAAATGCAGAAATGTTTCACCTTAGTACATAAGATTGCATCAGTGCATTTAGAAGTATTTTTTAAAAGTGATTATTTTTCAAAATGAACATAGAAACATTCATGCCTCCTCCCACCCTGACAACAATGCCAATAGTGAACTATGAGGTAAGTCAGTTGTCCTGTCGAACCCTGTGGGTGGCTTGGGTTCTTACTATACATGGATAACATTATAGTTTATTCAAACACATTAGAAGGTTTTGTACCATGCATATCCTGAACACGGACATTTCAGGGTGTTCTTACATGTGAATTGAAGAAATAGGAGACAAATGAAATAAAACACTTGCCTAGGATCACACAAGCTGGTCAAGTGGGCAAGCCGGGATTGATTGTAGGTTTTTTGATTTCACGTTGTGCAATTCTATTTCATTCCAATTCAATAATGAAGTTACTTCTTTTTTTACACTTGACTTTCCCAAGGCAGTGATAGCAAGGAGAGAAGGCTGGTAAAGGGGTAGCGATTCAGATACTACTTAGCACAGTATTGTCAAATCTTTGACTCTTCTAGAGACTAGGGGATTAATTTAAAGAGGACATTATGGACTGAAACCCTCAAAATAACTCAATGATTCAATGACCACACTATGTACATGCTTCGCTTCCCAATGCCCACCTTACGCCCAGCCTGCAAAGTCCCACTCCCATCCGGCTGGCATCAATGCGGCCCTCTGGCACGCCACAGACCATATTTTGTGGCCCCTGGGAAAATGTCTGTGAGTACCCATGCTATAGGGGTACAGGGCTCATGCACCTGTACCCTCACCACTGGTATAGTGCACCCAGCTAGTGGGGTGGCTGATCTATGCCAGGGCAGTGGGTTGTAGGCATGGGTACAGGGCTCATGCACCTGTACCCTCATCACTGGTATAGTCCACCCAGCTAGTGAGGTGGCTGATCTATGCCAGGACAGTGGGTTGTAGGCATGGCACACAGGGATGTGTGCCATGTCGACTCTTCACTTTGTTCTGCACCAAAACACGCAGCCTGCAAAGGCAGTGTGTGAGTGTAAAGGTACAGGGCCTCTAAGGGTGGCACAATAAGTGCTGCAGCCCTTACAGGCCTTCCCTGGTCACAGTGCCCTGGGTACCTGTGGTACCATTTACCAGGGACTGACCTGTGGCCAGAGAGTGCCAATTGGGTTTGGTCTTCAATGCAGTTTTGGGAAAGAACATAGGCCCTGGGTACCTGATTGGCAAGAGCCCAGGGCACACTCAAAGTACATCAGCAGTTCAGCAAAAAGTGGGGGCAGCCATGGAGAAAGAGGGCACTTTCTCACAACAGGTTAGTAACTTGTTTTTTTGTATAGATTTACAGGATGTATGGCGATCTAAAAATACAGGTTTGAAATATTTCACTTGCTACTCTAAATGTTTTCACTGCGCTTCTAGGATTGATTTATTTTTGGCATCATACTCCCTGGCCACAATAGACGTATTGCACCATGTTAGTGGATTTTCTGACCACTTAGCTGTAGTACATAACTGTTCAATCCCATTGCAGGGGGCAAGGCCAAGATGGATTATGGATAAGACATGCTTTTAGAGAGGGAGTGGAGGAAATAGGTGAATCTGGAGATCCAAATGTTTTTCCCAACAAATGACACCTCAGCGGATCCATCGGTATTCTGGGGGGGGCTAGTTAAATGCACAATTAGGGTGGTCTTAATGTCCCGGGCAGCGTTTAAAGCTAAAAAGGATGATGATTATTATGATGATGATTGCGTTTTATAGTGTGCACAGCTACTCCAAAGAGGGTCCCAGCGTGGCACCAGTTAAAACAGAGACTAGGAGGCTTACAGTTATATAAAGAGTTATGGTAAAACAAAAATCTTAAATAGCATAGGATCCCTCATAGAAGGCTGTTCCAAAGGGAGCCGGTTCCAAGCTGCTGACCCTAGATACATCAGGGACCTTCTGCCTGTTCTTGTACGTCGAATCTTGGGGACCGCCGCCAAAAATTTGTTGGCAGACCTTAGCTGTCTTGTGGGATTGTGAAAACCAAATCTGGCTTTAAGATAAACGGGGCCAGATTGATATACGGCATAATGCACTAGTACAAGAGTCTTGAATTTGACTCTTTCCCTAATGTACAACCAGTGAAGTGCCTGCAGATGTGGCGAGATACGTGTTCTCATAGGAACATTTACCAGAAGTCGTGCCACCACATTCTGAATTAGCTGCAGTCTGTCCTTCAGATATTCTGGTAGACCAAGGTACAGGGCATTGCCATAATCAATCCTAGATGTGTCAGCACCTGGATGACCATTTTCTTTTCTGAAAAGGACAGGAGAGGCTAAACTTTCTTTAGGGCCCTCATCATCCTGAAACAGGTCCCTACTAACCCATTACTTGAGGCCTAAATGACCATCTAACATCAATTTTTAATACCCAGATTTTTCACTACATCCTTTTGGGATCCAGGGGGGATGCATAATCTGGCCAAAAGGTTTGCCAAATACCTGATGTAGTCTTTCCAAAGAAGAGAATTTCAGTTTTCTCTTCATTACATTTAAGTTGAGCTGCTGCTAGCCACTGGAAAACAGCCGTCAGGCAGGTTTTATTCTAGCCACCCTCTAGCTCAGCACTTTTGAACCAGTTAAAAAGCAGTTGTGTATCATCTGCATAGGAGATCACTTTAGCTTCAAGCGCTTTGCACCAGAGGGGTGAGGTATATAGTGAAAAGGGTTGGACTCGGAGCAGAAACCTGGGGGACTCCCACCAACACGTTCTGAGGGGTGGCAGTGTAAGGAGGTATCCAAACTTGTTGGCTCCTCTTAGCTAGGAAAGACGTTAGCCAGTCTAGTGCCTGACCTGTTACTCCCATAGCCTGGAGACGGTCCTCCAACATCGAAATGGGGACCGTGTCGAATGCTGCTGATAAACCCAACATAATCAGTACCGCTGCTCCTCCTGTATCCAAAGTTGCTCTAATAAGTTCAGACACTTGAATCAGAGCGGTCTCCATACTGTATTTAGCTCTAAAGCCTGACTGACTGGGGTGAAGTAAATTGTTTGCTTCCACATAGAAAGACCGCTGCTTATTCACCTGTTTCTCAAAACGTTTTGATAAAGCCGTCAAAAGAGATATCGGCCTATAGTTGACTGGGAGAACCGGATCAGCTCCAGGCTTTTTTATCCATGGGAGAATCTTTGCCTGCTTCCACCGACTAGGAATTGTGGCCCTTATTGAAGTATTTAAAATTGAATTGACTGCCGGATTGATGAGATCGGCCACTGCTACCAGTAATTTGAAAGAACAAGGATCAATGGGCGACCCAATTTTGATGGTCTTCAAAGCCAGCAGGGAGCACTCCAGAGAGATAGGCTCAAAAGAACTCAGCTTTGCCTTAGGAAGCGAAATCAGAATGGCTTGATGCCTTAACCAAGAGTCTTCCTCTGATCTTAAACCCTCTGACAAGCTGGCTTGAATACTTGCGATCTTAGTGTAAAAACAACGCAAGAGCTGTTGCCCATTCTACAGAAGCTGGATCGGAGCTTACACATGCTCTCTCTCTCTCTCGGGCTGTTTCCTGCTGTTTCAACCCTTTTTTTAATGTCACTTTATAGGCCTCCTTATCAATCACATTGTGTTCCTTTCTCCACTTTCGTTCCAGTGCCTTGCAATGTTTTTTTTTCTTTAAGGTTATCCGTAAACCAAGGGCTAGAGTGCTTTCTTCTGCTTTCTTTACTCGGGATAGCTGGCACCACCTCCTCCGTAGCCTTTCTAATCCAGCTATCCCAACTTGAGACATCATCCTCCAGCTCGCCGGTCAAGACCAGAACTTGCGGATCAAGGGCCCTCATGAACTCCCCCGGATTTATCTTATTTAAAGCCTTTCCCTTACAGGTTGTCCTCACCAGTGCTGGATCTAGTTTTACTGGAAGTTGCCAGGTAAATCTAATTAAAAAATGATCTGACCAAATCCGGGGTAACGGATCTTCCACTAGTAGATCGACATTGGAGCATACTTATCTAGTATGTGTCGACCCTGATGTGACTGTTTACAGACAAAAAGTTTTAATCCAAGAGAGTCCATCATTTCTTTAAATTCAATGGCCTCAATGTCAGTCCGATTATCTAAATGCAAATTAAAATCTAGGGAAACAATCACTTCACTGCAATTAAATGTTGACCAATGTTGACAAAATCAAATTGCACTATATTAATAGCTCTCTACGACACAGTTGTTTGAAGTTGAAGAAGCGGGTCAGAGATTTCTATTCCTAAAAAGTGCTGATAAACAATCAGACCTTTCAGCATCAGGTGTATGAAGGAGAGTACGCAGGCCGGTTCTTGGCATGGCAGGCCAAAGAGAAGAGAAATCGAAACCTTATCCAGCAGATTAAAGATCCATGTACTGTTCAGCTTACGAACAGGGCTGAGGACATCTGACGCATCTTCCATCAATACTATTCGACATTTTATTAGGGCGATAGGATAGGTGGAGGAGAAGCGGCCACAGAGCAGGAGTTTGAAGAATTTTTGGGAGATCTAGAGCTGCCGCATTTGACATTAGAGGCAACTACATTATTGATTAATCCAATTGCAGGGAGAGAGGTTGGGGAGGCAATAGGACAAATGACTGGGCGCATGGGCAGATGGTTTGGGCCCAGAGTTTGTAGGAAGCTGGCTCTTTATATAGTATACCAAAAAAAGGTATACTGTGCGAAGAGTCCCGGTATTCCCTTATGAGTGGACAGGGGCTTACTCTAGCAATCCCAAGGGGCTCTTTTAGGGGGTAGTGTGATCAAGCAGCCTTAGGCTCATCAGAGAGAAGTGTTAGACATTTGCAAATACACAATCAGTAAATAGTGCACACGACTCAATAAGGAGATTCACACCAATTTATACAAAGAACATGTTTCTTTATATATATTTAGGCACCAGAATCAATACGATCGGGTAAGTGTGTTTTGAGATGGAAATACTTTTCGTTTTCAAAAGTGAACACAGTGCAATTTTCAGAGGCAACAATGTTATTCTATGGAGGAAAAACAAATACTGCATACAGTTACTTTACAGCGACTCACAGGACCAGTCTCCACAACTTAAGTTGATTAAAGGGTGTGAAGGTCCAAGGCAGCACTGGGGCGTCCGGGCGTCACTGGGGCGGCCGGATTCAGAGGGGCAATGCAGCGTCGGGTGCCCAATGTTGGGCAATAGGAATCGGTCCGGTCAGAAAGAGGCTGCAGGTTTGGACTAGGAGGCCATTCGGCCTGAACCTTGAGAGGGGATCATGTTTCTCGATGCTTGGGGACACCTTCCATCCACTTCCACTCGGACCAGGGGCGACAGGTGCCAAAGTGTCTTGAGGTGTCAAGATCTTCACAGCTGAGTCACTCGCGGTCGGGAGTGGGGGGGGGGGCAGTGGTGGCTGCACACAGAGGCTGCAGGCAGAGTTGAGGAGTTCCCTCCTGGCAAACCCAAGGTATGCTACTTCTCTGGAGGGCTGGGGGACCACGCTGCACCGTTGGCCCACTTCAACTTGGGCTTGGAGCGATGGGTGCAGTCGTGCTAGCTGGTGTCAGGCTTACGTGGTCCAAAGTCCTCACGTTTCATTCTTTGGAACCTGCAAGGTACAGTGGAGGAGCTCCGCTGCTTCACAGGAGTTCCTGAGTCTTGGCAGAAGATCTGGCAGTCCTCCCAGGCTTTTGGAGGCAACGCAGCTTGCAGGGTGAGTCGACTTTGGTGCAATTAGCAAACACAACAAGATGATGGACGGAGTGCTGAAACTTTTCAACCACTCACCCCCAGTCAAGCGACCTGTGCCACTGGATTCAAGCTAGCCTGGCTGATGATGTGTGATACCCTGAAACCGGTCCCAGGATGCTTGTTTCTGGTCCAAGGAGGACCTGGCTTGGCAGTTCGGGCTGGGCTGTTCCCATGAGGAGCAGGGTCAAGACTGATTTGCATATGCATGGGTCTAAACTGGGGTGGCATGGGGAGCAAAGGGACAATGGATTTAACCCAGATCTCTTGACTGGAGGTGAATGTTTGATTTGTTCTACATTCTGTTACTCATTTGTGTCTCTTTTGACTTTGGCGCAATTGGCGGGAACAGCGAACAGGCTGGAAGGGTTCGCGCCAAGTCTGTTGCTTCTTCCACAGTTCTTGCTTTTCACAGGTCTTCGGTCCTTCTTCTTTTAGGTTGGCAGGATCTGCTTTCTTTGTACCAGTGGCTTCCCGAAGTACTAAGTTTAGGAGCGTGTAGGGTAGTAGCCAATGGGGTCACTACGCCCCTAAATGACCACTTCCTGTGGGAAGTGGGCATAACCCTCTCCCAGAGTTCCTAAGTTTGCCATCACAAAGATTGCAGACTTCTGATTTTCGTATTCACTTCAGGTAGCCCACCTTAGGCGTGGAACTAGCCTGAAGGTGAACAAGCCTCTGACTACTCATTTTCCCGCCTGTTCAGGTACAAAATGGGCCCTAGACATGGGGGGGTCGGCATCCTCTCCTGTGAGGGAAGCAAGATTTGCTTACCAAAGGCGGTGGGCTCTTTGAAGCTCCCTGCCTTGGAATGCTACTTCACAGGCCATCCTGTGGGCAGGGGTATGAGCACCCTCTGCCTGAGCAGGCTTTGTTCCTTACTTACTGAGAGCCAAAGCCCTCACTCCTGGGGTTCAGAAACTTGTCTGTGGTGGCAGGCTGCCTCAGACCAGTCAGTCAGCCCACTAGTAGTTGGTAGGTTTTCAGGGGGCACCTCTAGGATGCCCTCTGGATGCATGTATTAATTAATCCATCACCGGAATCAGTGTGAGTTTATTCATATGAAATGTTTGATACCAAACATCTTTGGTTTCAGTGAAGCCATCATGTAGCCGAGGAACTCTTTTTCACCATTGTCCAGCACATGCACTTAAAAGGGCTTCCCTGGTCACTTGTACTGGCAGGAATGGAACTGGCCATCACAGGGGCATATCTGCTCAGGAAGGTATGTCCACACTTGCAGTATAGTGCACCCTGCCTTATGGCTGGAAGGCATGCTGTAGGGGTGACTTACATATACTGTATTTAGTGTATGTAGGCATGGCACACAAGACTGTGTGCCATATTGTGTTTTCACTTTTGTCTGCACCAAGACACCCAGCCTGCAGTGGCAGTCTGTATGTGTTTGGTGAGGGGTTTCTTAGGGTGTCACAATAAATGCTACAGCCCTTAGTACCCATGCCCTAGGTACCTGGGGTACATCTACTAGGGACTTGCAGGGGTGCCAACGGTCTTGCAAATTGGTGGAACAATTGTACTGTTTTATGAAAGATCTGGCCCTTGGGACTTGGTTAGCAGGATCCCAGTGCACTTCCAGTCAAATTTGCATAAAATACCAAGAAAGAAGTGGGAGTGACCATGTCAAATAGGGGCACTTTCCTGCACAGTTGTAAAAAGACTTTTTACCCAGCCTTCTAGGTCCTTTCACCACCCTGTTTAATTACCTTCTTGGAGAGGGACAGGTAACTGACTCCTTTTCTGGAGGAGTTCTGATTAATATCCAAAAGAAGAAAAAAATGACAATAGATCAAAGGTTGTACTGACCAATTACTTTATTAAATACTGATCATAAGAGATATGCAAAGATATTAGCCAATCAGATTGGGCTGGTTGCTCCAGTATTCGTCTCTTTGGATCAAACAGGATGTATCAGAGGTTGCACGAATACCCAGTATATGGCTGATTTTGTCGATATGGTTATAACTGAGTCTGTGCCGACAGTTATTATCCTACTTGATGCAGAGAATGCATTCAACTTCGTAAGTTGGAAATGTCTCTTTCGCATATTGGGTAATTTTGGATTTTCACTCCAACTCACGAGCTCGCTCCAGGCCTCATACCACAGAGCCAGAGCTCAGTTTATTATTAACATTGAGCAGGCAGGGGGAGTGATGTTGGAGCGGGGGCTGAGGCAGGGTTGTCCTCGCTCTCCATTGCTATTTGGCCTGTTGAGCGCTTGACCCAGGTCCTTCGTCATAACAGCTTGATTTTAAAACCTATTCCAGAGATCCCTGTAATAAAGCTGTACGCTGATGACGCAGCGCTGCACCAAACACAGCCAATAATATAAACCGGGTATTACCAATAATTAAGACCTTTACAGGTTTAGGAGGCTATAAAATAAAGGAGTCCCAGACTGAATGCCTACTCTTCAAAGCATCTGTATAAAATCTCCTATGTTTTTTGAGAATGAATTATAAACCAGGTCCTAAGAGATATTTAGCAGTATATTTTTCTGAAGAGGATTTTTTTCATTATTATTATTACCCTGTTTTACGGAGAGTGGACAATTCACTGTTATCCTGGAGGTGACTCCCGCTCTCAATTATAGGCAAAATTGCTCTAATTAAAATGATGATGCTCTCCTTATTTGTATTACTTTTTTGGGCTGTTTCGTTTAAATTGGGTAATGTTTTTTTTCCTCTAAGTTGGATCAGTCTGTTTGCTCGTTTGTATGGCATCAAAAACACCCTAGATTCAAAATGGGTACTCTGCAGTTACCAAAAAACAAGGGTGGGTGGGGACTTCCAAATCTAGGGCATTATCTCACCTCCTTGGCAACACAGATACGCCATTTGTAAGAAGAATACACTAGTTTTGACCATTCAGTTCTTCTCCAAATGCTGACTGCCTTGAACTTCCCCAACCCTTCTTGGTGTATGAAAGCCCTAAACTCCAGAAGAAAGTCAGATATAAAGTGGTATCCCAAATGATGCTATGCAGAATTAGGATTTTCCCAACGAAAGGTATTTTCAGTATTAACACTGAGGCACCGTTAGGCTATTGTAGCTCTCTGTGGCCAGGATTAACTAAGGAACCTACATCTAAATGGGCTGACCTAGGTATAATTAAGGTGGGGACTTCTTAGAGGGATGGAGTTAAGCTCTTGGTGAGATTTCAGCACCAGGACTCAAGGCCAGACGCTTTACATCAAATTGAAGGGGCAAGGAGAAAATGGTTTCAACATACGGGAATTGATATTAGTGATCAACAATGGGAGAGATGCTTTAGTTTGAGTTTTACCTGTCTCAGAGGTGTGAATTACCAGCGTATGGCCTTCTTCAATGGGTGGGTGTTTTATTTAACACCTTGTGCTTTGAAGAAAATCTTTCCATAGATTGCTGAAAGGTAGCCAAGATGCAATGCTGAGGGGGATTGGTTACACGTGTTTTGGGCCTTTGACACCCTTAATCTTTATTGGGTGAGAGTATTTTATGCTGTAAGCTGGACTATTCATGAGAATATCGATCCCTTCCCAAGAGCGGCCCTTTTGGGTCTAATAGATCACCATTTTTTCAAAACACCCAAAGCTGAGAACTCAATTTTTATAGCAGCATTATTCGCGCAATCATGTATCATTTATTGGAAGTCTCTGGCAAGGCCCAGCTTCGAGCAATGGGAGACAACAATGGGGAAAATCAGCCAAAGGGAATCCTGGTACTGTGCAAGAACTGATAGGTATGATATTGGAGAGACTGCCTCAGCAAAGTATAGGAGATATAAGGGCGGACAAGGGTGTAGGAGGAGTAAATGTATTCTACTTTGTCACGATTAAAGATGGACCAGCCGGACTAAGGGTATCTCCCCAGAGGTTCGTATTAGGTCGACACAGTCACTTTAGGGGGAAGGATAGGGCGAGGCAGGAGGTCGGAGAGTGTCAGGTTTTACGGTGGGGGGGCGGGGGGGAGAGAAGAAGTTTGCAATCGCCTCTTGGAGAGAACATTGATGTGAAGGGTCAAAGTTTAAGGGAGTAAAGGGGGATTAATGAGGAGGGTGGGGTATAAGATTTTAGGAATCATTTTTATCTGGGAGAGGAATAATTTATTTATGTAGTCAATTTTTATTTGAAGCTTCCTCTGACTAGATTCGATCAGATCTGATCTGTTTTGTAAAGTGGTTTATTTGTTGAGTATCACCTTTCCTAATCAAAATATATATTTTTTAAACTGTATGTTGAGAAAAAATCCAAGTAGCTCTTCCAAATTCATGCATTCAGTTTCCAGCAAACAGGGTTTAAAAAACCGAAAAAAAGGAGGTCTCTTAAGTGATCCAGTGATTTATCCTCCATATCAAGACGTTTTTGTTCAGGGGAGCAAGTTAGTCAGAAAGTTATTGGCACTTAAGGGCCCAGCAAGTGTCAACAACTGGAATTTGGTGGGGGCTTGGAGGATCATACAATTGCCAAAACTTAGTACACAGGATGAGAGAAATGAGAACACTGGTTTTTATCCTGTAATGGGCAGGTGTTGACAGTTCGCATGTGCATGTTTCCATTTTGTTTTTATAGTGATTTTTTTGCATCACAGAGTGACATTTAGACTCTAGAAAAGGCTGATTAAGTAGTCCATGTTCTCTGCTAACAGGCAATGACACCTTTAATAGGAGTATTTTGCAGGTACTGAGGGAGCTAGGTCAGCAGTTTCATTTAAGTTACTTTTATTTTTGGTTTCTCAGAGTGCTAAAAGCAATTTGTTTTGAACAGCAAGCGCAAGGTAGCCAAATGGTCTGCTGCCTGTTGAGCTTTGTGACAGTTGTGTGGTACCAGCTGAAAGATGTTCTGTGAACTGAGAAACTGGCACTCAAATTTGAGACTCTGATGTCAACCAACTGTATATAGTGAAGAGCAACAAATAGTATTCAAGTGGCGGGTGTGTGCCTATAATTTGCACTTGAAGGGCGGAACGAATGATGGATAAGTACGAGTTACTTACCTTCGGTAACGATGTATCTGGTAGAGACGTTGTCTAGCCGCAGATTCCTTAACTTAGAATATCCCCAGGCGTCAGACTGGATCCGGAAAATTTTGCGCAGCAGTACCTCTGCGCGCCGGGGGGCGGCGCCGCCTGGCTCCGCCCTGACGTCGTCCCCGGACATGACATCAGTGGAGCCATATAGGACCCTCCCGGCGCGCTGACGTCCGTTTTCTTCGGAGGAACTTTTCCGCGCTACAACGCGGAGCCCCCAGCAAAACTGTGAGAGTATGGGAACAGTGTGCGAATAAAAAAGAGAATTGGTGAGAAAGCACCATGAACGACAGTGAGAAGCACTGTTGACTGAAAGGTGTCGAAAAGGAAAGAGCAGAGCAATACTCTGAGAAGCCAATTCGCAAAAGCGAAGTGAATGTCACCCCTGAGGGAAATCTACCTACAAAAAGAAGACCGAGGCAGACGACAAAGTCTGCACCGGATGAAAGGAAATGAAGAGGGCAGAACAGTAAACTGAGAAGCAACCCCGCAAAAGCGAGAGAGTGCCCACTCCAGAGGCAAGACAGCAATAATGAGCCGAGAGCGACAGGCAAAAAGCACCCACCGGATTAAGAAAAGAAAGAAAGAAATAGGGAGACCGTGTCCCCTGTGAGAGAATTATCGGTCTTAGGAACAGGCCCAAAAAGACGTGAACACTAATTGACTGCAGGAGCGTCAACAGAGAAGGCGGGTGGGAGGGTAGAGAACACCAGTAGGCACCATACTGGAAGAAACTGATGCGTAAAAACGCAGAAGGACACCTGAATCCACCGCCCCAGCATGAAAAGGGGGGGACAAATAAACCAAAGGAAGAGGCCAACGGGGAGCAAGGCGAAAAAACACCGCCCGTAGAAGGACAAGCCACCCCAAAGGAGGCGAAAGCCGAAAACCCCACCTGAAAAGGTCCTCGCAGATCGGGGAGGATGGGTGGGCGTTAAGGAATCTGCGGCTAGACAACGTCTCTACCAGATACATCGTTACCGAAGGTAAGTAACTCGTACATCTGATAGAGACATCTAGCCGCAGATTCCTTAACTTAGAATAGATACCAAAGCCATACCCCATTGGAGGCGGGTCTGCGACAGAACCCCACTAAGTTCTCAAGGGAACAGAAGTGTCAACCAGCTGACTAAACACAGTGGGGACAGCGCTGCCAGAAAGGCCAACACCGGACCAGGATCCTCCGGAGGAAGTGGCCAACAATGAGAGGCAAAAGGCATCAAAGACTGCCGAGGGCGGCAGGATATCCCTGTTGGTCAACAGCGGAGAAAATGAGCACAAACCCAAAAGGGGGATGTGGAATAAGAGTGGACACCTGCCGTAGCCGGAGAGGTACGAATGGAGGATGTGAGGGATCCACAGGATCCGATGGACCGTTGAAAGAGGAAGGGTTAACTAGGGCACAAGGACATACCGAGTCCGAGGGCCATGCATGACAGTGAAAGAAACACTGTGAGAGTGGGAACAGCAGCGGGAAGATGCTGACGACGCCCAAGATGAGTTAGTGTTACAAGAAACACAAGACCTGCCAATGCACCCGTTACGCAAAAGGGCGGACAGCCCAAGGCAGAAAAGAACGATAACAACCAGTGCCACGCACGTGGGTAACAGAAGTACACCAAGAAACCGGATGTACCGCCAGAACCACACCATGGAAGGAGAAGGCCCCATGAAGCGCCACGAGCAAAAGCTGAGACACAAGAGGCGCATGACCAGGCGCATTGTGTGAACGGCGCTCACGAAAAGTGAGAGACCAGACCTCGGCGACTACCCGGAGTAGTAAGCATGTGGGAGGCGTATGTGTGGGTAGCACACTGGTGAGAAAGAAAAAACACCAGAGCCCCAACAGCCACGCAGCAGCGGCACTGGGCAGAACAATGCCCAGAGCGAGAGCAACAGCCACTGACGGTGGAGCAGACCCATTGGCTATCGCGAGAGAGGCAAGGAGGCCAAGCCAGCCGTGATGTGTCCAGAATCACAGGATGTAGAGTCGACCCCGAGACCGGAACCTCGTGCTTCAGCTCGAAAATCGGCATCTAGCCGGGAGACCACATCCGCTCCCCTAACACGCCCCATGAGAGAACAATGCTCTGAGGAGAACGCCCCCGCTGAGAGCAGCAACCGCAGCCCGAAGGAAAGCACAACAACACCTGCGCGGAACGCAACAGGGGCAGGAGAAACGGTGGCAGAGGAAGTGCCAAAGGCAAGGCACAAGACAAGGAAGATCAACCACGTCTGGAGCCAGAATGCCACCATGGAGAGCGAAGTCCACCAGGAAAGGGCTACGCAGCATGGATATAGCAGAGTAGAACGAGGCAACAGAAGTCACCAGAAAAAAACGTACCAGCCGGAGACACTAGGGAGCAGGCATGGTACGCCGATAGAACACAGAGGGAGAGTGCCGAGCTAAGTAGGAGTGCTCGGGGACAACAACAGGGCCTTCCGATAGGGCGGCCACAGATGGAACAGCCGCAGCGAAGAACCATGAAGGGACGGGAGGGAGCAGAAAGCCCTTCCGTCCTGAAGAAAGGTATTGGGAAAAATGCAGGCCAGCAGCCGACACCCAACAAATGGCTCGCAAGAAGGCCCCTGAAGGGCCCGCAGCAGCAGCGTGCAAAACACACAGGCACAGCCGCAGGAGGACTGAGGGAAAAGGACCCCACAGAAGCGAACAAAGGCTACTGTCAGAGGAAGGCAGCTATACAATAGCAAACAAATACCCCACATAGGGTAAGTATCGACCCCAACCAGGGGCACCTCTGGAGCGGAAGCTCAAGACAGAGGACGTAAAAGTGGAACTTAGAAATCACAGGCTCCGAACACATAACCCGTGGAGGAAGGGTGCAACCTGAACCACCAGGCTTTAGGAACCGAGAAGGATAAGCAGCAAAACTGCTGCATAAATGAAAGAAAATACGGCGAGGAGCCGCCCAGGCCGTTCAGGCAGTACAGCATGAACCCAGCCCAACATGAAGTCAAGACAACAGAGCAGGGTGAGGACAAGGACCTCAACCGGAACAAAAACTACGAAAGGTTAGACAGAAGGCGGCGAACCGCAGAGTCCGCATGTGCGTCAAACAGGGACACACCATCAAAAGGCAAATCCCGGAGAATATCACGGACAATGTCGGGGAAACCCTGTCGCGCAGCCAGGCATGGCGGCGCAAGGCAACGGACCGCGCCATTGTCCTACCCACCGAATCGGTAGAATCAACGGCGGACCGAATCGTAAACCGCGCCATCTCTCTGCCTTCGTGAATGAGACGAGCCATATCAGCTCGAGGACACTCGGGGGAGGGTAGGCAAAAGACACTCCACGGAGTCCCAAAGAGCAGAAGAAGCCCTGGCAAAAACGCAAACTGTGTTGAGAGCACGTAATGCAGAACTTGCGGACGCAAAAATGCAGCGTCCACATGTCTCCAGCCAACGAGACTCCCTAGTAGGAGGCTGCAGTAGAGGCGGAGAAGAAGGCTGCATGGCGAAAGACACCTGCACCACGAGACCGTGAGCAGTAGGCTGAAGGGACAAACAGGATGGGCCCCCAGGGGCCGTACGATGCCGATGCGCAACGGCCCTGTCAACAGCATCTCCTGAAGAGGGACGCGCCCAAGTCCCGAGAAGGGCGTCGAACAACAAGCCGCTAAAGGACAGCAAGGGCTCAAGATCCACCGCACCTTGGTGGAGGAGATCAAACAACGGATCAGAGGACAAGAGGACAGAAGGAGGGTGCAAGTGCAAAACAGCTGCCGCCCTGCGAACACCCCGTAAAAATAAAGCACCAGCATCAGTGGGCGTCCGGGGGGGGGCGACGAGCCCATCTGTAGGGGACGGTTGCAAACTAAGACGTCCCCCAGCAGGAGGAAGAAGGGGCAACTGCCTCCATGGCGGCGGAGCCAACTGGCGTGGAGACCAGCCCAAGCACAGTGGTTCTGTGTGCTCTGGAAGCGGAGAGCCATTAGGTACCGGCGACCCTTCCGGCGTCGAACGACGCCGATGCGGCGTCGAAGCGACGTCGAGCCCCATGAGGGGCGACTCGGCTGGACGAGTGGGCGGCGACGTCTCCACCACTGAGAGGTGCGGAGAAAGTGCCTGAGGTCCAGGAGACGACAGGCAGAGTGCCGCCGGTGCCGATGACGCAGGGAGCCGCCAGGGGCTATGCGGGGACAAGGCAGAATGGCTCGGTGTGGGGCTGGAACGCCCATCGGGGTTGGAAACCGACGCCGGCACGACGCCGGAGTCGAGGCATTCGGCCGAGGGCGAACCCGCCGGCGTAGACCCGACCTGAATGCCTACCTCCACTGTGGGACCCGAAGGCGCACCAGGGAGTGGAGGTGACCCAAAGATGGAGTGCAGAGCCTGGTAATAGGCTTCCATCTGGGGTCGAGTCGCACCAGTACCCGGAAAGGGCGGGTAAAAGGAGGCCGACTCCGGGGGGCACGGCTCCGCGAAGGAGCGAGAACCATGGCCCCCACCGTCACGTGGAAGCGAGGACTTCGACTTCCGTGACTTGTGCTTACCTGCAGATCGACGTTTGCGGGATAGACTCCGGGAGCGGGCGCGGAGAGACGAACCCACCGGAGAACGTCGGGGAGACGCCGTGCGGGTCAACCGGGCGGCCAAGAGCTTCATCCGCCGCTCCCGTAGGGACTTCGGACGCATCTGCCGGCAGGCGTCTCACTCCTCGTAGTCGTGGTGCGACCCAAGACACCACATGCAAATGGCGTGTGGGTCCGACGCCGACATCTGACGCGAACAAGTCCCGCACAATTTAAAGCCCGAAGGCATCGCACACTGTTCCCCGACGCCAACGACGTCGAAAAAAGGGCCTGAATAAAAACAGGCCAGAGGAACAGCTGAATCCCGGATCCGCGTTGTAACGCGGAAAAGAAGGAAACTGACGTCAGTGCGCCGGGAGGGTCCTATATGGCTCCACTGACGTCATGTCTGGGGACGACGTCAGGGCGGAGCCAGGCGGCGCCGCCCCCCGGCGCGCAGAGGTACTGCTGCACAAAATTTTCCGGATCCAGTCTGACGCCTGGGGATATTCTAAGTTAAGGAATCTGCGGCTAGATGTCTCTATCAGATAAGACATTTTACCTACATGAAGTGACCGCATTGTGAATACTGGGAGGTATAGGTAATGGCACTGGTCAGGTGAAAACCTTCTATATGACCTTGAGGATAGTGCCGGATTGCACATTGCATTCAGAAGCATGTGATGACATTGATAGAAGTTATCGACATATGTACGTTGGGCAAAGCCCTGGTGGAGTGGTTAATAGTGCAAGAGGCAGTGGGAACTGGTGACAGATAAAAGCACTACAGATGACTGCTACACAAATGTACTCTGGTTTAGGTGTCATTCCTATTTTATGAAATAAATGTGTAAATTGTGTGCTTATTAGCCACTGAACCTTTGAAACATAAGATTCTTCCCATGGAAGACAGTCTTCCTAGTATGTATTACCCCCATAAGAAGAGTAAGCGAGTGACCCAGTTTCCCTAAGCAGGCTAAGAATTAACAGCAAAGTGCTGAGAATCTACCTACATTGGTTAACAGTGGAGATATTAGTGGTTTTAGCAGAATAAATTGACTATGTATAAAAATAAGATCTGGTTGCAACTGATTAAGAGACTCTTTGTAGGTTTTCAAAAATTGAGTGTCCGTTTTGTTTGTGTTTTACTGAATATTCTAAATCTAATGGGGAAAGTGTAAATTAAAATAAGTAAACCAATCTATTAAAGATGCAAATACAGGAGAACTCCATTTAAAGGGAATAAACCAGGTTGTGTATTCTCCCAAAAAGGTGATTCTGATATTGGTTCTTCAGAAATTCCCCTTAATCCACACTGAAACCTCCCTTGCACCAACTCTGCGATTTATGCTCTTATTTGTAGACTAAGAAAAGTACTGAGGTATGGTAGTTGGCAAGCTCAGGAAATGGGTTGAGAGGCAGAGCATGTGATGCCAATGTTTCCCACACCAAAAAGTTAAATTTTGCTGTGCAGGCATGTTTTGGTTGACTCCTTCTGCCCAGGACAAAGTCAGTCCAGTCCAAAAGTAACTATGGGTAGTAATTTGTAATTTTATTGGTGGCAGCCAAAGAATCATTTCCGTGCAATGCCAGTCAAGTTGATAATTGGGGAGATAGGATGGATGGGTAAATTATAGAGCCAGAAAGATATCTAGAGGTCAAAAACAGATGAAGTAAGAGACGCCGAGGTTTTTAGAACCAGCTCAATGTGAAAACTGTGGTGGGGTTGGAGTAATAAAAAAAAATACAAATTGTGGGCACATGTTTAAGTCTTGAAATCTAAGACCAGTCATTTTTCTTCTTGTAAGGGTGAGCTTTCATATAGGACTATGACTGGATTTCTAAGGCGTCAGCCTTGATTGAGGATAGTAAGTTTTAAGCATAAATGTTGCTCATGTTGAAAGAAATTACCTATACTTGCTGTAGTAATTTAGTGATCCTTACAAGTTGATTAGGTAGAATATTTCAGAGGATGATAGGCCTAGATTAAAGATGTGAGGGCTTGTGAGAGCTCTCAACTTTTGCTAAGCTTGAGGGGCCATTGGGGACGAAATGTACCTTGGAAATATGGATAGCTTACGCTTTTCAGGTTCAATATGAATAGATTCATGGTATAATAGGACAAAGTAATACGCATCCCCAATAGATCGGGTATTTTGTATAGTTTTGGTAGAGTATAAATTGAAGTAAGGTGCGAGTACTTTCTGAACATGGTGAGTACAGACATCATGTTCAAAGCATGGCTTGTAATATCTTAGTCCTATAGGTCCTACAACAAGGGAGGAAGGTATTTTTACATAATGAAGATTAGTGCTGAGAGATATGTGCATTACCAAGTTATCCATCTTCCTTGTTAAAATCCTTAATTGTAAAGAAGTACCCAGCTGTAAAAGAACGTAGAAAACAGTTTCAAGGAATTCATCTAAGTTTTGTGAACGGTCTCAGTGCAAGCTTCATTAGCATCTTTAAGTGAAAGGCTTTTGAGCTTGTTTATCTAATAAAACTTAAAATACCCTGTTACTGGTGGTTCCAAGCTGGTTGACAACTATCAACGGCACGCACCTATCTACCAAGGTTGGATGGGTAAGTGTTTATCATTAGGAAAGGAGCTTTATAGAGCACACTGTTATGCTATAAAGTAAGTTTCTCTCATGGTTGGTTTTTATTTTCTGCCTCTATTACTGTTTATGGTTGAGTTTAGGAGAAATTGTAGGGTTACTTTTTTTTTCTATCAATAAAAAGGACTGAAAATGGATTAGTTTGATAATAATTTGGCGACAGGAAGTCTTTTTTTCTTTTACTTTATCCTCTTAAAGTATTGAAATACTAAAAGTTTGTTATTCTATGCATCACCACAATGTAGCTGCCCATTTTCTGGCCTTTGACCTCGATGGGGCTTGCTTCAAGTTGAAACTATGGTAAGCATGTAAGTGCAGCTTTAATTTGAGAGTGAAAACATAATAATGCTGATAGTGAAGTGAGTAGGTGGAGCAGAGTTGAAGGAAGTAGCTAGAGAGAATTATTGGTAATACATTAAGTAACATCTCTCCTGAAGTCCTCTGTAAACCTGCTGGATGGTCCCACAGCTGCTGCCAGAGTAAATCCAAAGTTCCAAGTAGTAGAAAACTGAAAGCATTGCATGGAACATTAAATCAGAAAACCTAAAGTTGTTCCTAGCGTCCACCAAATCGTCTTATCCTGTTTTTCATATTTTCATATACCCTAAGCCATAGTTAACAACATTCCATTGAAACCCATGTATGGTTGCTGCACACTTTAGATGTTAAGACCACACTAATGTACCATGTATATAGAAGAAGAAAGCTTGGAAACACTTACCACTTTTTGTTGCTTTTACATAGCACATTGAGCAAAATGCCATTTGCTTGCATTGCCAGTTTGATAGTAGGGTTTGTTGCGTGTTAGAATTTGGCAACCTTACTATTTACTAATAATAAAATCCACATTATCAGTGAAAGGGCTGCAATTGTAGATAAGAAAAATATCTAAAAGATATGTACGAAGCAGTACATAGAGTTTGATCCACATTTAAACTCTGCATCTGATAAAGACTTTTAGTCACAGATTCCTTACCTTAGAATTATCCCCAGGTGTCAGACTGGATCTGGCAATTTTTTATGAGCAGTAGCCCTGAGCGCTGGTAGGTGGCATAGTTCGGCTCGAAGTCTTCTTCCTTCCCATCGAAGTCATCGAGGTGAGGTAAGAAGTACCACAAGAAGTCGAAGCGTGCTTCAACTTCACCCCGTCGGTCATGCGAAGAAACAGAGAAGTCTCGACGTTCGAAGACCCGCTCCATGGAACGGGTGCCTGGGGGTCAGCTCTGTGTCTCCCTCTCTTTCCGGGGCCGTGTGCGACCCCCGCCCAGTTAAAAGAATTCTATGATGCCATGTGCGGCATATTTGGGCGGCCAGACGCTGCCGGCGCGCCTTCAGGGCCGCAGGCTCAGTAGGAGACCCCGTGGGTTCTGCACCTCCGGCGCCACGGGCTCCTCTTGGATCTGTTCCTGGACCCGGACCGGTGCGGGTCGTATCACTCCGACCTTCCCGGCACTGCGGCTGACATCTAGACCCTCAGCGTAGCCGGTGGCGCCTCCCCTATAGTCCTTCCAGACAACATGGAGCCTGTCAGGCATCCACAGACGCAGAGACCGGCGCCAACTGAGCCGTACGGCTCCATGCCATGCACTCTGCCCTATTCTGAACGGTTAGGGTTGGATGATGATGATTGGGAGGGGCAGTAGGATCCCTTAGAAATCCCACCTCCAAATAAGGAACTGGACTGGTATGAGGACCTGGGTGATGCCAGCAGCCTGGACACCTCCCAAGAGCCTGGCATGCTGTCTCCTAACCTGGCTACTAAGGAGGGAGCTTCTTTTGCAATGGTGGTGCGTAGAGCTGCAGAGGTGTTGGATCTGCAGTTTCCTACAGTGGGAGTCAAGACTAATGTCTTGATGGAGGTCCTCCAGACTTGTGTCTCCACTTCGGAACCCTTGCTGCCTTTCAACGAGGCCTTGACGGACGTTCTACTGGGCACCTGGTTCAAGCCCAGTACAGGGGCCCCTGTGAATAGAACTATTGCCCACCGCCCTGCACCGGGAGACCCAACTTTCCTCTCCTCCCATCCCACCCCGTAGAGCTTGGTTGTTCAAACCTCTACCTCCTGTGGCACATTCCCTTCCGCACCCCCGGACAGTCAATCCAAAAGGCTGGGCAGCTGATCTTTTCTTCCACCAGCCTCGCATTGTGGTTGGTAAACTCTGCATGCCTCTTGGGCCGTTATTCCCATTCGCTATGGGATACGGTTGCGCAGGTGGTGCCACCAGTCTCGGAGGAGGACCGGGCTCTCCTCTCCCAAGCTGTTGCGGATGGGGGAGATGCAGCAAAGTTTGCCATACAATGTTGCTTAGACACGACAGACTCACTGGGCGGAGCGATTTCCTCGATGGTGGCCTTTAGGCATCACGCCTGGCTTAGGACGTCTGGCTTTTCAGGGGATGTCCAAGACAACCTTATGAACATGCCCTTTGATGGCTCCCATCTCTTCGGAGACCAGGCAGACGCAGCGCTTGAGCGCTTCAAGGACTCGCGGGCTACGACCAAGTCCTTGGGCCTCTCCGTGTCATCCTGGCCTGTGTGTGCTTTTTGCCCCTTTCGTGGCTATGGAAGGGCTTCCAACCTCGCCAACCCTACCCCAGCCAGAGGACCCCGCATGTTCAGCAACCTCTGCGCGTCCGTGGACGCGGTTCACCCCAACCTCGCGGGTCGGGAGGCCAGAAGTCAGGTCAAGCCACAAAAACCCCTCCTCCAATTGCAAAACCTTCCTAGTCCGATCTTCCAGGATCATGGCCGTCCAGTATGTGGAAGGATACACCATCACCTCCACCACTGGTGAGATATCACCTTGGACAGGTGGGTGTTGCAAATAGTCCGAAGGGGCTACTCCCTCCCTCCGTGCCTCCAACTTATGATCAGCTGATGAAGGATCACCTTGCCCTGCTCCGCGAGGAAGTCCAGACTCTCCTGGCCAAGGGAGCTGTAGAGAGGGTTCCCAGGCCAGAAATAGGCTGTGGTTGCTATTCCTGCTATTTTCTGGTTCCCAAAAAGGACGGAGGCCTTCGTCCTATCCTCGACCTCAAAGCCCTCAACTACTTCCTCAAGAAGTAGAAGTTCAAGATGCTCACCCTTGCTCAGGTCCTGTCTGCCCTGGACCCGGGAGACTGGATGGTGGCAATGGACTTGCAGGACGCCTATTTACATATTCCCGTCCTGCCTGTCCATCGCCGCTACCTGTGGCTTACGGTCGGCCACGAGCACTTGAAGTCTACCGTGCTCCACTTCGGGTTCACCAAGGTGATGGCGGTGGTCACAGCTCATCTGCAGAGATCAGGGGTTCCAGTCTTCCCCTATCTTGACGACTGGTTGTTGAAGGCGGGCTTGTCCCAAGCAGTCATTTCCCACCTCCAGCATTCGCTGGTGTTCACTATCAACGTGCCGAAGTCACACCTGACTCCCTCTCAGACACTACCTTTCATTGAAGCAGTTCTGTACACAGTGCAGTTTCGGGCTTATCCTCTCGAGCGGTGAGTCCAGGATATTCAGCCTATGATACAGATGTTTCAGCCTCTATCCTGGATTTCGGTGAAAATGACTCTGAGGCTGTATGGCCTCCTGCATCTTGCTTGTGGACCATGCCAGATGGCACATGTGGGCCCTGCAGTGCGACCTGAAGTTTCAATGGGCACAGCATCGGGAAAATCTAATCAGCCTGGTTCAGATATCGGAGGCCCAGTTCCCACCCGGATCTCACAGTAGTGACAGATGCGTCACTTGTGGGATGGGGCGGCCACCTGGGGGAAGTGGAGATCAGAGAACTCTGGTCTCCAGCGGAAGCCAGGCTCCATATCAACCTGTTGGAGCTTTGTGCGATCCGATTGGCACTGAAAGCCTTTTTACCATCCATCAAAGGAAGGCTAGTTCAGGTGTTCACAGGCAATACTACTGCCATGTGGTACGGCGGGGTGGGGTCGTGGACCCTCTGTCAAGAGGCCCTTCGTCTCTGGCCTTGACTGGACCAACACAGCATTTCCCTGGTGTTTCAACATCTGGCTGGTTCTCTGAACTCCAGATCAAACTAACTCAGCCGTCGGTGCCTTGCGGATCCCGAGTGGTGTCTATCCGGATGTGGCACAAGGTCTCTTTCTACAGTGGGAAGAGTCTTGGTTAGATCTGTTCGCCTCTGAAGAGAATTTGCAATGTCAGCAGTTATGTGCATTGGAGTTTCCAAAGCAGCTCTCATTAGGTGATGCTTTTCGTCGCGAGTGGCGCACAGGCCTCCTGTACGCCTTTCCGCCCATTCCACTACTGCCAGGAGTGCTGAAGAAGATCAGGAGAGACCAGGCCCAAGTAATTCTTATGGCTCCCGACTGGGCACGGAAAGGGTGGTATCCTGAGCTTTTGCAAATGAGCATCTATCCTCCAATCAGGCTGCCCCTCCGGGACGATCTTCTGTTGCAGCAGCAGGGGAGGGTCCTCCACCTGAACCTGTCCACTCTCCGCCTCCTTGCGTGGAGATTGAACAGCGACAGTTGATAGCTTTTGACCTTCCTGCCGAAGTCTGTGAAGTTATTCTGGCGGCCAGGCGGCCCTCCAGAAGTCAGTATACACCTGCCGATGGCAACGATTTTGTAAATATTGTACAGAACAGTCTGTTGACACCTTGTCAAGCTCCCTTTCAGACATTCTGCTTTTTATTCTTTCTTTGGCCCAGCAGGACTCTTCTCTGGGCACTTTGAAGTGCTACCTTTCGGCCCTGTCTGCTTTTCTTTGGTTGCCAGATCAACCATCTCTTTTTAAATCACCTCTTGTACAGAGATTTTTGAAGGGGCTTACTCATTTGTTCCCCCCCCATTACCCATCATTATTTCCCAGTGGGATCTTAACTTGGTTCTCACATTTTTGATGTGTGCATCGTTTGAACCACTGCACAATTCCCCTCCAGCTGCTCCTTATTAAAACAGCCTTTTTAGTGGCAATAACTTCTGCCAGGAGGGTGAGCGTACTACAGGCTCTGTCATCTCGGCCTCCTTACCTGACCGTCTTTCCGGACCAAGTAGTGCTCTGCACTAGGGCTTTTTTTTTGCCTAAGATAACACCTTTCCATCTGGGAAAATCTGTTACTCTGCCCACCTTCTATGCACCTCCGCACCCTTCCAAGGAAGAGGAGCGTCTCCACTGTCTGGACCCAAAATGAGCGTTATTGTTCTACCTTGATCGCACTAAAGAGTTCCGGGTGGATGATCAACTCTTTGTAGGGTACGTTCGAGCAAAGAAGGAACGTGCTGTACAGAAGAGGACCATCTCGCGCTGGGTCATCCTCTGCATAAAAATGTTACGCCTTGGCAAAGAAACAGCCTCCTGAAGGCCTTAGGGCCCATTCTACCAGGGCAAAGGCAGCTACCACTTCTTTCTAGCGTGGTGTTCCGGTTCGTGACATCTGCCAGGTGGCCACGTGGGCATCTCTGCACACATTCACCAAACATTACTGCCTGTATAACCAGGTTCACAGGGAAGGCCTTTTCAGCTGCTCAGCCCTGCAAGACTTTTTGGTTTGAAACTTTTCCGCTGCCCCTCCTCCGGGGATGGTATTGCTTTGGGTATCTGTTCAAAGGTAAGGAATCTGCGGCTAGATGTCTCTATTAGATGGACAAGTTACTTACCTTCGGTAACGCCTTATCTGGTCGAGACATGAACTAGCCGCAGATTTCTTACCGTCCCACCCATCCTCCGCGCACTGCGGATTTGTTTGTGTCAGGGCTCTTTCCCTTCAGGGCCCTAGTTGTATTTTGACACACCATGGTCGGTATGTCATGGCTCCGCGCTTGTGGCGGGGAAAGTCATGAAAAGTACTGAAGTCAGCACGCTGGGGTGGCGCCTATATTGACGACGCAGACATCATGGCGACGAACCCGACACCTACGATGTCACGCAGAGTCGAGCAAAGCCACCTATCGGTGCGCAAGGGTACTGCTATAAAAAAATCTTCCGGATTCAGTCTAACGCCTGGAAGTTTAAAGGTAAGGAATCTGCGGCTAGATAATGTCTCGACCATTT
The DNA here is from genome assembly GCA_963921515.1 of Calotriton arnoldi. Taxonomy (NCBI): domain Eukaryota; kingdom Metazoa; phylum Chordata; class Amphibia; order Caudata; family Salamandridae; genus Calotriton; species Calotriton arnoldi. The sequence goes on from CAWUFW010001608.1 coordinate 1,530,854, forward strand.
AAGGCATTACCGAAGGTAAGTAACTTGTCCATTTGGACGGCCCATCCCCGCTGAAGCGCCTTTGGGTCTCGCTGGCTCAGGAGGGGGGGCCTGCTGGCTCAGGAGGGGGGGCCTGCTGGCTCAGGAGGGGGGGCCTGCTGGCTCAGGAGGGGGGCCTGCTGGTTCAGGAGGTGCCCCTACTGGTTCGAGATGTGCCCCTACTGATTCGAGAGGGGCCCCTTACTGGTTCCCTGCCAGCGAGTTCGCCCTCGGCTGCAGTCGGCCCTCTTGGAGCCACAGATTGATCGAGTGGTGCCGGTCTTGCCACCTCAACCTTTCTCCATGCCAGTCCCACTGTCGACGCTCCCGGTGCTGCCAGCGCCGTCCACATTCTTATCCCCAACCTTATCCCCAACCTTATCCCAACTCCGGCATGGAGCCAGAGGGGCATAGTTTTGTGCAGACTGGAGCCATTCCCTCCAGGCCGGGACATGAGCCCTATTCTTATGAGCTAGGACTTGGAGAAGATTGGGAGGGGCCACTTGACCCTGAAGAATACCAGCCCCTAGACCCGAATATGGGCTGGCGTGAGGAATTGGCTGGTGCCCGTGGACTGCGCACCTCTCCAAATACTAGCTTGGTGTCTACTCCTACCGTAGCTACAGAGGAGGGTGCCACATTTGCTATGGTGGTGAGGAGGGCGGCAGAGGTCCTCGACCTTCAGTTGCCCTCCGTGGCTGTCAAGACTAACCTCTTGATGGAGATGCTTCAACCGGGAGTCACTCTTTCAAAACCACTTCTTTCATTCAATGAAGCCTTTACGGACGTCCTGCTCAGGGGCCTGGTCCAAACCGTGCACGGGGGCTCCTGTGGAGAGAACAATTGCCTACCGCTATCGCCCTGCCCCAGGGGACCCCTCTTTCCTCACCCAACACCCTACCACGGAGAGCTTGGTGGTCCAAGCCTCCTTTTCCCAAGTAAATTCTGGTGTATTCCCTACCACCCCACTGGACAGGGAATACAAAAGGCTGGCAGTCTTGGGTAAGATAATGTTTTCTTCCGCCACCCTGGTATTGAGATCTGTGAACAACGTATGCCTTTTGGGCTGTTACTCCCATTCCCTTTTGGATTCAGTTGCGCAGTTGATACCTGTGGTCCCAGAGGGGTCCCAGGCTATACTCTCCCAAGCTATGGCTGATGGGAGAGACGCAGCTATGTTCACAATCGGATGTGGCCTGGACACAACCGACTAGTTAGGCAGAGTGGTTTCTTTGTCTGTGTCCTTACGGCTCCATACCTGGCTGAGGACAACGGACCTCTCAGGGGGCTGACAAAGCTTTGCTTATGGACATGTCCTTTGATGGCTCCTGTCTCTTCAGAGTCCAGGCGAACTCGGCGCTGGAGTGCTTCAAGGACACCAGAGCTACGGCCAGGTCCTTGGGCCTTTCCATTGCCCCCCATCCACTCCAGTCTGACTTTCGTGGCCACAGAAGGGGCTTCCAGCTGCGTCTCTACCCACCCAGCCACAATGGCCCACAAGCTTCCCAGTCTCTGCTGGCTGAGGATGCAGTACCCACAGACCCCGTAGGTCAGGCACCCAGAGGTCTGCCCAGTCCACCATCCCCCTCCCAGCAGCCTCAGGCTCCAAGCCTCTTTAGTTTGTCCTCCAGTCATCAGGGGCAACCAGTGGGTAGCGGGATACACCATCACCTGCACCACAGTAGGTCAGTAACATCAGACCTCTGGGTTGTCCAAAGGGGCTACTCACTCCCCTTCATGACTGCCCCTCCACCCATGCCACCCACTTACGACAGGCTGACGGAGGACCATCTCTCCTTACTTCGCCAGGAAGTAGGGACTCTCGTGGCCAAGGGAGCCATAGAGAGGGCGCTGACATCAGAAGTAGGTCATGTTTCCCGCTATTTTCTGGTGCCCACACTTGCACAAGTCCTATCTGCCCGGGAGACTGGATGGTGGCGTTGGACTTCCAGGACACTTATTTCCACATCCCCGTCCTGCCTGCCCACAGATGTTACCTGCAGTTCACGGTAGGTCACAAGCACTTTCAGTTTGTAGTGCTACCTTTTGGCCTTTCCAGCGCCCTTCGGGTGTTCACCAAGGTGATGGCGGTTGTTGCAGCTCATCTGCTGAGATCGGGGGGTGCCAGTCTTCCCCTAGCTCGACGACTGGCTGTTGAAGGTGGGCTTGTGCCAGGCAGTCATCTCCACCTCCAGACTACAGCAGACCTTCTGCACTTGCTGGGGTTCACTATCAATGTGCTGAAGTCACACCGGACTCCTCAGAGGCTCCCTTTTATCTGAGCTGTTCTCGACACTGTGCAGTTTTGAGCTTATCCTCCCGAAAGGCGAGCCCAGGGTATTCAGGCTATGACACTGATGTTTCAGTGACACTTACTCTGAGGCTACTGGGCCTCATGGCCTTTTGCATCCTGCTTGTGAGACATGCCCGCTGCCATATGCGGGCTCTTCAGTGGGACCTGAAGTTCCAGTTGGCGCAGCATCATGAGAATCTCTCCGACATGGTCCAGATCTCAGAGGGCACTGCAAAAGATCTGCAGTGGTGGTTAACAGACCGCAATTGGGTCAGCGGCAGACCCCTCTCCCTTCCCAACCAGATCTGACAGTAGTGGCAGATGTCACTCCTGGGATGGGTCCGCCATCTGGGGAGAGGTGGAGATAAGCGGTCTCTAGTCTCCGGTGGTATCCGGACTACACATCAACCTGTTGGAGCTCCGGCGATGGAACTGGCATTGAAAGCCTTTCTACCCTCCAGCAAGGGAAGGCTAGTGCAGGTGTTCATGGACAACACCACCTCCATGTGGTGCTGCAACAAGCAGGGTGGGGTGGGGTTGTGGAGACGTCAAGAGTCCCTGCATATCTGGACATGGCTGGAATGTCTGGGCATTTCCCTTGGGGTTCAGCACCTGGTGGGGTCTCTGAACGGCAGAACGGAACTCAGACAAAGATGCCTAGCAGATCACAAATAGCTTTTCCATCCGGAGGTGGTGCAGCGTCTCTTTCAGCAGTGGAGAGAGCCTTAGACCGGTTTGCTGCCGCCGACAACGCACAATGTCAACAGTTTTGCATGCTGGAGTTTCCAAGGCGGCTCTCACTCAGAGACCATTTTTGTCTCAAGTAAAGCTCCATCCTCTTGTACACCTTTCTGCCCATACCACTCCTGCCGTATACAACTTTCTACTCTGACCGACTGGTTCTCCTGACACGTTTCTCCTTTCTTCCGAAGGCAGTCACTCCTTTTCACGTAGGCCAGACCATTAACCTTCCTACCTTTTTTGCCCCACCTCATTTCTCCAACGAAGAGGAGGGACTCCACATTCTGGAGCCAAAATTAGCGTGTTCGTTCTACCTTGACCACACCAGGTGGATGACCAACTATTCGTAAGGTGCATCTGGGCCAAGAAAGGAAAGGCTGTGCAGAAAACAACCATCTCCAATGGATAGTGCTCTGCATGAAGATGTGCTATGCATTGACAAAAAAGCAACCACATGAGGGCTTGTGCTCTCATTCTACCAGAGCTAAAGCTGTGACCACTGCGTTAGTTCGTGAAGTTCCAGTTCAGGATATCTTGTCAGGCTTCAACGTGACCTTCATTGCACATGTTAGCTAAGCACTACTGCCTGGAACAGTCGGGTCCATTGGTATGGGCATTTTGCCTGTTCGTTCCTGCAGGACTTTCTGGTCTAAGTTGGGTTCGCAGACCTGCCTACGGGGAGGCATGACCTGGGTATCTTTTCTAAGTTATGTAAACTGCAGCTAGAAGTCTCTGTCAGAGATAAAGTTGCTTACCCTTGGTAATGCTATATCTGGTAGAGACTAGGATTACAACTTCTTCTTTTTTCCTTATCATGCCTATTGTAGTGGTTCCTGGACAGTAGTTCCATATCAGACTGTTTATAGTTCCCATTACGGTAAAAGAACAAAGTAAAGAAAACGTCTGCCACAACATCATTGACTAATGCCTGTTTTGTTTGCTCACCCTTGCCACACACATTCAAACACATTACACTGTTTTATGATAACACCTACACCAAAACACATAATAAAGGGGAGACCTGATGGCTTTGCCAATGCTTGTTTTCGGTCAGGTTGCTTCCACTCTTTGTGAAGTGTCCTGCTTGTGGTAAGAAATTGGTCCAATCAGACCGTTGTTAGCCTTCCTGAAAACCATCTACCATAAGACCATCACCCAGAACCCTGCAGGCACTGCCAGAAGTTCTCCAGGAGAAGTCTTAAAGGCAGAGAAAAGCTCAGACTGCCTGGCCTACAAGAAAGACATCAAGAATCAGTAGCTGGTATATCTCCTAACCTATGAGAAGGTCATCTTTTTACCAGAGCTTCCTCTTCATGCTCTAAGGGCTCCCCTAGCGGTAAATCCATGGAGAAGCATCTCCAGAGGAAGAGATACCTCTCTCAATCGACATTGAGAAGTCAGTCAGGCAACATACCCAATGTGTTCCGTCGAACACAACATACAATGTCAAAATAGTCTAAACAGTTGAAGCATACATTGACGTTAAAAGCACCTCTAACGTCGACACCCACCAGTCATATGCCTTTGAAGCCTTGTTTGATATCGAGACCAACATCACCATCAATGCCGACCTGCATTAGTGTGCAGTGGCTTAAGGACCTATGAAGAAGGAAAGTGCCTCTAACATCTGACCCGGAGCACTTTTAAACCTTTTTCCCTTCAAGAAAGGTTGCACCCAATGTAGTCCTTTCATGCACACCATTGCGGAGGGGTTCAAAATCTCCATTCTCTCTCTCTGACATGCCTGGGCATAGTACTCAAACATTTTCAAATATGTCTGAACATTCTGATAGAAATGTCTAACCGCAGATTCCTAGAAACTTCTAACCGCAGATTCCTCAACATTTTTAATACCTCTCCAGGCGTCTGACTAGATCAGGACATTTTTCAGCAGTACCCCTGTGCGCCGGCAGATGGTGCTGAGGGCTCCACTTTGATTTCTTTCTGCATCGGATGTGACATGCGCAGGCCTATGTAGGAGTCACCCATTCATGCTGACATCAGTTCCCTTTCTTTGCCTTTATGCACCCCAAAACACTAAACTAGGTTTGATCCATTTAAGGGTTTTGTGGGAATGAATCATATGAAGATTCAAAACATTATGTATCCACCATTAAACATAGATACTACTTTCATCATAGACACCTCATTTAAAGTCCAACAGTATATAACAATTTACTTATTATGCCGTTGAATAGTTCACAAGTCATGAAAAATGAACAGTAGTTCCTCCATACATTTAATGTTAATGCATATAGATTTATTGTGAAACATGGACTTATTCAGTTGACATAACACTTTGATAAAAAAAGAAACATAATTACTTAACTCAGAAGAAAACATTATCCCCAATTGAACACATGCCAAAGTGTCCATTAAACAGGTTTATCTTTCCACAAAGAGAAACCTACACCTCCCCACCCGTGGCGGTCATCACTGGGTAGTTAATAGTTAGATCAGCATTTCTATAGGAAATGCCGTTTTTGTTTTGCTAATAACTTTGGCCCCAATGAAGAGAGTTCAGGATAGTTGGGCTATTAACCCAATTTTAACCTCTGTCCTGGATCTCATTGTGGATGACTCTGAGGCTGCTGGGACTGATGTATCCTGCTTGTCCGGCACACCAGATGGCAAATGCAGGCTCTTCAGTGGGAACTGAAATCCCAGTGGACGTAGCACCTCGGGTATCATTTTGATATGGTCCGGATTTTGGAGGAGACTGCAAAAGATCTGCAGTGGTGACTTCAGGACTGCAAATAGAACCCTCTCCTTACCTTACTCAGAGCTCACAGTGGTGCAAAGCTTCAGGGGGTGGGGAGGCCATCTGGGAGAAGTGAAGATCAGAGACGTCTGGTCTTTGGCAGAGACCCAGCTCCATATCGACCATGTGGAGCTGAGAGCAGTCCGCTTGGCGTTGAAAGCCTGCCTGTTCAAGCAGCGTGAGGTGAAATCATGGACTCTAGGCCAGGAGGCTTTGCGTCTCTGGAAGTGGTTGTCTGGCCAAGGAATTTTTCTGGTGACATACCACCTGGCGTGTTCCTTGAACGTCGGAGCGGATGAACTAAGCTGTTGACGTCTATCTGATCATGAATAGCAGTTGCATCAGTAGGTGACGCATGGTCTTTTCTACAAATGAGGAGAACCCAGGCTCAACCTCTTTGCCACCACTGAGATCGCTCAATGTCAGCACTTTTGTGCAATAGAGTTTCCAAACCATCTCTCTCTTGGAGACTCATGGAAATCGGGACTCAGGCCCCTAAGTCATCCTAGTGGCTCTGGATTTGGCACACAGAGTATGGTATCCCAAACCTCTGGGCATAAGCATCTGTCCTTCGATCTGGGTGCCCTTTTGGGAGGATTTCCTGTTGTAATAGCAGGTAAGGGGCATGCACCCAGGCATGTTCCACCTCCACCCTCCTTGCTTGGATATTGAGCAGCAACAGTTGAGTGCCTTCAACTCTCCTCCAGAAGATATTCATGTCATGTTGACAGCCATGTGTCCCTCAACCAAATTTGTACACGGCGGCTGTTTGGATACGTTTGTTGCCTGGTGCAATTCTAAACAGATTGACCCACTCCTTGAAATGTTGCTTGTGTTGTCCCTTTCCCAGCCAGCCCTTCCTTTGGTCACTGTATAAAGGGTACTTGTCTCCTTCGGCCTTTTTTACGGTTGAAGGATTATTTAAATCTCCTGTTATGTGGTTCCTCTAAGGGTTAAAACATGTTTCCTCCTCCTTTCGTTATGCCTCAATGAGACTTAAATTTGGTCCTCACTTTCCTCAGGTGTACGTCTTTTAAGCCCCTTCCCTCCAAACTGTTCTCTCAGACTCCTTACCCTCAAAACAATCTTGTTGATATAACTTCAGCGAGCTACAGGTACTTTCTTTTAACCCTCCTTATACCATGTTCTTCCCGGACAAGCTAGTCCTCTGGACAAGAGCTTCCTTCCGAAGGTGGTGATTCCATTTCATGTTTGTCAAGCCATAATCGTTGCGGCGGTGTTTGATCCACTCTCTAATGAGCAGGAAATGTTTCACCAGTTGGATCTGAAAAGAGCCCTCAGCTTCGAGATTGATTGTGCCAAAGACCACAGGGTGGAGGATCAGCTCTTTTATTTATTTATTTATTTACTGTATTTATAAAGCACTATGATTATCCCCAATGGAATAATCTCAGCCCTGGATCAAAGATTACACGGCACCATGCACTAAAGCCCAATTGTAGGGAAAATAGCCAGGTCTTCAACCTCTTATGAAATGTGAGGAGGTCCGGAGTCAGGCGGAGATCAAACTCTTTATCAGGTTCACTGTAGCTTAAAAAAAAGCAAAGCTGTGCAGAAACAGAACATCTCGAGCTGGATCTTACTGTGCATTAAGGCACTTGCCAAAAAAGTAGAGCCAAGTGTGCTACCACTCTGTTGATCGGGGGGGTGCTTGTTTTAGACGTTTGTCAGAGTGCTAATTAGACCTTTTGAATCAGTTCACAGGCAGCTGGGACGAGGAGTTCCTGCCATCAGTCAACAGTTCAATCATTTCCAAGGTGGAGCCCTTAAAAAAAAAAATTGCTGAAAGGAATACCTTTACTTCAGGGCCTTTCATTTGAAACAGTAGATACAGATGCATCTCTCCAGGGATGGGAAGCTCACATGGGTCCCCTAAAGCCTCAAGACACTTGGTCAGAGCAGTAGAAGACCAATCTATTGAAGCTAAGAATGATCCACCTAGTTCTACAATTGTTTCTTCCTTCATTCACAACCAACTCCCTTCTTGTTCAGATGGAAAATAGAACAATATACTACCTTAACAATCATGGAGGGACTCCTTTCTAGAATCTCAAGCCATCTGGAAATGGTTAATAGCGAGAAACCTGAACATCACTGCTGTTCCTCTACCAGGCATTCAAAATACAGATTCAGACTCCCTCAGTCGTATATTTCAAGAACATCACAACTGAGTCCTCAACGGTGCCATCCCTGCAAATTATTTTTCAAGATTGAGGATATCCCCGAATAGATTTGTTGAAGATGTAAAACTAAAAATGCCTAGGTTTTGCTTCTCAATTCTATTACCCAGGGTCAAAATAGAATGCCCTCTTGATTGGTTGGGCAAAGAAATGTATGTATGCATTATCTCCTATCCGCTGATTCCCAGTGTTCTGATCAAGCTTTATAATTCCTGGATCCGAATGGCCCCAACAGTTGTGGTTTACAGACCTATTATGTCTATCCGAGCGACCACAGAGGAGGCTGCAATGGAGACAGGATCTCCTATACAAGTTTGCGAGGCAGGTCCTGCATCCCAACCTTCCATCATTGAACTTAGCGACCTGGCTCCTGAATTCCTACAATATGGACATCTGACTCTGCAGCCGAACTGTAAGAACACTCTGCAAAGGGCCAAATAGCCACTAGAACTTCTTACTCCTTCAAGTGGAAAACGTTCTGCATTTGGTATATTAAAAAAAACACAATCCTTCCAGATGTCAGGATGGTGGTGATTCTGGCAAGGTCTGATCTGCAATTGTCATCCGTTAAAGTACACCTTGCATCAATTACTGTCTATTAAAAATCTTCACAAAGCTTTCTTTAGAATGTCTGTTATTGAATATTTCTTAGAGGGTGTTAGAAAGTATTGCCTCGCACTGCATCTCCTCCTCTGTAGTACTAAATATAGTACTTTCAAAGTTAATGGGACCACCCTTTGAGTCCATTCACAAAGCCTCATTACAACCTACTTGGAAGGCCACTTTCCTTCTTCTCTTCCAGGGGAATCCTCATAGTCACAAGCAACCCTTACACATCCCCAGGCCACAGTGTTTTCATCCCTTCACCCATTATCCTCCTGTTTGCTGTAAAAATTATCTGACCTAAATGTAACCCGAGGAGCGTGATGGGGAACAGTAAGGCTGTTAAAGGCACAGCGCTAGTTTTTGTATGCCTTACATTGCCTTTTATCTGCCTACATTACCCTTCAATCCCTTTCCTTTTCAAAAAAGAAAAAGGTTTGCAAAATATTTTTTTAAGGTCATTTGTATGTAATTGGAGACTATCTTCTTGAATTGGGTGCATTTTTTGTACAATGAAAAAATTGCATTTTTTAGCCATTTATATACTGCAGACATACCTATTTTTGTGCAGTTATAGGTATAACTATGTATATGCATGTGTGTATATATATATATATATATATATATATATATATATATATATTCGAACAGGTATTTGGCTCTCCCCACTTCCCAGCCGGCGAAGAGAGAGTCACGAACTCCAGTTTAGTGTGGCAGATATCTGAAAGAGACACGTTAGTGACAGATTCCTTACCTTAGAATATCCCCAGGCGTCAGGCTGGATCCGGAAAGTTTTTGCGTAGCAGTACCCTTGCGCGCCGGTAGGCGGCGTCGTGCGGCTCCGCGTCCGTCGTCGGCGTCGTGATCGCCGGGATGACGTCGCGGGCAGTACTTAGGCGCCGCCCTGCGCGCTGGACGTCAGTTCTTCTTTTTCCGCGCCAGTAAGCGCAGATCCGGGAAGAGCAGTGCCCTAGTCACTTTTTGACTATCTTTTTTGTGAAATTTTTCACTGTTTTCTTCAACGAGTCTTCACGACTCCTAAGGTGTCGTAGGGATGCCCGGCTTTAAGCCCTGCGAGGAATGTGGTCGTATGATGTCCATCACGGACCCCCACCTCGAGTGTCTCTTCTGTCTCGGCCGAGACCACGACACGAAGTCGTGCCCTGACTGCCGGAAACTTCATCCGAAGGCTTTGCGAGAGCGGTCTCGAAAGCTCCTTGAAGTCCGGCAGTCGGCTCCGCGCCGCACCAAGCCCCGGTCCCGGGAGAGGTCGAGGGGCCGGACGCGGAGTCCCCGCCGTTCGTCGGAATCCAAGTCTTCGCGCTCCTCCGGTAAGTCGAAGCACAAGAAGTCTAAGCGGCGTCATCGCTCTAAGACTTCGCCTCGCCGGTCGCGCGACTCGGCTGAGGTCCCTGTCGGCACCGTCCCCGCGGCCCCGGACGTGCCTGTCGAGTTGCCCCCGCATTACCCATCCTACCCGGGTTCGGGGGCGACTCCGGCCGAAATACAGAAATTCCTGTCGGCCATGGCCCGCCTCTTCGGGCCTCAAGGTCCCTCCGGTGCGCCTTCGGGCCCCGCGGGCCCTGATGGGGTTGCTCCGGCGTCGCCGTCGACTCCGGTCCCGGCGTCGCCTGTCCCACCAGCCTTCGTCCCGGCCTCGGCTCCGGCCCCGGCCTCGACCCCGGTTCCGGTGGTGCCGCAACCCCCATCGACGCCGGTTGACCTAACCACGCCTCCGCCGACGCCGATGTCCCCGGTGCCGTTTCCGACGCCGTCCGGGGCTCCGGGCGGCGTCGTTCCCCGGTTCTCCCCGGGTCCGGACATGGAGCCGGACCGGCATCGCCCGACGCCGGTTCCGGCGCCGATGAGACCTTGGGTCCCTTATGTCCCTCCTCCTCCATCTTTTCAACCTGAGGAGGACCAGGAGAGCTGGGAGGGGTCTGACGACCCTCTCACACAACAGTGCGAGTTTGACCCGGACTGGGTTGAGGAACTTGGGGATGCCAGTGGGCTGGATACCTCCCCCGACTCTGGCATGCTGTCTCCTCCCGTGGCAACGGAGGAGGGGGCTAATTTTGCAACGGTGTTGCGTAGAGCTGCTGGAGCCTTAAATCTCCAGTTGCCTACAGTGGCCGTCAGGACTAACCTCCTGACTGAAGTGCTTCAGCCGGCGGCCTCCTCTTCGGAGCCTGTGCTGCCGTTCAACGATGCACTCACTGACGTTCTTTTGGGTGCCTGGTCCAAACCCACCACAGGGGCTCCTGTGGATAGGAACGTGGCCCGACGCCATCGCCCGGCTCCGGGCGACCCCCTGTTTCTCTCCCAACACCCCACCCCTGAGAGCTTGGTTGTCCAAGCCTCTGCCTCCCAAACAGCCTTCCCTACCGCCCCTCCGGATAGGGAATCCAAGCGCCTGGATCACTTTGGGAAGAAGGCTTTCTCTTCCTCCAGTGCTGGCTTGCGGTCTGTTAATACCGCTTGCCTCTTGGGCCGATACACCCACTCCCTGTGGGATTCGGTGGCTGATGTTTTGCCGCAGTGTTCTGAGGAGGTCCAGACACTACTTACCCGCGCTATTGCGGAAGGGCGTGATGCGGCTAAACATACCATCCGCTGTGGCCTTGATACCGCCGACTCGCTGGGCAGATCGCTTGCAACGACGGTGGCGCTGCGTCGCCACGCCTGGCTGAGAACCACTGGTTTTTCAGGGGATGTCCAGAATACTCTCATGGACATGCCCTTTGATGGAGTCGGTCTTTTTGGTTCGAAGGCAGACCATGCGCTGGAGCGTTTCAAGGACTCACGGGCTACTGCTAAGTCCCTGGGCCTTGCTGTTGTGCGCCCTCCGCAAACGTCTGCTTTTCGCCCCTTTCGTGGCCACGGAAGGGGCGCCCAGTCACGTCCACAGCCCGGCCAACGGCCCGCGCAGCAAGCGCCTTCGCGTGGCCGAGGACGTGGATACCGCCGTGGCGGTTCGGGCAACCAGCGTGCGGGTCAGGCCACCACCTCCAACCCGTCCGCGGCCTCCAAGCCCTCCTAGTCCCTCCTTTCAGGTGCACAGCACGCCAGTCGGGGGCAGGGTCCGCCATCACCTTCACCACTGGCGTCCCATCACCTCGGACAAGTGGGTCTTGGACATTGTCCGAAGGGGCTACTTCCTCCCCTTCGAGACCACCCCCAGCCATGCCACCTCAATTCCACCGCATGTCAGGGGATCACTTGGTGCTTCTACAGAAGGAAGTCACGGCCCTCTTGGCCAAGAGGGCCATCGAGCATGTTCCGACCCCAGAAGTAGGGCGTGGTTGCTACTCCCACTACTTTCTGGTGCCCAAAAAGGACAAGGAGGACATGCGTCCTATCTTGGACCTCCGGAACGTCAATCGCTTCCTCCGGAAGGAGAAGTTCAAGATGCTCACCCTAGCTCAGGTCTTGACTGCCCTCGACCCCGGAGACTGGTTGGTAGCGTTGGACTTGCAGGACGCCTATTTCCACATCCTCGTCCTGCCGGCCCACCGGCGTTACCTTCGGTTCACGGTAGGCCTCGAGCATTTTCAGTTCACCGTGCTCCCCTTTGGCCTTACCAGTGCCCCTCGGGTGTTCACGAAAGTGATGGCGGTGGTCGCAGCTCATCTGCGCCGGGCAGGGGTTTCAGTCTTCCCCTACCTCGACGACTGGCTGCTGAAGGCGGGCTCGTCCCAGGCAGTCGTCTCCCACCTCCAGACTACGGCCGAACTCCTGCACTCGCTGGGGTTCTCCATCAATGTGCCAAAGTCGCATCTGATTCCTTCTCCACAGCTCCTTTTCATCGGAGCAGTTCTGGACACGACGCAGTTTCGGGCCTATCCTCCCGAACGGCGAGTCCGGGATATTCAGGCTATGATTCCGATCTTTCAGCCTTTATCCTGGGTTTCGGTACGGATGACCCTGAGGCTGCTGGGCCTCATGGCCTCCTGCATCCTGCTGGTCACTCATGCCAGATGGCATATGCGGGCTCTGCAGTGGGACCTGAAGTTCCAGTGGGCGCAGCACCAGGGCGACCTGTCCGATCACGTCCAGATCTCGGAGGGGACTGCAAAACAGTTGCAGTGGTGGCTCTCGAACCGGCAATGGGTCATGGGCAGATCCCTCTCCCTTCCCCAGCCAGAGCACACAGTTGTGACGGACGCGTCCCTTCTGGGATGGGGCGGTCACATGGGAGAGGCGGAGATCAGAGGCTTCTGGTCTCCGGCGGAGTCCCGGCTCCATATCAACCTTCTGGAGCTCCGGGCGATCCGACTTGCACTCAAGGCATTCCTTCCCTCTGTCAAAGGGAAGGTAGTGCAGGTGTTCACAGACAACACCACCGCCATGTGGTACTGCAACAAACAAGGCGGGGTGGGGTCGTGGACCCTCTGTCAGGAGGCTCTGCGCCTCTGGACATGGCTGGAACATCAGGGCATGTTCCTGGTGGTTCAACACCTGGCAGGTTCCCTGAACGCCAGGGCGGACGAACTCAGCCGCAGGTGCATGATGGATCACGAATGGCGTCTTCACTCGGAAGTGGCGCAAGGACTCTTTCTGCAGTGGGGAGAGCCTTGGTTAGATCTATTCGCCACCGAAGAGAACGCGCAATGTCATCAGTTCTGCGCGTTGGAATTTCCAAGGCGGCACTCGCTCGGCGACGCTTTTCGTCACGAGTGGAGTTGCGGTCTATTGTACGCCTTTCCGCCTATACCACTTCTACCCAGAGTGTTGAAGAAGATTCGGCACGACCGGGCCCAAGTCATTCTTGTGGCTCCGGACTGGGCTCGAAGAGTTTGGTATCCCGAGCTACTCAATATGAGCATAGATCCCCCGATCCGTCTGCCTCTTCGGGAGGATCTTCTGTCGCAGCAGCAGGGGACGGTCCTCCACCCGAACCTGTCCAGTCTACACCTGCTTGCGTGGAGATTGAGCGGCGGCAGTTGATTCCTTTCGACTTGCCTCCCGAAGTTTGTGATGTGATTCTGGCAGCCAGGCGTCCCTCTACTAAGGTGGTATACGCCTGCAGGTGGAACAAATTTGTGGCATGGTGCACAGCAAAGGCTGTGAATCCCCTTTCTGCCCCTCTTTCTGAGGTCCTTCTGTTCCTTCTCTCTCTGGCCCAACAGGGTTCTGCCCTGGGTACCATCAAGGGTTATCTTTGTGCTATCTCGGCCTTCCTCAGGCTCCCTGATCAGCCCTCCCTTTTCAAGTCCCCTGTTGTTAACAGGTTCTTAAAAGGCATTACTCACCTCTTCCCTCCTGTTCCGTTTGTGATGCCTCAGTGGGACTTGAACTTGGTTCTTACCTTTTTAATGTGCGCTCCCTTTGAGCCTCTACATAACTGTCCTCTTCGTCTTCTGACTCTGAAGACAGCCTTTCTGGTGGCCATCACCTCCGCTCGGCGGGTGAGTGAGCTCCAGGCTCTATCTTGCAAACCTCCCTTTCTGTCTGTTCATCCAGACAAGGTTGTTCTTCGGACGCGTCCGTCCTTCTTGCCAAAGGTGGTTACTGCTTTCCACATTGGGCAGACCATCACTTTGCCCACCTTCTTTCCGCCTCCGCATCCTTCCAGAGAGGAAGAGAGGCTCCACCGTCTGGACCCAAAACGTGCGCTCTCTTTCTATATTGACCGCACAAAACACTTCCGGGTGGATGACCAGCTCTTTGTTGGCTACGTGGGCGCCAAAAAGGTCGGGCGGTGCACAAGAGGACCATCTCCCGCTGGGTTACCTTGTGCATCAAGACCTGCTATTCTTTGGCTAAAAAGGAACCTCCTGTTGGGCTGCGTGCCCATTCCACCAGGGCAACGGCTGCTACCACGGCCTTGGGCCGCGGTGTTCCGCTGCCGGTTATCTGTCAGGCAGCTACGTGGGCCTCGCTGCACACGTTTACAAAGCATTACTGCCTTGACAGTCAGGTCCGGAGGGACGGCTTCTTTGGCCGTTCTGTCCTCCAGGACTTCCTTGTCTGATCTTTGTTCGCAGACCCACCACCGGGGTTGGTATTGCTGGGGTATCTATTCTAAGGTAAGGAATCTGTCACTAACGTGTCTCTTTCAGATGCACAAGTTAATAACTTGTGTAACGATATATCTGTAAGAGACAGTAGTTAGTGACAGATTCCTTACCGCCCCACCCATCCTCCCCGTTCTGCGAACTGATTTCTAGGGTTAAGGACATCCCTTTCAGGGCCCTAGTATTTTTCAGACACCTATGTCAGCTTCTTGCATGGCTCTGCGTTCCTGGCGCGGAAAGTCGTGTACAGAACTGACGTCAGCGCGCAGGGGCGGCGCCTAAGTACTGCCCGCGACGTCATCCCGGCGATCACGACGACGGACGCGGAGCCGCACGACGCCGCCTACCGACGCGCAAGGGTACTGCTACGCAAAAAACTTTCCGGATCCAGCCTGACGCCTGGGGATATTCTAAGGTAAGGAATCTGTCACTAACTACTGTCTCTTACAGATATATCGTTACACAAGTTAGTAACTTGTGCTTTAGGTCTTTATTATTATAGCCATATGACGCGTTTCGGACAACAAGGTGTCCTTGTTCACATGCGGAAACGCAGTCCGCCTACTATTTTATACTTTTGTTTTTTGCTTTCCCCCGTGTCATGTGATACATAAACAACATACTATGGTGCTCGCTTTAACATAGTCTGTTTTTCGATCGTCGTGCTTTGATCATCATACACATTTACTTTTGCTATTAAGTGTTCTGCCTTATCGTATGTTCAAAATTGTTTAATTCTTTTTAGAAAGTGCACGTGCTTCTTGATATCTGCATAAGTGCATTTTTGTCATTGCAATTTTCACATTATCATGTTTCAATTAATAAATAAATACATACATATAATTAAATATTATGTCATTCATTTTATGATAAATAGTGTATAAAAACCCTTTTATAATTTTGACATATCTGCAATTTAAAAGAATTGGATATTGTTTTCGTCAACATCAGCTGTGCAAAACCTGCATGTTCTCCTACTGGTTTCTTTCTATCTAGTCCATATAGGGTACTTCTCCTCTGGTTATCTTAATGTATAATACCATTTTGGGGTCCCTCTTATTCTAAATGGTCATCTAGCCGTTATATTGTAGCTTGGATAGATATTAGAAATGTGCTCTATGAAATGTTACGACACGGATCGATTTGTGTATAAAGTGCATGTTGAGGTGCTCAGATTGGTGTCATTGTTCGGATAGGGCAACCGCCTTTTCCAAAGAGTAATAAAGTGCTAGTGCTACTATATTTTAGAAAATAAATAAATAAATAAAAGACAGTGGGATTAAAAACAAAGAATTAGCAGCTGAGGATCTTAAAGTGCAAATATTTTCATTTGAAAGTGCCCTCCTTGGCTCTCTTATTTGTGTGTTGTGACCTCTATACCAGACTTAGATATAATTGTATGCGTGTCTAGTCTATTTACTATTGGGTCTCATATCTATTGATTTTTACCTACAGGAAGTTATGTAAATCTTCAGTATTGTTGAGCCCTTGAGGGTATCTGCTGTCTAGCTCTAAGATCATACGAGACTCTAGTTGACGCAATGATCGTTCCCTATTTCCCCCTCTGCGGGGGTTTGGGACTGCTGCAATCACATAGTATTTTAGGCACTTCAAATCATTGCCATGTCCCAGCTTAAAATGCCTGGCAACCGGGTATGCTGTATCATTATTAACGATTGCTCAAAGGTGTTGTAGTATTCTGACATGCACCTGTAGCTTTGTGCTTCCCACATATCGTAGGCCACAGGTGCATGTCAGAACATATACAGCATACTCGGTTTTGCAATTGTAACTGCCTTTGATCATGATTTCAGTGGGGCTGAATGGGGTCGTGTATTTCGTGGTGTTTTCCCCGATTCTACATGCTCGACATGAGCATTTGTAGAACCCATATCTTGGCTGTAGCCACGTTTTTTTCAAATGGGTTTCTGGGCTACTTTTGACTCTTTGGGACCTCATAGAGATTCCCTTTCTGAAAGTGATAGTGGGACTATCTGAAAGGTCATGAGCTAAAACCGCATCTGTAAGGACAATTGGCCAATTTCGTTTAATAATTGACCTTATTTGTCTTTCTTGCTGGTTGAAAGTAAGGATGAGTCTGGGCGCATTGCCTTCTTGTGTCTCATCTGTGCTTTTGTTTTTCTGTTCCAACAGGGATTCTCTTGATTTGAGGGCCACTTTGGCCACTGCCTCATTGAGGATTGATTTACTGTATCCTCCCTGTCTGAACCTCATTATTGCCTCTTGTGTACATATCTCCTGATCTTTTTTGGTACTGTATATTCTTTTTATTCTTAGGAGTTCCCCATAGGGGATACTCCGTACCAAGTGTATATGTGTGTGTATATATATATATATATATATATATATATATATATATATATATATATATATATATATATATATATATATATATATATATATATATATATATATATATATATATATATATATATATATAAATAAATATATATAAATAAATATATATAAATAAATATATATAAATAAATAAATATATATATATAAATATATATATATATATATATATATATATATATATATATAAATAAATAAATATATATATATATATATATATATATATATATATAAATATATATATATATATATATAAATATATATATATATATATATAAATATATATATATATATATATAAATATATGTATATGTGTATATATGTGTGTGTGTGTCTGTGTGTGTGTATATATTTATATGGCTATATATTAATTAGTAAAGTGTTCCAGGATCCCACACAAGGTTGGGATTATTCAGTATTTATGAATGATGAAGATTTCCCTGGAAGAGAACTAGAATTACAGGTAAGTAACTTTTCCTTTTTTTAACTTGGCACTGTGACTAGTGGAGACATTTATTCATATCGATCTACAGAGAGGGGTTACATGTCATCACAAAAGAATTGCAATATATCCATCGTAATTGCTTACTGTAAGACATTGGGTTTTTGGTTGAAGGGATGGAACCCTACTTGGGCAACAACCACAGCCCTTGCGAGGCTTCGCGTTGGTTCCTATGAAGCTCTCAGCTGTGCGGTGAGGATTTGTGGGACTGTACATCGGATTTGTTTGAACCTTCAGTTAGGCTAGGAGGAGATCTCTCTGATGCCAGCCAAGGGTCCAGGGCAGAGGGTGCACCTCTTGGGGTTCAGGACTCACTCTGACAGAGACAAAGAGCAGGACTTAGGCAGGCCTAGTTGCAGCAGGTTAGTCGGGCAGTTGCAGGGAGGCCTCTGAAGCTTTTGTTGTGTCGCTGTAGCTCACACAGGAGGCCATCCAACTGACCTTTGAAGTCACTTTGGGTAGCCTGGGATAAAGACAAGTAGGTCCAATCCTCCTTCTCAGACCGCAAGGCAGTCTTTCATACAGCAGGGCAGTCCTTCTGTAACTTCCACACATCCAGGAGTGTTCTACAGAGTGGCCCTGGAGGTCCAATATTAATACTGTGTGTGTGTTCGTTTGTGTGTTCGTGTTCCTAACCCCCACATCTGGTTCTGGGAAGTTCTTCCTGTTCCCCTCAAGATGGCCCATCCTGTCCACACCTAAGCTTCCTTTGTGTTACTGTCTGGAAGCAATGCAAAAACTTAACAGCAGAGCCTTCTCAGTCATGTCACCCAGGACACTGGCAGAAGGCATATATGGTTACAACCAGAAAATGCAAACTTTCTAAAAGTGACATTTTCAGAGTTGTAACTTAAAATCCGACTTCAACATTAAAGCGTATTTTAAATTGCAATGAATTTGGGTGTAAATAATAGATCTCTATCTGCTTACAATATAAATTAGAACATGTTAAATGTAATAAGGTTACTCAGTGTAAGGCAATGGGAGTGATGGGCCTTACAACAATGAAAAAAGAACTTTAGGAGTTTTTCTTCCAGGACATGTAAAACTTAAGTACACATGTCCTATTTAAAAAAAAAAATACAATGCACCCTTCCCTATGAGCCTTTAGGGCCTACCTGCTGTGGCAGGCCTGAGACTTGTTTACAAAGGCTACTTTAGTGGATGACACAATGAGTGCTGCAGGCCCACCAGTAGCATTTAATTTGCAGGCCATGGTTACATGTAGAACCATTTACCAGGGACTTAGAAGTAATAGTAAATTAAATTGCAAGTTAGGTGTAGGCCAATTTTATCGTGTTTGAAGGAGAGATCACAAGCACTTTAACACTGGTTAGCATTAGTCAAGTATAGAAAGTCCTAAAGCTAGCAGAAACAAATTCAGCAAAACTGGAGGGAGGCAGGCAAACGTTTTGGGGGAATACCAACCCATGGATGTCCGTTCTAACACCTACCATAAACTTGTAACGAGTAGTCATTTAAAAAAAACATTAGTTACAAAAACATATATTTTTTTTATTGTTAGTCAGGGGGAAGGAGTCCGTCTGCTCCCTGAAGAAAAATCAGAGGCTCAGAATCTACTTCCCGACAATGTTTCAGATGAAGATCAGGAAAAGATCTATGGAATTCTTGGTCAAGCAATGTGTCGACCTGCAGGGATTCAGGCAAGTAAAAATTTCCCTTGATCATTTTCTCAAAATACCAGTTAAAATGTTTGTTAGGCTTTTACAGCTTGCATATACACAACATTTTTGCTTTTGTCATACCTGTGTATCTTATAGGATGAAGACATGACCCTTCAAATAGCAGAAAGTGATGACAATGAAGAGGACAACCTGGTGGATGTGATTTGGCGCCAGTTGTTGGCCAGCTGTCCTTGGCTTGCAGATGTAGATGAGAATACCTCAGAGGGTCTAATTAAGTTGTGGAGAAAGGTTGTTGATCGCATCTTCAGTCTCTATAAGTTGTCATGCAGTGCCTACTTCACCTTCCTTAAACTGAATGCTGGTCAGGTATGTACCAGAATTCAACAGTTCAGAAATATTTCTGCCTCCTATTGGGAACTTATGGCAGATGTTATGCTGTTACTTTAAGTTTGCAGCAAACATACGGTTGCTGTCAGCCGGCATTGCTTGTGCTGGTCTGTGAGTGTGTGTGTGAAGTGTCTTGATGTGTAACTAAATGGTTTAAGCTCTGGTAACCTTATTATTAAAGCCTTCATCCCATCAATTTCATGGGCTTAAGCAAATGTTTGAGTAGGTCTCCCCATCTTTTTCTCAAGGCATTACCACAGCCAGTTCTAGCTTTTCAAGTTGTGTTCACACTGGTGATAAATTCATATTTCTGTTGATTGTGGTTTCTACAACACCGCAAAGGTGTATAACTATAAAAAATCATTTGAGAGAAACAAATCTTCTGCACCAGCTTTTGTTTCAAACTTAATTTTTATCATGATCAGCATTAGCACCTTGATTTGTGCTGCATACATATCAGATCTCAATTCTTAAACAAGAATTGTGAAATGTTGAACAGTCAACATCAGTAAACAAGCATTTTCAATGCAATAGGTCTCGTTTTTGCAAGCGTTTAAGCTACCGGCATTGTAAATGACAATGCCTTATTCATGTGTTTTTAAAAGCAATGCATATATAAAAGGCATTGTTAGTTTTAATGCCAATAGCTCACACTCTTGTAAAAGCGAGACCACTTTAATGGTGGACGCTCCCCTTTCTTCAGACGCTGCTCCCGTATTCAAGTTACAGTGAGCAGCGTCTAAAGAAAGGGGCGCAGCCAACATTAAAGTGAAAGCGCTTATGGGGCGCTTTCACCCAAAGTGTAAACAAATTAATTCATTTAGAAAGGTTCTGAGGCGCGGCCGCTAATGTGAAAGCGGACCAGGCTGTAAATTAAATCATTAATTAAGCGCCGACGCTATAGTTAAAGCGGATCGCACTGTAATTTAAATAAATGCATTACTAAAAGCATGCGGCGTGCTGCTGCGATGTCGTGGGTGGAATAGGGAAAGATCATTAAAGAAAATAGTGCTCACCGACTTATAAAGCAGACCGTGTAACGACACAAGTAAAAAGTCCAGTTGTTATGGGAGGTTACAAATGCAGACAAGGCAGTACCAAGGAGGAACTATTAAGCCTATTTACAAATGAAATGCAATGATTTTGCAAGGACAGTAACAGGAGCCAATTGAAACAAAGGTGTGAAATGGACGGAGCTTCTATGCCTAAACTCAATACAGCATGCCTCGCAGAGCAGTGCATGCGCTGCCCAGACGCGACCTAAAAACGACCGCTGTGCTCTAATTTGCTTATCTATTTGTGACATGTAACTGATAACCACAGAACTAGGAGATGGTCTTATCGCTTATCTTGTAAGGTGCAGCTTTTGTACCAGCCACGGGGATTTCCCACTGTTAGGCAAATGTGTATGTAGTCACGTAGCCCTGCTGAGTTTTCTATAAAAACGCAATGCTGTGTGTTGAATTTCATCCAGTCCTACACAGGCCATCTGAGTGCTGTGTTGGACATTGTACCCACTTAAGTGCAATAAATGGCTCTTGTTTAAGCTTGCCTTCGACTCTTCGCACTTCAATTGAAGGTGGACAGAGTGGTATTATCTAGACCGCATGCATGCGCTTTCCACAGCCTGTGATTCATAACACTAGCCAGCAGTGCCGCTTTATACGTTGATTTCATGCCAAAAGCACAATACATTTGACACTGGGGTTACCCGCGTGGCTCCGGCCCGCGGTGCTGCCAAAAAGTTTTCTAATTTCGTGTATGTACATATCTGATGTTGCTGTGACCCTGGGTGTACCTTAGAACTGTGTGGGATTGAATTATCAGGATTGCTAGGGTGGACAGCATAAGGGTGCTCTCTCTCTGTGGGGATAGATTAGGATATGTCCACAGTGTGCATACTATTGATATCATAAGTGAAAAAAACATTTAGGAAATACAATATAACATGAAGTGGACCTATAAATTTACAAAACAAATATGTAATCAACCAGGTAAATATAAAAAATAAATGTTTTATTTATATAACAATGTTTTTTAAGAGGATGTTTTTTTTCCCAAAAAGGAAAATAAAGAAAAAGAGAATATTATAAAAGCAAATAGCACAATGTAATTGATGAAACTGAGCAACTATTAATCAAAGTGCAAGACCATTGTTACTCTTTAACTTCGCAGGCACACTCCATTAATTTATACTGCGACTATTTATGCACAATTGATTTAGATGGTACAAGAATAAAGAACATGAGTGATATATACTTTTCAGATAGAACATGGACTGACTGTATACAAAAATAACTACAGCTCAGTATAGAAATACATTGTCATGATTAAAATATTTATAACTGTCATGGCTGACGAAATTTGTATCTATGCGCGTTTCGGCGTTATGCCTTCATCAGGTAGCCATGTAAATGAACAGACCTTCTCTTAAACTGAAAGGAGGTCCTCTAATTTTGAAATTACACTGATGCAATGTGGGAGGGACATAAAGTACCCGTGCTGGGGAACTAAAAATATATTAATCCAACACGTCAGGACGGACGCCACATAAATGGAAGTCAAAAAAGGTTTAAATGAATAGTCCCGAGTCCCAAGGGTGCCGTGCCCCACGAGGGTGACGTGGAGCTCGCACCATGGAACGGATGATCCGGCAGTATCCGGGAGTATCCGGGAGAGGTGCAGCGTTGCCACTTCGGTTGGAGAACACAATAATACCTCTCATATTTCCAAAGTTGTCGGCTAAGGTCCCGCCACTTTCTTCCGCCTAAATACCGCTGTTTCCTCCATCGCGCGCAGTGGAGTGCATAATATAGCAATGTCCGGGAGAGGTGCGGCCTATAATACTATTGATATCATAACATGAGTGGGCCTAGTACTGCTAGTAATATCTCCAAATGTGTTTTATGCCCAAAAGTATATGATGTTCATGTTATAATGATTGGATGTGTGTTGAATACATATAAACCACCTCTGAGCTAAATGCACCAGAGGAGCACTTCTATGGATTATCCTGGACCCTCTGACTGAGATGCTTCCCCACTGTTCCAATCTCTATCCTGCAAAGGATGGTGGCCTGTTCTACACCAGACTGACTTCCTGATACATCATTCACAGCTATGGGGTGTTTGGTTGCCCCAAGAGATCTGGCAAAGGATACTCTCACTATGCTCTTGATAGTGTAGGTAGGATTAGTGAAAAATAGAAATATATGCATAGTCATTCAGGAAGATATCTTTGGCAGCAGAAATTTTGGTAAATCTATCATTTGTAGTCTGTTACAAAATATACTTCTAAATCTGTTTTCAAAAGATAACACTGGAAGACCTAAACAGACTGATTCCATTAGTAGCTTTTTTGCAGATAAGGCTTCAAACAGGAAGCTTTGTTCTTCGTGCAGCATATTGACTTCCATTAAAAAAAAAAAAATTCTAGGAAGATCTGCTGTTGTATCCCCTTCTGTTCCTAAGAGTTGTTTGAACTGCATCCTCCTATCTCAAGCATTATTAGCTATTTATAGTAAAAGTGAGGGGCAGAGAGTAAACTGGTTCTTCAGAATACCACAGGGGGAGATTCCCTAGGAGGTGGAGGAAAATGAACAACATGAGATAGAAGTAGGCATAGTAAAAGATCAAATGACAAGAACTGAAAGGTGTCTGGGTCACAACAAGAGGCTATATATCATCTGCTTCAGTGTGAACAGCTCTTATGTCTCTATATGATGTGATCCACACAACAGAAAACCCCAAATGAGGGACATGTGGGCAACTGTGGGATTGGTGAAAGGAAGAGATATAGTCAAGTTTATTTGCATAGTTAATCAAAATCATTGCATTTGTAAAAGATCAGTTTCTAATACATTCATTAATAATAAAAAAGTAAAACCTAAAAGCATTTTCTTGACAAAACAAATTATCAATTAAAATTCTCGCAATTTAATAGCTATAAAAGAACCATTTCTAATACACATTTGTGGTAGAGAAAGAAGAACATAAAACCCTTTTGTGACAGTATCAGCAATTTAAAAATCCCCACAATTTGAAGAGGTGTAGGATTCTGCTCTACAGGGATGGACAGCTATATGGAACATGAAAACTATGGTGGTCACTTAAGTTGAGAAAGGATCAAATTGCTAAAATGACTGAATGACGATCCTGGAACACAGGACAGCTTGGCTTTCCGGATACAGAGAGAACTAAACACTGCGGGCATATGCTTGCAATAAAGCAACTAAACACAGAAGTGGGATCTGTCTTGTATAAGTATTTGTATTGTGTCTCATTGTTTTAAAGTTACAACACAACGATCACAATCAGTACCGATGTGTTGACCATCCTGGAATGGTAAAACAATAATGCACTATGGATACTAGCATTCCACAATGGTCTCCTGTTTTAAGGAAGTGGCCACGTAAGATACGGTGCACTGCAGATGAAATGAGCGGCAAGCAATGGCCTGTTAGCACTGCCTCAAGAGCTGTAGCATCCTCTTATATAAAGAGATGAAAGGGAAATTATAAAAGAAGAAAACTGAAAATGAAAGGAAAAGCCAACCAGCCCGGATACTGAAACACACTCATTTTCAATCATGGGCGTTTAACACATTTTGTTCATGTTTCAGGCGGTATGACGTTCACACTTAAGATTTTGTCACTTGAAGGTTTTTTTGCATGCATTTGTATCAGATAATAACACAGTAATAGCATCCACCGGCACGTGATCTGTGTTTCCAAGCGTGAACATACATATGCACCATAGTCCGCATGCCGTTGAGCTTCGCAGCCATTGTTTCACAGCACGTTGTGCTGCACCAGGTAGGATTTCTATTCTGTGAACAAACAAGGTGTAGTCATTTGCTTTTCTTAGGCAGTCATGCACACGCCTTCCCACGAACTTCAGAAGTGATGCTGTGTCGCTGTGTTTTAATTTCTAGGTTCCCTCTGATGAACAACCACAGGGGTCCGATGAGGATATGAAGTTCAGTTATAGTGAAATTACTGGTGGAAAAATACTTCACAGATTTTAAAGAAATGCTTCCTTGGGACTATACTCTTTTCTATCGTTTCGACATGAATTGAGGTCTTTTCATTTTGCTTTTTGGACAGACTTTTGAATCATTAAAAAATAAAACAAATTAATTTAAGGGTCAAAGAACAGTGCAATACCGATAAATGTAATTTAAAAAAAAAAACACAAAGTACTAAGGCCTGGCAATCCAGGTATTCACTGGACACCATGTGCATTGTGGCTATTCCAACTATGAGGTGCAGCTGTATTGCATATAAGATATGGTGACACCTGCGCTATCAAGCCAGACCTAATAAAGGGTGCTTTGCACACCAAAGAGACAATCCCAAAGGAGATAAAGGTTTAGAATGCTCCTAAAAAAATACAGCTCCCTGCAGAAGTTCAAAATACTCCCAAGAATATATGAGCAATCTAGTGAAAAAAGGGTGCAGCATACACAGCTGCGAAGACAATCCTGGGTAACGAAGGCCAACAATGAAGATGGGTGGGTCACTTTGAAGAACTGCTGAACCAGCCTGTGCCACAGTCTCCACCAGACATACAGTCAGCTGACAAGAACTTGGGAATCAACTGCAGCAGACCAACCAAGGAAGAAAAATGGCAAACCATCATACATCTGAGAAATGGTATGGCCGCAGGAACTTACAACCTTACTGCAGGGACACTGAAGGCAGACTTTGAAACATCAGTAGACATGCTCTACCCCATGTTTGGAAGGATCTGGGAAGAGGAAAAGGTGCCATCAGACTGGAAGAAGGGCTATCTCATCAAGATCCCCAAGAAAGAGGATCTGAGTAACTGTGCAAACTACAGAGGGATAACTATTAACCCCAGGCAAAGTTTTCAACAGAGTCATCCTTATCAAAATGAAGGAACAGGTCGATGCTCAGTTGTGATCCTGAAGGCTAACACGGCCAGCACAACTGCAGTCACTCTTGCAGGAAAGGCACTGGAAGATGTTTTTGCCTTCACCTACCTGGGCAGTGTCATGGACAACCGGGTGGCACAGACGCGGATGTCAAGGCAAGAATCGACAAACCAAGGGCTGCCTTCTTTCAGCTAAAGAAGATCTTGAGCTCCAATGACCTAACGCTGAAAACACAGATCAGGCTTTTTAACACCAACGTAAAAATCGATCCTTTTATATAGAGCAGAAGCTTGGAGGACAACAGTGACCACCACCAACAAAGTCCACACTTTCATCAACACCTGTCTGAAATCTGCTTCCCACAAGCCATCAGCAACAACAACCTATGGCAGCAGATTTTCCAACTCCCTGTTCATGAAGAAATCATGAAAAGAAGATGAGACTGGATTGCTCATACCCTTTGCAAGGCTGCATCAAACGCCACCAGTCAAGCCCTGCCCTGGAACCCAAAGGGAAAAGGAAAAAAGGAATGCCAAGAAACACCTGGCACTGAGGCCTTGAGGTTGACTGCAAGGAGCTGGGTTACACCTTTAGTCAGATTGAAGGAGAAGCCCAGGAAAGGAATCACTATCTGACAACACCCTTAAGTGAATAAGGTTGAGTGCACAAAGCGAACATACAGGCCCTTAGCTGTTAAGGGTACACCAAAGATACATAGCCTTTAAAGTGAACAAAAATTTGGTCAACACAAACGGTACAGAGCTCCTCAAATGAATAAAGTTTGAGTATACCAAGACTATAAAAAGTTGCAAATGAATTTACGTCTGAAGAGACAGTCACTAAGGTGAGAGGATGTTTGTATTCTTTGTACTCTCTGAATCGAGGATACACAGACCCTAAGGACACACAAGGTTTAGAGAGCACAAAAGTCTGGTCTCACAACATCTCTGTAGTCAGAGGTTCAGGAGACTGCAATATGAAATCAAAATCCACTAAATGTTTCATATGGATTTATTACTCAAGCCATCCTGTTAGGGCGTTGGTCAGTCTTTTAGACTACACATCTACAGACAGCCAGTCCCTGCACAAACTGCTGTCGAACTCTGGGATATCTTTTCAACCTATTGTCCCAAAACCAACCATCCTCATCTCAAGAACTAGGCAACTCTTATTCATGTAGCTTACAAAGTGGTTCAAAATTAAAATTCTGGAAAGAAATTGGTACTAAAGAAACACTTTTCAATTATTATTCCAAAGCTACTAAACACTCTGATCGTATCCAGTATTACGCTTCAACACCTATTTCCTACATGCAATACTTCACAGATTGCCAAAAGCAAAACCTGTAGTTCTCCACATCATAGCGATCCAGCCCCGGATTCTCAAGATAGACTCCTTCACACAGCTTTGTAAACTATGGGAATGTGTTTATCTTTTGGCCTTTGGGGGAATACAAGTCAGTACTCTAATCAGCTCTACCCCTCGAGTCTGATTTAGCAGCTAATTATGGTTACGTAGTTATAGAACAGCTTTTACATAGAAGAAAACCTATGCCTCTCGCCATAAATGGGTTTCTTTTCCCAAGCAAGGAACTAGATCCAGAAGAACTGGGCCAGGCAGCAGGCTCTCAAAGTGCACAGAGCAGTACACCCTACCCTGCCTAGGGCAAAGTAGTGTCCCTGGCCTCAGCAGTGCCCAGAAGTGCACCAGAACAGGAGCATCCATAGACCACCAACCACTACCTTAGGCTGAAGCAGTGACCTACTTCCACAGCCAGAGTTACGAGCCACGCTACGATAGCACCTCCTCCAACCTCCTCCACTCTTCTCCTCAGGCTCCATGAGTGTCCTTAAGGGAGGTGGGTGCAGCAGACAACTCTTAAAAGTTGTGGTAACACTGTTTGATTCAGCTCCGCTCTCATAGAACACTGTAGTTAGGTGCTGCAACCCTTCATGAGGTCACCTGTACCAGCCCAAGATGCAGCAGTCAGCGATTTCCAGTTTGTAGAGGTCACACCCTCCACTAGATGAGCAGAACCTACTGGTTTCCTGAGCCTACAGCACTGGGCACATCCCAGTGGGCAGCTGTGAGGAGCACTCTCTCTAATCAAGCTAGTGTGCGCCAGTCAGCCACATATCGCTCGCACCCACTTCTCTCTCCACAAGCCTTGCCTTCATCCTTCCATCAGCTAAGCTTCATCCCAATCAACACATCCACTGGAAGAAAAGACATCTAAATGGCTATGTCCCGAGACATAATGCAAAGTCGACCGTTCGTCACCAACAGCTTGCAAAGAGACCATACTGCCAATACCCCACCAATTACCACAGGAGGACCAGAAGTTACCATTGTGACAGACCACAAGCCCCAAAGACTTGGACACTTCTCGTCTTTGCATCAGGCCCAAATCTTCTCCCAGCTCATCTCTGGACCTGCAAATGCTGCTGCCACGACGAGAAGGCAATCTTCCCTCCAGTTACTGTCATGCGCCCAGATAACTGCGCCTTCTGGTGGGACCACCAGGTCGCGAGGAACCTTTGCTGAGAGAACAAGCAGTGAGGAGCACACCAGTGTGCAGCACCGAGGCCCCCCCTCCTCCCCAATACAATAGGATCACCCTAGTGCAAGCAGTGGAGCGCGCCGCACCTAGGAATCCCCCCAAAACCACACCTGGCACTCTAGTGGAAGCAGTGGAGAGCACACCCAGTGTGAAGCATCGATGACCCCCCCCCCATCCCCGCAAATACACACAGATCACCCTAGTGCAAGTAGTAGAGAACACAAGTGCGCCGTGCCGAGGCCCATGTCCCTACGAGCCTGTCACCCTAGTGAAAGCACTGGGGTGCACACCCAGTGTACAGCACCGAGGAGCCCCCCAAAACCACACCTGTCACTCTAGTGAAAGCAGTGGGGCGCACACCCAGTGTACAGCACCGAGCCCCCCAAAACCACACCTGTCACTCTATTAAAAGCAGTGGGGCGCACACCCAGTGTACAGCATCGAGGAGCCCCCCAAAACCACACCTGTCACTCTAGTGAAAGCAGTGGAGAGCACATCCAGTGTGCAGCACCGAGGGGACCCCCAATACACACTGATAACCCTAGTTCAAGCAGTGGCCACGACACCCGGGGCACCTTCCTCCCGCATAGTTTACCAGGCGGCAGTGGCGGCGGCCGCAGCCCCCGTGTGTCAGGCCAGAACCCTCTCTCCCCCCTCCCCCCCCCAAGCCTGGGAGCATTCATGCACCCTGTACCACCGACCCAGCCCCCACCACCCTCCTAGCGCCAAACACAGTCCTCCCGGGAAGCTTTAGCAATCGTGAGACGGCATCATCCTCTGTCTGCAAGGAGCCCGCCTCTGGGGGTGGAGGGGAGGGCCGGCCCTGGGAGGAGCCGAGGAGGGAGGGAGGGCCAGCCCTAGGAGGAGCTGAGGAGGGAGGGAGAGGAGGACCGGCAGGTAAAGTCACAGACCGCGGGCAGGTGCCTGCCAGAGAAACCCAGACAGGGGGCCTCTAACACATAGAGGCACCTACCACAAAAAAAGCGGCCGCCATTGCAGAAGCTGGTCTCCTGTTTTGCGCTCCCCGTCAGTTAAGCCAGCGGGAGGCAGGTTTCAGCAAGACGGCTGCAACGCATCCAGAACGCCTCTGCACGTCTTATCCTCGACATCCCCCGCCGCAGCCACATCACACCCCACCTGAGAGATCTGCACTGGCTCCCTGTCAACAAGAGGATAACCTTCAAGCTCCTCACCCACGCACACAAAGCACTCCACAACTCCGGACCAGCCTACCTCAACAGACGACTCCGCTTCTACACCCCCACCCGCCAGCTCCGCTCCACCAGCCTCGCCCTCGCCACAGTCCCCCGCATCCGGAAAACGACCGCCGGCGGCAGATCCTTCTCCCACCTCGCCGCCAAGACCTGGAACACCCTCCCCACCAACCTTCGGCAGACCCAAGACCTGCTGGCCTTCAGAAGACTCCTCAAGACCTGGCTCTTCGATCAGTAGCAGCACCCCCCCCCTCTTCCCCCAGCGCCTTGAGACCCTCGCGGGTATGTAGTGCGCTTTATAAGTGACCTGATTGATTGATTGATTTGTATTTGTAGCGCACCATGCGCGCTTTCCCTTTAACAATAGCTGCCGCCCACAGTACTCGTCTGAAAGTGAAAGTGCGCATGGCGCGATGCAAATATGATCAAGCTGTCGCCATTGCGCAAAGGCAGCCGCTTGTTTGTTTGCATCGAGTTTTCACTTTAACAATATCTTCCGCCCCACACAGCACTCGCAGGGTGGGGGCGGCAGCAGCTATTGTTTAAGTGAAAGCGCAATGCAAATATAAACACGCTGCCGCCACGAGTGTATTTAAAGTACGCGGCAGGCATTATTAAAGCGAAAGTGCACATGGCGCCCTGCTGCAGATGCAAACAAGAAGGGCGCCATTTCTATGCGCTCTGTCGTGCCTGGTTCAGCAAGACGAGAATTAAGTAAATAGTGCATCCAACCTCTTAATGAAAGGTAGAGTGCAGGGACACATGTAAGAGGGCCAGTCCTGATGGGAGGTAACAACAGGACAGGGAGGTACTAAGGAGGGACTAATAGGCCTATTAACAAATCAAAGCCAATCATTTACAAAGGGCAGTCACAAAAGCCAATACAAAATAGGGACGTAGAGTGGATGCAGCTTCAATTCTATACCTCAATACGGCATGTCTCGAAAGACAGCGCAAGCGCTGCCTAGGCGAGACCTAAAAGGGGTCACAAAATGATTCATTTGGAAAGGGGAGTCTCTTAATAGAGACCTCTATTTAACATCCACCGAAACCAAATGCAATGCCTATTTTACAGGGATGAATCAAAGCAGGAACTCAAAGATCAACCAAAAACCCACACATGACACAGACAATTCTGGATTGATATATTCACTGTCATATACCAAGCATTTGTATCCAATACAGCAATTTTCTTTACTTTTTTAGTTTTTTCAATAGGCTGCCCACAACAGAGACATCACCTACATTAAATTAAATGACATATACATGGTGAGAATGTAAAACATTTCCAGTGTACATACATTCAATACATGAGACAATCAAAACATTTAGTGTCTAATGTCTAAACTCCAAAGTTCACAATATCCTTTAGCCTAGTTTTCTATGTTGGGACAAATGACGCAGGACATTAATCAGTGTCGTTGACATTTTGACCCTATGTTTACGTGTTACTAATTTCACATCACAGCGGGTCTTCCTCAGGACTATAATAGTGAACACAACGAGCGACAGCCTTCAAGAGTTGCAGTTCATACAAAAGACACACAATTTGTGTCTCAGCCAAGGATTGGCATCAATATGTGTATAAAGCCATCCACGACCACAGCCGGGGTTCACTCAGAATTATCTAGCAAATTCCTTCTAGTTCGTTCACTTCTTGAACAGTATTGATTTAAATTGCGAGGAGCAGCTCACCCTCATCTCTCCGTGACTACTTGATTAATGTCCTGCGTCTATCAGATGAATAAGTTACTTACCTTCGGTAACGCCTTATCTGGAAGAGACTAGATCTAGCCACAGATTCCTTACCGACACACACATCCTCCCCACTCTGCGAACTGATTCTCCTTTTCTTCTAGATCCCTTCTATGCACCCTCGTGCCTTCGTTGGTTAAAAAAAAAAATGATTACAAAAAGACAAACCAAACAACCAATACTAATTAACATAAGTGTCTTTCAAAAAGGTTTATTTTTGGGCACACTGTTTCCATTGCAGTTTCTATACGTGGCTCCGCATTTTAGCACGGAAAGTAGTCACAGAAGAAACTGGCATCAGGGTAGGGCTTAAATGGACTTTGACGACGTCCTATCCAGTAGACCACGTTGTTAGTCGCCTGACGCCCTCTACCAACGTGCAGAGGTACTGCTGTAGAAGAATTTCAGGATCGTCTGGCGCCTGGGGATCATTCAAAGATTAGGAATCTACACTAATCTCTACCAGATAAGGCGCCACCGAAGGTAAGTAAATTATTTCATACTTAAAAAATACATTTACATTTAGCATGGACATCTTTGTTCTTACTAACTCTCTACACTCCTTTCTTACCCGCCTGCTGAAAAAATATCTAACAAAGGAGTCAATACACATGCACATTATCACTGAGAGGAGGAGTCACCCAGTCTTGTGACTCGAAAGACTTCGAAGAAAACCAACTTGCACAACTCTGGACCCAACACTAGATGGCAGGAGTATGCAGAGCATGTGAATCTACAGCACTACAAGCCATGAACAGATGCTGACAGTACAAGGTAAGTAACATAATCCATTCATAGCATTTGTTTGTGTAGATACTCCTGCTCTGCATACTCCTGCCTTCTAGGGCTTGGGCGTTAGGAAGTTTTTCTTTGAAGAAAGTCTTTCAAGACAAGATGCACTGTGGTGACTCCTTAATTGGTAATGGTTTTAGACCACCTGGTTTGGACGTGCATTACTGGTACTTTGAGTTTGGTTGTGTTCTTCATGCTTCCGCACTGGCCTGTATGGTGAAATTCGATTCTGATTTTCAGGTAATCGTCGTCCGGTTTATTCTAAACAGCCCCTACAGACCAACCTAACCATAGGCTCCCAACCTTAGGGTCTTGGGCCCTCTTCGAGGCCACACATCCCTCGTCTTCAACGACTTCTCCGTAGAAAATGCACTCAGGGTGATGGAATGCCAATGCTGTCCCCAGTGCCATGCCAAAAATCTGTTGTCCGATCACCAAGCTTTTATGCCACCTCTGCCCCTCCCCTGACCATGACGATGCTAAGTGCCAGGCCTTCCTCACCTTTCCCTCAAAGAAGACTTTCCAGTGTTGACAGGGAAGAAGGTAGGCTCTTCAAAAGGTGCAGCTGCAGGCCTCTGATGAAACTACTGACATTTTCAGAGAAGAGGCCCGGTTTAATGTTGAAGAAGGTGAGAACGCCGCACCCTTGGACTTTTTCCCATCAACCGGCGCCGAGCCAAGAGGCGCTGCTTCCCTCCGACTCAGGCCAGGGGGAAGAACAAGATGTCGCTTCTCGCATCTACAAACCCTGACACTCAAACGAAGACCTCTGCAACCATTGTGAGTATGGTCGGCATCGATCCCCTCACCAAGCTTCCGAAGAGGCCTCATACAGAGGTAGAACACTGCCCTGGTGTGGTTGAACATAGTCTTACCACCACCACATAGGCTTCAGTGCCTCTGCTGCCTTCAGGCTTCGGTCAGCACCAAGCAAAGAGCCCAAGCTGCTCCCGGCACTGGGCATCGATCATTTTTGGCAATCAAGTCCAAAGATCGTCTACAAGCTTTGATGACCTTTGAAGCCAGAGACACCCTTGATGCCAGCACAGAGGCCAATCTCGATCCAGAAGCCTCTGTTGACTCTGAGGAGGCCACTGGTGCCGTAACAGCCATAGGCATTGAGTATTCCATCAACAGCAGACTTCTGTAAATCAGAGCAATTGATCCTACAGAGACTGCAAATTGCAAAAGCGACTGTTCATCCACTCCCAGACAGGGAGACTCTCCAGAAAGCCCTCTCCAACTTTGCCTCGAAAGAAGAAATTAACTTGCGTGGAACAGCTGGCTTGGCAGCCCCCTCCAGCTTCTAAGACCAAGAAATACAAGGACAGGAGCACCAGCCCTCTCACTATGTTTCACTTCCTCTTCCATCATCACTACCGTCTCCACCGCCACCTCCCAGACCACCACTCCATTTCCCCCACTCCTCCTGTGAGGAATGCATCTCCTTTGACCCTGCCGACCCTAACAAGACACCATTCAACCTGGTTCTCATAGATGACTTGTGGGACGACTACCATGTTGATCCCCCGAGGGATCAAGTCCTGGACAATTACTGTTAGGATTTCTGCCACGTATGACACCACTGCGTATCACAAGGTCATTCAACGGGCAGCCACTTTCCACAAAGTGTACATGCATGTCCTCCACGAGGAAGACTATGGAAACATTCTCTTAAACATGGAGAGCCTTACAGTTTCTCCTGATGTTGAAGGGCATGCTCAAATCTGCCTGGTACCTTCAAGAAGCCTGTCAAGACCAGAGTGATACCACCACGGGTAGAGAACAAGTGCAAACCTGCTTCCAGTGACCCTGCCTACATCAGGGGTCATGTCCTACCAGCTCTCTAGCCATGCGTACAGCTTGCAAGCGATCTGTGTGCAATGCTGCCCTGCCTGATAAGGATAACAATTGGCTGGATGCTACTGTGAACGATAGCAGTAAGGGCCACCACCCACTGGAGGATAGCCAACTCTGCCAGCCACCTTTCCCGCTATGACAGGGCTCATCGGGCGAGATGCAGGAGCTATTCAAGCATCTCGGAGAAATTCAAAAAGAGGGGGAGAAACGGTCCCCATTTCAAATTTCAGGTCTAAGGTGCAACAACACCTGCTCCCCCTGCCTTTTGATGCAGAACACCTGTTCAGCCCGCAAGTTGAGCAGACGTTTGAGAAAATGAAGGAGATCAGACACCACTAAAGTCTTGCATGCCCTTGAGACTCCCTCACCTAAGAGCTCCTTCGCCAGAAACAATATAGGGCAGGCACTGAAGCCGCTTCACCGGACCCTCCCCCCTCATATCATAAGCAACTGCAGTCATGCGATTAGCAGGTGACACGAGGGTACACCAGGAGTGCCAATAGGGTCCACAACAGCAGCGGTAAAGGAGGATCTGACAAGGGACCTATACATCAAGATATTTACTCGCCCTCTCTCGCCCCGATCATTCAACCTATATCAGGGGTAGGCTTCGGGATTTCCTCTCTCAGGGGCAGGAAATCATATCAGACAAGTGTGTTAGTGTGGATTGCCATGGCTTCTGCCTAGAACTTCACAGTTCCTCCCAACATTTCACCCCGCACTCACACCCTCAGCAGTGACCATTTTCATCCTTCTGCAGGAAGAAGTAAAAGCGCACCTCCAAAATGGGCCCATAGAGCCGGAGTCTCCTCACTAGGGTAAGGGGTCATACTCTGTATTCCTCATCCTCAAGAAGGACGGCTTCCTCAGGGACGACTCATCTTGGACCTCAAGCCCCTAAATTGCTACGTCATCTCTGAATATTTCCATTTGGTCATGCTCCAGGATGTCATTCCTCTATTGCAACAAGGTGATTACATGGCAGCATTAGACCTCAAAGACAACTACTTATGCATCCCCATCCATTCTGTCCCCTGGTGCTACCCTGACTTCATGGTAAGTGATCATCACTACCAGTTCATGGTACTCCCCTTTGGCGTCGCCACTGCTCTAAGGGTCTTTACAAAGCACCTATTTGTGTTTAAATCGTTTTATTGTTTTGATATAGATACATTAGAAAAAGAGAATATAAAAAATAAGATACAATACAAATACTCACACCTACAATCAATGGCTGGTGAGGCAGAAAGGAGAGAAAAAAGATCAAAGTCAGGGAAGAAAACCCTGTGAAAGAAAGGAAAGAGGGGGAGAGAGCCGGATGGGCTATCTAACAAATGATGTGAAGTACCAAACACTAAGGCTCTTCTACTGATTAGTACAGGTGTAGACTGTTTCTGAGACTTTAAATATCTGAAGGCATCTCCGCGGAGGGAGTTTCCTCTGGTATCAGGCGGATTATGCGAAGGTAAATTGGACATGTCAGCTCCCTAAACTCCCTACTGAGATAACCAATGCAGGGGCCCTACATCTTATCGAATCGTGGTAGTTGATTGTCCGCTACCGCTGTGAGCTTTTCCATCCCCAATAAATCCCACATCTTGTGAAGCCAGTCCATATGTCACTGAATCATATCCGTGCCCCATCGTCCCAGCAAGGCTTGTTTAGCTGCTCACAGAGTCAATGTAATTGCGTGCCCTTTTAGAGATCCGATCAGGTACGTTAAAGGGTTGGGGAGACCCAGGAGAACGTAACTCGGGGACCTGGGGAGTTCAGTATCAAAGATTTCATCTATATAGCATCTAGTATATCCTGCCAGTATGTCTGTTTTTTAGGGCATTGCCACAGGAGGTGTCAATGTCTCTGTGTCCCTGCATCCTCTCCAGCATTTGGGGTCACCTCCTTTTTTCCAGTGTGCTGTGTGCTCAGGCGTGTAATACCAGTAGTGTGCTATCTGTGGTAGTGTCCTTTTACCCGTGGCAGAACGTGCAGATGTATTTGCCCTTTTCTGTATGTCTAACCATTCCTTCTGTGTGAACTGTCTGCCACAATGCTTCTCCCATCTCACCTGTGCTTTTGTTTTAGCTTGCGATTGCAATGTATTCAGGAAGGTGTATATATCTGATATCAGTTTTTAATCTGTGTGTCTGGTGATAAGCCATTTTTCAAAAGGCAGGAGTGGCCTACTCGCATAGGGCTTCAGGGTTGGTTGTGTGACACAGTGACGAATAGTAGTGTATTGCCATTGTGCCGAGGAGGGCAGTCCATATCCTTTTTGGATTTGCTAAAAGGACATAATACCCAAATAATTGAATAGGTCACCTACCCTCTTACAATTTGCCTGCTGTCATGGCATGTACGCCGGACCGTGCAATGCTGGTGGGAAGTCTGGATTTCCCAGAATGGGGGTCATGGAGGAAAGTCTCGTGGATAATTCTTCGGGGTCGCTACAGCATCCCAAACTCCGACCGTAGCTCGAAGTATCGGGGAGATATATACTCCCTATGGCCGGTGCGGTTTGGGGAGCCAGGGAATCTTCCATATGTGAATGCCTATGATGGCCTGGTCAATAAAGCACCAGTGTTTCTCCGTTGTGGGCCTGTTCCACTTCACCACATACCGGAGCTGAGCTGTTTGGTAGTAATGTTTGAGATTAGGAAGGCCAAGGCCTCCACATGTAGGGGGAAGGTACCTCAGGCGTTTAGCGATACGTGCCCTTTTCCCAGCCCATATGTAATGTTCTATCCAGTGTTGTAGTTTAGGTAGCACCTGGGGTGGGGGGGAGGAGGGGCAGGGTCTGCATGACATATAGTTTCTTGGGGAGAAGCATAATTTTTATGGCCGCTAGCCTCCCAAGCCAGGACAGTGTATGGTCCTTCCATTTTTCCAGTTCTGCGCGTGTGCTAGTAGACGGCCATAGTTGCTCTCTGCCGTTTGCCTAACCGTGGGATGTATGTGAAGGCCCAGGTAAGTCACCCCCTGTGTAGCCCATGGATACGGGTAGAGACTCCGTATAATTTCTGCATCCGGGGCCGGTATCGTGAGGTTCAGAGTTGCGATTTCTGTGCATTGATCTTGAAGCCTGATACTGCGCCAAATGCCTCCACCTCTAAGACAAGCTCTGATAGAGAACGGAGGGGGTCTGTCATTATCACCATCACGTCATCCGTGTTTAGTGCCAATTTGTCCCTACCTCCCATCCTCACTCCAGCTATCTCCGCGTTTGCTCTTATTCGTCCCGCGAATGGCTCCATATATAATGAGAATAAAAGCAGGGACAGGGGACAGCCCTGTCGGGTTCCCCGTTCGATTCAGAAAGGCTGAGATATTGTCCCATTCACCCGCACCATTGCCTGAGCTTTTGCATACCCCACTAGGATCCATCCTATAAATCTGGGTCCTAGGCCCACAGACCGTAGGACGGCTTTTACGTATGGCCAATGCACTCTATCGAATGCCTTTTCGGCATCCATAGAGAATAGTAGTGCTGGTGTCCTAGTTCGTTGAACCTTGTCTAATAGATGGCATATTCTTTGTATTGCCGCTGCAATTGCGCTCTGGAAAGAACCTGGCCTGGTCCGGGTCAATGAGGCCCTGCATCATTGGGGCTAGACGCGCGGCGAGAATCGTAGTATAAACCTTTGCATCTACATTAAGTAGTGAGATGGGTCTATATGCCGCCCATTGAGTTGGATCTTTGCCCTGTTTGGGTAGCTAATCTCATTGTATCTGTCAGGGTGTCTGTTTCGCTAAAGGAGTTATATAGCCGAGTAAGGATAGGAGCCAACACAGGGGCAAACAGTTTGTAAAATTCTGGGGGGTAGCCATCGTGTCCCGGCGCCTTCCCGACCGGTAGGTGGGATATTGCAGTAAGTACCTCATTGATATGTATGTCTTTCTCTACGGCAAGGGCATTTGGGTGGTCCAGTCTATCAGTTGGTGTGCGACTCAGATAGGTTTCTATTTCGGCGTCTGAATACTCTTCCGCTGTATATAATTCCCTGTAGAAGTGTTGAAACTTCTGCACTATCTGCTCATCCTGTTCAAGCACATCCCCTTGGGCATTCACAATTGCGGTCACCCTCTGACTATTCGTCCGTGCTCAGAGTCTTTGGGCCAGAAGGCGGCCGGCTTTGTTACCTCCCATATAATATTTCTGTTTGATCCGCAATAGGGCATATCTGAAAGAGACACGTTAGTGACAGATTCCTTACCTTAGAATATCCCCAGGCGTCAGGCTGGATCCGGAAAGTTTTTGCGTAGCAGTACCCTTGCGCGTCGGTAGGCGGCGTCGTGCGGCTCCGCGTCCGTCGTCGGCGTCGTGATCGCCGGGATGACGTCGCGGGCAGTACTTAGGCGCCGCCCCTGCGTGCTGCCGTCAGTTCTTCTTTTTCCGCGCCAGCAAGCGCAGATCCGGGAAGAGCAGTGCCCTAGTCATTTTTTGACTAACTTTTTGGGTGAATTTTTTCACTGTTTCTTCGAATCAACTCCAAGGTGTCGTAGGGATGCCCGGCTTTAAACGTTGCGACGCCTGTGCTCGGATGATGTCCATCACAGACCCGCATCTGGAGTGTCTCTTCTGCCTCGGCCGAGGCCACGACACGAAGTCGTGTTCCGACTGCCGGGCCCTCAACCCGAAAGCTTTGCGAGAGCGGTCTCGAAAGCTCCTCGAGGCCCGGCAGTCGGCTCCGCGCCATTCCAAGCCCCGGTCGCGTGAGAGGTCGAGGGGTCGGTCGCGAAGTCCTCACCGGTCGTCGGGATCCAAGTCTTCGTCGTCCGGTAAGTCTAAGCACAAGAAGTCCAAAAGCATCATCGCTCTAGGACTTCGCCTGCCCGGTCTCGCGACTCGGCTGAGGCCCCTCCCGGCACCGTCCCCGCGGCCCCGGACATGCCTGTGGAGTCGCCCCCGCAATACCCGTCCTTCCCGGGTTCGGGGGCGGATCCGGCCCAAATACAGGAATTCCTGTCGGCCATGGCCCGCCTCTTCGGGCCTCAAGGTCCCTCCGGTGCGCCTTCGGGCCCTGATGGGGTTGCCCCGGCGTCGCCGCCGACTCCGGTCCCGGCGTCACTCGTGCCTCCAGCCTCGATCCCGGCTTCGGCCCCGGCCTCGATCCCGGCTCTGGTGGTACCGCAACCCCCATCGACGCCGGTCGACCTGACCACGCCTCCGCCGGCGCCGATGTCTCCGGTGCCGTTCCTGACGCCGCCCGGGGCTCCGGGCGGCGTCGTCCCCATGTACTCTCCGGCTCCGGACATGGAGCCGGACCGACGTCGCTCGACGCCGGTTCCGGCGCCGATGGGACCTTGGGTCCCAAATGTCCCTCCTCCTCCTTATTTTGAACCGGAGGAGGACCAGGAGGACTGGGAGGGGTCTGAGGACCCTCTGGCACAGCAGTGTCAGTATGATGAGGACTGGGCAGAGGAACTAGGGGATGCCAGTGGTCTAGATACTTCCCCTGACACTGGCATGCTGTCTCCTCCCGTGGCTACGGAGGAGGGAGCCAATTTTGCAACGGTGTTGCGTAGGGCGGCTGGAGCCTTACATCTCCGACTCCCTACGGTGACGGTCAAGACTAATCTCTTGACGGAAGTGCTTCAGCCGGCGGCCTCCTCCTTGGAGACTGTGCTGCCGTTTAACGACGCACTTACTGACGTTCTTTTGGGCGCCTGGTCCAAGCCCAACACAGGGGCTCCTGTGGATAGGAACGTGTCCCGACGCCATCGCCCAGCTCCGGGCGACCCCTTGTTTCTCTCTGTCCACCCCACTCCTGAGAGCTTGGTTGTCCAAGCCTCCGCTTCCCAAACCGCCTTCCCTACCGCCCCTCCGGATAGGGAATCCAAACGCCTGGATCAATTTGGGAAGAAGGGTTTTTCTTCCTCCAGTG
This sequence comes from Calotriton arnoldi, assembly GCA_963921515.1. Taxonomy (NCBI): domain Eukaryota; kingdom Metazoa; phylum Chordata; class Amphibia; order Caudata; family Salamandridae; genus Calotriton; species Calotriton arnoldi. The sequence goes on from CAWUFW010001608.1 coordinate 1,570,357, forward strand.
CTGGCTTGCGGTCCATCAACACCGCTTGTCTTTTGGGCCGATATACCCACTCCTTGTGGGATTCGGTGGCGACTGTTTTGCCCCAGTGTTCTGAGGAGGTCCAGACACTGCTTTCCCGCGCCATTGCGGAAGGAAGGGATGCGGCCAAATACACCATACGATGTGGCCTTGATACCGCCGACTCGCTGGGCAGATCTATTGCAACGACGGTGGCGCTGCGTCGACACGCCTGGCTGACAACCACTGGTTTTTCAGGGGATGTCCAGAATACTCTCATGGACATGCCCTTTGATGGAGTCGGTCTTTTTGGGTCCAAAGCAGACCATGCGTTGGAGCGCTTTAAGGACTCGCGGGCTACTGCAAAGTCCCTGGGCCTTTCTGCTACACGCCCTCCGCTACCTTCTGCTTTTCGCCCCTATCGTGGCCACGGAAGGGGCGCCCAGTCACGTCAGCAGCCCAGCCACCAGCCCGCGCAGCAGGTGTCTTCGCGTGGCCGAGGACGTGGATACCGCCGTGGCGGTTCGGGCAACCAGCGTGCGGGTCAGGCCACCACCTCCAACCCGTCCGCGGTCTCCAAGCTCCTCCTAGTCCCTCCTTTCAGGTGCACAGCACGCCAGTAGGGGCAGGGTCCGCAATCACCTTCACCACTGGCGTCCCATCACCTCGGACAGGTGGGTCTTGGACATTGTCCGAAGGGGCTACTCCCTCCCCTTCGAGACCACCCCCAGCCATGCCACCTCAATTCCACCGCATGTCAGGGGATCACTTGGTGCTTCTACAGAAGGAAGTCACGGCCCTCTTGGCCAAGAGGGCCATCGAGCATGTTCCGACCCAAGAAGTAGGGCGTGGTTGCTACTCCCACTACTTTCTGGTGCCCAAAAAGGACAAGGAGGACATGCGTCCTATCTTGGACCTCCGGAACGTCAATCGCTTCCTCCGGAAGGAGAAGTTCAAGATGCTCACCCTAGCTCAGGTCTTGACTGCCCTAGACCCTGGAGACTGGTTGGTAGCGTTGGACTTGCAGGACGCCTATTTCCACATCCCCGTCCTGCCGGCCCACCGGCGTTACCTTCGGTTCACGGTAGGCCTCGAGCATTTTCAGTTCACCGTGCTCCCCTTTGGCCTTACCAGTGCCCCTCGGGTGTTCATGAAAGTGATGGCGGTGGTCGCAGCTCATCTGCGCCCGGGCAGGGGTTTCAGTCTTCCCCTACCTCGACTGGCTGCTGAAGGCGGGCTCGTCCCCAGGCAGTCGTCTCCCACCTCCAGACTACGGCCGAACTCCTGCACTCGCTGGGGTTCTCCATCAATGTGCCGAAGTCACATCTGATTCCTTCTCCACAGCTCCTTTTCATCGGAGCAGTTCTGGACACGACGCAGTTTCGGGCCTTTCCTCCCGAACGGCGAGTCCGGGATATTCAGGCTATGATTCCGATCTTTCAGCCTTTATCCTGGGTTTCGGTACGGATGACCCTGAGGCTGCTGGGCCTCATGGCCTCCTGCATCCTGCTGGTCAATCATGCCAGATGGCATATGCGGGCTCTGCAGTGGGACCTGAAGTTCCAGTGGGCGCAGCACCAGGGCAACCTGTCCGATCACGTCCAGATCTCGGAGGGGACTGCAAAACAGTTGCAGTGGTGGTTCTCGAACCGGCAATGGGTCATGGGCAGATCCCTCTCCCTTCCCCAGCCAGAGCACACAGTTGTGACGGACGCGTCCCTTCTGGGATGGGGCGGTCACATGGGAGAGGCGGAGATCAGAGGCCTCTGGTCTCCGGCGGAGTCCCGGCTCCATATCAACCTTCTGGAGCTCCGGGCGATCCGACTTGCACTCAAGGCATTCCTTCCCTCTGTCAAAGGGAAGGTAGTGCAGGTGTTCACAGATAACACCACCGCCATGTGGTACTGCAACAAACAAGGCGGGGTGGGGTCGTGGACCCTCTGTCAGGAGGCTCTGTGCCTCTGGACATGGCTGGAACATCAGGGCATGTTCCTGATGGTTCAACACCTGGCAGGTTCCCTGAACGCCAGGGCGGACAAACTCAGCCGCAGGTGCATGATGGATCACGAATGGCGTCTTCACTCGGAGGTGGCGCAAGGACTCTTTCTACAGTGGGGAGAGCCTTGGTTAGATCTATTCGCCACCGAAGAGAACGCGCATTGTCATCAGTTCTGCGCGTTGGAATTTCCAAGGCGGCGCTCGGCGACGCTTTTCGTCACGAGTGGAGTTGCGGTCTATTGTACGCCTTTCCGCCTATACCACTTCTACCCAGAGTGTTGAAGAAGATTCGGGACGACCGGGCCCAAGTCATTCTTGTGGCTCCGGACTGGGCTCGAAGAGTTTGGTATCCCGAGCTACTCAGTATGAGCGTGGATCCCCCGATCCGTCTGCCTCTTCGGGAGGATCTTCTGTCGCAGCAGCAGGGGACGGTCCTCCACCCGAACCTGTCCAGTCTACACCTGCTTGCGTGGAGATTAGCGGCGGCAGTTGATTCCTTTCGACTTGCCTCCCGAAGTTTGTGATGTGATTCTGGCAGCCAGGCGTCCCTCCACTAAGGTGGTATACGCCTGCAGGTGGAACAAATTTGTGGCATGGTGCACAGCAAAGGCTGTGAATCCCCTTTCTGCCCCTCTTTCTGAGGTCCTTCTGTTCCTTCTTTCTCTGGCCCAACAGGGTTCTGCCCTGGGTACCATCAAGGGTTATCTTTGTGCTATCTCGGCCTTCCTCAGGCTCCCTGATCAGCCCTCCTTTTCAAGTCCCCTGTTGTTAACAGGTTCTTAAAAGGCATTACACACCTCTTCCCTCCTGTTCCGTTTGTGATGCCTCAGTGGGACTTGAACTTGGTTCTTACCTTTTAATGTGCGCTCCCTTTGAGCCTCTACATAACTGTCCTCTTCGTCTTCTGTCTCTGAAGACAGCCTTTCTGGTGGCCATCACCTCCGCTCGGCGGGTGAGTGAGCTCCAGGCTCTATCTTGCAAACCTCCCTTTCTGTCTGTTCATCCAGACAAGGTTGTTCTTCGGACGCGTCCGTCCTTCTTGCCAAAGGTGGTTACTTCCTTCCACATTGGGCAGACATCACTTTGCCTACCTTCTTTCCGCCTCCGCATCCTTCCAGAGAGGAAGAGAGGCTCCACCGTCTGGACCCAAAACGTGCGCTCTCCTTCTATATCGCCTGCACAAAACACTTCCGGGTGGATGACCAACTCTTTGTTGGCTACGTGGGCGCCAAAAAAGGTCGGGCGGTGCACAAGAGAACCATCTCCCGCTGGGTTACCTTGTGCATCAAGACCTGCTATTCTTTGGCTAAGAAGGAGCCTCCTGTGAGGCTGCGTGCCCATTCCACCAGGGCAACGGCTGCTACCACGGCCTTGGGCCGCGGTGTTCCGCTGCCGGTTATCTGTCAGGCAGCTACGTGGGCCTCGCTGCACACGTTTACAAAGCATTACTGCCTTGACAGTCAGGTCCGGAGGAACGGCTTCTTTGGCCGTTCTGTCCTCCAGGACTTCCTTGTCTGATCTTTGTTCGCAGACCCACCACCGGGGTTGGTATTGCTGGGGTATCTATTCTAAGGTAAGGAATCTGTCACTAACGTGTCTCTTTCAGATGCACAAGTTACTAACTTGTGTAACGATATATCTGTAAGAGACAGTAGTTAGTGACAGATTCCTACCGCCCACCCATCCTCCCCGTTCTGCGAACTGATTTCTAGGGTTAAGGACATCCCTTTCAGGGCCCTAGTATTTTTCAGACACCTATGTCAGCTTCTTGCATGGCTCTGCGTTCCTGGCGCGGAAAGTCGTGTACAGAACTGACGTCAGCGCGCAGGGGCGGCGTCTAAGTACTGCCCGCGACGTCATCCCGGCGATCACGACGCCGACGACGGACTCGGAGCCGCACGACGCCGCCTACCGACGCGCGAGGGTACTGCTACGCAAAAACTTTCCAGATCCAGCCTGACGCCTGGGGATATTCTAAGGTAAGGAATCTGTCACTAACTACTGTCTCTTACAGATATATCGTTACACAAGTTAGTAACTTGTGCATTCAGCCCTATCCATACCTAGGGCCTTAAGTTCCTTTCGAGCTATGGTAAGGTTGCGGCGTGCTCGATGTGTCCCCGTTATTTTATACATATCCTCCAGTTCTTTGACCCTCCCCTCTAGTGTGATCCGTTTCGCCCGTCTCTCCTTGTTGAAACGGGCTACAATGCTAATAATGTGACCCCGTATAACCGCTTTTAAGGTGTCCCATAAGAGCACAATTGGGGTGTCGGGTGTATCATTTACTTCCAGGAAGGCCTTCAATGCATCTGTAATCTCTGCGATTACAGTCTTATATGTAAGTATTTTAAGATTCAGACGCCAGGTGCCGTGTTTGTTATTGGACATAGGTAGGCTCAATTTGATATAAACAGGGGGAGTTGTCCGACAGAGCTGCTACTCCAATGTCCACCTCCTGTATATAACATTCTAAGGAGTCGGTCGTGAAAAAAAGATCGATTCGTGCATGTGTTCGGTGCGCTGCCGAATAGTGGGAATAGGATCTGTCGGGTGGTGTTTGCGCCAGGTGTCTGTCTATAAGGTCGTGTAGGGTTAATTGGCGCTGGCCTTGTGATGATATGATACCAAAGGGGATGATGGACGGAGCATTAGAGCAAATCAAACACCCCCAGTCAACTGATCTGGGTTTAATCCATCATCATTCTTTAGCTCACTCCACCACCGCAGTTCAGACATGGCCATATGCAAATCAGTCTGACCCTGTGCCTCATGGGAACAGTCCAGCCCGAACTGCCAAGCCATGTTTTCCCTGGACCGGAAACAAGCATCCTGGGACCGGTTTCTGGCTTACAGCCGTCATCAGCCAGGCTATCTTGAATCCAGTGGCAAAGTGAGCAAGGGACCCACGTCTGGGCATACCCTGCCAACTTAGGGCGAACAAAATGATACCAAAGGGGATGATGGACGGAGCATTAGAGCAAATCAAACACTCACCCCCAGTCAACTGATCTGGGTTTAATCCATCATCATTCTTTAGCTCACTCCACCACCCCAGTTCAGACGCCTGTATTACCCACCCTCTGTGCTGAGCGGTCCAATGCTGCATCCATTACCAGATTAAATCCCCACCTATGAGTACGTGCGTGTCTGTGGTTTCCATCACCCATCCTATTGCCTCTAGGATAAAGGGTTCTTGTCGTTCGTTGGGAGTGTAGATGTTAGCAATGGTTATGGAGTGGGCCCCGTATGTAATACCGAGTGAGAGGAGGCGCCCCGGGATTTCAGCTTGCGTACTAGTAACTTTACCCTCACAATGTGTGGCAAATATCGTGACCCCTGCCTTTTTCCCCTCCCCCTCAGAAAAATACTGGCGGTCGAACCAGCGAGGTCTCAGCCGTTGCCAGTCTGCTGGAATCAGATGCGTTTCTTGCAATAAGCAGATATCGCATTAAGATTCTTTTAGCATATACAGGAGTACCATCCGCTTTGCTGGCGCATTAAGCCCTCTCACATTATAACTAATTATTCTGACCATCTCTCAGCTAAGTGTATTGTGTTCGATGTACGTCTATGCATAGCCATCTTGAGCCCGCCCATTGCGAATTAAGCAATAAGTAGTCCCCAGTGAGCAACAACAAGAAATGTTGAGAACTGCCAATAGAAAGAAGCAAAAAGATAGGAAACAATGGAAAAACAATACTCATCAAAGACTGGGCATCGATTCCCCATCCAAGTCGTCCGACACATGAGAGGCAGGGTACATGGTATCGGCGGCGCACCGCACGGTTCATCCGAGTCCTTGGTCAGTGCACTCGCTGTCCGACCAGCCCACTAACTTATCAAAATAGTGGTGCGCCCTCAGGTCTGCGTTTGTCCACGGGGAGGTCTATAGACTTATTGTCTCTATTTTGTCGTAGTCGCTGCAAATTCCCCATCCCCCTTTTTCGCTGTTAGGTTCCTCCAGCGCCTCCTGATTCTGCAGCTGTTTCAGCAATGCTCTTCCCTTTCTGTTCGACTTTCTAAGTCCGACGGTTTATTCACTTTTTTCCCCCTTGGTCTGATGGATCACTGATTCCGGTGCCTGACCATTTTTGGTAGGTCCTGTCTCCCTCTGGTATTTCGCCTGGTGCAGGATTGTCCGTTTCTATTAAGTCTTTTGCTTCTTCCAGGCTGCGGACAGAACGGGTCTCGCTGGCCCACACAAAGGTGAGGCAGAAAGGGTGGCCCCACTTATATCGTATTCCCTTTTGTTGCAAAAGTTCAGTGAGGGGTTTTAGTTGGCGCCATCTCTGCAGCGTGATGGGGGATAGATCTTGATATAGCCATATCTTAATGCCCTCAAAATCAATAGTGGTGCGATCTCTGGCCGCCATCATAATTGTTTCTTTTTGGGTGTAATAGTGTAGGCAAGTGAGAATATCTTGTGGCATCCCAGGTGTTTTGACGGGGCGGCCAGCTCTGTGCGTGCGGTCCAGGATGATGTCTTGCGGTGCCAGTGTGGGGGCCACATGGTGGAAGAGTCGACGAACATACGACTCCAGCCCAGTCGCTGTTGCTTGCAATGGGACACCATTAATGCGTATATTGCCTCTCCTGGATCTGTTTGAGGTCTTCCATCCGGTACTGGAGCTCAATATTCTTTTCTTGAAGTTCCAAGAGCTCTCTGCGGTGGGCGTCCAGTTCTTCTTCTCTTGCATATCCCCCATTCGCTCCAGTGAATCTACTCTCTGACCTATGTCGCCCACCTCTCTCCGGATCTCTTTAACCTCAGTGGCTATGTCTAGATTTAGCGCCGCAAAGTCGGACCTCAGCGCTCCAAAGAGGGTTTCCAAAAAGGCTCTTGTCACTGGGGCTTTTCTTCATCCTGGTCTCCCACGGTCTTCTCAGGGCTAGTATCGCGTCCCGTTGATTTTTATGGGGGTGGGCTTGGTGAGTAAGTCTTTTATGCTGCCGTCCTTATTGGTAGGGGGTTTTGAGGTCACCATTTACTCTCCCGGAAATGTAACAGTTTGGTATTCCTCACCTCGGCTTCCTACCTCAAGGCTACCTCGGTAGACGATGTTCTTTTCTCCAGTCCTTTTGGTCTATGTCTTTTAGTCTGTTGAGGGCCCTACAAGGGTTCGCTTTAGCTCTTGACCGCCAACTTCACCCCTTTAGATGTGTCGTTATGCCCGTCGTGAGGGATCACCCTTTCATCAGCTCCTGCGGCCACAGGTGCGGGCTGCTCTTCTTTGTTTGCCGCTCAATGTTCTGGCCACTGGTCCTTTAAGATTCCTATCGAATGCGTGCCTGTCTGGTATAGTGCAGCTGCCCAGGGCTCTTTATTTCTTGCACTCCAAGGCCACGACCCTCGATCTCTGCTCCCCCCCTGTACGAGGGGGCTTCCCCGTGTAAACTACCTGTGTACAGCCGGAGGAATCTTCACACCCACTGCAGTAGCGGCAAGAAGGGGACCCCGCTCACTCCACCCGTGCGGGTCCCGTGTAGGCCTTCTCTCTGGCCTCTCCGCAGCCAACCCGGTGTCCTAGCACGCGACGTCCATGCACTGCGGCTCCCGGGGCTCCTCCGTGCCGTCCGCAGCCTGCAGGCACGTCCGTTGAATGCTCCGGCGGTTCTCTGGTGCACCGGAGGTCCCCCTGCTGGTGTTCGGGGGCCCGAGGCTGCTCCCTGCTGTACTCTACTGATGGCGGGTCCCGTGCAGACCTTCTCTCGGGCCTCTCTGCAGCTCGCAACCAACTTGGGCCCTAGCTCGCGATGGGTCAATCAATCAATCAATCACGGCATTTATAGAGCGCGCTACTCACCCGGGAGGGTCTCAAGGCGCTGGGGGAGGGGGTAAGTTACTGCTCGAACAGCCAGGTCTTGAGCTGCTTCCTGAAGGCGAGATGGTCCTGGGTTCGCCGAAGGTGAGTGGGGAGGGAGTTCCAGGTCTTGGCCGCCAGGTAGGAGAAGGATCTTCCTCCGGCGGTGGTTCTGCGGATGCGTGGTACGGTGGCGAGGGCGTGGCTGGTTGATCGTAGCTGGCGTGTGGGCGTGTAGAAGGACATGCGGTCGTTGAGGTACTTTGGGCCCAGGTCGTGGAGGGCCTTGTGTGCGTGGGTGAGGAGTCTGAACGTGATTCTCTTGCTGACGGGGAGCCAGTGCAGGTCTTTCAGGTGTCCGGTGATGTGGCTGTGTCGGGGATGTCCAGGATGAGTCGTGCGGAGGCGTTCTGGATGCGCTGGAGTCTCTTTTGAAGTTTGGCTGTGGTTCCGGCGTAGAGGGTGTTCCCATAGTCCAGTCGGCTGGTGACGAGTGCCTGGGTGACGGTCTTCCTGGTTTCAGTGGGGATCCATCTGAAGATCTTGCGGAGCATGCGCAGGGTGTTGAAGCATGAAGATGAGACGGCGTTGACTTGTCTGGTCATCGACAGGGAGGAGTCCAGGATGAAGCCCAGGTTGCGTGCGTGGTCCGTTGGCTTGGGTGCGGTGCCCAGGGCCGGGGGCCACCAGGAGTCGTCCCAGGCGGAGGGTGATGAGCCCAGGATGAGGACTTCCGTCTTGTCTGAGTTCAGTTTAAGGCGGCTGTTCCTCATCCAGTCGGCGACGTCTCTCATCCCGTCGTGCAGGTTGGCTCTGGCGGTGGTGGGGTCGTTGGTGAGGGAGAGGATCAGCTGGGTGTCGTCGGCGTAGGAGATGATGTTGAGGTTGTGTCGGCGTGCGATGGCTGCGAGGGGGCTCATGTAGACGTTGAAGAGGGTCGGGCTGAGTGAGGATCCTTGTGGAACGCCGCAGATGACTTCGGTGGCTTCGGATCTGAACGGGGAGAGGCGGACTCTCTGGGTTCTTCCGGCGAGGAACGAGATGATCCATTCCAGTGCTTTCTCTCGGATTCCGATGTTGCTGAGGCGCTTCACTAGGGTGCGGTGGCAGACGGTGTCGAACGCCGCGGAGAGGTCCAGGAGGATGAGGGCAGCTGTTTCCCCGTTGTCGGTTAGGGTTCTGATGTCGTCGGTGGCTGCGATAAGGGCGGTCTCGGTGCTGTGGTTGGCCCGAAACCCGGACTGCGAGGGGTCGAGGATCCATTCGTCTCGAGGAAGGCGGCAAGCTGTCTGTTGACGGTCTTCTCGATGACTTTGGCCGGAAACGGAAGGAGCGAGATGGGGCGGTAGTTCTTGAGGTCGGTGGGGTCCGCCGTTGGTTTCTTCAGGAGGGCGGTAAGCTCGGCGTGCTTCCAGCTCTCCGGGAAGGTGGCGGTGTGGAAGGAGGAGTTGATGATGTCCCGGAGATGGGGTGCGATGGTGGCGTCGGCTTTGTTGAAGACGTGGTGTGGGCAGGGGTCGGTTGGTGATCCGGAGTGGATGGAGTTCATCGTGCGGGTGGTGTCTTCGGTGTTGATCGGGGTCCAGTTGCAGAGGGTGGTGGTGGCGGGCATTGGTTCGGCGGTAGGGTGCGTTGTTTGTGCGTCGAAGCTGTTGTGTATGTCGGTGATCTTGCGGTGGAAGAACGCGGAGAGTGAGTTGCAGAGGTCTTGCGAGGGGGTGATGTCGTTGTTTCCGGCGCTGGGGTTGGAGAACTCTTTGACGATGCTGAAAAGTTCCTTGCTGTCATGGGCGTTGTTGTCCAGTCGTTCTTTGAGTGCCGACTTCTTGGTGGCACGGATCAGCTGGTGGTGTTTGCGGGTGGCGTGCTTGAGGGCGGTCCTGTTGTCTGTGGTCTGGACGAGTCGCCAGGTTTTCTCGAGAGTGCGGCAGTTCTTCTTGGATTCCTTGAGTTCGTTGGTGAACCAAGGGGTTTTCTTGCTTCCGGGTCTGCTGGGAGGGTTTTTAGTGGTGCGAGGTCGTCGGCGCAGGCGGTCAGCCACTTGGCGAGGTTGCTGGCTGCTTCGTTTGGGTCCGTTGTGTCGGTGGGTGTGTTCTGGCTGAGGGAGGCGGTGAGCTGCTCGGCGGTGATCTTGCTCCAGCTCCGGCGGGGAGCCTGTTGCGGGTGGTGGTGGGTCGCAGTCTTTCTGAAGCTGAAGTGGACGCAGCTGTGGTCGGTCCAGTGGAGTCCGGTGGCGTGGCTGAAGGAGATGTGCTTGCTGGACGAGAAGACGGGGTCAAGCGTGTGGCCGGCGTAGTGGGTGGGCGTGTTCACCAGTTGTTTGAGTCCGAGGTTGGCGAGGTTGTCCAGCAGGGCGGTGGTGTTTCTGTCGTTGTTGTTCTCCAGGTGGAAGTTGAGGTCCCCTAGGAGGATGTAGTCGGCGGAGGGCATGGCGTGCGGGCTGATGAAGTCTGCGATGTCTTCGCTGAATAGTGTGCGTGGTCCCGGGGGTCTGTAGATGAGGGTGCCTCGGAGGGTGGTCTTGGGGTCCGTGTGTATCTGGAAGTGTAGGTGTTCGGCGGCGGTGAAGGTCTCGTCGGAGTTAGTCGAGATGCGGATGGTGTTCTTGTGTACGATGGCGATGCCTCCTCCCGTCTGGTTGACGCGGTCCCTCCGGGTGATCTTGTATCCATCCGGGATGGCTATGGCGATGTCAGGCGCTGAGGAGGCGTTCATCCAGGTTTCGGTGAGGAAGGCGATGTCCGGTGCCGTTGCGTCGAGCAGGTCCCAGAGTTCCACGGCGTGCCTGTGGACGGAGCGGGTGTTCAGCAGGATGCATTTCAGGTGGTTGCTGCTGTTGCTCGACTTGGCGGAGGTGGTGCACGTCAGGGGGCAGGTGAATCGGCAGGTTTGGCAGGTGAAGGGTCCGTGGGTGCGTCTCGGTGAGGCTTGGTAGCAGGCAGGGTTCCGGCTGGCATTGAGTGCGGTGAGTGTGGCGGCGTCGTAGGTCCGTCGAGTAGTGTTGCATCGGTGGGATCCAGGGGTTCTGGCGCTGGGCGCGGTCCAGTCGCGGACGGGCGCAGACGGGCTTGCCTTAGGCGCGCCCTCGGCGCGCCAGCGGCGCGCCCGCTGCGCACGTCCGCTGCGCGGCCGTGCAGCGGCCGCCATTTATGGGGAGGTGGGAGGGAGGAGCAGCTGGGAGGCGGGAGGCAGGGGCAGCGAATGGGCAGTCAGGGGCGGGGCCGCAGGGGACGCAGCGGCGGGAATGGCGATAGGCAGCGAGGGGCACAGAAGGAAAAGCGGGGGAGAGCAGGCAAATCACGGGCAAACAACAGTGGGGCAGCGAGGGGCACAGAAGGAAAAACGGGGGAGAGCAGGCAAATCACGGGCAAACAACAGTGGGGCAGCGAGGGGCACAGAAGGAAAAACGGGGGAGAGCAGGCAAATCACGGGCAAACAACAGTGGGGCAGCGAGGGCACAGAAGGAAAAACGGGGGAGAGCAGGCAAATCACGGGCAAACAACAGTGGGGCAGCGAGGGGCACAGAAGGAAAAACGGGGGAGAGCAGGCAAATCACGGGCAAACAACAGTGGGGCAGCGAGGGGCACAGAAGGAAAAACGGGGGAGAGCAGGCAAATCACGGGCAAACAACAGTGGGGCAGCGAGGGGCACAGAAGGAAAAACGGGGGAGAGCAGGCAAATCACGGGCAAACAACAGTGGGGCAGCGAGGGGCACAGAAGGAAAACGGGGGAGAGCAGGCAAATCACGGGCACAACAACAGTGGGGCAGCGAGGGGCACAGAAGGAAAAACGGGGGAGAGCAGGCAAATCACGGGCACAACAACAGTGGGGCAGCGAGGGGCACAGAAGGAAAAACGGGGGAGAGCAGGCAAATCACGGGCACAACAACAGTGGGGCAGCGAGGGGCACAGAAGGAAAAACGGGGGAGAGCAGGCAAATCACGGGCACAACAACAGTGGGGCAGCGAGGGGCACAGAAGGAAAAACGGGGGAGAGCAGGCAAATCACGGGCACAACAACAGTGGGGCAGCGAGGGGCACAGAAGGAAAAACGGGGGAGAGCAGGCAAATCACGGGCACAACAACAGTGGGGCAGCGAGGGGCACAGAAGGAAAAACGGGGGAGAGCAGGCAAATCACGGGCAAACAACAGTGGGGCAGCGAGGGGCACAGAAGGAAAACGGGGGAGAGCAGGCAAATCACGGGCAAACAACAGTGGGGCAGCGAGGGGCACAGAAGGAAAAACGGGGGGAGAGCAGGCAAATCACGGGCAAACAACAGTGGGGCAGCGAGGGGCACAGAAAGGAAAAGGGGAGACAAGCAGACAAAACTGGCACCGGGGCCACAAGCGGAGGGCGATCTTACCTACAGGAGCAGCGGGCAGACAGCACAGGCGGAGCTGTGTGGTGGGGAGCGACCTACCTGGCGGGTGTGCACTAACCTCTCGCACCCCCGATTGCGTCCTCCGCCTTCTCCTCAGCCCGCTCCGGTGTGCAGCCTGGTCCTCCCGACTGTCTCAGGACGCCAATCCCCGGGGGATGCAGACTGGCACCATTTTACTTTACAGCCGCCGACGGTGCCCGGGGCTTTCTTTTGCAGCCGCGTTGTCTGCAACCGTCAAGGACGTCAGCTGAGTGCTCTGGCAGTCTTCTAGGCGCATCGGAGGATCCTTTGCTGGCGTTTGGGGGGCCCGCGGGCAGCTCCCTGCTGTATTTTTTATTTATTTTATTTTATTTATTTGAAAAGTTTTATATAGCGCTGGCTAGACCCGTAGGTATCGGAGCGCTTTACATTAGGATGAGCGAGTTACAGGTTACATAGTTACATCAGTTGAATCAAAGAATCACATTAGGATCAGCGAGTTACAGGTAACATAGTTGCATCAGTTAAATAAAAGAATCACAGAGGGAGGAGGAGGGGGAGGGAAGGAAACATAAACGGGGAGACAAGGAAAACAATGTCAGATGACCGGCTGGGTAGGTGACGGCCAAGGGGCTGAACCAGAGCCAGACTCCTCTATAGCTGCATAGGACAGCTCCACCGGGCATCTGCCAAGGTTGCTCGGGCTCCGCGGTAGGAACAAACAGTATTGGTATCCGCCCAGGGGGCATCGTCATAGATCTAGAGAGCTAGTGACAGAGCATTGTTCAGTAGTTTGGTCCCTTGAGAGTCAGGGTGGGAGTGCCTCTGCTAGGTAACAAAGGAGATTCTAATTCTCCCTCCAGATGCATAGATATTTTTAATGGCTATCTGATTTCAGTGCAGCCCCGGCGCCATCTTAGGTCAGGCTCTGCCTCGGGTCCTCAGCCCAGTTTAGGGTCAAAAACATCTCAAAGTCCCATGGTAAACACATTTGGCGGTTGGGGGGGGGGGGTCCTCAAGGAAGCCAAGCAAGTGATTTAGTCCACGCCACCATTCACCCTTTGGACAGATGCTCCTTCCTTGCCCGCTCCACCTATGCGCGCAGTGTCTCCAGTTCGACCGCCCCTCACCGGGCCGCCATCTTAGGGTCAGGCGCCCCCTTCAACAAGCTCATCGGGATCCTCCCCAGTTCCAGGGGGCGACAGGGGGTGGGGGTGGAGGACCCCCACTTAAATTCTTCCGGTACTCCTGTTATTAAGGGGCCTGATCCCCGCTCGGGGTGGCAGCGCTATGGATGTAGAGTGAAGTGGTAGCGCGCCACGTCTCGCCAGCGCAGGCGGAGCTCTCACTTTTGCTCCCGCTGGCCATTCACCATCGGCGCCCCGTCCGTCCAAATGGCTGTCACCGCAGTGAGTGGCCCTCAAATCGAGATGCGGGCCGAGGGTTGGGGGCGTTGTTAACTGGGTAAAAACGGAGGTCGGCGGCCTCACGGTGCACTTCTTACGGCACCAGGCACGTCCTCTCAGCTCTCTAGGCGCCATCTTCGCGTAGTCATAGGCGGGGACGTCATGGCTCATTTCTCCACAATGCTAAATAGGAGAAAGGCGATGATGAACTTCGAGTGATCAGCCTGCATTCCGGTTTTGGAATCGTTCAGGGTGGGAAGACAAAGCGGAGGGATGCCGCTTAGGAAGTTGGAAAGAGGGTTCAACACGGAGCATCATGTCCGAGCGGCCATGATGGGCTGGCTCCTCCTCCTCGTTCTTATTATCGTATTATCCTGGTATCGGACGGCGGAGCTCACAAGGATCGCTACCGCTCCGCTGCCATCTTGGCCACGCCCCCCAAAGCGCCTATTTGTAGTAGCCGCTCACCTGAAAAGGGGAATATCAGTGCTTTCCCCTACTTTGACAATTTGGCTGATTTAAAAGCGCAAGCAACAATTCCTAGCAGACACTTGGACTACCATCTCCCTCCTTGTGGCCACAATAAATGCCACCAAATCCCACCTACAGCGCTTTCAAATCCAGCCCTTTCTAGGTTCAGTGCTAAACTCAGTCAAAGGCTAAGCCTACCCTAGTCCACAGAGCGGTCTATCCTTCCAGCAGCTCTTGCCTCTTTTTCAGCCAAACCTTCAACTCTCAGTCAGTACCTTAATGCTCTTGCTGGGCATGATGGCTTCCTGTATCACCATATTACCCCACGACTGGCTCCAAATGCTCCCGCAACAATAGTGCCTTTGGGCTCAGTGGTCACAAGTGGCGAGTCAGTGGGAAGAAATCTTGTCGGTATGTACCCTTTGCTTTCTGCTGCAGTGGAACAATACTTTGCTGCAGTGCAGGATCTTCCTAAACCCCATTCCTCAAGTCATCACCACGGACACCACTCAAGCCATCTGGGGAGCTTATCTGGAATACAGGATTATACAAGCTGTATGGGCTCCATGTTCAACTACCTAGAGCTCCCTGCCATACGCCTCACCCTGAAAGCCTGTCTTCTTTTCATCCAGGGCAAGGTAGTTATAATCAAAACTGACAACATGCCAGCCATTCTCTCCCTCCAGAAACAGGATGGGACTCACTTAATACCCCTGTCACTACTAGCACAAAAGATTTTGCTTTAGGACTTTGCCACCACATTTACCTCATGGTGAAGTTCCTTCTGGGGATAGACAACAACCTGGCATATTTCCTCAACAGGATGCCTCAACAAGCACACAAGTGGGAACTCAAACTCCAGGCCCTCCTCCACTACTTCCAACGCTGTGGCACGCCACTCATAGACCTATTCGCTACCCCCAAAACGCTGCAGACAGGCCGGTAGGGCCAGGGAAAAGTCAGTTGATGTCTTCAGTCTTCACAGCTCTTCTTTGTCCTCTTCTTTGTAGGTCATCGGTAATCTGAGGATTAAGGTTCACGAATGCCCCTAAATACTCAATTTAGGGGCGTTACAGGGGTTAGAAGGTAGTTGCCAATGGCCTACTCTCCTATAGGGTGCCTACACTCTTTGTATGTCCACTCCTTCTGGGAAGGGGCCATATGGAGGATTTTGAAATGAGGGGTCACTTCAGCTCAGGGCCCTGGCTGAGAGGGGACACATCTCTCCTACTTACTAGTTTTCCAGCTGACCTTGCAGCCAAAAGTGGGGCTTGGTCAAGGGGGCGGGCATCTCCACTACCTGGAGAGGCCCTGGTCTGCATGACAAAGGACGAGAAGCCGTTGAGGCTCACCGCCTTTCAGTGCTGTTCCTGCTTGGGGGGTAGGTGTGAAGCGCCTCCACCCAGAGCAGGCTTTGTTTCTGACCCAAGAGGGCAAAAGGCTTCCACCCCAGGGAGTCAGAAACATCTCTAGAGGTGGGAGGCTGGTGCAGACCGGTTAGGCACACACTAGTGGATTGGTAGGTTTTCAGGAGGCACCTCTGAGGTGCCCTCTGAGTGCATTTATTAATTGATCCAACACTGGCATAAGTGTGGGCTCATTAATCTGAGATGTTTGTATCAAACATCTTGTAATTCAATGAAGCCATCATAGAGCTGTGGAACTCGTAGTGATTAGCTCCTAGCCCATGTACTCAGTATGGTTTCACTGTGCACTTCTAATGTCTAAGAATGGACTTAGACACTATAGGGACATATCTGCTCCTTCAGTTATTCCCTCACATTGTATAGTGCACCCTGCCTTAGGGCTGTAAGGCCTGCCGCAGGGGTGACTTAACTATGCCTCTTGCAGTACTGGTAGGCCTGCCACACAGGGATGTGTGCTAGGTCGACTCTTCACTTTTATCTGCTCCAAAACACGCAGGCTGCAGTGGCAGTATACTTGTGTTTGGTGAGGAGTCTATCTGAAAGAGACATGTTAGTGACAGATTCCTTACCTTAGAATATCCCCAGGCGTCAGGCTGGATCCGGAAAGTTTTTGCGTAGCAGTACCCTTGCACGTCGGTAGGCGGCGTCGTGCGGCTCCGTCGTCGGCGTCGGGATCGCCGGGATGACGTCGCGGGCAGTACTTAGACGCCGCCCCTGCGCGCTGACGTCAGTTCTTTCTTTTTCCGCGCCAGTAAGCGCAGATCCGGGAGGAGCAGTGCCCTAGTCATTTTCTGACTAAGAGTTTTTGGGTGATTTTTCACTGTTTTCTCGAAGTCTCTCGACTTTGAAGGTGTCGGTAGGGATGCCCGGCTTCAAGCCATGCGACGCCTGTGGTCGAATGATGTCGATCACAGACGCGAATCAGGAGTGTCTTTACTGCCTCGGCCGCGACCACGACACAAAGTCGTGCCCCGACTGCCGGGCCTTGCATCCGAAGGCTTTGCGAGAGCGGTCTTGAAAGCTCCTCGAGGTCCGGCAGTCGACTCCGCGCCACGCCAAGCCCCGGTCACGTGAGAGGTCGAGGGGCCGGTCGCGGAGTCCTCATCGGTCGTCGGGGTCCAAGTCTTTGCACTCCTCCGGTAAGTCGAAGCATAAGAAGTCTAAGAAGCGTCATCGCTCGACGACTTCCCCTCGCCGGTCTCGCGACTCGGCTGAGGGTCCTGTCGGCACCGTCCCCGCGGCTCCGGGAGTGCCTGTGGAGCCGCCCCCGCATTACCCGTCCTTCCCGGGTTCGGGGGCGACTCCGGCCGAGATACAGGAGTTCCTGTCGGCCATGGCCCGCCTCTTCGGGCCTCAAGGTCCCCCCGGTGCGCCTTCGGGCCCCGCGTGCCCTGATGGGGTTTCTCCGGCGCCGCCGGCGACTCCGGTCCCGGCGCCGCCTGCCACACCAGCCTCGGCCCCGGCCTCGACCCCGGCTCCGGTGCTGCCACAACCCCGATCGACGCCGGTTGACCTGACACCTCCACCGGCGCCGATCTCTCCGGTGCCGTTCCCGACGCCGCCCGGGGCTCCGGGCGGCGTCGTTCCCCGGTTCTCTCCGGATCCGGACACGGCGCCGGACCGGCGTCGCTCGACGCCGGCTCCGACGGGACCTTGGGTCCCGCATGTCCCTCCTCCTTATTTTGAACCAGAATTGGAGGACGCGGAGGACTGGGAGGGGTCTGATGACCCTCACACAGCAGTGTGAGTTTGATCGAGACCGGGCTGAGGAGCTTGGGGAAGCCAGTGGTTTGGACACCTCCCCTGACTCTGGCATGCTGTCTCCTCCTTCCGTGGCAACGGAGGAGGGAGCAAACTTTGCAACGGTGTTGCGTAGAGCAGCTGGGGCCTTACACCTCCAGTTGCCTACGGTGGCTGTCAGGACTAACATCCTGACGGAAGTGCTTCAGCCGGCGGCTACCTCCTCGGAGCCACTGCTGCCATTTAACGAGGCGCTTTCCGACGTTCTTTTGGGCACCTGGTCCAAGCCCACCACAGGGGCTCCTGTGGATAGGAACGTGGCCCGACGCCATCGCCCTGCTCCGGGCGACCCCCTGTTCCTCTCCCAACACCCCACCCCTGAGAGCTTGGTGGTCCAAGCCTCTGCTTCCCAAAGCGCCTTCCCTACCGCTCCCCCGGATAGGGAATCCAAACGCCTGGATCAATTTGGGAAGAAGGTCTTTTCTTCCTCCAGTGCTGGCTTGCGGTCCGTCAATACCACTTGCCTCTTGGGCCGATATTCCCACACCCAGTGGGATTCGGTGGCACAAGTTCTGCCCCAGTGTCCTGAGGAGGTCCAGACTCTGCTTACCCGCACCATTGCGGAGGGAAGAGATGCGGCAAAGTACACCATCAGATGTGGCCTTGATACCGCCGACTCGCTAGGCAGATCGCTTGCGACGACAGTGGCGCTGCGCCGTCACGCCTGGCTGAGAGCCACTGGTTTCTCGGGTGATGTCCAAAACACTCTTATGGACATGCCCTTTGATGGGGTCGGTCTTTTTGGGAACAAGGCAGACCATGCGCTGGAGCGTTTTAAGGACTCGCGGGCTACGGCCAAGTCCCTGGGCCTTTCTGCTGTACGCCCTCCGCAGCCATCTGCTTTTCGCCCCTTTCGTGGCCACGGAAGGGGCGCCCAGTCACGTCCGCTGCCCAGGCACCGGCCCGCGCAGCAAGCGTCTTCGCGTGGCCGAGAACGTGGCTTCCGCCGTGGCGGGTCAGGCAACCAGCGTGCGGGTCAGGCCACCAACCCCGCCCCGTCCGCGGCCTACAAGCCCTCCTAGTCCTTCCTTTCAGGTGCACAGCACGCCAGTAGGGGGCAGGGTCTGCCATCACCTTCACCACTGGCGTGCCATCACCTCGGACAGGTGGGTCTTGGACATTGTCCGAAGGGGCTACTCCCTCCCCTTCGAGACCATCCCCCCAGCCATGCCACCTCAATTCCACCGCATGTCAGGGGATCACTTGGTGCTTCTTCAGAAGGAAGCCGCGGCCCTCTTGGCCAAGAGGGCCATCGAGCGCGTTCCGACCCCAGAAGTAGGACGTGGTTGCTACTCCCACTACTTTCTGGTCCCCAAAAAGGACATGTGTCCTATCTTGGACCTCCGGAACGTCAATCGCTTCCTCCGGAAGGAGAAGTTCAAGATGCTCACCCTAGCTCAGGTCTTGACTGCTCTCGACCCTGGAGACTGGATGGTAGCGTTGGACTTGCAGGACGCGTATTTCCACATCCCCGTCCTGCCGGCCCACCGGCGTTACCTGCGGTTCACGGTAGGCCTCGAGCATTTTCAGTTCACCGTGCTCCCTTTTGGCCTTACCAGCGCCCCTCGGGTGTCCACGAAAGTGATGCCGGTGGTCGCAGCTCATCTGCGCCGGGTAGGGGTTCCAGTCTTCCCCTACCTCGACGACTGGTTGCTGAAGGCGGGCTCGTCCCAGGCAGTCGTCTCCCACCTCCAGACTACGGCCGAACTCCTGCACTCGCTGGGGTTCTCCATCAACGTGCCGAAGTCGCACCTGCTTCCTTCTCCACAGCTCCTTTTCATCGGAGCAGTTCTGGACACGACGCCGTTTCGGGTCTATCCTCCCGAAAGGCGAGTCCAGGATATTCAGGCTATGATTCCGATCTTTCGGCCTCTATCCTGGGTTTCGGTACGGATGACCCTGAGGCTGCTGGGCCTCATGGCCTCCTGCATCCTGCTGGTCGATCATGCCAGATGGCATATGCGAGCTCTGCAGTGGGACCTGAAGTTCCAGTGGGCGCAGCACCAGGGCAACCTGTCCGATCACGTCCAGATCTCGGAGGGGACTGCAAAACAGTTGCAGTGGTGGCTCTCGAACCGGCAATGGGTCATGGGCAGATCCCTCTCCCTTCCCCAGCCATAGCATACAGTTGTGACGGACGCGTCCCTTCTGGGATGGGGCGCTCACATGGGAGAGGCGGAGATCAGAGGCCTCTGGTCTCCGGCGGAGTCCCGGCTCCATATCAACCTTCTGGAGCTCCGGGCGATCCGACTTGCACTCAAGGCATTCCTTCCCTCTGTCAAAGGGAAGGTAGTGCAGGTGTTCACAGACAACACCACCGCCATGTGGTACTGCAACAAACAGGGCGGGGTGGGGTCGTGGACCCTATGTCGGGAGGCTCTGCGCCTCTGAACATGGCTGGAACATCAGGGCATATTCCTGATGGTTCAACACCTGGCAGGTTCCCTGAACGCCAGGGCGGACGAACTCAGCCGCAGGTGCATGATGGATCACGAATGGCGTCTTCACTCGGAGGTGGCGCAAGGTCTCTTTCAGCAGTGGGGAGAGCCTTGGTTAGATCTGTTCGCCACCGAAGAGAACGCGCAATGTCAGCAGTTCTGCGCGTTGGAATTTCCAAGGCGGCACTCGCTCGGCGACGCTTTCGTCGCGAGTGGAGTTGCGGTCTGTTGTACGCCTTTCCGCCTATACCACTTCTACCCAGAGTGTTGAAGAAGATTCGGCGCGACCGGGCACAAGTCATCCTTGTGGCTCCGGACTGGGCTCGAAGAGTTTGGTATCACGAGCTACTCAGTATGAGCGTCGATCCCCCGATCCGTCTGCCTCTTCGGGAGGATCTTCTGTCGCAGCAGCAGGGGACGGTCCTCCACCCGAACCTGTCCAGTCTACACCTGCTTGCGTGGAGATTGAGCGGCGGCAGTTGATTCCTTTCGACTTGCCTCCCGAAGTTTGTGATGTGATTCTGGCAGCCACTAAGGTGGTATACGCCTGCAGGTGGAACAAGTTTGTGGCATGGTGCACAGCAAAGGCTGTGAATCCCCTCTCTGCCCCTCTTTCTGAGGTTCTTCTGTTCCTTCTTTCTCTGGCCCAACAGGGTTCTGCCCTGGGTACCATCAAGGGCTATCTTTGTGCAATCTCGGCCTTCCTCAGGCTTCCTGATCAGCCCTCTCTTTTTAAGTCCCCTGTTGTTAACAGGTTTCTTAAAGGCATTACACACCTCTTTCCTCCTGTTCCGTTTATAATGCCTCAGTGGGACTTAAATTTGGTTCTTACTTTCTTAATGTGCGCTCCTTTTGAGCCTCTGCATAACTGTCCTCTTCGTCTGCTTACTCTGAAGACAGCCTTTCTGGTGGCCATCACCTCCGCTCGGCGGGTGAGTGAGCTCCAGGCTCTTTCATGCAAACCCCCCTTTCTGTCTGTTCATCCAGACAAGGTTGTTCTTAGGACGCGTCCGTCCTTCTTGCCAAAGGTGGTTACTGCCTTCCACATTGGGCAGACCCTCACTTTGCCCACCTTCTTTCCGCCTCCGCATCCTTCCAGAGTGGAAGAGAGGCTCCACCGTCTGAACCCAAAACGTGCGCTTTCCTTTTACCTCAACCGCACACAACAGTGCCGGGTGGATGACCAGCTCTTTGTTGGCTACGTGGGCGCCAAAAAAGGTCGGGCGGTACACAAGAGGACCATCTCCCGTTGGGTCATCTTGTGTATCAAGGCCTGTTATTCTTTGGCTAAGAAGGAGCCTCCTGTTGGGCTGCGTGCCCATTCCAGCAGGGCTACGGCTGCTACCACGGCTTTAGGCCGCGGTGTTCCGTTGCAGGATATATGTCAGGCAGCTACGTGGGCCTCGCTGCACACGTTTACCAAACATTACTGCCTTGACAGCCAGGTCCGGAGGGACGGCTTCTTTGCCCGTTCTGTCCTCCGGGACTTCCTTGTCTGAATCTGTTCGCAGACCCACCACCGGGGTTGGTATTGCTGGGGTATCTATTCTAAGGTAAGGAATCTGTCACTAACGTGTCTCTTTCAGATGCACAAGTTACTAACTTGTGTAACGATATATCTGTAAGAGACAGTAGTTAGTGACAGATTCCTACCGCCCACCCGTCCTCCCGTTCTGCAAACTGATTTCTAGGGTTAAGGACATCCCTTTCAGGGCCCTAGTATTTTTCAGACACCTATGTCAGCTTCTTGCATGGCTCTGCGTTCCTGGCTCGGAAAGTCGTGTACAGAACTGACGTCAGCGCGCAGGAGCGGCGTCTAAGTACTGCCCGCGACGTCATCCCGGCGATCATGACGCCGACGACGGACGCGGAGACGCACGACGCCGGCTACCGACGCGCAAGGGTACTGCTACGCAAAAACTTTCCGGATCCAGCCTGACGCCTGGGGATATTCTAAGGTAAGGAATCTGTCACTAACTACTGTCTCTTACAGATATATCGTTACACAAGTTAGTAACTTGTGCCTTAGGTTGGCACAATACATGCTGCAGCCCTTAGAGACCCTCTCTGGTAACAAGGCCCTTGGACCACTGGTACCTTTTACAAGGGACATATATGTGAACCAAAGGTGTGCTAATTGTGGAAACAAAGGTACAGTTTTGGGAAATAACACAGGCACTGGGAACCTGGTTAGCAGGAACCCAGTGCACACTCAGTCAAAGATGCTTCTGAGTCAGGCAAAAAGTGGGGGGTAACCATGCAAAAAGGAGTACTTTCCTACAATCATGATAAACCAAGCATGTGCAAGCTTACTAAAAGCATGTTTGTCCTCAATCAACGAATGAACCTCCTTTAGCCATTCCATTGGCAGACTTTTTAAATGAATTATGGGTCATTATATCTGACCACAAATCTTGTAAGCCAAGCCGATTTATTGAGATGAGTAGTAATTTGAGCAGTTGAGCTGTTGGTGTGTCGCAATACGATGCTACCTTCGAGGTGAAGGAGTCCAAAAGCTCCTGCAATCGGCTCAAGCAATGGGGGTGGGTTTGGTGTTTCCTGGGTCTTGGTTCCAACGTTCTCAGACCCCGCTTTACTCTGTAGAAACCATTAGAAAAAAGCAGTCTTTTTAATGAGTGTCCAAAATGCGCATTAATAGGATTCATGGTATTACATGTACACACTATACATTACCCTAGCGTTGACCGCCACCACGTCTAATAGCCATATGTAGGTTACTCTAGGTGTTGAGGTGTTCCTGGTCTTATGTTTTTGAAATTTTCTGCCCTTATACAAAAACTTAACTTAAAGTTCCTTAACAATAAGTTGATTAGGTAACAAATTCCAGCTTGCCTGATCTGGCTTTGAGTAGCATGTGTTGCAAGACAAAAGATTTTTTTTCTAGTTAAGCTATTGTGCTGTCAAAAAGCATACAATGTCAGTTGCTAGTGCGGCCAAGCCATCGATCAGAGCTGAATATAATTTGCTTTTGATTATCAGCAGTGCTTAGAGAGAAGGCACATAGTTTAAAATGTAGTTACTTATGGCCCTCACTGTGTGTCAAGCGCGATTCAAAGTGTGCAGTCTCACAAGAGCCAATGTGTTAATAAGCACTGCAGAATCCATTTCTGGTCACAGTGTGACTCTGCGGCCTGCCATAGAAACAGAGAGCACTTCCTTTTTTACGCACACAAGTTGGCCCCAAACTGGAAACCGTCAGTGTCAGGATGCAGGAACAGCGAACACTGGAATCAGCAGATAAAGCTCTCTGAGCAGCTTCTGATAACAAGAGGTGGCAGGCCGAGGTGGGAGGCTGCTGGCTGGAAGGCAACATCTTCAGACCAACGAACAACTGTAGCTTGGGCTCCTAGACTGCAGTGCCATACCTTGTCTGACTCTGCCTTGGCCCTTTACCCCATCTTCAGACCAGGACCAACATACTGCTAAAAAAGATTCCACTGTATCGAGTATCATGGACACTCAGACTTCTGGGGTAGCCTGTCTTGCTCTGTCCCAGCCCTACTAGCTTTTATTCCGTCTTCAGGATCAGACCAGCAAACTGCTAAAAATGATTCCACTGTAACCTGGCTTGAAAATGCACAATTTTCTCACTCTTTTTTTAAAATGTTCCCGGGGGGAGAATCCCTCAGATCCTCTCTTGTGACAATCGGGCTCGCTCACAGGGCTCTCATCACAAACATTTGCGCCCCACCACTTTCAAATGTTACCAGCCGAAATGATCGTAAGGCCAGATCTTCTCCAGGAGTCAAGGTCAAAACAATTAGTCCAGACAGCTCACTGTAGGTATGTCGCACCTGCGTAATCCAAAATTCCTCTCCAAAGTAGTTTTCTACTTTCCACCTCAATTAAGCCATAGAGCTCCTAGTCTTTTTTTTTATCTCTCAACCAGACTCAGTAGCAGAAAGAGCCCGTCACAGTCTGGACGTCCAACATAGGCCCTCAAGTACTTCAGTGACCATACCAAGCCCTTTCTCAAAGCTTACCAATTGTTCGTATCCTTTGCAAAACAACACAAATACCAGTCCATCTCCAAAGCGGACATTGCCAAGTGGATAGTTAAGTGCTTCCAGGCTTTCGATTTTAAAACTTATAGCCGTCCTTGTTACCCTCAGGGCACTCGCTACATGCAAAAAAAAGCTGCAACCATGGCCTTTTTAGGGAACATTCCATTAGCTGACATATGCAAAGCAGCTAATTGGTTAAACCCACACACTTTTACGCAGCATCATTGCGTTGATATCTTGGCCAGATAACAAGCAATGGTTGGCGAAACAATCTTCAGGACCGTATTTAAGAGCGTTTCTACTCACTAATCTAATAAGCATTTGCAATGCAATAGGTCTCGCATTTACGCGAGTTTGAGCTATTGACATTGCAAATAACAATGCTTTTTATTTTTAAAACATAAATAAAAGGCATTGTCATTTACAATACCAATAGCTTAAACTCTCGTAAATGCCAGACCTATTGCATTGCAAATGCTTGTGTGTTTTTAAGCAACACGGCTGCCCCATAAAACGGGCGCTTTTTTCACCCCCCCCCCCCAAAGTAAGAGGGAATTAGAAAGGATTAGCGAATTAAGCCATGTGAATTCCAGGTAGCACTTATTCGTGTTCTAATGGGCTGAAGATGACAACAGCACATCTGTATTACGTCATCTGTACTAAAGCCACCTGATGAGTTGTTTTCAAAAGCCTGTTTTATTAACACCAGTACCACCACCACCAAAACCTCCACCAGTACCACCACCACCACCAGTACCACCACCACCAGTACCACCACCACTACCATCAGTACCACCACTACCACCAGTACCACCACTACCAGTACCACCACCACTACCAGTACCACCACTATCAGTACCATCACTACCACCATCACCACCAGTACCACCACCACCAGTACCACCACCACCAGTACCACCACCACCAGTACCACCACCACCAGTACCACCACCAATACCACCAGTGCCACCACCACCAGTACCACAACTACCATCAGTACCACAACTACCACCTGTACCACAACTACCACCTGTACCACAACTACCACCTGTACCACAACTACCACCTGTACCACCACTACCACCACCACCAGTACCACCACCAATCCCACCACCAGTACCACCACCAATCCCAGTACCAGTACCACCACCAATACCACCACCACCAGTACCACCACCAGTACCACCACCAATATCACCAGTACCACCACCAATACCACCAGTACCACCACCACCACCACTACCAGTACCACCACCAGTACCACCACCACCACCTGTACCACCAGTACCACCACCAATCCCACCACCAGTACCAGTACCACCACCAATACCACCACCACCAATACCACCACCACCAATACCACCACCACCAATACCACCCCCACCAGTACCACCCCCACCAGTACCACCCCCACCAGTACCACCACCACTAGTACCACCACCACTACCACCACCGCTAGTGCCACCACCACCAGAACCACCACCACTACCACCACTTGTACCACCACCAATACCACCATTACCAGTGCCACCACCAATACCACCACCAATACCACCACCACCAGTACCAGTACCACTACCACCAGTACCACCACCTCTACCAGTACCGCCACTAACAGTACCACCACCCTCACCACCACTACCAGCATCACCACCACCACCAGTACCACCACCACCAGTACCATCACCACCACCAGTACCACCACCAGTACCAGCACCACCGGTAGCACCACCACCAGTACCACAACCACCACCTGTGGTACCACCAGTACCAGTACTACCGGTAGCACCACCACCACCAGTACCAGTACCACCAATACCACCAGTACCACCACCAGTACCACCACTAGTACCAGTACCACCACCAGTACCACCACTACCACCACCAGTACCACCACTACCACCACCAGTACCACTACCACCACTAGTACCACCACCACCAGTACCACCACTACCACCACCAGTACCACCACCAGTACCACCACCACTACCACCACCACCAATACCACTACCACCACCACCGCCTCGGCGCCTCTCGCTCACTAGTAATAGCAAGGGCACTGTACGAGGTCGGAGCTGCAGCCGAGACCATCCCTCCCTCCATGCGTGCCATAAAGCACAGCCCGCCCTGCACCAGGAGGTGAAGCCAGGGCCCTACTACAGCTGGAGTGTTTATTAGGCCAAAGATAGCAATGACATTACGCAATGCCACACTGCACACTCAATTCGTGGAGAGGGCAGGAAATAGACCCCCCTCCCGTTCTTCCTCCTGAGCCGCGATAGTGTAATCACAGTGCGAAAGGTGTTGGAGCGCTTTGTCGCTTTGTTAGTGTTTATAGCTCGGATCATATGTAACTCTCACTTCACACTTTGTGTCTGTGTAATTTACAACACTTGCACATCTTCTTCACTGCACTGTTTATCACTACTTTGAAGACATCGCAGGCCGGTCTCTTCCTCTGATATTTACAATCTAAAAAGCGGTCGAGAAGGCCCTTTATTGCAATACAATAGGTCCTGCATTTGCAAGAGTTTAAGCTATTCGTATTGTAAATGACAATGCCTTTTATTTAGGCTTTAAAACCCAAAACATAAATAAAAGGCATTGTCATTTACAATGGCAATAGCTCAAACTTGCGTGAATGCGAGACCTATTGCATTGCAAATGCTTGTTATTGCTTATTCTCAAAACAATTGCATTTATGTACCTAAAACAAAACAAGTACAGTCATTATCCAGTCATGGGCAAGCAATTTAGAATTAAGTCTGTTCCATTTTGGATCAAGACTGACTGAGAAGTACATTTACTCTAGAAACCATGATTGATCTGAAATGTCTAATTAACAAAAATGCATTTGATAATTTCAGTAGATAGGCGTTTCAGCCCTCTCTAAGGTGAGATGGAAAGTTGTAAGCATGGCTGCTCATAGTTTAGATCTCCCTCTAATACATCTATATCCGCCTCCACTTTTGCCCATGTATCAAGTTCCTACTCGAGCACTGAAATTAGGGGCAATGCGGTTATTCCAATTCAATGCAATTAATATCAATGTACAAGAGATTGAGTGCCAAATTTGTATTTAGGCAAGCTGCCTTCTTAATTGAATTAATCCCCAGTTGTATAGCTTGCCTACTGACATAGCTCTTTGATTAAAATATAGCCAGCCCACATGTACGAAAATTGTCTGGATGTTTGAAGTTACCTTGAGACTTAGTTGTGCTAAACTATTAATTTGAAATTTCATTTGAAAGAAGGCTGTTTGCTTAAACCATTCATAAACCTTAAACAGGCTACTGCGCAAACTCTTACTGTCTGTTAACTTCAACCGTGTTTAGGTTTCACTTGATGAAGATGACCCCAGACTTCATTTAAGGAACATGTCCAAACAAAGCACTGATGATGTGATTGTAATGGCAACACTGAGATTATTGAGGTTGTTGGTAAAGCATGCTGGAGAACTGCGGCAGTATTTGGAACAAGGACTGGAAACTACACCTACTGCACCTTGGAGAGGTATAGTCATTTATAAAAGTAAAAAGTACTGCACTTGATCTATTGATACATTTGCGCCCTATCATATCTACTGCTGTAATTGCGATGCAGTAATTCTCTACCTAGAATTGCTGATGCCGGAAGTATCTGTAATCTGTAATGTAGAATTGCAAGGGTATCTAAAACTATCTCCTTCAAGCCCATTTGTGGGGTGAGGAAAATGTGTTTGCACATCTTTCTAAATGGCACTCTGAGACTATTTTCTGGGGACAAATACCTACTAGTTCACAATACTGAATTGGGCTTTAACTCTTGTTTCCAGCCAAATCTGTGAGAGCCCAATTGGAGAGTTGGGAATTTGACTGTGAATTAGTCCATTTAATCCGCTACACCATCTGATCAGATTACTCTGCAATTTTTCATTTTTGATAAAAGCAATCTTGAATGATGATTTAACAATTTTTACACAGCATAATTTCCTGACCTTGTCGTTAAAATGAGTAAATACTTTGGCGACTTGTACATTTCAGTAGAAGAAAGGTGTAAATGTTATTTGTGGGTTCTTAAAGTCGAGCTGCTACTGTACAATGCCCTTTGTGCACAGATGTTTCTTATTCAAGACTGGTGATAAATTGATTAGCTATCATGTCTTCAGGGAACAGCATTTGAAAGAAAACAATCTTAACAAGCTAGAAAAGGAATACTATATCTTCACGAGCTTCCCAGGAGTTAATGATTTCAGCACTTACACTGTAATTATGTTCTTGAGTCAAAGATCATTAACTTCCCTATCCCCTTTGAGAGTGCGGCGAGTATCTTGATTTGAAGGCTGACTGCATTCTCTTTTTCACTGATGGTGGATTCATAACCCCATCTTGGTTACAGAATGAAAGAGAGTTGGACTGCATGCCTGTTTTTAATGATATGTTACTTATTTGGAGGAGTTCTCCTCCTTGGCTAAGGTGATTGATATTGCTGAATCCCTAAAAAGCTCTCTTCATATGATAGTTTCTGAAACCAGTCGAGCAACAGTCCACATACTTATGTCATGACCATAAAGCAGAAGCCATCCTCTGCTTCTGCAGTGAATGTAAAGATGAGCATAGCACATAGCCTTGCTCCTTTCATTCATGGTTTTGACCATATCTTCCTGTGATAATTTCACTTCCCCGCATGGTTTTAAAGTGACTGACTCCACTGAATTGATTATGTGGGGAAGCTGTCTGACCCTTAATTGGTGCCCTCACAGCGTCCAGGCCTGCCCTGTACCATGCTGTAATACTGGCCTCCTAGATATCCTCAACAGTAAGTCTTACCACAGAGGCGGGATCAGCAACCAATTGACAATGAGGCATCCAAGCCACCATAAGTCATAGGAGAGGACCAGGCATTAACTCTGTTTACACCACATCCAACTTAGAATTCAATGAGCCTGCCAGTTATAGAAGAGCTCAGGTTTACTTAAGAGTTCCCAAGAGATGTGAGTAACTTATTCTACGCAATCAACGGTTTTCTCGGTATGCACGCTGTAGGAAAGTGCCCCTTTTTGCATGGTTGCCCCCCACTTTTTGCCTAATGTTGATGCACTTTGACTGAGTGTGCCCTGGGTTCCTGCCAACCAGGTACCCAGGGCCTATGTTCTTTCCCTAAACTGTACTGTTGCAAAACCCAATTGGCAACTTTCTGGCCACATGTAAGTCCCTTGTTAAAGGTACAAAGGGCTCAGTGGCCAGGGAAGGCCTCTAAGGGATGCACCACTGATTGTGCCACCCTTAGAGGCACTGTACTTTTACACATACACACTGCCATTGCAGGCTGCGTGTTTTGGTGCAGAACAAAGTGAAGTCGACATGGCACACATCCCTGTGTGCCATGCCTACAATCCACTGCCCTGGCATAGGTAAACCACCCCTCTAGCTGGGTGCACTATACCAGTGGTGAGGGTACAGGTGCATGAGCCCTGTACCCCTAGTGTGTCTAAGCCAATTCTTAGACATTGTAAGTACAGTAATGCCATAAAGAGTATATGGTCTGGGAGTGTGTCATTACAAATTCTACAGCTCCATAATGGCTTTACTGAAAACCGGTAATTTGGTATCAAACTTCTCAGCACATTAAACCCACACTGATGCCAGTTTGGGATTTAATGAAAAATGCACTCCGGCATCTTAGAGATGCTCCCTGAAAAACAACCTAACTCTAGTGTCCTGGCTGAGTGGCTGCTCACCAGCTGCCACCACCAGACATGTTTCTGGACTCCTAGGTCGAGAGCCTGCTGCTCTCGGGGTCTTGAAACAAAGCACATCCTGGGACAAGGTGCCCAGCATCCTCCCCCAGGATGGGCCGGGTCCTCGAAGGGGAAACGTCAAACACTTGCCGCCTTTGTGAGCTACCCCAGCCATTTACTGCTCCCAGCAACTAGCCCCCACCGGTTCTGACCACCACTTTGTACGGGAGAAATGGCGGGAAAACCAAGTTAGGAGGAGAGGTGTGTTCACCTTTGCCAACCCCACCCCTCAGGTGGGAGAGGCGAGGTGAAGCACAACTCTCAGTCCCCGCCATCTTGAAGATGGGGGGACCCAGCCAACCAGAGTGAGGCTTATGCCCCCCTCCCACTTGAGGGTGGCGTAATAGGGGGTGTACCTTCCACATGAAAGGGACCTATTGGTCTCGACCTGTACCTACCTGTAACACCCCTAAATTTAGTATTTGGGGGCAACCCTGAACCTTGCCTCCTCAGACGAGAAGAAACAAGAAGGACCGAAGAGCCATGCTGAAGGAAGAAGAGGACACCAACTGCCTTGGCCCCAGCCCTACTGGCCTGTCCCGACCTCGACCTGCTGCAGCGGAATCCCGGCGAGTCCTGCAGCCAGCAGCCCCCCAGAACCTGGAGAGGCTGCCTTGCCTTCACCAAATAGACTTTGTCTCCCGTGAGCAACTAAATTGCTCACCCACAGACTCCGGTTTCCATCCGGATCCACAAGTCTGCACCACTCTGCACGAGTTCGTGTGGCTCAACACCCCGAGGAGGTCTCCTTGGCGATCCTGACCCGAGATCCAGTGATCTCTGAGCTACCTCAAGTCTCCATCCGACGCCTGCAGCCCCTTTCCGGAGGATCCCCCTGACCGCAACCAGGAGCTGGTAAGAAAACCAAACGCCAAAGGACACCCCTGCACCCGACGCCCCACGGCAATGGGTGGCCCAAACGATGGTGTCCAGGCAACCCCCAGCATCCCAACTTAATTCTCCAAGTGGTGGTCACCTCCAGAAGATCTTCGTCCCGAGCCTGCATTGTTTTTTGCAAACTGGAGAATCCCCATTGAAAGTAACAGGGCACCTGACGCCAAAACGGTACCCTGCACCCGGCCTCCCTAGTGCCGCTGTGGGTGCACCTTAGATGCGAACTTGAACCCCCCTTTGCCTTGAGGTTAAGTTCAGGAGCTTTGCTCCCTCAACCTTGTGGCCTGCTCATGAGCAGCCACCAACCGGAGGCCCCCTATCCCCCATCGGATAACATTGGGCCTCAGCACTCTGCACACGGCCATCCTAGTGTCGCTGAGGGTGCTTTGAGAGTGCATCCCTGACCCTGGGGGAACCCTGGTTCGAACCCCAGAAAACCAACTCCCACAACTAAGTACTTAACTGTAAACCGATAACTCCATTTCCTTCCAAAGGTTTGCATTGACTGCTTTTCTGAAAAAAACATTAAAATGTGGAGTTGGAAATTCTATGAAAATTCATACAAGTGTGTTTGGATAACAAAACTGCATTTATTTACCTTTATTCAGGAAATGTCCCAGTGTGGCATCCAGGTGTACCACACTCTGTAAGAAAAGTAACCTGCAAAGTAATACAACCAATACTCAGAAAGTAATTATAAGATATATGTACAGTAATTCAACAGTTGCTTTTTACAAGTGATTTATCTGTGATCAAAACCATACAATTGCATTCAACTGTATTGTTTCTGCAAAGTATTATTTCATTTACCTGTTCCAGGCCTGGCTTGGTTCTAGGAAATAAATACAACTTAGTCATATTTTTATACAAAACAAATTGGTCAGAGTTCAGTCCTTGAGTATGTGAAATCATTACTTGCCTGAGTGTGTACAACAAATGCTTAACACTACCCTCTGATAAGGCCTTACTGCTCACCCACACGACCACAAATAGAAAGCAAGGTACTATCTACTTTAACCTCTGCCTACCTTTGGGGATCCACTGGACTGTGTGCACACTATACCTCACTTTGGTATAGTATATACAGAGCCAGCGTCCTACACATGCTCAATTTGATGATCAGCCTTGGTGCATTAAGGGCTTATTTGGAATCAAAGCTGAAAATTCATGACAAAGTTTAAAGCTGAGTGACTGCTGATTCCTTAGGTTAGCTACTGCAATGTCTTTGATCCAGCTGTACATGAGGTTTAGGGAATATATTTGTTATTTATTTATTTGCGAAGTTTTATATAGCGCTGGCTAGACCCGGAGGTATCAGAGCGCTTTACATGAGGATCAGAGCGTTACAGGTTACATAGTTACATCAATTGCAGGCTTCAAGTAAAGACATAGGAGAAAACAAAAAAAAAACATGAGATGCGGGGGAGGGAAGGAAACACAACGGGCGACGAGGAAAACAATGTCAGATGTCCGACTGGGTAGGTGTCGGCCGAGGGGGTGAACCAGAGCCAAAACTCCTCTATAGCTGCATGGGACAGCTCCACCGGGCATCGGCCAAGGTTGCTCGGGCTCCGAGGTAAGAACACAACAGTTATGGTATCCGCCCAGGGGGCATCGTCAAAGTTCCATCGAAAGGCACCGGTCCTGGTGTTACTTGGAAGCGTCGTCCGCTACGTTCTCCAGCTGGCCCCCAGGGCAAAAATGGTGAGAGGAGAGGTGGAAGGGACAGATTCCAGGGTCGGCAGATTGTAGGACAACCCATCGTTCTTGCCTTCAAACCTCATTGGTGGGGGTGGAGCTGAAGAGGGGTTGTGTCTAGAGACCTGGTCTTCATCTGACTTTAGTCCTCTATAGCCCCCCACCGCGACATTGTGGATTTGATTTGGGCGCCATTTTAGAGTCAGGCAATGCCCGAGCCTGGTTTTCCTGAAGTCTTAAATTTTGAGCCCACTCAGCGAGAACTATCTAAGTCTCTCTGAGTGACTGAGAGGCTCTTGCATCCTTTTTGATTATTTCAGGGTTATTCCCCTACAGTGCTGAACTCCTCCCTGGTCAGGCCGTTTTTCCTTTTCCCGTTACTCTACATCTGATGTGTATTATCCCTGTGCCGAGGATTGCTGGTTCCGTGTGGGGACAGGTTAAGGTTGCGTCTGCATCACCTTTAATTTATTGCTTTGTCCCCTCACTTGCTGTAATTGGGCCCGTGAACTGTAGGAGCGTCCCGACCGGGCGCCATCTTGGGGTCAAATATAGGTGTTGTGTCTGTCAAGAAGCTGCTTCTTTACTTGCCACAAGGCATTGGAAACCCTTAGGGTACAAACAATCTTCAGTGGTGTCTGCTTTACTGGCAGCACCTAATCCCATTTAATAGGGTAGTCTTACTGAAGCTGAATTGTCCTTGTGTAAGTTGGTGGCTTTCTTCCTGAATAAGTGTGACAAAATTGCCTCAGACCGTTGGTCTTTAAGATATGGGTGCTTCAGTTCCAGGACTCTTCCTGCTTTACGCCACATCCGGGTGGCTTAAAGAGGGGTGTTATATTTCGCATGGTTGCAGTAGAACAACTGCTGCCAAAGGAGCAAAGCAATGGGTGCTCTTCTAATATGCTCCTGGTTCTGAAGAAAGAGGAAGGTCTTTGTCCTGCCCAGGATCTCAGGTGTTTAAACCGATTTCTCAAAGTACAAGTTGAGATTGCAATGGTCTGAATTCTCCAGGTCAAGTTAAATGCTCACCTTGTTTCACTTGATTCAGTGAGTGCCTAATTTCATATTAATTCAAGAAACGTGATTATAGGTTGGAAAAAATGTTAGTTGCATGTGTTGCTGTAGATACACATGCTCTGCATACTCCTTCCATCTAGTGTTGGACTAGGAGGTTTGCAAGATGTTTTTCTTCAAAGAAAGTCTTTTGTCACAGGATGTTCAGTGACTCCATCCTTAGTTGGCAATGCACATAGGCACGAACTTCATGTTCGTTTTTTTTTGTTTCTGCCACTGGGTTCGAGTGTGTACCGACAGGGCTCCCAACTTTTTATATTTCCCACGTTCCTTCTGGACCACTCTGTAAAATTTGACACCGATACCGCGTCACGAACACATGACCAAACACCTTCAAGGCCTTCACTGGCTCCCCGTCGAGAAGAGGGTCACCTTCAAACTCCTCACCCATGCCTACAAATCCCTCAACAATATCGGACCCAAATACCTCAACGAGAGAGTATCCTTCCACGTACCCAAGAGGAACCTCCACTCCGCCGACCTCGCCCTGGCGGAGGTTCCACGCATCCGCAGAAATAGAACGGGTGGGAGAGCCTTTTCCTACATCGCAGCCAAGACCTGGAACGAGCTCCCTGTGAACATCAGACGCTCCCCGACCCTGCACGCGTTCAGGACGGACCTCAAGATCTGGCTCTTCGACTGATCCGGAGCCGCAGCCCCCCCCCCCCCCCACCACCCCAGCGCCTTGGGACCCTCACGGGTGAGTAGTGCGCTATACAAACACCCTGATTGATATTTGAAAAAGAGACCAACCGTAGTCGATCAGCTCCCACCACTATAGCCTCAAGCCCTCTCCGGGGCTACGTGTCCCTCGTCTTTGAAAACTCCTTCTTAGAGAATGTACACAGGATGGGTCCTGGCCAGGGTGCAGACCTAGCATGACGTGTCACGCCTGATCTCTGCAGCCGAGCTCCTGCCGAATTAAATTATGGCAGAGTCCTTGATGTCAGAGCAGCAGCCCGGTAGGGAGTACCCATCTACACCCTTCTAGGAGCACTGTGAGGTCTCATTGGTCCGCTAACCTGCCAAGGGGGGAGCAAATGCAGCAGAGGGTGAGATGTGGCAGCAACTGATGACTAGCCTTGAGGAGGCCCCCAGCAGTGGAATCACCAACGGTGGGCATGTCACCAAAAACAAGCCCTGGCGAGGCTCCGAGCAGGGAATGCAGCAGGATCTTTTGCGCTGTGGGAGGAAGTCACCGTGCAGGCCCCCCCCCCCCCCCCGGGAGCAGTGGCTACAGTAGGAAGGCTAATGGGTCTGGGGTCACTTGGAAGGCAAGGGGCTGCAACTCAGCCAGCTCAATACTACAGCATCAGCCAGGGTGAAGGATTGACTGGCAGCCTCCTTGGTGCCTCACATGCACAGGGCACACTACCAGCCGCCTCACGCTCTGCCCCTCAGGGATTCCCGGCTGACCTCCCTGTGCAATACACTCGCTCCGGATTATATCTGCACCAGTACCCGTGGCCTCCCATCCTGGGGAGGGTCCTGGCTACTCATGTTATGGCCCTAACGCCTCGCCCGCCACATTTGCAATTACCTGATCTTCAAGGAGGGGCAGGATAGCACCCCCAGCATGACGCACTCTCTCTCTCTCAACCAACTGATTATATTGCCTTTAGGATAAGTCCTCTATCTCCTGTGAGACAAATTTTTGGGATTCATTTAGTTTTATTCCCTTCCCACTTAGTGGCTCTCAGGAGGTGCATCCCCGCACCAAGAAGCTGACACATGGTGCTGTACATCTCCCCACCACTGCAACCAGTTTCGCGGATGATCAGCAGGGCCCAGTGTGCGGGGTGCCACGGCTGACATGACTACCTAGAAATCCAAGGCAAACTTCATCAGAGAGATGCTGCAGGGGCAGTGTGGGGAGAAGGTTCATTGACACGAGATCTGTGGCAAATCCTATCACAGTCAACCAGCTTCCTTGCCCAACTCTGGCATGCATGTATCTGCAACCAAAGCAGAAATCCAAGAGCATCTACAGGATCTTTGCAATGACACAACAGCCTGGCATCAGTACATCAACAAAGCAATCTCAGAACTGGACCGTTCCATACAAAAGTTGGAAACTCGCATAGATTAAGTGGAGATTGAAGTGTCAACTACATCTCACAATCAAGATGACCTCGCCTGGAGACTTGCCACCCTCAAAACACACCACCAGGATCTAGAAGATAGAATGGAGGACCTTGAAAATCAGTCACAGAGAAATAACATATGGATCAGGGGCGTTCCGAAGGAAATTTACTCCAAGGACCTAGAGGATTATGTCCAAACCATATTCCATCATCTTATGCAAGACTAGCACGCTGAACCGATATGCCTGGATCGCACCCAAAGGGTGCTCTCAGTATTCTTGCAACAAAAGAATCTAAACCCTGATGTCCTCACCAGAGTGCTCTTCTTCACGGACAAGCAAGCAATCCTCCTGCAGGCCTGTCATCAAGAAGCCATCACTATCCGGGATTGTCACAATAACTTTCTTCCAAGACTTCTCACCAACCACTCTGCTTCGCCTCATGGGATTTCCTCAAATCACCATACACCTCCGTTGTGAAAAGATTCCCATGCACTATAGGATCCGGGAGGTGGCTAAGGCATGCCCTCTACTGGATTTCCTAACAGCAACTGAGGACTCGGCACCCACATCACTGTGCAGAGGGGGTGCCAAGGGGTCTTGACACATACCCAGTAACAAATAAAGCCTGCAGGGAATGGAAACGTGTAAGGCAGCTGAGAAACAGGACAAACCGTATGGTCACTTCAGTAGACTACGAGCCGACTGTCCCACAGCGCTCCCCGACATACCGATGAACTAAGACCATATGGGTCCCACATCTCTGAGCTGCATAGAGACTCCCCAGCCAGCAACTACCGTCCCCATCCATAGGGATACATTGATTAGCCAAGCTTGCCGCAGGGCAAACTCACAATATGTGCCTGGCACCAACACAAAGGCAACTATGAAGTGATGGTGGGGACTCCAAATGGACCACCCAGAGCTAGTCCCTCCTGATCTCACCAGCCAGATGGATTGCACTGTCCAGAGTTTTGGATTGTGAGATGGTTTAATTTGCAAGCTTTGCTTATATTGCTAATCTTTCATGATGGCGCCTCAGCCTGGTCTTAAGTGTCCCGATACTCAGCCATAATGGACTTTGCAATTGTAGCATTAAATGTCCAAGGTCTTAACTCCCTGATTGATTGAACGGGGGGCATAAAAACAATGGCTCAAACACAGAAAACACAGACATATCACTCCTTCAAGAGACTCACCTCTTCGCTCAAGACGTCCCCAGCTAAAGCTCTTATTGGTTCCCCTCTGTTTCATGCCACGAACATATCCAAAACAAAGGGTACCGCATAAGGATGGGGGTATCTTTGTTAACTTTGGACCTAGACACAAAGCAGACAGACAAAGGAGGATGATGTATGTATATTCAAGGTCGACTGGGAGTGGGGGAGTGGGTTCTCTTAAATATTTGCTTACTATACGCCTCCAACAAAGACAAAGAGGTGTTTTTATTGCTGACTCAGTCCTGACAATAGCCCATCTGACCAAAGACCACATGATATTAGGGGGAGAATTCAATGTGATTTTCCACCCAAACGAGAATAGTCATCCTGACTGTAGGAAACTGGCTTTCCAAAATGAGGTACACTATCCAGAAAGTCCAGATGACCCTTATTGGTTTACAGGGCTTAAATAAATAATCCCAAATGCTCCATTTGTGGTAGTGTGGGCGAGCAGTTTTGGCTTATCAGAGGGTAGTGTTAGGCATTTGTTGTACACAGAGTCAATAAATGAGAGACACACTCAAGAAGAAATTTTAACACTTGCAATGTCATGGCAATGGAACCAGACATCACAGGGGCATATCTGCTCATGCAGATACGTCCTCACATATAATATAATGCACCCTGCCTTAGGGCTGTAAGGCCTGCTGAAGGGGTGACTTACAGGTAGTACATGGAATGTGGTCATTACACCAGGGAGTGTGCAATGTTCTGTTTTCAGAAGGGCTTGCGCCCTTTCACGCATCCTGCAGTGGCAGTCTTAATGTAATTTTTGTGTATGTCCCTAAGGATGGCAAAATGCATGCTGAATCCCTTTGGGACACGCTTTAGTAACCATACCCTAGGTACCAGGAGTACTGTTTACTAGGGACTTATAGGGATGTTCAAGTCCTTGCCAATTGGGTTGCAATTGAACATGTTTTTGTTTGTTGGGTTTTTAGGGAAAGAACTCTGGCACTGGGGCCTGGTTGGCAGGCTTTGGTGCGCTGTCAGAGTTGAAAAGCCAACATCTAGCAGTTCAAATGGGAGCAAAAAGGTGGGGGACCTCTGCAAAGAAATCCAGCTTTCTACACTGACTGCCAGAAATATCCCAGAGCTCCCCCACCCCTTTTCCAGGGCCTAGCGGACCTTAATCTCTAGGATATTTAGAGAGTTCAATATCAAGCAGAAAAAGATGACACCTTCTGCTCAACTGTGTACTGATCAGACATCGATATATATCTTTTCCTCGCCTCCAGAACCCTAGGTCTGCAGATAATCAGCTCCGATATAGATCCAAAAATTCTGTCAGATCCCGCCTTGGTATGGTTGCATTTAGACACAGTGGACCCAAATCGACAAACTCGCAGCCCATGTCTCATGATTGAGGTGGTGCTGCCGGACACAGTGGTGAGGGAGCACTGCTTCCATGAAAATGATAACAGTGAGGTATGCCACTGCGTGCTGTGGGAAGCAGCCAAGTCTATGATGCGAACGGAACTCCTCCCCCACACGGCTACATTTGATAGAATGGATAAATAAGAGACAGGAATTAGAAGATGACCTATGCAGGTTAGAAGCCCTCCATGAACAAAAAGCTTCACTTCGCAATCAACGTGCCCTGCGCAAAGTACGGGGTGAATTCGAACAGCTGTTACTAAAGGAAGCAGACAAAAACTACTCTACATACAACAGTGTTTCTACAAGAAAGGGGGGACAAGGCAGATCGATTACTAGCCTATAAGCTTCATCAGGTCCGCACATGAAACCAATTTAAGAAAATCAAAGATTCACAAGGCGTTCTCCACACCGCTGCATCGGGACATTTTAAAATGCTGCACTACCTATGGATGGAAATCTCCTCATTGAGGAGGCATTGTCCCCAGTTATGCAAGATGATTACCTTTGCGACTACCACCTGACCACAGATAGGGATGGCTTGCTTCTCATGAAGGAAGAAATAACGGTGGAGGAGATCTGAGCTACTTTGTTGCCCTTAGTCTGCTGTGCCCTTAATGGTTGCATGTGCAGCCTGCGCCCCATACTACTTTCTGATGTCCAGGAGAGATGTGCTAACAACTTTCAGGAAGGAAGACGATGGAAGCCTGCTCTGGAGAGAGGTGTTAACTCCCTCTACACGAAGCCACACAGGTGTTCACCAAAAGGCAAGCTTTAAAGGAGGAACCACCTTTGAAGGGCAAGCGGAAAACACTTCGGAGAGGAGCTGCTCTGTTTTCTACTTAGGCTGCAGTAACGACAGGGAATGGGAAACCAGTTGCCAAACTGGTTTTCCAGGGGCGTGTAGCCCCCTGTGTAGCCACACTTTTGTGTAGGGCTAGGGACTTCTGGATATCAAAGAGGGGTTCTGCCATGTTGGAAGTGGGCAGAATAGTGCACCCTGGGAGAGCAAGATGCCGCACTTCACATGAAATGGTCATCAGGAGGGAGGGGGCCTAGTAGCCTAGTGGGAAAATTCCCACAGGGTAGGATGCGGTTGGTAGCAAACCACATCCTACTGTGTGGGAATTTTCCGGGCATAAAAAGGGTACTCTTAGCACACACGACTTAGATCCCGGCTGGACTGGAAAAAGGGCCTTTTGAAAGGTTGACCTGCAGTATCAAGGAACTGGCACAGAGAGGCTGCAGGATTATAGATTGCACCTGCTAAACATGGTGGCTAGCAAAGAAGAAGGGACTGTGCCTGCTGTGACCTGCTCGTGGAGAAGTCGTCTCTGGAGCCCAGCCGAATCAAAAGACTCCAAGTGTCAGTTGGCTAACCTGTTCACAGCACAGGACAACAGCTAAAGAAGCATGCTGGAGTGAAAACGTAGCCCAACCCTTCAAGTCGCCGTTCCTCATCACCGTGCAGCACCAGAGACCAAGACAATGCTCGAAGTTGCACCTGAGTCGCTGGACCCATCAGAATCGTCTGAGTGCAGCTTGGTCACACAGAAGGTGAGTTATCGTCCAAGGAAGGATTCAGCTCTGACCAGGCGACTGGGCTTCTGCTACGACCAAGAAAACTAGGAGGGACATCAACAGTTGTGGCCAGCACCACCTCCCCAAGTTCATGGACCAAGGAGTAGCCACAGAGAGACCCCCGTTGATTGCATCGCATCCACAGCATCCTTGAGCATCTTCAGCGTCCTGTATCCCTTGCATCAGGACCACTTTCATAGAAACCTACAGCATAGGAATAAATGGGCCTGAATCCGCTGAAGACTACTCCTACTTTTGAGGTAACTGTTTCTGAGGACTTTTCTGGTTCCTCTAACTGGCTCCCTGTTGGAGTTGGTTGCCTAAAGTAACTCAGAGAACCTGAATGGATCTTTGTCCAAAGTTTTTCTTGAAAAAGTTTCGAAGTGTCCAATTTGTTGAATTTGCCAGTGCCACAGCTACCCAGGGTTGACTTAAGTATTTGGCAAACGAAATATACTGTTACTAAAGGGGTTGGCAAGTGTATTACACGGTGAGGTCACATAACCACATCATGTAATACAGCCCATTTCCTCACACCAGACAAAAAAAGCTGGGTCCAAATGGAACAATGTTTCTCAAAGATCCCCTTACACCAGAGGTCTTCAAACTTTCTGATGCCGAGCCCCCCTATCAAACTTTTTTAGGCATAAGGACCCCCTCCTGACAAAAAAGTTCTAGAACCTTGTACTCCTCATCATCGACAACTATTGACAACCATAAACGCCCCCAATTCCCACATCAAATCATTTTTTCGGTGGGTAAATAATATCAAACAGTGTTTTAGCAAACCAAAGGGAAGTGAGCGTGGTCAAAAGGTGTGGCTAAAAACAAAGGGCCTCATTTATGAGGAATTGGCGCATAGGGCAGCGCCGAAAGTCTTCTTGCTGCCCTGCCCCCACGCCAATGTGAAAGGGCAGGAATGCACCGTATTTATGAAATACAGTGCATTCCTGTCCTTTCCCCCTGCGTTGGCGCACAAATTGCCTAGCGATAACGTAGGCAGGATTGTTTTTGTGCAGGAAGGGGCAACTTCCTGCACAAAAACAATCCCGAGAGGTGTTTTCCTCTTTCTATGTGAGCTACAGAATGCAGCACACATGGAAAGAGGAAAAAAGTGGAGAAATTAAAACATTTCTCCTTGTTACGCATGCTGTGGGGTGGCGTAAGGTTTTGGCGCTGCCCCACATGATTTTGGAAATCTGGGTAGCGTCAAAATCCATGGATGTTGCGTGGGAACACCCACCGCAATGCCCATGGAACGCCTCCTTGATGCAGCAACTTGCGCTGCTTTGTCTTAATCCATATCTATGAGGCCATGCAAAGCTACGCAGGGTGACTTTGCGTCGCCACATAGATATGATTGAGATGCTTGTGCTGCCGGAGCTTCAAAAAAAGTGATGCTCCGGCAGTGCAAGCCTCTCATAAATAAGCCCCAAAATATTTTGTTCGGTGTTTAGGTCTTTTACCATCAGGTAGCTACATATAAAAAATAAATTTAAAAAAGTTGTTACTCAGTAGGTAATGCACTGTAGTACATTATGAAACCTCTATTAGTTAATGCACTGCAGAGTGTTTTGGCACGAGGCATTTGGTCACGAAGCTCTAAGGTGGCTTGCAATATGCTTTTAATGTACAGATGGGAGTATTTTATTTCATATAGTAAGTGGGTGTTTTCAAACTTTCACAGAGGTCTTGTGTGGTCTATTGTTAGACGTCAGTAGGTCATCCAGTTCTGAATTTCTTCTTTTGTGCTTGCTTGAACTTTTGATTGTTATTCAGATATCATGTCCTGGGTACACCGTTCTTGCCTGTCCCGACATGCATGAGCATTGTGGAACCAGAGAGCCACAGAATTAAATTTTGTTGGTGCAGTGGAGAATAGTGACTTGTGCATTTTTAGTGCTACGAGGTCACAGCCTGTGACAAAAAGCACTGTGAATGTGTAAGTCATTATTTTATACTTTCACACAGTAGAAGTTAGACTGCTAAAAAAAATGTGCAAATAGTTTTACAATAAAATGGTGCTTCCAAGATGTAGATTTTGGTAATACCAGACTGAAAATAATGCTATTTTTTTTACATAACTGCCCTTTCAAAACCCCCTCAGGGGTACTAAGTACTGTGTAATTACAATTACGATTAAAAGCACTCACCTCACAGCCCAGTTGTTAACTCTTTGCACTCCCACTCAAAAAAACAAATATTTGGCATCACAATGCTTGGAGTGATTTGAGCAATTAAAGCCAGAACAGGCCCCCCAAGCATCCTTTACATGTGCAGATTATCTCATAGCACACATTTGCATGGAAGGAATGTTTAGCTGTCTGCCCTGCTTCTTCTTTTCACAGCACAGGAGACTCAATTAATTAAACTTCAGCTGAAGCATTTTAAGGAATGGAATTAACCGTCCCGGGACGGTTATTGGTTGCCTTTTTCTAAAACCAAACGTTTTGGATTCCAGGCAGAAGTAAGGCCTGGGAATGCGCGCCCCCCTTCTCAGGATGCCACGGCCATCCAGGGGGTTGCGCCCCACAGATTGACGGCATCTGCCTTACATCATGTTCTCTGGCTCCTTCAGCGAGCCCGGCTGGGAAGACTTTCTGCTGACAACAACACAGATCCTGTTAGACACTTGGCAGCAAGTTACAAGGCCAGCTCCACTATATTTCCCTCCCCAATATCTCCCATAGTTAATATGCCTGACACCCCAGGAATTCACAACCCTGCTTTAAAAGCTGGAACGACAACAATCCCCGTCTTGGGTGAGTTATACTTGGACTCTGACCTATGGCAGCAAGAAGAGATTCAGAAACTGTATCGGCTGAACAGGACAGACGGCTACAGACTCACACAACTCCTGCATTGGGCTGGCTTTAGTGAAGTCAAAGGTAAAGCTAGTCGGCAAAGGACTGCCATGGAGAGCATCTTCCACAACAGGCTTCGAAGAAAGGGGATCACATGGCTACAAAGGATAATACTAGACTTAGGCCCAAAGCTAAACACAACTACATGGCCCTGTGGGAGAGGGATCTGGGTCAAGGGATAGGGGAAGAGGCCTGGGCAAAATATTGCGGAGGGCATTTAAGTTCTCCATATGAACCTCATGCAGGAGGCTGGCTTAGTATATGATGCACACTTTTTAGGTCGAGCATTCAAAACCTCTTGTATATACTTTTGTATATACTTAAATGTGTATGTACTTTGTGGGCTCTGGAGGTCAGCCCTAGGACTTGTCTGCTTCCGTTTAGGGACTTTTTTTTCTGTTCAACTGCCTCTATTTAACTGTCTTGATAGAAAACGACCAGTAGAGGTCAGTAAAATACCAGAATTGCTTTCTGCTGAGGGACTTTCTTTTTTTAAATTTTTCTGGCAACTGCCTCTATTTAACTTTCTTGATAGAAAACGACTAGCAGAGGTCAGTAAAATACCAGAATCACTTTAGCATTCTCCAGATTCCAGTCCATAGAAATTGTCTTCCACAAGCACCCGTAGACACTAATATTTTTTTCAAATCTTGTATTTTCAGTGATATGACCACTGAAGGCCCTGATTTTATATTAAAAACAGAGCTTTAGACTATACCATTTCCCACTGAAAGGCAATATTTCTCTCCATGTGTTCCCATACCTGGCGTCCCACAGTTTGGTACTTACTTTCCCTCCATGTTAAAGAACAGTAGATGTTTCAGCACCCAGGCTAATGTGCTGCATAGCTAAATACATATAAGGTCCCAAAGGAGAGACCGATTGTATTGCAAATGCTTGTTTAAGTGATGCACTTATCTGAAAGAGACAATTTGTTATGGATTCCTCATCTTCGAATTACCCCCAGGCGTCAGACTGGATCCAGAGAATTTTTTCCTCCGCAGTACCTCTGCGTGTCGATAGGTGGCGTCGTTCGACTCCGCTTTCGTCGTAGTCGTCGGAATTACGTCGCGGTATCTACTTAGACGCCGCCCTCGCGCGCTGACATCCGTTCTTTCTTTTTTTGCGCCAGCCAGCACAGATCCGGAGAGGGCGGTACCTCAAGTCACTTTGTGACTCTCTTTTTACGCCTTTTGTCGACTTCTTTTTTCAAGTCTTTTGACTCCTGGTGCACAGGGATGTCATCGCGGTGGACCGGCTTCAAGCCTTGTGGCTCCTGCCACAAGCTGATGTCGGTGACGGACCCCCATCTTGTGTGCCTCTGGTGCCTGGAGTGCGACCACGGCCCGAAGTCGTGCTCCGACTGCCGGGCGATGGCCCCGAAGTCTTTGCGGGAGCAGTCCCGAAAGCTTTTGGAGCCCCGGCAGTCGGCTCCGCGCCACTCGAGGTCCCGGTCGAGATGGAGGTCGCGGGATCGGTTGCGGAGCCATCACCACCACTCCTCGTCGAAGTCTTCGTCTTCGGGTAATTTGAAGCACAAGAAGAAGGCGAAGAAGCATCGCCACTCTTCGCGTTCTCCCCGTCCGC
This sequence comes from Calotriton arnoldi, assembly GCA_963921515.1. Classification (NCBI taxonomy): domain Eukaryota; kingdom Metazoa; phylum Chordata; class Amphibia; order Caudata; family Salamandridae; genus Calotriton; species Calotriton arnoldi. The sequence goes on from CAWUFW010001608.1 coordinate 1,614,242, forward strand.
CGGCCGGCGGGACGCGGCAGGTAGTCTACCGGCTCCGCCCGCGGAGCCTGTTGGGTCGCCTCCGGCCTTCCCTACCTTTCCGGGCCCCGGAGCGACCCCTGCCCAGCTTCGAAGCTTTTACGAAGCCTTACACTCTATCTTCGGGCAGCCCGACTTCGTGGGCACGCCTTCGGGCCCCGCAGACTCGGTTGGGGGCTAGGCCTTCGATGGCGGCTTCGGCGCCGCAGGGCCCCCAAGAATCCAGGCCTGGATCCGGATCGGCGCCGGTCGACCTCGTGACAACTCCGGCGTCAAATCCAGTGACGACACCCCCGCCGCCGACGCCGGTTGTGTCCCTAGCCAGTGTCGACCCTGGCCTCCCCCTCGATGAGGACACGGAGCCGGACTGACGTCGTCTGACGTCGGTACCGGCGCCAACCTGTACTTTTGTACCCCTGTTCTTTCCTGATGTTTCCTACCGCCCTGAGTGGCTCACAGGAGAGGGTGAGGAGGACTGGGAGGGTTCTGTGGACCCTCTTGCAGACCAGTTGGAGGAACCGGACTGGAGAGGAGTTTGGTGAGGCCAGATCTTGAAATGCTATCTCCCCCTACCGTGACTACGGAGGAGGGTGCATCGTTAGCAGTGGTGTTGCGTAGGGCAGCCAAGGCCCTAAACCTCGAGCTTCCTACGGTGGCGGTCAGGACTAACCTCCTGACAGAGTCCAAACCCAACACAGGGGCTCCTGTGGACAGGATGATCGCCCGACGCCACAGCCCGGCTCCGGGCGACCCCATTTTCCTCTCTTCCCATCCTACCCCAGAGAGCTTGGTAGCCCAATGAATGAATGAATGACAATTTGTTGAGCGCGATAGCTACCCTTAGGCGTCCTAGCGCTGCGGACAATACGGGCATGAAAGACACTTGGGGCTGTCCGGGTTTATTGAAACAGAAAGGTCTTGAGGAACTTACGGAATGAGAGTATATTAGACTCCGATCGCAGATGCGGGGGAGAGCATTCCATAATTTGGCCGCGTTGTACGAAAACGAGCGGCCACCACATCTAGTTCTTTTTATCCTGGGTACTTTGGCAAGAAGAGAGGAGGATGACCTAAGCTGTCTAGTCGGCCGGTAGGGAGTGATCAACGGTTGATTTATGGCGGGGCCTGTCTTCCAGAAGGCCCTGTGGGTGATACAGAGGGCCTTCAATTTGATTCTCTCCCGGACTGGGAGCCAATGTAGGCTTCTAAGCCCAGGGCTGATAGGAGATCGACGGGGAGTCTGAAGAAGCGTTCGAGCGGCGCAGTTTTGAATGACCTGAAGCTTATTCAGAGTGGATTGTGGGGCTCCCAGATAGAGGGCATTTCCGAAGTCCAGGCGTGACAGAATAAGGCCCTGGACCATGATCCGTCTCGCCTGGAATGGAAGTAAGGGGAGAACCTTCCGAAGCAGCCTCAGTAGACCATAGCAAGTGGCCGCAAGTTTGGTTGCTTGGTGATTGAAGCTGAGGGTGTTATCCAGCCATATACCCAGGCTCTTGATCGTGTCCTTGGGCACTGGGGCAGGACCAAGACAAGATGGCCATAGTGGATTCATAATGTACTTGGGGGCATTGCCTAGGAGCATAAGCTCCGTCTTGTCTCCGTTCAGCTTTAGGCAGGATGCTGTCATCCATTTAACCACCTCCTCCAAGCATTCGCTCAAGTTGTTATGGGCTATGTTAGGCCGATTGAGAGCCACCACTAGCTGAGTGTCGTCGGCATAGGTGATGATTTTTATGCCGAACGGACTGACAATTTCAGCTAGGGGGCTCATATATATGTTAAACAGCGTGGGGCTCAGGGAGGAGCCCTGAGGCACCCCACAGCCGAGAGGTTTGCTGGGGGAGGTGATTTCGCCCTCGAAAACCTGAAAACTGCGGTCTGCCAGAAATGACTTGAACCACTTGATGGCATTTCCTGTTACTCCCAATTTGGAGAGTCGTTGTATTAGTATTTGGTGGTTTACAGTGTCAAATGCGGCGCTTAGATCTAAGAGAATGATTGCTGCCGCACCCCTTGGTCCAAGATCATTCTGGCTTCTTCAGTTACTGCAAGGAGTGCGGTTTCGGTCCCGTGCATGGGCCGGAAACCCGTTTGAGAGAGATCGAGCAGATGGTTGCTCTCCAGAAAATCTGTCAGAATAGTGTTGACATGTTTCTCCAGGACCTTGCACAGCCATGGCAGTAAAGAGATCGGCCGATAATTACTGGGGTCCTCCTGATCAAGATTGGGTTTTTCAAGAGGGCCTTGACCATGGCGCATTTCCAGGGTGGCGGAACTGTGCCCGAGGACAAGGAGGCATTAAGCAGGTCCAGTGTGGTGGGGAGAATGTTGCTGATTGCTGGCAGCAAGGCATGCGGGGCGCCGGGTCTAGAGGAGAGCCAGATTTCACCTGATGCATAATAAGATCCAATCTACAGGGGTCCAGTGGGGGAAAAGTGCCAAGGGTAGCTAAGGAAGGAGGGGCCATATTTAAGGGCTGGTCGAGTATTATGTCTGTTGGGGGGCGGGAAGGAAGTGTATATTGTTAGTATTTTTGGAAAAAAAACTCTGCTAGGTTATTACAGCGGGTTTGTGCGTTATTCATATTTGGTGACTTTTCCGGGAGTTTAAGAATAGATTTAGCAATTTGATATATTTCTTTTGGTTTGGAGGCAGCTGCTTTGATTTTTTCCTCAAAGAAGATTGATTGGGCGGATTTAATTTTGTTCTTTTTTTTATTGCATCCCTGTAAGCAAATTTCTTAGAAGGGGAGTAGTCTAATCGCCACTTCCTCTCAAGTTTTTTACAGCTTCGTTTCATTTCCCGTAGAGTAGTGGAGTACCAAGGTGCTGTTACGGTGCCGCGCTTTGTTGCTAGGTTTTTTGTGGGGAGTACAGAGTCCAGAGAGTTAAGGATCCAGGTATTAAATTCCTCATTAGCTAAAACAGGATTAGGGTTTTTGGGTGGCCTGGATGATTCAAGAGTTGACAGCCAACGGTCCAGAGGAAGTCTGGACCAGTTCCGAGTTTTTCGTGTCGTGAAATTTGTGGGGATGTCAGAGTCAGGGGTGGTCCAGATGATCGGGATCAGTGAATGATCCGACCATGGAAGCGGGGAGGGTGTTCCGACTGTGAGGTCCACGCAGTTACTAAAGACAGGGTCTAATAAGTGACCTTTGATGTGGGTGGGGCTGCGGACCAATTGGTTAAATTGCAATGCGGCGAGGCTCATGGTTATTTCTGATGCGAGATGGTCGGTAGCATCATCAAAATGAATATTAAGATCCCCTAAAAGAGTGTAGTTAGAAGGCCTGCAAGCCGTGTCAGCTAAAATGGAGGGAAGGGTATTTAAAAACTCTCCTATGGCCCCCGGTGGGCGATATATGAGTAGGCCGGAAAAGGTGGTTGTGGGGGAGAAATCAATGGCGAAGGGGAGACTTTCACAATCTGGAATCAAATTTGGGGAGTGACGGCACTCATAGCAATCCTTAAAGATGATCGCTAGGCCTCCTCCTCTGCCCTCCTTACGGTCCGCTCGCTGTATATGGTAGCCCCGGGGAAGGGTCTGAACGAGGTCCGGTTCTGACTCAGCATGGAGCCAGGTCTCTGTCAAAAAGAGAACATCTGGCTTGAGTTCCTCTAAGAGGATGGCGATTTCTGTAGAGTGTTTAGGGAGTGACCTGCAATTTAGGAGGTACATGGAGCGCTGAATATTTTTCCTGCCCGAAGTGGGCTGATACTGAAATCCACAATGGGTGCAGGAAGTATGTTTATCTGCCATATCCCAAGCATATTGGCAGCTGGCCGGGGTGGGACTTCTCAGCTTGTAGAGGGATTTGGGGCTGTAACTCCTAGAGTCTGGAGGGATTCGGGCAGGGTGAGTGGCCCCTGGCCCCGGCCGGCTGCGGACGGGCGCAGACTGGCTTGCCTTTGGCGCGCCTTCGGCGCGCCCGCTGCGCGAGGCAAATGGCATCCCAGTTATGTAGGGGAGGGGAAAGGTCAGCTGCAGATCAGCTGGCTTGCCTGGGTGCGCCGGAAGTCCTAATTGCTTCCTGTAGTGCCTGAGTTTCCCTCCACTCAAACCGAACAATCGGCGGTGGACCGGGGAAAGCACTTAAAGTAAGTACTATCAAATACAAGTGCAGAGTGATTTATTGTGACAGGCCTATAGTGTTAGAAGCAGCAATACGGCGAACGTGATTTAATAAAAGCAATTCCTTTTGTATTTTTTAAAGGAGCCCTTTACCAGGCGCTCCTGATTAGTGCTATGATGCTACAAGAATAAAACAACAAGACGACGATCAAGTTTTAAAAGCAAATCCCCTTTTAAAAAGTAGCGAGATGAGCAATGCGCTATGCAAAATTAATAAGCCCTTTACCAGGCACTTCTGGTGCCTCAACGTTCAAGGGCGCATTCCCTAACGCACCACCTGATAGGGAACCCAAGAAGCTGGACCACCTTGGGAAGATGTTTTCTTCCTCCAGCTTGGGACTGCGGTCAGTGAACACCGCATGTCTATTGGGCCGTTACTCCCACTCTGTGTGGGACTCGGTTGCGCAGGTGCTGCCACAGTGCTCGGAGGAGGCCCGGACGCGCTCTCCCGTGCTGTTGCCGAAGGGAGAGACGCAGCGAAGTTCGCCATCCGGTGAGGGCTGGACACCGCTGACTCACTGGGCAGGACGATTTCCTCGTTGGTAGCATTGAGACGCTACGCCTGGTTGAGGTCCAATGGCTTTTCGGGGGATGTCCAAACAACACTTTTGGACATGCCCTTTGAAGGCCGTCGCCTGTTTGGCGACAACACATACAACGCGCTCGAGCGCTTTAAGGATTCTAGGGCTACGGCAAGATCCTTAGACCTCGCTACCACCTCCCGCCCTGCTCAGTCTGCTTTTCGCCCCTTTTGTGGCTACGGAAGGGGTGCCCCGCCACGTTCCGCCCAGAGCCACAGGCCAGCGAAGCTGTCCAGCCTTTGCGCGAACGGGTATGTGGATCCCACTGCCGTGAGTCGGGGGGGGCCAGCAGGCGGGCCAGTCCACCAGCGCCCCCTCTGCAGCAGCCTCCAAACCCTCCTAGTCCGACCTTTCAGGCCCATCAATTGCCAGTGGGCGGCAGGATTTGCCATCACCTCCCCCACTGGCTCAACATCACGTCGGACTGGTGGGTTTTGTAGATAGTCCGAAGGGGCTACTCCATCCCCTTCGATACTACCCCTCCATCCATGCCACCTGTATTCCATCGCATGTCGGGGGATCACCTGGCCCTTCTCCAACAGGAAGTCACGTCTCTCTCGGCCAAGGGAGCCATCGAGCGCGTTCCTGCCCCAGAAGTCGGTCGTGGTTGTTATTCCCACTACTTTCTGGTGCCCAAGAAGGACAAGGGCCTGCGTCCTATCTTGGATCTCAGGGACGTCAACCGCTTCCTCTGGAAGGAGTTCAAGATGTTGACACTGGCTCAGGTCTTATCTGCTCTCGACCCTGGAGACTGGATGGTAGCGTTGGACTTGCAGGATGCTTATTTTCACATCCCTGTCCTTCCGGCCCACCGGCGTTACCTGCGGTTCACGGTAGGCCACGAGCACTTTGTTTACTGTGCTCCCCTTTGGCCTTACCAGCGCCCCTCGGGTGTTCACAAAAGTGATGCCGGTGGTCGCAGTTCATCTGCGCAGATCACGGGTTCCAGTCTTCCCCTATCTCGACGACTGGCTGTTGAAGACAGGCTCGCCCCAGGCTGTCGTCACCCACCTCCAGACTACGGCCGACCTCCTGCATTCGCTGGGGTTCACCATCAATGTGCCGAAGTCGCACCTGATCCCCTCTCAGAAGCTCCTTTTCATCGGAGCGGCTCTGGACACAGCGCAGTTCCGGGTTTATCCTCCCATGCAGCGAGTCCGGTATATTCGGGCTATGAATCCGATCTTTCAGCCTCTAACCTGGGTTTCGCTCAGAATGACCCTGAGGCTACGGGGCCTCATGGACTCCTGCATCCTGCTGGTGGACTATGCCAGGTGGCATATGCAGGATCTGCAGTGGGACCTGAAGTTCCAGTGGGCACAGCATCAGGGGAATCTTTCTGATTGCGTCCTGATCTCGGAGGGCACTGCACAACAGTTGCAGTGGTGGCTGACGAACCGAGATTAGGTCAACAGCAGATCCCTCTCCCTTCCCCAACCGGAGTTCACAGTGGTGACAGATGCATCACTGCTGGGGTGGGGCGGCCACATGGGAGATGCGGAGATCAGAGGCCTCTGGTCTCCGGCGGAGTCCGGGCTCCATATCAACCTTTTGGAGCTTCGGGCGATTTATCTTGCACTGAAACACCACCTCCATGTGGTACTGCAACAAACAGGGCGGGGTGGGATCGTGGACCCTATGTCAATGTGCTCTCCGCCTCTGGACATGGCTGGAACATCAGGGCATATCCCTGGTGGTTCAACACCTGGCAGGTTCTCTGAACGCCAGGGCGGACGAACTCAGCCGCAGGTGCATGATGGATCACAAATCGCGTCTTCACTTGGAGGTGGTGCAAGGTCTCTTTCAGCAGTGGGGAGAGCCTTGGTTAGATCTATTTGCCACTGAAGAGAACGCGCAATGTCAGCAGTTTTGCACGTTGGAATTTCCAAGGTGGCACTCGCTAGGCGATGTTTTTCGTCGCGAGTGGAGTTGCGGTCTGTTGTACGCCTTTCCGCCTATACCACTTCTGCCCAAAGTGCTGAAGATCAAGCGCGACCAGGCCCAAGTCATTCTTGTGGCTCCGGATTGGGCGAGAAGAGTCTGGTATCCCGATCTGTTACACATGGCCATCGATCCTCCGATCAGACTGCCTCTTCGGGAGGATCTTCTGTCGCAGCAGCAGGGGACGTTCCTCCACCCGAACCTGTCCAGCCTCCACCTCCTTGCATGGAGATTAAGCAGCGACAGTTGACAGCTTTCGACCTTCCTCCCGAAGTCTGTAATGTTATCTTGGCAGCCCGGCGTCCCTCCACTAAAACGGTATACGCCTGTAGATGGAACAAATTTGTGGCATGGTGCACAGCAAAGGCTGTGGATCCCCTTTCTGCCCCCCTTTCAGAGGTTCTCCTCTTCATTCTTTCTTTGGCCCAGCAGGGCTCAGCTCTGGGCACTCTCAAAGGCTATCTTTCGGCCATTTCTACCTTCCTTAGGCTGCCTGACCAGCCTTCTCTTTTCAAGTCCCCTCTTGTAAATTGCTTCCTTAAGGGCTCACTTATTTCCTCCTACTCATTTCGTGATGCCCCAGTGGGACTTGAACCTGGTTCTTACTTTTATCTTATGTGTGCGCCTTTCGAACCGCTCCATAACTGTCCTCTCAGACTCTTGACCCTTAAAACTGCCTTTCTGGTTGCCATCACCTCTGCTCGCAGGGTGAGTGAGCTCCAAGCCCTTTCTTCGAAACCTCATGTTCGAGGCATATGAGCTGTAGATCATATGCTATGCATATATCACCATCTAGTGTTGGGTCCGGATATTTGCACTTTGTTTTTCTTCGAAGAAGTCTTTCCAGTCACGAGGTAGGTGACTCCTCCTTTTGGTGATAGTGCGCATGGGCATCGACTCCATTGTTAGATTGTTTTTTTCCGCCATCGGGTTCGGATGTTACTCGCTGCGCCCCGGTTTCTGATCGCGTATTCCATTCCTCACGTATCGTGTTTGTTTGGGAAAAAAACTCTTTCGATCGGAGAGCTTTTGGTAGGCCGTCGGGCCTAGCCGCCTCGGTTCGACTCGCAGTCGATGGAACGAACTCCCTTTAAATTCTACCCTCTGTGCCACGTGAAATACCCGCGCACCGACTCACATGAAGTGTGTAACCTGTGTTTGTCACCGGAACACAGTGAGCAGGACTGCGACTCGTGCCAAGCTTTCCGCTCCAAAAAGACGCTTCGCGACCATCGGGCTCGACGCCGCGACATGCAGAGCCGACACACAGGCTCCATTCCGGACCTCTTCGGACCGCAATCGGATGAAGAAGCCGGCGACGCTATCGGGGCTGAGGAAGAACAGGATCCGATCTCCCTTTCCGAGGACGGCTCCGATCAGGATGAAGACATACCGCATGGACAACGTACTGTAAGTACAGTCCCTACCTCGCCCAAACTCCCAAGTCAACCTAAAAAGAAGGCTCTGGACCAACCCGCACCCTCAGGCTCCGGTCGGCACCGAGACCCCGCTTCCAACTTCCCGCCTTCCCGCTCGGCACCGAAGCCTACAAAAAACCCATCCGGCTCCGAAAAGCCCCACTCTAAGTCGAGCACCGAGCCAAAGCTTTCGGGATCGAAGACCAAGTCTGGCTCCGAACACCACCACTCGGCACCGAAAACCCCTTAGGATCCGAATACACCAGCCCCTAAGCAGTTGGCACCGAAAACTTTGGTGGCGAAACAGACTGATGTACCAAAATCACCTTAAAAGCACAGTTTCTGCGATCCGCTCACTAAATCGAACCTGAAACAGAAGGTGTTATACATTCACCCTAAAACTGGGCACATTACCACCAAAGTGACTCTAAAGAGAAGAACTGATACTGAAGAGGAATATCACATTCCTTTGAAGAAGAGAAATATTGGAACTAACCCTTCCCCTCCTCCTCTTCCAGCAGCACCCTCTCCTCAGTCTCTGCCTGTGCCAACTTCACCTGAGCACTCACCACCACATACACCTGACAATAAGGATGATGGGGATGGTAATGATAACCAGCCAAGACCGATAGATGAATGGGACGACTACAACACTGACTCGCCTACAGACAACGATCCTGACTTATACCCTACCAGGCCCTCTCCACCAGATGCCAGTTTAGGCTATATTGAATTACTAGGCAGAGCTGCCAATTACCATGGGGTGCAGCTCCACAAGGAATCCCTCGAAGAGGATTTCCTTTTTGAAACACTTAATAGTACACAAAAGGCGACACATACATTACCCATGCTGAAAGGCATGATCAGACATGTGGACGACATATTTACCGATCCTATCAGGGCACGTATCCTTACCCCTAGGGTGGATAAAAGTATAAGCCAGCACCATCTGACCAAGTGTACATAAGGGGACAATTACCATTAGACTCATTGGTAGTTTCAAATGCACGTAAGAGTGCAAACTCCCAAGCTACAGGGGATACTCCACCCCCAGATAAAGAATCAAAGCTTCTCGATGCGTCAGGGAAAAGGGTGGCTTCACAAGCAGCAAACTTCTGGCGCATGTCTAACACACAAGCGCTATTAGCCAGATACGACCGTGCGCATTGGGATGAAATGGAACATCTCATCCAATTTCTACCCCAAGAGCATAAATCTAAAGCACAAGATTTAGTACGGGAGGCACAACTTATTTTGAACAATCAAATCAGATGTTCCCTAGATGCTGCTGACACATCTGCCAGAGTATAATCACAATGGGGTAACCCTGTGTCCCTCAGAACCTGGGTACGTACATGAGAAGCTACAATGGTTCTGTCGGGAAGGATTAATTGCTTTATAAGTGATAAATCATAGAATAGCATGCATATTCAATGCAGTTGGAACACAAAAACACTGGGAAGTAAGTGCTTGCAAAGGTATTATTTCATGTTAAATTGAGCATTTATTTATATTTACAAATATTTACTAGGCTGTCAATATTAAATACAATATTGGAGTGACATATATTATAGTGACAATGGGTGCTCAGTGATAGTGGTGCAGTGCATATCATATATACAGGGTGTAATTAAACAATGTACAGGTTATAAAAGGAAATAAAGCTAAAGGTGGTTAGAACAAGGCAAAAGATAATATCTCTGGTAAATAGCACAATTGCTTATTCTTTTGAAACCAAGAGATTTAACAGAGCTGAACCATATATTATCGTCGACGTTTCGACCCTGACAAGAGCGTTACTAGAAAAGTGTCATAGTGGGTCTTCTTCAGGACAAGGGAAAAGAGTGACAGCCTGAAAGCAAGAGAGGTAGTAAGTATCAAAGTGTGTTCAAACTAACAGAGGCAAAGAGATAACAGGGGTAGCAAGCAATGCCTACTCACCCAATATGGGGGGTGGATTCCCATGGGCGTCCCTCGTTGAGTGAAGGTTGCCAGTAGATCTATAGGAAGTTAGATCAATTTGATTAGAAGGGTTGCTAAGGAATAGACCCAAGTGTGGGGGAGGGGGAGTGGAAAAACGCAGCGCGTGCAGTTAGAGAGTCTTACCTGCACGTCTCAGGAAAGCTCTAGAATACAGTTCAAGAAGTCTTTGAGATCTAAAGTTAAACATACACATTTGATAAGGCCAAGGCTATATAAGCAGACCATTAAAGGGTCATGTCTATGCAAGGCCATAGGAGGTGGAAGCTTACCTAAGCTTGTGAAGTCATATGCGGGCCGTTAATGGGTAATCAGCCGATTTATGAGGTAAAATGAATTTAAATCCCCACAGGTCATCAATCCTGTGGTGGGAGAAGCGGAGGAATTAGCGCTAATTTAGACGAGGATTAAGAGGCAAACGCGGGAGAGAAAAGGATTCATCCGCTTACCTGGCAGTACAAGTGCGCTCAGCAGCAGTCTTGAAAGTGACTGCCTCACTCGCGGTTAAGTAAAGAACCGGGAGCAGCTCACGTGGAGCGGAGCACGTAGGTGGCGTGTGCGGCGTGTGGCAGCAGCTGGATGCTGCCAAACGATGCACCGCGGGCTCTAAAGTGTCACGGGAGCGGGGCCAAGTCTTGCGTGTAGCAGCTGGAAGCTCAAAGGCCTTAATATCAAGCGCGATGTTCTGATACTGAATGCATAAACGGGCACAACTAATGTGAGAAGTGATTAGTACGGGCGAAGCAAACAGCGGTCAGTGTTATCGATGCGTACTCGTAGAGTGACAGTATGCTTACGTCCACAATAACAATAATGTGAAGATCGGCAGTTAATACATCAATGATTAATACAAATGACAATAAACACTATAAAACACAATTCTACTGCATGTGTGTATAATGTTGGATGCTGTTTTACTTATTCACGTTGCATTAGTTTGGTCGTTGCATTAGTAAAAATTAGAAGTTACAAAACAGTAAAGAAAAGGTATAAACTCTGGGTATTGCATAATCGAGAACAGAGCGTCCGGTCTTGGCCACATAAAGTGATCATTCAGCGGGCATTCAGATATACGTTACAATTGGAGACATGCTGACGCTGTGGGTGCTTAAGAAATAAATAACGATCCATTAGTGTGGGTGGTCGTGGTTGAAACCTGATTGCACTACAAAAGTAGTCTACATTATAATGGTCAATATACATAGTTAAAAAGAGAAAAAGAGAAAAAAGGGGGATCAGTCCTCAGGGTGTTACACACTTGGGTAGGACAACATGGAATTAGGATTCAGCATAAAGAGGAGGCATATTGGTCACATGTGCGATTAGATACTATCACAGCTGACCCATTTGTTTTGAGGTCTCCTCCAGTTCATTCAACCCACCGCCAACTGTATTTAGAGAGTGAATACACTTGCACTCCTTGAAGTTTAGGGATGCAGCGATTGCCCCCCCCCCTCTCAGGTGTGCAAGTATCTTTTCTACCACCCACCATCTTAGGCTTTCAGGTGTGTGGTGTATGGTGTTGAAATGTTCATCTGAAAGAGACACGTTAGTGACAGATTCCTTACCTTAGAATATCCCCAGGCGTCAGGCTGGATCCAGAAAGTTTTGCGTAGCCGTACCCTTGCGCGTCGGTAGGCGGCGTCGTGCGGCTCCGCGTCCGTCGCCGGGATGACGTCGCGGGCAGTACTTAGACGCCGCCCCTGTGCGCTGACGTCCGTTCTTTCTTTTTCAGCACCAGTAAGCGCAGATCCGGGAAGAGCAGTGCCCTAGTCATTTTTTGACTAAGTTTTTGTGATTTTTATCACTGTTTTTTCTCGAGTCGTTCGACTCCGGTGTCAGTAGGGATGCCCGGCTTCAAGCCATGCGACGCCTGTGGTCGGATGATGTCGATCACGGACCCGCATCGAGACTGTCTCTACTGCCTCGGCCGCGACCACGACTCCAAGTCGTGCCCAGTCTGCCGGGGCCTTGCATCCGAAGGCTTTGCGAGAGCGGTCTCGAAAGCTCCTCGAGGTCCGGCAGTCGGCTCCGCGCCAATCCAAGCCCCGGTCACGTGAGAGGTCGCGCGGCCGGTCGCGGAGTCCTCATCGGTCGTCGGGGTCCAAGTCTTCGCACTCCTCCGGTAAGTCGAAGCACAAGAAGTCGAAGAAGCGTCATCGCTCGACGACTTCCCCTCGCTGGTCTCGCGACTCGGCTGAGGGTCCTGTCGGCACCGTCCCCACGGCTCAGGGAGTGCCTGTGGAGCTGCCGCCGCATTACCCACACTTCCCGGGTTCGGCGGCGACTCCGGCCGAAATACAGGAGTTCCTGTCGGCCATGGCCCGCCTCTTCGGGCCTCAAGGTCCCCCCCGGTGCGCCTTCGGGCCCCGCGGGCCCTTCTGGGGTGCCTACGGCGACGCCGGCGACTCCGGTCCCGGCGCCGCCAGCGACACCAGCCTCGGTCCTGGCCCTGACTTCGGCCCCGGCCTCGACCCCGGCTCCGGTGTTGCCGCCACCCCCATCGACGCCGGTTGACCTGACGACACCTCCACCGGCGCCGATTTCACCGGGCGGCGTCGTACCCCGGTTCTCTCCGGACACGGCGCCGGACTGGCGTTGGTCGACGCCGATGAGACCTTTGGTCCCGCATGTCCCTCCTCCTTACTTTAAACCTGTATTGGAGGACGAAGAGGAGTGGGAGGGGTCTGAGGACCCTCTCACTGCCCAATGTGAGTTCGATCAGGACTGGGCTGAGGAACTTGGGGATGCCAGTGGTCTGGACACCTCTCCTGACTCTGGCATGCTGTCTCCTCCTTCCGTGGCAACGGAGGAGGGAGCAAACTTTGCAACGGTGTTGCGTAGGGCAGCTGAGGCTTTACACCTCCAGTTACCTACAGTGGCTGTCAGGACTAACATCCTGACTGAAGTGCTTCAGCCGGCAGCTACCTCCTCGGAGCCACTGCTGCCTTTCAACGAGGCACTTTCTGACGTTCTTTTGGGCACCTGGTCCAAGCCCACCACATGGGCTCCTGTGGATAGGAACGTACCCCTATGCCATCGCCCTGCTCCGGGCGACCCCCTGTTTCTTTCCCAACACCCCACCCCTGAGAGCTTGGTTGTCCAAGCCTCTGCATCCCAGAGCGCCTTCCCTACCGCTCCCCCGGATAGGGAATCCAAAAAACTGGATCAATTTGGGAAGGTTTTTTCTTCCTCCAGTGCTGGCTTGCGGTCTGTCAACACCACTTGCCTCTTGGGCCGATATTCCCACTCTTTGTGGGATTCGGTGGCGTAGGTTCTGCCCCAGTGTTCTGAGGAGGTCCAGACACTGCTTTCCCGCGCCATTGCGGAAGGAAGAGATGCAGCAAAGTATACCATCAGATGTGGCCTAGATACCGCCGACTCGCTAGGCAGATCGCTTGCGACGACAGTGGCGCTGCGCCGTCACGCCTGGCTGAGAACCACTGGTTTCTCGGGTGATGTCCAAAACACTCTTATGGACATGCCCTTTGATGGTGTCGGCCTTTTCGGCAACAAGGCAGACCATGCGCTGGAGCGTTTTAAGGACTCACGGGCTACAGCCAAGTCCCTGGGACTTTCTGCTGTGCACCCTCCGCAACAGTCTGCTTTTCGCCCCTTTCGTGGCCACGGAAGGGGCGCCCAGTCACGTCCACTGCCCAGCCACGGGCCCGCGCAGCAGGCGTCTTCGCGTGGCCGAGGCGGGTCGGTTATCCAGCGTGCGGGTCAGGCCACCACCCCCACCCCGTCCGCGGCCTCCAAGCCCTCCTAGTCCTTCCTTTCAGGTCCACAGCACGCCAGTAGGGGCAGGGTCTGCCATCACCTTCCCCACTGGCGTGCCATCACCTCGGACAAGTGGGTCTTGGACATTGTCCGAAGGGCTACTCCCTCCCCTTCGTGACCACTCCCCAGCCATGCCACCTCAATACCACCGCATGTCGGGGGATCACTTGGTGCTTCTTCAGAAGGAAGTTGCGGCCCTCTTGGCCAAAGGGGCCATCGAACGCGTTTCGACCCCAGAAGTAGGGCGTGGTTGTTACTCCCACTACTTTCTGGTGCCCAAAAAGGACAAGGAGGATATGCGTCCTATCTTGGACCTTCGGAACGTCAATCGCTTCCTCCGGAAGGAGAAGTTCAAGATGCTCACCCTAGCTCAGGTCTTGACTGCCCTCGACCCTGGAGACTGGATGGTAGCGTTGGACTTGCAGGACGCATATTTCCACATTCTCGTCCTGCCGGACCGCCGGCGTTACCTGCGGTTCACGGTAGGCCACGAGCATTTTCAGTTTTCCATGCTCCCCTTTGGCCTTACCAGCGCCCCTCGGGTGTTCACGAAAGGTATGGTGGTGGTCGCAGCTCATCTGCGCCAGGCAGGGGTTCCAGTCTTCCCCTACCTCGACGACTGGCTGCTGAAGGCGGGCTCGTCCCAGGCAGTCGTCTCCCACCTCCAGACTACGGCCGGACTCCTGCACTCGCTGGGGTTCTCCATCAACGTGCCGAAGTCGCACCTGATTCCTTCTCCACAGCTCCTTTTCATCGGAGCAGTTCTGGACATGACGCAGTTTCGGGTCTATCCTCCCGAACGGTGAGTCCGGGATATTCAGGCTATGATTCCGATCTTTCGGCCTCTATCCTGGGTTTCGGTACGGATGACCCTGAGGCTGCTGGGCCTCATGGCCTCCTGCATCCTGCTGGTCGATCATGCCAGATGGCATATGCGGTCTCTGCAGTGGGACCTGAAGTTCCAGTGGGCGCAGCATCAGGGCAACCTGTCCGATCACGTCCAGATCTCGGAGGGGACTGCAAAACAGTTGCAGTGGTGGCTTTCGAACCGGCAGTGGGTCATGGGCAGATCCCTCTCCCTTCCCCAGCCAGAGCACACAGTTGTGACGGACGCGTCCCTTCTGGGATGGGGCGGTCACATGGGAGAGGCGGAGATCAGAGGCCTCTGGTCTCCGGCGGAGTCCCGGCTCCATATCAACCTTTTGGAGCTCCGGGCGATCCGACTTGCACTGAAGGCATTCCTTCCCTCTGTCAAAGGGAAGGTAGTGCAGGTGTTCACAGACAACACCACCGCCATGTGGTACTGCAACAAACAGGGCGGGATGGGGTCGTGGACCCTATGTCAGGAGGCTCTGCGCCTCTGGACATGGCTGGAACATCAGGGCATATTCCTGATGGTTCAACACCTGGCAGGTTCCCTGAACGCCAGGGCGGACGAACTCAGCCGCAGGTGCATGATGGATCACGAATGGCGTCTTCACTCGGAAGTGGCGCAAGGACTCTTTCTACAGTGGGGAGAGCCTTGGTTAGATCTATTCGCCACCGAAGAGAACGCGCAATGTCATCAGTTCTGCGCGTTGGAATTTCCAAGGCGGCACTCGCTTGGCGACGCTTTTCGTCGCGAGTGGAGTTGCGGTCTGTTGTACGCCTTTCCGCCTATACCACTTCTACCCAGAGTGTTGAAGAAGATTCGGGCGACCGGGCCCAAGTCATTCTTGTGGCTCCGGACTGGGCTCGAAGAGTTTGGTATCCCGAGCTACTCAGTATGAGCGTCGATCCCCGATCCGTCTGCCTCTTCGGGAGGATCTTCTGTCGCAGCAGCAGGGGACGGTCCTCCACCCGAACCTGTCCAGTCTCCACCTGCTTGCGTGGAGATTGAGTGGCTGCAGTTGATTCCTTTCGACTTGCCTCCCGAAGTTTGTGATGTGATTCTGGCAGCCAGGCGTCCCTCCACTAAAGTGGTATACGCCTGCAGGTGGAACAAATTTGTGGCATGGTGCACAGCAAAGGCTGTGAATCCCCTTTCTGCCCCTCTTTCTGAGGTTCTTCTGTTCCTTCTTTCTCTGGCCAAGCAGGGTTCTGCCCTGGGTACCATCAAGGGCTAACTCTGTGCAATCTCGGCCTTCCTCAGGCTTCCTGATCAGCCCTCCCTTTTCAAGTCCCCTGTTAACAGATTCCTAAAAGGCATTACACACCTCTTCCCTCCTGTTCCGTTTGTGATGCCTCAGTGGGACTTGAACCTGGTTCTTACCTTTCTCATGTGCGCTCCCTTTGAGCCTCTGCATAACTGTCCTCTTCGTCTTCTCACTCTGAAGACAGCTTTTCTGGTGGCTATCCCCTCCGCTCGGCGGGTGAGTGAGCTCCAGGCTCTTTCTTGCAAGCCTCCCTTTCTGTCTGTCCATCCAGACAAGGTTGTTCTCAGGACGCGTCCGTCCTTCTTGCCAAAGGTGGTTACTGCTTTCCACATTGGGCAGACCATCACTTTGCCCACATTCTATCCGCCTCCGCATCCTTCTAGAGAGGAAGAGAGGCTCCACCGTATGGACCCAAAACGTGCGATTTCCTTTTATCTAAATTACACACAACAGTTCCGGGTGGACGACCAGCTCTTTGTTGGCTACGTGGGCGCCAAAAAAGGTCGGGCGGTGCACAAGCGGACCATCTCCCGCTGGGTCGTCTTGTGTATCAAGGCCTGTTGTTCGTTTGCTAAAAAGGAGCCCCCTGTTGGGTTGCGTGCCCATTCCACCAGGGCGACGGCCGCCACCACGGCTTTAGGACGTGGTGTCCCTTTGCAGGACATTTGTCAGGCAGCTACGTGGGCCTCGTTGCACACGTTTACCAAGCATTACTGCCTTGACATCCAAGTCCGGAGAGACAGCTTCTTTGGCCGTTCTGTTCTCCGAGACTTCCTTGTCTGATCTTTGTTCGCAGACCCACCACCGGGGTTGGTATTGCTGGGGTATCTATTCTAAGGTAAGGAATCTGTCACTAACGTGTCTCTTTCAGATGCACAAGTTACTAACTTGTGTAACAATATATTTGTAAGAGACAGTAGTTAGTGACAGATTCCTTACCGCCCCACCCGTCCTCCCCGTTCTGCGAACTGATTTCTAGGGTTAAGGACATCCCTTTCAGGGCCCTAGTATTTTTTCAGACACCAATGTCAGCTTCTTGCATGGCTCTGCATTCCTGGTGCGGAAAGTCGTGTACAGAACTGACGTCAGCGCGCAGGGGCGGTGTCTAAGTACTGCCCGCGACGTCATCCCGGTGATCCCGACGACGGACGCGGAGCCGCACGACGCCGCCTACCGACACGCAAGGGTACTGCTACGCAAAACTTTCCGGATCCAGCCTGACGCCTGGGGATATTCTAAGGTATGGAATCTGTCACTAACTACTGTCTCTTACAGATATATCGTTACACAAGTTAGTAACTTGTGCAACTAGTGGGTCACTTTGCATTTCACCCTGCTCATGTGTTGCAAAACCCTCGCCTTAACCTTCTGTGTAGTTTGTCCTATATATAACATGTCGCAAGGACATTAAATTGCATATAAGACATTTGCACTGTTGCAATTCGTGTGTAAGGGAAGATTATATGTTCTGTTCTGGTGTGTGAATGATGTGCCTTCCACAGTTTGGGAACAGGCCTTGCAACAGCCGCATTTATGGTGTCCGGTCAGGTGAGGCAACCCAAGCTGGCTTCTGATATCAGGTGGTTTAGGTGGCTCCAGATAGGCTTTGACTACCATGTCCTTGATATTTTTGCGCCTCTTGAATGCGAAAATGGGATCTTCGGACGTGCCCAGTTCACTGGAAACCATATTCCAATTTTTCTTCACAATCTTTTTGATCTTGTTGCTTCTTGAATTTAATGTGGTGACACATAAGATGTAAACGGTAAACACCAGTGTCCTTTTAAGAAGACACGCCTGGCTACGTATATCGGGGTTCAAACCTGAGGTTTAGATCTCCATATCTGAAAGGAACACGTTAGGGATAGATTCCTTACCTTGGAATTACCCCCAGGCGTCAGACTGGATCCGGAAAGTTTTCGTCCGCAGTATCCCTGTGCGTCGGAAGGTGGCGTCGTGCGGCTACGCGTCCGTCGCTGGCGTCGTGGTCGCTGGGATGACGTCACGGCAGCTACTTAGACGTCGCCCTCGCGCGCTGACATCTGAAAGAGACACGTTAGTGACAGATTCCTTACCTTAGAATATCCCCAGGCGTCAAGCTGGATCCGGAAAGTTTTTGCGTAGCAGTACCCTTTGCGCGTCGGTAGGCGGCGTCGTGCGGCTCCGCGTCCGTCGTCGGCGTCGTGATCGCCGGGATGACGCCGCGGGCAGTACTTAGGCGCCGCCCCTGCGCGCTGACGTCAGTTATTCTTTTCCGCGCCAGCAAGCGCAGATCCGGGAAGAGCAGTGCCCTGGTCATTTTTGACCAAACTTTTGGTGAATTTTTCACTGTTTTTTCTTCAATCGACTTCAAGGTGTCGTAGGGATGCCCGGGTTTAAACGTTACGGCGCCTGTGCTCGGATGATGTCCATCACAGACCCGCATTGGGAGTGTCTCTTCTGCCTCGGCCGAGGCCACGACACGGTGTCTTGTTCCGACTGCCGGGCCCTCAACCCGAAAGCTTTGCGAGAGCGGTCTCGAAAGCTCCTCGAGGCCCGGCATTCGGCTCCGCGCAAGCCCCGGTCGCGTGAGAGGTCCAGGGGTCGATCGCGGAGTCCACACCGCTCGTCGGCTTCGAAGTCTTCTTCGTCCGGTAAGTCAAAACACAAAAAGTCCAAAAACATCGTCGCTCTAGGACTCCGCCTCGCCGGTCTCGCGACTCGGCTGAGGCCCCTCCCGGCACCGTCCCCGCCCCCGGACATGCCTGTGGAGTCGCCCCCGCAATACCCGTCCTTCCCGGTTTCGGGGCGGATCCGGCCCAAGTACAGGAATTCCTGTCGGCCATGGCCCGCCTCTTCGGGCCTCAAGGTCCCTCCGGTGCGCCTTCGGGCCCCGCGGGCCCTGATGGGGTTGCTCCGGCGTCGCCAACGGCTCCGGCGTCGCCCGTGCCTCCAGCCTTGATCCCGGCTCCGGCCTCGATCCCGGCTCCACAACCCCCATCGACGCCGGTCGACCTAACGACACCTCCGCCGGCGCCGATGTCTCCGGTGCCGTTCTCGACGCCGCCTGGGGCTTCGGGCGGCGTCGTCCCCAGTTCCTTCTGGCTCCGGACATGGACCCGGACCGACGTCGCTCGACGCCGGTTCCGGCGCCGATGAGACCTTGGGTCCCAAATGTCCCTCCTCCCCCTTATTTTGAACCAGAGGAGGACCAGGAGGCCTGGGAGGGTCTGATGACCCTCTGGCACAACAGTGTCAGTACGATGAGGACTGGACAGAGGGTCTAGGGGATGCCAGTGGTCTAGATACTTCCCCTGACACTGGCATGCTGTCTCCTCCCGTGGCTACGGAGGAGGGAGCCAATTTTGCAACGGTGTTGCGTAGGGCGGCTGGAGCCTTACATCTCCAACTCCCTACTGTGGCGGTCAAGACTAATCTCTTGACAGAGGTGCTTCAGCCGGCAGCCTCCTCTACGGAGACTGTGCTGCCGTTTAACGACGCCCTCACTGACGTTCTTTGGGCGCCTGGTCCAAGCCCAACACAGGGGCTCCTGTGGATAGGAACGTGTCCCGACGCCATCGCCCAGCTCCGGGCGACCCCCTGTTTCTCTCTGTCCACCCCACCCCTGAGAGCTTGGTTGTCCAAGCCTCCGCTTCCCAAACCGCCTTCCCTACCGCCCCTCCGGATAGGGAATCCAAACGCCTGGATCAATTTGGGAAGAAGGGTTTTCTTCCTCCAGTGCTGGCTTGCGGTCCGTCAACACCGCTTGTCTTTTGGGCCGATATACCCACTCCTTGTGGGATTCGGTGGCGAATGTTTTGCCCCAGTGTTCTGAGGAGGTCCAGACACTGCTTTCCCGCGCCATTGCGGAAGGAAGGGATGCGGCCAAATACACAATACGATGTGGCCTTGATACCGCCGACTCGCTGGGCAGGTCTATTGCAACGACGGTGGCGCTACGACGCCACGCCTGGCTGAGAACCACTGGTTTTCAGGGGATGTCCAGAATACTCTCATGGACATGCCCTTTGATGGAGTCGGTCTTTTTGGGTCCAAAGCAGACCATGCGTTGGAGCGCTTTAAGGACTCGCGGGCTACTGCAAAGTCCCTGGGCCTTTCTGCTACACGCCCTCCGCTGACTTCTGCTTTTCGCCCCTATCGTGGCCACGGTAGGGCGCCCTTCACGTCAGCAGCCCAGCCACCGGCCCGCGCAGCAGGCGTCTTCGTGTGGCCGAGGACGTGGATTCCGCCGTGGCGGATCGGGCAACCAGCGTGCGGGTCAGGCCACCACCTCCAACCCGTCCGCGGCCTCCAAACCCTCCTAGTCCCTCCTTTCAGGTGCACGGCACGCCAGTAGGGGCAGGGTCCGCCATCACCTTCCCCACTGGCGTACCATCACCTCGGACAGGTGGGTCTTGGACATTGTCCGAAGGGCTACTCCCTCCCCTTCGAGTCTCCCCCAGCCATGCCACCTCAATTCCACCGCATGTCAGGGGATCACTTGGTACTTCTGCAGAAGGAAGTCACGGCCCTCTTGGCCAAGAGGGCCATCGAGCATGTTCCGACCCCAGAAGTAGGGCGTGGTTGCTACTCCCACTACTTCCTGGTGCCCAAAAAGGACAAGGAGGACATGCGTCCTATCTTGGACCTCCGGAACGTCAATCGCTTCCTCCGGAAGGAGAAGTTCAAGATGCTCACCCTAGCTCAGAACTTGACTGCCCTCGACCCTGGAGACTGGTTGGTAGCGTTGGACTTGCAGGACGCATATTTCCACATCCCCGTCCTGCCGGCCCACCGGCGTTACCTTCGGTTCACGGTAGGCCCCGAGCATTTTCAGTTCACCGTGCTCCCCTTCGGCCTTACCAGTGCCCCTCGGGTGTTCACAAAAGTGATGGCGGTGGTCGCAGCTCATCTGCGCCGGGCAGGGGTTTCAGTCTTCCCCTACCTCGACGACTGGCTGCTGAAGGCGGTCTCGTCCCAGGCAGTCGTCTCCCACCTCCAGACTACGGCAGAACTCCTGCACTCGCTGGGGTTCTCCATCAATGTGCCGAAGTCGCATCTGAATCCTTCTCCACAGCTCCTTTTCATCGGAGCAGTTCTGGACACGACGCAGTTTCGGGCCTATCCTCCCGAACGGCGAGTCCGGGATATTCAGGCTATGATTCCGATCTTTCAGCCTTTATCCTGGGTTTCGGTACGGATGACCCTGAGGCTGCTGGGCCTCATGGCCTCCTGCATCCTGCTGGTCAATCATGCCAGATGGCATATGCGGGCTCTGCAGTGGGACCTGAAGTTCCAGTGGGCGCAGCACCAGGGCAACCTCTCCGATCACGTCCAGATCTCGGAGGGGACTGCAAAACAGTTGCAGTGGTGGCTCTCGAACCGGCAATGGGTCATGGGCAGATCCCTCTCCCTTCCCCAGCCAGAGCACACAGTTGTGACGGACGCGTCCCTTCTGGGATGGGGCGGTCACATGGGAGAGGCGGAGATCAGAGGCCTCTGGTCTCCGGCGGAGTCCCGGCTCCATATCAACATTCTGGAGCTCCGGGCGATCCGACTTGCACTCAAGGCATTCCTTCCCTCTGTCAAAGGGAAGGTAGTGCAGGTGTTCACAGACAACACCACCGCCATGTGGTACTGCAACAAACAAGGCGGGGTGGGGTCGTGGACCCTTTGTCAGGAGGCTCTGCGCCTCTGGACATGGCTGGAACATCAGGGCATGTTCCTGATGGTTCAACACCTGGCAGGTTCCCTGAACGCCAGGGCGGACGAACTCAGCCGCAGGTGCATGATGAATCACGAATGGCGTCTTCACTCGGAAGTGGCGCAAGGACTCTTTCTACAGTGGAGAGAGCCTTGGTTAGATCTATTCGCCACCGAAGAGAACGCGCAATGTCATCAGTTCTGCACGTTGGAATTTCCAAGGCGGCACTCGCTCGGCGACGCTTTTCGTCACGAGTGGAGTTGCGGTCTATTGTATGCCTTTCCGCCTATACCACTTCTACCCAGAGTGTTGAAGAAGATTCGGCACGACCGGGCCCAAGTCATTCTTGTGGCTCCGGACTGGGCTCGAAGAGTTTGGTATCCCGAGCTACTCAATATGAGCGTAGATCCCCGATCCGTCTGCCTCTTCGGGAGGATCTTCTGTCGCAGCAGCAGGGACGGTCCTCCACCCGAACCTGTCCAGTCTACACCTGCTTGCGTGGTGATTGAGCGGCGGCAGTTGATTCCTTTCGACTTGCCTCCCGAAGTTTGTGATGTGATTCTGGCAGCCAGGCGTCCCTCCACTAAGGTGGTATACGCCTGCAGGTGGAACAAATTTGTGGCATGGTGCACAGCAAAGGCTGTGAATCCCCTTTCTGCCCCTCTTTCTGAGGTCCTTCTGTTCCTTCTCTCTCTGGCCCAACAGGGTTCTGCCCTGGGTACCATCAAGGGTTATCTTTGTGCTATCTCGGCCTTCCTCAGGCTCCCTGATCAGCCCTCCCTTTTCAAGTCCCCTGTTGTTAACAGGTTCTTAAAGGCATTACACACCTCTTCCCTCCTGTTCCGTTTGTAATGCCTCAGTGGGACTTGAACTTGGTTCTTACCTTTTTAATGTGCGCTCCCTTTGAGCCTCTACATAACTGTCCTCTTCGTCTTCTGACTCTGAAGACAGCCTTTCTGGTGGCCATCACCTCCGCTCGGCAGGTGAGTGAGCTCCAGGCTCTATCTTGCAAACCTCCCTTTCTGTCTGTTCATCCAGACAAGGTTGTTCTTCGGACGCGTCCGTCCTTCTTGCCAAAGGTGGTTACTGCCTTCCACATTGGGCAGACCATCACTTTGCCTACCTTCTTTCCGCCTCCGCATCCTTCCAGAGAGGAAGAGAGGCTCCACCGTCTGGACCCAAAACGTGCGCTCTCCTTCTATATCGACCGCACAAAACACTTCCGGGTGGATGACCAGCTCTTTGTTGGCTACGTGGGCGCCAAAAGGTCGGGCGGTGCACAAACGAACCATCTCCCGCTGGGTTACCTTGTGCATCAAGACCTGCTATTCTTTGGCTAAGAAGGAGCCTCCTGTTGGGCTGCGTGCCCATTCCACCAGGGTAACGGCTGCTACCACGGCCTTGGGCCACGGTGTTCCGCTGCCGGTTATCTTTCAGGCAGCTACGTGGGCCTCGCTGCACACGTTTACAAAGCATTACTGCCTTGACAGTCAGGTCCGGAGGGACGGCTTCTTTGGCCGTTCTGTCCTCCAAGACTTCCTTGTCTGATCTTTGTTCGCAGACCCACCACCGGGGTTGGTATTGCTGGGGTATCTATTCTAAGGTAAGGAATCTGTCACGAACGTGTCTCTTTCAGATGCACAAGTTACTAACTTGTGTAACGATATATTTGTAAGAGACAGTAGTTAGTGACAGATTCCTTACCGCCCATCCATCCTCCCGTTCTGCGAACTGATTTCTAGGGTTAAGGACATCCCTTTCAGGGCCCTAGTATTTTTCAGACACCTATGTCAGCTTCTTGCATGGCTCTGCGTTCCTGGCGCGGAAAGTCGTGTACAGAACTGACGTCAGCGCGCAGGGCGGCGCCTAGGTACTGCCCGCGACGTCATCCCGGCGATCACGACGCCGACGACGGACGCGGAGCCGCACGACGCCGCCTACCGACGCGCAAGGGTACTGCTACGCAAAACTTTCCGGATCCAGCCTGACGCCTGGGGATATTCTAAGGTAAGGAATCTGTCACTAACTACTGTCTCTTACAGATATATCGTTACACAAGTTAGTAACTTGTGCGTCAGTTCTTTCTTTTTCGGTGCCAGCAAGCGCAGATCCGGAGAGAGCGGTACCCCCAGTCATTTTTTGACCGAGTTTTTTCGAGGCTTTTTGTCTCTATTTTTCGAGTCGATCGACTCCTGGTGCAGTAGAGATGCCCGGCTTCAAGACCTGCAGGGACTGTCATCGAATGATGTCTGTGACGGACCCGCACCGCGTGTGTCTTTACTGCCTGGAGCGCGACCACGACCCCAAGTCGTGCTCCGACTGTCGGGCCATGGCGCCGAAGACTATGCGAGAGCGGTCCCGAAAGTTGCTAGAAGTCCGGCAGTCGGCTCCGCGCCGTTCAAGGTCCCGGTCCCGTGGGAGGTCGAGGGACCGGTCGCGGAGCCGCCACCACCGTTCATCGGGATCGAAGTCTTCGCACTCGGTGTCAGGTAAGATGAAGCACTCAAAGAAGTCGAAGAAGCGCTGTCGCTCTCAGACTTCCCATCGCATGACGCGGCTGAGGGTGTGGGTGGTGCCTCCCCCGCGGCTCCGGCAGAGCCTACGCAGTCGCCGCCGGCCTACCCGCCCTTCCCGGGTCCGTCGGTGACTCCGGCCCAGCTGCAGGAATTTCTGTCAGCCATGGCTCGCCTCTTTGGGCCGTCGGGCCCCGCCGGCGCGCCTTCGGGCCCCGCTGGCCCGACTGGGGGTCCTAGCTCTTTACTGCTGGCTGCTCCGGCATCGCTCTCTGCTCCGGCCCCAGCGCTGCAGGCCCCCCATTGATCCAGGCCTGGATCCTGGTCGACGCCGGTTGACCTTGTGACACCTCCACCGCCGTCGACCCCACCGGCACCACCTCCAACGTCGCCCAACCCACCGGATGACGTCGCCTCCGGTTTCAGCCCCGATGTGGATACGGCGCCGGACCGGCGTCGCTCGATGCCGATTCCGACGCCGATGGGGGATTTCTATCCCTATGTCCAACCTCCTTATTTTCGGCCTTTTTATCAGCCTTCGGAGGAAGGGGAGAACTGGGAGGGGTCTGAGGACCCTCTCACAGCGCAATGCGAGTTTGACCCGGACTGGGCAGAGGAGTTGGGGGATGCCAGTGGTCTTGATACCTCTCCTGACCTTGGCATGCTGTCTCCTCCTACCGTGGCAACGGAGGAGGTTGCAAGTTACGCAGTGGTGTTGCGTAGGGCGACCGAGGCCCTCCACCTCGAGCTCCCTACTGCGGCCGTCAGGACTAACCTCCTGACAGAAGTGCTTCAGCCGGCGGCTACCTCTTCGGAGCCACTGCTGCCTTTTAATGATGCACTTTCAGATGTTCTTTTGGGCACCTGGTCCAAGCCCACCACAGGGGCTCCTGTGGATAGGAACGTGGCCCGACGCCATCGCCCGGCCCCGGGCGACCCCCTTTTCCTTTCCCAACACCCCACCTCTGAGAGCTTTGTTGCCCAAGCCTCTGCGTCCCGAGCGCATTCCCTACCGCACCACCGGATAGGGAATCCAAGAAACTGGAGCAATTCGGTAAGAAGATTTTTTCTTCCGCCAGTTCAGGGCTGCGGTCTGTGGACACTGCATGCCTCTTGGGCCGTTATTCCCACTATGTGTGGGATACGGTGGCGCGCGTGCTGCCTCAATGTCCGGAGGAGGCCCTGACAGTTCTCACTCAAAGTATTGCTGAAGGGAGGGATGCAGCCAAGTTCACTATTCGTTGTGGCCTTGACACCGCCGACTCGCTGGGCAGGGCTATTTCCACGACTGTGGCGCTCCGCCGCCACGCCTGACTGAGAACAACTTGTTTTTCTGGGGATGTCCAGAACACTCTGATGGACATGCCCTTTGATGGCATTCGCCTTTTCGGCAACAAAGCAGATAGTGCGTTGGAGCTCTTTTAGGACTCGCGGGCTACGGCCAAGTCCTTGGGCCTTTCTGCCACGCGCCCTCCTCCGCCTTCTGCTTTTCGCTCCTTTTGTGGCCACGGAAGGGGCGCCCCGACACGTTAGTTTCAGAGCCACAGGCCTGCGCAGCAACAGTCTCAGCGCGGCCGCGGACGTGGGACCCGCCGAGCCGGGTCAGGGGGCCAGTGGGCGGGTCAGTCCACCTCCACCCCAGCCACCTCTGCCTCCAAACCTTCCTAGTACGGTTTTTCAGGCCCATCTAACGCCAGTGGGCGGCAGGATTCGCCATCACCTCCCCCACTGGCGCACTATCACTTCGGACAGGTGGGTTTTACAAATAGTCCGAAGGGGCTACTCCCTCCCCTTCGAGACTACCCCTCCAGCCATGCCACCCCGGTACCACTGCATGTCGGGGGATCACTTGACACTTCAACAGGAAGTTGCGGCCCTCTTGGCCAAGGGAGCCATCGAGCACCTTCCTGCGCCAGAAGTAGTATGTGGTTGTTACTCACACTACTTTCTGGTGCCCAAGAAGGACAAGGGCCTGCGTCCTATCTTAGACCTCAGGGACGTCAATCGCTTCCTCCGGAAGGAGAAGTTCAAGATGTTAACTCTAGCTCAGGTCTTGTCTGCCCTCGACCCTGGGGACTGGTTGGTAGCGTTGGACGTGCAGGACGCATATTTCCACATTCCCGTCCTGCCGGCGTTACCTGCGGTTTACGCTAGGCCACGAGCCCTTTTTTTTTTTTTTTTTACACTTTATTTACCAGTTTCAAAATTAGAACAGTATATTTTCCAGCTCCATTACAATGGCATTGTGACATTACAGTGCATTACACAGAAATTTGCCCGCCTCACAACATGCATCTCCATGCTGATCTATTCAGCCTGGACAGTCAGCTTTATAATTACTTGAGCTCCACACCTGCTAATCGCATACACGAATTACCTTGTTGCTACAGTGCACAGCAAACCACATTATGAAAAGAAAACGTATAGCTAAAGGAAATATCACATTTCTACGTCTGGTATACAATTTCTATCTGATCAGCCAATGCCCGCAGGCACAATTCCGCGCTCCAGCTGTGTGGTGAGCTGTGATCGTGTCGCTGCCGTGTAGTGTTTAAAAGGGCCCCAAATGTCCCGTGGGCGGGATGTACTGGGAAGAGTGGAGGCATATAAGTCGTAGTTGGTGTTGCAGTATGCAAGACTGCCCAGCCATTCCTTGTGCGTCTGAGCATTTGTTCGTCCCCATTTGAGTGCTATTTCTCTTTTGTCCAGTAGTAACCCCAAGGCAGTGAATTTCTGGACTGGCTTAGGGATGTTAGTCACGTACCCCAACAATGCTACCTCTGGAGTAGGTTCAATGTCTAAGCCCATCATTTCTCCAAGGGTACGATAGATTTCAGCCCAATAGTTTTGTATTTTGCAACAAGTCCAGGTGAGATGCACAAAGTCTGCGTGCGGGGATTTACATTTTAAACAACAATGGGGTCTGTCAGGATCTATTTTATGTGTCATCGCAGGGGTTACATATATTCTGCGCAGGAATTTGAAGTAGATTAGTTTATGGCGGCTATTCAAGGAGACCTCCTTGGTTTTTAGACAGCATGCAGCCCATTGGTCATCAGTAATCGGGTGGCCCATGTCTGCCTCCCAATCAGCCCTTATTTTAGCATCGCGTATTGGGATTATATCCACACAAGCCCGGTAGAGCTTGGAAACTAGATGCTCCCCATTGGTACTATCGAGAACTGTGGAAAGCGGGGTGAATGGATCAGGTTCGACGGGAAAGCCAGGGATCTTAGCCCTCAGAGTTGATCGAAGGCGAGTAAGCACAAATTTGTCCATGAAGGAAGCCTCATTAAACCTATCTCCATCTGAGACAGAAAATACTTGCCCCTCAATGTAGAAATCCCCAATAGTGGTCATGTCGTACAGTGAGAGAGTGAGCTGTGTACTATCCTTTCCCCAGTAATAGGAATCCAGCGTTTATTTGGGAGAGGTAGGCTCGGGGAGTTTAGAACTGGTGACCCCAGTACTCTGACCAGCTTCTGCCCGGCCCAGCTGGTAGTTGAGACCGTCTGAATGTCTGTAGGGTCACGTGGGTAGCCCAGGGGTAATACCGTGTTCAAAGTGTCCGGTAGGACCAGATCCGCTTCAGGACATAAATAAGGAATCCTGGCGTCAGGGTGAAACCAGGAGTATGCATAGCTGCACTGAGCAATCAGGTAGTACAATTGAAAGTTGGGGACTCCAAAGCCTCCTCTGTGGTACGGGAGTGTCATTACCTCCCAGCGGACCCTGGGCCGTTTACCTCCCCAAGCCAGTCGAATAAGGTGGGTGTATATTGATTTGAAGAATCGATTTGTTAGAGGGATAGGAATATTGTTAAAAAGATACAGGAAATTGGGCAGGACAATCATTTTAATCAGTGCGACTCGCCCAGCAATCGAGAGTGGAAGTCTGAGCTACCTGTCTACTTGCTTTTCCAATGTGTGTACTGCCGTGCCGTAGTTCGACCGTATAATATCCGTGGTATTCAAGTGTATATTTATCCCTAGGTACTTTACTGAGTCCGAACACCAGGCTAGTGGGAACTTACATTCCCATCTTACTGTACCTGCGGTGAGGGGGAATATTACAGACTTGTGCCAATTTATGCCAAGGCCGGAGAAGCTGCCAAACCTGATGATCTCTCTGATTAGTGGTTCTAAATTGTTTTGGGGGTGTCTGACATATAATATAACGTCATCTACATACAGTGACACCAATAGAGGTCCAGTGTTGAATTGGATCCCCCTCTGTAAATGACGCTCCTGGAAATGCCTAACGAGTGGGTCCATTGCTAATATAAATATGAGTGGCGACAGGGGGCATCCCTGTCTGGTGCCTCGGGATAATGTAAAGGAGCGGGACAGCGTGCCATTTAATCGCAGTCTGGCAGTGGGGGCCGAGTACAGTAGCGCAGTGAGATTTACGAACCCAAATGGCATGCCCAGCCTACGCATAACTGTCCATAAGAATGGCCACTCCAGGGAGTCGAAGGCCTTCTCCGCGTCCAGCAGAACTGCTGCTGCCGGAGTCGCCGGATCAATTCGGTGTAGGACTGCAAAGAGAGTTCGCAGATTTAGAGAAGTAGATCTTTGGGGCACAAACCCCGACTGGACTGAGGATATTATTTTGCCCAGTAGTAGAGCGAGCCGCATGGCGATCGTTTTGGCCAATATTTTATAATCTAAGTTTAATAGTGACAAAGGTCTGTACGACCCGCACAGCAGGGGATCCTTGCCAGGTTTAGGTAATAAAACAATCACTGCTTCTCTGAGAGTGGAAGGCAACTGATTCCGTTCTAAGGATTCGTGGTAAACTTCTAGGAGCTTCGGGGCTAATAAATCCTTGTATCTTTTATAAAAGTCACCCGTGAAACCATCGAGGCCGGGAGCCGTAGAGCCGTTCAATGCATCAATTGCACTAATTATTTCATCTGTGGGAAATTGCTCGGCAAGGAAGTCCTGCATATATTTTTCCATGTATACGAGTGCAATCTCAGCGAAATAATCATCTCGCTTCGAGGAATTGTGCACAAGTTTGGAAGTATACAATTGTTCATAATATGCTAGGAATGCCTCCCGTATGTCCGATGTATCTGTTAAGATATGCCCAGAGTCAGCCCGGAGTTCTGTGATGTATGATTTGGAATATGAAGGTCTCAACAATTGTGCTAATGTGCGCCCTGGCCTCTCGCCTTCGCCATACCTACGCGCTATCGCATATTTGCTCAGGAAATGGGTTTCCCTAGCTGCTGCGTCTCGAAATTCCACCAATAATGCCAGACGACGTTTTCTTCCCTCTGCAGCGTCTGGTGAGAGAAGCATAGAGGTATCCAACGCCGTCAGCTGCTGTTCGATATTAGCTAGAGTTTTCCTCAGATCTTTTAACACCCCAGCATGTTTTGATATGGCAATACCCCTGATATAGGCCTTAAAGGCCTCCCAAAGCATCGCCCATGTGTCCACTGACCCCGTATTTAAATCGAAATAATCCTCAATTGCCTCTCTAATTTCTGAGTCAAACAAATCATCGTTCAACGCCCTGCTGGGGAATCTCCACTGACGCTCATGCCCCTCTGGTCTGGGAATACAGAGTCTAAGCAAGACTGGGGCGTGATCAGAGTAGGTCCTGGGGAGTATCATAATTGCTTTGTACCACATGATTGGGCTCGGGGTGAGTAGCCAGAAGTCTAGCCTGGTCCAGGTGTCATGTTGGGCTGAATAGTGTGTAAATTCTGGATTTGTCGGGTTGCGGGCTCTCCAAATATCCGAGAGTTGAAATGTCTCGCAGGTGTCTAACAGCACCCAACGCGCACGGGGTTTGGTGTCCGCTGCCTCGGAGGAGCTGTCTAATGTACGGTTAAGAAGCAAGTTGAAATCCCCCCCCCGTAGCAAACTGTCAGTGCCCAAGCGTAGAAGTGTGGCGTCTAGTTCCTGAAAAAATTCAGGGCAGTCAGTGTTAGGAGCGTAAATGCACACCAAAGTCACAATGTGGCCCATCAGTCTGCCCACTACTATTGTGAAACGGCCTTCTCTATCGTTGTGGCTGCGAATCAAGGAGAAAGGGAGTCTTTTGTGAATTAAAATCGCTGTGCCCCGGGCATACGTGCTGTAATTGGAAAAGAAACAGTGTGCGCCCCAACTGGCTGCAAACTGTGTGGTGTCAGACCTGGACAGGTGTCTCCTGCAGAAATGCTATATCGACATTCTGCCTTTGCAGATAATGCAATACGTGTTTACCTTTTTTGGGGTTGTTGAGTCCCCGTACGTTCCAAGTAATGAGCGACAGATTGCAGTGGTCCACTAAGTTAGGGGCAGTAGACATCTGTGCCATAGAGCAGCATGATGAAAGCGTGATGAGTGGCGAGCAACCACTGATGATCATGCATGGAGCTGGCAAACAAATAGCATCTAACAGTTCGAAAAACATCCCCTCCCTCCACCCCCTCCCAACCTCGCGTCCCAATTCGCAAGGTACCAACCCTAATAACCAATAACCTAATGCATCCTGTAAACATCTCGTATGGAAATACCAAGTCTCAGAACGATGCATTGTGATCTGTGAATACAACAGTGTGCTACGCACCTAGGGGGGAGGCAACGCTCCAACGGTGCTCAGCATAATAAAATAATATAAAAGCACATTACTTATAGTGTCTCAATTATTATTTAGCTTAGTTGAGGCATAAGACCTCTATATGCAAAGAAAAACAGAAACGAAAAAGGAATAGCCATGAGGATTAAGCATTAGAGAAAAGGTCCACACTCGCAACAAAGCCGCTGTGAGGAGGGGAAGAACCGGCCCCAACGTCCCTTCGCTGGCCGTCAGAGTTTTTGTAGGTCTTGCAAAAAGCTTGAGCCTCAGTGGAATTGTCAAATATGCGGGACCGCCCGTTGATGTCAACTCGTAGGTGTGCAGGGTACAGCATGCCATACCGGAGGCCCAAGTTCCGCAGCGCTGCCTTAACACCAGAGTACTTTCGGCGAGCTTCTTGGACCATAAGTGTGAAGTCCGGGAATAAAGACACAGTGGAGCCCTGCAAGGTAAGTTCTCCACGCTCTCTGGCCAGCCGTAATGCCGTGTCCCTATCGCGAAAGTTCATGATGCGTGCTATGATTGGCCGAGGTGGACAGCCAGGATTGGGGCTGGGGCCTAAGGAGCGATGAGCGCGTTCCACAACAAATACAGGGGTGAAGGCCTCTTTTCCGAAAATGTCACCGAGCATCGATTCAACAAATGTGTCCAATCTTCCCGTGTTTGTCGACTCCGGGACCCCAATAATGCGGAGATTGATACCGCGGCTGCGCGCTTCTAAATCTTCGTTTTTAATTGCAATGTCTTTTAAAATTTTGTCCATGCGCTCCAGACGTTTCGTTGACTGCGCGGCCCCGTCTTCAAGGTCAGAGATTCAGCCTTCCGCTGTATCCAGCCTACGGTTATGGATGTCTAATTTAGCCCCTAGTGAGTCAAGGCGTTTGTCCAGCGTGTCAAATCTACTATCCAGTGACTTAAACCCGGCTCTGAGTTCCGCTAACAAATCGGGATGGGAGGGGGTGGTCTCAGGCACAGTGGCCGAGTCCTGACCACCCTCCGCCATGATGGCGCTGTGGTCTTGTGCTCTCTCTGTGGCGATGGGGAATGTTAACACTCTCTGCTTGGGATCCTTCTTGCCCATACCTGTGTGACCATGACAGAGTGGCGAGCCAGCCGTTAATGACTGTAGCTAGCCGGATGAGGCAATATGGCGCAATGTAGCAGCGCCAAGTTAGTGCAGCATGGGCATCGCAGCAGCCGACGTGTAGTGAGTAGAATGCCGTCGTGTAAGTACTCAGGTGCCCATCCCGTCCTCAGCCCGATTGCAGTAGGCGCCAGGGGCGTGTCCGTGTGTTTTATAGCCAGATATTGGGGGTAGACCTCTCGGCAGGGGGTGCACTTTGAGCAACTGGCCAA
Organism: Calotriton arnoldi; assembly: GCA_963921515.1. Taxonomy (NCBI): domain Eukaryota; kingdom Metazoa; phylum Chordata; class Amphibia; order Caudata; family Salamandridae; genus Calotriton; species Calotriton arnoldi. The sequence goes on from CAWUFW010001608.1 coordinate 1,646,357, forward strand.
CAAATGAGACGTTCCCCCAGTCTGTGTGGTGCTTTAGGCTTGATGAAGTGGTCTAATTAAGCAGGCAGTGAAAGAGCAATGTTCCAGTAGCGTCATTGGCATCATCTGGTCCGTTTGGAGGTGACCCCTCCCTGTGAAGTAGCCAGCTGCCGCCCAGTTCTTTGTCTCCCCAGCGGCGTGTAATTGTGCCCGCACCTCCACTCCACTGAGGGTCCAGTGGAGAGGCCACTGATTATGCAGCTGCGACACCGGCGGTCTGCAGCGCGAGCAGGAGCAGGCCCGCAGCGCCCCCAGCCACGCACCCCCCACAGACCCAGTGCGCAGCCGGATGGCTGCCTCCCTGGCTTGCCCGAGAACCCTGTCTCCCCGGGGGCCACCGGGAGCATCCACCAGGGCGAGCGCTTCTCCCACGGGAGCTAATAGAGGGATCTGAAAGAGACACGTTAGTGATAGATTCCTTACCTTAGAATATCCCCAGGCGTCAGGCTGGATCCGGAAAGTTTTGCGTAGCAGTACCCTTGCGCGTCGGTAGGCGGCGTCGTGCGGCTCCGCGTCCGTCGTCGGCGTCGTGATCGCCGGGATGACGTCGCGGGCAGTACTTAGACGCCGCCCCTGCGCGCTGACGTCAGTTCTTCTTTTTCCGCGCCAGTAAGCGCAGATCCGGGAAGAGCAGTGCCCTGGTCAATTTTTGACCATACTTTTTGGTGATTTTTCACTGTGTTTTTCCAGCCTTCAGGTGTCGTAGGGATGCCCGGCTTCAAGCGATGCGGCGCCTGTGCGCGGATGATGTCCGTCACCGACCCGCATTGGGAGTGTCTCTTCTGCCTCGGCCGAGGCCACGACACCGAGTCTTGTCCCGAATGCCAGGCCCTCAACCCGAAGGCTTTGCGAGAGCGGTCTCGAAAGCTCCTCGAGGCCCGGCATTCGGCTCCGCGGAAGCCCCGGTCGCGTGAGAGGTCCAGGGGTCGCTCGCGGAGTGCACACCGGTCGTCGGCGTCGAAGTCTTCTTCGTCCGGTAAGTCTCGACACAAGAAGTCCAAGAAGCATCGTCGCTCTCGGACTTCGCCTCGCCGGTCTCGCGACTCGGCTGAGGCCCCTCCCGGCACCGGTCCCGCCCCGCGGCCCCGGACTTGCCTGTGGAGTCGCCCCCGTCCATACCCGCCCTTCCCGGGTTCGGGGGCGGATCCGGCCAAGGTACAGGAGTTCCTGTCGGCCATGGCCCGCCTCTTCGGGCCTTCAGGCCCCTCCGGTGCGCCTTCGGGCCCCGCGGGCCCTGATGGGGTTGATCCGGCGTCGCCGGCGGCTCCGGCCCCGGCGTCGCCCGAGCCTCCAGCCTCGATCCCGGCTCCGGCTCCGGCCCCGGCCTCGATCCCGGCTCCACAACCCCCATCGACGCCGGTCGACCTCACGACACCTCCCGCCGGCGCCGATGTCTCCGGTGCCGTTCTCGACGCCGCCCTGGGCTCCGGGCGGCGTCGTCCCCAGTTCCTTCCGGCTCCGGACTTGGACCCGGAGCGACGTCGCTCGACGCCGGCTCCGGCGCCGATGGGACCTTGGGTCCCAAATGTCCCTCCTCCTCCTTATTTTGAACCAGAGGAGGACCAGGAGGACTGGGAGGGGTCTGATGACCCTCTGACACGCAACTGTCAGTATGATGAGGACTGGACAGAGAGTCTAGGGAGGCCAGTGGTCTGGATACTTCTCCTGACACTGGCATGCTGTCTCCTCCCGTGGCTACGGAGGAGGGGGCCAATTTTGGTACGGTGTTGCGTAGGGCTGCTGGGGCCTTACGTCTCCAGCTCCCTACTTTGACGGTCAAGCCTAACATCTTGACAGAGGTGCTTCAGCCGGCAGCCTCCTCTGCGGAGACTGTGCTGCCGTTTAACGACGCCCTCACGGACGTTCTTTGGGCGCCTGGTCCAAGCCCAACACAGGGGCTCCTGTGGATCGGAACGTGTCACGACGCCATCGCCCGCTCCGGGCGACCCCCTGTTTCTTTCTGTCCACCCCACTCCTGAGAGCTTGGTTGTCCAAGCCTCCGCTTCCCAAACCGCCTTCCCTACCGCTCCTCCGGATAGGGAATCCAAACGCCTGGATCAGTTTGGGAAGAAAGGTTTTTCTTCCTCCAGTGCTGGCTTGCGGTCCGTTAACACCGCTTGTCTTTTGGGCCGATATACCCACTCTCTGTGGGATTCGGTGGCGGATGTTTTGCCCCAGTGCCCTGAGGAGGTCCAGGCACTGCTTTCCCGCGCCATTGCGGAAGGAAGGGATGCGGCCAAATACACTATCCGTTGTGGCCTTGACACCGCCGACTCGCTGGGCAGGTCGATTGCAACGACGGTGGCGCTCCGACGCCACGCCTGGCTGAGAACCACTGGTTTTTCAGGGGATGTCCAGAATACTCTCATGGACATGCCCTTTGATGGAGTCGGTCTTTTTGGGTCCAAAGCAGACCATGCGTTGGAGCGCTTTAAGGACTCACGGGCTACTGCCAAGTCCCTGGGCCTTTCTGCTACACGCCCTCCGCTGCCTTCTGCTTTTCGCCCCTATCGTGGCCACGGTAGGGGCGCCCCTTCACGTCAGCAGCCCAGCCACCGGCCCGCGCAGCAGGCGTCTTCGCGTGGCCGAGGGCGTGGATTCCGCCGTGGCGGATCGGGCAACCAGCGTGCGGGTCAGGCCACCACCTCCAACCCGTCCGCGGCCTCCAAGCCCTCCTAGTCCCTCCTTTCAGGTGCACGGCACGCCAGTAGGGGCAGGGTCCGCCATCACCTTCCCCACTGGCGCACCATCACCTCGGACAGGTGGGTCTTGGACATTGTCCGAAGGGCTACTCCCTCCCCTTCGAGACCACCCCCCAGCCATGCCACCTCAATTCCACCGCATGTCAGGGGATCACTTGGTGCTTCTACAGAAGGAAGTCACGGCCCTCTTGACCAAGAGGGCCATCGAGCATGTTCCGACCCCAGAAGTAGGGTGTGGTTGCTACTCCCACTACTTTCTGGTGCCCAAAGGACAAGGAGGACATGCGTCCTATCTTGGACCTCCGGAACGTCAATCGCTTCCTCCGGAAGGAGAAGTTCAAGATGCTCACCCTAGCTCAGGTCTTGACTGCCCTCGACCCAGGAGACTGGTTGGTAGCGTTGGACTTGCAGGACGCGTATTTCCACATCCCCGTCCTGCCGGCCCACCGGCGTTACCTTCGGTTCACGGTAGGCCCCGAGCATTTTCAGTTCACCGTGCTCCCCTTTGGCCTTACAAGTGCCCCTCGGGTGTTCACGAAAGTGATGGCGGTGGTCGCAGCTCATCTGCGCCGGGCAGGGGTTTCAGTCTTCCCCTACCTCGACGACTGGCTGCTGAAGGCGGGCTCGTCCCAGGCAGTCGTCTCCCACCTCCAGACTACGGCCGAACTCCTGCACTCGCTGGGGTTCTCCATCAATGTGCCGAAGTCGCATCTGATTCCTTCTCCACAGCTCCTTTTCATCGGAGCAGTTCTGGACACGACGCAGTTTCGGGCTTATCCTCCCGAACGGCGAGTCCGGGATATTCAGGCTATGATTCCGTTCTTTCGGCCTTTATCCTGGGTTTCGGTACGGATGACCCTGAGGCTGCTGGGCCTCATGGCCTCCTGCATCCTGCTGGTCAATCATGCCAGATGGCATATGCGGGCTTTGCAGTGGGACCTGAAGTTCCAGTGGGCGCAGCACCAGGGCAACCTGTCCGATCACGTCCAGATCTCGGAGGGGACTGCAAAACAGTTGCAGTGGTGGCTCTCAAACCGGCAATGGGTCATGGGCAGATCCCTCTCCCTTCCCCAGCCAGAGCATACAGTTGTGACGGACGCGTCCCTTCTGGGATGGGGCGGTCACATGGGAGAGGCGGAGATCAGAGGCCTCTGGTCTCCGGCGGAGTCCCGGCTCCATATCAACCTTCTGGAGCTCCGGGCGATCCGGCTTGCACTCAAGGCATTCCTTCCCTCTGTCAAAGGGAAGGTAGTGCAGGTGTTCACAGACAACACCACCGCCATGTGGTACTGCAACAAACAGGGCGGGGTGGGGTCTTGGACCCTTTGTCAGGAGGCTCTGCGCCTCTGGACATGGCTGGAACATCAGGGCATGTTCCTGATGGTTCAACACCTGGCAGGTTCTCTGAACGCCAGGGCGGACGAACTCCAGCCGCAGGTGCATGATGGATCACGAATGGCGTCTTCACTCGGAAGTGGCGCAAGGACTCTTTCTACAGTGGGGAGAGCCTTGGTTAGATCTATTCGCCACCGAAGAGAACGCGCAATGTCATCAGTTCTGCGCGTTGGAATTTCCAAGGCGGCACTCGCTCGGCGGCACGCTTTCGTCGCGAGTGGAGTTGCGGTCTGTTGTACGCCTTTCCGCCTATACCACTTCTACCCAGAGTGTTGAAGAAGATTCGGCACTACCGGGCCCAAGTCATTCTTGTGGCTCCGGACTGGGCTCGAAGAGTTTGGTATCCCGAGCTACTCAATATGAGCATAGATCCCCCGATCCGTCTGCCTCTTCGGGAGGATCTTCTGTCGCAGCACCAGGGGACGGTCCTCCACCCGAACCTGTCCAGTCTACACCTGCTTGCGTGGAGATTGAGCGGCGGCAGTTGATTCCTTTCGACTTGCCTCCCGAAGTTTGTGATGTGATTCTGGCAGCCAGGCGTCCCTCCACTAAGGTGGTATACGCCTGCAGGTGGAACAAATTTGTGGCATGGTGCACAGCAAAGGCTGTGGATCCCCTTTCTGCCCCTCTTTCTGAGGTCCTTCTGTTCCTTCTCTCTCTGGCCCAACAGGGTTCTGCCCTGGGTACCATCAAGGGTTATCTTTGTGCTATCTCGGCCTTCCTCAGGCTCCCTGATCAGCCCTCCCTTTTCAAGTCCCCTGTTGTTAACAGGTTCTTAAAAGGCATTACTCACCTCTTCCCTCCTGTTCCGTTTGTAATGCCTCAGTGGGACTTGAACTTGGTTCTTACCTTTTAATGTGCGCTCCCTTTGAGCCTCTGCATAACTGTCCTCTTCGTCTTCTGACTCTAAAGGCAGCCTTTCTGGTGGCCATCACCTCCGCTCGGCGGGTGAGTGAGCTCCAGGCTCTTTCTTGCAAACCTCCCTTTCTGTCTGTTCATCCAGACAAGGTTGTTCTTCGGACGCGTCCGTCCTTCTTGCCAAAGGTGGTTACTGCTTTCCACATTGGGCAGACCATCACTTTGCCCACCTTCTTTCCGCCTCCGCATCCTTCCAGAGAGGAAGAGAGGCTCCACCGTCTGGACCCAAAACGTGCGCTCTCCTTCTATATCGACCGCACGAAACACTTCCGGGTGGATGACCAGCTCTTTGTTGGCTACGTGGGCGCCAAAAAGGTCGGGCGGTGCACAAGAGGACCATCTCCCGCTGGGTTACCTTGTGCATCAAGACCTGCTATTCTTTGGCTAAGAAGGAGCCTCCTGTTGGGCTGCGTGCCCATTCCACCAGGGCAACGGCTGCTACCACGGCCTTGGGCCGCGGTGTTCCGCTGCCGGTTATCTGTCAGGCAGCTACGTGGGCCTCGCTGCACACGTTTACTAAGCATTACTGCCTTGACAGTCAGGTCCGGAGGGACGGCTTCTTTGGCCGTTCTGTCCTCCAGGACTTCCTTGTCTGATCTTTGTTCGCAGACCCACCACCGGGGTTGGTATTGCTGGGGTATCTATTCTAAGGTAAGGAATCTATCACTAACGTGTCTCTTTCAGATGCACAAGTTACTAACTTGTGTAACGATATATCTGTAAGAGACAGTAGTTAGTGATAGATTCCTACCGCCCACCCATCCTCCCCGTTCTGCGAACTGATTTCTAGGGTTAAGGACATCCCTTTCAGGGCCCTAGTATTTTTCAGACACCTGTGTCAGCTTCTTGCATGGCTCTGCGTTCCTGGCGCGGAAAGTCGTGTACAGAACTGACGTCAGCGCGCAGGGGCGGCGTCTAAGTACTGCCCGCGACGTCATCCCGGCGATCACGACGCCGACGACGGACGCGGAGCCGCACGACGCCGCCTACCGACGCGCAAAGGGTACTGCTACGCAAAACTTTCCGGATCCAGCCTGACGCCTGGGGATATTCTAAGGTAAGGAATCTATCACTAACTACTGTCTCTTACAGATATATCGTTACACAAGTTAGTAACTTGTGCAACGCGCAGCGACGGCAAAAGCGGGTATAGAGGGGCGGGGGAGGCCCAGCAAGCGTCGCACTCACCGCCGCAGGCACCAATGTCAGCAATGCCAGGGTGGGCTCCACCGGGCGCCGTGTGAGTGATCCAGGCGCCGGCAGCCCGGGAGCTCCAACAGGCCGCTTCGGAAGACGGAACTGGCCCCTCCCCTCAGATTCCCGGAACGATTTTCAACGGGTTGCAGGCGGACTCGGGGTCAAAACGGTTTCACAGCAGCACCATCAGGAGGGACAGACTGATTGTGCTGGAGCAGCCGGACGGAGCTTCAAAGCCGCGCGGCCATCTTGGTCCGCGGCTTGGCCACGCCCCTGGCCACGAGCACTTTGTTTACTGTGCTCCCCTTTGGCCTTACCAGCGCCCCTCGGGTGTTCACGAAAGTGATGGCGGTGGTCGCAGCTCATCTGCGCAGATCAGGGGTTCCAGTCTTCCCCTATCTCGACGACTGGCTGTTGAAGGCGGGCTCGCCCTGGACAGTCATCTCCCACCTCCAGACTACGGCCGACTTCCTGCATTTGCTGGGGTTCTCCATCAATGTGCCGAAGTCGCACCTGATTCCCTCTCAGAAGCTCCTCTTCATCGGAGCGGTTCTGGATACGACGCACTTTCGGGTCTATCCTCCCGAACGGCGAGTCCAGGATATTCAGGCTCCGATTCCGATCTTTCAGCCTCTATCCTGGGTTTCGGTCAGGATGACCCTGAGGCTGCTGGGCCTCATGGCCTCCTGCATCCTGCTGGTCGATCATGCCAGATGGAATATGCGGGCTCTGCAGTGGGACCTGAAGTTCCAGTGGGCGCAGCATCAGGGGAACCTGTCCGATTACGTCCAGATCTCGGAGGGCACTGCACAACAATTGCAGTGGTGGCTCACGAACTGGCATTGGGTCAATGGCAGATCCCTCTCCCTTTCCCAACTGGAGCACACAGTGGTGACGGATGCGTCCCTCCGGGGATGGGGCGGCCACATGGGAGAGGCGGAGATCAGAGGCCTCTCGTCTCCGGCGGAGTCCAGGCTCCATATCAACCTTCTGGAGCTCCGGGTGATCCGACTTGCACTGAAGGCATTCCTTCCCTCTGTCAAGGGGAGAGTAGTGCAGGTGTTCACAGACAACACCACCGCCATGTGGTACTGCAACAAACAGGGCGGGGTGGGGTCGTGGACCCTATGTCAGGAGGCCCTGCCCCTCTGGACATGGCTGGAACATCAGGGCATTTCCCTGGTGGTTCAACACCTGGCAGGTTCACTGAACGCCAGGGCGGACGAACTCAGCCGCAGGTGCATGATGGATCACGAATGGCGACTTCACTCGGAGGTGGCGCAAGGTCTCTTTCAACTGTGGGGAGAGCCTTGGTTAGATCTATTCGCCACCGAAGAGAACGCGCAATGTCAGCAGTTCTGCGCGTTGGAATTTCCAAGGCGGCACTCGCTAGGCGACGCTTTTCATCGCGAGATGAGTTGCGGTCTGTTGTACGCCTTTCCGCCTATACCACTTCTGCCCAGAGTGCTGAAGATCAGGCGCGACCAGGCCCAAGTCATTCTTGTGGCTCCGGACTGGGCTCGAAGAGTTTGGTATCCCGAGCTACTCAGTATGACCATCGATCCCCCGATCCGACTGCCTCTTCGGGAGGATCTTCTGTCGCAGCAGCAGGGGACGGTTCTCCACCCGAACCTGTCCAGCCTCCACCTCCTTGCGTGGAGATTGAGCGGCGGCAGTTGATTCCTTTCGACTTGCCTCCTGAAATCTGTGATGTCATTCTGGCAGCCAGGCGTCCCTCCACTAAGTTGGTATACGCCTGCAGGTGGAACAAGTTTGTGGCATGGTGAACAGCAAAGGCTGTGGATCCCCTTTCTGCCCCTCTTTCAGAAGTCCTTTTGTTCCTTCCTTCTTTGGCCTGACAGGGCTCTGCGCACTATCAAGGGCTACCTTTCGGCTATTTCAGCCTTTCTTAGGCTTCCTGATCAGCCCTCTCTTTTCAAGTCCCCTGTTGTAAATGGATTCCTCAAAGGCATTACTCATCTTTTCCCTCCTATTCCTTTCGTAATGCCACAGTGGGACTTGCACCTGGTTCTCACCTATTTAATGTGCGCTTCCTTTGAGCCTCTTCACAACTGTCCTCTTCGTCTGTTAACTTTGAAGACTAGTTTCCTGGTTGCCATCACCTCTGCTAGGAGAGTGAGTGAGTGAGCGCCAGGCTCTTTCTTGCAAACCTCCTTTTCTGTCTGTCCATCCGGACAAGGTTGGGCTCAGAACACGTCCATCCTTTCTGCCAAAAGTGGTTACGGCCTTTCACATCGGGCAGACCATTACTTTGCCCACCTTCTTTCCCCCTCCGCATCCTTCTAGAGAGGAGGAGAGGCTCCACCGTCTGGACCCAAAACGTGCGCTCTCATTTTACCTCGATCGCACCCGACAGTTCCGGGTGGATGACCAGCTCTTTGTTGGCTACGTAGGCTCCAAAAAAGGTCGGGCCGTACACAAGCGGACTATCTCCCAATGGATCGTCTTGTGTATTAAAGCATGTTATTCTCTGGCGAAAAAGGAGCCTCCGGTGGGGCTGCACGCCCATTCTACCAGGGCGACGGCTGCCAGTTCGGCATTGGGACGTGGTGTCCCCTTACAAGACATCTGTCAGGCAGCTACGTGGGCCTCGTTGCACACTTTTACTAAGCATTATTGCCTGGACAGCCAAGTCCGGAGAGACGGCTTCTTTGGCCGTTCTGTTCTCCGGGACTTCCTGGTGTGATCTTGGTTCGCAGACCCACCACCGGGGTTGGTATTGCTGGGGTATCTATTCTAAGGTAAGGAATCCATCACTAACGTGTTTCTTTCAGATGCACAAGTTACTTACCTTCGGTAACGATATATCTGTAAGAAACAGTTAGTGATAGATTCCTTACCGTCCCACCCATCCTCCCCGTTCTGCGAACTGATTTCTAGGGTTAAGGTCATCCCTTTCAGGGCCCTAGTTTGAATGCACCAGTGGTCAGTATCTTGCATGGCTCTGCGTTCCTGGAGCGGAAAGTCGTGTACAGAACTGACGTCAGCGCGCGAGGGCGGTGTCTAAGTAGCTGCTGCGACGTCATCCCGGCGACCACGACGCCAACGAGGGACGCGGAGCCGCACGATGCCACCTTCCGACGCGCAGGGGTACTGCTGACAAAAACTTTCCGGATCCAGTCTGACGCCTGGGGGTAATTCTAAGGTAAGGAATCTATCACTAACTAATGTTTCTTACAGATATATCGTTATCGAAGGTAAGTAACTTGTGCATTAAACACACCCTTTGACAAACAACACCTCTTTAGCCCAGTGGTAGATGCTTCACTGGAAAAGATGAAGAAGGACACTGAAGTGGCCAAATCAATGGGAGCACTTCAGTACACACAAGGCAGTGGTTTCTTTCGTCGCTCCTTCTGTCGAGCAGGGTCCAAATATACTTCCACGGAAACTGCATCCACATACAAGGGCAATAGCCAACCCTCTGGCTCTAAAAACTACTTCAGAGGGGGTTACAGAGGAAACAACGGCAGAGGTAGAGGTTCTAGCACACGCACCTCCCCCTCCAATACAAAACAGTGACTTACCCATACTTCCCCCCGACCACTTAACACCTGTCGGGGAAGACTGTCAAATTTCTACCAGCTTGGCAGTCTATAACAGACAAATGGGTTCTACAAATTATCCATTCATCAACACTCCTCCAAACATTCCCCTAAGTCGCACAAACTCTCACCGGATCATCTACACCTCCTCAAACAAGAGGTACAGTCTCTACTTTTAAAAGGAGCTATAGAGCCCGTACCACTACAACACCAAGGGTCGGGCGTGTACTCCTTTTACTTCCTAATACCAAAAAAGGACGGGTCTCAAACCAATCTTAGATCTCAGAGAACTTAATTTTTACATACAGTCAGACCATTTTCACATGGTAACACTTCAACAGGTACTATCTCTTTTGCAAAAAGGCGACTTTCTGTCCACTTTAGACTTAAAGGACGCCTACTTTCATATTCCAATCCACCCTGCTCATCGAAATTTCTCAGGTTTGTGGTAGCGGGCCAACATTACCAGTTCAAGGTACTCCCATTCGGAGTCACCACAGCCCCCAGAGTCTTCACAAAATGTCTGGCGGTAGTAGCTGCTCATCTCAGGAGACAAAGCATCCATGTCTTCCCATACTTAGATGACTGGCTCATCAAAGCCAGCACGTACCAACAGTGTCTCAAATACACTTCCATAACCATAAAGTTACTACATTAACTAGAGTTCACAGTCAATGTGCCAAAATCACTTCTTCAGCCAGCCAATATTCAAAACTACCTAGGAGCCACTTTGGATACTCAAAAGGCTCTAGCGTTTCCCAATGCAGCCAGAATTCGCAACATTCAGGCTTTGATTCTTCAGTTTCAACCCAATCATTCTCTTCCAGCTCTGGCTTACATGCAACTGCTGGGGATGATGGCATCTTGCATCATGATCGTCCAGTATGCCAGGCTCCACATGTGTCTGCTTCAGGAATGCTTTGCCAGTCAGTGGAACCAGTCCCACGGTCTATTAACCGATCTAGTGTTGGTAAGCGGCCGTACTCATCGCTCTCTGCAATGGTGTAACACACAAAATCTGTCAAAAGGACTGCCCTTCATAGACCCGGTTCCACAGACAGTACTGACAGCGGATGCGTCTCTAACTGGCTGGGGAGCTCAACTACAACAACACACAGTGCAAGGACTGTGGAGTCACCAACAAAAGTTGCTCCACTTCAACCACTTAGAGCTCATGACCATATTTCTGGCCCTCAAAGCTTTTCAAACGCAGCTGGGGGGGAAAGAACTGTCCTGGTTCGTACTGACAACATGACAGCTATGTATTGCATACAAAAACAGGGGGGAACACACTCCCTCCAACTGTCCCACCTAGCCCAGGACATCTGGAGGTGGGCCATTCATCACAAGATCTATCTCCTAGCAGAACATCTCCCAGAAGTAGACAATCAGATGGCAGACCTTCTAAGTCGTCAGACACAGCAGGTCCACGAATGGGAACTACACCCTCGGGTTCTCCTCCCATTCTTTCAAATGTAGGGCTTTCCAGACATAGACCTGTTCGCCACGCACCTAAACGCAAAATGCCCAAACTTTGCGTCCAGGTATCCACACCCATTGTCCAAAGGCAATGCACTATGGATGAACTGGTCAGGGATATTTGCTTACGCTTTTCCGCCTCTCCCACTCATTCCATTAGTGGTTTGGAAACTCAAACAAGCGTCCCTGACACTAATCCTAGTTGCTCCCACATGGGCACGTCAACCATGGTTCACAACCCTATTGGAACTCTCGATAGTTCCTCATCAAAAACTAAGTCTTACACCCAATCTCCTCACACAGAGCCATGGAGACATAAGACACCCAGATCCCAGTCAACTCAATCTGGCGATCTGGCACCTGAAGTCTTAGAGTTTGGCTATCTTAATCTACCGCCAGACTGTATGAATATCATCAAAGAAGCTAGACGTCCTACCACAAGAGCCTGCTATGCAGCAAAGTGGAAGCGGTTTGTGATTTACTGTAGTAACAACCACATCAGTCAGCTGGATACTTCTGTCCAAAACATTATATGCTATTTGTTACATCTACAACGTTCCAATCTAGCATACACGTCTATACGTTTACATCTAGCTGCAATAGCTGCATACCTACAAAATAGACATCTATCTCTTTTTAGAGTACCTGTCATTAAAGTGTTTATGGAAGGACTCAAAAGAGTTATTCCCCCGAGACGTCCACCTGCTCCGGTATGGAATCTCAACATTGTCCTCACCAGACTAATGGGTCCACCTTTTGAGCCATTGCACAAATGTGAACTGCAATTTCTCACATGGAAAACTGCTTTCCTGGTGGCTATCACATCACTCAGAAGAGTAAGTGAGCTTCAGGCATTAACTATCGGAGAACCTTTTTTACAAATGCACCAAAATAAAGTAGTTCTTTGGACTAATCCTAAATTCCTTCCTAAAGTCATTTCTGCTTTTCACATCAATTAATCTGTTGAGTTACCAGTGTTCTTCCCTCAACCAGATTCAGTAGCGGAACGTGCTCTACACACATTAGATGTAAAGAGAGCATTGCTGTATTACATAGAAAGGACTAAACCTTTCCGTAACACAAACCAACATGTTGTCGCTTTTGCTCTTCCACACAAAGGCAATCCCATATCAAAATCGGGAATTGCACGGTGGATAGTCAAGTGCATTCAAATCTGCTACGCAAAAGCGAAATGAACATTAACAGTTCCCCCCTAGAGCACACTCTACACGCAAACTGGGGGCATCTGAAAGAGACACGTTAGTGATAGATTCCTTACCTTAGAATATCCCCAAAGTTTTTATCCGGAACGTTTTTTCGTTAGCAGCACCTCTGCGCATCAGTAGGTGGCGTCGTGTGGTTCCGCGTCCGTCGCTGGCGTCGTAAGCGCCGAGATGACGTCACGGAGACTACTTAGGCGCCACCCATGCGCGCTGACATCAGTTCTTTCTTTTTCCGCTCCAGTAAGCGCAGATCCGGTTAGAGCACGTACCTTAGTCACTTTTTGACTACCCTTTTTGAGACTTTTGTCTCCTGTAAGCTTTGGTTTCCTTAGTGCACGTAGGGATGCCTGGATTTAAGTCTTGTGGGGCCTGCCGTCGCAATATGTCAGTGGCGGACCCCCACGATGTCTGCCTCTACTGCCTGGAGACCGACCACGACTCCCGGTCCTGTCTGGACTGTCGGGCCATGGCCCCGAAGGCCTTGAGGGAGCGGCACCGGAAGCTGCTGGGGCCGTTCCAGGGAACTCTCGCGGGGCCACAGTCATCGCTCCTCGGGCTCCAAGTCTTCACCCTCGGATTCGGGTAAGAGACGACACAAAAAGAAGTCGAAGAAGCGTGTTCGCTCTCCGACGTCCCCCCGTCGGTCCCCGGATGCGGACGAGGGGGACAGGGGCTTTGCCCCTGCAGCTCCTTCAGAGCTCGAGAGTCCCGCGGCCTACCCACCTTACCCGGGTCCGTCAGCGACTCCCGCACAGGTGCAAGAGTTTCTTGCTACCATGGACCGCCTTTTTAGGCCTCGGGCTCCCGCCTGCGCGCCCTCGGGCCCCGCGGTCCCGTGTCAGGATCCTGTTGGGCCGTCGGCGCCGCCGGCGGATCCAGCTTCGGCGCCACAGGATCCTGCGCCGTCTGCTCCGGCCACGACGCCACAAGGTCCATCGCTGCCGGCTCCGGCCCCAGCGCCACCCTCGGCTCCGCCTCCGGCGCCGCAGTGGGTGCCATTTGTCCCGCCCTTGCCCAGGTTCCAGGACCATTTTGCTCCTACCTGGGATCCGCATTGGGACACGGCGCTGGTCCGGCCCCGGCCGGCGCCGTTCCCGACGCCGTTTGTTCCTTCTCCGGCTCCTGCCCTGCCGCCGCGGTCTGTGCCACATGCGGCGGTGGTGGAGGACGACTGGGAGGGATCCGAGGACCCTCTTGCTCGTCAGTGTGACTCTGAGCAGGACTGGGCGGACGATTTGGGGGATGCCGGCGACCTCGATGTCTCCTCTGACCCGGGGTTTGCCTCTCCCCCGCCTACCATGGAGGAGGGCGCCTCCTACACAATGGTGCTCCGTCGGGCAGCTGAGGTTCTTAACCTTGATCTCCCTACGGTGGCCCTCAAAACTAACCTCCTCACTGAGGTGCTCCAGACGGCGTCCACTTCGTCGGAGCCCCTGCTGCCATTTAATGACGCCCTCACTGACGTCTTGCTGGGCACTTGGTCGCGGCCAGCCACAGGGGCCCCTGTGGATAAGAACGTCGCCCGGCGACCCTGCCTTTCTGACCACTCATCCTTCGCCTGAGAGCCTGGTCATCCAAGCTTCGATGTCCCAGAGTGCCTGCCCCACGGCTCCGCCGGATAAGGACTCCAAGAAGCTGGAGCAGTTTGGCAAGCGGTTGTTCTCTTCGGCCAGCTTGGGGCTGCGGTCGGTGAACACCGCTTGCCTATTGGGCCGCTATTCCCACGCGGTGTGGGATACAGTTGCACAGGTGTTTCCTGAGTGTCCTGAAGAGACCCACGCTGTGCTGTCCCAAGCTGTTGCCGAGGGTAAAGATGCAGCTAAGTTCGCCATTCGGTGTGGTTTGGACACCGCGGACTCACTAGGTAGAGCGATTTCTACGACTGTGGCGCTTCGTCGCCACGCCTGGTTGAGATCTACTGGGTTCTCGCCAGATGTCCAAAGCTCGCTCATGGACATGCCCTTTGATGGCACTCGACTGTTTGGCGATAAGGCCGACAGTGCGCTGGAGCGTTTTAAGGACTCGCGGGCCACGGCCAAGTCCTTAGGTCTTTCCACGAGTAGCCCAGCCACTCCTGGTTTTCGTTCCTTTCGTGGCCACGGAAAGGGCACCCAGGCACGTTCCTTTAGCAAGCCTGTGCAGAACCAGCCTCAATTAGGACGCGGTTTCCGCAGGGGCGGGTCTGGGACTCAGCGTGGGGGTCAGTCCACCTCCGCTGCTTCTGCCTCCAAAGCTTCCTAATCCGAGCTTTGGGGGGCACCCCATGCCAGTGGGTGGCAGGATCCGCCATCATCTCCCCCACTGGCACGCTATCACATCGGACAAGTGGGTGTTGCAGATCATCCAGCCCTTCCCTTTCAGTCCACCCCTCCAGCCATGCCATCTCAGTTCCACCGCATGTCGGGGGACCACTTGGCACTTCTCCTGCAGGAAGTCACGGCCCTCTTGGCCAAGGGGGCTATCGAGTGTGTTCCTGGGCCAGAAGTAGGGAGTGGTTGTTAATCCCACTACTTTCTGGTCCCCAAGAAGGACAAGGGAGGCTTGCGTCCCTTCTTGGACTTCAGGGAAGTCAATCGCTTCCTCCGGAAGGAGAAGTTCAAGATGTTGACTCTGGCTCAGGTCTTGGCTGCCCTCAACCCTGGAGACTGGATGGTGGTGTTGGACTTGCAGGACGCATATTTTCACATCCCCGTCCTGCCGGCCCACCGGCGTTACCTGCGGTTCACGGTAGGCCAGGAGCATTTTCAGTTTGCCGTGCTCCCCTTCGGCCTTACAAGCGCCCCTTGGGTGTTCACGAAGGTGATGACGGTGGTCGCAGCTCATTTGCGCAGGTCAGGGGTGTCAGTCTTCCCCTACCTCGACGACTGGTTGTTGAAGGCGGGCTCGCCCCAGGCAGTAGTCACCCACCTTCAGACTACGGCCGACCTCCTGCATTTGCTAGGGTTCTCCATCAACGTGCCGAAGTCGCACCTGAGTCCCTCTCAGAAGCTCCCCTTCATCGGAGCAGTTCTGGATTCGACGCTGTTTCGGGTTTATCCTCCCGAGCAGCGAGTCCGGGATATTCAGGCTATGATTCCAATCTTTCAGCCTCTCTCCCGGGTTTCAGTCAGGATGACCCTCCGGCTCCTGGGTCTGATGGCCTCCTGCATCCTGCTGGTGCAACATGCCAGATGGCATATGCAGGCTCTGCAGTGGGACCTGAAGTTCCAGTGGGCACAGCATCAGGGCGACCTGTCCAATCATGTCCAGATCTCGGAGGGCACTGCACGGCAATTGCAGTGGTGGCTCACGAATCGCGATTGGGTCAATGGCAGATCCCTCTCCCTTCCCCAACCGGAGCACACAGTGGTGATGGATGCGTCCCTCCTGGAATGGGGTGGCTATTTGGGAGAGGCGGAGATCAGAGGCCTCTGGTCTCCGGCGGAGTCCCGGCTCCATATCAATCTTTTGGAGCTGCGGGCGATCCGACTTGCACTGAAGGCATTCCTTCCCTCTGTCCAGGGAAGTGTAGTGCAGGTGTTCACGGACAACACCACCGCCATGTGGTATTGCAACAAGCAGGGCGGGTGGGCTCGTGGACCCTATGTCAGGAGGCTCTGCGCCTCTGGACTTGGCTGGAACGTCAAGGCATTACCTTGGTGGTTCAACACCTGGCAGGTTCTCTGAACGCCAGGGCGGACAAACTCAGCCGCCGGTGCTTGATGGATCACGAATGGCGTCTGAACTCGGACGTGGCGCAAGGTCTCTTTCTGCAGTGGGGAGAGCCTTGGTTAGATCTATTCGCCACCGAAGAGAACGCGCAATGTCATCAGTTCTGCGCGTTGGAATTTCCAAGGCGGCACTCGCTCGGCGACGCTTTTCGTCGCGAGTGGAGTTGCGGTCTGTTGTACGCCTTTCCGCCTATACCACTTCTGCCCAGAGTGCTGAAGAAGATTCGGCGCGACCGGGCCCAAGTCATTCTTGTGGCTCCGGATTGGGCACGAAGATACTGGTATCCCGAGCTACTCAACATGGCGATCGATCCCCCGATCCGTCTGCCTCTTCGGGAGGATCTTCTGTCGCAACAGCAGGGGACGGTCCTCCACCCGAACCTGTCCAGCCTCCACCTCCATGCGTGGAGATTGAGTGGCGACAGTTGACAGCTTTCGATCTTCCTCCCGAAGTCTGTGATGTCATTCTGGCAGCCAGGCGTCCCTCCACTAAATCGGTATACGCCTGCAGGTGGAACAAGTTTGTGGCATTGTGCACAGCTAAGGCTGTGGATCCCCTTTCTGCCCCTCTTTCCGAAGTCCTCCTGTTCCTTCTTTCTTTGGCCCAGCAGGGCTCTGCTCTGGGCACTATCAAAGGTTATCTTTCGGCCATCTCCGCCTTTCTCGGGCTTCCAGATCAGCCTTCCTTGTTTAAATCTCCGGTTGTTAACCGTTTCCTGAAAGGCATTACGCACACGTTTCCTCGCGTGCCGTTCATTATGCCTCAATGGGATTTAAATCTGAAAGAGACACGTTAGTGACAGATTCCTTACCTTAGAATATCCCCAGGCGTCAGGCTGGATCCGGAAAGTTTTTTGCGTAGCAGTACCCTTGCGCGTCGGTAGGCGGCGTCGTGCGGCTCCGCGTCCGTCGTCGGCGTCGTGATCGCCGGGATGACGTCGCGGGCATTACTTAGGCGCCGCCCCTGCGCGCTGACGTCAGTTCTTCTTTTCCGCGCCAGCAAGCGCAGATCCGGGAAGAGCAGTGCCCTGGTCATTTTTGACCAAACTTTTTGGTGAATTTTTCACTGTTTTCTCAATCGACTTCAAGGTGTCGTAGGGATGCCCGGGTTTAAACTTTGCGGCGCCTGTGCTCGGATGATGTCCGTCACAGACCCGCATTGGGAGTGTCTCTTCTGCCTCGGCCGAGGCCACGACACGGAGTCTTGTACCGACTGCCAGGCCCTCAACCCGAAAGCTTTGCGAGAGCGGTCTCGAAAGCTCCTCGAGGCCCGGCATTCGGCTCCGCGAAGCCCCGGTCGCGTGAGAGGTCCAGGGGTCGATCGCGGAGTCCACACCGGTCGTCGGCATCGAAGTCTTCTTCGTCCGATAAGTCGAAACACAAAAAGTCCAAAAGCATCATCGCTCTGGGACTTCGCCTCGCCGGTCTCGCGACTCGGCTGAGGCCCCTCCGGCACCGTCCCCGCCCCAACGGCCCCGGACATGCCTGTGGAGTCGCCCCCGCAATACCCGTCCTTCCCGGGTTCGGGGCGGATCCGGCCCAAGTGCAGGAATTCCTGTCGGCCATGGCCCGCCTCTTCGGGCCTCCAGGTCCCTCCGGTGCGCCTTCGGGCCCCGCGGGCCCTGATGGGATTGCTCCGGCGTCGCCGACGGCTCCGGCCCCGGCGTCGCACGTGCCTCCAGCCTCGATCCCGGCTCCGGCTTCGGCCCCGGCCTCGATCCCGGCTCCGCAACCCCCATCAACGCCAGTCGACCTAACGACACCTCCGCCGGCGCCGATGTCTCCGGTGCCGTTCTCGACGCCGCCTGGGGCTCCGGGCGGCGTCGTTCCCCAGTTCCTTCCGGCTCCGGACATGGACCCGGACCGACGTCGCTCGACGCCGATTCCGGCGCCGATGAGACCTTGGGTCCCAAATGTCCCTCCTCCCCCTTATTTTGAACCTGAGGAGGACCAGGAGGACTGGGAGGGGTCTGATGACCCTCTGACACAGCAGTGTCAGTACGATGAGGACTGGACAGAGGGTCTAGGGGATGCCAGTGGTCTAGATACTTCCCCTGACACTGGCATGCTGTCTCCTCCCGTGGCTACGGAGGAGGGAGCCAATTTTGCAACGGTGTTGCGTAGGGCGGCTGGAGCCTTACATCTCCAACTCCCTACTGTGGCAGTCAAGACTAATCTCTTGACAGAGGTGCTTCAGCCGGCAGCCTCCTCTACGGAGACTGTGCTGCCGTTTAACGACGCCCTCACTGACGTTCTTTTGGTCGCCTGGTCCAAGCCCAACACAGGGGCTCCTGTGGATAGGAACGTGTCCCGACGCCATCGCCCAGCTCCGGGCGACCCCCTGTTTCTCTCTGTCCACCCCACCCCTGAGAGCTTGGTTGTCCAAGCCTCCGCTTCCCAAACCGCCTTCCCTACCGCCCCTCCGGATAGGGAATCCAAACGCCTGGATCAATTTGGGAAGAAGGGTTTTCTTCCTCCAGTGCTGGCTTGCGGTCCATCAACACCGCTTGCCTTTTGGGCCGATATACCCACTCCTTGTGGGATTCGGTGGCGAATGTTTTACCCCAGTGTTCTGAGGAGGTCCAGACACTGCTTTCCCGCGCCATTGCGGAAGGAAGGGATGCGGCCAAATACACAATACGATGTGGCCTTGATACCGCCGACTCGCTGGGCAGGTCTATTGCAACGACGGTGGCGCTACGACGCCACGCCTGGCTGAGAACCACTGGTTTTTCAGGGGATGTCCAGAATACTCTCATGGACATGCCCTTTGATGGAGTCGGTCTTTTTGGGTCCAAAGCAGACCATGCGTTGGAGCGCTTTAAGGACTCGCGGGCTACTGCAAAGTCCCTGGGCCTTTCTGCTACACGCCCTCCGCTGACTTCTGCTTTTTGCCCCTATCGTGGGGCGCCCCTTCACGTCAGCAGCCCAGCCACCGGCCCGCGCAGCAGGGGTCTTCGCGTGGCCGAGGACGTGGATTCCGCCGTGGCGGATCAGGCAACCAGCGTGCGGGTCAGGCCACCACCTCAAACCCGTCCGCGGCCTCCAAACCCTCCTAGTCCCTCCTTTCAGGTGCACAGTACGCCGGTAGGGGGCAGGGTCCGCCATCACCTTCCCCACTGGCGTACCATCACCTCGGACAGGTGGGTCTTGGACATTGTCCGAAGGGGCTACTCCCTCCCCTTCGAGTCCACCCCCCCCAGCCATGCCACCTCAATTCCACCGCATGTCAGGGGATCACTTGGTACTTCTGCAGAAGGAAGTCACAGCCCTCTTGGCCAAGAGGGCCATCGAGCATGTTCCGACCCCAGAAGTAGGGCGTGGTTGCTACTCCCACTACTTCCTGGTGCCCAAAAAGGACAAGGAGGACATGCGTCCTATCTTGGACCTCCGGAACGTCAATCGCTTCCTCCCGGAAGGAGAAGTTCTAGATGCTCACCCTAGCTCAGGTCTTGACTGCCCTCGATCCTGGAGACTGGTTGGTAGCGTTGGACTTGCAGGACGCATATTTCCACATCCCCGTCCTGCCGGCCCACCGGCGTTACCTTCGGTTCACGGTAGGCCCCGAGCGTTTTCAGTTCACCGTGCTCCCCTTTGGCCTTACCAGTGCCCCTCGGGTGTTCACGAAAGTGTTGGCGGTGGTCGCAGCTCATCTGCGCCGGGCAGGGGTTTCAGTCTTCCCCTACCTCGACGACTGGCTGCTGAAGGCGGGCTCGTCCCAGGCAGTCGTCTCCCACCTCCAGACTACGGCCGAACTCCTGCACTCGCTGGGGTTCTCCATCAATGTGCCGAAGTCGCATCTGATTCCCTCTCCACAGCTCCTTTTCATCGGAGCAGTTCTGGACACGACGCAGTTTCGGGCCTATCCTCCCGAACGGCGAGTCCGTGATATTCAGGCTATGATTCCAATCTTTCAGCCTTTATCCTGGGTTTCGGTACGGATGACCCTGAGGCTGCTGGGCCTCATGGCCTCCTGCATCCTGCTGGTCAATCATGCCAGATGGCATATGCGGGCTCTGCAGTGGGACCTGAAGTTCCAGTGGGCGCAGCACCAGGGCAACCTGTCCGATCACGTCCAGATCTCGGAGGGGACTGCAAAACAGTTGCAGTGGTGGCTCTCGAACCGGCAATGGGTCATGGGCAGATCCCTCTCCCTTCCCCAGCCAGAGCACACAGTTGTGACGGACGCGTCCCTTCTGGGATGGGGCGGTCACATGGGAGAGGCGGAGATCAGAGGCCTCTGGTCTCCGGCGGAGTCCCGGCTCCATATCAACCTTCTGGAGCTCCGGGCGATCCGACTTGCACTCAAGGCATTCCTTCCCTCTGTCAAAGGGAAGGTAGTGCAGGTGTTCACAGACAACACCACCGCCATGTGGTACTGCAACAAACAGGGCGGGGTTGGGTCGTGGACCCTTTGTCAGGAGGCTCTGCGCCTCTGGACATGGCTGGAACATCAGGGCATATTCCTGATGGTTCAACACCTGGCAGGTTCCCTGAACGCCAGGGCGGACGAACTCAGCCGCAGGTGCATGATGGATCACGAATGGCGTCTTCACTCGGAAGTGGCGCAAGGACTCTTTCTACAGTGGGGAGAGCCTTGGTTAGATCTATTCGCCACCGAAGAGAACGCGCAATGTCATCAGTTCTGCGCGTTGGAATTTCCAAGGCGGCACTCGCTCGGCGACGCTTCGTCACGAGGTGGAGTTGTGGTCTATTGTACGCCTTTCCGCCTATACCACTTCTACCCAGAGTGTTGAAGAAGATTCGGCACGACCGGGCCCAAGTCATTCTTGTGGCTCCGGACTGGGCTCGAAGAGTTTGGTATCCCGAGCTACTCAATATGAGCGTAGATCCCCGATCCGTCTGCCTCTTCGGGAGGATCTTCTGTCGCAGCAGCAGGGGCGGTCCTCCACCCGAACCTGTCCAGCCTCCAGCTGCTTGCGTGGAGATTGAGCGGCGGCAGTTGATTCCTTTCGACTTGCCTCCCGAAGTTTGTGATGTGATTCTGGCAGCCAGGCGTCCCTCCACTAAGGTGGTATACGCCTGCAGGTGGAACAAATTTGTGGCATGGTGCACAGCAAAGGCTGTGAATCCCCTTTCTGCCCCTCTTTCTGAGGTCCTTCTGTTCCTTCTCTCTCTGGCCCAACAGGGTTCTGCCCTGGGTACCATCAAGGGTTATCTTTGTGCTATCTCGGCCTTCCTCAGGCTCCCTGATCAGCCCTCCTTTTCAAGTCCCCTGTTGTTAACAGGTTCTTAAAAGGCATTACACACCTCTTCCCTCCTGTTCCGTTTGTGATGCCTCAGTGGGACTTGAACTTGGTTCTTACCTTTTTAATGTGCGCTCCCTTTGAGCCTCTACATAACTGTCCTCTTCGTCTTCTGACTCTGAAGACAGCCTTTCTGGTGGCCATCACCTCCGCTCGGCGGGTGAGTGAGCTCCAGGCTCTATCTTGTAAGCCTCCCTTTCTGTCTGTTCATCCAGACAAGGTTGTTCTTCGGACGCGTCCGTCCTTCTTGCCAAAGGTGGTTACTGCTTTCCACATTGGGCAGACCATCACTTTGCCCACCTTCTTTCCGCCTCCGCATCCTTCCACAGAGGAAGAGAGGCTCCACCGTCTGGACCCAAAACGTGCGCTCTCCTTCTATATCGACCGCACAAAACACTTCCGGGTGGATGACCAGCTCTTTGTTGGCTACGTGGGCGCCAAAAGGTCGGGCGGTGCACAAACGAACTATCTCCCGCTGGGTTACTTTGTGCATCAAGACCTGCTATTCTTTGGCTAAAAAGGAGCCTCCTGTTGGGCTGCGTGCCCATTCCACCAGGGCAACGGCTGCTACCACGGCCTTGGGCCGCGGTGTTCCGCTGCCGGTTATCTGTCAGGCAGCTACGTGGGCCTCGCTGCACACGTTTACAAAGCATTACTGCCTTGACAGTCAGGTCCGGAGGGACGGCTTCTTTGGCCGTTCTGTCCTCCAGGACTTCCTTGTCTGATCTTTGTTCGCAGACCCACCACCGGGGTTGGTATTGCTGGGGTATCTATTCTAAGGTAAGGAATCTGTCACTAACGTGTATCTTTCAGATGCACAAGTTACTAACTTGTGTAACGATATATCTGTAAGAGACAGTAGTTAGTGACAGATTCCTTACCGCCCACCCATCTTCCCCGTTCTGCGAACTGATTTCTAGGGTTAAGGACATCCCTTTCAGGGCCCTAGTATTTTTCAGACACCTATGTCAGCTTCTTGCATGGCTCTGCGTTCCTGGCGCGGAAAGTCGTGTACAGAACTGACGTCAGCGCGCAGGGGCGGCGCCTAAGTACTGCCCGCGACGTCATCCCGGCGATCACGACGCCGATGACGGATGCGGAGCCGCACGACGCCGCCTACCGACGCGCAAGGGTACTGCTACGCAAAAAACTTTCCGGATCCAGCCTGACGCCTGGGGATATTCTAAGGTAAGGAATCTGTCACTAACTACTGTCTCTTACAGATATATCGTTACACAAGTTAGTAACTTGTGCATCTTGTTTTGACATATCTGATGTGCGCTCCCTTCGAGCCCCTTCTTCATACCTGTCCTTTGCGTCTTCACTCTCAAGACGGCTTTCCTGGTAGCTATCACCTCTGCCAGAAGAGTGAGTGAGCTCCAGGCTCTTTCTTTCAAACCTCCTTTCCTTTCTGTTCATCCAGACAAGGTGGTTTTACGGATCCGTCCTTCTTTCTTGCCAAAGGTTGTCACGCCCTTCCACATCGGGCAGACCATCACTTTGCCCACCTTCTTTCCGCCTCCGCATCCTTCAAAAGAGGAAGAGAGGCTCCATCGTCTGGACCCAAAACGTGCGCTCTCGTTCTATCTCAAGCGCACACAACAGTTCTGGGTGGATGACCAGCTCTTTGTTGGCTACATGGGCGCCAAAAAGGTCGGGCCGTGCACAAACACACCGTCTCTCGGTGGGTTGTTTTGTGCATCAAAGCGTGTTATTCCTTGGCTAAAAAGGAGCCTCCTGTGGGGCTGCGTGCCCATTCTACCAGGGCGACAGCAGCCACTACTGCCTTGGGACGCGGCGTCCCCTTGCAGGATATTTGTCAGGCAGCTACGTGGGCCTCGCTGCACACATTTACCAAGCATTACTGCCTTGACAGAGACGGCTTCTTTGGCCGTTCTGTTCTCCGTGACTTTCTGGTGTAATCCATTCGCAGACCCTCCACCGGGGTTGGTATTGCTGGGGTATCTATTCTAAGGTAAGGAATCTATCACTAAGGTGTCTCTTTCAGATGCACAAGTTACTACTTGTGTAACGATATATCTGTAAGAGACATTAGTTAGTGATAGATTCCTTACCGCCCCACCCATCCTCCCCGTTCTGCGAACTGATTTCTAGGGTTAAGGTCATCCCTTTCAGGGCCCTAGTTTCATGGCACCAATGGTAAGTTTCTTGCATGGCTCTGCGTTCCTGGCGCGGAAAGTCGTGTACAGAACTGATGTCAGCGCGCATGGGTGGCGCCTAAGTAGTCTCCGTGACGTAATCTCGGCGCTTACGACGCCAGCGATGGACGCGGAACCGCACGACGCCACCTACTGACGCGCAGAGGTACTGCTAACGAAAAAACTTTCCGGATCCAGTCTGACGCCTGGGGATAATCTAAGGTAAGGAATCTATCACTAACTAATGTCTCTTACAGATATATCGTTACACAAGTAGTAACTTGTGCTTCTATGGCATTCTTAGGAAATATACCCATAGATGACATGCAAAGCTACAACATGGTCTACACCTCACACATTCACAAAACACTATTGCGTAGATGTGTTAGCATGACAACAAGCTAGAGTGGGCCAGGCAGTTTTACGTACACTATTTCAGACCACTGCAACAGATACAGGTAAGCCACCGCTTTGGGAGATTACTACTATATAGTCTATGCATAGCATATGATCTATAGCTCAAATGCCTCGAACGGAAAATGCTACTTACCCAGTATGCATCTGTTCTTGGCATATAGAGCTGTAGTGTCATATGCGCCCACCCACCTCCCCTGTTGCAGTAATATCTTACTTAGATACATGCATTCATGGACATCTCCTTTTACTACTCCTACTATCTCCATTATCACCCTCTGCGGGAAAACAATCTAACAATGGAGTCGATGCCCATGCGCACTATCACCGAAAGGAGGAGTCACCTACCTCGTGACTGGAAAGACTTCTTCGAAGAAAAACAAAGTGCAAACATCCGGACCCAACACTAGATGGCGATATATGCATAGCATATATGACTCTACAGCTCTATATGCCAAGAACAGATGCATACTGGGTAAGTAGCATTTTCCTTCCAGGCTGTTCATCCGGACAAAGTTGTCCTCCGCACTAGGCCTTCTTTCCTTCCCAAAGTGGTTACCGCTTTCCATATAGGACAGACCATCTCTTTGCCAACCTTCTTTCCGCCTCCGCATCCTTCTAAAGGGGAAGAGAGGCTCCACCGTCTGGATCCAAAACGTGCGCTTTAGTTCTATCTGGATCGCACAAAACAATTCCGGGTGGATGACCAGCGCTTTGTTGGCTATGTGGGTGCCAAGAAAGGTCGGGCCGTGCAGAAACGAACCATCTCCAGATGGGTCGTTCTTTGCATCAAGATCTGCTATTCCTTAGCGAAAAAGGAATCTCCTGTGGGGTTGCGTGACCATTCCCCCAGGGCGACGGCAGCCACAACTGCTTTGGGACCTGGAGTCCCCCTTCTTGACATTTGCCAGGCAGCTACGTGGGCTTCACTGCACACGTTTACCAAACACTACTGCCTGGACAGCCAAGTCCGGAGAGACAGCTTTTTCGGCCGTTCAGTTCTCCAGGACTTTCTGGTGTGAATTTGGTTCGCAGACCCACCACCGGGGTTGGTATTGCTGGGGTATCTATTCTAAAGTGAGGAATCCATAACTAATTGTCTCTTTCAGATGAACAAGTTACTTACCTTCGGTAACGATATATCTGTAAGAGACATAGATTACTTATGGATTCCTCACCGCCCCATCCATCCTCCCCGTTCTGCGAACTGACTTCTAGGGTAAGGGACTCCCTTTCAGGGCCCTAGTTATCGTGCACCAGTGGTCAGGGTCTTGCATGGCTCTGCGCTTCTGGCGTGGAATGTCGTGTAAAGAACTGACGACAGCGCGCGAGGGCGGCATCTAAGTAGATTCCGCGACTTCATTCTGGCGACCACGACACCAACGACGAACGCAGAGTCGACCGACGCCACCTATCGACGCGCAGAGGTACTGCTGAGGAAAAAATTCTCCGTATCCAGTCTGGCGCCTGGGGGTAATTCTAAGGTGAGGAATCCATAACTAATCTATGTCTCTTACAGATATATCGTTACCGAAGGTAAGTAACTTGTTCTTCACTAATCCAGGCAACCCTTATGGTGATTTTAGTGGTCTCTGATAACCTTTGAAAGCTCTCAAAGTCGTAGCTGTGGAGAGCAGCCTTCAGGCTTATCTTGAAGGAGTGTAAAGCAACTTGTTTATAAAAATAGGTCTTATTTATTACACACACTATCACTAACACATTGGTATATCTCCTACCCGGAGATATCAACACAATATACAAGAATACTTTGCAATAATCCGGTGTGTAGCACAAATATACACTAGTGTCCAGGAGGAGACCAAACCATATATTAAGAAAGTGGAATGCGAACGGCAACAGAGAATGGGACTTGGACCAGAAGACCCAGAGGAGCCGGGGACACAAGGAACAATCCAAGTTAAGTACCCAGGGACCCCACGGAGGCTGTGTACAGAGTGGAAACACAGCTGCATGCCCAATGGAAGTCAATGGAGAAGTCGCAGTTGCAGTTTTAAAGAAGGACCCTTCCCGGAGGACCCCGAAGAAACTCTTTGAAAGACAGAAGGTTGGAGAGCCACCCACCCGTGGATGCCCCAGGAACCACCTTACCTGCCCCAGGGAAGCAGTGTGCATAAGGGTGAAGTGATGTCGTAACCTGCTGTAGACAGCAATGTGAGACTTCGAAGAAGATGCCTCTGGAGAAGACTGCGAAGGAATCTGGTGGAATCAAGGGTGGATTCTGGAAGTGAAGAATCTGCAAGCAGAGGGGACAGAGTCTATGCCACTCGGAGGTGACCAGGAGGCACAGAGACACAATGCCCATGATGTTGGGAGGGTCAGAAGGGAAGACTGTGACCTTGTCGCGGCAGCTCTGAGGACCAGGCAAGACTGAAGAAGCCCAGGAGCCTTGCACGAGCTGCCCCACATCCGATGTCGGTGTCTAGGTGATGGGTGTCCGGCAGGAGCACCAACAAGCCTTGGTAGCCGCAAATGGCGTGGAAAGCGAAAAGATGCAGACATTGGGACTAGCAAGGTCCAAGGGACTCACCAAGTGCAGGAGAGTCAGAGCAGGCCTCGAGCAAGCAGGGGAGCCCACTGAAGCTAAGGAAAACCCTCACGAGGACCCACAGGCCGAAGGCACAGGAGTCACAAGAGAACCTTGGGCAGCTCACCAAAGATGGAGGCCCACGGTGCAAGGGATGCAGTGAGGACGTTGATCTTCGAGGGATGAGGTGCTGGAGGCTGAAGCTTCTTGTATCCCAGAGATCTCTGGAGTGCAGAGCCAACAAGCATTGGCAACGGCAAGTCGACACGGTGCACAGTTTTGTCCCAGCAGCTCCGACGAGGCGTACTGTCCTCAAAATTGCAGGGAAGACAGGTCAGGCCTCTAGATTGCTGCAGAACCACCACCTGTGTTGCTGGGCCTCGGGAAGTCCGTAGGACGACAGGAGCAGCAGACCGGTTAGGTTTGTTGCAGTGCCTGCAGATGCAGGGGAGTGACTCCTTCACTCCAAGCGAGATTACTTCGGATGTCCTTGATGCCCACAGGTCTTCTGGCGAACCTGGATGAAGCACGACACAGACCAGGCAGAAGACTTGAAGAACAGCGAGACCAGGAGCAGCTGGAGTCTTCCTTGATGCAGTCGCAGTTCCTTCGAAGTCCAACAAAGTCTGAGTGTCCAGACGGTTGAAGAGTGTCTTGGTTTCAGAGGTGAGTCTTGCTCCACAATGAATTTGACGACCCACTCACAGGGGAGCCCTTAAGTACCCTAGGGAAAGGGGTGGAAGGGCTCTGGGGTCGCTCACAGAGGAATGACTGGACAGAGGGGAGGATTCTTCCCTGTCCTTTGTCCAGTTTCACGCAAAGGGTTCCTGAACTGGCTCAAACTGGAGAATGCAAGGAGTAGGGGGGGGGCACCAAATGTGCCTTTCAATGCAGTCTGGTGGTGCTGAAAAGCGCCCCCCACCCCAATAAACCAAGTCTTGTCTGGGACCTGGTCACACCTCCCTGTGACAGGAAACCTATTGTTCTACCTTGCCCTGCTCACCGCTCTTTATGGTAGAGAGACTGTCTAGCTGCAGATTCCTCACTAACTCTCCCATACAGTGATTGGACTCTACCCTTTAATGAGATTCCAAGTCTAGGAATATTCACACTGCTCACGACTAATGCGTTCTTCGGGCTCGGCGTCTCGGAGTAAGGACCACCTTGAAAGCAACTGACAGCATACAGGGGTGGTCCATATATGGGCTCTGCTCGTCATTTCCAGAGTGGAACAGCTTCAGTGCGGAGCTGCACAACGCCACCTGACAGCATGCCAAGGTACTGCTGAAAAGTTTCTGGATCCCGCCTGACGTCTGGGGAATATTCAAAATGTGAGAAATCTTCTACTAAAAAGTCTCTACCAGAAAGTGTTACCAGAGGTTAGTAACTTGTTCTTCACAATGCACAGGTGCACCATACTGCGTTTACTCACCACTCCATAATACTCTCACCTGCTGTGCGAAAAACAATCTAACTTGGAGTTTGTGACCATGCGCATTGCCAACTAAGGGTGGAGTCTCAGTGCAGCCTGTGACTCTAAACACTTTCTTCACAGAATAAAAACTTGCAAACATAAAGCCCAACACTAGATGGCAGGAGTAGGCAGAGCATGTAAATCTACAGCACTACTCTACAAACAGATGCTTGGACTGTAGAAAAATGGTGCTTAGTAAATGGACTTGAAACTTTGTTCTCTCGATCTCGCTCAGC
Organism: Calotriton arnoldi; assembly: GCA_963921515.1. Classification (NCBI taxonomy): domain Eukaryota; kingdom Metazoa; phylum Chordata; class Amphibia; order Caudata; family Salamandridae; genus Calotriton; species Calotriton arnoldi. Next base: position 1,674,681 of record CAWUFW010001608.1, read on the forward strand.
TCTTAACCCCCACCATCCCTCCTCCAGCACCCTACATGCTCTACCACCTTCCTTAGTGATATTCCCAAGTACTAAATGGCTACCTTTCTGCTATTTCGGCCTTTCTCAGGCTCCCTGATCAGCCCTCTCTTTTCAAGTCCCCTGTTGTAAATAGATTTCTTAAAGGCATTACACACCTTTTTCCTCCTATTCCTTTCGTGATGCCTCAGTGGGACTTGAATTTGGTTCTTACATACCTGATGTGCGCTCCCTTTGAGCCACTTCATAACTGTCCTCTTCATCTCTTGACCTTGAAGACTGCTTTCCTAGTGGCCATCACCTCCGCTAGGCGAGTGAGTGAGCTCCAGGCTCTTTCTTGTAAGCCTCCTTTCCTATCAGTCCATCCGGACAAGGTTGTGCTCAGGCCCCGTCCTTCCTTTTTGCCAAAAGTGGTTACGGCCTTTCACATTGGGCAGACTATTACCTTGCCCACCTTCTTTCCGCCTCCGCATCCTTTCAGAGAGGAAGAACGGCTCCATCGTCTGGACCCAAAACGTGCGCTCTCCTTTTATCTCAACCGCACACAGTAGTTCCGGATGGATGACCAGCTCTTTGTTGGCTACGTTGGCACCAAGAAAGGTCGGGCGGTACACAAGAGAACTATCTCCCGCTGGGTTCTCTTATGTATCAAAGCCTGTTACTCTTTGGCTAAAAAAGAACCTCCGGTGGGGCTGCGTGCTCACTCCACCAGAGCTACTGCAGCCACTACTGCATTGGGACGTGGTGTCCCCCTGCAAGACATCTGTCAGGCAGCCACGTGGGCCTCGCTGCACACGTTTACCAAGTACTTTTGGCTGGACAGCCAAGTCCGGAGAGACGGCTTCTTCGGCCGTTCTGTTCTCCGCGACGTTCTGATGTGATCTTAGTTCGCAGACCCACCACTGGGGTTGGTATTGCTGGGGTATCTATTCTAAGGTAAGGAATCTATCACTATGTGTTTCTTTCAGATGAACAAGTTACTTACCTTCGGTAACGATATATCTGTAAGAAACATTAGTAGTGATAGATTCCTTACCGCCCCACCCATCCTCCCCGTTCTGCGAACTGATTTCTAGGGTTAAGGTCATTACTTTCAGGGCTCTAGTTTCAATGCACCAGTAGCGCATGCGACGTCATCTCGACGACCACGACGCCAACGACGGACGACGCCACCTACCGACGCGCTGGGGTACTGCTGACGAAAACTTTCCGGATCCAGTCTGACGCCTGGGGATATTCTAAGGTAAGGAATCTATCACTACTAATGTTTCTTACAGATATATCATTACCGAAGGTAAGTAACTTGTTCTTTTGCTGTTTAATTGTTCATTAATCATGTTTCAAAAGACTGCACTGTGCACAATCATGATGCTTGCCATGTAGTCTTTCTTTTGTTTAAAATCTTATTCTTTCAAACTTTCAGATTATCAGAATACTTGTAACGATTGTGTTCCAGTGCTGTATAATGAGTTGTCCTCTTTTTCCACCAGGTATTATCCCACAGCTCTTCTCTCGTCTAAATCACCCTGAAGTGTATGTTCGCCAAAGCATTTGTAATTTGTTGTGCAGGGTCGCTCATGATTCTCCCCATCTAATTTTGTATCCAGCAATTGTTGGTACAATATCACTCAGCAGTGAATCCCAGTCCTCTGGTAAGTAAATTCCATATGAGACAACACTACTGCTATTGAGAAGTAGTGAAAATAAATTACACTGAATATTTTTAATATTACTGTTGAGTAATATTTTATATGACAATGAAAACCTACATGTTAAGTCTGAATTTGAATGCAGAAGACACCTTGGGTAGTTTTTGTGCAATTCTTTGTTTTGAATATATTTATATTGGTCTAGCCTCCTCCCTTATCTTTTTAGAGACCACCAAGTGATACCCCTCTTTGCAGTCAGTTATTAGTTTGATACATTTTGGTTTCCTTTCCTGTTTTCTATGGCTCAGTAACTTTTTACTGTTGTCCCAATATGTTGTTCTCTACTAGGTAAACCTTGAAATTGCCTCCGATGTTTAAATCAGTGCTTTCTGTTGGAATCCGTTGCATACTGGATTTTGAATGGTAGATCTCGAAGCTGCTGTATTCAAAATGACAAACCACTCTTGCCAAGTTTGATTTCTTGCAATTTGTATGTTACAATAACATTTTCATCCAGGAAATCTTCATAAAACATTTACATAAAACCGCATCCTATTCTTGGAAAAATTTGTATCCATTTCTGGCAATCATGTGAGTAGAATTAAATTATCCACATCCATAGTGGATGGAGCAAGAGATGAGTAAGTCAACAAGGGAAAATGGAGTGGTGGTCACATGAGAGAATTGATGGGTTTTCAGCAGGTGGCTGTTGAGTATGATTCAAGTGATGACATGATGTGAAGTGAGAGGACATTTGGGATTGAAGCCCAATGCTGCTTAGTTTACGGGAGCCAGAGATAGCTTAAGAAAATTGCAAAAAGGGAGCATTTGTTTATACACAACCACCAATGTACAATTTGCTCTAATTTCAGGACCTCTGTGGTAATCTGACGTGTTAAAAGACAAGCTGGTGCAAGGAGCAAGAGTTCTAAGCTCTTTTCCTAGCGTCTCTTGACTGCTTAATTGCTCTGCAAAGCGATACCAAAGGGGATGATGGACGGAGCGCTGGAGCAAATCAAACACTCACCCCCAGTCAACTGATCTGGGTTTAATCCATCATCATTCTTTAGCTCACTCCACCACCCCAGTTCAGACATGGCCATATGCAAATCAGTCTGACCCTGTGCCTCATGGGAACAGTCCAGCCCGAACTGCCAAGCCATGTCTTCCCTGGACCGGAAACAAGCATCCCGGGACCGGTTTCTGGCTAATCAGCCGTCATCAGCCAGGCTAGCTTGAATCCAGTGGCAAAGTGAGCAAGGGACCCACGTCTGGGCATACCCTGCCAACTTAGGGCGAACAAAGCGATACCAAAGGGGATGATGGACGGAGCGCTGGAGCAAATCAAACACTCACCCCCAGTCAACTGATCTGGGCTTAATCCATCATCATTCTTTAGCTCACTCCACCACCCCAGTTCAGACATGGCCATATGCAATTCAGTCTGACCCTGTGCCTCATGGGAACAGTCCAGCCCGAACTGCCAAGCCATGTCTTCCCTGGACCGGAAACAAGCATCCTGGGACCGGTTTCTGGCTAATCAGCCGTCATCAGCCAGGCTAGCTTGAATCCAGTGGCAAAGTGAGCAAGGGACCCACGCCTGGGCATACCCTGCCAACTTAGGGCGAACAAAGCGATACCAAAGGGGATGATGGACGGAGCGCTGGAGCAAATCAAACACTCACCCCCAGTCAACTGATCTGGGTTTAATCCATCATCATTCTTTAGCTCACTCCACCACCCCAGTTCAGACATGGCCATATGCAAATCAGTCTGACCCTGTGCCTCATGGGAACAGTCCAGCCCGAACTGCCAAGCCATGTCTTCCCTGGACCGGAAACAAGCATCCTGGGACCGGTTTCTGGCTAATCAGCCGTCATCAGCCAGGCTAGCTTGAATCCAGTGGCAAAGTGAGCAAGGGACCCACGTCTGGGCATACCCTGCCAACTTAGGGCGAACAAAGCGATACCAAAGGGGATGATGGATGGGTTTTTGAACCCGAAACCGGTCCCAGGATGCTTGTTTCCGGTCCAGGGAAGACATGGCTTGGTAGTTCGGGCTGGACTGTTCCCATGAGGCACAGGGTCAGACTGATTTGCATATGGCCATGTCTGAACTGGGGTGGTGGAGTGAGCTAAAGAATGATGGTGGATTAAACCCAGATCAGTTGACTGGGGGTGAGTGTTTGATTTGCTCTAACGCTCCGTCCATCATCCCCTTTGGTATCGCTTTGTTCGCCCTAAGTTGGCAGGGTATGCCCAGACGTGGGTCCCTTGCTCACTTTGCCACTGGATTCAAGATAGCCTGGCTGATGAGGGTTTTTGAACCCGAATCCGGTCCCAGGATGCTTGTTTCCGGTCCAGGGAAGACATGGCTTGGCAGTTCGGGCTGGACTGTTCCCATGAGGCACAGGGTCAGACTGATTTGCATATGGCCATGTCTGAACTGGGGTGGTGGAGTGAGCTAAAGAATGATGGTGGATTAAACCCAGATCAGTTGACTGGGGGTGAGTGTTTGATTTGCTCTAACGCTCCGTCCATCATCCCCTTTGGTATCTAATTGCTCTGCAAAGCAACTACTATTCCGCTCACTTGGACCCTCCAATAACTAAACCACTATTACCATGACGTGGCAATTGTGTGCTGAAAATCAGAACAAATGGTTGTGCATACTGTGGGTATGTTTCAAAGATGCACTATATTCAGAGGAATAGTGTAGTACTTTAGCATTTTTACATGAGAGAGAGTACTTTTTGTAGATACTTCAACTTGCAGATTCCTCACTTGTGGAACGATTCCAGGCGTCAGACTGGATTAGAAAACTTCAAAGCTCTCACACCGCCAGTAGGCTGGCACTATGCCCACAGACACTGCATGGAGTATAGTTAAGTCACCCTTACTGCAGGCCTTACAGCCCTAAGGCAGGGTGCACTATACTACAGGTGCGGCATAACTGCATAAGCAGATATGCCCCCATGCTGGTCAGCCCTATTGCTGCCTGTACAAGTGAACAGGGAAGCCATAGGGAGATCATGTGCTGGACACTGGTGAAAACGAGTTCCCCAGCTACACGATGGCTTCACTGAAAATAGGGATGTTTGGTATCAAACATCTCATATTAATGAACCCACACTGAATCCAGTGCTGGGGGCCTTTGTGCTCAGGAGGTCAGGAACAAAGCCTGCTTGGGAATGGGATGCTCACACTCTCTCCCACAGGATGACCTGCTAATAAGCATTCCAAGGCCGGGGTGCTTCAAAGAAGCCACCGCCTTTGTAATGTGGATCTGGCTCCCCGCACAGGCGAGGAAGCCGACCGCCTTTGTCCAGAGCCCTTTGGCACCTGTAGAGGTGGGGAAATTATCTAGTCAGGGAGGTGTGCCTACCCTCGGGCTAGTACCACCCCTAAGGTGGGCTACCTGAAGTGGACATGCCTTTTCAGAGTTGGCCATCTTGAAGATGGCAAACTTAGGAATTCTAAGACAGGGTTATGCCCACTTCCCTCAGGATGTGGTCATATAGGGGCCATAGTGACTCCGAGGGTAGGTAGCCCCCTCGCTACTACCCTACACTCCCCTAACGCCCCTAAATACAGTATTTAGGGGAGCCCCTGGCATCCAGAGAATCGGATACTGCCCACATGAAAGAAGACGGATGCGAGTAGTCACAAAGCGCAATAACAGAAGATCTAGCTACTGACTTGGCGCAACCCTTGTCTGACTGCCTGCTGACTTCAACAGTTGCACCCAAATCCGACTTGTCCTGCAGCTGCTTTGTCTCCAAAGCCTGGGAAATTCACCAGTGCTTCACTCAGGAACCAAGAACTCCTGTGGGACAGCGGACCTGTTCCCCTGCATCCTGCAGGCACCAAAGTCTGAGCTGTGAGGCTCTAAGACCACAGAAACCCATCGCCGGAAAGCACCACTGCACCCGAGCAGCTTAGTCGAAGCTGAAGTGGGCCAACGGTTCCAACGTGGTACCCAGACCCTCCAAATTCGAAGCCCACCTTGGGTTTCCCCACTGTGGACTCCTCGATGACGCCTGCAGTTTCTGTTCACAGGCCCCCTCTACTGCGACTGCTCCTGGTAGGAAAAACCCGACGCCTAAGGACACCTGTGCACCCATCACCCCTGGCCTGTGGAGGAGAGGACCAAAGGTGCCCCCATGTCCCTGAGCATCGTGTGGCTTGACCCCTCCCCCCTCCAATTGGTTCAGCCCGACTGGCCTCCCAGTCAAAGCCTGCAGCCTCTTTTCGCGAAGACCGATCCCTATTGACTTCCATCGAACACCCTACGCTGATTTGCATCTCTGCACCTGGCCGCCCTAGTGCCGCTAGTGGTGTCTGGCTGGTGTAGCCTTGGACCTTGCCCTCCACTCACCTTAAGTCCCGGAGATTGGTCTCATATGTCGCTGTACTGTACCGGAATCCGGTACTTGTTTTTCTGCCTATAGGATAACATTGCAGCTTCTGAAAAATGCACCGTTGACCTTCTAAATCCTAAAGTATTTCTATTGCAAAAATGTACATAACTTATCGCACCCCCACCCCCCAAATGCCCTTGATTCCAGGGGTTCTCAAAAATGTTTGCCAAGACTGGACCCATGTCAGTCTCATTGCCTGGATTGGCCATGAAGGTTGTGGTATGCGGATCTTCTGCGCTACTCCATGTGTCTCCCACTATAGCTTCCAATCGAGACGGGCCTTTTTTCCCCAGTCGTGAGGAAATGGTTCTCCACCCCATTCTCTGAGGCCTTCACCTACATACTTGGAGATTGAGCGGTGACATCTGAATTCCTTTCGGTTTCCACTGGATGTGGTAGACTTTCTCTTATCAGCCCGTCGCCCCTCCGCCAAATCTGCTTACTGGGGCAGATGGAGTAACTATGCTGCATGGTGTGCAGACAGTAATGTGGACCCCTTGCAGGCCAAGCTGTCTCGGGTCCTGCAATGCACACTTTCTCTTGCTTAGAGGGGCTGTGCAATATGGACTGTCGACGGGGTATTTAGCTGGAATGTATGACGGTATTCTGCATGCGTTTAGGACGCATGCGTTCCGAATGCCGTCTTTTGTATGAACGCGTCTTTAGGACACATTTGTTCAGCGCGCAAGTCGTTTTAATGACTTGCCTTAGGGGAGTGCTGGATGTTGGAATAGTTTAATTTACTATTCCAACTCCAGTCTGCGCAACAGTAGGGGGAAGGTGTTGGACTTTAAATCCATCACCATTCCACCAATGTGCCCCCCTAAAAGCAAGTTGTTGTTACGACTTGCGTGCTGAACGAATGCGTGCTAATGCTGCGTTTGTTCTATTGCCGGAGCTGTGCTGGCACAGCGTGATTCCGGCTTCGTCCGAAAGGACGTTTCCCATTTAGCTGCCTTGTTTGCATTTCTCTTTCTGCCAGACCAGCCATCCTTTTTCAACTGCCCTATTGTTTTGCCTTTTTTGAAGCTTTTGATGAACATGTATCCTCCAACCCCCTTTGTTTGCGTCGATGTGACCTTAATTTAGTCTTGACTTAAGTTATGTGGAATCTGTGCCCCTACTTAGTTGTCCCCAAAGGAAAACTGTTATCTGATGAAGTCTTCTAGCCGCAGATTCCTTACCTTTGATTATCCCCAGGCATCAGACTGGATCCGGAAGATTTTCAAGCGGTACCCCTGCGCCGGTGGTGGTGTTTTGTTTAGTGCCTATATAGGTGCCACCTTGGTGCACGGAAGGCCGTTCTTTCCTTTCTGCGTCAGATAGCGCTAATCTGGATTGAGCTATCCCTCAGTCTCTTTTTGACTCTCCTTTTTTGACTTTTTGTTTACCTTTTTTCTGAGATTTTTCTCCTGGTGTGAGAAGGTCACCTAAGAAGCCCCATGCGGGGCCTGTCACAGGCTAATGTTGGTGATAAACCCCCATTTAATGTGTTTGTGGCGCCTGGAGCCGGGACATGACTTCAAGGCATGTGAGGACTGCCCTGCCATGCACCCAAAGGCGCTGAGGGAGCGATCCCTCAAGCTCATCGCCGCCCGACGTCGGTCGATTCCGACGCTCGAGGTCGCGGTTGCGTGGGAGGCCCCGGGACCGTTCGCGGAGCCCCTTTTAAAGTGTGTTGTCTCATTCGAAGTCATCGGGTAAGTCCCACATGCCTAAGAAGTTCAAACACTCTTCAACTTCCCTGCGTCCGTTGAAGTCATCCAACGAGACGCGGGAGCGTCTGCAATCCAGGGCCCGTGAGTTGCCACTGTCTGAAGCTGGGTCCGTTCCACGCTTCCCCGATTTTGCCGGAGCGATCCCCACCCAGCTAAAGGAGTTTTATGAGGCCATTCACCTCATTTTTGGGCGTCTTGAACCCTCTTGAGTGCCTTCGGGCCACACAGGCGCGGGAAGGGCCCTTACTGGGACCGTGCCGGCGGGTTCACCCTCAGCCCAGTAGGGCCCCAAGAATCCCTCTGGGGAACCAGAGCGGAGCCATATGCACCACAGAGACCTTCCTCAGCACCCACTCCAGTGTCGCGACACCCCTAGGTGTGCATTCCCCATCATCATACCCTACTATGACACAGAGCCGGATGAGTATCGTCCGACACCGCATCCAGTGCTGACAGAGGACATCTCCCCGAAGAGGAGCCAGTGCATTATTTAATAGATAGGCCTGGAGAGGAAGAAATTTAGGAGGGGTCTATGGACCCTTGTGAGTAAGAACCAGTTGAGGAGGACAACTGGTATGAGGAACTGGATGAGGCCAGTGGGTTAGACATCTCACCAGACACTGGCCTGGTTTCCGCTCCTACTGTGGCTACGGAGGAGGGAGCCTCATTTGCTATGGTGGTTCACAGGGCTGCTGAGGTCCTGGACCTTAACCTGCCTTCGGTAGCAGTCAAAACTAATGTTTTGATGGAGGTGCTTCAGCCAGGAGTTTCCCCCCCTCAGAACCTTTGCTTCCATTTAATGAAGCCCTTATGGACGTCCTACTTTGGCCTGGTCCAAGCCCTGCATATGGGATCCTGTGAATAGGACGATTGCCCTCCGCCATCGCCCCGCTTTGGAGGATCCCAGTGTCCTCTCCCAGCACCCCACCCCGAAGAGCTTGGTGATCTAAGCCTCCTGCATCCCGCATTCACCCTGGTGAGTTCCCTACCTCCACCTGATAGCTGGAGTGGTAGGGAACTCAAGAGGCGGATAGGGAATCCAAGAGGCTGGACACCTTCAGTAAGAGAATGTTCTCTTCAACCAGCCTGGCACTCCAGTCGGTGAACACCGCATGCATATTGGCCCATTATTTCCATACTCTTTGGGATTCAGTTGTGCAACTGCTGCCTACGGACTCAGAGGAGGCCCAGGCCATACTCTCTCACGCGGTTGCTAACAGGAGAGATGCAGCAAATCCTCCATCAGATATGGACTTGACACGATCACTCGCTAGGCAGAGCGACTTCGTAGTCTGTGGCATCGCAGCGCAACGTCTAACTGAGAACATTTGTTTTTCAGGGGATGTCCAGACTTCCCTCATGGACATGCTCTTTTATGGGTCTAGCCTATTTGGAGAGGAAGCAGATTCAGTGCTCGCATGCCTCAAGGACAGCAAGACTACAGCCAGGTCCTTGGAGTTGTCTATGGCCCCCTCGTCCACCTTCGATGACTACAGAAGTGGTCTCCAGCTATGCCCATGCCCACAGCTAACCGGCTTCCCAGCCTTTTTGTGGCAGAGTGCGTGGTTCCCAGCGACCACATGGTACAGGTGAACTGGCATTCAGATCAGTCCACCACCATCTCGGCAGCCGCTGCCTCCAAGTCCTTTTAGTTTGCTCTCAGACCATCATGGGCACCCAGTGTCAGGATACACCATCACCTCCCCTACTGGAGGTCAGTAACATCAGACCGTTGTGTACTACAGATTGTCCAAAGGGTCTACTCCCTCCCCTTTGTGATACCCACACAGCCCATTCCATCCACTTACGACCGGCTGACTGAGGACCATCTCTCCTTGCCCCGTCAATAAGTGCAGGCTCTCTTGGCCAAGGGAGCCATAGAGTCTGTGCCGGCATCAGAAGTAGTGTATACCAAATGACAACGTCTCAACAGGTAATGATAAAAGACAAATACAGAAAGCATGCACAATAGTTGTGAGAAGGACGAGACAGGGAAGCAATAATGCTTATTGCACTAAATGCACAGAGCAGTCTATATTAGAAATAAGGTGAACAAATTCAATTATGGCACTATATAACAATAGATGTACATGTAACCTGTACTTACTTGTGCACATGGGTGCTCGTCAAAAAGCAAGGTGAGCGGTGCAGGTGACAAGTGAGACAGCAAAAAAACGGCGCAAAGTAAACCTAACTAACAATATATACAAAGACTTTTTGCTTCTCTAATGGTTCATATTCATTTACAAGAGTTTATAGGTAAGAGGTAGATTACATGGCTGGGTGCAAAAGTCCTTTAAGCAAGTCATTTAACTGAGAGTTAAGTTGGCATGTGTCGCACATAGGAAATATTTCCAATATAATTAATCATGTCCAGTAGGGTAGAAGATTAGTTTTGCACAGAATTAAAATTGCTGCAACTTTATAAATATCCCTAGTTGTGTGTGTTCCTGTTTTTTTTCCCCCCATTATTTGTTGAATGTAATTTCCTTAGAGTAGCTCTCAACTTGTGTCTTCCTCTGAAAGTATGAAATCTACAATGGTACTTTCTCATCTTTTATCTAGGAAACAAACTCTCCTCAGCAATACCCACCTTGCTTGGAAGTATTCAAGGAGAAGAGATGTTGGAAGGTGATGATTGTGATGTGGGAAGTCCTCCAGCTTCTCAGGAAAGCAGCATGGATGAATTGAACAGTGGCTTAAATGAAGACCAAGCAATGATGCAAGACTGCTACAGCAAAATTGTAGACAAATTGTCCTCTGCAAATCCAACAATGGTGTTACAGGTAGAGGCTCCATTTTTAGACTATTTTCAATCATTCCTCCCTTTACCTTTAGTGTATGTGATTGTTTAGACAGACAGTAATTTGCAGGAAAATGTCCAAAGACGTTAGTGTATAGACCAATAGTCGTGACACTTTATCCTTTAACCATAGTTTCAGTTCTTCACTGTGGGTAAAATATGCAAAAGTTTAACTGCTCAACTGAGGTTAAGGGCATGACGTCCATCTACTTCCTGTGGACATGCTGTGCATTCGGAGGACCTGTGTGGAGATGGTCTCGGCTCGAAAACAGATTGCAGGGGCTTTCAAGATGCGGATGACCCATGGTGAGAGTGAGCTGGGTCAGAGTTTAAGTGCTAAGTGAGCCTCGTTGATAATAAAGCAGCTGCCGTGTAAATGAAATACAAGAACAGCTTTCTAGGATCCTTGTCCCTGCAGCACCCAGGTTTTTGTTCTGCAGTGACACTGCAATGGTTTTACCAGAATGCAGACTACCTTGAAGGCTGCACACGGTGCCCTTTTGAGGTGCTGGCCTCGCAGATCTTGGTAAAATACGGACAATGTAGGGTTTCTCTAGTGGTATCAGCCACAATGAAGAAAGTCTGTTCTTGATTCCAGATGTGAGAAGTTATATAACAGAATTGCTGGCTGGGCTGTTTTCACATGCTAGCCGTGGGCAGCCAGAGTATTGCTATGGCGGTAACCAGTCACATTAGTTGTCTTATGCAACGCCGACACAGTGTACTTTAGGCCCATGTCAGCTGTAGCTCTAGAACACTGACCAAATGGGCAGGTTGAGCCAGTACCTGGAAGTTGAACATTCAGGTGTGCTGAGATGGTGTCTGGTTCACTGCTCAAACAACAAGACTCTGGAAGACCATGCTGGTACATAAGACTCCTCTCGCCTTCATGTTGGTGTCCCTATAATGGCTGAGTTGAACTTGGAACTACTGGCTTGCGAAAGCAGACCTCTTTGCAAGCCTGGTCAGCTCATTACGGTGCTGTTCCAAGTGCAACAGTTCCGTGCCATTCTGGAACACAGATCGCAAATGTCACTAAGTCTCTATCTGTAAGTGAAGGGCCCGCCACCAGCACAGTGCTACGGACAGAGTAAAGCACAATCATGTAAAAATGTTAAACTTCATTACTGCTTTTGCAGATCCAGTAACTGGGCGGGGAACATTTGAGCAGAATGTCACTGACGTGTTCCTGTGGGAACTGCTCCCAATAGGTATTAGTGGGGTCAATACTACACTAACTTGTACAGCTACCCATTGAGCCAGCAGGCTTTACTCAGAGCAGAGTTCAGACCCTGTAGAGGAGATGACTGTGTTCATCTGACAAACTATGGCGTGCCTGCCAGTTTCTTGAATAACTGGGCAAAAGTTGCAGAGAATGTTTGGTTATTGAGAAGAGTGTGCTTAAAATCTTTAAAGGGGAACAGAAGAGCGGAGAATCAAGTTGCACACCATTGACTGAATTGTGTGAAACGCATGCTTCTCTCTGACCGGCTTCAGAACTCTTTCTTTTCTGTTTGTTGTAAAAACAATGTTGCAGTGGATAACTTGAATCTCTGCTCTGGATTAGGGGCAGGCGGGCTAGTGTGTGCGTGGGGATTGGGTATGGTTATATTTTTTCTGCCATCCTGGTTGGGACTGTTAGCAGAATAAATGAGTGAAAACCTCAATAAGGACAGTTAAGCCAATATTATGATCCTTGAACTCTAAACAAATCAGTGTCCCAAAATTCGCATTTTCCTGCCAAATAATCAAGAGATTTAGTAAAGGCCTTACTAAATACCTTCACCCCTTGAAGAAAAACGATACGGACTGCATCTCATGACAATCTTGCTCACATCCCCACTAAAAATAGGAAAAAATCCCAAAATGTACTTTAGATATTATAAAAAAATGTTTCCAAGCTTAAAAGTTAGAATGCATTGAACTTTACTAAAGATGAGTAGTTTGAACTTCCGAATTCACCATCACTCCTACTTTGCTGCCACTCCTTAATTCCTGAGCAGTAAAGTAACAGCACTTGGTAGTTACTCAGCTGAGAAATGTTTACTGATACAATGTTGTCCCTTAAGATAAATTACGTGAGAACTACTTTGGGCCTTGGTGACCCCTGGAAACATCTTCTTACTCTGCCTGAGCAAGATTCATGATGCTCTCCAGCAGATGCAAAGGCAGTCTGTGATGTTAGCCTCTCCTTAAATCATGTTCCTCTACTCTGAGACCTTCTATAGGCAGTCTGATGTTGGGTGAAAGAAAAAAATACATATACGAGAAGTGTAAGTCATTCATCTTTGGAATTTCTTACACAAGCTTACTGGCTACCAGAAATCTGATGGTGTCTTAAACTGTGTAAGCTACGGGGCTTCCCAAAGGAATATAATACATGTTGATACCTTGGAAAAATAGATTAGAAATGTTCTCTGAATGTCACGGAGATGAAATGTTTCCTCTGTCTATTTACCCTGATCTCTGCAGGAGCCGTAGGCTGCTTATTAGGGCTAGTCATATATAATCATTTTAATGATGTATGACTTAATCTCTAAATTGCCTTGTCACACTGTAAGCCCATGTCTTAAGTGAAGGTTCCCTATGCAGCTTCCAAGAGTACAGCTATGGTAATTTCTGAAGGACATATTGACACAACTAATTTTAAATGTGTAGTTAAACAGTTTGTCATGCCAGGAAAATATCCACTCTGTAGTTAAAGGAAGAGCAACATTTAATCAATCAGCTTTCATTAGAAAGGCAATCTGAAGCAAATTCACAGCATGCCTTGTCTGAATCGACTATTGGTGAAGATAGATTCCTGTTGTCCTGTACACTAATATTAGTTGTAAGAAATGTGTATTCTGCCTACACTCTATTGTAGTGCTTCTCATATTTTTAGAACTACAAACGTTCGTGACCCACCTAACTTTAATGGACCATGTTTTTTTAGTTTTTTTTTTACTGTAATGAAAGTAATGTGTGGTAGTGCACTGTCATTTACAGACACCACATTTTCCATTGAAATGGCCACTACATTTGTCATGACATACAGTTTTACTGATAAAACGATATTGCACACAAATGGTAATGTGTGGCAAATTGGGTTTCAGTGAATGTTTCATTTGTGCATTATCAAGTAATGTGACTTGATTTGTTTTGATCATATTAAAATCCTTGTTTCCATCACACTTCAGAATTACAAAACATTTTGCTTAATTAGGGTTGAGCCTGTGGGAGCATGCGCTATCGCATGCATCTTGCTTGCGAGGCACTGTGAGAAAGTGCCCTCTTTTTGCATGGTCACCCCCACTTTTTGCCAAACTGTTGACGTACTTTGCCTGAGTGGGCCCTGGGTTCCTGCCAAACAGGTACCCAGCGCCTATGTTCTCTCCCTAAAACTGCATTAAGACAAACCCAGTTGGCACTCTTTGGCCACAGGTCAGTCCCTTGTGAATGGTACCATAGGTACCAAGGGCTCTGTGGCCAGGGAAGGCCTCCAAGGGCTGCAGCACTTATTGTGCCACCCTTAGAGGCCCTGTACCTTTACACCCACACACTGCCCTTGCAGGCTGCGAGTTTTGGTACAGAACAAAGTGACGAGTCGACATGGCACACATCCCTGTGTGCCATGCCTACAACCCACTGCCCTGGCATAGGTCAGCCACCCCTCCAGCTGGGTGCACTATACCAGTGGTGAGGGTACAGATGCATGAGCCCTGTACCCCTACAGTGTCTAAGCCAATTCTTAGACCTTGTAAGTGCAGTAATGCCATTAGGAGTATATGGTACTGGGAGTTTGTCATTACGAACTACACAGCACCATAGTAGCTTTACTGAAAACTGGGAAGTTTGGTATCCAACTTCTCAGCACATTAAACCCACACTGATGCCCGTGTGGGATTTAATGAAAAGTGCACCCAGAGGTCATCTTAGAGATGCCCCCTGAAAAACGACCTAACTGTAGTGTCCTGGCTGAGTGGCTGCTTGCCAGCTGCCACCACCAGACATGTTCTGAACCCCTGGGTCGAGAGCCTGCCACTCTCAGGGGTCTGGAACAATGCACTTCTTGGGACGAGGTGCCAAGCCTCCTCCCCCAATTTGGGCAGGGTCCACAAAGGGGAAGCTTCAAAGGCTTGCCGCCTTTGTGAGCTACCCCGGCCATTTGCTGCTTCCAGCAACTGGCCCCCACCGGTTCTGACCCCCACTTCGGCTGGAAAACCAAGTGAGGAAGGGAGGTGTGCCCACCTTTGCCAACCACACCCCCCAGGTGGGGGAGGCGAGGTGAAGCACAACTCTGTCCCCGCCATCTTGCAGATGGGGGGACCCAGCCAACCAGAGAGAGGCATATGCCCCCCTCCCATTGGAGGGTGGCATAATAGGGGGTGTACCCACCCCAAGGAAGGGACCCATTGGTCCCAACCTTTACCTGTAACGCCCCTAAATCTAGTATTGAGGGGCAACCCTGAACCTTGCCTCCTCAGACAAGAACCGACAAAGAAGGACCGAAGAAGCAGTGCTGAACTAAGAGGAGGACGCCCACTGACTTGGCCCCAGCCCTACCGGCCTGTCCGCACCTCGAACCTGCTCCAGCAAAATCCCGGTGTGTCCTGCAGCCAGCATCCCTCAAGAATCCGAAGAACCTGCCCTGCCTTCCAAACCCAAGACTTTGTCTCCCGTGAGCACCGGATTTGCTCAACAACAGACTCTGGCCAAATCCACGAGTCTGCACCACTCTGCACCTGACGCCCACAGCCTGAGTTTGAGTGGCCCAACCCAACAAAGAGGTCTCCCCGGAAATCCTGACCTGAGATCTGGCGATCTCTGACCTGCCTCGAATCTCCAATCGACGCCTGCAGCCCTTTTCTAAAGGATCCCCCTTACCGCGACCAGAGCTGGTAAGAAAACCCAACGCCTAAAGACACCCCTGCACCCGACGTCCCACGGCCTTGGGTGGCCCAACCGACGCTGTCCCAGCATCCCCAGGCATCCCAACTTACCTCTCCAACCGGTGGTCGCCTCCAGAAGATCTTTGTCCCCGAGCCTGCAGTGTTGGTTGCAACCGGAGAATCCCCATTGAAATCAACGGGGCACCGACCCCAAAACAGCACCCTGCACCCAGCCACCGCTGCGGGTGTACTTTGGGTAGTAACTTGGATCCCCCTTTGCCCTGAGCCTAACACCAGGAGCTTTGCTCCCACAACCTTGTGGCCTGCTCGTGAGCAGCCACCAACCGGAGGCTCCCTATCCCCCATTGGATAGCATTCGGCCTCAGCACTCTGCACCCGGCCGTCCTAGTGTCGCTGAGGGTGCTTTGAGAGTGCATCCTTGACCCTGGGGGAATCCTGGTTATAACCCCAGAAAACCAACTCCCTAACCCAAGTACTTAACTTGAAACCGATAACTTAATTTCCTCCCATAGGCCTGCATTGACTGCTTTCTTGTGAAAATTGTTCGAAGTGTGGAGTTGGTTTTGTATGAGAACTTGAAAAACAGCATATCACTAAAAACTGCTTTACTTACCTTTTCTCTTGAAATGTCCCTGTGTGATATCTAGGCATATCACACTGAGTAGAAAAAGTAATCCATAACGTAATCTGAAAAGTAATCTAACAGTAATTTCCACTGTTTTGAAAGTATTTACAAACCAGTAACAAAGACATTTTCATTCAGCTTGCTTGTATTGTTCAACCTGACTTGAAAAGTACCATTTACACTTACCTGTGCCAGGCTTGCTTGGTTCTAGAAAATTAATATAACTAAATAATATTTTTATACAAATCAAATTGGTCTGAGTTCAGTCTTTGAGTATGTGACGTCATTTGCTGCCTGAGTGTGTACAACAAATACTTAACACTACCCTCTGATAAAGCCTTACTGCTCACCCACACTACCACAATTAGAGAGAGTAAGGTATTATCTACTTTTACCTCTGCCTACCTTTGGGGTTCCACTGGACTCTGTGCGCACTATACCTCATTTTGGTATGGTATATACAGAGCCAGCTTCCTACAGGCACTATTGTTTACAAAAAAAGGCTTAGGACCCTCCCATTGCTTACCATTTGTTGGCTGCAGCGTCCCTCTTCTTTGCAGTCACTTTAATTGGCCAGTCCTGACCAAACGTCTTTTCTGATCCTTTATGTGGAGCACGGACCATGCACAGACTAATCAAAGGCAATCAGTATCCTTCCACTGCTTCCAACGTGATTGCTAATTCTTCCAACTCTCACTTCCTCCTGCCTGCTGCTCCCTCCATAGTGCTTCAGATCGCCCTTGCCCCCTCCTGCGAAGTAGTTTGCTCCGTCGTGTTGATTGTTGTTTCCCCCTACTGCATTGTTGCTTGGTTTGACTGTTACTTGTCTGTATGAATACATAGACAGAGTATTCAATGACATGCTTGCAGTCTTTATTTTCCACAGGGAGTCGGCCCTTAATCGCATTCACTCATTTCTAGTGTTCACCCTTAACTAAACTTTTTTTGGCAGCGCGCGGCAGGTAAGAAAAACATTTTGTGTGAAATCAGACTTCAAATAGCACTGAAAAAAACTGAAGAGTGAAAGTGCCTACAACGCTGACTGATAAAGATAATCAGTCTGGTTTAGTTTTGTTGATGCTTGCCCTCCCATTGAGCTCTTTGGTGTAAAGTTAGGTATGTCCTTGGCACTGACTTCAGTTTCATTCTGCGCTGCTAACAATAGCAGGGTTGCTAAATGCACAGTCCA
This sequence comes from Calotriton arnoldi, assembly GCA_963921515.1. Classification (NCBI taxonomy): domain Eukaryota; kingdom Metazoa; phylum Chordata; class Amphibia; order Caudata; family Salamandridae; genus Calotriton; species Calotriton arnoldi. Next base: position 1,691,995 of record CAWUFW010001608.1, read on the forward strand.
TTACTGCCCTGATAAGATGAAAGGCTGATGTGGCCTTAGCTGCACTGGAACCCATGACCTAGATATCAGGAGCAAGGGCTCTGCTCACACTACTGTCTTCCCCGGAACATACACCCACATATCTCGGTCACATTTCTCTCAAATAGCTGCACTTCTGTACACTTTTTAAACTCCCATTTCTCTTTCAATTCTATCCACAATGAATGCAAACAGCTAGTTTTCAGTGCCCTTGCAGAACTCCACAGCTGCTTATTTCCCACCCAAATCTGCACAAAAAACACGTGCTTTAAGAATATAATTTAGCAATGGGATGATCTCCGGGCGTGATCGTTCTGTCATTTTGAATTACACAGGGCCAACTCAACCAGTCATAATTTTAAGGTCAATAAAAGGATTGCCAGTGAGGGGAATAACAGCACTGTCACTTATTGCGGTGCTCTCATAATCCACTTTTTAAGTGGTAAATTAAAGTAAGTTACTAATTATAATTTCCATTCTCACCTTGTTTTTTAATATCCTTGGATTAATTATGTAAATACCATACTTTTCCATCCGAGAAGAGTGCCCGTTTGTAGGAAGCTGGCTCTGTATTTACTATACCAAAGTGAGGTATAGTGTGCACAGAGTCCAGTGGAACCCAAAAGGTAGGCAGAGGTAAAGTAGAAAGCACCTCACTCTCTATTTGTGGTAGTGTGGTCAAGCAGTAAGGCTTTATCGGAGGACAGTGTTAAGCATTTGTTGTACACACTCAGACTGTAATTGTATATGCACTTTATTTTGACTTACAGTATTGATACTGAGAAATGCAATGCTTTGTAACTACAGTACATATACTTTGAATGGGCTTTTTAGTAAAATGACCAGTACATTACTTTCAGATTACTTTTCTTGCACAGTGTAGTATACCTGGATACTACACTGGGACATTTCCTATAAACAGGTAAGTAAAAGCATTTTGGGTATTTAGTACAATTTTAAAAGATTTCTTTAGGTTTTCCAACTCCACACTTAGAAACGTTTCATAGAAAAACAGTCAATGTTATCCTATGGAGGAAAATAGTGTTATCGGTTTAAAGGTAAGTACTTTGTTATGGGAGTTGGTATTCTGGGGTTCGACTCTGGGGTCCCCCTCGATCAAGGATGCACTCTTGTTACACCCTCAGCGGCACTAGGGCGGTCGGGTGCAGAGTGCAGAGGCCCAATGTTATCCAATGGGGGATAGGGGGCCTCCGGTGGGTGGCTGCTGACGAGCAGGCCACTGGGTTGTGGGAGCAAAGCTCCTGGACTTAAGCTCAGGGCAAATGGGGGTTTAGGCCAGCACAAAAGGTGCACCCTCAGCGGCACTGGGGCGGCCGGGTGCAGAGTGCTGTTTTGGCATCGAAAGCCCTGTAGCTTTCAATGGGGAGTCTCTGGTTTGCAAAAGCACTGCAGGCTCGGGGACAAAGGTCTTCTGGGTGCGACCACCACTTGGAGAGGTAAGTTGGGATCTTGGGGGTTGGTTAGGCACCATCGGTTGGGCCACCCAAGGCCGTGGGGCGACGGGTGCTGGGGTGCCTTTTAGGGTCGGATCTTCTTACCAGCTCCTGGTCGCGGTTGGGGGGACCTTCCGGTTTGAGGCTGCAGGCGTCGGCTGGAGGCTTGAGGCAGGTCAGGGTTCGCCGGATCTCGGGTCAGGATCGCCGGGGGACCTCCTCTTGGTGTTGGGCCACTCGAACTCGGGCCGTGGGTGTCGGGTGCAGAGTGGGGCAGACCCGCGGATCCTTGCAGAGCTGGAGTCTGTTGTTTGAACAAATCCAGTGTTCACGGTAGACAGAGTCTTTGGGATTGAAGGCAGGCAGGTCCTCCGGGTTTCTTGAGGTTGCTGGCTGCAGGACACACCAGGATTTCGCTTGAGCAGGTTCGAGGTGGGGACTGGGCGTTAGGGTTGGGGCCAAGTCAGTGGGCGTCCTCCTCTTGTTAGCTTCGGCATGGCTGTTCGGTCCTTCTTCTTTTCTTCTTGCAGGTTCTTGTCTGAGGAAACAAGGTTCAGGGGTGCACCTAAATACTAGATTTAGGGGCGTTACTGGTAGGTAAAAAGGTTGGGACCAATGGGTCCCTTCCCTGGGGTGGGTACACCCCCTATTATGCCACCCTCCAGTGGGAGGGGGGCATAAGCTTTTCCCTGGTTGGCTGGGTCCCCCCCATCTGCAAGATGGCGGGGACTGAGAGTTGTGCTTCACCTCGCCTCCCCCACCTGAGGGGTGAAGTTGGCAGAGGTGGGCACATCTCTCTTCCTCTCTTGTTTTTCCCGCCGGTTCTCCTGCCCAAAGTGTGGATCTGAAAGAGACACGTTAGTGACAGATTCCTTACCTTAGAATATCCCCAGGCGTCAGGCTGGATCCGGAAAGTTTTGCGTAGCAGTACACTTGCGCGTCGGTAGGCGGCGTCGTGCGGCTCCGCGTCCGTCGTCGGCGTCGGGGCCGCCGGGATGACGTCGCGGGCAGTACTTAGACGCCGCCCCTGCTCGCTGACGTCAGTTCTTTATTTTTCCGCGCCAGTAAGCGCAGATCCGGAGAGGGCAGTGCCCCAGTCAATTTTTGACTGATTTTTTGTGACTTTGTCATTGTTTTCTCGAGTCTTACGACTCCTACGGTGTCGGTAGAGATGCCCGGCTTCAAGCCATGCGACGCCTGTGGTCGAATGATGTCGATCACGGACCCGCATCAGGATTGTCTCTACTGCCTCTGGCGCGAGCACAACTCCAAGTCGTGCCCTGACTGTCGGGCCTTGCATCCGAAGGCTTTGCGAGAACGGTCTCGAAAGCTCCTCGAGGTCCGGCAGTCGGCTCCGCGCCAAGCCCCGGTCGAGAGAGAGGTCGAGGGGCCGGTCGCGGAGTCCTCATCGTTCTTCGGGGTCAAAGTCTTCGCACTCCTCCGGTAAGTCGAAGCATAAGAAGTCAAAGAAGCGTCATCGCTCGACGACTTCCCCTCGCCGGTCGCCCGACTCGGCTGAGGGTCCCATCGGCACCGTCCCCGCCGCGCCGGGAGTGCCTGTGGAGCCGCCGCCGCATTACCCGCACTTCCCGGGTTCGGGGGCGACTCTTCGGGCCTCAAGGTCCCCCCGGTGCGCCTTCAGGCCCCGCGAGCCCTAGTGGGGTTCCTACGGCGCCACCGGCGACTCCAGTCCCGGCGCCGCCATCGACACCAGCCCCGGTCCCGGCCCCGGCCTTGACCCCGGCTCCGGTGCTGCCGCAACCCCGATCGATGCCCGTTGACCTAACGACACCTCCACCGGCGTCGATCTCACCGGTGCCGTTCACTATGCCGCCCGGGGCTCCGGGCGACGTCATCCCCAGGTTCTCTCCGGATCCGGACTTGGCGCCGGACCGACGTCGATCGACGCCGGCTCCGGCGCCGCTAGGACCTTGGGTCCCACATGTCCCTCCTCCTTACATTGAACCTGATTTGGAGGACGAAGAGACCTGGGAGGGGTCTGAGGACCCTCTCACTGCCCAATGTGAGTACGATCAGGACTGGGCTGAGGAACTTGGGGAGGCCAGTGGTCTGGATACCTCTCCAGACATTGGATTGCTGTCTCCTCCTTCCGTGGCAACGGAGGAGGGAGCAAACTTTACTACGGTGCTGCGTAGGGCAGCTGAGGTCCTGCACCTCCAGTTACCTACAGTGGCTGTCAGGACTAACCTCCTGACGGAAGTGCTTCAGCCGGCGGCTACCTCTGCGGAGCCACTGCTGCCGTTCAACGAGGCACTTTCGGACGTTCTTTTGGGCACCTGGTCCAAGCCCACCACAGGGGCTCCTGTGGATAGGAACGTAGCCCGGCGCCATCGCCCTGCTCCGGACGACCCCCTGTTCCTTTCCCAACACCCCACCCATGAGAGCTTGGTTGTCCAAGCCTCCGCCTCCCAAAGCGCCTTCCCTACCGCTCCCCCGGATAGGGAATCCAAAAAACTGGACCAATTTGGGAAGAAGGTTTTTTCTTCCACCAGTGCTGGCTTGCGGTCCGTCAACACCACTTGCCTTTTGGGCCGATATACCCACTCCTTGTGGGATTCGGTGGCGCAGGTTCTGTCCCAGTGTCCTGAGGAGGTCCAGGCACTGCTTTCCCGCGCCATTGCGGAAGGAAGGGATGCGGCGAAGTATACTATCCGGTGTGGCCTAGATACCGCCGACTCGCTAGGCAGATCGCTTGCGACGACAGTGGCGCTGGGCCGTCACGCCTGGCTGAGGACCACTGGTTTCTCGGGCGATGTCCAAAACACGCTTATGGACATGCCCTTTGATGGTGTCGGCCTTTTCGGCAACAAGGCAGCCCATGCGCTGGAGCGCTTTAAGGACTCGCGGGCTACAGCCAAGTCCCTGGGCCTTTCTACTGTGCGCCCTCCACAACAGTCTGCTTTTCGCCCCTTTCGTGGCTACAGAAGGGGCGCCCAGTCACGTCCGCTGCCCAGCCACCGGCCCGCGCAGCAAGTGTCTTCGCGCGGCCGTGGACGTGGCTCCCGCCGAGGCGGGTCGGGTAACCAGCGTGCAGGTCAGGCCACCACCTCCGCCCCGTCCGCGGCATCCAAGCCCTCCTACTCCATCCTTTCAGGTCCAAAGCACGCCAGTAGGGGGCAGGGTCCGCCATCACCTTCACCACTGGCGTGCGATTACATCGGACAGGTGGGTCTTAGACATTGTCCGAAGGGGCTACTCCCTCCCCTTCGAGACTACCCCCCCAGCCATGCCACCTCAATGCCACTGCATGTCGGGGGATCATTTAGTGCTTCTTCAGAAGGAAGTTGCGGCCCTCTTGACCAAGGGGGCCATCGAGCGCGTTCCGACCCCAAAAGTAGGACGTGGTTGTTACTCCCACTACTTTCTGGTGCCCAAAAAGGACAAGGAGGACATGCGTCCTATCTTGAACCTTCGGAACGTCAATCGCTTCCTCCGGAAGGAGAAGTTCAAGATGCTCACCCTAGCTCAGGTCTTGACTGCCCTCGACCCTGGAGACTGGATGGTAGCGTTGGACTTGCAGGACGCATATTTTCACATCCCCGTCCTGCTGGCCCACCGGCGTTACCTGCGGTTCACGGTCGGCCTGGAGCATTTTCAGTTCACCGTGCTCCCCTTTGGCCTTACCAGCGCCCCTGGGTGTTCACAAAGGTGATGGCGGTGGTCGCAGCTCATCTGCGCCGGGCAGGGGTTCCAGTCTTCCCCTACCTCGACGACTGGTTGCTGAAGGCGGGCTCGTCCCAGGCAGTCGTCTCCCACCTCCAGACTATGGCCGAACTCCTGCACTCGCTGGGGTTCTCCATCAACGTGCCGAAGTCGCACCTGATTCCTTCTCCACAGCTCCTTTTCATCGGAGCAGTTCTGGACACGACGCAGTTTCGGGCCTATCCTCCCGAACAGCGAGTCCGGGATATTCAGGCTATGATTCCGATCTTTCAGCCTTTATCCTGGGTTTCGGTACGGATGACCCTGAGGCTGCTGGGCCTCATGGCCTCCTGCATCCTGCTGGTCGATCATGCCAGATGGCATATGCGGGCTCTGCAGTTGGACCTGAAGTTCCAGTGGGCGCAGCATCAGGGGAACCTGTCCGATTACGTCCAGATCTCGGAGGGGACTGCACGGCAGTTGCAGTGGTGGCTCTCGAACCGGCAATGGGTCATGGGCAGATCCCTCTCCCTTCCCCAGCCAGAGCACACAGTTGTGACGGACGCGTCCCTTCTGGGATGGGGCGGTCACATGGGAGAGGCGGAGATCAGAGGCCTCTGGTCTCCGGCGGAGTCCCGGCTCCATATCAAACTTCTGGAGCTCCGGGCGATCCGACTTGCACTCAAGGCATTCCTTCCCTCTGTCAAAGGGACGGTAGTGCAGGTGTTCACAGACAACACCACCGCCATGTGGTACTGCAACAAACAAGGCGGGGTGGGGTCGTGGACCCTATGTCAGGAGGCTCTGCGTCTCTGGACATGGCTGGAACATCAGGGCATATTCCTGATGGTTCAACACCTGGCAGGTTCCCTGAACGCCAGGGCGGACGAACTCAGCCGCAGGTGCATGATGGATCACGAATGGCGTCTTCACTCGGAGGTGGCGCGAGGACTCTTTCTACAGTGGGGAGAGCCTTGGTTAGATCTATTCGCCACCGAAGAGAACGCGCAATGTCATCAGTTCTGCGCGTTGGAATTTCCAAGGCGGCACTCGCTCGGCGACGCTTTTTGTCGCGAGTGGAGTTGCGGTCTGTTGTACGCCTTTCCGCCTATACCACTTCTACCCAGAGTGTTGAAGAAGATTCGGCGCGACCGGGCCCAAGTCATTCTTGTGGCTCCGGACTGGGCTCGAAGTGTTTGGTATCCCGAGCTACTCAGTATGAGCGTCGATCCCCCGATCCGTCTGCCTCTTCGGGAGGATCTTCTGTCGCAGCAGCAGGGGACGGTCCTCCACCCGAACCTGTCCAGTCTCCACCTCCTTGCATGAAGATTGAGCGGCGGCAGTTGATTCCTTTCGACTTGCCTCCCGAAGTTTGTGATGTGATTCTGGCAGCCAGGCATCCCTCCACTAAGGTGGTATACGCCTGCAGGTGGAACAAGTTTGTATCATGGTGCACAGCAAAGGCTGTGAATCCCCTTTCTGCCCCTCTTTCTGAGGTTCTTCTGTTCCTTCTTTCTCTGGCCCAACAGGGTTCTGCCCTGGGTACCATCAAGGGCTATCTTTTTGCAATTTCGGCCTTCCTCAGGCTTCCTGATCAGCCCTCCCTTTTCAAGTCCCCTGTTGTTAACAGGTTTCTTACAGGCATCACACACCTCTTCCCTCCTGTTCCGTTTGTGATGCCTCAGTGGGACTTAAACTTGGTTCTTACCTTTTTAATGTGCGCTCCCTTTGAGCCTCTACATAATTGTCCTCTTCGTCTTCTCACTCTGAAGACAGCCTTTCTGGTGGCCATCACCTCCGCTCGGCGGGTGAGTGAGCTCCAGGCTCTTTCGTGCAAACCCCCCTTTCTGTCTGTCCATCCAGACAAGGTTGTTCTTCGGAAACGTCCGTCCTTCTTGCCAAAGGTGGTTACTGCCTTCCCCATTGGGCAGACCATCCCTTTGCCCACCTTCTTTCCGCCTCCACATCCTTCCAGAGAGGAAGAGAGGCTCCACCGTCTGGACCCAAAACGTGCGCTTTCCTTTTATATCAACCGCACACAACAGTTCCGGGTGGATGACCAGCTCTTTGTTGGCTACGTGGGCGCCAAAAAAGGTCGGGCGGTGCACAAAAGGACCATCTCCTGCTGGGTAACCTTGTGTATCAAAGCCTGCTATTCTTTGGCTAAGAAGGAGCCTCCTGTTGGGCTGCGTGCCCATTCCACCAGGGCAACGGCTGCTACCACGGCTTTAGGCCGCGGTGTTCCGCTACAGGATATATGTCAGGCAGCTACGTGGGCCTCGCTGCACACATTTACAAAGCATTACTGCCTTGACAGTCCGGTCCGGAGGGACGGCTTCTTTGGCCGTTCTGTCCTCCGGGACTTCCTTGTCTGATCTTTGTTCGCAGACCCACCACCGGGGTTGGTATTGCTGGGGTATCTATTCTAAGGTAAGGAATCTGTCACTAACGTGTCTCTTTCAGATGCACAAGTTACTAACTTGTGTAACGATATATCTGTAAGAGACAGTAGTTAGTGACAGATTCCTCACCGCCCCACCCATCCTCCCCGTTCTGCGAACTGATTTCTAGGGTTAAGGACATCCCTTTCAGGGCCCTAGTATTTTTCAGACACCTATGTCAGCTTCTTGCATGGCTCTGCGTTCCTGGCGCGGAAAGTCGTGTACAGAACTGACGTCAGCGCGCAGGGGCGGCGCCTAAGTACTGCCCGCGACGTCATCCCGGCGATCACGACGCCGACAACGGACGCGAAGCCGCACGACGCCGCCTACCGACACGCAAGGGTACTGCTACGCAAAAACTTTCCGGATCCAGCCTGACGCCTGGGGATATTCTAAGGTAAGGAATCTGTCACTAACTACTGTCTCTTACAGATATATCGTTACACAAGTTAGTAACTTGTGCTTTCAGCAATCATGTATTCACAGGCCCTGAAAGGGATCCTGAGCAATGAAAAGTTGAGTGATTGTCAAGATCAAGTTCGGACTTCAGAATGTTATTTTTGGTGTCTTTTGCCTCTGCTGATTATTACTAATTCTTGCAAATTCTAGAATTCTCTATTGAAGCATACTCCAGTTTTTCTCTCCCTCTCTTTCAATGGCATGTCCCTTCCTCTTTCTCCCTCTTCCTCATTCTGAAAGCAAGTTCAAAATTTGGTGGGCCATCTCCACCTTTCATCTTTCTCAGGTTAATAAATTGTGTACTGCTAAACAGGATAATAATCACACTTGTTTTTATATATATATTTGAATGGTGCAGCAGGTGTAATGGCACCGGGCCAAAAAGGTGTCAGAACTCCTCTAAACACCTAATATTGCTATATTTTACTACTAAACGGGCAGTCAAATTGCAGTTACCTTGCAGTTGAAAGAGGCTTTATTTAGATGGTGCAGCAGGTGTAGTGACACTGGGGCCCAAAGCTCTTGGAGCCCCTCTAACCACCAACTATTGCAATATTTTACTACTAAACAGGCAGTTACAAGTGCTCTACAACATAGCTTAAACACATTAACAAAGCCAATAACCCTGGCAAAACACTTATAAGGTCCCAAAGGCGAGACCTATTGGCTATGTCAATGCTTATTTACAGTTTTTTACTGTTTTGTACCTTGAGTATGCAACGTTATGTCACCACTTATGTTTTTACCCACGTCAAGATGGCCACCGCACTTTTGAGATGAGGTCGTCCGAGTCCTTTTTCAATGTCTCGCAATTCCGAGCATGTAAATATGGTAGCCATCCTGGGTAACCTCATTTTACCACTCGCGTTCTGAGAGAATGACAGCCGGAGCCGCTGATAGAAGCATGCTATAACTCTTCTTTTTTTTTTTTTTTTTTTTACGACAGTTTGAGCATGTATAACGCTGCACTTTTTTACACGCGATCACTAAGCACTGGTAACTCCGATGTTTTTTTATGTAAACGCCACCGCAGTTCACGCAGGTATTACACTGCACCGTCAACGTCGGTGCTCTTGCACGTATTTTACCGCAGCCAAATATTGGCAATAAATCTCAAATTTTTCAAATTCCTGAATGATGCATGCCAACATCGTTTATTCATCAAATCCCAGTTTATTTATTCTTTAGCACGTTTTTTTGATCACATTATCTTCTTGCACAAGGCTTCAGCCAGCATTCACTGTAATGCATGCAACACAGCCACAGTTTTATGTATCTTCATGGTGTCTCATCACCTGCACGTTTTTTCGAATCGGCTCTAAGGGACTAGGGTAATGATAGTTTTATACGTCCGAATTTCGTCGCCTCATTTCGCCTTTCTCGTTTGTTTTTCTCTAGAAAAAACCCCCTGACGACGGGCAGAAGGCTGCCCGAAATGCATTGGGGCTAATGCATGCTTGTTTTTTCTAAAATACCTTACTCACCATTGATCCACAAGAAGGATATATACAATCCATGAATTCAATGAGATTATAATAATATATTCTGCAAAAAATGGTGCGTTAGAACACTAACTTCTGAACTTGGACTCTATTTGATTTAAAAGTTTTCCAAATGGATTTTAGGCAGTGCACTCTGAGGGACACTTTTCCAGTTGGCAAGTGCAACAGCGTTCATTATTTACACACCCAGGTTTAGAGTGATACCTCGGTGCACGACACCATAGTTTCTTACACAGAAGACATTATCTTCATCATTTGATACAAAACTGTGTGCAGGATCCATTACCCGTTGTTTTACACAGGGATGTGTGCCATCTCTTCACTTTGTTCTGCACCAAAACACGCAGCCTTCAAAGTCAGTGTGTGAGTGTAGTGGTACAGGGCCTCTAAGGGTGGCACAATAAGTGCTGCAGCCCTTAGAGGTCTTCCCTGGTCACAGTGCCCTGGGTACCTGTGGTACCATTTACCAGAGGCTGACCTGTGGCCAGAGATGCCAATTGGGTTTGGGTTTTAATGCAGTTTTGGGGAAAGAACATAGGCCCTGGGTACCTGATTAGCAGGTGCCCAGGGCACACTCAGTCAAAGCACATCAGCAATTCAGCAAAAAGTGGGGGCAACCATGCAGAAAGAGGGCACTTACTCATACCGTTGCAATTTTCCTCTCTGGGAGAGGGTGGCAACTAAATTCCTCACAATCCAAATATGGGATAATGCGTCGTTTTCTGTCACATTGCTCTATTGTGGTGCCATCCGATAAAACATATGCTTTGAAAAATGTTGATGCACGCCTTCAAGATACACATCCAAGGCAGGTTGAAAGATGTACCCCAGAGTGCCAGGCTGTTTTTCTTCTCAAACGATTCATGTAAGAGCCGCCAAGTGATGTTTGGCACTGGGACACAAATCCATCCTGCTGACAACTGGCCACCATACTCCCTACCAAAGACACTTTCTCAGAGGAAAAAAACGGTTTTGTCTCCCAGAAGCTGTGCTGCTGTACAACTTGACAAAAAAAATTGCCAAAGCCAATAGCTCTCGCGTAGGCGAGTTGTAATGGCTTTGGCAATGCTTATTTTTACTTTCCTAAATGCTGAATATGACAGATAGTTTACAGGTATTTACATTTGGTTGTGTTACAAAAATGGCATCCTACCGCCTTTGCTTTCACGCTTCCAGTTCTCCAGCAAGATTGTCACATATTTCACTTTACTTTTCTTTCTCTCTCTGAAAAGTGAGAGGAGTTTATGAACATCAATCCCATGTTAAACAAATAAGTAGCAATTTGCCAGAAGACAGACAGTGACAATTGACCTCTTGTCTTTGAAGGTCAGCAAATGTGGCAAGATAAATACAGAATTGAAAGCATCTTTCTTTCTTTAATGCTTAGACCACAGTTGGGGAAACGCTGCTCTGTTGTAGTTTCCATTAACATACATGCCTCTGTCGTAAATTACTGATCCTACACATGTTGTACGTTTTCTACCCTGCAGCAGACACTTCAGATGGCTTCTGCATAAAGCACACGGCGGATGGGGGATATCTATGGGCGTGACAAGAATACACATGAGCAATTGTTTTTATTAATAGCATCCTCCTTTAGTGCTATTGGTCCATTGAGACTTTCAGGCTCTTTCCTAGTGAGAGAGAAAAGGCAAATGCTGTTTGAGGGAGTGGGTTTCCTTGAATCTCTGGTTTGAACTGTGACATCTGAAAGAGACACGTTAGTGACAGATTCCTTAACTTAGAATATCCCCAGGCGTCAGGCTGGATCCGGAAAGTTTTGCATAGCAGTACCCCTGCGCGTCGGTAGGCGGCGTCGTGCGGCTCCGCGTCCGTCGGCGGCGTGATCGCCGGGATGACGTCGTGGCCAGTACTTAGATGCCGCCCATGCGCGCTGGCGTCAGTTCTTTCTTTTTCCGCGCCAGTAAGCGCAGATCCGGATTGAGCAGTGCCCCCAGTCTTTTTTGACTGAGTATTTTTTGAGACTTTTTTGTCCAAGTTTTCGAGTCGCTTCGACTCCAAGGTGTCAGTAGGGATGCCCGGCTTCAAGCCATGCGAGATCTGTAATCGCATGATGTCGATTACGGATCCGCACCGAGAGTCTCTCTTCTGCCTGGGGCACGGCCACGACCCCAAGTCGTGCCCCGAGTGTCGGTCCCTTGCCCCGAAGGCTTTGCGAGAGCGGTCTCGAAAGCTCCTCGAGGCCCGGCACTCGGCTCCGCTCGAGGTCCCGGTCCCGGGAGAGGTCGAGGGGCCGGTTGCGGAGCCGTCGTCATTTGTCAGGGTCGAAGTCTTCGTCTTCAGGTAAGGCGAAGCACAAGAGGTCTAAGAAGCGTCGCTCTAAGACCTCCCCTCGCCGGTCTCACGACCCGGCCGAGGGTCCAGATGGTACCGCCCCCGCCGCTCCGGGGGTACCCGAACAGCCGACGCCGGCCTTACCCGCCTGTCCTGGGTCCGACGTCGACTCCGGCCGAGATACAGGACTTCCTGTCGGCCATGGCTTGCATCTTCGGGCCTAAGGGTTACCCCGGTGCGCCTTCGGGCCCCGCAGGCCCCACTGTGAGTCCTCTTTCGGCACCACTGGCGGCTCCGGCCCCGGTGTCTCCGGCGGCTCCGGCGCCGCAGGACCCCCTCGGATCCAGGCCTGGATCCCGGTCGACGCCGGTTGACCTAACAGCACCTCCACCGGCGCCGGCCTCACCGGTACCGTTCACGGCGCCGTCCGAGGCCCCGGGCGGCGCCGTCCCCAGGTTCTCCCCGGAACTGGACACGGAGCCGGATCGACGTCGCTCGACGCCGATTTTGACGCCGATGGGACCTTTCTTCCCTCATGTCCCTCCTCCATACTTTTCACCTGTTTTGGAGGACGAGGAGGACTGGGAGGGGTCGGAAGACCCTCTCACAGCTCAATGTGAGCCTTTTCAGGACTGGGCTGAGGAACTGGGTGATGCCAGTGGTCTGGACACCTCTCCTGACCTTGGCATGCTGTCTCCTCCTTCCGTGGCTACGGAGGAGGGAGCAAGTTATGCAACGGTTTTGCGTAGGGCGGCCGCGGCCTTGCGCCTCGAGCTCCCTACAGTGGCTGTCAGGACTAACCTCCTGACGGAAGTGCTTCAGCCGGCGGCTACCTCTTCGGAGCCACTGCTGCCGTTCAACGACGCACTTTCTGACGTTCTTTTGGGCACCTGGTCCAGGCCCACCACAGGGGCTCCTGTGGACAGGAACGTAGCCCGACGCCATCGCCCGGCCCCGGGCGACCCTCTGTTCCTCTCCCAACACCCCACCCCCGAGAGCTAGGTTGTCCAAGCCTCTACCTCTCAAACCGCCTTCCCTACGGCTCCGCCGGATAGGGAATCCCAAAAACTGGAACAATTTGGGAAGAAGATTTTTTCTTCCTCCAGTGCTGGCTTGCGGTCCGTGAACACCGCTTGCCTTTTGGGCCGTTACTCCCACTCTCTGTGGGATTCGGTCGCGCAGGTGCTGCCCAAGTGTCCTGAGGAGGTCCAGGCACTTCTCTCCCGTGCTATTGCGGACGGGAGAGATGCGGGGAAGTTCACTATCCGATGTGGCCTAGATACCGCTGACTCGCTAGGCAGATCGCTTGCTACGACAGTGGCGCTGCACCATCACGCCTGGCTGAGGACCACTGGTTTTTCGGGCGATGTCCATAACACCCTTATGGACATGCCCTTTGATGGTATCCGCCTTTTTGGCAATAAGGCAGACAGCGCGCTGGAGCGCTTTAAGGACTCGCGGGCTACGGCCAAGTCCTTGGGCCTCTCCGCAAACGCCCTCCGCAGCAGTCTGCTTTTCGCCCCTTTCGTGGCCACGAAAGGGGCGCCCAGTCACGTCCACTGCCCAGCCACTGGCCCGCGCAGCAGGAGCCTTCGCGCGGCCGAAGGACGTGGCTCCCGCAGAGGCGGGTCGGGTAACCAGCGTGCGGGTCAGGCCACCACCTCCGCCCGTCCGCGGCCTCCAAGCCCTCCTAGTCCTCCCTTTCCAGTCCACAGCACGCCAGTGGGGGGCAGGGTCCGCCATCACCTTCCCCACTGGCGCACCATCACATCGGACAGGTGGGTTTTGGACATTGTCCGAAGGGGCTACTCCCTATCCTTCGAGACTACTCCCCCAGCCATGCCACCTCAGCACCACCGCATGTCGGGGGACCATTTGGTTCTTCTTCGACAGGAAGTTGCAGCCCTCTTGGCCAAGGGGGCCATTGAGCGCGTTCCAACGCCAGAAGTAGGGCGTGGTTGCTATTCCCACTACTTTCTGGTGCCCAAAAAGGACAAGGAGGACATGCGTCCTATCTTGGACCTCCGGAACGTCAATCGCTTCCTCCGGAAGGAGAAGTTCAAGATGCTCACCCTAGCTCAGGTCTTGACTGCCCTCGACCCCAGAGACTGGATGGTAGCGTTGGACTTGCAGGACGCATATTTTCACATCCCCGTCCTGCCGGCCCACCGGCGTTACCTGCGGTTCACAGTAGGCCTCGAGCACTTTCAGTTCACTGTGCTCCCCTTTGGCCTTACCAGCGCCCCTCGGGTGTTCACGAAAGTGATGGCGGTGGTCGCAGCTCATCTGCGCCGGGCAGGGGTTCCAGTCTTCCCCTACCTCGACGACTGGCTGCTAAAGGCGGGCTCGTCCCAGGCAGTCGTCTCCCACCTCCAGACTACGGCCGGACTCCTGCACTCGCTGGTGTTCTCCATCAACGTGCCGAAGTCGCACCTGGATTCCTTCTCCACAGCTCCTTTTCATCGGAGCAGTTCTGAACACAACGCAGTTTCGGGCCTATCCTCCCGAACGGCGAGTCCAGGATATTCAGGCTATGATTCCGATCTTTCAGCCTCTATCCTGGCTTTCGGTACGGATGACCCTGAGGCTGCTGGGCCTCATGGCCTCCTGCATTCTGCTGGTCGATCATGCCAGATGGCATATGCGGGCTCTGCAGTGGGACCTGGCGTTCCAGTGGGCGCAGCATCAGGGGAACCTGTCCGATTACGTCCAGATCTCGGAGGGGACTGCACGACAGTTGCAGTGGTGGCTTTCGAACCGGCAATGGGTCACGGGCAGATCCCTCTCCCTTCCCCAGCCAGAGCACACAGTTGTGATGGATGCGTTCCTTCTGGGATGGGGCGGTCACATGGGAGAGGCGGAGATCAGAGGCCTCTGGTCTCCGGCGGAGTCCAGGCTCCATATCAACCTTCTGGAGCTCCGGGCGATCAGACTTGCACTAAAGGCATTCCTTCCCTCTGTCAAGGGGAAGGTAGTGCAGGTGTCCACAGACAACACCACCGCCATGTGGTACTGCAACAAACAAGGCGGGGTGGGGTCGTGGACCCTATGTCAGGAGGCTCTGCGTCTCTGGACATGGCTGGAACATCAGGGCATTTTCCTGATGGTTCCCTGAACGCCAGGGCGGACGAACTCAGCCGCAGGTGCATGATGGATCACGAATGGCGTCTTCACTCGGAAGTGGCGCAAGGACTCTTTCTACAGTGGAGAGCCTTGGTTAGATCTATTCGCCACCGAAGAGATCGCGCAATGTCATCAGTTCTGCGCGTTGGAATTTCCAAGGCGGCATCTCGTTCGGCGACGCTTTTCGTCGCGAGTGGAGTTGCGGTCTGTTGTACGCCTTTCCGCCTATACCACTTCTACCCAGAGTGTTGAAGAAGATTCGGCGCGACCGGGCCCAAGTCATTCTTGTGGCTCCGGACTGGGCTCGAAGAGTTTGGTATCCCGAGCTACTCAGTATGAGCATCGATCCCCCGATCCGTCTGCCTCTTCGGGAGGATCTTCTGTCGCAGCAGCAGGGGACGGTCCTCCACCCGAACCTGTCCAGTCTCCACCTCCTTGCATGGAGATTTAGCGGCGGCAGTTGATTCCTTTCGACTTGCCTCCCGAAGTTTGTGATGTGATTCTGGCAGGTGGAACAAGTTTGTGGCATGGTGCACAGCAAAGGCTGTGAATCCCCTTTCTGCCCCTCTTTCTGAGGTTCTTCTGTTCCTTCTTTCTCTGCCCCAACAGGGTTCTGCCCTGGGTACCATCAAGGGCTACCTTTGTGCAATCTCGGCCTTTCTCAGGCTTCCTGGTCAGCCCTCCCTTTTCAAGTCCCCTGTTAACAGGTTTCTTAAAGGCATTACACACCTTTTACCTCCTGTCCCTTTTGTGATGCCTCAGTGGGACTTGAACTTGGTTCTTACCTTTTTAATGTGCGCTCCCTTTGAGCCTCTCCATAACTGTCCTCTTTGTCTTCTCACTCTGAAGACAGCCTTTCTGGTGGCTATCACCTCCGCTCGGCGGGTGAGTGAGCTCCAGGCTCTTTCTTGCAAGCCCCACTTTGTCTGTTCATCCAGACAAGGTTGTTCTTAGGACGCGTCCGTCCTTCTTGCCAAAGGTGGTTACTGCCTTCCACGTTGGGCAGACCATCACTTTGCCCACCTTCTTTCCGCCTCCGCATCCCTCCAGAGAGGCTCAACCGTCTGGACCCAAAACGTGCGATTTCCTTCTATCTGAACCGCACACAACAGTTCCGGGTGGACGACCAGCTCTTTATTGGCTACGTGGGCGCCAAAAAAGGTCGGGCGGTACACAAGCGGACCATCTCCCGCTGGGTTGTCTTGTGTATCAAGCCTGCTATTCTTTGGCTAAGAAGGAGCCCCCTGTTGGGCTACGTGCCCATTCCACCAGTGCGACAGCCGCCACCACGGCTTTGGGACGTGGTGTTCCATTGCAGGACATTTGTCAGGCAGCTACGTGGGCCTCGCTGCACACATTTACCAAGCATTATTGCCTTGACAGCCAAGTCCGGAGAGCCGGCTTCTTTGGCCGTTCTGTCCTCCGGGACTTCCTTGTCTGAATCTGTTCGCAGACCCACCACCGGGGTTGGTATTGCTGGGGTATCTATTCTAAGGTAAGGAATCTGTCACTAACGTGTCTCTTTCAGATGCACAAGTTACTAACTTGTGTAACGATATATCTGTAAGAGACAGTAGTTAGTGACAGATTCCTTACCGCCCCACCCATCCTCCCCGTTCTGCGAACTGATTTCTAGGGTTAAGGTCATCCCTTTCAGGGCCCTAGTTTTCAGACACCAGTGTCCGTTTCTTGCATGGCTCTGCGTTTCTGGCGCGGAAAGTCGTGTACAGAACTGACGCCAGCGCGCATGGGCGGCGTCTAAGTACTGGCCGCGACGTCATCCTGGCGATCACGACACCGACGACTGACGCGGATCCGCACAACGCTGCTACCGACGCGCAAGGGTACTGCTACGCAAAACTTTCCGGATCCAGCCTGACGCCTGGGGATATTCTAAGGTAAGGAATCTGTCACTAACTACTGTCTCTTACAGATATATCGTTACACAAGTTAGTAACTTGTGCGACAGGGAAACACACTTGCTGTTGAGACACAGAGAGAAGCTCTACACAGTTGAGACCAGCTTTCACGATCTTAGATTTCAGGTGCATGGAATTAAGAGATGAATTGAATGCACATTCCTAGAAGCAAACAGGCATCACTTTTTTAATCTCTTGGCTTGAGAGGCATGCTTTTTTTTCTAGGATTGGGATCTCTGCCAGTATAAACTGATTGCCACATTAGACACCATGCTGTCGCCCCTGTAGAAGCAACCACATGGATGCGATGAAGGAAAGAAGAATGTTCCTGCCTGCTGCTTTAAGGACTTCACTACTCAAAGATCTCTCTCTCGCTATATCCTGGACTTGTGCCCCAAGGATTCTTCTCCAGAACTGGTTGCATCAGTCTTCAGAGATAATTTGCAGCCCTCTCCTGAAAAGAGCCTGCCTGTAGGAAGCTGCTGCCATGTCTGATAGGAGCTTATTCCAAAGAGCCATAGTGCTTTTGGGGACAGACGACATGGTGCTGACATATAGCTTCTCAGAGTGACCGTTGAAAAGGGACTGGTTTATTGAAATAATTCCCAAGAGATACAAGGAACTGGACACCACTAACAGGAGAAACAGTCTGGCTTAACCTACAGGTTTCAATGTGAAAAGTGCTTGAGCTATAGATTAACCGGCTCCCTTTTTTTGGTCTATTTTTATTCTTGATTATTTTTACCATCATCTCCCTTTATAACATTTTCACCTGTTTTTCCATGCTGTGATTTGACTTGTTTTTTTAATATCTAGTATTAAACATTTTAGGATTCTTTTTTTTAACATATCATTTGAACTTTTGTTGCATTATTAACACTAGTACTTTCTCTGAGGACAGCCTTGCTTGCCGAGCCACCAATAATGATCCAATAATTCATTCCAGAAATCAGGTTAATTCTATGGGATAGTTGTTTTGTTCTTACGGAGGTTCATTCACAGCTTGTCAATATTGTAGCTTTCTTTCCATTTCCTAAATATTCCGATTTTGTAAAGGTGTGATTGTCCATGGCTGTACATGTGGTGTCCCCCAAACCTTTGCACATCCACTAATGCACATGCTACTACATTTACCATTTGTCTTGGAGACGTGGACACACTTTCAGAACAATTTTATGTCAAATGCAGAGATTTATTCGTACAGGGTTTTTTTTGTAGAAGTGTCTTCAAAGAAATAAAGTGCATATGGGTCAGTGTATGAGAAGACTAGTGATGAAGGCATGCCGACTGTTCTGGTAGCTGAACAGGAATCATTGTGGCAGGGCTTTCACCGGAAATAATTGTAATTGAAAGAGGGAGATAAACAGATTTAACATGCTAAAATTGTCATGGCTTTGGGGAAAAATCTGGTGGCAAAAGGTCTCCTAAGGACATTAATTCGCATAAGGCTGTCTTTCAAAACACTCCTTGGAATATTTCTTCCTACATCCATTGTTCCCCACCCCAGATGGTACGCAGACCCCCTCTTTCCTTCAAAAAATGTTGTAATATTTTTACATTTCGTATTTTCATATTTCTTTTTCGGTTTGCAAATGTCAAGCATTGGATAAGTGCATTAATAAAATAAAATTGGGCAGGGCTACCAGTCAGATTACGGTACCAAGTGGTTAAAGTACTGCGTTTGACTGACTACCAAGAAAGACACTGTTTAATAAGAAGGCCTTGTTTTTTTTTTTTATTAAAGTTTTTTATTTTATGCTTGGAAAAAGTACAACACAAAACTACTCCGGTTTCAATAGTGCACTGCACAGCAGCGTAAAAGTCATACATCATTATGATCCATTGTACAATACAGTATCTGTTACTTTGTCTTACATTTGGAGCACATCTGATTTTACAGCGGAAGTAGCTAACAAGTCTGGATTGGACCTCAAATAATCCGTTAGTGGTGTCCAGAATTCTTTAGGCCGTGAGTCTGTTGGGAGTCCTTCCTTGTAGGTTTTCAGAGTGTCTCTGCAGTATACCATGTCTAGTAGCCACTGTTGTTTACTAGGTGAGCGTCTGCTATCCCAGTACAGGGATATCCTCCTCTTCGCTAGCAGTAAAGCTATGGCACATAATTTACGTTTTACAGATTACAGGTGTTTTACCAGGCCCAATAGGCAATTTTGTACCGTACATTCTATCCTTGTTTCTAATATCTGCCTTAATGTCATAGTTATTTCCTCCCAGTAGTCTCTAATTTTTACACATGTCCGTGCTAAGTGCACAAAGTCAGCATCCTCTGCCCCACAGCGTCGACGGTTAGAATCAGCCCGGAGGCCGCATTTCTGCAATTTAAGTGGAGTGTGGTATGTTTGGTGTATATATTTATAGTGGATTATGCGCAGGTTGCCATTGGGGGTAAGCATGGATGTTAATGCACAGCAGCTGTGCCAGTCTTCCTCGCTTAATGGCGCCTCTAATTGAGCACTCAAACGCTCTCAAGCCTTGCTAGTATCGCTCGCTATATCGTCTTGTAGGAGCTTGTATAATTTGGTGATCATATGGGCATTGCTGGGGTTGGTGATGATCATTTGCAACGCTGCCAATGTCGGTGGTTCTGTTGGAAATGAGGGATATAGGTTTCTTATCGCCCCCCCGTCTGTGATATGCAAATTGAAATAATAGCGTTTGGTTACTTATGCAACTGAGGTCATTTTTTTCAATAAGTTTAACTTCGATAAATAGATCACCCATATTGTCTATACCGACCTGTTGCAGCATTTCCATGCCATTCAGAGGCAGAGCTGGTGCGTAAAGTGGTAGTCTGCGCGCTAGCTTTCCCATGCGGTGCCATGCCAGATTTGTGGTTCTTATGGTGTTAATTTCGTTCTTGGCTACATGTGGGCGCTGGTGCGGTAGTATGTATTGTAGTGGTATCGGATGTGCGTCACCATCTTCCACCGCTACATTTGGCATATAGCGTATCGGGTGGTACCAATAGTGCGCGTATTGCGCTTGAGCGCATAGGTAGTAGAGCAGAAAATCTGGTACTGCGAATACTCCTTTTACATATGGTAGTGTTAATGATCGCAGTTCAATTCGTGCTTGTTTCCCCGCCCATATGAGTCGGATTACGTTTGTGGTTAATCTTTTGAATACTGACGCTGGTGGAGGTATTGGGATGTTAAATAAAGGAATTTAGGGAGTACAACCATTTTAACAATGGCCATTCTGTCTGCTAGGGATAGTGGTAGACGGATCCAACGGTCAATTTGTTCTTCTATCTTAGTCATCGCTGTTCCGTAGTTCTCCCTGATCACCGTCTCTGGGTCTTTATTATACCAGATACCCAAGTATTTAACCGGCTCTGTTTGCCATTCTAGTGGGAATTCTACGTGATGTGGTTGCGTTATATCCGTTAGTGGTAGTATCATGGATTTACTCCAGTTTATTTGGAGGCCAGAGTGTCTGCCAAATTTGATATATTCTCGCAATCTGAAAGAGACACGTTAGTGATAGATTCCTTACCTTAGAATATCCCCAGGCGTCAGACTGGATCCGGAAAGTTTTGCTAGCAGTACCCCTGCGCGCCAGTAGGTGGCGTTGTGCGGCTCCGCGTCCGTCGCTGGCGTTGTAAGCGCCGAGATGACGTCACGGAGACTACTTAGGCGCCACCCATGCGCGCTGACGTCAGTTCTTTCTTTTTCCGCGCCAGTAAGCGCAGATCCGGTTAGAGCGCGTACCTTAGTCGCTTTTTGACTATCTCTTTTGAGATTTTTGTCTCCCCTTTTTCCAGTTGGTTTCCTGGTGCACGTAGGGATGCCTGGATTTAAGTCTTGTGGGGCCTGCCGTCGCAACATGTCGGTGGCTGACCCCCACGATGTCTGCCTCTACTGCCTGGAGACCGACCACGATTCTCGGTCTTGTCCGTATTGTCGGGCCATGGCCCCGAAGGCCTTGCGGGAGCAGCGCCGGAAACTGCTGGAGGTCCGGCACTCGTCCCTGCGCCGTTCCCGGTCCAGAGGCCGTTCCAGGGAACGCTCGCGGGGCCACAGTCATCGCTCCTCGGGCTCCAGGTCTTCACCCTCGGATTCGGGTAAGAGACGGCATAAAAAGAAGTCGAAGAAGCGTGTTCGCTCTCCGACGTCCCCCCGCCGGTCCTCGGATGCGGACAAGGGGGACAGGAGCCTTGCCCCTGCGGCTCCTTTGGAGCTCGAGAGTCCCGCGGCCTACTTGCCTTACCCGGGTCCGTCGGCGACTCCCGCACTGGTGCAAGAATTTCTTGCTACCATGGACCGCCTTTTGAGGCCTCGGGCTCCCGCCGGCGCGCCCTCGGGCCCCGCGGTCCCGTGTCTGGATCCTGTTTGACCGCCGGCGCCGCCGGCGGATCCAGCTTCCGTGCCACAGGATCCTGCGCCGCTGGCTCCGACCAAGGCGCCACAAGGTCCAACGCTGCCGGCTCCGGCCCCAGCGCCGCCCTCTGCTCCGCCTCCGGCGCCACAGTGGGTGCCTTTCGTCCCGCCATTACCCAGGTTCCAGGACCATTTTGTTCCTACCTGGGATCCGCATTGGGACACGGCGCCGGTTCGGCCCCGACCTGCGCCGTTCTCGGCGCCGTTTCCGACGCCGTATGTTCCCTCTCCGACTCCTGCCCCGCCGCTGCGGTCGGTACCACCGGCGGTGGAGGACGACTGGGAGGGGTCCGAGGACCCTCTCGCCCGTCAGTGTGATTTCAAGCAGGACTGGGCGGACAACTTGGGGGACGCCGGCGACCTCGACGTCTCTTCTGACCCGGGGTTTGCCTCTCCCCCCGCCTACTATGGAGGAGGGCGCCTCCTACAAGATGGTGCTCCGTCGGGCAGCTGAGGTCCTCAACCTTGACCTCCCTATGGTGGCCCTCAAAGCTAACCTCCTTACTGAGGTGCTCCAGACGGCGACCACCTCGGCGGAGCCCCTGCTCCCGTTTAACGACGCCCTTACCGACTGGGCGCGGTGTGGGACAGTTGCGCAGGTGTTACCTCAGTGTCCTGAGGAGACACGCTGTATTGTCCCAAGCCATTGCAGAAGGTAAAGATGCGGCTGAGTTCGCCATTCGGTGTGGTTTAGACACCGCGGACTCCTTAGGTAGAGCGATTTCTACGACTGTGGCGCTTCGTCGCCACGCCTGGCTTAGATCTACCGCGTTCTCGCCAGATGTCCAAAACTCACTCATGGACATGCCCTTTGATGGCACTCGCCTGTTTGGCGATAAGGCCGACAGTGCGCTGGAGCGTTTTAAGGACTCGCGGGCCACAGCCAAGTCCTTAGGTCTTTCCACAAGAAGCCCCGCCACTCCTGGTTTTCGTTCCTTTCGTGGCCAGGGAAAGGGCACAGAGGCATGTTCCTTCAGCAAGCCTGTGCAGAACCAGCCTCAACGCGGACGCGGTTTCCGCAGGGGCGGGTCTGGGACGCAGCGTGGGGGTCAGTCCACCTCCGCCCCCGCTGCTTCTGCCTCCAAACCTTCCTAATCCGAGCTTTTGGGGGCACCCCATGCCAGTGGGTGGCAGGATCCACCATCATCTCCCCCACTGGCACGCTATCACATCGGACAAGTGGGTGTGGCAGATCATTCGCAAGGGTTACGCCCTTCCCTTTCAGTCCACCCCTCCAGCCATGCCACCTCAGTTCCGCCGCATGTCGGGGGACCACTTGGCACTTCTCCTGCAGGAAGTTGCGGCCCTCTTGGCCAAGGGGGCCATCGAGCGCGTTCCTGGGCCAGAAGTAGGGAGTGGTTGTTATTCCCACTACTTTCCGGTCCCCAAGGAGGACAAGTGGGGCTTGCGCCCCATCTTGGACCTCAGGGACGTCAATCGCTTCCTCCGGAAGGAGAAGTTCAAGATGTTGACTCTGGCTCAGGTCTTGGCTGCCCTCGACCCTGGAGACTGGATGGTAGCGTTGGACTTGCAGGACGCCTATTTTCACATCCCCGTCCTGCCGGCCCACCGGCGTTACCTGCGGTTTACCATAGGCCAGGAGCATTTTCAGTTTGCCGTGCTCCCCTTCGGCCTTACAAGCGCCCCTCGGGTGTTCACGAAGGTGATGATGGTGGTCGCAGCTCATCTGCGCAGGTCAGGGGTGTCAGTCTTCCACTACCTCGACGACTGGTTGTTGAAGGCGGGCTCGCCCCAGGCAGTCGTCTCCCACCTTCAGACTACGGCCGACCTCCTGCATTTGCTGGGGTTCTCCAGCAACGTGCCGAAATCGCACCTGAGTCCCTCTCAGAAGCTCCCCTTCATTGGAGCGGTTCTGGATTCGACGCTGTTTCGGGATTATCCTCCCGAGCAGCGAGTCCGGGATATTCAGGCTATGATTACGATCTTTCAGCCTCTCTCCCGGGTTTCAGTCAGGATGACCCTCCGGCTCCTGGGCCTGATGGCCTCCTGCATCCTGCTGGTGCAACATCGCAGATGGCACATGCGGGCTCTGCAGTGGGACCTGAAGTTCCAGTGGGCACAGCATCAGGGCAACCTGTCCGATCATGTCCAGATCTCGGAGGGCACTGCACGACAATTGCAGTGGTGGCTCACGAATCGCAATTGGGTCAATGGCAGATCCCTCTCCCTTCCCCAGCCAGAGCACACAGTGGTGACGGATGCGTCCCTCCTGGGATGGGGCGGCCACTTGGGAGAGGCGGAGATCAGAGGCCTCTGGTCTCCAGCGGAGTCCCGGCTCCATATCAATCTTTTGGAGCTTCGGGCGATCCGACTTGCACTGAAGGCATTCCTTCCCTCTGTCCGGGGAAGTGGAGTGCAGGTGTTCACGGACAACACCACCGCCATGTGGTATTGCAACAAGCAGGGCGGGGTGGGGTCGTGGACCCTGTGTCGGGAGGCTCTGCGCCTCTGGACATGGCTGGAATATCAAGGCATTACCTTGGTGGTTCAACACCTGGCAGGTTCTCTGAACGCCAGGGCGGACGAGCTCAGCCGCCGGTGCTTGATGGATCACGAATGGCGTCTGAACTCAGACGTGGCGCAAGGTCTCTTTCTGCAGTGGGGAGAGCCTTGGTTAGATCTATTCGCCACCGAAGAGAACGCGCAATGTCATCAGTTCTGCGCGTTAGAATTTCCAAGGCGGCACTCGCTCTGCGACGCTTTTCGTCGCCTGTAGAGTTGCGGTCTGTTGTACGCCTTTCTGCCTATACCACTTCTGCCCAGAGTGCTGAAGAAGATTCGGCGTGACCGGGCCCAGGTCATCCTTGTGGCTCCGGATTGGGCACGAAGATACTGGTATCCCGAGCTACTCAACATGGCGATCGATCCCCCGATCCGCCTGCCTGTTCGGGAGGTTCTTCTGTTGCAGCAACAGGGGACGGTCCTCCACCCGAACCTGTCCAGCCTCCACCTCCATGCGTGGAGATTGAGCGGCGACAGCTGATTCCATTTGACTTGTCTCCTGAAGTCTGTGATGTCATTCTGGCATCCAGGCGTCCCTCCACTAAATCGGTTTACGCCTGCAGGTGGAACAAATTTGTGGCGTGGTGCACAGCTAAGTCTGTGGATCCCCTTTCTGCCCCTCTTTCTGAGGTCCTTCTGTTCCTGCTCTCCTTGGCCCAGCAGGGCTCTGCTTTGGGCACTGTCAAAGGTTATCTTTCGGCCATCTCCGCCTTTCTCAGGCTTCTAGATCAGCCTTCTCTCTTTAAGTCCCCGGTTGTTAACCGTTTCCTCAACGGCATTACACACACGTTTCCTCCTGTGCCTTTCATAATGCCTCAATGGGACTTAAATCTTGTATTGACCTATCTGATGTGCGCTCCTTTTGAGCCCCTTCATAACTGTCCTTTACGTCTTCTTACTCTCAAGACGGCTTTCCTGGTAGCTATCACCTCTGCCAGGAGAGTGAGTGAGCTCCAGGCTCTTTCTTCTAAACCTCCTTTCCTTTCTGTTCATCCGGACAAGGTGGTTTTAAGGACCCGTCCTTCTTTCTTGCCAAAGGTTGTCACGCCCTTCCACATCGGGCAGACCATCAGTTTGCCCAACTTCTTTCCGCCTCCGCATCCTTCAAAAGAGGAAGAGAGGCTCCATCGTCTGGACCCAATACGTGCGCTCTCGTTCTATCTGACGCGCACACGACAGTTCCGGGTGGATGACCAGCTCTTTGTTGGCTACGTGGGCGCCAAAAAAGGTCGGGCCGTGCACAAACGCACCATCTCTTAGTGGGTCGTTTTGTGCATCAAAGCATGTTACTCGTTGGCTAAGAAGGAGCCTCCTGTGGGGCTGTGTGCCCATTCTACGAGGGCGACGGCAGCCACTACTGCCTTGGGACGCGGCGTTCCCTTGCAGGACATTTGTCAGGCAGCTACGTGGGCTTCGCTGCACACGTTTACCAAGCATTACTGCCTTGACAGTCAAGTCCGGAGAGACGGCATCTTTGGCCGGTCTGTACTCCGTGACTTTCTGGTGTAATCTTGTTTGCAGACCCACCACCGGGGTTGGTATTGCTGGGGTATCTATTCTAAGGTAAGGAATCTATCACTAACGTGTCTCTTTCAGATGCACAAGTTACTACTTGTGTAACAATATATCTGTAAGAGACATTAGTTAGTGATAGATTCCTTACCGCCCCACCCATCCTCCCCGTTCTGCGACCTGATTTCTAGGGTTGTCATCCCTTTTAGCGCCCTAGTTTCATGGCACCAGTGGTCAGTTTCTTGCATGGCTCTGCGTTCCTGGCGCAGAAAGTCGTGTACAGAACTGACGTCAGCGCGCATGGGTGGCGCCTAAGTAGTCTCTGTGACGTCATCTCGGCGCTTACGACGCCAGCGACGGACGCGGAGCCGCACGACGCCACCTACTGGCGTGCAGCTGTACTGCTAGCAAAACTTTCCGGGTCCAGTCTGACGCCTGGGGATATTCTAAGGTAAGGAATCTATCACTAACTAATGTCTCTTACAGATATATCGTTACACAAGTAGTAACTTGTGCATCGAGGGGCCAGATTAACACTGGGCTCGCGAACATACAGCACCATATCATCCGTATATAGTGATATGCCTATTGGTCGTTGGAGAAATTTCAGCTCCGTGGCTGCGTGTCGTTGTCTAATCTTGCACGCCAGTGGCTCTAACGCTATGGCGAATAATAATGGTGATAGGGGACACCCTTGTCTTGTTCGGCGCTGTATGGGTATTGGGCCTGAAACATAATTATTTACTTTGATATGCGTCACAGGTTTAGTATATAGAATCTTGATCCATGTCAATAGACTAGGAGGAAGACCCATTTTTTGCATAACTGTGAAAAGGTAAATCCACTCCACCGAATCAAACGCCTTGGCAGAGTCCAATAGCACTGCCGCTGCCTCCAGCTCTGGATTTAGTTGATGGGAGAGTGCGAAAAGAGTGCGGATGTTGTGTGCAGTAGATCTGTTTGGTATGAATCCAGATTGATCCGGTAATATTATATTTTGCATTAATGGATGAAGTCTCGTGGCTATAATTTTTGCTAATATTTTAGTGTCCGTATTTATTAAAGAAAGGGGACGGTATGATTCGCAATTTTCAGGGTCCTTGTCCGATTTTAGTAGGGCTATGATTAAGGCTTCCCTTAGGGTGGGTGGGAGCTGTTGTTTATCATGAGCATCTCCGTACATTTCCACCAAATATGGGCTGAGTAATTCCACATACTCCTTATAGAATTCGACAGTAAACCCGTCCGGTCCTGGGGCTTTTCCATTAGGTAGCATTTTGACGGCTTCCTTAACCTCTTCAACCGTAATTGGTTGTGATAGGTATTCTCTCTGACCATCAGACACCCACGCTATGGCTATATCTTCTAAGTATTCAAGAACTTCGTGGGCTGTGGCAGTTTTGCGTGCAGCATACAAATCCCCGTATGTGGCCATGAAGGCCGCTAATATATCGGAAGTAGCATAGCGCTGTATTCCCTGTGCATCTTTAATGTTGGTTACAATATGTGTTTTATGCGAATTGCATTTTTTTGGGCCAAAATACGTCCTGATCTGCCACCCTCCCCATATATTCGAGCTTGTTGACGTTGTATTTAATCTCATTATCAGCATACTCCTGATACTCAGAGAGCACATCTTTTATGTCACTCAATATGGCTGTGTTATGTGTGCGTTCGAATTCTGCTTCTAATTGTTTGAGTTTATTTTCACATTTAGTCAATTGAGTATGTATATCACACAGGATTCCTGCATTTGTACTTATGCAGATGCCACGTATGGTCTAATAATGCTTTGGCATTAAATCGCCATATATAGGGTGGAGGTGTGTAGTTTGGGAGGTCTAGTGATAATATTGGTTTATGGTCAGATAGTGTTTTCGGGAGATGCTGTATATCCCGTGCCCACGTACCAGCCATCTCCGTTGCCAGCCAATAATCTATGCGTGACCAGCTATTATGAGCTGTGGATATGTGTTCCCTCTAATTGATGGGGATTCCGCAATCGCCACATGTCCACCATTCCAAATTCAGACATGCCATCCTTTACTACTCTAACCACCTGTTTGTGCAGTTCTTTTGTTGTACCCGATCTGTCTTGTGCGTCATTAAGGGAAATATTAAGATCCCCGCCCCAAAATAGTTCCATTTCTGGCAAGTCTCGTAGCTTCTTCCAGATGTTAGTGAAAAAATCTGGATCATCTATGTTTGGGCCATAAATGTTAACAAGTCCCATTCGTGTACCTCGTAAGTGTCCTGTACCTATTATAAATCTGCCTTGATCGTCTGTAATGGTTTGGTCTACAAAAAAATTGTGTACCTTTTTTCATTAGTATGATCACAACCCTGGAATAGGAGGAATAGGAAGATGCCAATATTGTTTCAGCCCATTTTCCTCCCAAAGTATATTTATCAGCTTTCGCCAGATGAGTTTCTTGCAGCATGGCAATTTCAATTTGGTGCCTATCTAAGTACGTGAATATTTGTCTTATTTTCCTGGGATTGTTTAAACCCCGGACATTCCAGGTTAACATACGAATCAGCGACTTTCCCTTATTATTTTCCATTCTGGAGTGAGTGACCGTATGTAATGGATTGTATTAGTCTCTTGTACATGCATACTCCGTGTGTTATTTGTTTGTCTAGTGCTCCAATAAGCAGTGACTCTCACTGTTACACATTGCATTGTACCTCTATTTCCTGTACCTGAGAAAACAAACAACCCCATTATCCCCCCACCCACTTTGGCATCCCAATTATGCCAAAGACATACCCATCTAAACAGCATTAACAACATTACAACTTTGTCGGAGAGTACCCATTAGGGGGCCGCTAGTTGCACGCACTAACATCCGCGAAGCGGATGTGGCCGAAATATATATAGAGTAGTCGGCTATCATATTACTCATAGATGTATAGCATTTGTAGGCTACTGTCATAATGCTCTTTCGCCACCTAACGTAGCGGTGTAGAGTATCGGCTTGTCATGTTGCTAATACTTTACTTGTTGTGGCACAAACATTCAAGGCTTGTAATACAATGTTCTTTCACCCAGCAGCTAATACACTGCTATGTTGACCTTACAACTACCCCACAACAGGATAATAAGAATATATGGCACCTTACAGTCTGTGCATATGTATGCTCGGATTGTCCCAGTGTCCGCACATATTTATCAGTGCCATCTATACATGTTCGCAGAGTATGCGTCCTGCCGTAAGTAGTCCCAAGCCGAGTAGTGTTGGACATCGATCGGCTGTACATCTAACAAATAGTTTATATATTGAGCATAGGCCACGGGTACCCAAGCATAACTATGCTATACTACTCACATGCTTCCTGTGTAATGTTTGCTACATACCAGCTTCATAGTGGCTTCTACCTCACATATGTAACAACATATGGAGGACGATACATAATGAACCTTATTCAAACCATCAGTTGTGCTGTACATTTCTCTCTATGGTTATCACTATTGAAGGGCATAATACTGGACAGTGCGTGCACGAGGTCGTATTCAATGTCTCAATGTCCGTGCACTCTAGGCAGTATAGTCCATTCGGTCATACAGGGTAGACAGCCTACCGTAAACATTGTTGTTTATAGCAGTTCCTTCGTTCTGCCAGTCTTTTAACCTTAACAGCATAGTCTTACCGTTGGATGCGACATGCGTAACCGGTTACCCGCTGCCGCCGTCTGCTTGTGAAGAGGAGAGTGTACGCTCCGCAGCCTTTCTTTTTGTAGAGATATGCTTTATGAAATCGTGTACCGCCTTTGGCGATGAGAATATCTTCGTTTGCCCCTCGTGGGTGATCCGTAATCTTGCAGGATAAAGCATTGCATACAACACCCCCATATCTGTTAGCTTTTTCTTCACCGTTGCGAATTCCTTACGGGCTGTCTGTACTGCCAATGTGAAGTCAGGGTAGAAAGAGACATCGTAGTTTTGATAAACGATTCGTTGGTGTTCGCGCGCCAGACGCAACACTGTGTCTCTGTCCCTGTAGTTTAGTATACGGGAGATAATTGGCCATGGTGGGGCTCCTGGTGGTGGCTTTGGCACCAGTGACATGTGGGCACGTTCAATTATGAGGACAGGGGAGAAACTGTCTGTTCCGAAGACTTCACGTAACATGTCCTCTACAAAAGTTTCTAGGCGCCCAATGTTTGCGCTTTCCGGTATACCCATAATTCTTATGTTATTCCGGCGAGATCTCGCTTCCAAGTCTTCGTTTTTGGTTTTGATTACCTCCAACAGTTTTTCCATGTCACTACATTTTTTCGCTGTGGCTCCAGACTCATCTTCAACTGCGGATATTCGCACTTCCACCGCATCTAGTCTCTCCCCTTGTTTATCAAGTTTTGCAGCCATGTTGTCGACGCACAGGGTTAGGGAGTCAATTTTGCCATCAATGGCTTGCAGGCTTTGCTGGATAGAGAGTAGCGCGGACTCCATATTTGAGCCCCTGGCTTGGTCTGTATCTAGTTCCGTGTCAGAGTGCGCTTGTGTCGTCTTGGTTGTGCAACGGGCATCAAATGATATCTTCGGTTGCTGTTTATCTGTCTTGTCCATTATTTTATTGTTGTATCGCAGTGTAGCCGTTCTGGGCGAATGCCGGCTCAGTTATGTCCCAGCGCGTATTGTGCCGTATCCAATTGCAGTGATATGCGAGTTGTTGCGACAATAAAATCCAACAACGTAGTTAATGGCGATATAGCTGATTTTGACTCTTGGAGGTGTATTTGGTTCTGCTTAATATGGCAGGTCATCGTGTGG
Source organism: Calotriton arnoldi (assembly GCA_963921515.1). Lineage (NCBI taxonomy): Eukaryota > Metazoa > Chordata > Amphibia > Caudata > Salamandridae > Calotriton > Calotriton arnoldi. The sequence continues at coordinate 1,722,075 of CAWUFW010001608.1, forward strand.
ACCCGATGCAAGTATTGTCAAATGTCCCCAGTGCCACTGGTTAGTACGGCTACTAATCCCACATTGCCACAAGCAGTGTGTCAATGCATCCCGGGTGTCTCCTCCCAGCGGTACTACCTCTGGTGAAGGAACGGTCTTGCAATAATGATGGCTAACTAGTGCGCCATGGGACGTTAGGGCCCTTAGTCAATTAACAGTAGTTGCGCGCTCCCACCACACCGCGCGGGTGATATCCCTTGATGCAAGCAGAATGGGCACCGTTCACTGTTCTACTATTAGCCCCACACATACAGCGCAATGTTGGTACCTGCCTGGTCGGAGCTGGTGACTTTGTGAAGGCAGTGTCTCTTCACGCTCACAACTTCACGTGGCTACACAGTTAATGTCCATTAACATTTATTATGCATGTTTGGTCCCTGGGCCGCTACGCACAATAGTTGCAGATTGTACACCTCGCCATTCTCTGCCGCCTTGAAGTGCGTGCACAGGTCACGTCACACATGTAATGTGCCACTTAGATCCGGAGCAGATGGCAGCGCTTCCTGGCTCCCTGTGTCCTTGTTAGGCAGGCTGTGATTCGATTTGGTGCTTGTCGTGAACCATCCTTTGGGGAACAAGGTGCTGCTGTACCACCTACGCTGCTCCATAAACACACTGTGCCGCCATTTTGAATGCAGCACTGGTCACGGCGCGCGTTGCGTACTAGAACTTATAACAACCGGCCAGCGTCATTTAAGCGATCCCCTTTGATGATAATTGTGGCGTGATCGCTGGTGGTGGGGGGGACGCGCTCCCCCCAGTGATCAGTCCGCTATCTCAGAGACGGCCCATACAGTGTCACCACTCGCTGCCCCTGCCGTATCTGCATGTGCAGCGTCTCACCTCCTTCTTTATGGTGCAGTCCCGGGTAGGATTACCCGCCTTCTGGCCAGAGCGAACAAATTGCGCAGTGGGGTTCTTACTGCGGAGTGCCCCACAGTCCGCTATGCAGAAGGCGCTGGGGTTTGAGTGATTACACCGTCATTGTTCCATACTCGTACCGAGCCGCCATTTTGACTCGAGCTCCGGGCCCGGAGCGCGCTGCTTACGAGCAGATTTTACCGCAGTTAGATGCCTCAATAGCGAGTTCCGCCTGCACATATCAGTAGCTCTGATGTTCCGCCAGTATATTTTGTGCTTCTTTTAAGTCCATAGCTGCCTTCTGGCCATTTCTGCAGCCGATAGTGATTTCGGCCAGCGGAGCTGCACTATCATGCGGCCATCTCGCCGCGCGCCCTCTAGCGCCCCCAGAAGGCATTGGTTTTGATGTAACCTTCAAGCAATGATTTGGAGATGTGGGATCATCAAGTTGAGAATGGGTTATTGGTGAGTTGGTTGGTTCACAAACTGATTCTGTTTACCCTTTCCTGAGTTGAGGATCTGAAAGAGACACATTAGTGACAGATTCCTTACCTTAGAATATCCCCAGGCGTCAGGCTGGATCCGGAAAGTTTTTTGCGTAGCAGTACCCTTGCGCGTCGGTAGGCGGCGTCGTGCGGCTCCGCGTCCGTCGTCGGGATCGCCGGGATGACGTCGCGGGCAGTACTTAGACGCCGCCCCTGCGCGCTGATGTCAGTTCTTCTTTTTCCGCGCCAGTAAGCGCAGATCCGGAAAGAGCAGTGCCCTAGTCATTTTTTGACTACATTTTTGGTGATTTTTTTCACTGTTTTTCTAAACGAGTCTCTCGACTCCGAAGGTGTCGGTAGGGATGCCCGGCTTCAAGCCCTGCGACGTCTGTGGTCGCATGATGTCGATCACAGACCCGCACTTTGTCTCTACTGCCTCGGCCGCGACCACGACACGAAGTCGTGCCCCGACTGCCGGGCCTTGCACCCGAAGGCTTTGCGAGAGCGGTCTCGAAAGCTCCTCGAGGTCCGGCAGTCGGCTCCGCGCCACACCAAGCCCCGGTCACGTGAGAGGTCGAGGGGCCGGTCGCGGTGTCCTCATCGGTCGTCGGGGTCCAAGTCTTCGCACTCCTCCGGTAAGTCGAAGCATAAAAAGTCTAAGAAGCGTCATCGCTCGACGGCTTCGCCTCGCCGGTCTCGCGACTCGGCTGAGGCTCTTGTCGGCACCGTCCCCGCAGATCCGGGAGTGCCTGTGGAGCCGCCCCCGCATTACCCGTCCTTCCCGGGTTCGGGGGCGACTCCGGCCGGGATACAGGAATTCCTGTCGGCCATGGCCTGCCTCTTCGGGCCTCAAGGTCCCCCCGGTGCGCCTTCGGGCCCTGATGGGGTTTCCCCGGCGCCGCCGGCGACTCCGGTCCCGGCGCCGCCTGTCACACCAGCCTCGGTCCCGGCCCCGGCTTCGGCCCCGATCCCGGCTCCGGTGCTGCCGCAACCCCCATCGACGCCGGTTGACCTAAATACACCTCCGCCGGCGCCGATGTCTCCGGTGCCGTTCCCCGGTTCTCTCCGGATCCGGACACGGCGTCGGACCGACGTCGCTCGACGCCGGCTCCGACGCCGATGAGACCTTGGGTCCCGCGTGTCCCGCCTTCTCCTTATTTTGAACCTGAGGAGGACAAAGAGAACTGGGAGGGGTCGGATGACCCTCTCACACAGCAGTGTGAGTTCGAACAGGACTGGGCTGAGGAACTTGGGGATGCCAGTGGTCTGGACACCTCCCTGACTCTGGCATGCTGTCTCCTCCTTCCGTGGCAACGGAGGAGGGAGCAAATTTTGCAACGGTGTTGCGTAGAGCAGCTGGGGCCTTACACCTCCAACTGTCTACGGTGGCTGTCAGGACTAACCTCCTGACGGAAGTGCTTCAGCCGGCGGCTACCTCCTCGGAGCCACTGCTGCCGTTTAATGACGCGCTTTCCGACGTTCTTTTGGGCACCTGGTCCAAGCCCGCCACAGGGGCTCCTGTGGATAGGAACGTGGCCCGACGCCATCGCCCCGCTCCGGGCGACCCCTGTTCCTCTCCCAACACCCCTCTCCTGAGAGCTTGGTTGTCCAAGCCTCTGCTTCCCAAACCGCCTTCCCAACCGCTCCTCCGGATAGGGAATCCAAACGCCTGGATCAATTTGGGAAGAAGGTCTTTTCTTCCTCCAGTGCTGGCTTGCTGTCTGTCAACACCGCTTGCCTTTTGGGCCGATATTCCCACTCTCTGTGGGACTCGGTGGCGCACGCTTTGCCCCAGTGTCCTGAGGAGGTCCAGACACTGCTTTCACGCGCCATTGCGGAAGGAAGAGATGCGGCTAAATACACCATCAGATGTGGCCTTGATACCGCCGACTCGCTGGGCAGATCGATTGCAACGACAGTGGCGCTGCGCCGTCACGCCTGGCTGAGAACCACTGGTTTCTCGGGTGATGTCCAAAACACTCTTATGGACATGCCCTTTGATGGGGTCGGCTCTTTTGGGAACAAGGCAGACCATGCGCTGGAGCGTTTTAAGGACTCACGGGCTACGGCCAAGTCCCTGGGCCTTTCTGCTGTACGCCCTCTGCAGCCATCTGCTTTTCGCCCCTTTCGTGGCCACGGAAGGGGCGCCCAGTCATGTCCGCTGCCCAGCCACCGGCCCGCGCAGCAAGCGTCTTCGTGTGGCCGAGGACGTGGCTCCCGCTGTGGCGGGTCAGGCAACCAGCGTGCGGGTCTGGCCACCAACCCCGCCCCGTCCGCGGCCTCCAAGCCCTCCTAGTCCTTCCTTTCAGGTGCACAGCACGCCAGTAGGGGGTAGGGTCCGCCATCACCTTCACCACTGGCGTGCCATCACCTCGGACAAGTGGGTCTTGGACATTGTCCGAAGGGGTTACTCCCTCCCCTTCGAGACCACCCCCCCAGCCATGCCACCTCAATTCCACCGCATGTCAGGGGATCACTTGGTGCTTCTTCAGAAGGAAGTTGCAGCCCTCTTGGCCAAGAGGGCCATCGAGCGCGTTCCGACCCCAGAAGTAGGTCGTGGTTGCTACTCCCACTACTTTCTGGTGCCCAAAAAGGACAAGGAGGACATGCGTCCTATCTTGGACCTCCGGAACGTAAATCGCTTCCTCCGGAAGGAGAAGTTCAAGATGCTCACGTTAGCTCAGGTCTTGACTGCCCTCGACCCTGGAGATTGGTTGGTAGCGTTGGACTTGCAGGACGCATATTTTCATATCCCCGTCCTACCAGCCCACCGGCGTTACCTGCGGTTCACGGTGGGCCTCGAGCATTTTCAGTTCACTGTGCTCCCTTTTGGCCTTACCAGCGCCCCTCGGGTGTTCACGAAAGTGATGGCGGTGGTCGCAGCTCATCTGCGCCGGGCAGGGGTTCCAGTCTTCCCCTACCTCGACGACTGGCTGCTGAAGGCGGGCTCGTCCCAGGCAGTCGTCTCCCACCTCCAGACTACGGCCGAACTCCTGCACTCGCTGGGGTTCTCCATCAACGTGCCGAAGTCGCATCTGATTCCTTCTCCACAGCTCCTTTTCATCTGAGCAGTTCTGGACACGACACAGTTTCGGGCCTATCCTCCCGAACAGCGAGTCCGGGATATTCAGGCTATGATTCCGATCTTTCAGCCTCTATCCTGGGTTTCGGTATGGATGACCCTGAGGCTGCTGGGCCTCATGGCCTCCTGCATCCTGCTGGTCAATCATGCCAGATGGCATATGCGGGCTCTGCAGTGGGACCTGAAGTTCCAGTGGGCGCAGCACCAGGGCAACCTGTCCGATCACGTCCAGATCTCGGAGGGGACTGCAAGACAGTTGCAGTGGTGGCTCTCGAACCGGCAATGGGTCAGGGGCAGATCCCTCTCCCTTACCCAGCCAGAGCACACAGTTGTGACGGACGCGTCCCTGCTGGGATGGGGCGGTCACATGGGAGAGGCGGAGATCAGAGGCCTCTGGTCTCCGGCGGAGTCCCGGCTCCATATCAACCTTCTGGAGCTCCGGGCGATCCGACTTGCACTGAAGGCATTCCTTCCCTCTGTCAAAGGGACGGTAGTGCAGGTGTTCACAGACAACACCACCGCCATGTGGTACTGCAACAAACAAGGCGGGGTGGAGTCGTGGACCCTATGTCAGGAGGCTCTGCGCCTCTGGACATGGCTGGAACATCAGGGCATATCCCTGATGGTTCAACACCTGGCAGGTTCCCTGAACGCCAGGGCGGACGAACCTCAGCCGCAGGTGCATGATGGATCACGAATGGCAGCTTCACTCGGAAGTGGCGCAAGGACTCTTTCTACAGTGGGGAGAGCCTTGGTTAGATCTATTCGCCACCGAAGAGAACGCGCAATGTCATCAGTTCTGCGCGTTGGAATTTCCAAGGCGGCACTCGCTCGGCGACGCTTTTCGTCGCGAGTGGAGTTGCGGTCTGTTGTACGCCTTTCCGCCTATACCACTTCTACCCAGAGTGTTGAAGAAGATTCGGCGCGACCGGGCCCAAGTCATCCTTGTGGCTCCGGACTGGGCTCGAAGAGTTTGGTATCCCGAGCTACTCAGTATGAGCGTCGATCCCCCGATCCGTCTGCCTCTTCGGGAGTATCTTCTGTCGCAGCAGCAGGGGACGGTCCTCCACCCGAACCTGTCCAGTCTACACCTGCTTGCGTGGAGATTGAGCGGCGGCAGTCGATTCCTTTCGACTTGCCTCCCGAAGTTTGTGATGTGATTCTGGCAGCCAGGCGATCCTCCACTAAGGTGGTATACGCCTGCAGGTGGAACAAATTTGTGGCATGGTGCACAGCAAAGGCTGTGAATCCCCTTTCTTCCCCTCTTTCTGAGGTTCTTCTGTTCCTTCTTTCTCTGGCCCAACAGGGTTCTGCCCTGGGTACCATCAAGGGCTATCTTTGTGCAATCTCGGCCTTCCTCAGGCTTCCTGATCAGCCCTCTCTTTTTAAGTCCCCTGTTGTTAACAGGTTTCTTAAAGGCATTACTCACCTCTTTTCTCCTGTTCCGTTTATAATGCCTCAGTGGGACTTGAATTTGGTTCTTACCTTCTTAATGTGCGCTCCCTTTGAGCTCTCTGCATAACTGTCCTCTTCGTCTTCTGACTCTGAAGACAGCCTTTCTGGTGGCCATCACCTCCGCTCGGCGGGTGAGTGAGCTCCAGGCTCTTTCTTGCAAGCCTCCCTTTCTGTCTGTACATCCAGACAAGGTTGTTCTCAGGACGCGTCCGTCCTTCTTGCCAAAGGTGGTTACTGCTTTCCACATTGGGCAGACCATCACTTTGCCCACCTTCTTTCCGCATCCTTCTAGAGAGGAAGAGAGGCTCCACCGTCTGGACCCAAAACGTGCGATTTCTTTTTATCTAAATCGCACACAACAGTTCCGGGTGGACGACCATCTCTTTGTTGGCTACGTGGGCGCCAAAAAAGGTCGGGCGGTACACAAGCGGACCATCTCCCGCTGGGTCGTCTTGCGTATCAAGGCCTGTTATTCTTTGGCTAAAAAGGAGCCCCATGTTGGGTTGCGTGCCCATTCCACCAGGGCGACAGCCGCCACCACGGCTTTAGGACGTGGTGTCCCTTTACAGGACATTTGTCAGGCAGCTACGTGGGCCTCGCTGCACACGTTTACCAAACATTACTGCCTTGACAGCCTTGTCCGGAGGGACGGCTTCTTTGGCCGTTCTGTCCTCCGGGACTTCCTTGTCTGAATCTGTTCGCAGACCCACCACCGGGGTTGGTATTGCTGGGGTATCTATTCTAAGGTAAGGAATCTGTCACTAACGTGTCTCTTTCAGATGCACAAGTTACTAACTTGTGTAACGATATATCTGTAAGAGACAGTAGTTAGTGACAGATTCCTACCGCCCCACCCATCCTCCCCGTTCTGCGAACTGATTTCTAGGGTTAAGGACATCCCTTTCAGGGCCCTAGTATTTTTCAGACACCAATGTCAGCTTCTTGCATGGCTCTGCGTTCCTGGCGCGGAAAGTCGTGTACAGAACTGACATCAGCGCGCAGGGGCGGCGTCTAAGTACTGCCCGCGACGTCATCCCGGCGATCCCGACGCCGACGACGGACGCGGAGCCGCACGACGCCGCCTACCGACGTGCAAGGGTACTGCTACGCAAAAAACTTTCCGGATCCAGCCTGACGCCTGGGGATATTCTAAGGTAAGGAATCTGTCACTAACTACTGTCTCTTACAGATATATCATTACACAAGTTAGTAACTTGTGCGTTAGTGATCAGGTTGTCAAATTCTGACAATTGTGTGTGCTGGGCTCTGTGTGTATTTTTATTTTGATGCTTTTTTTTCTGGTGCTTTCTTTTATCTGATGTGTTTTTTGTGTGTGTTTTTTTGGCTCTGCTCCTACTTGTTGTTGGTGAGGGTAGAGCTATATAAATAGAAGGGGGATGGGAGCACACTGCTTCACCTCCCAGCACAGTTCACCCCTTAGCATTATGGTAAATGCAGTTCATTTAAAATGCTTACTTGAGTTTTTGCTATATAAATGTTGAAAATAAATATAGCATTGACTGTAAACCAGTATTAGCAAAGGCAGTAGGTCCTGCCTTTGAGTTGCTTTACCTGACATTTTGGCTTGTCACTGCTTTTGCAGAGTCTGTTCTGTTTCAGCAAAGGGAAAAAATGCTTGTTTGCCAATTCGGAATGGCATCAGCAAAAAAATGCCATGAACAATATGCATGCATACTTCATCACGCAAGTTCACGTATACATAATTGTTACAGTGGCCCCAGGGTGTAGATGCCTAAGGGTGTGCATGCTTCATCAACCAGTGCCCATTTTGTTTTAATTAACCGTTCCAGGATGGCGTTAAAAATTGCAGCTGCTAGTCCTTAAAAAAAAAAAAAAAAAGAAAGAAAAGAAAAAGACAGATGCAACTGTGGCATAGGAACAGAGTAAAGAATGGCAGGAATAACGGGTTACTTGAATTAAAATACATAAATAAGTTAAGTAGGGGCGAAGGAAGCAAAGGACAAGCTTTGGGTTTTAGGTCAGTGCGGAGAGTGCAGCTGTGATTGGTGAAACAGCATACGCAGAAAATCAAGAAAACAGTCACACTCGTAAAGCGTTGAAAGTAAAAGAAAAGAAGTTCTCTGATGTGAAGTTATGGAAGGATACAAGTCTAAACCAGTCTAGAAAATGGTTAAGAATCTATGCTCCAGTGGAGAGACAAAAGCAAGAAGAGTGGGTGTAAGCCATTTAATACAATACAAGCAAATGATATTGGCAAGAAATGCAACCAATAGTAAGAAGTGGGCTGATTCAGATTTGACTGGCACTATTGGTATTATCCACAAAATGTGTTTTGACAGCACAGCTAAAAGTGGTCTAAAGGCAAAACATAAGAGACGACAGATGGTCGGGAGGATTTTGGGATGGACTTTATTGTAGATAATGTAATGGAGAGAAAGGTAGGTCTGTGGGGAGGCATCATCGAGAGTTGGAGGAAATGTTTAGCCAGTGTGTGGTCTCATTCAGGCATAAGTGGCAATAGACCCAATGTTCACATGGGTATTCTGATATGTGCACCATAAACTCATGGTGCCAGTTACTGTGTATCCCTTAAGGTTCTTTAAAGTGGTTGATATATGACTCCCTAGTTTACGTCGATCATATGATTTTGCTATTTGACCTCATGGGCAGAATTTGGGGTTGACCCCTGAGATTTTGTGTCCAACGGAACCTCAGCAGAATTTGTCTTTCAACATGGATATTGGGGATTATCTTAATTGGAGAGCGATCTTTCATTCTTTATTGGGCAGAATGTAAACAACAGTGTTTGGGGCAGAGCACACTTTCAAAGAACATGCCCTCCAGCTGCAGAAAACATACATGCTTGGGAACCCTCCTGACTTAATACAGAAGAGACCGGAATTTGTAGGGTGTCCATTCCTTAAATAAACAAAGCTTGTCAGTAGTATGACCACTGTCTTAATAGCCTTCCATAAATTCCCTTCTCTAGCCTGCCCTACACTTCCATCTAGCCACCAATATATGTTGCTGATTATCCGGGTGATAGGATTCCTTGCTTCAATAAATGTTGAATTATGTTGGCAGTACCTCAAGTACTGTGGGCAGTGTATTGGCTAGCTTGTACATGGTCGGGCGTGCAACTCCTAAATAAAGTATGACAGTGCTATGGCAGTTTCCTCAGATTTCTCTAAATTCTTAAGTCAATAGCAGAGGGGAAAGCAGTGGGGAATCAAGCAGAGAAACGTCTGTTCAAAGGCCACACAGGCACTCACCATTTGTGATTGTTGCTGGGGTGCTCAATACATTGCATATGATAGTAGCCACAAGTGTGCCTAGATGAGTGCCTAAATGCCTTGAGGATGCCTTGGCAGCAAGTAAGATTGGAACCATTGCTCTCTCTTGCCCTGGGGTAAATACATTTCAGACTTGCTACCCCACAAAAAAGTTGTTCTACTGTGTGGTCATGTTAGTTAAGCCATATTCGGTGGCATGTGTAACATGACAGATGTGATCAATCCATCAGTGTTGAAACTCTGGTGGGATGAGAGGTGCTTGAAGTAGCATTTCCAAAGACTTTATCAAATCCATTATTCACATGACGCACAGCATGTGCTATCTGCAGAGCAGCATCCCAGAACATTCTTTGCATAGCAAGAAGTGATCAGGACACTCACTCTTAGCCATTGATCCCACCCCTTTTCGTCTCCTGACTATTGTAGAAGAAATTTCTGAGTTTCCTCTTCTGTAGCATATTTGTAATTGAGAATATCTGAAAGAGACACGTTAGTGACAGATTCCCTACCTTAAAATATCCCCAGGCGTCAGGCTGGATCCGGAAAGTTTTTGCGTAGCAGTACCCTTGCGCGTCGGTAGGCGGCGTCGTGCGGCTCTGCGTCCGTCGTCGGCGTCGTGATCGCCGGGATGACGTCGCGGGCAGTACTTAGACGCCGCCCCTGCGCGCTGACGTCAGTTCTTCTTTTTCCGCGCCAGCAAGCGCAGATCCGGGAAGAGCAGTGCCCTAGTCATTTTTTGACTAACTTTTTGGGTGAATTTTTTCACTGTTTTTTCTTCGAATCGACTTCAAGGTGTCGTAGGGATGCCCGGGTTTAAACGTTGCGGCGCCTGTGCTCGGATGATGTCCATCACAGACCCGCATCGGGAGTGTCTCTTCTGCCTCGGCCGAGGCCACGACACGGAGTCTTGTTCCGACTGCCGGGCCCTCAACCCGAAAGCTTTGCGAGAGCGGTCTCGAAAGCTCCTCGAGGCCCGGCATTCGGCTCCGCGCAAGCCCCGGTCGCGTGAGAGGTCCAGGGGTCGATCGCGGAGTCCTCACCGGTCGTCGGCATCGAAGTCTTCTTCGTCCGGTAAGTCCAAACACAAAAAGTCCAAAAAGCATCGTCGCTCTAGGACTTCGCCTCGCCGGTCTCGCGACTCGGCTGAGGCCCCTCCCGGCACCGTCCCCGCCCCGCGGCCCCGGACATACCTGTGGAGTCGCCCCCGCAATACCCGTCCTTCCCGGGTTCGGGGCGGATCCGGCCCAAATACAGGAATTCCTGTCGGCCATGGCCCGCCTCTTCGGGCCTCAAGGTCCCTCCGGTGCGCCTTCGGGCCCCGCGGGCCCTGATGGGGTTGCTCCGGCGCCGCCGACGGCTCCGGCCCCGGCGTCGCCCGTGCCTCCAGCCTCGATTCCGGCTCCGGCCTCGATCCCGGCTCCACAACCCCCATCGACGCCGGTCGACCTAACGACACCGCCGGCGCCGATGTCTCCGGTGCCGTTCTCGACGCCGCCTGGGGCTCCGGGCGTCGTCGTCCCCCAGTTCCTTCCGGCTCCGGACATGGACCCGGACCGACGTCGCTCGACGCCGGTTCCGGCGCCGATGGGACCTTGGGTCCCAAATGTCCCTCCTCCTCCTTATTTTGAACCAGAGGAGGACTGGGAGGGGTCTGATGACCCTCTGACACAACAGTGTCAGTACGATGAGGACTGGACAGAGGGTCTAGGGGAGGCCAGTGGTCTAGATACTTCCCTGACACTGGCATGCTGTCTCCTCCCGTGGCTACGGAGGAGGGAGCCAATTTTGCAACGGTGTTGCGTAGGGCGGCTGGGGCCTTACGTCTCCAACTCCCTACTGTGGCGGTCAAGACTAATATCTTGACAGAGGTGCTTCAGCCGGCAGCCTCCTCTACGGAGACTGTGCTGCCGTTTAACGACGCCCTCACTGACGTTCTTTGGGCGCCTGGTCCAAGCCCAACACAGGGGCTCCTGTGGATAGGAACGTGTCCCGACGCCATCGCCCAGCTCCGGGCGACCCCCTGTTTCTCTCTGTCCACCCCACTCCTGAGAGCTTGGTTGTCCAAGCCTCCGCTTCCCAAACCGCCTTCCCTACCGCCCCTCCGGATAGGGAATCCAAACGCCTGGATCAATTTGGGAAGAAGGGTTTTTCTTCCTCCAGTGCTGGCTTGCGGTCCATCAACACCGCTTGTCTTTTGGGCCGATATACCCACTCCTTGTGGGATTCGGTGGCGACTGTTTTGCCCCAGTGTTCTGAGGAGGTCCAGACACTGCTTTCCCGCGCCATTGCGGAAGGAAGGGATGCGGCCAAATACACGATACGATGTGGCCTTGATACCGCCGACTCGCTGGGCAGGTCTATTGCAACGACGGTGGCGCTGAGACGCCACGCCTGGCTGAGAACCACTGGTTTTTCAGGGGATGTCCAGAATACTCTCATGGACATGCCCTTTGATGGAGTCGGTCTTTTTTGGTCCAAAGCAGACCATGCGTTGGAGCGCTTTAAGGACTCACGGGCTACTGCCAAGTCCCTGGGCCTTTCTGCTACACGGCCTCCGCTGACTTCTGCTTTTCGCCCCTATCGTGGCCACGGTAGGGGCGCCCGTCACGTCAGCAGCCCAGCCACCGGCCCGCGCAGCAGGCGTCTTCGCGTGGCCGAGGACGTGGATTCCGCCGTGGCGGATCGGGTAACCAGCGTGCGGGTCAGGCCACCACCTCCAACCCGTCCGCGGCCTCCAAGCCCTCCTAGTCCATCCTTTCAGGTGCACAGCACGCCAGTAGGGGGCAGGGTCCGCCATCACCTTCCCCACTGGCGTACCATCACCTCGGACAGGTGGGTCTTGGACATTGTCCGAAGGGGCTACTCCCTCCCCTTCGAGACCACCCCCCAGCCATGCCACCTCAATTCCACCGCATGTCAGGGGATCACTTGGTACTTCTGCAGAAGGAAGTCACGGCCCTCTTGACCAAGAGGGCCATCGAGCGTGTTCCGACCCCAGAAGTAGGGCGTGGTTGCTACTCCCACTACTTTCTGGTGCCCAAAAGGACAAGGAGGACATGCGTCCTATCTTGGACTTCCGGAACGTCAATCGCTTCCTCCGGAAGGAGAAGTTCAAGATGCTCACCCTCGCTCAGGTCTTGACTGCCCTCGACCCTGGAGACTGGTTGGTAGCGTTGGACTTGCAGGACGCGTATTTCCACATCCCCGTCCTGCCGGCCCACCGGCGTTACCTTCGGTTCACGGTAGGCCCCGAGCATTTTCAGTTCACCGTGCTCCCTTTGGCCTTACCAGTGCCCCTCGGGTGTTCACGAAAGTGATGGCGGTGGTCGCAGCTCATCTGCGCCGGGCAGGGGTTTCAGTCTTCCCCTACCTCGACGACTGGTTGCTGAAGGCGGGCTCGTCCCAGGCAGTCGTCTCCCACCTCCAGACTACGGCCGAACTCCTGCACTCTCTGGGGTTCTCCATCAATGTGCCGAAGTCGCATCTGATTCCTTCTCCACAGCTCCTTTTCATCGGAGCAGTTCTGGACACGACGCAGTTTCGGGCCTATCCTCCCGAACGGCGAGTCCGGGATATTCAGGCTATGATTCCGATCTTTCAGCCTTTATCCTGGGTTTCGGTACGGATGACCCTGAGGCTCCTGGGCCTCATGGCCTCCTGCATCCTGCTGGTCAATCATGCCAGATGGCATATGCGGGCTCTGCAGTGGGACCTGAAGTTCCAGTGGGCGCAGCACCAGGGCAACCTGTCCGATCACGTCCAGATCTCGGAGGGGACTGCACAACAGTTGCAGTGGTGGCTCTCGAACCGCCAATGGGTCATGGGCAGATCCCTCTCCCTTCCCCAGCCAGAGTACACAGTTGTGACGGAAGCGTCCCTTCTGGGATGGGGCGGTCACATGGGAGAGGCGGAGATCAGAGGCCTCTGGTCTCCGGCGGAGTCCCGGCTCCAAATCAACCTTCTGGAGCTCCGGGCGATCCGACTTGCATTCAAGGCATTCCTTCCCTCTGTCAAAGGGAAGGTAGTGCAGGTGTTCACAGACAACACCACCGCCATGTGGTACTGCAACAAACAGGGCGGGGTGGGGTCGTGGACCCTCTGTCAGGAGGTTCTGCGCCTCTGGACATGGCTGAAACATCAGGGCATGTTCCTGATGGTTCAACACCTGGCAGGTTCCCTGAACGCCAGGGCGGACGAACTCAGCCGCAGGTGCATGATGGATCACGAATGGCGTCTTCACTCGGAAGTGGCGCAAGGACTCTTTCTACAGTGGGGAGAGCCTTGGTTAGATCTATTCGCCACCGAAGAGAACGCGCAATGTCATCAGTTCTGCGCGTTGGAATTTCCAAGGCGGCACTCGCTCGGCGACGCTTTTCGTCGCGAGTGGAGTTGCGGTCTGTTGTACGCCTTTCCGCCTATACCACTTCTACCCAGAGTGTTGAAGAAGATTCGGCACGACCGGGCCCAAGTCATTCTTGGGGCTCCGGACTGGGCTCGAAGAGTTTGGTATCCCGAGCTACTCAATATGAGCGTAGATCCCCGATCCGTCTGCCTCTTCGGGAGGATCTTCTGTCGCAGCAGCAGGGGACGGTCCTCCACCCGAACCTGTCCAGTCTACACCTGCTTGCGTGGAGATTGAGCGGCGGCAGTTGATTCCTTTCGACTTGCCTCCCGAAGTTTGTGATGTGATTCTGGCAGCCAGGCGTCCCTCCACTAAGGTGGTATACGCCTGCAGGTGGAACAAATTTGTGGCATGGTGCACAGCAAAGGCTGTGAATCCCTTTCTGCCCCTCTTTCTGAGGTCCTTCTGTTCCTTCTCTCTCTGGCCCAACAGGGTTCTGCCCTGGGTACCATCAAGGGTTATCTTTGTGCTATCTCGGCCTTCCTCAGGCTCCCTGATCAGCCCTCCTTTTCAAGTCCCCTGTTGTTAACAGGTTCTTAAAAGGCATTACTCACCTCTTCCCTCCTGTTCCGTTTGTGATGCCTCAGTGGGACTTGAACTTGGTTCTTACCTTTTAATGTGCGCTCCCTTTGAGCCTCTACATAACTGTCCTCTTCGTCTTCTGACTCTGAAGACAGCCTTTCTGGTGGCCATCACCTCCGCTCGGCGGGTGAGTGAGCTCCAGGCTCTATCTTGCAAACCTCCCTTTCGGTCTGTTCATCCAGACAAGGTTGTTCTTCGGACGCGTCCGTCCTTCTTGCCAAAGGTGGTTACTGCTTTCCACATTGGGCAGACCATCACTTTGCCCACCTTCTTTCCGCCTCCGCATCCTTCCAGAGAGGAAGAGAGGCTCCACCGCCTGGACCCAAAACGTGCGCTCTCCTTCTATATTGACCGCACAAAACACTTCCGGGTGGATGACCAGCTCTTTGTTGGCTACGTGGGCGCCAAAAAAGGTCGGGCGGTGCACAAGAGGACCATCTCCCGCTGGGTTACCTTGTGCATCAAGACCTGCTATTCTTTGGCTAAGAAGGAGCCTCCTGTTGGGCTGCGTGCCCATTCCACCAGGGCGCAACGGCTGCTACCACGGCCTTGGGCCGCGGTGTTCCGCTGCCGGTTATCTGTCAGGCAGCTACGTGGGCCTCGCTGCACACGTTTACAAAGCATTACTGCCTTGACAGTCAGGTCCGGAGGGACGGCTTCTTTGGCCGTTCTGTCCTCCAGGACTTCCTTGTCTGATCTTTGTTCGCAGACCCACCACCGGGGTTGGTATTGCTGGGGTATCTATTCTAAGGTAGGGAATCTGTCACTAACGTGTCTCTTTCAGATGCACAAGTTACTAACTTGTGTAACGATATATCTGTAAGAGACAGTAGTTAGTGACAGATTCCTTACCGCCCCACCCATCCTCCCCGTTCTGCGAACTGATTTCTATGGTTAAGGACATCCCTTTCAGGGCCCTAGTATTTTTCAGACACCTTTGTCAGCTTCTTGCATGGCTCTGCGTTCCTGGCGCGGAAAGTCGTGTACAGAACTGACGTCAGCGCGCAGGGGCGGCGCCTAAGTACTGCCCGCGACGTCATCCCGGCGATCACGACGCCGACGACGGACGCGGAGCCGCACGACGCCGTCTACCGACGCGCAAGGGTACTGCTACGCAAAAACTTTCCGGATCCAGCCTGACGCCTGGGGATATTCTAAGGTAGGGAATCTGTCACTAACTACTGTCTCTTACAGATATATCGTTACACAAGTTAGTAACTTGTGCTTCTCCGTAAGAATGTGTCTGATAAATTGTTTTCTCTCCTTTTATGTAGGTTCAAATGTTGGTTGCTGAGCTGCGAAGGGTCACTGTTCTTTGGGATGAACTTTGGTTGGGAGTTCTCTTACAACAACACATGTATGTGCTTAGACGAATCCAGCAACTAGAAGATGAAGTGAAGCGAGTGCAAAATAACACCACTCTTCGCAAGTATGCATTGGAGTATTGCTTACTTCTGATTACTACATCACTTTCAAAAGGTAGCACTTTATATTTGGATGAAATATCAAACCTTTCTTTCTTTTTTCTTAGAGAAGAGAAGATTGCCATTATGCGTGAGAAGCACACAGCACTAATGAAACCCATTGTGTTTGCTTTGGAGCATGTATGTAGCATTACCACTACTCCGGCAGAAACTCCGCATGAAAAATGGTTTCAGGACAATTATGGAGATGCCATTGAAAATGCTCTGGAAAAACTACGTAATCCTTCAAATCCTGCAAACCCTGGAAATAGTTGGATGCCATTTAAGCAGGTTTGTAAAATCAGCGTTTTAACCATACATAGCAAGCTTGTTTTTTCCTTTAGTGTGCTAAGATGGCACATACATGGATCAATGTAGTACATTCTAGTGTGTTCTATATTGCACTCTAAGATTGTTACACATACATGATGCCAGTGGTAAAATGCTGGTAACAAATTGTGCCTAGTCACTAAAACACCTTAAAAAAAATTGTTTATAAAACTGTTGTAACATAAATGATTGAAATTGTTTGAAGAGATGTGAATCAAAAAAGTTGTGCGTTTGTCCATGGGTTCCTGTCACATGCAGTTCCCATTAACATGTACAAAGAAAGTGTTTTTTTGTTTATTTAAAAGAAGTGAAACTTGTATTAATTTCAATTAAATTGACTAAGACTACAAAGTAGGTGCTGCTTGTTGACTGCAAGTGACCAGTGAAACAGAACAGTAGAACCCAATGTTACTACCCGCTCAAAAATTATGTAAATTAATGGTCAGCCAATAAAGTAAACACGTCAACTTTTCTCGTCAACTTTTCTACCCCAGTTAATGATTAATTATAGAGTCTTAGTAAAGACAAAAAGATGACGGTAGCATCACCTATACTTGATGGTTACTAGCTTGTAATTACTTCGGATGTACTTCAGACAAATCAAAAGCGAAGAAAGATTGCTATTTCTTAAAATACTCAAATGAGAGCTGCTTAAAAATTTGTAAGTCACCTACTTTATTGTCTTTGTACATTTAATTGAACGCCAATTAATAAACGTTTTACTTGTTTCAAAGTAAATTTTTCCTTTGTATATGTTCTTGGGGGTTAGCACATTCTGGCTCCCCAACCAAAGGGATTTAATTTTCCATTGTTTTTATTTCGTCCGAGATTACTCCGGTTCCCAGGAATACTGGATTGCCCTTTGTTCTTTAATAGTTTGCAGCATGTGACTGAGCAGTGATCCTCACTGTGGGGGGGGTTATATGGCTAAGCCAGCCAAAAGGCAGGCACAACATAGCGGAGCTCTAGCCCCTGCACTCGTGTCATCTGTAGGAATCCGCCATCTGATCTGCTCCGGCGGCGCATTAGGGCGGTGAATGGGACCCCTAGGCTGTATTGATTATTGTGGCCGTCCAAGATACCCTTGGATCCCTTGACACCTCTCCTTGAGCTCCTGTTCTTGGCCTTGTGATCCTGGGCTAGTGCTAGGCCCTTAGTTTGACAGGTCACAAGTGGCGGATGTTGCCGCCCCAGCAGCAGACCGAGCGGTTAGTGTTTGTCCTCCACTGTCTTTGGCCTCGATTGGCTGACTGAAGAGTGGGCCCTCCCATCACCCGCTCAGTTATCTCCTTGATTTGCTCCTCCCACTCTGCTAAACTAGAAGTGTGAGTTCCTTTGGCTGCACAGATTCAACTCGCCCTTACTAGATGTCGGCTTGAAACAAGTGCATAAAAGACCTCCTTGTGAAGTAAATCTATTAAATGATTCACAAACAGTTTAGACCGCATTATCAGTGGAATAAGTGTTTTATTCAGTTGAACCTGCTTTACTATTTGCTTTTGAAATATGTAAATTAATAATGAATTTATTCTACATAACCTTCTATATTGTATCTTTATTTTTCTACTATAATAGATCATGTTAAGTTTACAACAAAGAGCACAAAAACGTGCAAGCTATCTTTTGCGTCTTGAAGAAATTAGTCCACGCTTGGCTACAATGGTTACTACTGAGATTGCTCTTCCAGGAGAGGTGTCTGCTAAAGACACAATCACAATTCACAGTGTGGGGAATATCATAACTATCCTTCCTACAAAAACCAAGCCCAAAAGTTACTATTCATGGGATCAGATGGAAAAAACTATCCATACCTATTTAAAGGTAAGAATTTGCCACCATCCAAATTCTGAATTTGTTTAAAATTGTTTTCATTACAAATATTTCTTTAAACCTTGATTTAGATGGGCCCTAATTATATTGATACCTTGTATGATGAAATCTATCCTTACCTTTGTTTCAAACGTTCTGGGAAATATGGTGAAAGGATCTAGTGGATGCTAAATAAATACATTTTAACATCACAGGGCTGGAAGATTTACATTTGGATGAGAGAATAATGCAGTTCCTGTCTATTGTAAACACTATGTTTGCTACAATCAATTGTCAAGAGACACCCCACTTTCATGCGAGGCACTATTCGGTGACACCACTAGGCACAAGATCAGGCCTTATTCAGTGGGTAGATGGAGCAACTCCTTTGTTTGGATTGTACAAGCGATGGCAGCAGAGGGAAGCGGCGTTACAAGCTCAAAAGGTAATCCTTTTTGTTTTTCTGTTAAAACGTAATGCTCATTTTACATAGACAGAAACGCAAGCTTTTTTCAAAGTGGTCAACAGCTGTAGATGAAGAGAAGTGCCCCAAAAACCTAATTGACCATCAAAACATGTAGATGTCTTTATCTACTTTGTTTCTGATCCCCCTTTACTTTGGAAATTATAAAGATGGTAAGCCTTCCCAATTACTTTGAGTTGAGAAAAAAATCTTTCGAAGCATAAATCATTAATTTTTGTTTCAGTCAAAAAAAGCAAAATACTTTTGTTTATGAAGAGAGAGAGAAGTAATGTTAACATAATGGAATGATGCATAAAATGAGGCTAAGGGAATGCCATACAACTAATTCTCTGTTCTCAGTAACAGGACCTAATGTTCTATCTTGCACACTCAGTTGAGCTGTGTTGAAATGTGTTTGTTACTATAAACACAGTTCAAGGAGATTGGAAGGCGGTTTTTTATGGTAATTGGTCTGTTGTTTTCTTTGTTACATTGCTAATGTTGTACTTTTCCTACGAATTAAATAGGACTTTGTATCTGGATAACATGAACTTTAGAATATGGGAACTCAGTTCACATACATCCTTAGGAGATGTTGGCCCAATTCCTAGCTAGCTCACAGTTCCCCATCTGAACCCCTAACCTTGCCAGAGTACCAGATGGTATCAGCAACCTCGAACATGGCCACTCTTTATTCCCGAAGGAAATTGTGGAAACAGATCTACCCTTTTGTTGTTACTTTTGCATGCCCAAGGTAAAACACAAGAAAGATAAGACAATGGCTTTTCAGACATTTATTGAAACAATCGTATTCTTGTAGTGAAAGTGTGAGCTGCAATTTTTAGGCAGATGAAACAAAACATTGTAACCAGTATTAAAAAGAATGGTGAAAAAGATAAACTCAACCATGATAACTTCACTATTTAATTTTACTCCTATCTAATACCACCTATACTATTGAGAGCATAGTGGGAGTACCCTCTGCCAGATCCATTTGGATAGCCTACCCCGTCCCCCGACCCCCTGGCCACCATACCGGAGTATAATGTGCCAGGAAGCCAGTCTGTGTGGAACAGGCTATTGTCCCTTGCAGGATGGAGGTCAGAGTCAGCAGAACTGCATCTCAGTCACAGTGCACCGCGCTCCAGGACAATCCCAGCAGAAGTGCTCTTCTGCTGAATGTAGCACAGAGGCTGTTTATATAATAAAAGCACTGTTTCAGCTGCACTGTGTCAAAGGTGCAAAGATGATGCAGTGGTTTGTCTGAAGCCTTAGAGCTGTCTCCAACCGGACAACCAAATACAAGGGCATCGCTTTATATGTGCCTAGCCTTGGACAGAGTGTACAAATAAAAGATACTCATACTTACTAAGAAATGAATTGCATGTATAATAACTTCTCAGTACATTATTGTACAAGTGTAAAAAGTCACCATTAGAAAAAGATGTGAAGCTAAAATGTGAAACTAAAATGGATGCTCAGAGCAAGCCATCATTTACCTTACTGCATCCGCTCCTCAGCCGGAGGGAAACTCAGCTCAAAATTAAAAGGATGGAGGCTAGCCAAAAATGTCAAGCTAAAATGTTATACAATATACTTCAAGAACCAAAGTTAATTAAAGCCATAAAAAAGGCCAATTTAAAACAATAAAAAAACAATTTGTGTAAAAAAGAAGGCGGCGAATTAAAAAATCTAGGAGGCTCTCAAAATGTTTCCCATGTTAAGAGAATCGGTGGGGTCCAGGAAGGAACCCGCATCCGCAGACGATACATCCACAGTGGCCTAATGAGCAGGTTCCAAGAAACAAACATGGTCATATCCATTCCAATCAGCAGATGCTGATGGTGTGGCAGCCGGTAGTGGAACCGCAGTAGGAGAGCCAGATCCCAAAAATCGAGGAGCCGAGGCATCCATTTCCGTTGGTGATAATAGCTCATAGTAAGCATACTGCAGCAGTGGCAGTCTCATAGGACAGCATTGAAGGTGGGCCCTGTAGGAAGCTGGCTCTTTATATAGTGTACCAAAATGAGGTGCCCTTTTTAGAGGATTGAGGTATCCCTTACTAGTGTACAGAGGCTTGCTTTAACAATCCCAAGGTGCGCTATTTGTAGTAGTGTGGTTGATCAACCTTAGGCTTATCTGAGGGGAGTGTTATGCATTTGTTGCACATACAGAGTCAACAAATGAGACACACACTCGATAAGGAAATCCAAAGCCAATTTCGAAAAATAACATATTTTTATATTTATTTAGACACCAAGATCTACGAGATTAAGTACTTTTCCGTTGGCTCAGACTCGGGCTGTGGGGCACGGTTTCAGAGGTGTTTTGTCCGGCGGATCGTTTGCATTAGAGGCTCTCACTTTTGAGGTTGACCTAAAGACAGGGACAAAACAGGACAGCCGGGGTGACTCTTGGTGCTGGCCTTGGTGATGCTGAAGCCCCTCATCGGCCTTGGCAGTGTTGGCATCCGGGCTGGACACTAAACAAGCTTTGGCTGCTGCAAGGGGTCTGGTACTCCGAGTATTGGTGAAGGGCAGCTCCTGGGGGTCCTGGTGTCTCCCAGCGTGGTGGGGAGACCAATCAGACCTCCTGGAGCACAGTGACCACCTCCTGGGTGCCTGCTGCATTGGTGGACCTGGTGATAAGCAGATCAGTGAACTGGATGTCGCTGTCTGTTCCTGCAGGGAAATGGTTCTCCACTTCAAGGGTGATGCTGACTGGTTGGCAAAGTGCTGGCAGCCCTCCGAGGTATTTGGAGGATGCACAGCTGCAGGACAAGGCAGGTCTTTGCAATTGTTGAAACAGAAGCAGGCAGGATTTGGCGCCAAGTCCACAGCTAGTCTTCAGTTCTTGTGGTCTTCGGCTCCTCTTTGTCCTTCTTTGGTCAGGTGAATCCTGGTGTCAGAGGGCCACCTAAATACTGAATTTAGGGGTGTTAATGGGAGTGAAGGGTAATGGCCAAAGGGCTACTTACCCTTGGGGTCACTGCCCCTTATATGACCACTTCCTGTGGGGAGAGCGCATAACCCTGTCTGAGTTCCTAATTCCGCCTAAAACAAAATGGTGGAATCCTCCTTTCGTGGAGCACATCAGGCAGCCCACCTTTGGGTTGTGACTAACCTGATGGTGCAAAACGCCTACTGCATAGCTAATTTCCCGCCCATCCTGGTGCCAAATGGGCTTCAGGGCAGAGGGTGGCATCTCCCAGGTCTGGGGGAAGCCAGGGTTGCATAGCTAAAGGCGGCAGGGGCTTTGAAGCCCTTGATATGCTAAATCTGAAAGAGACACGTTAGTGACAGATTCCTTACCTTAGAATATCCCCAGGCGTCAGGCTGGATCCGGAAAGTTTTTGCGTAGCAGTACCCTTGCGCGTTGGTAGGCGGCGTCGTGCGGCTCTGCGTCCGTCGTCGGCGTCGTGATCGCCGGGATGACGTCGCGGGCAGTACTTAGACGCCGCCCCTGCGCGCTGACGTCAGTTCTTCTTTTTCCGCGCCAGTAAGCGCAGATCCGGGAAGAGCAGTGCCCTAGTCAATTTTTGACTAAATTTTTTGGTGATTTTTCACTGTTTTCTTTCGAGTCGTCGTCTCCTAGGTGTCGATAGGGATGCCCGGCTTCAAGCCATGCGACGTCTGTGGTCGAATGATGTCGATCACAGACCCGCATCTGGAGTGTCTCTTCTGTCTCGGCCGAGACCACGACACGAAGTCGTGCCCTGACTGCCGGAAACTTCACCCGAAGGCTTTGCGAGAGCGGTCTCGAAAGCTACTCGAGGTCCGGCAGTCGGCTCCGCGCCACACCAAGCCCCGGTCCCGGGAGAAGTCGAGGGGCCGGTCGCGGAGTCCCCGCCGGTCATCGGAGTCCAAGTCTTCGCGCTCCTCGGGTAAGTCGAAGCACAAAAAGTCTGAGAGACATCATCGCTCCTAAGACTTCGCCTCGCCGGTCTCACGACTCGGCTGAGGCCCCTGTCGGCACCGTTCCCGCCCCGCGGCCCCGGATGTGCCTGTCGAGCCGCCCCCGCATTACCCGTCCTTTCCGGGTTCGGGGCGACTCCGGCCCAAATACAGGAATTCCTGTCGGCCATGGCCCGCCTCTTCGGGCCTCAAGGTCCCTCCGTGCGCCTTCGGGCCCCGCGGGCCCTGATGGGGTTGCTCCAGCGGCCGCCGACGACTCCGGTCCCGGCGTCGCCTGTCCCGCCAGCCTTGATCCCGGCCTCGATCCCGGCCCCGGTGGTGCCGCAACCCCCATCGACGCCGGTTGACCTAACCACGTCTCCGCCGACGTCCCCGGTGCCGTTTCTGACGCCGTCCGGGGCTCCGGACGGCGTCGTTCCCCAGCTCTTTCCGGGTCCGGACATGGAGCCGGACCGGCGTCGCCCGACGCCGGATCCGGCGCCGTCGAGACTTTGGGTCCCAAATGTCCCTCCTCCTCCATATTTTTCTTACTAGAGGAGGACCAGGAGAGCTGGGAGGGGTCCGAAGACCCTCTCACACGGCAGTGTGAGTATGATCAGGACTGGGCAGAGGAACTTGGGGATGCCAGTGGTCTAGATACTTCCCTGACACTGGCATGCTGTCTCCTCCCGTGGCTACGGAGGAGGGAGCAAATTTCGCAACGGTGTTGCGTAGGAGCAGCTGGAGCCTTGCACCTCCAATTGCCTACTCTGGCTGTCAAGACTAATCTCTTGACGGAAGTGCTTCAGCCGGCAGCCTCCTCTACGGAGACTGTGCTGCCGTTTAATGATGCACTGATTGACGTTCTTTGGGCACCTGGTCCAAGCCCACCACAGGGGCTCCTGTGGATAGGAACGTGGCCAGACGCCATCGCCCTGCTCCGGGCGACCCCGTGTTTCTCTCCCAACATCCCACCCCCGAGAGCTTGGTTGTCCAAGCCTCTGCCTCCCAAACCGCCTTCCCTACCGCCCCTCCGGATAGGGAATCCAAACGCCTGGACCAATTTGGGAAGAAGGCCTTTTCTTCCTCCAGTGCTGGCTTGCGGTCGGTGAACACCGCTTGCCTTTTGGGCCGATATACCCACTCCCTGTGGGATTCGGTGGCGACTGTTTTGCCCCAGTGTTCTGAGGAGGTCCAGACACTGCTTACCTGCGCCATTGCGGAAGGTAGGGATGCGGCAAAGTACACCATACGTTGTGGCCTTGATACCGCCAACTCGCTGGGCAGATCGCTTGCAACGACGGTGGCGCTGCGTCGCCACGCCTGGCTGAGGACCACTGGTTTCTCGGGTGATGTCCAGAATACACTCATGGACATGCCCTTTGATGGAGTCGGTCTTTTGGGTCCAAAGCAGACCATGCGCTGGAGTGCTTTAAGGACTCACGGGCTACTGCCAAGTCCCTGGGCCTTTCTGTTGTGCGCCCTCCGCAAACCTCTGCTTTTCGCCCTTTCGTGGCCACGGAAGGGGCGCCCAGTCACGCCAACAGCCCAGCCACCGGCCCGCGCAGCAAGCGCCTTCGCGTGGCCAAGGACGTGGATACCGCCGTGGCGGTTCGGGCAACCAGCGTGCGGGTCAGGCCACCACCTCCAACCCGTCCGCGGCCTCCAAGCCCTCCTAGTCCCTCCTTTCAGGTGCACGGCACGCCAGTAGGGGGCAGGGTCCGCCATCACCTTCACCACTGGCGTCCCATCACCTCGGACAGGTGGGTCTTGGACATTGTCCGAAGGGGCTACTCCCTCCCCTTCGAGACCACCCCCAGCCATGCCACCTCAATTCCACCGCATGTCAGGGGATCACTTGGTACTTCTGCAGAAGGAAGTCACGGCCCTCTTGGCCAAGAGGGCCATCGAGCATGTTCCGACCCCAGAAGTAGGACGTGGTTGCTACTCCCACTACTTCCTGGTGCCCAAAAAGGACAAGGAGGACATGCGTCCTATCTTGGACCTCCGGAACGCCAATCGCTTCCTCCGGAAGGAGAAGTTCAAGATGCTCACCCTAGCTCAGGTCTTGCCTGCCCTCGACCCTGGAGACTGGTTGGTAGCGTTGGACTTGCAGGACTCTTATTTCCACATCCTCAGTCCTGCCGGCCCACCGGCGTTACCTGCGGTTCACGGTAGGCCTCGAGCATTTTCAGTTCACCGTGCTCCCCTTTGGCCTTACCAGTGCCCCTCGGGTGTTCACGAAAGTGATGGCGGTGGTCGCAGCTCATCTGCGCCGGGCAGGGGTTTCAGTCTTCCCCTACCTCGACGACTGGCTGCTGAAGGCGGGCTCGTCCCAGGCAGTCGTCTCCCACCTCCAGACTACGGCCGAACTCCTGCACTCGCTGGGGTTCTCCATCAATGTGCCGAAGTCGCATCTGATTCCTTCCCCACAGCTCCTTTTCATCGGAGCAGTTCTGGACACGACGCAGCTTCGGGCCTATCCTCCCGAACGGCGAGTCCGGGATATTCAGGCTATGATTCCGATCTTTCAGCCTTTATCCTGGGTTTCGGCACGGATGACCCTGAGGCTGCTAGGCCTCATGGCCTCCTGCATCCTGCTAGTCGATCATGCCAGATGGCATATGCGGGCTCTGCAGTGGGACCTGAAGTTCCAGTGGGCGCAGCACCAGGGCAACCTGTCCGATCACGTCCAGATCTCGGCGGGGACTGCAAAACAGTTGCAGTGGTGGCTCTCGAACCGGCAATGGGTCATGGGCAGATCCTCTCCCTTCCCCAGCCAGAGCACACAGTTGTGACGGACGCGTCCCTTCTGGGATGGGGCGGTCACATGGGAGAGGCGGAGATCAGAGGCCTCTGGTCTCCGGCGGAGTCCCGGCTCCATATCAACCTTCTGGAACTCCGGGCGATCCGACTTGCACTCAAGGCATTCCTTCCCTCTGTCAAAGGGAAGGTAGTGCAGGTGTTCACAGACAACACCACTGCCATGTGGTACTGCAACAAACAAGGCGGGGTGGGGTCGTGGACCCTCTGTCAGGAGGCTCTGCGCTCTGGACATGGCTGGAACATCAGGGCATGTTCCTGATGGTTCAACACCTGGTAGGTTCCCTGAACGCCAGGGCGGACGAACTCCAGCCGCAGGTGCATGATGGATCACGAATGGCGTCTTCACTCGGAAGTGGCGCAAGGACTCTTTCTTCAGTGGGGAGAGCCTTGGTTAGATCTAATGTCATCAGTTCTGCGCGTTGGAATTTCCAAGGCGGCACTCGCTCGGCGACGCTTTTCGTCGCGAGTGGAGTTGCGGTCTATTGTATGCCTTTCCGCCTATACCACTTCTACCCAGAGTGTTGAAGAAGATTCGGCACGACCGGGCCCAAGTCATTCTTGTGGCTCCGGACTGGGCTCGAAGAGTTTGGTATCCCGAGCTACTCAGTATGAGCGTGGATCCCCGATCCGTCTGCCTCTTCGGGAGGATCTTCTGTCGCAGCAGCAGGGGACGGTCCTCCACCCGAACCTGTCCAGCCTCCACCTGCTTGCGTGGAGATTGAGCGGCGGCAGCTGATTCCTTTCGACTTGCCTCCCGAAGTTTGTGATGTACTCTGGCAGCCAGGCGTCCCTCCACTAAGGTGGTATACGCCTGCAGGTGGAACAAGTTTGTGGCATGGTGCACAGCAAAGGCTGTGAATCCCCTTCTGCCCCTCTTTCTGAGGTTCTTCTGTTCCTTCTTTCCCTGGCCCAGCAGGGTTCTGCCCTGGGTACCATCAAGGGCTATCTTTGTGCTATCTCGGCCTTCCTCAGGCTTCCTGATCAGCCCTCCCTTTTCAAGTCCCCTGTTGTTAACAGGTTTCTAAAAGGCATTACACACCTCTTCCCTCCTGTTCCGCTTTGTGATGCCTCAGTGGGACTTGAACTTGGTTCTTACCTTTCTTATGTGCGCTCCCTTTGAGCCTCTGCACAACTGTCCTCTTCGCCTTCTGACTCTGAAGACAGCCTTTCTGGTGGCCATCACCTCCGGCGGGTGAGTGAGCTCCAGGCTCTTTCATGCAAACCTCCCTTTCTGTCTGTTCATCCAGACAAGGTTGTTCTTCGGACGCGTCCGTCCTTCTTGCCAAAGGTGGTTACTGCCTTCCACATTGGGCAGACCATCACTTTGCCCACCTTCTTTCCGCCTCCTTCCAGAGAGGAAGAGAGGCTCCACCGTCTGGACCCAAAACGTGCGCTTTCCTTTTACCTCAACCGCACACAACACTTCCGGGTGGATGACCAGCTCTTTGTTGGCTACGTGGGCGCCAAAAAAGGTCGGGCGGTGCACAAGAGGACCATCTCCCGCTGGGTAACCTTGTGTATCAAAGCCTGCTATTCTTTGGCTAAGAAGGAGCCTCCTGTTGGGCTGCGTGCCCATTCCACCAGGGCAACGGCTGCTACCACGGCTTTAGGGCCGCGGTGTTCCGCTGCAGGATATCTGTCAGGCAGCTACGTGGGTCTCGCTGCACACGCTTACCAAGCATTACTGCCTTGACAGTCAGGTCCGGAGGGACGGCTTCTTTGGCCGTTCTGTCCTCCGGGACTTCCTTGTCTGACCTTTGTTCGCAGACCCACCACCGGGGCTGGTATTGCTGGGGTATCTATTCTTAAGGTAAGGAATCTGTCACTAACGTGTCTCTTTCAGATGCACAAGTTACTAACTTGTGTAACGATATATCTGTAAGAGACAGTAGTTAGTGACAGATTCCTCACCGCCCCACCCATCCTCCCCGTCTCTGCGAACTGATTTCTAGGGTTAAGGACATCCCTTTCAGGGCCCTAGTATTTTTCAGACACCTATGTCAGCTTCTTGCATGGCTCTGCGTTCCTGGCGCGGAAAGTCGTGTACAGAACTGACGTCAGCGCGCAGGGGCGGCGTCTAAGTACTGCCCGCGACGTCATCCCGGCGATCACGACGCCGACGACGGACGCGGAGCCGCACGACGCCGCCTACCGACGCGCAAGGGTACTGCTACGCAAAAACTTTCCGGATCCAGCCTGATGCCTGGGGATATTCTAAGGTAAGGAATCTGTCACTAACTACTGTCTCTTACAGATATATCGTTACACAAGTTAGTAACTTGTGCATCACTAGCCATCCTGCTGGAGGTGTGAACACCTTCCTCCTGGAGCAGGCATTTTTTCTGGCCTGAAAGAGCGTGGTCTCTCACCTGCAAGGGGGATGTGGGGGGGGGTTGTTGGGGGGGTCAGAAACATGTCTGTGGTGGCAGGCTGGACGAGACCAGTCAGCAGCCAGCACACTAGATAGTGGCACGTTTTTCAGTGGACACCTCTAAGGTGCCTTCTGGGTACATGTCATAATATATCTTGTACTGGCATCAATACAGATGTATTAAGACAAGGTGTTTGATACCAAACATCATTGGTTTCAGTGAAGCCATCATGTAGTTGGGTAACCCGTAATAACCAGTGCATATATAAGATGGCTTCCCTGTTCACTTGTACCATCTAGTAATGGATCTTGACAGCACAGTGCCATATCTGCTCATGGAGATATGTCTTCACGTGTAATATAGTGCACCCTGCTTTAAGGCTACAAGGCCTGCTTTCGGAGTGACTTACATATATTCCATGCATTGACTTTTTCAATGCACACAGTAAGTGTCTCATATCGTTTTTTCAATCATGGTTTGCTCCATGACACTCAGTCTGCAATGGCAGGCTGCATGCAATTTTGTATGGGTGTCCCGTAGGGTGGTATAATACATGCTGCAGCCTTTTATGGACCCTCATTGGTACCCATGCCCTAGGTACCAGGGGTGCCAAAGTGTGTGTCAATTATGTTACAGTTAGACCAATTTACCTTGCTTTTTGAGAAAGAGCACTAGCACTGGGGCTGGTTAGCAAGGACCCAGTGCACATCAGTCGAAAAACATCAGTACTAGTGTCAAAGTGGGGGTGACCATGACAAAAAGGGACACTTTACTACAGGCCCTCAGCGGACGCACTTGCAGATCTGTATAGTGCACCAAATGCATTGGAAGACAGAGGTCTAGTGCATACTCTAAAGTGCACAAAAGACTGCGGAACGCAGGTTGTACACATTGTAACCACACCGATAAAACGGACAAAGACCAGTTGTCGTTCAATTCTTGGAAGCAAAGACACTCCAAAGTGCTGTATCATGCATTTATGGCACAGAAGGAATTGTGGTAAGTCCATCACTGTTTGGCCTCGAGGTGGAACAACCATTGTGAAGCAACAAAAATAGGACTAAAATAGCAATGACCAGGAAAACTACAAGCGATATGCCTCCAAATCAGGGCCGGACTGGCCGTAGCGGGCACCGGCCATTTCCCCGGTGGGGCGGTTTTGGGCCCCTGGGGGCCGTTTTTGTTACAGGGTCGTTTTAGCAGCATAATTGCAATATCGGCCCCTGAAACAGAATCGGCCGAAACCGGCCCTGGCAAATTGCTCAGCCGCACCCCCAACCCCCCCGGGGGGGCCGGCCGAGCACTTTGCCAGGGCCGGTTTTGGTTCCCAGTCCGGCCCTGCTCCAAATACACTGGAAACCAGAGTGTAAAAAGGATGGAATCACTCCGAATATAGTCTGGAATGTACTAACAAAAGCCAAACCAAATCGCTTTAAAGAAGTGTACCGCTCCCTTGGTATTTCAGGCATTAAATATTTGGTGTACAAGCTTTCCAAAATGCTGCAGCAGCTTTGTGCGCAATAGCAATTGAACTTCAGAGGAAGACCTTGCAACTTAAAGATCACAAGTTTCTCAAGCAGATGTTGATGCAACGTCCTTTTGAAACAAAAAGGCTTTCAGTCGACTTAACTTAGCAAATTTAATGTTCCAAATAGGAATTGTAGGCCCAAGGTAACTTCCCTAATCATGTGTGTGGGTGGAAATAACATGTTATTAGAATAAGTCACTACCCTGGAAACTGTTACCACATATAGCAGTCCCGGCTTCATCCCACAACAACCTTGGTCGTTCAGGATCAAATAACTTCTATTTGCAAATAATTAGAACCCTGGCCAAATCAAGGACACTGGGGCACCATTCAGATAACACACTAAATTAGCTATGGAAGCATTGCATGCCCCATGAAGTATCATCTCTTTACAAACTAATGAATGACCGAATTAAGTGTTCGAGGGATGTGAGCTGCATCTGGTGTTGGGCTCGGATGCTTGCACTTTGTTGTCTTCGAAGAAGTCTTTTGTAGTCATGTGATGGGTGACTCTTCCTTTGGACAATAGTGCGCATGGGCATCGACTCCATCCTCAGATAGTTTTTTTCCGCCATTGGGTTCGGATTCAACTTTCAACGCTCTGGTTCGAAACTTTACTTTCAACCGTTTTTTCATCATCAAAACTTCTATCGACATCGAAATCTTGACGCGCCTCTTCTTCGATTCCCTTTCCAGCCGTCGACGCGGGCCGTTGGGCCCATCGACGCCCTGAGGCCTACAGCTAATGGAAAGGACGCCCTTCCGGAAATGTCCCCAGTGTGGAGCAAAGTTCCCCCACAGTGACCATCACAAGGTCTGTAACCTGTGCCTCTCACCCGACCACAACGAGGCTACCTGCCCAGCTTGCGCCTCCTTCCGCTCCAAGAAAACCATTCGGGATCGTCGAGCTCGAAGACACGTCATGGCGCAGAGGTCCGCTCCAGAACCTGTCGACATCTTCAACGAGGGCCCCGATGTCCCGGAGGAAGATTCCGAAGATCTACTGATCGTGTCGGAGGCAGAGGACTCAGATGGTTCCATCACTCCTGGGCAACGAGTGAGTACTACTGCCCCTGCCCCAACCCCCCCACCAAAACAGAAGGCAACGGTCAAGACTTCGCCTGCTGGCCCCAGTCGCGACCGAAAACATGCTTTGGACGCCCCGCCTTCCGGCTCGGCACCGAACAAAAGACTCAAGCCTTCCAGTTCCTCGGCACCGACCAAGCCGCATGTTTTAGTTCCACCGGCACCTTTGGCGCCGAAGCCAAAGGAACACTCGGCTCCGAAATCCACCTCCGTTCCAAAACCCGCCTCCAAGCATGGGGATAAGTCGGCGTCGAAACCAAGACTCCACAACACAGCCCCTAAGCCAAAGCTTTCGGAGCCGATTTCCAAGACTAAAGACTCTTCCACGCCTTCTAAGGCCAAAGAGCACACAAAACAGCCATCACCTCGATCGGAACCGAAAAAGTCGGCACCGAAGCCAAATCTCCAGGAGGAGGAGCTTTTTCGTCCGGATCCTGTCGATCCTAAACAAGCTAAACTCCACATTAACCCCAAAACTGGACATATCACTACTGTGCCACGCCACAAGCCCGTCCCTGTGGAAAAGGACTGTGCTACTTCACCTATGCCTCCTTCTCCTCCTCTCCTTCCCCCTACCACCCCTCCTCTCTACATCCCTGTTACACCGCCTCAGCCTGTAACTTCTCCACCACATCACTATCAGGACGACATGGGGGACGGTGGTGACCCTGATGACGCATTCACTGACCCAGATGACCCACCACAAGACGATTGGGGCTACAACGATCCTATAGATCTTCCAGACCTCCCAAGCCCTCCACCATATCCAACAAAACCATCTCCCCCAGATGATAACATCGGTTTTGGGCAACTCATTCACAGGGCTGCTGTTTTTCATGGGGTACATATACACACCAACCCACCAGAGGAAGATTTCCTCTTAGATACCTTCGAACAGTCTCAAAGAACTGTACAGACGTTGCCCATGATTAAAGGAGTCATCAAGCATGCTCCTGAAATATTTAAAGATCCTGTACGGGCCAGAATTCTTAACCCTAAGATCGACAAAAAATATAGACCTGCCCCTGATGACCCTGCCTACATCAAAGGCCAGCTCCCTCTTGACTCCTTAGTCGTATCCAATGCTCGTAAACGGGCTAATTCTCAGACTTCAGGGGACGCTCCGCCCCCTGATAAGGAGTCAAAATTGCTGCATGCATCTGGCAAACGAGTGGCTGCGCAGGCCACCAATCACTGGCGCATAGCCAACACTCCAGGCACTGCTGGCCAGATACGATAGGGCCCACTATGACCAGCTAGAAACCCTATTGCAACATCTACCTGACCAGTAGAAGACGCAGGCAAATGATCTCATTCAGGAGGGCAAACTCATCTCCAATGCATCCATTAAGTGTGCCCTTGATGCAGCCGACACCGCCGCTAGGTCTGTCAACACCAGCGTACTCATTAGAAGGCATGCATGGTTACGCATTTCAGGCTTCAAGCCAGAGGTTCAAACCACCATTTTAAACCAGCCGTTTAATCAGAACCAACTCTTGGTCCGGCTGTAGACACAGCACTTGAGAAAATGAAGAAGGACACTGACACTGCCAAATCAATGGGAGCATTGCAGTCTCCACAACAACGTGGCTCCTTTCGTCGCTCCTTCTACAGAGGAGCCTCTAGAAACACCAACACAGACAGTTCCTCTTCTTACAGAAATACCACCCAAACATCCCCCAATAGAGGATACTTTAGAGGTGGTTACCGAGGCAACAGTACGGGGAGAGGCCGAGGTAATACCAACACCCGTACCTCCCCCACTCCTAAACAGTGACTTCCCTCCACTTCCCCCGACCATTCCACCTCCTGTCGGGGACGACTAGCACAGTTCCTACCTGTCTGAACTCCATTACAACGGACAGGTGGGTGAGACAAATTATCCAACATGGTTACTGCCTAGAACTTACAGCTGCCCCCCAAACATACCACCCAAGCAACGTCCAATGTCCGCAGACCATCTCATACTTTTAAAGCAAGAAGTTCTTTCCCTGCTTCAAAAGCACGCCATAGAGCCAGTCCCTCTACTACATCAGGGCACAGGGTTTACTCCCTGTATTTCCTAATCCCCAAAAAGGATGGGACTCCTAAGGCCTATTCTAGACCTCAGACCCCTCAATCAGTATATACATTCGGATCATTTTCACATGATCACTCTCCAACAAGTGCTTCCCTTACTACAACAACAAGACTTCCTTGCCACACTAGACCTCAAGGACGCCTACTTTCACATTCCCATACATCCTGCTCACAGTAAGTATCTAAGGTTCGTACCTGGACAACACTACCAGTTCAAAGTACTTCCATTCGGAGTCACCACTGCTCCAAGAGTGTTTACCAAATGCCTTGCAGTAGTAGCAGCACACCTACGAAGACAGCAAATACATGTCTTCCCATACCTGGACGACTGGCTCATCAAAGCCAGATCATTCAACCAGTGTGTCCAACACACTCATCAGACTATACAAACACTACAGAACTTGGGGTTCACAATCAACTACACCAAGTCGCACCTCCAACCCTCCCATATACATCAATATCTGGGAGCCACAATAAACACTTCCACGGCTCTAGCTTATCCCAGCCCAGCCAGGATAGCCAGTATACAAACCCTCATCACCAGGTTTCAAATACAACACTCTCTCCCAGCCAGAGTGTTCATGCAACTAATCGGCATGATGGCATCTTGCATTTTCATCGTCCCTCATGCAAAACTTCAAATGCGTCCCCTGCAGGAGTGTCTAGCGCACCAATGGAACCAGGCTCATGGACAACTTACAGATCTGGTGTTGGTGGACAGCCGCACACATCGCTCTCTGCAGTAGTGGAACACAAAAAATGTGTCCAAAGGGCGGCCGTTCCTAGAGCCTGTTCCACAAATAATACTGACAACGGACGCATCACTCACAGGATGGGGAGCACACCTGTTAGATCATACAACACAAAGCAAGTGGACCACTCAACAAAAGCTGCTCCACATCAATCATCTAGAGTTACTAGCTATATTCCTAGCTCTCAAATCCTTTCAGCTCCACGTACAAAACAAGGCTGTCCTGATCCGAACAGACAACATCACAGCCATGTACTACATACAAAAACAGGGGGACACACTCTCCACAACTGTCCCAACTGGCACAGAACATTTGGAGGTGGGCCATTCCACAAAACATATACCTTCTAGCCGAACACCTACCAGGAGTTCACAATCAGATTGCCGATCTGTTAAGTCGACAGACACAACAGATTCACGAATGGGAACTACATCCACAAGTTCTTCTACCTTTTTTCCAGATGTGGGGCCAGCCAGACATAGATCTGTTCGCCACACACCAAAACGCAAAATGCCCATCCTTCGCCGCCAGGTTTCCACACCCGCACTCCAAGGGCAATGCAATATGGATGAATTGGTCCGGCAGATTTGCGTACGCTTTTCCACCACTACCACTCATTCCACTTGTGGTACGCAAGCTCCGCCAACAGTCTCTAAAAATGATCCTAGTAGCTCCCACATGGGCACACCAACCGTGGTTCACCACACTGCTGGAACTATCAGTAGTCCCATATCAAAAACTACACCTCTCCCCATCAATGCTAACGCAGAACCATGGAGAGATAAGGCATCCAGATCCATCTCAACTGAACCTTGCGATCTGGCTCCTGAAATCCTAGAATTCGGTTTTCTTAACCTACCGCCAGACTGTATGAACATTATTAAAGAGGCTAGACGCCCTACTACCAGAGCTTGCTATGCAGCAAAATGGAAAAGATTAGCTATTTACTGCACTAACAATAATTACAATAAGTACTTACCAGGCTCATGGGACCACCATTTGAACCCCTGCATAAATGTGAACTTCAATTCCTTACATGGAAAGTCGCGTTCCTAATTGCAATCACCTCTCTCAGGAGAGTCAGTGAGATCCAGGCTTTAACTATACAAGAGCCCTTCTTACAAATACATCATAACAAAATAGTACTCAGCACAAACCCGAAATTCCTTCCTAAAGTCATTTCGCCTTTCCACCTTAACCAATCTGTAGACCTACCCGTGTTTTTCCAAAACCCAGACTCTGTAGCAGAAAGAGCTCTCCACAACCTGGATGTCAAAAAAAGAGCCCTAATGTATTACATTGACAGAACCAAGTCATTTCGCAAAACCAAACAATTGTTTGTAGCTTTCTCTCCACCACATAAGGGTAATCCCATCTCAAAAGCTGGGATTGCAAGGTGGATCGTTAAATGTATCCAAATATGCTACCAAAAAGCCGAACGCACATTATCAATTCCCCTAGAGCGCACTCAACACGCAAACTAGGGGCTTCCATGGCATTCTTAGGGAACATTCCCTAGAAGACATATGTAAGGCAGCCACATGGTCTACAACACACACCTTCACTAAACACTATTGTGTTCATGTGCAAGCCAAGCAACAAGCTGCTGTGGGCCAAGCTGTCCTTAGAACACTTTTTCAAACTACTGCAACACGTACAGGTGACCACCGCTAGGGGAGATACTGCTGTACAGTCTATGCAAAGTGGGAGCTCTGCAGCTCACATGCCTCGAACGGAAAATGCTACTTACCAGTATGCATCTGTTCTTGGCATGTAGAGCTGCAGATCCTCACACGCCCACCCACCTCCCCGGGACCTGTATGTGTTCCAGTCCTATCTTATTTAGATATACACACATGGACATCCTTTTCCTTTTCTACTAACTCCATCACTTCCCATTATGGCGAAAAACAATCTGAGGATGGAGTCGATGCCCATGCGCACTATTGTCCAAAGGAGGCGTCACCTATCAC
The DNA here is from genome assembly GCA_963921515.1 of Calotriton arnoldi. NCBI lineage: Eukaryota > Metazoa > Chordata > Amphibia > Caudata > Salamandridae > Calotriton > Calotriton arnoldi. Next base: position 1,756,830 of record CAWUFW010001608.1, read on the forward strand.
ATGACTACAAAAGACTTCTTCGAAGACAACAACAAAGTGCAAGCATCCGAGCCCAACACCAGATGGCGATCTAATGCAAAGTGTGAGGATCTGCAGCTCTACATGCCAAGAACAGATGCATACTGGTAAGTAGCATTTTCCTTCACATTTGTTTCCACTAATGAAGACTTTAGTTTTCCCACTCAAACATCTGTAATCGAATGGTAAAAACCGGGTTTTGTTAACAAAACTCGTCCCCGGAGCTTCATATCTGCCTACTTGAAAGTGTTTCAGACAAGATGTAAACTGAAATGTTGATATTGATAATGAAAGGAACCCATGGATCAACCCTATAGCAGATGTTATCTCGGCTACTGTGAAAGGCAATTTTTCAAAATGCTTTATGTTTAGCATTATATAAGTTGCATCTTACTTTGCCATTAGTCTTTGCGTGCGTGTTAAATTATAAGGCAAAAACAACGCTGTTAGGTTCAGGCAGCCAATCTAATTACAGAAAGAACAATTGATGGATGGAATGCTGAACAGTGTAAAAAGCTCACCCCTAGTCAGAGATCTGGGCCTAAATCCATTCTTTTTTTGCTCACCACACCATTTCAGTTTGGACCCAGCCATATACAAATCAGTCTTGACCCTGATCTCCCATGGGAACAGTCCAGCCCGAACAGCTAGGCCACGTTTTCCTGAACTGGAAACAAGCATCCTAGAATCGGTTTCGTGGTATCATCCCTCATCTGCCAGGAGAGCTTGAATCCAGTGGCATGGCGAGTACGGGACCCAAGTCAAGGCAAACCCGTCCCACTCTTGGAGATAAATACAAAAAAAACAATTGATGGGCGGAATGCTGAACAGTGTCAAACATTTACCCTCAGTCAGAGATTTGGGCCTAAATCCATCGCGTTTTTGTTCACCACACCACACTGTTCCAGTTTAGACCCAGCCATATGCAAATCAATCTTGACCCTGCTCCCCATGGGAACAGTCCAGCCCGAACTGCCAGCCACGTCCTCCCTGAACCGGAAACAAGCATCCCAGGACCTGTTTAGGGGTATCATCCCTCATCAGGCAGGATAGCTTGAATCCAGTGGCATGGCAGGCACGGAAGAAGGAAGAGGAATGAGAGTTCCATGGTTTTATAGTGTTGGATTTCTCCATGTTTTGTATTCTTAAAGGAGCTGCTGTGTGTCAGCAGCATTAAAGGAGAATGCAATAATGTTAGCCTCCTGTCTTGCCATAAACTTGCATTAATAGTGACTGGACTAATTGCAGGCACAGTTATGTGTGTGACAGCTTCAACAGCCTTTTCTGGGATAGCTGTTATTGTACGTATAACAAAAACTGCGTTAAACATCTACATAGCCTAGCTAGATCTGTGTAAAGAGTACGGAGGTCTGCATCATCTAATGGTGCTAAGTTTGGGTATGGTGTATAGCCGGCTAGGACTGGCCAGGTCGCCCCATCATTGCTGAGGGGACCCTGTCTTTCATTGTTTAGTGGATGTAGAGGGCACCTTGAAACCAATTGTGATGTTCCCGATATGTTAACGGTATTTCTAAATCGCCATAAACTCTATATTGACCCGGTACTTCAGCTAGAGTGTATGTGTGAAATCACTGTGAAGTGGCATCGACTGCAGGAATGTGAACCCATGAATAAAATACTTTGCATTTATGTTTTGTGGGCCTTAACCACAAAGGTAACATCTCCTCCCCCAACAGAGAGTTAACAAATATTTAATTAATGGAATTCAAAGAAAGGAAAATACTATAGTGGGGTAACCCTTTTAAAAACTTTCAAGCTTGAAAAATCTTTGGACAAAAATAAGAGTTTCCTATTAAGCTGAGGAGGCTTAATCCCTAACACCACGGATGTCTCCATATAAGATAAAAGGAGACCTCGGGCACACATAAGAACTGCTCAGGAGACCCATTAAATAAGTATCTGACCTAGGTTAGTGGCGCCATGCTGTACGGTTCCTACGGATTAAGTAGGACTGTGTATCTAGACAACATGAACATCAGAATATAAGGTCTCAGTTCACACATATCCTCAGGCTATGTTGACCCAGTTCCTAGCTTGCTTACAGTGTCCCGTCTAAACCCCTAACCTTACCAAAGTACCAGATGGTATCAACAACTTTGAATATGACCACTCTTTATTCCCCAAGGAAATAGTGGAAACAGATCTAGCCTTTCATTGTTACTTTTGCATGCTCAAGGTAAAACACAAGAAAGATACAACTATGGCTTTTCAGACATTTATTGAAACAATCGTATTCTTGTATTGAAAGCGTGAACTGCAGTTATAAGGCTGATTGCATTACAAGAATGGTGAAAAAGATAAACAATCCAACCATGATAACGTTACTGTGTGGTTATACTCCTATCTAATACTACCTATACTATCGAGAGCATAGTGGGAGTACCCTCTGCCAGATCTATTGGGATAGCCTAACCCCCAGTACCCAAGTATGATGTGCCAGGAAACCAGTCTGTGTAGAACAGGCTATTGTCCTTTGCAGGATGGAGGTCGGAGTCAGAAGGGCTGCATCTAAGTCACAGTGCACCGCTTTCCAGGACAATCCCAGCAGAAATGCCCCTCTGCCGAATGTAGCACAGAGGCTGTTTATTTAATAAAAGTACAGTTCCAATCGCACTTTGTCAAAGATGCAGAGCTGATGCGATGGTTTGTCTGGAGCCTCAGAGCTGTCTCCAACCTGGCCACCAAATACAAGGGCATTGCGTTTTATGTGCCTAGCTTTGGACAGAGGGTATAAACAACATGATAATACTAAGAAATAAACTGCATGTATAATAGCTTCTCAGTACATTATCATGTAAGTGTAAAACATGTAAAAAGTCAACATTAGAAAAAGATGTCAAGCTAAAACGTGAATCTAAAAGGGAGACTCTGAGCAGGCCCTGATGTACCTCATACCACGAACATGTTTTTCTTAATGTTAATATTTAACAATTATTGCTATTAAAAAACTGGATTTTATCCTTAATAAAGTTAATATGCATTAACTCTTAATGAGGGCTTGCTGTTTACTGAGCTCCTTTCAGCACCTCCCTCCCACTCTTAAAACAAATATGGTGCAGAGCAAACCGCTTTCCACTACAAATCAGATGTGCAACCATGGAAGTGTGAGCCTCCTCATTTCTGCGTAAAAGGAATGTTATGCTTTTGCTTAAAATGTGTTGTACGCCACAGGCCCTCCCCACAAAATGTGCAACATGGGTTCACCTGCTGCTAGTCCTTATATTGCTCCACAACACTCAAATAGTTTGTTGTTCTTAAACACCTTGACGCTTTCATAAAATGTTGTACTGCTGCTTGAATTTCCTACTGGTCACTTGCCTGCCCCTTTTGCAGCTAGCTTGAGTTTTTTTCGTGGCTTCATAATGAATTAAAACATAAGCTGTCTTCATGACGCAGTTTTTGAACTGACCCCGATGTGTGCCCTGGCAGAACACTGATTTCTTCAATTCCAATAAGCGTGATCCCAAAGGCTGGTTCAACATTTAATCTACCTAGGGAAATCGTTGCAGTGAGAGCAGGTTAACATAGCTTTATCTGATAGACATCTAGCCACAGATTCCTTACCTTAGAATTTGCCAGGCATCGGGCTGGATCCAGAAGGCTTTTCCTCGAGCCTTACCCTTGCACGCTGGTAGGTGGCGTTGGTTGGCTCCACGTGACCTCGCCGGCACCGTCCGCATCACCTATAAAGGTGCCACCTCAGCACACGGACGTCAGTTCTTTTCTTTCTGAGCCAGCTATCGCAGATCCGTGCAGAGCTACCCTCTGTCACTTTTTGACAGGCTTTTTTTCGACGTTTTGTCGACGGTTTTTGGTGTGTAGAGTTTTCCACAATGTCGAAGAAGACTTCTGGATTCAAACTGTGCGGCACCTGCCAGTGACAAATCCACACTTAACTTGTCTCTGGTGCCTTGATCACGACTACGACTCAAAGCCATGCTCCAACTGACAGACCATGACTCCGAAGTCTTTGAGGGATCGGTCCCTGAAGCTGCTTGCGGCCCAGCGCTCGGCTCCATGCCGTTTGCCCCGGGGGTCTCTCCGGCCAACGTGACGGAGGAGTCTCAACGCTTTAGGCCTAGTTCTGCAGAACCTGCGCTGGGATCGGCTCCATGCTTCCCTGCCTTTCCGGGAGTGACCCCCACCCAACTTAAAAAATTCTGTGACGCCATGTGCCTCACATTTGAGCGACCTGACCCTCCCCGTGCACCTTTGGGCCCTGGAGGCTCAGGCGCGGATGCCCCACCAATGGATACCGTGGTGGATCAGAACCGACGCCGGTCGTGTCACTGCAACCTTCCCCGGCGCCGGCCCCCTTGCTAAGACACCCGATACCGCCAGCAGCACCAGCCCCATTCTTATCTCGAATGACCTGGAGCCGGATTGGCTCCTACCGATGTCGATTTCGGTGCCAATGGCACCCGTGGGTCTTAGGTCGGTTCCTCAGCCTTATTTTGAAGGGCTAGGAATGGAGGAAGATTAAGAAGGGTCGCTAGACCCTTGTCAAGACCAGCCTGACCACGAAATGGACTGGTATGAGGAATTGAGTGAGGCCAGTGGACTGGATACCTCTCCAGATTCTGCCCTGCTTTCTCCCCTTACCGTGGCTAAGGAGGAGTGAGCTTCATATGCTTTGGTGGTGAGAAGGGCAGCTGAGGTCCTGGACCTTCAGCTCCCGGTGAAAGTCCAGACGAACATCTTGACAGAGGTCCTGCAGCCAGGGTGTCTCCTTCTCATATCCCCTTCTGCCTTTCAACAAGGCCTTGAGTAGTGTCCTTCTGGGAACCTGGTCCAAGCCCAGCACAGAGGCTCTTGTGAATAGGAAAATCGCCCGCCGCCATTGCCCTGCTCCAGGCAACCCAAAATTTCTCACCAACCACCCTACCCAAAGAGCTTGGTGGTTCAAGCCTCTACCTCACAAGGTGCGTTCCCTTCTGCACTCCCGGACAGGGAATCCTAGAGGCTGGATAGTTGGGGAAAGAAAATGTTTTCTTCCGCCAGCCTTGCAGTCGGTGAACACTGCATACCTTTTGGGCCGTTATGTTGAATCTTTGTGGGAAAAGTTTGCGCAAGTACTACCTCAGGTCCCGGAGGAGGCTCAGGCCATTCTGTCCGAAACAGTATCAGACGGGAGAGATGCGGCAAAGTTCACCATTCATTGTGGGCTTGGCACCACCTGGGCAGAGCAATATCGATGATGGCGGTTAGACGCCACACCTGGCGGAGAACTTCTGGCTTTTCTGGGGATGACCAGGCTTCCTTTATGACATGCCCTTTGATGGCACCTGTCTCTTTGAAGACCAGGCAGACATGGCCCTGGAGCGCTTTAAGGACTCACGGGCTATGGCCAAGTCCTTTAGCCTCTCAGTGACCACCCGTCCCCAGTCTGCTTTTTGCCCCTTTCGTGGCCATGGAAGGGGCTTTCAGCCGTACCAGCCACAAGACAGCACAAGTTCAGTAACCTCTGCACAGCCGTGGGCGCGCCTCCTTTCGACCCAGTGGGTCGAGCGGCCAGAGGTAGTCAGTCCACTCTTTCCCCTACAGCCTCCAAGCCTTCCTAATCTGGCCCTTCAAGATCATGGGCGGCCGGTTGGTGACAGGATCAGCCATCACCTCCACCTCTGGCAAAACATCACATCGGACAGGTGGGTTCTTCATATAGTCCGAAAGGGCTACTCCATCCCCTTCGGGTCTACCCCTCCCTATATACCTCCAACTTACAACCGGCTGACTGAGGATTACCTGAACTTGCTTCAGGAGGAAGTCAGGACTCTCTTGGCCAAGGGAGCCATAGAGAGGGTTCCAGAGCCAGAAGTAGGCTGTGGTTGCTTTTCCTGCTACTTTCTGGTCCCAAAAAAGGACAGGGGCCTTTGCCCTATTCTAGATCTGTGAGCCCTCAATTACTTCCTCAAAAAGGAAAAAGTTCATAATGCCCACTCTGGCTCAGTTTCTGTCTGCCCTAGACCCCGGAGACTAGATGGTAGCGTTGCACTTGCAGGACGCTTATTTTCACGTTCCCGTCCTGCCTGCCCTACGACGTTACCTGCGGTTCACGGTAGGCTACGAGCACTTTCAGTTCACAGAGGTCCCCTTTGGCCTTACCTGTGCCCCTCGGGTGTTCATCAAGGTGATGGTCGCAGCTCATCTGCGCAGATCAGGGGTGCCAGTCTTCCCCTACCTTGACGACTGGCTGTTGAAGGCAACCTCACCCCAGTCTGTCCTCTCCCACCTCCAGACTACGGCGAACCTCCTGCTTTCGCTGGGGTTCTTTATCAACGTGCCGAAGTCGAATCTGATTCACTCACGCTCTCTTTCATCAGATTTGTTCTGGACACAGTTCTGTTTCAGGTCTATCGTCCTGAGCTGCGAGACCAGGATAATCGGGGTATGTTTCAGCCTCTATCCTGGATTTCGGTGAGCCTGACTCCGGGGCTACTGGGCCTCATGGCTTCCTTTGTCCTGCTAGTTACACATGCCAGATGGCATATGCAGGCTCTGCAGTGGGACCTGAAGTTCCAATGGGCACAGCATCAGGAGAATCTCTCCGACATGGTCCAGATCTCAAAGAGAACTGCACAGGACATGCAGTGGTGGCTGACCAGCCGCGATTGGGACAGAGGCACACCCTTCCACTCCCCCAACCAGATCACACAGTAGTGACAGATGCATCACTCCAGGGATGGGCCATCTGGGAGAGAGAGAGTTGGAGATCAGAGGGCTCTGGTCTCCAGCGGAATCCGGACACCACATCAACCTGCTGGATCTCCAAGCGATTCACTTGGCATTGAAAGCTTTTCTTCCTTCCATCAAAGGAAAGCTGGTTCAGGTGTTCACCGACAATACCACCGCCATGTGGTACTCCAAAAACAGGGCCTGGTGGGGTCGTGGACTCTTTGTCAAGAGGCCCTGCATCTCTGACCATGGCTGGAACAGCAGGGCATATCCCTGGTGGTTCAACACCTGGCAGGTTCTCTGAATGCCAGCACAGACAAACTAAGCCGCCGATGCCTAGCGGATCACGAATGGCGTCTCCATCTGGAGGTGGCGCAAGGTCTCTTTTAGGAGTGGGGAGAGCCTTGGTTAGATCTGTTGGCCTTTGCAGAGAATGGACAATGTCAGCAGTTTTGTGCGCTGGAGTTTCCAAGGCGGCACTCGCTTGGCAACGCTTTTTGTCTCGATTAAAGCTAAGGCCTCTTGTACGCCTTTCTGCCAATACCACTTCTTTCCAGAGTGCTCAAGAAGATCAACCGGGCCCAAGTCAGTCTTGTGGCTCCAGTCTGTTATCCAGAACTTCTCCAACTGAGCATCAATCCTCCGATCAGGCTGCCCCTTCGGGAGAATCTTCTGTCGCAGCAGCAGGGGAGGGCTCTCCACCCGAACCTGTCGACTCTTATCCCTCTTGCACGCAGACTGAGCGATGGCAGTTAATAGCATTCGACCTTCCTCCTGAAGTTTGCTGAGCAAGTGGCTCAATATAAATATCGTCAATCAAACAACGGGGGCCCCTATCTAAGCAGATGAAGGTAGAGGGATCATAGGGGGATCAAAGGAGCAATCAAACAAACAAAAATCCCCTACCTATTTTTTTAAACAAAATGCTAAACGTCATATAATATAAAAGTCTAAACAGTGCTGGAGAATAGAAGAGACAAAAGTATCACAAAATATATTTATTTTTGCTTTTTCAATAAAGATACACAATACTCAAAAGTGATACAAAAATATTATTGAATAAATAAATAAACATATATATGGTCCCACCTCTCATTCAAATAACTCGCAACATCAAACATACTCTCATACCTCTTTCATACAAGCAACCAACATACATACTATGCATAAGACAAAACAGAATAATAAATACTATTGTATTCAATACATCTCATAAATGTAATAACTCCACATTACAAACAATCGTAGAAGTATCACAAGCGCCAACGCGCGTTTCGGTGTACAAGCCAGGTATGGCTAATCACCTTCATCAGGGCGTGATTACCAACATCAATGAGGTGGTGGGAGAGTTTTTGTAGATCGAAAAACTGCACAATAGAGCAAGCCAAATGATGTCATGCAGGGAAGCTCAATAAGGTGATCCAGGTGAGGTAAGGCATACGCTAGCACCTGCATAAAAATGGCAATAAGAATCAGGTAGTTGATAAAGTTCTACATGAAGGTACGACCGCCAGGGTACTGAATGACTGCGTGTCCTGGGATATTCCAAGAATGTGAAAATGAAATCTGTAATCCGAGGTAATATAGGCAAATGAAATAACAGGCTTTCATCGAAGTCCCTAAATCTGGATACCGGAGGGATCTATAGTCATAAAAACACAAGTAGGTTAGATAACGCGGATATGGGCGGCAACATGGTAGTCGTTGCTTCGTGGCTGACGAAAGAGGGCTCGATGAAAGCCTGTTATTTCATTTTCGGCACGTCCTTTGCCCGAGTGGTGAACTCTCGAACCCTCCGGTTATTATCGGGCTCCTTTTATGTTTGGTCAGACGAATCTCTTCCTGTTTTCAGTGCGTCATCGCTGCCTATATTACCTCGGATTACAGATTTCATTTTCACATTCTTGGAATATCCCAGGACACGTAGTCATTCAGTACCCTGGCGGTCGTACCTTCATGTAGAACTTTATCAACTACCTGATTCTTATTGCCATTTTTATGCAGGTGCTAGCGTATGCCTTACCTCACCTGGATCACCTTATTGAGCTTCCCTGCATGACATCATTTGGCTTGCTCTATTGTGCAGTTTTTCGATCTACCGAAACTCTCCCACCACCTCATTGATGTTGGTAATCACGCCCTGATGAAGGTGATTAGCCATACCTGGCTTGTACACCGAAACGCGCGTTGGCGCTTGTGATACTTCTACGATTGTTTGTAATGTGGAGTTATTACATTTATGAGATGTATTGAATACAATAGTATTTATTATTCTGTTTTGTCTTATGCATAGTATGTATGTTGGTTGCTTGTATGAAAGAGGTATGAGAGTATGTTTGATGTTGCGAGTTATTTGAATGAGAGGTGGGACCATATATATGTTTATTTATTTATTCAATAATATTTTTGTATCACTTTTGAGTATTGTGTATCTTTATTGAAAAAAGCAAAAATAAATATATTTTGTGATACTTTTGTCTCTTCTATTCTCCAGCACTGTTTAGACTTTTATATTGTATGACGTTTAGCATTTTGTTTAAAAAATAGGTAGGGGATTTTTGTTTGTTTGATTGCTCAATATAAATATCGAACAACAATGGGGAGAGGGGGCAACCCTGCTGAGTACTCCTAGTAACCTGAAAACTCCATGCGAGAGAGCCGTTGTGGAGGATCCTAGCTGTAGAATGCTCATATAGCCCTTTTAATGTTCCAATAAAAAGAGGACTAAATCCCATAGCCGCCAGGACTTCCCACAAAAAAAAACAGCAGACACAATGAAAAGCCTTGGATGCGTCTAATGTTACAACTGCCAAGGGGATCGACTGGGCTGTGGCAAGATCTATACTACCTATTAACTGCTGGGTAAGCTCATGTATATGAATGCCAGGGACAAATCCCTTCTGGTCTGTATGTATAAGCTGGAGTGCCAATTTAGCCAATCTCCTTGCCAAGATGCTCGCAAATACCTTATAATCTGCTTTTAGCAGGGATATTGGACGGTATGAATCCGCCTTCCTGGGATCTTTAGCTGGCTTTAAGATCAGGACTATAGTAGCCTCCTTCCATGACCCAGGCACCCATGTCTCCCCCTTATACACCAAATTAAACAAAGTCTCCCAGACTGGAACAATTTCCTCTGTTAGGAGTTTATACACCTCCGCAGGAATGGCATCATGCCCAGCAGCCTTCCCGCCCTTGATATTTGACAAGGCCCTTCTGTTATCCTCCTGGGTCGACGTCATACAACCATTCTCTAAGGCTTCGAGGTTCTGGGAAAGTTTCTTCCTTATATAATGCAGAAAATAGGGAATGCATATGGCTCTGCATGTCTTCCAATTTATATATGGCCTCACCCTGGGAGCCCACTACTAATTACTTAATCACATTCCTGAATCTATCGACCCTAGTCTTCCATGCCAGTATAGCTCCCGCTTTCTCACCATATTCAAACTCTCAGGTTTCCAGCCCGCCACTTTTCCTTAGATTTTGAGTGCAGCATGACCCTATAATTTAGCTGTGCCTCTTCAAGTTGTTTTCATAGTATTTCCGTATCTTTCCCCCCACTCGACACCTGCAGAGAGGCCTCAAGGGCTCCAACAGTCTTTTCCATACCAGCCAGCTCTCTCCTATCTTCCCTGCTCTTTGCACACCCCAAACTTTTCAGTACCCCCCGAATATGTTTTAAAAGCATCCCATACTATTCCTGGGGAGGCCGATATATTATCCAAGAATTACTCAGATGTGGCCTTTTTTAATGCAAGCACCACCTCACTATCTAAAAGAAGAGCGCGCTTTAAAGTCCACCTTATATTAGGCTTGATTCCGGGGACTAGTAGTACCATAGTGACAGCAGAATGGTCTGAAATATGTGCTGGGTGGTGTTTAACCTCTTTTATGTTCCCTGCTAATCGCCTTTCCACAAAAAGATAGTCCAATCTAGAATAGTGACTGTATTTTTTGCTGTGGAAGGTGTACCCTCTCTCCTGCCCTTTTAAATACCTCCACACTTCCACCAGCCCTAAGTCCTGCAACATATTCCTGAAAGCCCTTCTAATCCTGGGAGCCTGGGCACCTACTCGTCTAGTCGATCGGTCAAGCTCAGGGTCCAACAGGATATTAAAATCTCCACCCATGATCACCGGAGCTGAAACCTCCACCAAGTTAAATTCCAAATTAACAACATGCTGCAGATCATCCACGTTTGGGCCATTCTACCCAACACAAATAAACTCAAAGTCTACACATTTCAATGCTGCTAAGACCCACCTACCGGTGCCATCTGTTTTAGAATACTTAACCTCCACCCCAGAACCCTTCCTTATCAAAATTGCTACACCCTTACAACATTGCTCTTGATCTGACACTACATAACTCGCAATCCATCTGTGCCTAGAGAAAAGCTCTTTACTCTCCCTTGCTACCAGATGCATCCCCTGGAGAATAATAATGTGGGCATGACTCTCTTCAAGATATCTCAACACTACCCTCTGCCTGGCGCGAGACCGAAGACCGTTCACAGTCCAGGTTAGGAAGCATACGTCTTTGCCTGCGCTAGCCATCCTCCCCCTGTACTATTTCCCACCTCCTACCCCCGCCACTTGTGATGTTGACATAGCTAATTTGGTGATACTGAGGACTTCTTTTTTTGTTTTTTACCCAACTGCTCCCCACCCGTGTCTCACCACCACCCCAAACCCTACCTCTCCCCTGTGCCCTTCCCTGGGGAACCCTCCCTATCCTTGTTGGCATAAATATGCCTTTTGAGCTGCCTACTGGGGATTACAAAACTAAGCTCTAATGAACACTTTTTTTGCCGCGCTATAGCACATCTAGAGTTTGACTCCCGTCGAGACTATTTCGGGATCATCCTCTATTGTTTTTGTCGTTTAATAGAATCTATTAATGCATCCACATCCTCAACTATCCTGTAGTTATACATTTGATTGTTCCACATTATGCAGAGCATTGCGAGGAATTTCAGCTGCATTTTTGCCCCTAACTTCATCAAGTCCACCATCCTATTGCCAAGCTCCCATTGCCTCTGCTCTGTTGCTTTACTTATGTCAGATCTTATAGGAACAGAGTACCCCTTAACCGTCCCTTAAGGCCCTACTAAGGATAGCCTCTTTGACCGAATACGAAAGAAAGATCACCAGGATCTTCCTTGGCTTAGTTCGTGCGCAGGGGAACATGGCAGCTGCATGCTAAGCGGCTGCGGGTGCCCTGGGGAGGCTGATTTCAATGCAAGGCGAAACCTAATCTCCCGACTCCCAGTGGGTAGCTGTGCTTACAGGAAGCGACGCGGAGTCGTCGGTGGCAAACCGGCGGTAGCAATGAATGTCCCAGTGGGCTGTAAATGGCCCGGGGACATGGTGCAGGAAGCGCAGGCTGCCTCAGCGGTGTAGTCTTGGCCGCACGCTGGGATGAGGCAGCAAGGGATCTACGGCGCTGTCGATCAGCTGGAGTCAGAGTTAGTGGCAGAGGCAGCACAAGTCACGCTGCAGACTGGGGCTCACCTCTACAGAGTTGCGGACGGTCTTCTTTATTTGAGAATGTGAGGCTGGGAGAGTGACCGTGCGGACCAGAGGAAGCACGGGTAAAATCTTTCCAGTACATGGAGGAAGGCGCCTTAACTGAGGGTAAGGCTGGGGTTAAGCCCTCGAGATGAACACTACGCACCAGGATTATAGGGGGTGGCAAAGCAGGACAGGTTTCTGACTTCCCCTTGGAGACTCCCTCAGGTACTGCACAAAATGTAAAGGACGTTAGGAAGGGCAAGCGTGGGAAGCACGGCGGAGGTGTAGGAGGAGTGGCCAGTGCCCAGCAAAATAAAAGATTGGGCAAATCCCCCGCTAAGAATTCCGGGGAGAGAAGTAAAAATTTAAGTATTCAACAGATAAAAATAACTCCCTCACTTAAATCTTTTTTTCGAGTGTTACCGGAATGTCAGAGGGGAGAGAGCGCAGTTGGAGCAGCTCTAATGAAGAGTTCTAGAGAGGAAACGCCTGCTAAGGCCCCTATTCTCAATGAGTTGCAAACTGCAGGAGTACCTCCCCAAACGGAGATTATCTGAAAGAAACACATAGTGATAGATTTCTTACCTTAGAATATCCCCAGGCGTCAGACTGGATCCGGAAAGTTTTCGTCAGCAGTACCCCTGCGCGTCGGTAGGGGCGTCGTGCGGCTCTGCGTCCGTTGTTGGCGTCGTGGTCGCCGAGAGACGTCGCGGGCGCTAGTTGGACGCCGCCCACGCGCGCTGACGTCAGTTCTTTATTTTTCCGCGCCAGCAAGCGCAGATCCGGAGAGAGCGGTACCCCTAGTCTTTTTTGACTACGTTTTTTGAGATCTTTTTCTCACCTTTTTCGAGTTGATATTGACTCCTGGTGCAGTTAGGGATGCCCGGGTATAAGTCCTGCGAGGACTGTCATCGGATGATGTCGGTGACGGACCCGCACCGCGTGTGTCTCTTCTGCCTGGGGCGCGACCACGACCCCAAGTCCTGCCCCGACTGCCGGTCCATGGCGCCGAAGTCTTTGCGGGAGCAGTCCCGAAAGCTGCTTGAAGCCCGGCAGTCGGCTCCGCGCCGTGAGAGGTCCCGGTCCAGAGGGAGGTCGAGGGACCGTGCGCAGAGTCACCATCGGCGATCGTCGGGATCGAAGTCTTCGCACTCGGGGTCAGGTAAGGCGAAGCACAAGAAGTCGAAGAAACGTCATCGTTCTCCGACTTCCTCGCCGGTCGCGCAACGTGGCTGAGGGTACGGGTGGTGCCACCCACGCGGCTCCGGCGGAGTCCATGGAGTCGCCGCCCGACTACCCGCCCCTTCCCGGGGTCGTCGGCGACTCCGGCCCAGATACAGGACTTCCTGTCGGCCATGGCTCGCCTCTTTGGGCCGTCGGGTCCCGTCGGTGCGCCTTCGGGCCCCGCGGTCCCACCTGGGTGTCCTCGCGTTTACTTGCCGGCGGCTCCGGCCCCGGCGTCGCTGTCGGCTCCGGCGCCGCAGGACACCCTTGGATCCAGCCCTGGATCCCGGTCGACGCCGGTTGACCTTGTTACGCCTCCACCGACGTCGACTCGACCAGCACCAATCCCGACGCCGCCCGCTCCTCGGGACGACGTCGACCTCGGATTCAGCCCCGAAGTGGACGCGGCGTCGGTCCGGCGTCGGTCAGTGCCGTTCTCGACGCCGTTTGGGGATTTCTATCCCCATGAACCCTACTCCTTATTTTAGGCCTGTTGAACAGCCTGAGGAGCAAGGGGAGGACTGGGAGGGGTCGGACGACCCTCTTGCTGCAGCCTGCGAGTCTGAACAGGACTGGGCTGAGGAATTGGGGGACGCCAGTGGTCTGAATACCTCACCAGACCTTGGCATGCTGTCTCCTCCTACCGTGGCTACGGAGGAGGGAGCCATTTATGCAGTGGTGTTGCGTAGGGCGGCGGAGGCCCTACACCTCCAGCTCCCTACTGTGGCCGCCAGGACTAACCTCCTGACAGAGGTACTTCAGCCAGCAGCTACTTCTGCGGAGCCGCTGCTGCCCTTTAATGAAGCTCCTTTCGGACGCTTTTGGGCACTTGGTCCAGGCCCACCACAGGGGCTCCTGTGGATAGGATCGTGGTCTGACGCCATCGCCCGGCTCCGGGTGACCCCATTTTCCTCTCCCAACATCCCACCCCGAGAGCTTGGTTGTCCAAGCCTCTGCTTCCCAACCGCCTTCCCTTCCGCACCACCGGATAGGGAATCCAAGAAGATGGATCAGTTTGGGAAGAAGATTTTCTCTTCCACCAGCTCTGCGCTGCGGTCCGTGAACACCGCATGCCTCTTGGGCCGTTATTCCCACTGTCTGTGGGATACGGTGGCGAACGTGCTGCCTCAGTGTCCGGAGGAGGCCCGGCCTGCTCTCGCCCAGGCTGTTGCAGAGGGGAGAGACGCAGCCAAGTTCATGATCCGTTGTGGTCTAGACACCGCCGGCTCACTGGGCAGATCTATTGCAACGACGGTGGCGGTTCGCCGTCACGCCTGGTTGAGAACCACTGGATTTTCAGGGGATGTCCAAAACACCCTTATGGACATGCCCTTTGACGGCCGTCGCCTCTTCGGCGACAAAGTGGACTGCACGTTGGAGCGGTTTAAGGACTCACAGGCTACGGCCAAGTCCTTGGGACTCTTGGCAGTCCGCCCTCCTCCGCTTTTCGCTCCTTTCGTGGCACAGGAAGGGGCGCCCCGCAGCGTTCGCAACAGAGCCACAGGCCGGCACAGCAATCATCCCAGCGCGGACTCGGTTTCCGCCGTGGCGGACAAAGGGGCCAGCGGGCGGGTCAGGCCACCACCACCCCCGCCACCTCTGCCTCCAAACGTTCCTAGTCCGAACTTTCAGGCCCATCAAACGCCAGTGGGCGGCAGGCTCCGCCATCACCTCCCCCACTGGCGCACCATCACTTCGGACAGGTGGGTTTTAGAGATAGTCCGAAGGGGCTACTCCCTCCCCTTTGAGACTACCCCCCCAGCCATGCCACCTCAATACCACCGCATGTCGGGGGATCATTTGGTGCTTCTTCAGCAGGAAGTTGCGGCCCTCTTGGCCAAGGGGGCCATCGAGCGCGTTCCGACGCACGAAGTAGGTCGTGGTTGTTATTCCCACTACTTTGTGGTGCCCAAGAAGGACAAAGGCCTGCGTCCTATCTTAGACCTCCGGAACGTCAATCGCTTCCTCTGCAAAGAGAAGTTCAAGATGCTCACTCTAGCTCAGGTCTTGTCTGCTCTCGACCCACAAGACTGGATGGTAGCACTGGACTTGCAGGATGCCTATTTCCACATCCCCGTCCTGCAAGCCCACCGGCGTTACCTACGGTTCACGGTAGGCCAGGAGCATTTTCAGTTTACCGTGCTCCCCTTTGGCCTTACCAGCACCCCTCGGATGTTCACCAAGGTGATGGCGGTGGTCGCAGCTCATCTGCGCAGATCAGGGGTCTCAGTCTTCCCCTATCTCGACGACTGGTTGTTGAAGGCGGGCTCGCCCCAGACAATCGTCTTCCACCTCCAGTCTACGGCCGACCTCCTGCACTTGCTGGGGTTCTCCATCAATGTGCCGAAGTCGCACATGATTCCCTCCCAGAAGCTCCTCTTTATCGGAGCAGTTCTGGACACGGCGCAGTTTCTGGTCTGTCCTCCCGAACTGCGAGTCCGGGACATTCGGGCTCTGATTCCCATCTTTCAGCCCTTGTCCCGGGTTTCGGTCAGAGTGACTCTGAGGCTGCTGGGCCTCATGGCCTCCTGCATCCTGCTGGTCAATCATGCCAGGTGGCGTATGCGGGCACTGCAGTGGGACCTGAAGTTCCAGTGGGCGCAGCATCAGGGAAACCTGTCTGATCATGTCCAGATCTCGGAGGGCACTGCACGACAATTGCAGTGGTGGCTCACGAACCCGCATTGGGTCGACGGCAGATCCCTCTCCCTTTCCCAACCGGAGTTCACAGTGGTGACTGATGCGTCCCTCCTGGGATGGGGTGGCCACATGGGAGAGGCGGAGATCAGAGGCCTCTGGTCTCCGGCGGAGTCCCGGCTCCATATCAACCTTTTGGAGCTGCAGGCGATCAGGCTTGCACTGAAGGCATTCCTTCCCTCTGTCAAGGGGAGAGTAGTGCAGGTGTTCACAGACAACACCACCGCCATGTGGTACTGCAACAAACAAGGCGGGGTGGGGTCGTGGACCCTCAGTCAGTAGGCTCTGCGTCTCTGGACATGGGTGGAACACAGGGCATGTCCCTGGTGGTTCAACACCTGGCAGGTTCTCTGAACGCCAGGGCGGACGAACTCAGCCGCCGGTGCATGCTCGATCACGAATGGCGTCTTCACTCAGAGATGGCGCAAGGTCTCTTTCAGCAGTGGGGAGAGCCTTGGTTAGATCTATTCGCCACCGAAGAGAACGCGCAATGTCATCAGTTCTGCGCGTTGGAATTTCCAAGGCGGCACTCGCTCGGCGACGCTTTTCGTCGTGAGTGGAGTTGCGGTCTGTTGTACGCCTTTCCGCCTATACCACTTCGGCCCAGAGTGCTGAAGAAGATCAGGCGCGACCGGGCCCAAGTCATTCTTGTGGCTCCGGTCTGGGCTCGAAGAGTATGGTATCCCGAGCTACTCAGTATGAGCGTGGATCCCCCGATCAGACTGCCTCTTCGGGAGGATCTTCTGTCGCAGCAGCAGGGGACGGTCCTCCACCCGAACCTGTCCAGCCTCCACCTCTTTGCGTGGAGATTGAGCGGCGGCAGTTTGATTCCCTTCGACTTGGCTCCTGAGGTTTGTGACGTTATTCTGGCAGCCAGGCGTCCCTCTACTAAAGTGGTATACGCCTGCAGGTGGAACAAATTTGTGGCATTTGTGCACAGCAAAGGCTGTGGATCCCCTTTCTGCCCCTCTTTCTGAGGTTCTACTGTTCCTTCTTTCTTTGGCCCAGCAGGGCTCTGCTCTGGGCACTATCAAGGGCTATCTTTCTGCTATTTCGGCCTTTCTCAGGCTCCCTGATCAGCCCTCTCTTTTCAAGTCCCCTGTTGTAAATAGGTTTCTTAAAGGCATTACACACCTTTTTCCTCCTATTCCTTTCGTGATGCCTCAGTGGGACTTGAATCTGGTTCTGACGTACTTGATGTGCGCTCCTTTTGAGCCCCTTCACAACTGTCCTCTTCGTCTTTTGATGTTAAAACTGCCTTCCTGGTGGCCATCACTTCAGCCAGGCGAGTGAGTGAGCTCCAGGCTCTTTCCTGTAAGCCTCCTTTCCTTTCAGTCCATCCGGACAATGTTGTGCTCAGGCCCCGTCCTTCCTTTTTGCCAAAAGTGGTTACGGCTCTTTCACATTGGGCAAACTATTACCTTGCCCACCTTTTTTCCACCTCCGCATCCTTCCAGAGAGGAAGAGCGGCTCCACCGTCTGGACCCAAAACGTACGCTTTCTTTTTATCTCAACCGCACACAGCAGTTCTGGGTGGATGACCAGCTTTTTGTTGGCTACGTTGGCACCAAGACTGGTCGGGCGGTCCATAAGAGAACCATCTCCCGCTGGGTTGTCTTGTGTATCAAAGCCTGTTACTCTTTGGCTAAAAAAGAACCTCCGGTGGGGCTGCGTGCTCATTCCAGCAGAGCTACTGCAGCCACTACTGCATTGGGACGTGGTGTCCCCCTGCAAGACATATGTCAGGCAGCCACGTGGGCCTCGCTGCACACGTTTACCAAGCATTACTGCCTGGACAGCCAAGTCCGGAGAGACGGCTTCTTTGGCCGTTCTGTTCTCCGTGACTTTCTGGTGTGATCTTAGTTCGCAGACCCACCACCGGGCTTGGTATTGCTGGGGTATCTATTCTAAGGTAAGGAATCTATCACTGTGTGTTTCTTTCAGATGCACAAGTTACTTACCTTCGGTAACGATATATCTGTAAGAAACATTAGTAGTGATTGATTCCTTACCGCCCCACCCATCCTCCCCGTTCTGCGAACTGATTTCTAGGGTTAAGGTCATCCCTTTCAGGGCCCTAGTTTCAATGCACCAGTGGTCAGTATCTTGCATGGCTCTGCGTTCCTGGCGCGGAAAGTCGTGTACAGAACTGACGTCAGCGCGCGTGGGCGGCGCCTCAGTAGCGCCCGCGACGTCTTCTCGGCGACCACGACGCCAACGACGGACGCGGAGCCGCACGACGCCCCTACCGACGCGCAGGGGTACTGCTGACGAAAACTTTTCCGGATCCAGTCTGACGCCTGGGGATATTCTAAGGTAAGGAATCTATCACTACTAATGTTTCTTACAGATATATCGTTACCGAAGGTAAGTAACTTGTGCTTCAGGGCCCTAGTTTCAATGCACCAGTGGTCAGTATCTTGCATGGCTCTGCGTTCCTGGCGCGGAAAGTCGTCTACAGAACTGACGTCAGCACGCGTGGGCGGCGTCCAAGTAGCGCCCGCGACGTTATCTCGGTGACCACGACGCCAACGACGGACGCGGAGACGCACGACGCCCCTACCGACGCGCAGGGGTACTGCTGACGAAAACTTTCCGGATCCAGTCTGACGCCTGGGGATATTCTAAGGTAAGGAATCTATCACTACTAATGTTTCTCACAGATATATCGTTACCGAAGGTAAGTAACTTGTGCAACGAGGGTGAAGCGAGTTCAGGAAGAGTCCAAGTTAATGCAGATGCTGTCCCCCTCAGGAACAGGTTTGAAGCATTGGCAACAGGTGAAGATCAGGAAAGGACGGTGGATCCACCTGTAAGGAGTAAGGAGAACGGAAATCCTGGAGAGGCCCCCAAGGAAAATGCTGAAGACTCACTGGCTGGTATCCTTTTGGGGCTAAATGAAGGTAGCAAGAGTCATTTTGAAGTCTGAGAGGCCAATCAGGTTGGCATTCAAGCCTCATGCTCCGAGCTAGCACAGAAACTTGACAAGCTTGCCTCCCGAACCAAAGCGCCTGAAAAATAAGTTGGAACTATTAGGCAAGATATGGTAAAAAATGCCACTGGGATCACCTCGCTGGTTAAACAAAACCAATCTTTAAGGGCGGATTGCAAGAGATTGGAAAATCACTCTCGTAGGATAACTTAAGATTTCTGAGTATCCCGGAGATAGAGGAAGGAATGGATATAAAGACATTTATAATTGGCCTTCTGTGAGATACAGTTTTCAAGGACAGAAAGGATATAAACATAGAACAGGAGATACAGAGAGAGTTGGTATCTATTCTTAAGGTAAAAAAAATCTGCAGTTAAAAGTATCCAACAGAAGAGCAGGTTACTTAATTTTGGTAACGCTACTCTTGGTGGACGCTCTGTTTAACCACAGATTCCTCTTCCTCTATGGGGCTTTGCTCTGTCGCTTCCAGGGAGATGCAAAGTTGACAAGGAGCCACATGGTTGTACCTAATGGCTCGTAGGAGCTTCTGCGCTAATCTCCAGATTCATTCTGAAGTCAGGGAATTTTCTTAAGGTGAGGAATATGCAGTTCTTAGAGAGGATGCACCGTGAAGGTAAATAACTTTTTTTTACCCTGCAACTTCTGGCAAAGGAGTATTGTCTCAGTAATAAATCTTATATGTGCCTATGGGAAGATTATATGCAGACTCTTTATGGCTGCCTTCCTGGCTTGATAAGCTGAAGAGGCCTTTAGCCCTGAGAGCAGGCCACAAACATCTAGCCTAGGGTGTTTTCCCCAAGTACCATATGACCAGTTTAGCCCTGTATCAGTAGATCCAATTTTCCTCAAACGATTCTTTGATCTCTGCAACTGGATGTAAGGGTCCTGTGAGGAGTGCAAGCCAGTCGCACCGCCCCTCTCTGGCTTGGAATGGGAACTTGAACTCTGATGGATGCGTTAACCTGTCAATGAGATAGAGGCAGTGAATTGTGCAGCCTATTCATTGAGCATATGGTGAAGTATAATCTTAGCATGTTAAATAAATTGAGAACATAAAGGTTTTTACAAGACTTCAATTCCTATTACTACGCTAGGGAGAATAATTTACCTGAAAGCTTCTGTGTGTGCTTGTTTGCCTTCTAATTCATTTATTCTGTTTGAAAATTGAGGAATGTTAAGTGTTGAAAGTTATAGTACAGATTGCTGGTCATGCTGTGCTGATAGAAGTTTGTTCTGAAATGTTAATTTAATAGCTTCTTGCCAACTTTATATATTTTGTGTGTAAGTAGAATTGTCTTTTGTAGGCTCAGGATTCTTATCAGACACCCCAAAACCCTGCACTGGTACCTCGCCCCAGTGAACTGTACTACAGCAAGATTGGTCCAGCATTGAAAGCAGTGGGGCTAAATCTGGATGTCTCGCGTCGTGATTGGCCTCTCAGTGTGATGAAGTCTGTACTTGAGGAACTCATGGAAACAACCCCACCAAATCTTCTTGCTAAAGAGCTATGGTGTTCCTGTGCTACCCCTGATGAGTGGTGGCGGGTTACACAGGTATGCCTTGTATGCTGCACAGTTTCTGTAATGAATTTTCAGTACCATAAAGTCAAAACATTTGATGTACTCTATTCGGGAGGCCTGTTTGGTTTACATGTATGTTAACAACCTTTCCATTACGGTTCCTCCTCCTGTCCAGAAAGCATGAATTGCCACAGTTAAATTCACTTCATATCCTTGCTCTACACTTGCGCTTAGCTTGAAATGCTTCAAGCAGTAGTTCAGACTCAGGAAATCTTCGTACTCTATTAAGGGTGCTTTTATTTAACTGTCTTTCCCATGTTTGTTATTGCTTACATTGAAGCCCATGGCGTTCAAGAAATGCAGCTTCTGATGGTTAAATATTACTGTTCTACATGTTCCCTGTAAGACGCGGGAGCCGAGGGGATTGATCTGAATGTGTATTTTCTGTCTGCTAGCCCTATCTCTAAAATATAATCACTGGTGACATTTTAGCAGTTAGCAAAACCAAAGGGGATGATGGACGGAGTGTTGAACATTGCAAGCACTCACCCCCAGTCAACTGATCTGGGTTTAATCCATCATCATTCTTTAGCTCACTCCACCACCCCAGTTCAGACATGGCCATATGCAAATCAGTCTGACCCTGTGCCTCATGGGAACAGTCCAGCCCGAACTGCCAAGCCATGTCTTCCCTGGACCGGAAACAAGCATCCTGGGACCGGTTTCTGGCTAATCAGCCGTCATCAGCCAGGCTATCTTGAATCCAGTGGCAAAGTGAGCAAGGGACCCACGTCTGGGCATACCCTGCCAACTTAGGGCGACATTTTAGCAGTGCCAGAACTGCTCAGATGAATGCCACAACTCCAGGCAGATCTAATGTAAAAACAAAAACGATGTAATTGTTGCCACCACACATGCCCTCTGTTTCTTTTTACAATGCCTACAATTTAGCAGAGTCTGGAAAATACTTGCTTAGTTTTCTTTAATGTTTTTTTCATGGGCTTTCCTAACCCAAGAATTAATCTAGAGACTACTGATGATCAAGTGATATTAGAGGTACAATTGAGGCAAGATATTAAGGCTTCTCCCAGCCTTTCAGGAGTGTCAAATGGTGAGGTCCCAAACACACTCTTTGGTCTTTCTCATGTTTCTTTGATAGACTTGACCAAGAGCAATTGAGTACAGTGTATTATCATTTTACACTGCACGTACACTTAAGTTAATAAATCCACTGAACGATACTCTAGAAGGATGCAGTTGATCGTGCCACTTTCATTAAAGAACAGTTTCCGGAGAATGGTTTAGGCTGTCAAACTGAATGTCAAACATCAATGTTAATCATGTCACCTATTAAATACCCTTAAGTTCGGCAAGGCTGATTGTTCTGCAGAGTCAATTCCCTGCAGCCTGTTTTCGAAAAGAAATACGTAAAGTAATGAGACCACAAGCTTTCACGGTTGTGTATTTAAAATCCCTTTTTGGTTGGCCTGCTCTGCTGTCTCCTCTGTGTGGGCAAGCCAGATCAATGCATTTGTTTTCTGTATAGTCCAAGTGTTTCCTCAGAAGGCGGCACTTTGCGTCTCACTGTATATAGCTGTGCTGTATTTCAGTCTGTGACTTCTGGATAGGCCAGTGGGGCTCTAAACCATAGGCACACTGCCTCAAAAGGTATAGCACAGATACACTACTGCCTGACTGTGATGTTGTTGGCAACCCTGGTTTTCTTTTGGGAAGCAAACGTTTCTCGCTTTACACCTGTATTTGTCCCGGGTTATTAATACATGAGCTGCAATAAGCACCACGATTCTTTTATGCATCGACCTAAGGGGAACCCATAGAGTTAATAGAAAAATTAGAATGCTAATTTCTGTCTGGGTGACAGATTGAAACTGAGGAAGGCATGCTGCTAGAATTCATGCTATGAAATTAATTAGCAGCATTTGTTATGGATTAGGCTGCAGAAAATGTGAAAAATAATGGCTTTAATCATTCTATGTTAGTTATTACTGTTTTGTTATTTCACTAGTCCTGTGACTTGTTAATGAAATAGCAGGCCTTCAAACATTTATAAATAACCATGAAACTCAACCAAAACAAAACCTTCTGCTCTACCTGCTTCCCCTCTCGAGGTTACAATTCCACCATAACAATGTAAAGAACTACTCCATCATTTTCCGAGGGGACTTCATCGTTGCGTAGATTAGAGACAAAAACATTCTCATAAAAAAGCTAAAAATGTTTGTTCTTATACAATTTCTCACAACTCGCCTTCTTTCCTACACAAAAAAAAGGTTACAGATCTATTACATTTCCCTCCAATGCTCATCGCTACTTAACAATCCTCCAAATGAGACAGGATGAGTTATCTTGCACTATCATTCAACACCATTCAGTTAGAAATTCAGAATGGTCAATATGAGCCCAAGTGGTTAATAAAAAAAGATAAAAATATTTCTGATGGATTCATCTTCCCACAGATTCCTCACCTTATAAATGATCTCTGCAGGCTTCAGCCACGTCTGGAAAAAGTTTCCCCAGCAATGGCTTGCCAGCCCCACGCCGATCCAGCTTTGACTCTGCCTCTGGACATGTTACCAGAGGATATTAGAAGCCAGCTGGCACACTGATGTCGGTATTTGTTATTCCACTCCATCAATGTGGCTCCGGACCTCTCTCAGGGTGTCAAAAATGTATTAACATATGTAGGACAGTGCCACTTTTTTGACATGGTCACCCCCACTTTTTGCTTGATGCTTGATATTTGATGCAATTTTGACAGGAAGTGCGCTGGGTTCCTTCTAACCAAGTCCCTAGTGCCAGATGTATTTCCTTAAACTGTACAGTTGTTTCCCCAATTGGCAGTACCTTTAGCACTCCCTGTAAGTCCCTAGTAAATGGTACCTAAGGCAAGGAGGCTAAAGACGGTCCCTAAGGGCTGCAGCATGTATTGTGCCACCTTAATAGACCCCTCACCAAACTCATGCAGACTGCCGTCGCAGGATGCGTGTCTTGGTGCAGACAAAAGTGAAAACGCGACATGGGGCACAGCTCTGTGTCATCAAACAAATGTTTCAAGTCAACAGTAACCTGAACAACCTGTGTGCACTGCTGAGTGTATATAACATATGGTATATTAACATGTCATCCAAATAAAATAAATCCAACTCTTACGTAACGTTCACAAAACAAATGTGTTATTCATATGTTCGTGTTTACATGGTATACATCAATTAAAAAAAAACACACATGTTGGCTTATTTAACGTTAATTATTTTAACAAATCACACAACAATAATACATTGTCAAATTATTTCTGATTCTTCTTCATCTGTAAGTTCCTCATAGATGTTTGCGTTGCCCTTGCCCTGTGCATTTCGGGACCCATGGTCCCATCTTCAGGGGCCTCTGCATGGAAAACAAACAAATATAATTCAAATGACTTTAATGAATGGGACAAACACTAGACACAATCCCCCAATTCACTTGAGAATTCAAACCAGATGTTGTACGCATGGCCAATCTCACATTTCAATTGCCACCAAACTATGTGTGCCACATACCGACATGTATAACATCAGTGTTAATCACAAGAGTAAAACGAGAGCCACCAAACCACCCTGTGTGCCATACCTGTAGACACTGCATGTAGCAAAGCTAAGTCACCCCTACAACAGGCCTTACAGCTCTAAGGCAGAGTGCACTATACTACATGTGTGCATATATCTGCATGAGCAGATATGCCCCTGTGCTGGCCAGTTCAATTACTGCCCTTACAAGTGACCAGGAAAGACATTTTAAGTACATATGCTGGGCACTGGTCAAAAACGAGTTCAACAGCTAAATGATGGCTTCTCTGAAATCAAAGATGTTTGGTATCAAACAACTTGTATTAATAAACCCACAATTATTCCAGAGATGGGTTTATTAATACATGCACCCACCCCTGAAAACCTACCAACTACTAGGGTGCTGGCTGAATGGTTCTGACCAGCCTGCCACCACAGACTAGTTTCTGACCCCCATGGATGAGGGCCTATGCTCTCAGGAGGGCAGGATCAAAGCCTGTCCGGCAGAGGTTGTTTAGACCCCCTTCAACAGGATGAACTGTGAAATAGCATTCCAAGGCAGGGAGCTTCAAATAGCCCACCGCCTTTGGTATCCAAATTTGTCTTACCTCACAGGTGAGGGGATGCTAACCCCCCTGACGAGGGCCCATTTGGCGCTGGGACAGTTGGGAAAAATAGTAGTCTGAGGTGTGTCCACCCTCAGCCTAGTTCCACCCTAAGGTGGGCTACCTGATGTGAATGTGAAATCTAAACGTCTGTCATCTTTGTGATGGCAGAATTTAAACTCTGGGACAGGGTTAGATCCACTTCCCACAGGAAGTTGTCCTATCGGGCGTAGTGACCCCAGGGATAAATAGCCCATTGGCTACTACCCTGAACTCCTCTAACACCCCTAAATCAAATATTTAGGGGAGCCCCTGGCACCAGGAAGTCCGATCCTGCCCACCTGAGAAAAGAAGACGGACACTGAAGAGATGCAAGAACAGAAGACCAGCGACTGACTTGACGCCAACCCTGCCAGCCTGACTGCTGTCCTCGACAATTGCGCCAAAGACTACTCCCCCTGCAGCGGCCTGTGCCTCCAAAAGCCTGAGAGGGCTTCCAGCCCTCACCCAAGCAAGATTCAGGAACTCCTGTGGAGTAGCAAAGCTGGTCCCCATCACCCTGCAGGCACCCCAAAAGACTTGAGGACTCCGGACTGCAAAAACAACACCAGAAAGCACCACTGCACCCGAGCCACCTAGCCCGAGTCTAAGTGGGTCAATGGTAGCAGCGTGGTTCCCGTACCCTACAGATACGAAGGCTACTTTGGATTTGCCAGCTGTGGACTTACCAACGCCCCCTGCAGCATCCTTGTGTAGGCCCCCTGTACCGCAAGTGACTCCAGTGACAAGAACCCGACGCCTCCGAACACTTCAACTGGCCGCCCCTACCTGAGAAGAGGACCAAAGGTGTTCCCACATCCCTGAGCATCGTGAGACCTTAGCCCTCTTGTTGGTTCAGCTCGACTGGCCTCTCAGTCCCCGCCTGCAGCGACTTTGTGCCCATACTGATTCCCATTGACTTACACGGGGCACCTAACGCTGTATAGCACCGCTGCCCTAGTTGACCTTTTGATGCTGCCTTGGACCCTACCCCATGCTCACCTTAAGTCCTGAAAATTGGTCCTGTAAGTCGTTGTGAAGTACCTGTATGCAGTATATGATTTTATTCGATAGGATACCATTACTGCTTCAGAAATTGCACTGTCGCTTTTTTGAAAACTAAAAACATTTCTATCTTGAAAAATAATTACCTAATTTTGACGATCTTGGTGCCAAATATTATATAAATATAAGTGTTATTTATATAAATTGGTGTGGACCTCCTTATTGAGTTGTGTGTACCATTTATTGACTGTGTGTGTATTGCAGATGTCTAACACTCCTCTCTGATAAACCTACAGCTGCTCGACCATTCTACCCCCTAAGAGAGCACCTTGGGATTGCTAGAGCAAGCCCCTGTCCATTTATAAGGAATCCTTGGATTCTATGCACAATATACCTCTTTTTGGTATGCTATCTAAAGAGCCAGCTTCCTACAACATATTAACAGCTACAAAACTAAATATATCCTCCAGTTATTTTCTGGTTTCATGGATTTCAAGACATTATCCTTGTGGCGAGGGGGGGGGGTTAAGACTAAACTTAAAGGATGCTTTCTTGGCAGAACAAACCCCTAAAGCTAATAGATTTGCCGGGATGGAGATTTTTGTGACCCTTTCAATGCCTGATAAAGATTATGGTCATACAGAGGTTGAGGATTTGAAGGCTGATAACCTTGTTCCCAGTATCTGATAGAGACATCTAGCCGCAGATTCCTTAACTTGGAATATCCCCAGGCGTCAGACTGGATCCGTAATTTTTTTTTGCGCAGCAGTACCTCTGCGCGCCGGGGGGGGCGCCGCCTGGCCCCGCCCTGACGTCGTCCCCGGACATGACGTCAGTGGAGCTACGTAGGACCCCCCCGGCGCGCTGACATCAGTTTCCTTCTTTTCTGCGTTCCAATGCGAATTCCGGATTCAGCTGTTCCCCTGGCCTGTTTTTTCTCAGGCCCTTTTTCGACGTCCTTTGGCGTCGGGGAACAGTGTGCAATGCCTTCGGGCTTTAAATTGTGCAAAACTTGTTCGCGTCAGATGTCGGCGACGGACCCGAACGCCATTTGTATGTGGTGTCTTGGGTCGCACCATGACTCCATGGAGTGTGACGCCTGCCGGCAGATGCGCCCGAAGTCCCTATGGGAGAGTCGGATGAAGCTCTTAGCCGCCCGGATTACCTGCGCAGCGTCTCCCCGACGTTCTCCGGTTGGGTCTTCTCTTCGCGTCCGCTCCCGGAGTCGATCCCGCGAACGTCGCTCTTCAGGTAAGTTGAAGAAAAAGTCACAGAAGTCGAGGTCCTCGCCTCCACGTGACGGTGGGGGCCATGGTTCCCGTTCCCACACGGAGCCGTGCGCCCCGGAGTCAGCCTCCCTTTACCCGCCCTTTCCGGGTACTGGCGCGACTCGGCCCCAGATGGAAGCCTACTACAAGGCTCTGCACTCCATCTTCAGGTCACCTCCTCTCCCTGGCGTGCCTTCGGGTCCCACAGTGGAGGTAGGCATTCAGGTCGGATCTCCGCCGGCGGGTTCGTCCTCAGCGCCGACCGAGTGACTTGGCTCCGGCTCCATAGCTGTGCCGGCGTCGGGTGCCAACGCCGATGGGCGTTTTAGTCCCGCGCCGTGCCATTCTGCCCTGTCTCCGCATAGCCCCTGGCGGCTCCCTGCGTCGACATCGGCGCCGGCCGCCGAGTGCCTCGACTCCGGCTCCGGAGTCGTGCCGGCTTCGGGTCCTAACCCCGATGGGTGTTCCAGCCCCCCGCCGAGCCATTCTGCCTGGTCTCCGCATAGCCCCTGGCGGCTCCCTGCGTCGGCATTAGCGGCGCCGCCGGCGCCGTGCCTGTCGCCACCTGGTCCTCAGGCTCTGTCTCCACGCCTCTCCATGGTGGGTTCGACGCCTTTGCGGCGTCGTTCGGCGTCGGAGCGGCGTCGTTCGACGCCGGAGCGGTCACCGGCACCTGTCGGTTCTCCGCTTCCGGAGGACACAGGCAGGGTATGCCCGGACTTGTCTCCACGCCAGTTGCCTCCAATGCCATGGGGGCGGTGGGCCCTTGTTCCTCCTCCCGTGGGACGTGTCAGCTTGCAACCGTCCCCTACAGATGGGCTATTGTCCCCCCCCCACCACGCCCACTGAAGCTGGTGCTTTGTTTTTGAGGGGTGTTCGAAGGGCTGCAGCTGTTTTACATTTGCACCCTCCTTCTGTCTCCTTGTCCTCCGCCCCTTATTGGATCTACTCCACCAGGGTGCGGTAGATATTGAGCCCTTACTGCCTTTTATCGGCTTATTGTTCAACGCCCTTCTCGGGACATGGGCACGGCCCTCTTCAGGAGATGCTGTCGATAGGGCTGTGGCGCACCGACACCGTCCGGCCCCTGAGAGCCCAGCCTGTTTGTCCCTTCAGCCTGCGGCTTACGGCCTCTTAGTGTAGGTGTCTTTGGCCACGCAACCTTCCTTTCCACCTCTGTTACAGCCTCCTACTACGGAGTCTCGTTGGTTGGAGGCCTGTGGACGTGGCGTTTTTGCGTCCTCTAGTTCAGCCTTACGTGCTCTGAACACGGCTTGCGTCTTTGCCCGGGCTTCTTGTGCCCTTTGGGACCCGGTGGAGTGTGTTTTGCCTGCCCTCCCTGAGTGTACTCGCACTGACGTAGCTCGTCTCCTTCACGAAGGCCAAGAGATGGCGCGCTTTACGGTGCGGTCCGCCGTTGACGCTACCGATTCAGTGGTTCGGGCAATGGCGAGGTCCGTTGCTTTGCGCCGCCATGCTTGGCTGCGCGACGGAGGTTTCCCCGAAAATGTCCGTGACAGTCTCCGGGACTTACCATTTGATGGTGTGTCACTGTTTGACGCACATGCGGACTCTGCGGTTCACCCTTTTATCTACTTTTCCGTAGTGTCTTGCTTCATGTTGGCCCTGGGTTCATGCTGGAATACCTGAACGGCCTAAGCGGCTTCTCGCCGTATTTGCTTTCTTTCATGCAGCAGGTCAGCTGCTTATTTTTCTGAGTCACTATGGCCTAGTGGTTCAGATTGCACGCCTTTACCCCAAGGGTTATGTGTTAGAAACCTGTGGTTTCTGTGTTCCCAATTTACGTCCTCTGTCTATGAGCTCACGCTCAAGAGGTGCCCCTTGTTCGGGTTGATGCTTACCCTATGTGGGGTATTTGTTAGCTATTGTATAGCTGCCTTCTTCCCACAGCAGTCTTGTCCGCTTCTGTGGGGCCCTTTTTGCTAGGTTGTCCTGCGGCTGTGCCTGTACCCTTTTACTGCTGCTGCAGGCCCTCCCGGGGCCTTCTTGCGGTCTATTCTTGGGCTCTCTCATGGTGGCTGCTGCTTGTCTGTGGCGCTCCCCTGCATCTCACTAATCCATTTCTTGAGGCCGGAAGGGCTTTTGGGCCCCTAACGTCTCGTCTTGGTTCTTTTGCTTCTATTACGTACAGTGACTGCTCCCTAGTATGCTCGCTCTCACAGGCCGGTACGTTTGCCGGCACCTTTCCGTTGCATAGTTCTACTCTCCTATGCCCGTGCTGCTTAGACCTTTCATGGTTGGACTTCGCTCTCCGTGGTGGCATTCTGGCCCCAGACGTTGACGCTGTCATTGTCTTGTGCCTTGCTTTTGGCCACTTCCCCTGCCAGGGCTTTCCATTTCCCTGCAGCATTCCGCGCAGGTGTTGTCCTGTTTTTCCTTCCAGCTGCGGTTGCTGCTCTCAGCAGGAGTGTTCTCCTCCGAGCAGTGTTTTCTCTGGTGGAGTATTGTGTGTGTATCCGCTCTTGTTCCTCCGCAACGTTTCGTACTGTCTCCTTCCAGTGCTGCTCGGCCTCCCTGTCTGTCTCAACTGTAGCCAGTGGATCTTTCCTACCGCCTGTGGCTGTTGTGTCTGGCTCTGGGCCGGTACCTCTGCTATGTAGCTGTTGGTACTATGGTGTTTTTTCTTTCTCAACTCATCCACCGGGCTGGGCCCTGTCTTCTTTAGTCCTGTCCGGCGTACTACACACACCCAGACCTCCCGCAGGCGTACTCTTCCTTGCGGTTGCTGTGGTCTTGTTCCTCACTTTCGTGAGCGCAAGTCTTCTACGTGTGTTACTTTTGCCGGCTCTCTTTCACACGATGCACCTATTGGTTCGTCTCTCGTGTCCCAGCTTTTGCTCGTGGCGCTTTATGGGGCCTTCTCCTTTCCATGGTGTGGTTCTGGCGGTACATACGGTTTCTCTTGTGTACTTCTGTTCCCCACGTTCGTGGCACTAGTTGTTGCCATTCTTCTCTGCCCTTCTGCCTTTTGTTGCCCGCCCTTTCACATGTCCGGTGCATGGGCCATAGTGCATTAGCAGGTCTTGTGTTTCCTTTAACACTGCCTCATCCTGGGAGTCATCAGCATCCTTCCGCTGCTGTTCTCACTTCCACGGTGCTTCTCCATGTCCGTCCTGCCTGCTCGGACTCGGTCCATTCTTGTGCCCTAGCTAGACCTTTCTCTTTTGAAGGTCCATCAGCTCCTGTGGAGCCCTCATATTATACAATTGGTTCCTCCCCTTTTTCGGAAGGTATCCACTTTTATTCCGCACTGCCCTTCTGGTTCTGTGCTCACTTTCTCCTCTGTTTCACCAACAGGGATTTCCTGCCGCCTCAGCAGCTTTAATGCCTTTGCCTCTCATTATTGGCCACTCCCTATGGAGTATCCTAGTCCGGTGTTGGCCGATCTGGCAGTTCTGCCCCCACTGTGTTTAGCCGGCTGGTTAACACTTCTGTTCCCCAAAGGACTTAGTGGGGTTCTCTCGCAGACCCGCCTCCTATGGGGTATGGCTTTGGTATCTATTCTAAGTTAAGGAATCTGCGGCTAGATGTCTCTATCAGATGTACGAGTTACTTACCTTCGGTAACGATGTATCTGGTAGAGACCTTGTCTAGCCGCAGATTCCTTAATGCCCACCCATCCTCCCCGATCTGCGAGGACCTGTTCAGGTGGGGTTTCTGCCTTCGCCTCCCTTGGAGTGGCTTGTCCTTCTAAGGGCGGTGTCTGTCGCCACCCTCCCCGTCAGGCTTATTCTTTGGATTTACTTGTTCTGCTTCTCCCAATCTCATGCTTGGGCGATAGGTTCAGGTGTCCTTCTGCGTTTTTTCACATCCGTTTCCTCCAGTATGGGGCCTACTGGTGTTCTCTACCCTCCCACCCACCTTCTCCGTTCCACTCCTACAGTCCATTAGTTTTGAGGTCTTTCTGGCCTCTTCCTAAGTCCAATGGTTCTATCATAGGGGACAGAGTCTCCCTTTCATTACCTCTTTTGCCTCAGGAGAGAGCATTCTCTCGCTTGTGTGGGGTTGCTTTTCATTCCCTTCATCTAGTGCAGACTTTGTCGTCTGCCGCAGTCTTCTTTTTATACATCTATTTCCCTCAGGGGTGACATTCACTTCGCTTTTGCGGAATAGCTTCTCCATGTATTGTTCTGCTCTTTCCTTTTCAACACCTTTCACTCAACAGTGCTTCTCACTGTTGTTCATGGTGCTTTTTCACCCATTTTCTTTTTTTATTCGCACACTGTTCCCATACTCTCACAGTTTTGCTGGGAGCTCCGCGTTGTGGCGCGGAAAAGTTCCTCCGAAGAAAACTGACGTCAGCGCGCCGGGGGGGGTCCTACGTAGCTCCACTGACGTCATGTCCGGGGACGACGTCAGGGCGGGGCCAGGTGGCGCGCAGAGGTACTGCTGCGCAAAAAAAAATTCCGGATCCAGTCTGACGCCTGGGGATATTCTAAGTTAAGGAATCTGCGGCTAGACAACGTCTCTACCAGAAACATCGTTACCGAAGGTAAGTAACTCGTACATTAATACTGATGCTGACTTTTATCTAAATTTACAAAATGTGAGAGGCCTGGACACTACACGAGCAGAAACCCTTTACCCCTCTTGGGCATTTTACCCTCATTTACAACTGTAGTACATGAAGCAACTGAACATTGGAATTTACAGTGCCCTCTGTGGAGGTCAAGTCCAACATTTTGACTGAGATTTTGCAGTCCTTTTCCTTAGCGGCAGAGCCCTTGCTTCTGTTCATTGTACCCCTTTTGAATCCTGTCATGGCTGCACGGGAGAAAACCATTTGGAGCCCGGCAGTCCACAGGCAGATTGTCAGACATCGCAGACTTGCTCTCTGTAATCCCCACTTTTTACACTTTCACCTGTCATTGGAAAGTCTGCTGGTCCGAAGGCTTTCTTTGAAGAACCTGAATGCCTTCTGTTAGGTGCCTCCTGATAGGGAGTCAAACAAACTTTACTCTATAGGTTAAAAAGCCTTTGCTTCTACCAGCTGTCCCAATGCACTGATAATGGCCACCTGCCTTTTGGGTTGATATATTCATGCATTATGGGAATTGACAACATTTTGTTATCTGAGTGCCAGACCACGTGAAAAGGGAGTTATAGACTTTGCCGAAGACTGCTTGGATGGATCCAGATAATGCTCGGCTTATGCGTAGACTCTGCAGACACCATTGCTTGATTTATGAGCACAGTTTTCATGCAGTGGTGACACCATTAGATGTTTTACATTGGATTCTTTGTAGATGTCAAATCCACACCCCTGGACATGCCCTCCATTGCCAAGCAGCTGTTCGAAAATAAAGCAGACTCCTCCCTGGAGTGCTTAAAAAACGGGAATGTAAAGTCCTGCATCTTGGGCCTAGCCTTCCTAATGCATCAGTCCAACCAGTAACACAGGCAATCTAGTGGCTCTTCCAGGGCAGTGCAGTCCTGGCAAAGACAAACTTCTAAGTCTGCCCTCAGCAGTTATACCGCTCCTTTAGGTGCAGTAGAGAATCTAGGTGAGGAAATCATCAGCTGCAGGTGTACTCTCCACCATTGTCTGCTGGCTCTTCAGCCTCAGGCAGGTTCTGCTCCCGAGGCCACCTGAGATCTCCATCCTCATACTACTCGAACAGACTGAATAAACACAAAAAACATATGGCTTCTTCCAAAATTAAGTCGCTCAAGGGGCCTCAGACTCCCACAAGATCTTCATCTTTGCAGCTAGAGTTTTATTGTTACACCATCCGAACTAACTGGCTCTGCTGGCCAATTCGCCCCCGAAGCCGAACAGGCCCTAGGGCCACACCCAGTGGCATTTCTTAATGCCATGTTCAAGATTTTCTTAAGTGCGACAGGCCCCCTCTGGAGCGCTTTCGAGCCCCAACAGGTCATACGCCAGCCCTATGTTCATGCCTTTTATGCCAACTTCGGTGCCTTTTGGCGTCAACCCCACCGGCGCTAGCTGGTCCCTCTTTTCACTCCGGTCCAGAAGAACACAGAGCCAATGATACCACAATCTACGTCGCACTGGATGTCATCTCCTCACCCATCTAGAACCCTTCCGGCATCAATAGCAGCTGCCATAGGTTCAGAGCCAATATGCCCCATGGAGGAACATAATTTTTGAAAGATTGCTGAAGGATAGATTGCCAGGAATCTTTGCTGTCCTATTGCCATGTCATGCATGAACTTTTTGGGTCTGATTCAAACCCCCTAAACCTTTATGGATCAGAGGGACTGGACCAGGGTTCTAGTGACCCTGATTTTGCTGGTCTCGCATCGGCCAGTGGTATTGATAATGATGCTGAAATGAAAAAGTAGTTCCTTATGGGGCCTATCCCAACTGCGGTCACATCTTTCATGCTGTGGTGAAGAAAGCAGCAGACGTTTTGGAATTGCCCCTGTCCCCATGTGCAACAAAGACTAGTGTCTTTGTCAAGGTACTTCAGGGTTCTGTTCCGTTTTCAAAACCACTTCTCCCTTTTCAATGAAGTCTTCCTGGACATGGTCCTGTCTGTATTGAAGAGGCCCACGTCTACTCTGGCAGTAAACAGACTGGTAGCAATACGTTATTGCCCTGCTCTAGGGGACCCACCTCCCCCCGTCTTGTCCACCCGTCCCTTTCCAGAGAGCCAAATGGTTCTGGCTTCCTGCTCCACGGGTCAGGTTTCAGGTACTTTCCCATCTACTCCCTCAGAGAGGTAATCCAAATGCATGGAAGCTTGGGGGAAGAACATTTTCTCATCTGGCAGCATTGCTTTAATATC
The DNA here is from genome assembly GCA_963921515.1 of Calotriton arnoldi. Taxonomy (NCBI): domain Eukaryota; kingdom Metazoa; phylum Chordata; class Amphibia; order Caudata; family Salamandridae; genus Calotriton; species Calotriton arnoldi. The sequence continues at coordinate 1,790,710 of CAWUFW010001608.1, forward strand.
GGTCAAGTCACAGGCCTTTTTACCAGATACACTCATGCACTCTTGGGCATGGCTCAGCTGGTGGTCTATGCCGTACTCCCGTTTGCTTTACACCAGCTTCTCAGGTCTTCACTAAGGTGATGGCAGCGCTTCCAACCCATCTCAGGCGTTTGGTAATTCCGGTGTTCCCATATCTGAATGACTGGCTGATCAAAGCTGAGTCTCCAGAAGTGGTTACGTTCAATTTGCAGTCGATGGCAGCTGTGATGTTCGACCCGGGCTGTTTGATCAGCAGGCCCAAATCTCACCTGCTGTCCTCCCAACTTTTCTCTTCTACTATCTAAAGCCACTCACCCACCTCTTGCAGGATCCAGGACATCAAGGCTCTGGTTCAATCCTTCCAGGAAGGCATTTGGGTGTCAGTCCTTTCGGTCTTGCGCCTTGTAGGTCTGCTGACTTCCTGTATTCTCCTGGTCAGGCACACTCATCCGCACATAAGTACTCTGCAGTGGTACCTCCACAGACAGTGGTTTTAACATGGGGGTGATGCAATTGTGGTTTCCGGAAACGCTACAGCGGATGTTGTCTCCGAGAGAAGTCTCATTGTCCTCCTCCAACCATGGCCACAGTAGTAACTGGTTTTGCAACATGAATCCTTTTCTGGATTCACATGCTGTGCATTATTCCGCCATCTAGTGGTTGGGTCCGGAATTGTCTTTGTGTGTTTTTTTCTTCTTGTTTTGGTAGCTGTCGACCACCATTTCGTGCCAGGTACGTCCCCTGTGTGACGTCAGACGGTATCCTGGAGGTCGACGTGCATGGTAGCCATCTTCAGATTCTTTTTTCCACCGTTGGGTCTGGAAGCAAGACAGTAAGCTCCGAAGATTTTTCAGATTTTTCCCCAAAAACTTCAAGAAAAGCGGGAAAAAAAGGCTACCGCGAATCTCATTTTTCATCGACGCCGTAACCGGGGACAAGAGTAGAGCTCTGGCGACAACACCACAGAGGACCTCATCGGTCCACAAATGGCGAGGTAGGGGACATGGAAAACACCCCTTTCAAGTTTTGTCCCAAGTGCCACCACAAGTACGCTCAACGCAATCCACACGACGTCTGCAACCTGTGCCTGCCCAAGGATCATCAGGACAAGGACTGTGAGGCCTGCGTGGCATTCCTGTGGAAAACACTTTGAAGCCGCCGAAACCAAAGAGAGGCCCACTACGCCACGATGTCGCAGACCGCAAAGAAAACGTCCCTCAGACCTGGGTTTCTCCAGCGACGAGGAAGAACGTGGAGTACCAGCAGAATCAACGCACGAGGGATCAGACGTTGAAATTCTAGAAGGGGACTCCGAAAAAATCCACGCCCACAAGAAGGCGAGCGAAAAAACGAAGAAAACGGATAAGGTAAGACACCACATACATCCGTCGGAATCGAAGGGCCACGAACATAAGGCGCAACCCAAGGCAGCCCCGACGCAGAGCAAAAAGGCGATCGAGGGTCAGCCGCAATTGAAAGAACCCCACGAAACCCAACCAAAGGTTACCGAGGAGGGAAAAACGCTGAAGCAAGGGGTCGAACCCGATAAAAAAAGGCACTACGTTGTCGAAACCGGACGTGGCCGCAAGTAAAAAGAGGAAAGCTACGGCCTCGGATTCCGAGAGAGCTCTCGAGGTTGAAAAGATAAGGAAGAGACTCGAAGAAGAAATGGCAACGCTCCTACAAAAGAAAAAGGAGTTAGACGCGTCTCTGAAGGATTATCGAATTCCTAAAGCAACGGTTGCCGAAACAGAAAACGTCGACGAGGCTGAAGACGCAGAGGGGAGAGGAAGAAGGTATCTTCGACTCACCCCCAACCCCAGAACCTCGCGACGAAGATCCCGAGGAATACGGTGACCTACCCGAGGAGTAGAAAATCTCAGAAAATTTCGAGGCTTCATGGAACGATCTCGACACCGAGAGTCCCAAAGAGGAGGTATGCAGTTACCCTTCGAAAGCATCACCACCAGACAACATAGCTTTCTACAATGGGTTAGTCAAAAGGACAGCAGACCATTTCAGAGTCTCCCTCGAGGAGGAAAAAGGAGACACATGTTTTCTCCTCGAATCCCTAGCCCCTGCCATCAAGGGGACTCAATACCTCCCAATGCTTCCTAGCATACTGGCTCAAGGTAAAGAAGCCTTCAAAGAACCAGCTTCAAGCAAGGGTGTAACACCCAGGGTAGAAAAGAAATACAAAGTCTCCTCCTAAAGACCCAAAGTATATACAAGGAAACACGGTGCCAGATTCAATTTTTGTCACCACAGCCAGAAGATGGGCTTATGCCGTCTCCAATACCGACCCTCCGCCAGAAAAGGAGAGTAAGAGAATGGACATGGTGGGGAGAAGAATGGAAAAGGAAGCGGCAACACAGTGGCGCATCGCCCTACTAAATAGATACGGCCACCAACAGTGGGACGAAATGGAGGAAATTCTCAATAAACGGCCCGAAGAGGAAAAGAAAAGAGCAAGATCTACTGTCCAGGAAGGTAAAAACGTGGCCAATACATGCCTTAAGTCAGCCCTTGATGCTGCAGACACTGCCAGTAGGCAAAAGTGCACAGGCACCATGCTCAGAAGACATGCCTGGCTCAGGATATCAGGATTCAAACAGGAGGTTCAAGCCTCTATCATCAATAGACCCTTCACTGGGGACGCACTCTTTGGGAAAGAAGTGGATGATTCTTTTCAGCAGATTAAAAAGGACAATGAAACTGCTAGAGCGATGAGAGCCATGCAGCAGAGAGGTTAATTTAAGAGGTGGTTTCACCAACAGAAAAACCACAGGTAGAGGTGCATTTGGTGAGGGACAGCAAATGTCACAGCAACCGCAAAGTGAAAGCCCAGGGCAACATACAAGTCAACTGGGAAGTTACCAAGGCTGCCAACAACAGCAGAAACAGCCCTTTCGAGGGAGAGGCAGAGGTCAAACCTCCAGAGGAAGAGGTAATGGCTCTAACTGACTCATTAGCAGGAAAGAACCCACACAAAACACCAGTGGGGGAAGAGTATCCTTTTACCTCAAACAGTGGGAAAATATCACAACAGACAATTGGATATTAAATTTGGTAAAGTACGGGTATTGCATAGAGCTAACAAAAACACCACCTGCAAACCTACCAAAAACAAGAAAATTTCTGAAATCAGAAATAACACAGCTAAATTCAGAGATCAAGGAACTAATCCAAAAACAAGCAATAGAAGTAGTACCAAAACTGGAAGTTTTCAAAGGAAACTACTCACCATACTTCCTAGTACCAAAACGGGACCTCACTCTAAGGCCAATCCTGGACCTAAGGTTCATAAACGGGTTCATACTAACGCAACGCTTCAAAATGTGTACTCTTCAAGAAATAATCCCACAAATTCAAAAAGGAGATTACATGGCAACAATAGACCTCAAGGACGCCTACTTGCATATTCCTATGAACAAAAGACACAGGAAGTACCTGCGGTTCCTACACAACGGAACACATTATCAGTTCAAAGTACTCCCTTTCGGGATAAAATCAGCTCCACTTGTCTTCACAAAGTGCCTAGCCGCAGTGGCGGCACACCTAAGAAGGGAAAGGATGCACTTCTATCCCTATCTGGACGACTGGCTCATAAGGGCACACTCAAAGCAAAAATGCCACAATCATGTTCAAACAGCCATCCAAATGCTACAAATACTGGGTTTCTCAATAAACCACAAAAAATCTTCAACAAAACCAGAAAAGGAAAAAACCTTCCTAGGAGCAAGATTAAACTCAAGGAATACAAAAGTGTACCCCACACAAAAAAGGATACAAGCTATCCATCAAGAAGCGACCCTCTACCTGAGGGGACAATCTCTGACAGTGAGGAAGGTCATGAAACTAATGGGCATGATGGCATCATGCATCCCACTTATCCCTCACGCCCGCCTGCACATGCGCCCGTTCCAGGATAGGCTTACCAACAGCTGGTCTCAAGCCACAGAGAGTTGGGAAGATCTAGTGGTTGTTACACAAAAGGTGCAAGCAGATATACAATGGTGGGCATCCAACGACATAGCACAGGGGAGACCTTTCAGGAACCCAACTCCATCTGTGACAATCACCACGGACACATCTCTCAACGGTTGGGGAGCACATTACAACCAGCTGAAAGTATGTGGTCAATGGAACGAACAGGATTCCATAAAACACATCAACTTCCTGGAGATGAAAACAGTTTTTCTGGCGTTGAAACCATTCCAGAAACACATCCAGGGGAAGACTATCCTAATCCAAACAGACAATACAACTACAATGTTCTACCTGAACAAGCAGGGAGGGACAAAGTAATTTCCCTTGAGCAAACTTGCGCAAGACATATGGAAATGTGCATTTGCTCAAAGAATCAACCTACAAACAGTACATCTACCAGGAGTAGACAACATTACAGCTGACCAACTGAGCAGACAGAACAACTGCTCACACAAATGGAAGTTGAAGCACAAAACAGTACAATACATTTTCCACCTCTGGGGAACACCAGTGATAGACCTGTTTGCAACAGTGCGGAACAAGAAATGGCAACTCTTTGCCTCGAGGTTTCCACACCGCTTGTCAAAGGGGAATGCACTTTCACTCAACTGGTCACAGACAATTGCTTACGCCTTTCCACCAATACCGCTGATGCAAAGAGTACTAGAAAAAGCAAATCAACCAGGAACAAACATGATTCTCATTGCCCCTCAATGGCCAAGATAGACATGGTACTCAACCCTGCTGCTGCTATCCAAGGGAAAAATGATCAAAATCAATACAGTACTCGCAAAACTAATGGCAAAACCCTTTGAGCCCATGCATGCAGCGGACCTCAAACACATTACTCTAAAAACAACCTTTCTCATCGCTATTACTTCCCTGCGGAGAGTAAGTGAGATACAGGCTCTAACAATACAGGAACCATACTTACAAATTCACAAGGATAAAGTAATCTTAAAAACAAACCCACACTTCTTACCAAAGGTGGTATCAAAATATCACTTAAATCAGAATATCACCTTACCAGTTTTCTTAAAAAACCCAAAAACAAAAGGAGAAAGAGGCCTCAATACCCTAGATGTAAGTAGAGCGTTGCTGTATTATCTGCAAAAGACAGAACAAATACGCAAAACAAAACAGTTGTTTGTCGCCTATGCACATACCAACACAGGATCAGCAGTCACAAAGGCTACAATTGCGCGATGGGTAGTACAAACCATCCAATCATGTTATACCTATGCCAAAACAAAACTAGCAATGCGACCAACAGCTCACTCCACTAGAAAGAAGGGAGCAACCCTAGCTTTCATGGCCAATGTACCCATTGACACTATTTGTGCAGCAGCAACATGGGCATCACTACACACTTTTACAAAACACTACTGTGTGGACATACAAATGAGTAAGGAAGCTCAAATTGGCCAGAAGGTGCTTCAACGCCTGTTTGCAGGTCTTCATCTCACCACAGCCTACCAAGCACGGGAGAAACCGCTACATAATCTAATGCACAGCATGTGAATCCTGAAAAGGATTCACGCTGCAAACCGAAATGGTTACTTACCAGTAGGAGTAGTTTTGCAGCTTGAAGAATTTTCTAGATTCACATGCGACCCACCCGGCGTCCCCTACAAGGAAAACAAACAGGTGGGGAAGCAGAGGATCTCATCAGTTATTTAATAACCATCTCAAGGACTACAAAATAAAATTAAGAACAGAAAAAAGAATCCGAAGATGGCTACCACGCACGTCGACCTCCAGGATACCGTCTGACGTCACACAGGGGACGTACCTGGCACCAAATGGTGGTAGACAGCGACCAAAACAAGAGAAAAGAGGGGGAAAAAAGACAATTCCGGACCCAACAACTAGATGGCGGAATAATGTACAGCATGTGAATCCAGAAAATTCTTCAAGCTGCAAAACTACTCCTACTGATAAGTAACCATTTCGTTCTCCCACTTTCAGGCAGCACTCCATCTGGAGAGCAGGGGCCTCTAACCAGAGACGCACAGGAATGGGCACTTTGCCAGGTCTGTGCTGCAAGATTTTCTCATTTGACGATCTGTGAGCCCAACCCCTGGAGAGGTATTGGTTGGGAATCTGTGACACAGGTGAGAAACTGCAGATAGAAGTATCCACTAAAAGAAAATGTTACTTACCATCAGTAATGATCTTTCTGGTGGATATGCTATCGATCTGTAGATTCCTCACTGATCCCGCCCTCCTCCCGCGTTGATGAATGGTTATATATGAAAAGTACTAATAAGGTTGCAGTTCGTTTTTTGCACTGTATCTAATCGATGTCACTTCATCTGTTCACCTTGAAGGAAAGGGAAAGACAGATGGAAACTGACTAAGTTGCTCCAGGATAGACGCTATATGACTATGGTGAAGGCCCCTAGGCGTTGTTAGTGGCTCAGACACGGAGCCAGCTTTCCCTACTGCCACCCAAAAGCTTTGAAGTTTCCAGGTAGAGTCTGATGCCAGGGATTATTCAACAGATAATTAATCTGCATTTAGATTTGCAGTGTATCCGCCATAAAGCTTGCAAGCAAAGGTAAATAATTTTTTCTCCTGTACTTGGATGACTGGTTTGTGATGCTGAAGTCTCCGGAGCTTTTCAGGGACCACTTTAGCATAAGGTGACTCTCCACCATGACTTTGGTTTTACAGTTAATGCCAAAAGTACCATCTCTTTCTCTCGCATAAGTTAACCTTCATAGGGACAGTACTAGACAAAACCCGCATAAAAACCTTTCCTGCTCAGAGTATGGCGTATATAAAAAATATCGGTAAATTGTTTCACAACACTGGTTCTGTCTCTTGAACACCGGTGCTATTGCTTGAAAGGAACGACCTCCCTTTCTGGGCAGATAAAAGCGAGGTACCATCTCAAATTGGCATCTGCAGATCTTAGAGCCCTATTTGGATTATATGGCTAAAGCAAGTACAACAGTGTAGGTGCGTCCTGCTTTTTCATGATCCAGTGAGCTACGCACAATGCCTTAAACTGCATGCGTTTCTCTACCGGGAGGCAATGCAACTTGCAGAGTAGCTGGGAGGCTGAGCAAAATTTTGGCAGATGGAATAAAAGTCTTCCCACCACATTTTGAATAATCTGCAGCCTGCTTTTCACCTGCCTCATGGCACCTGAATATAGGATATTGCAGTTGTCCATGCGAGAGGTGATTAAAGAATGGATGACCATCCTCCAAAGCTGGGGACGGAAGAAGCAATAATAGTTTTAAGTCTTCTGAGAGTACCAAAGCGAACAGAGGACAGCACATTGACTTGTGGCTCAAAAGATAAAAAATTGTCGAGCAAAAAATCCACGTTTTAGCAATAGATGTAGACTTGGGAGATGACCCTAAACACTTGGCCACCAGTGATCACCCCGTTCGTGCAGGTGTTTCCCAAGCAAGAGAATCGGTTTTGTTGGCATTCCACTTCAGACAGTTGACATGCATCCAGTTGGCAACGGCGATCATACATTGCTTAAAATTGGCAGCGCAAACTGTGACTCCCATAGACAATGATATATTAAGCTGTGTATCGTCTGCATGGGATACCCGTGAGATTCCAAAAGATTTTACCACATCTGCCAGAAGTTTTATGAAAATATTAAAAGGGGTGGGTTTGGGGACTGAGCCTTATGGAACGATGTTCTCTAAAGTCAGTGGATGAGAAAGGTGGAATTATCGTGTGAAAGAATCGATCTTTAAAAAGGAAGCAAGCCGAGCCTAGACTTTGTCTCGGACCCCAGTCTCGTGTAAACGCAGCGGGGGCATCTAATTGGACACAGTATCAAAAGCGTAACTTAGTTCCAGCAGGATAAGCGCTACACACCCTCCTTTGTCAACAGTTAGTCGCAAGGCCTCAGTCACTTAAAGAAGGGAATACTTGGTACTGTAGGCCGGTCAAAAACCATTTTGCAAGGGGTCTAATAACTGATGCGTCTATAAGAAGTCCACCAGCAGACTATGCACCTGTTTCTCTACCACTTAAGACAGAAAAGGTATAAGAGAGATGGGACATTGATTTTCCAAAAGGGATGGGTCAATCATTGGTTTCTTTAGAAGTGGGATACATTTGGCATGTTTCCACACAGTGGGCACCACAGCGGTAGACATAGAAAGGTTAGCCAGACTCAGAAAGATGGGGATAAGAATCGCCTTCACTTTAAGTATCAGATCTGGTTTCAGCAGGCCATTAGGGGAGCCCGACTTAACTTTGCACATAATATCTTTGAGACAAGTGTCATCCAGCAGTTTAAACTCCACCAGCCCCCCGTGCCATACTCCCAATCTCTGAACTAGAACCTCCCACTTTATGCTTGGAATTGTCACAAAGGAAGTGTGCAAAGATGTCGTTGACTTTTTTAATAAAGTGATCCGCGATCCTATCACATTTGTCATCCGATGCCCCAGAAAGGCTTGAGTTGACAGCAGGGTTTGGCAAGCTCTGGACAATGGCATGAATTTCTTTATAGGGACTGTCACAGTTCTCAATTTTGTCTGCGTAAAAGTCAGCACAGGCCTTTTGTTTAACCAACTCATGATACACTTCAATTTTTTTTTAGCTGTAGTGTCATATGATTTCCTCCAGTTGCGTTCAAGCGCCTTGCATCACTTTTTTTTTCCTCAATCAGTTTTGCATCAAACCAGGGAGCTGAGCATCTATTTTTCTGCCTAATAGGTCGCAGAGAAACCAAATGATCCTGTGAAGATAATAGCCAAGCGTGTGACATTATAGAGAGAATGTTTGTGTTTTTATTGGACTTTTTTGGTACTGCTTTGAAACTGCACTGAGTGGACTTAAACTTGGTGATGGAGAAAGATGCAAGAATGTGAATCAGTGAAAGGTACTTGTGCTGGAGAACTGTAGTATCTGAAAGAGACACGTTAGTGACAGATTCCTTACCTTAGAATATCCCCAGGCGTCAGGCTGGATCCAGAAAGTTTTGCGTAGCAGTACCCTTGCGTGTCGGTAGGCGGCGTCGTGCGGCTCCGCGTCCGTCGGCGTCGGGATCGCCGGATGACGTCGCGGCCAGTACTTGGACGCCGCCCCTGCGCGCTGACGTCAGTTCTTTATTTTTCCGCGCCAGTAAGCGCAGATCCGGAGAGAGCAGTGCCCCAGTCAATTTTTGACAGATTTTTTGTGACTTTTTGTCATTGTTTTCTCGAGTCTTACGACTCCTACGATGTCGGTAGGGATGCCCGGCTTCAAGCCATGCGACGCCTGTGGTCGAATGATGTCGATCACGGACCCGCATCAGGATTGTCTCTACTGCCTCGGGCGCGACCACGACTCCAAGTCGTGCCCTGATTGTCGGGCCTTGCATCCGAAGGCTTTGCGAGAGCGGTCTCGAAAGCTCCTCGAGGTCCGGCAGTCGGCTCCGTGCCAAGCCAAGCCCCGGTCGAGAGAGAGGTTGAGGGGCCGGTCGCGGAGTCCTCATCGTTCTTCGGGGTCAAAGTCTTCGCACTCATCTGGTAAGTCGAAGCATAAGAAGTCAAAGAAGCGTCATCGCTCAACGACTTCCCCTCGCCGGTCGCGCGACTCGGCTGAGGGTCCCGTCGGCGCCGGGAGTGCCTGTGGAGCCGCCGCCGCATTACCCGCACTTCCCGGGTTCGGGGGCGACTCCGGCTGAAATACAGGAGTTCCTGTCGGCCATGGCCCGCCTCTTCGGGCCTCAAGGTCCCCCCGGTGCGCCTTCGAGCCCCGTGGGCCCTAGTGGGGTTCCTACAGCGCCGCCAGCGACACCGGTCCCGGCCTCGACCCCGGCTCCGGTGCTGCCGCAACCCCGATCGACGCCCGTTGACCTAACGACACCTCCACCGGCGTCGATCTCACCGGTGCCGTTCACGACGCCGCCCGGGGCTCCGGGCGACGTCGTCCCCAGGTTCTCTCCGGATCCGGACTTGGCGCCGGACCGACGTCGATCGACGCCGGCTCCGGTGGGACCTTGGGTCCCAAATGTCCCTCCTCCTTACATTGAACCTGATTTAGAGGACAAAGATACCGGGGAGGGGTCTGAGGACCCTATCACTGCCCAATGTGAGTGCGATCAGGACTGGGCTGAGGAACTTGGGGAGGCCAGTGGTCTGGATACCTCTCCAGACATTGGCATGCTGTCTCCTCCTTCCGTGGCAACGTAGGGGGGAGCAAACTTTGCTACGGTGCTGCGTAGGGCAGCTGAGGTCCTGCACCTCCAGTTACCTACAGTGGCTGTCAGGACTAACCTCCTGACGGAAGTGCTTCAGCCGGCGGCTACCTCTGCGGAGCCACTGCTGCTGTTCAACGAGGCACTTTCGGACGTTCTTTTGGGCACCTGGTCCAAGCCCACCACAGGGGCTCCTGTGGATAGGAACGTAGCCCGGCGCCATCGCCCTGCTCCGGGCGACCCCCTGTTCCTTTCCCAACACCCCACCCCTGAGAGCTTGGTTGTCCAAGCCTCCGCCTCCCAAAGCGCCTTCCCTACCGCTCCCCCGGATAGGGAATCCAAAAAACTGGACCAATTTGGGAAGAAGGTTTTTTTCTTCCACCAGTGCTGGCTTGCGGTCCGTCAACACCACTTGCCTTTTGGGCTGATATACCCACTCCTTGTGGGATTCGGTGGCGCAGGTTCTGCCCCAGTGTCCTGAGTAGGTCCAGGCACTGCTTTCCCGCGCCATTGCGGAAGGAAGGGATGCGGCGAAGTATACTATCCGGTATGGCCTAGATACCGCCGACTCGCTAGGCAGATCGCTTGCGACGACAGTGGCGCTGCGCCGTCACGCCTGGCTGAGGACCACTGGTTTCTCGGGCGATGTCCAAAACACGCTTATGGACATGCCCTTTGATGGTGTCAGCCTTTTCGGCAACAAGGCAGACCATGCGCTGGAGCGCTTTAAGGACTCACGGGCTACAGCCAAGTCCCTGGGCCTTTCTACTGTGCGCCCTCCGCAACAGTCTGCTTTTCGTCCCTTTCGTGGCCACGGAAGGGGCGCCCAGTCACGTCTGCTGCCCAGCCACCGGCCCGCGCAGCAAGTGTCTTCGCGCGGCCGTGGACGTGGCTCCCGCCGAGTCGGGTCAGGCCACCACCTCCGCCCGCGGACTCCAAGCCCTCCTAGTCCATCCTTTCAGGTCCACAGCACGCCAGTAGGTGGCAGGGTCCGCCATCACCTTCACCACTGGCGTGCGATTACATCGGACAGGTGGGTCTTGGACATTGTCCGAAAGGGCTACTCCCTCCCCTTCGAGACTACCCCCCCCAGCCATGCCACCTCAATGCCACCGCATGTCGGGGGATCATTTAGTGCTTCTTCAAAAGGAAGTTGCGGCCCTCTTGACCAAGGGGGCCATCGAGCGCGTTCCGACCCCAGAAGTAGGACGTGGTTGTTACTCCCACTACTTTCTGGTGCCCAAAAAGGACAAGGAGGACATGCGTCCTATCTTGGACCTCCGGAACGTCAATCGCTTCCTCCGGAAGGAGAAGTTCAAGATGCTCACCCTAGCTCAGATCTTGACTGCCCTCGACCCTGGAGACTGGATGGTAGCGTTGGACTTGCAGGACGCATATTTTCACATCCCCGTCCTGCCGGCCCACCGGCGTTACCTGCGGTTCACGGTCTTCCTGGAGCATTTTCAGTTCACCGTGCTCCCCTTTGGCCTTACCAGCGCCCCTCGGGTGTTCACAAAGGTGATGGCGGTGGTCGCAGCTTATCTGCGCCGGGCAGGGGTTCCAGTCTTCCCCTACCTCGACGACTGGTTGCTGAAGGCGGGCTCGTCCCAGGCAGTTGTCTACCACCTACAGACTACGGCCGAACTCCTGCAATCGCTGGGGTTCTCCATCAACGTGCCGAAGTTGCACCTGATTCCTTCTCCACAGCTCCTTTTCATCGGAGCAGTTCTCGACACGACGCAGTTTCGGGCCTATCCTCCCGAACGGCGAGTCCGGGATATTCAGGCTATGATTCCGATCTTTCAGCCTTTTTATCCTGGGTTTCGGTACGGATGACCCTGAGGCTGCTGGGCCTCATGGATTCCTGCATCCTGCTGGTCGATCATGCCAGATGGCATATGCGGGCTCTGCAGTGGGACCTGAAGTTCCAGTGGGCGCAGCATCAGGGGAACCTGTCCGATTACGTCCAGATCTCGGAGGGGACTGCACGGCAGTTGCAGTGGTGGCTCTCGAACCGGCAATGGGTCATGGGCAGATCCCTCTCCCTTCCCCAACCAGAGCACACAGTTGTGACGGACGCGTCCCTTCTGTGATGGGGCGGTCACATGGGAGAGGCGGAGATCAGAGGCCTCTGGTCTCCGGCGGAGTCCCGGCTCCATATCAACCTTCTGGAGCTCCGGGCGATCCGACTTGCACTCAAGGCATTCCTTCCCTCTGTCAAAGGGACGGTAGTGCAGGTGTTCACAGACAACACCACCGCCATGTGGTACTGCAACAAACAAGGCGGGGTGGGTTCGTGGACCCTATATCTGAAAGAGACACGTTAGTGACAGATTCCTTACCTTAGAATATCCCCAAGGCGTCATGCTGGATTCGGAAAGTTTTTGCGTAGCAGTACTCTTGCGCGTCGGTAGGCGGCGTTGTGCGGCTCCGCGTCCGTCGTCGGCGTCGTGATCGCCGGGATGACGTCGCGGGCAGTACTTAGACGCCGCCCCTGCGCGCTGACGTCAGTTCTTCTTTTTCCGCGCCAGTAAGCGCAGATCCGGGAAGAGCAGTGCCCTAGTCAATTTTTGACTAAATTTTTGGTGAATTTTTCACTGTTTCTTTTCGAGTCTTCATCGACTCTAGGTGTCAGTAGGGATGCCCGGCTTCAAGCCATGCGACGTCTGTGGTCGAATGATGTCGATCACAGACCCGCACTTAGAATGTCTCTACTGTCTCGGCCGCGACCACGACACGAAGTCGTGCCCTGACTGCCGGAAACTCCACCTGAAGGCTTTGCGAGAGCGGTCTCGAAAGCTCCTCGAGGTCCGGCAGTCGGCTCCGGGCCGCACCAAGCCCCGGTCCCGTGAGAGGTCGAGGGGCCGGTCGCGGAGCCCCGCCGGTCGTCGGAGTCCAAGTCTTCGCGCTCCTCGGGTAAGTCGAAGCACAAAAAGTCTAAGAAGCATCATCGCTCTAAGACTTCGCCTCGCCGGTCTCGCGACTCGGTTGAGGCCCCTGTCGGCACCGTCCCCGCGGCCCCGGACGTGCCTGTGGAGCCACCCCCGCATTACCCGTCTTTTCCGGGTTCGGGGGCGACTCCGGACGAAATACAGGAATTCCTGTCGGCCATGGCCCGCCTCTTCGGGCCTCAAGGTCCCTCCGGTGCGCCTTCGGGCCCCGCGGGCCCTGATGGGGTTGCCCCGGCGTCGCCTGTCCCGCCAGCCCTGATCCCGGCCTCGCCTCCGGCCCCGGCCTCGATCCCGGCTCCGGTGGTACCGCAACCCCGATCGACGCCAGTTGACCTAACCACGCCGGCGCCGATGTCCCCGGTGCCGTTCCTGACGCCGCCCGGGGCTCCGGGCGGCGTCGTTCCCCGGTTCTCTCCGGTTCCGGACATGGAGCCGGACCGACGTCGCTCGACGCCGGCTCCGGCGCCGATGAGACCTTTGGTCCCAGATGTCCCTCCTCCTCCATATTTTGAACAGGAGGAGGACCAGGAGAGCTGGGAGAGCTGGGAGGGGTCGGAAGACCCTCTCACACTGCAGTGTGAGTATGATCAGGACTGGGCAGAGGAACTTGGGGATGCCAGTGGTCTAGACACTTCCCCTGACACTGGCATGCTATCTCCTCCAGTGGCTACGGAGGAGGGAGCCAATTTCGTAACGGTGTTGCGTAGAGCAACTGGAGCCTTACACCTCCAATTGCCTACTGTGGCTGTCAGGACTAATCTCCTGACCGAGAGTGCTTCAGCCGGCAGCTTCCTCTTCGGAGACTGTGCTGCCGTTTAATGATGCACTATCTGACGTTCTTTTGGGCACCTGGTCCAAGCCCACCAAAGGGGCTCCTGTGGATAGGAACGTGGCCCGACGCCATCGCCCTGCTCCGGGCGACCCCTTGTTTCGCTCTCAACATCCCACCCCCGAGAGCTTGGTTGTCCAAGCCTCTGCCTCCCAAACCGCCTTCCCTACCGCCCCTCCGGATAGGGAATCCAAACGCCTGGACCAATTTGGGAAGAAGGCTTTTTCTTCCTCCAGTGCTGCCTTGCGGTCCGTCAACACCGCTTGCCTTTTGGGCCGATATACCCACTCCCTGTGGGATTCGGTGGCGGCTGTTTTGCCCCAGTGTTCTGAGGAGGTCCAGACACTGCTTACCCGCACCATTGCGGAAGGTAGGGATGCGGCAAAGTACACCATACGATGTGGCCTTGATACCGCCGACTCGCTGGGCAGATCGCTTGCAACGACGGTGGCGCTGCGTCGCCACGCCTGGCTGAGGACCACTGGTTTCTCGGGTGATGTCCAGAATACACTTATGGACATGCCCTTTGATGGAGTCGGTCTTTTTGGTTCCAAAGCAGACCATGCGCTGGAGAGTTTTAAGGACTCACGGGCTACTGCCAAGTCCCTGGGCCTTTCTGTTGTGCGCCCTCCGCTAACCTCTGCTTTTCGCCCCTTTCGTGGCCACGGAAGGGGCGCCCAGTCACGTCCGCAGCCCAGCCACCGGCCCGCGCAGCAAGCGTCTTCGCGTGGCCGGGGACGTGGCTACCGCCGTGGCGGTTCGGGCAACCAGCGTGCGGGTCAGGCCACCACCTCCGCCCCGTCCGCGGCCTCTAAGCCCTCCTAGTCCCTCCTTTCAGGTGCACAGCACGCCAGTAGGGGGCAGGGTCCGCCATCACCTTCACCACTGGCGTGCCATCACCTCGGACAGGTGGGTCTTGGACATTGTCCGAAGGGGCTACTCCCTCCCCTTCGAGACCACCCCCCAGCCATGCCACCTCAATTCCACCGCATGTCAGGGGATCACTTGGTGCTTCTGCAGAAGGGAAGTCACGGCCCTCTTGGCCAAGAGGGCCATTGAGCATGTTCCGACCCCAGAAGTAGGACGTGGTTGCTACTCCCACTACTTTCTGGTGCCCAAAAGGGACAAGGAGGACATGCGTCCTATCTTGGACCTCCGGAACGTCAATCGCATCCTCCGGAAGGAGAAGTTCAAGATGCTCACCCTAGCTCAGGTCTTGACTGCCCTCGACCCTGGAGACTGGTTGGTAGCGTTGGACTTGCCGGACGCTTATTTTCACATCCCCGTTCTGCCGGCCCACCGGCGTTACCTTCGGTTCACGGTAGGCCTCGAGCATTTTCAGTTCACCGTGCTCCCCTTTGGCCTCACAAGTGCCCCTCGGGTGTTCACGAAAGTGATGGCGGTGGTCGCAGCTCATCTGCGCCGGGCAGGGGTTCCAGTCTTCCCCTACCTCGACGACTGGCTGCTGAAGGCGGGCTCGTCCCAGGCAGTCGTCTCCCACCTCCAGACTACGGCCGAACCTCCTACACTCGCTGGGGTTCTCCATCAATGTGCCGAAGTCGCATCTGATTCCTTCTCCACAGCTCCTTTTCATCGGAGCAGTTCTGGACACGACGGAGTTTCGGGCCTATCCTCCCGAACGGCGAGTCCGGGATATTCAGGCTATGATTCCGATCTTTCAGCCTTTATCCTGGGTTTCGGTACGGATGACCCTGAGGCTGCTGGGCCTCATGGCCTCCTGCATCCTGCTGGTCGATCATGCCAGATGGCATATGCGGGCTCTGCAGTGGGACCTGAAGTTCCAGTGGGCGCAGCACCAGGGCAACCTGTCCGATCACGTTCAGATCTCGGAGGGGACTGCAAAACAGTTGCAGTGGTGGCTCTCGAACCGGCAATGGGTCATGGGCAGATCACACTCCCTTCCCCAGCCAGAGCACACAGTTGTGACGGACGCGTCCCTTCTGGAATGGGGCGGTCACATGGGAGAGGCGGAGATCAGAGGTTTCTGGTCTCCGGCGGAGTCCCGGCTCCATATCAACCTTCTGGAGCTCCGGGCAATCCGTCTTGCACTCAAGGCATTCCTTCCCTCTGTCAAAGGAACGGTAGTGCAGGTGTTCAGACAACACCACCGCCGTGTGGTACTGCAACAAACAAGGCGGGGTGGGGTCGTGGACCCTAAGTCAGGAGGCTCTGCGCCTCTGGACATGGCTGGAACATCAGGGCATTTTCCTGATGGTTCAACACCTGGCAGGTTCCCTGAACGCCAGGGCGGACGAACTCAGCCGCAGGTGCATGATGGATCACGAATGGCGTCTTCCCTCGGAAGTGGCGCAATGACTCTTTCTACAGTGGGGAGAGCCTTGGTTAGATCTATTCGCCACCGAAGAGAACGCGCAATGTCATCAGTTCTGCGCGTTGGAATTTCCAAGGCAGCACTCGCTCGGCGACGCTTTTCGTCGCGAGTGGAGTTGCGGTCTGTTGTACGCTTTTCCGCCTATACCACTTCTACCCAGAGTATTGAAGAAGATTCGGCGCGACCGGGCCCAATTCATCCTTGTGGCTCCGGACTGGGCTCGAAGAGTTTGGTATCCCGAGCTACTCAGTATGAGCGTCGATCCCCCGATCCGTCTGCCTCTTCGGGAGGATCTTCTGTCGCAGCAGCAGGGGACGGTCCTCCACCCGAACCTGTCCAGCCTCCACCTGCTTGCGTGGAGATTGAGCGGCGGCAGTTGATTCCGTTCGACTTGCCTCCCGAAGTTTGTGATGTGATTCTGGCAACCAGGTGTCCCTCCACTAAGGTGGTATACGCCTGCAGGTGGAACAAGTTTGTGGCATGATGCACAGCAAAGGCTGTGAATCCCCTTTCTGCCCCTCTTTCTGAGGTTCTTCTGTTCCTTCTTTCCCTGGCCCAACAGGGTTCTGCTCTGGGTACCATCAAGGGCTATCTTTGTGCCATCTCGGCCTTCCTCAGGCTTCCTGATCAGCCCTCCCTTTTCAAGTCCCCTGTTGTTAACAGGTTTCTAAAAGGCATTACACACCTCTTCCCTCCTGTTCCGTTTGTGATGCCTCAGTGGGACTTGAACTTGGTTCTTACCTTTCTTATGTGCGCTCCCTTTGAGCCTCTACATAACTGTCCTCTTGGTCTTCTGACTCTGAAGACAGCCTTTCTGGTGGCCATCACCTCTGCTCGGCGGGTGAGTGAGCTCCAGGCTCTATCATGCAAACCTCCCTTTCTGTCTGTCCATCCAGACAAGGTTGTTCTTAGGACGCGTCCGTCCTTCTTGCCAAAGGTGGTTACTGCCTTTCACATTGGGCAGACCATCACTTTGCCTATCTTCTTTCCGCCTCCGCATCCTTCCAGAGAGGAAGAGAGGCTCCACCGTCTGGACCCAAAACGTGCGCTTTCCTTTTATATCAACCGCACACAACACTTCCGGGTGGATGACCAGCTCTTTGTTGGCTACGTGGGCGCCAAAAAAGGTCGGGCGGTGCACAAGAGGACCATCTCCCGCTGGGTAACCTTGTGTATCAAAGCCTGCTATTCTTTGGCTAAAAAGGAGCCTCCTGTTGGGCTGCGTGCCCATTCCACCAGGGCAACAGCTGCTACCACGGCTTTAGGCCGCGGTGTTCCGCTGCAGGATATCTGTCAGGCATCTACGTGGGCCTCGCTGCACACATTTACAAAGCATTACTGCCTTGACAGTCGGGTCCGGAGGGACGGCTTCTTTGGCCGTTCTGTTCTCCGGGACTTCCTTGTCTGATCTTTGTTCGCAGACCCACCACCGGGGTTGGTATTGCTGCGGTATCTATTCTAAGGTAAGGAATCTGTCACTAACGTGTCTCTTTCAGATGCACAAGTTACTAACTTGTGTAACGATATATCTGTAAGAGACAGTAGTTAGTGACAGATTCCTACCGCCCCACCCATCCTCCCCGTTCTGCGAACTGATTTCTAGGGTTAAGGACATCCCTTTCAGGGCCCTAGTATTTTTCAGACACCTATGTCAGCTTCTTGCATGGCTCTGCGTTCCTGGCGCGGAAAGTCGTGTACAGAACTGACGTCAGCGCGCTGGGGCGGCGTCTAAGTACTGCCTGCGACGTCATCCCGGCGATCACGACGACGGATGCGGAGCCGCACGACGCCGCCTACCGACGCGCAAGGGTACTGCTAAGCAATAACTTTCCGGATCCAGCCTGACGCCTGGGGATATTCTAAGGTAAGGAATCTGTCACTAACTACTGTCTCTTACAGATATATCGTTACACAAGTTAGTAACTTGTGCTACAGGTATATAACTAGTTTCATCAGCATTGTGGAAAATGTCATAATTGTCTTATTTACGATAATGCTCTTGGTTTCTAATATTTGTTATTACAGTGGAATAATTGCAGGTGTGCAATAATTTTTAATGGTTTGATTTTGCAGCATGCAGTATTATACAGCGCAAACCTTGAATAGGTTGCTTTGTAAGTAATGAACCCAATGTTTGCGACATGATGACCAGAGTTTTGTATAGTGATGTTGAAACAACACATAATTTTGTAACAGTCAAAATGCTAATTGATGTTTTCTGCCTTTTTAGTCTTACGCAAGATCCACTGCAGTTATGTCAATGGTTGGCTATATCATTGGTCTTGGAGACAGACATCTCGACAATGTTCTTATTGACATGACAACTGGAGAAGTTGTTCACATTGATTACAATGTTTGCTTTGAAAAAGGTAATTGCTCTTCATGTTTTAAGATGCTATATTAACAGTAATAGTGAGGTGATGTGAGGAAGAGAGGTTGAAATTTTGATTAATCAACAGGGCTACCAATATATGTTACACTTTGTACATGTATTATGTATTCCCACTGACACAAATGTAACTTCTTAGTCTCTTCTTATCATTGCTTCACTGTCAGCAGTTCAATTATATGTATACTGTAACCTTTGACCTTTAGTTTTTAAAATTCCAAAGTCTGTTTCTTTCCGTGATTCATTTATCACTGCTTTTCATTTTGTGAATAATTGTAAGGTATTCCATTCTCATACCATTTTATTCAGTAAGAACAGTAACCAGTGTATGCTGAAGAGACCATTTGTTTTCCACTCCCGTTAACACCACTAAAACGTTTTACTCCTTGCAGGACATGCAATAGGAATCCAAAGTTTTTCTTGATAAAGCATACCATAAAGTTCAAAATAAGGCTGTTTTAATTATTCAACTTATTTTCACTTTCCTTATAGAAACACATGGCTGTTATTCCTGTAAGTGGTGACATTGGTAAAAATAAAGGTCTGCCTAAAGGCTGGGTATACACCACTTCTTTTGGACAGGTTCAAGGCTTAGCTTTGCCAATATTAAGTTTTGAAGCAGTACCTTTAAAAGAAAGAATTACACATCCAACCAAATAACTTAAAAGAAACTAGTAATAATGTTACAACTAGAAGCCACTAAAGCTTGAGTGTGAAAGTAAAACAGAGACTTTCCTTGTTGGGACTTGTTAAACCATCTACAGTAGTAGCCTATTAAAGTCTTGTGACGTAGGAAATTTGCCAAAAATCAACTGCCAAACACAAATAGGAGAGAAGCACTTAAAAGTATGTAGTCCACAGACCCTTCATCCAATATCTGTCTCTACAATTTCATCTGTTCTTGGGGTGATGGCACAAAGTAATCCACATCTGAAAGAAACACATAGTGATAGATTCCTTTCCTTAGAATATCCCCAGGCGTCAGACTGGATCCGGAAAGTTTTCGTCAGCAGTACCCCTGCGCGTCGGTAGGGGCGTCGTGCGGCTCCGCGGGCGTCGTGGTCGCCGAGATGACGTCGCAGGCGCTACTTGGACACGCCGCCCACGCGCGCTGACGTCAGTTCTTTCTTTTTCCGCGCCAGCAAGCGCAGATCCGGAGAGAGCGGTACCCCTAGTCTTTTTTGACTTAAGTTTTTGGAGATCTTTTTCTCACCTTTTTCGAGTCGATTCGACTCCTGGTGCAGTTAGGGATGCCCGGTTTTAAGTCCTGCGAGGACTGTCATCGGATGATGTCGGTGACGGAGCCGCTCAGCGTGTCTCTTCTGCCTGGGGCGCGACCACGACCCCAAGTCGTGCCCCGACTGCCGGTCCATGGCGCCGAAGTCTTTGCGGGAGCGGTCCCGAAAGCTGCTTGAAGCCCGGCAGTCCGCTCCGCGCCGTGAGAGGTCCTGGTCTAGAGGAAGGTCGAGGGACCGTGCGCGGAGTCATCGACGATCGTCTGGATCGGAGTCTTCGCACTCTGGGTCAGGTAAGGCGAAGCACAAGAAGTCGAAGAAACGTAATCGTTCTCCGACTTCCCCTCGCCGGTCGCGCGACGAAGTCGAAGAAACGTCATCGTTCTCCGACTTCCCCTCGCCGGTCGCGCGACGCGGCTGAGGGTACGGGTGGTGCCACCCCGCGGTTCCGGCGGAGTCCATGGAGTCGCCGCCCGACTACACGCCCTTCCCGGGGTCGTCGGCGACTCTGGCCCAGATACAGGACTTCCTGTCGTCCATGGCTCGCCTCTTTGGGCCGTCGGGTCCCGCCGGTGCGCCTTCGGGCCCCGCGGTCCCGCATGAGTGTCCTCGCATTTCCTCGCCACCGAAGGGAACGCGCAATGTCATCAGTTCTGCGCGTTGGAATTTCCAGGGCGGCACTCGCTCGGCGACGCTTTTTGTCGCGAGTGGAGTTGCGGTCTGTTGTACGCCTTTCCGCCTATACCACTTCTTCCCAGAGTGCTGAAGAAGATCAGGCGCGACCGGGCCCAAGTCATTCTTGTGGCTCCGGACTGGGCTCGAAGAGTATGGTATACCGAGCTACTCAGTAGGAGCATGGATCCCCCGATCAGACTGCCTCTTCAGGAGGATCTTCTGTCGCAGCAGCAGGGGACGGTCCTCCACCCTAACCTGTCCAGCCTCCACCTCTTTGCGTGGAGATTGAGCGGCGGCAGTTGATTCCCTTCGACTTGCCTCCTGAAGTTTGTGACGTTATTCTGGCAGCCAGGCGTCCTTCTACTAAAGTGGTATACGCCTGCAGGTGGAACAAATTTGTGGCATGGTGCACAGCAAAGGCTGTGGATCCCCTTTCTGCCCCTCTTTCTGAGGTTCTACTGTTCCTTCTTTCTTTGGCCCAGCAGGGCTCTGCTCTGGGCACTATCAAGGACTATCTTTCTGCTATTTCGGCCTTTCTCAGGCTCCCTGATCAGCCCTCTCTTTTCAAGTCCCCTGTTGTAAATAGGTTTCTTAAAGGCATTACACACCTTTTTCCTCCTATTCCTTTTGTGATGCCTCAGTGGGACTTGAATCTGGTTCTGACGTACTTGATGTGCGCTCCTTTTGAGCCCCTTCACAACTGTCCTCTTCGTCTTTTGACGTTAAAGACTGCCTTCCTGGTGGCCATCACTTCCGCCAGGCGAGTGAGTGAGCTCCAGGCTCTTTCCTGTAAGCCTCCTTTCCTTTCAGTCCATCCGGACAAGGTTGTGCTCAGGCCCTGTCCTTTCTTTTTGCCAAAAGTGGTTACGGCCTTTCACATTGGGCAAACTATTACCTTGCCCACCTTTTTTCCGCCTCCGCATCTTTCCAGAGAGGAAGAGCGGCTCCACCATCTGGACCCAAAACGTGCGCTTTCTTTTTATCTCAACCGCACACAGCAGTTCCGGGTGGATGACCATCTTTTTGTTGGCTACGTTGGCACCAAGAAAGGTCGGACGGTCCATAAGAGAACCATCTCCCGCTGTGTTGTCTTGTGTATCAAAGCCTGTTACTCTTTGGCTAAAAAATAACCTCCGGTGGGGCTGCGTGCTCACTCCACCAGAGCTACTGCAGCCACTGCTGCATTGGGACGTGGTGTCCCCCTGCAAGACATCTGTCAGGCAGCCACGTGGGCCTCGCTGCACACGTTTACCAAGCATTACTGCCTGGACAGCCAAGTCCGGAGAGACGGCTTCTTTGGCCGTTCTGTTCTCCGTGACTTTCTGGTGTGATCTTAGTTCGCAGACCCACCACCGGGGTTGGTATTGCTGGGGTATCTATACTAAGGTAAGGAATCTATCACTATGTGTTTCTTTCAGATGGACAAGTTACTTACCTTCGGTAACGATATATCTGTAAGAAACATTAGTAGTGATAGATTCCTTACCGCCCCACCCATCCTCCCCGTTCTGCGAACTGATTTCTAGGGTTAAGGTCATCCCTTTCAGGGCCCTAGTTTCAATGCACCAGTGGTCAGTATCTTGCATGGCTCTGCGTTCCTGGCGCGGAAAGTCGTGTACAGAACTGACGTCAGCACGCTTGGGCGGCGTCATCTCGGCGACCACGACGCCAACGACGGACGCGGAGCCGCAGGACGCCCCTACCGACGCGCAGGGGTACTGCTGACAAACTTTCCGGATCCAGTCTGACGCCTGGGGATATTCTAAGATAAGGAATCTATCACTACTAATGTTTCTTACAGATATATCGTTACCGAAGGTAAGTAACTTGTCCGTTCAGTCCATCAATAAATTAAAAAAGACCAGTTTATATAGAAAATTGTGTAATCATTTTGTTCATCAGTTTGTCTACGTTGTGACATATAATATACAAATGCCCAGCCAACTCGTTTTGTTCTTTCAAAGGGACTTCATCAGGGCTGCAAAAGCATATACATAGAATATTGACAATTAAAAACATTTAAAACTCCAACATACACAAAATATATTTTCATATATCACAATAGTGAGTTACAAATAACCCTGGATAAGGTAGGTCTCAAATGGTATCGCCATCCATCTCATACAATATTCATACATAACAATTTCCTGTCAAAAAACTAAATTAAAACTACTTTCTTTTAAGATACATTGCATTACATATCGGAGTTCTAATCTTTTGTGACTGGAAATTGGTATATATGAATATTGTATGAAATGAAGCGATTATGGTATTTGATAACTCGTAAGACTTTAGTCTATTCAAGCTTATTTGTTACTCACTATTGAGTGCACCTTCTTTGCTCCAGTTAGAGGTTTGATCAATTGCAGACCATTATATAGAGACACTGATTAATTCAGTAGACTTCAATTAAGAGCTGATCCCATGGTGTAGCTGTCTGTCAGGCATATTTCAAATAGAGCAGAAAAGAGCAGCACCAGAAGCAGAGGCACTCACGCCCTCCTGTTATTGTATTAATGGAACCTTACATGTTGGGTTCTGGGGGTAATACAACCTTGCACTCTTATTCTCTTGTGATGGAACTGCAATTTTATTGTTCCATTGAAAATGCAAACCTGCCCTTTTTCATTACATTGGTAAAACATTGCATTTTGGGTTCTGACAAAGGTACTGTTTTTTTTGTGGTGGTTCTGGAAGAATGTTGACTAAGTACTACATGGCATGTAGTACAGAACCTTGTGCAGTGATGCTTGGTGCACCTGTGCTATGTATACATGCTTATTTCTTACATTGCTTCCCCACTCACCACCTTAGCCCTGGTGGAGTGTGATCTGACACCGGTTGGAGAATGAGCTCTATGTAGGATGAAGCAATGGATAATGCAAGATGTTATTCATCTGTTTGTTTGCATTAGTATATACAAATTTGGCATTTGTTTCCTGAAAGTTCACAAATAATGGACGATCACAGATCGTTGGTTTGATCCAGAGGAAAATGCAATGTGCTTTTCCCAACCTAGTTTTGTAGGATCTTTTCAGGTGAAGAAGCATGGAGTATGTTTGGAAGTTAGTCGAAAGAATGGTTGCCTCACTCTGATGGAAGTGATGAAGACTCACAAATGCCCTTATTGAACTTTATGAATGGTTATGTGCAGTGAAGGCCAGTAAATTGCTTGCAATCCTCGCAAATACTGATGACTAAAGGTAAAATGCACCAAAAAAGTTATAGACCACAGGCTGCTTTTGGCTCGAAAGACTTGCCCATTAGACTGCCAAATATCAGATAAACGTCTCAGTTTGGATGGTGCTATGACATATTAGAAGGAACAAATGCACCAGACCCACCTATCTCTTGAAGACCTTGTTAAGGAGGATGTAGGAACACAATAGGCCCCAATGTGCATCAGGCAGATCTTGGAGGTATACACCCCTATGCAACCCTGTCTTTGAGGTGGCATGGACAGGAAATGGCGTCATCAAATGAGCACTTAAGTGGGTTGATGTACTACGCTGAAGAGATTCTGCCAAGTGGCAGAATTTGTTTACTCCAGTTTAGTGGATAACATCCTGAAAGGCACCAGAACCGCCAGGTTTCTGAAGATAGGCCTAGTTGTTGAAAGGTCAGTGCCTCCAGACCAGCCAGGCTGTCCTCCAGACCTCCAGGCCTCCAGACCTCTCCGGCTGTGGGAAATTAGTTTGGCGTGTGACACACTTTCCTTCATGAAGAGGTCTTACGGCTAAGGGAGGCAGATCTGGTCACTCTGTACAAGGTGTAGTAGATCAGGGTACCAAATCTTCCAGGGCCAAACCAGAGCAACTAGAATCACTGCACAACTTCTGGAGAATTCCCTTAATGAGATGGATTCTGGGGAAAGGCAGTCAGATGCATCCCTATCCAGTCTATAAAGCCTTTCCCCAAGCAATCTAGTCTCTTGTCTATAGAAGAGGCAAACAACCACCACTTGGAATTGAAGTGGGTCACAAATGCATCAATATGCGGTTGACCTAAGCTCTAGAAGTTGGGAATTAAAGACTTTCTGGAGTAGCTCCCTCTTATAAACAGTTTTCTGGAGTTTTCAGTCCGGCCCTTTCCTCCCACTGCAATGTGAGAGAAAGGTAAGAATGTGCCTTGTTGAAATGCCAACTCCGATAAAGGTGCAGGAAGTTGGTATAATGGTGGAGAGTGAGTGCCCCCCTTGTTCTATAATGTAAAAGAGGACCATGCGTTGTCATTGTAGACCATCCACATACTGATCTCAGCAATCATAAAAAAACCTTCAACTCCAGAAACAGGACTTCAGCTCTGACATGTTTATCTGGAGGGACATATGATTTGCCCCAGAAAGCACAGATGGGTAGTTGTCTTTAGTGTGACCTCCGTCCTCACCAAAATTCTTAAGCATATTCAATAACTGCGAGCTGTAGATGGGTCAGGTGGAACTGACATCCCAACAAGCAGTTGAGGTTAATGACCGCACCATTCCAGATTGGCTCCATGGAGGATGGGCATAATGAGCTTCAGCTGGGTTCCTCACAGCTGTGTCCATTTCTGTGGCACATGGAGTTGCAAGGAGCACATTTGCAGTTTAGTGAGGCATACCTACCTCATACAGTTTGTTTGGAGTCCCCGAAGCCTCTGGTACCACCACACTGTCATGTTCTTATTGGTCAGGAAATGGCCCACGGCCTGGCTAGTGGCCATTAATCTCCTTGCTGAAGAGAATCTTTGCCAGCTGGAGTTCTGATTGAACCCTATAAACTGAATCCCGGAGTGGACCAGAAAATATTTTGTGTGGTCAACTTGAGATTCAGGTTTGCAAAAGGTTTTTAATGTTGTGGTTAATGAGGCTGCTGCACCCTCTCTGGATGCTGTTCGAATGAGACATTTGAGATATCTAGTACAGTGATCCTTCTGCTGGTTAAGGAAGGCCATAATCTTTGTAAAGAAACCAGGGGTGACATTGACACCAGATTGCAGAATCAAGTACTGGTTGTGTTACCTTCCACCATGAAACAGAGGTATTTGCTGTTGGTGTTCTGAAGATCTGCTGAATACATCCGACCATCACTCTGCACAAATGCAGCGCCTGGGCCAAAGTTAGCATCTGGAAGTTTTGCAGGTCTCTGGAACTGATTTTGATTTTAGAGATCAAGGAGAGGGTACTGTCACTTCCATTTTTCCTTACAATAAAATAAAGTGTGTAGTATCCTTGTGCTATTTCTGAGGCCATTCTACCTCCTGGAAATGTTATTTGAATGAAGACTGTAGCAGAGGTGTTCTGAACGGCTGTGGCAGCTAAAGAGCAATGCTAATTATTCACCACTGGGAGAACCGGTACATCATTGATTGAGGATTGGTAGTAGTGGAAGGAAAACCTGCCCTCCTTGGCATGGAGTTGTCCTCCTGAGATTGTGCAAAGGAAAGCAATTAACCAAGCAGCGCTTCTCTAGAACGTTTCAGTCTCGACTGAGGATGGAGCATGTGATCAAATCTTCCTGCTGAAGTGCCTCCTCTTCACCTGCTTGCTTTCCAATAAAGTCAAGAATCCAGCTCATTCTAGGGTCTAAAGAACTTAAGTATCATATGCCTTTGGTGGCTAGGAAAGAGAAGACAGTCTGTTGGGCTTCGCTTGGGTGGCGCTCAGTGATTTAGCAGTGACTCTTCCAGTCTTGTACTTCAGGAAACCCTTGTGGAAGCAAACCGGTTCTTCCCGTCTATCAGAGGTTGATGATATAAATCTTGGCCTCCAACTTCAGGTCCTAAGATTTGAGTCATCACTGGACAGTGACCACACCCTCAAAAAGCACATCACCATGAAAATCAAGATAGCCCTCAAAAAGCAAATCACCATGAAAATCAAGATAGCCTGCTACAGGCTTCCTTCACTGAAGAAATAAACAATTGCTTCCTAGAAAGAGACTTCAGAATTGCCATTCAAACCCTCATAATGTCGCATCAGAATTGTTGCAGTGCCCTGTCCCATGGCTTCCCAGACACCACACTGACTCCCCTCCACCTCCTTCTCCTAAGTGCATGTTGCAGTTGCAGAACACCTTAACGCCTTATAAAGGGCTTGTAGAACTAAGACCACATCATCCTTGTAGGAAGCTAGCTCTTTATGTGATATATCAATAATCTGATGTACCATGTAAAGAGTCCAGGGGTTCCCTTTCTAGTGGAGAGGGGTTGCTATGCAATCCCAAAGTGCTCTATCAGGGGGTAGTGTGGTCGAGCAGCCTTAGGCTTAATATAGAGGAGTGCAAGACATTCACAAAATACACACAATGGTCAATAAATGACAGCACGACTCAAAAGGAGATCCACACCAATTTATAAGAATAGCACATATCTTTATATATGTTTAGGCATCAGAGAAAAATTGTTCAGTTAAGTAAGTTTTCAAATAAATATTATTTTTACTTGTGGACACAGTGCAATTTCTGAGTTCTGTAATGTTATCCTATGGAAGGAAGAACAAGTTCTGCAAACAGTATAGTACAGTGACTTACAAGACCACAAGTTAAGGTGAGTGGTGGGCAAAGTGCAAGGCAGCATCAACAGAACACCACCAGCGGCACGAGGGCGGCCGGGTGCAGGGTGCAAAACGGCGTTGGGTACCCAATGTATTTCAATGGAGATCGGTCAGTACGAAAAGAGGCTGCAGGCTCTGTCCAGAAAGCTAGTCCGGCTGAACCAGCAAGTGGGCTCAGGCCTTGCTGTGCTCAGGGATGGGGCACCTTTGGTCCTCTTCTCCAAGGCCCAGGGGCGACTGGTGCAGAGGTGTCTTTAGGCGTCTTGATTTTCCTTACCTGAGCAGTTGCGTTTGAGGGGGCCTGCGTGCAGAGGCTGCAGGCGACATGGGAGAGCCCAAGAGGGGTGAAACCATGATGGATTCGAGTTCTGGAGGGCTGGGGAACCTTGTTGTCACCGTTGCCCCACTTCAACTTGGGCCATAGGCGACAGGTGCAGTGGCTGCTTCAGGTGTCTGGTTTTGACGGTTCCGGAGGCCTCAGTCTTCATTTTGGATTTTCTACTGCACAAGTCCGCTGTTCATAGAAGGTCTTGAGTTTTTTTCGAAGGCAAACAGTCCTCCCAAGTTTCTGGAGTCACAGCTGCAGGACGAGTCGCCTTTGGGGCAGTTTTCGGCGAGGGCTGCAGACAGGCTGGCAAGGCTGGTGCAAAGTCAGGTGCTTTCTTCAGTCTTCTCTGCTTTTGCGGCTCGTCGGTGTCCTCTCTCTTTTTAGGTCATCAGGATCTGCTTCTCTTGTGCCAGGGGCTCCCCTAAATACTGAATTTAGGGGCGTTAGAGGGAGTGCTAGGTAGTAGCCAATGAGCTACTTACCTTTAGGGTGACTACACCCTCATATGACCACTTCTGTTAGGAAGTGGGCATAACCCTGACCCTGGTTGATTAATTCTCGACAAGACGAAATGGAGGAATCTGAAGAGAGTGGTCCACATCACCTGCCCCACCCTAGGGGTGGTGCTGGATGAATGTGGGCACCCCTTTCAATCTAACAAATTTTCCCGCCTCTCCTCCCGTCAAAAGTGGAGCAGGACAATGGGGTTGGCATCCTCTCCTTTGAGAGAAACCACCGTCGTGTACCAAAAGAGTTGGGGCTGCTTTGAAGCTCCCTTGCCTTGGCATATTAATCTGCAGGTCTTCTCTTGGGAGGGGGTGGAAGACACCCCCGGCCAGAGCTGGCCTGGTTTCTGGCCTCCTCAGACCGAAGCTCACCCTTGGGGGTCAGGAGTTCGTCTCTGGTGTCAGGCTGCCTAAAACCAGTCAGTCAGCCCACCAACTGTTGGTACGGTTTCAAGGGGCACATCTGATGTGCCCTGAGGATGCATTTGTTGATTAATCCAACACTGGAATCAGTGTAGGTTCATCAATTCGAGATGTTTGATATCAAACATTCCTATTTTCAGTGAAGCCATCATGTAGCCGGGGAACTCGTTTTCACCAGTGACCAGCACATGTTTTAAAATGGCTTCCCTGTTTTCTTGCACTGGCAGTAATCAAACTGAGCAGCACAGGGGCATATCTGCTCATGCAGGTATGCCCTCATATATAATATTAAGGACTCTGCCTTAGGGCTCTCAGGCCTGCTATAGTGGAGACTTACAAACATCATATGCAGTGGTAGGGAACATGGCACACAGAGATGGGTGACATGTCGTGTTTTCACTTTTTACTTCAATGGCAGTCGTGCATGTGCTTGGTGAGATGTCTCTTTGGGTAGCACAATTCGTGCTGCAGACCTTAGGGGACCCTCATTAGCACCTCAGGCCCTAGGTACCAGGGTACCATTTACTAGGGACTTACAGAAGGTGCTAAAAGTTTTTCCAATTGGGGGAACAATTGTACAGTTTTGAGAAAGAGCTCTGGCACTGGGGACCTGGTTAGCAGGAACCCAGTGCACTTTCATTCGAGATCACATCATGTACCAGGCAAAAAGTAGGGCTGACCATGTCAAAAAGAGCACTTCCCTGCAATCCTCCATCCTGGTGGGACTCCACTGGCTCCCTATGCTAGCCCGCACCATCTTCAAAACCAGCTCCATTAACTACTATGCCATTGCAACCAGCACCCTCCTCCCCCCACCCCCCGGACACCAGACACCATCAGACTGAAAATGCAACCAGCATTATCTATCTGTTCATGCAGGATCCTGAGCAACATCCTCGTATTCGCCAGGAGAGCGACCTCTTTTTAGATCATTAAGTCGCAGCACACAGTTTGCTTCTGCTTTCAGAACTGAGCTGCCCATCCAGTCACTCATTGACTTTCTTTGCAATCATACATGCGTCCGTACCAGCCTGACTTTTATTCATGGTCCTAGCTCATTGTCAGATGTCCCTGAACATCGCCAACTTTTGGTCTTGAGCTTCCCTCCGGTGGTGAGCATGAACCATTACTATGCCCAGGCATAGTCTTGGATCAAGAAGCCATTGCAGTCAAATTTTGTGCTAAAGATGGATAACTTAACTGTCCATAACAGCGTTGATATGGTAAAATTGCAAGAAAGCAGACCAAACTACTGATGGACGGGTGCCTCATTGATATGGCCATCTTGACCATGAATACCAGTTCATTCACAAAAATGTCCTCATGGCTCAGGTCCTCAAACCGTGATCCAGGAAGGAACTCTTTCTGATCTATGATAGACAAGGTTTTCTCCAAGAAATAAAGATTTCTTTGTGACATTCCTTCAAAATATCAGTTACAGCATTTACAGCCCTGGGACTTATTCAGCCTAGTCACCATGGATTAGCCTCATGAGGACTGGATCATGGTCTTCCTGCTTCTCTGCCAGAAGGAGGCCATTCCCATGAGACTGCACCTTCCAGCTGTTGGTGACTGGAGTATTTTTCAAACTTCTCTAAAATCACTTATCTTAAAACCCTGGTTCCGGCTGCACATACATTTGCCGCCTTAGGCATTTCCTCAAACAAGCTGCATATTCTGGAAGCTGCCATAAAAACTACTTGCAGACCCCAGTACAAGTGAAAGTTGTTAAGATAATGTCTGTGGACACTCCCCAAGGACACTACCTTGTCTCTCCGCTAAAAGTGTTTTCCAGTTACCTGATGGAAACAAGCAAGTAGGCAGATGTCTCTAGAACCTTCATTGGATATTGCAGCCTACTGAAATAGTCCTAGTTAGTCTTCCTCCACCAGAGACTGATTGCCAGGTTGGCTTTGAATCTTCTTATCTACTGACTTGATGCTCCAGGCTTTAAAAATCTCAGTCACCTGTTTCATGAAACTTATTTCCAGGAAAACTGCTCTTTTTGACCAGCATAAATTCCGCAAAGTTCTGCAGTGAACTTAATCACTCTGCACCTCAAAGCCATATACTTTTTCATCATGAGGTTTTAATATTTACAAGGCATCCTTCCTTCATTCCTAAAGTATTGAATACATTTCACCTAAATAAGATTTTCCTCCCAATACTTGTTTTTCCTCCTGTACTCGCACTTGATCTGTTGAGGTCGTCTTCAATCCTTATAATGTGGAATACTTTTCCATTCCATCGTTCCCAGTGTAGAGCGTCTCCCATTTTATGTTGCCTCTTTGTCTCCACCATTATCCCCATAAACCTAACACTCGGAAATCAGACAATACTCTTATTTTTCAGGGTGGGGTTTGGATAGAAGAGTACTCACTCAAAAGTTACTGGCTGTGTACATCTCTGAAATATAATTAATCTAAGCAACAATATTTCACCACACTAGATGACAGATTACCTGCTGTAAGAAGCTGGTTCTTTAGATAGTATACCAAAAAGAGGTATGCTGCGTAAAGACTCCAGGTACCCCTTATGAGTGGACAGGAGCTTGCTCTAGCAATCCCAAGGTGTTCTATGTAGGGTAGTTTTGTCGAGCGGCCTTAGGCTTATCAGAGAGGAGTGTTGGACACTTGTTGCACAGTCAATAAATGATGCACACACCCAAAAAGGAGATACCCACCAATTTAGAAAAATACGTTTTTTAATGTATATTTTGAACCCAAGAACATAGTTATCAGGTAAGTACTTTTTCAGAATAGAGTTTTTACAGTTTTAGCAAGTTACCCAACAGTGCGGTTTTATGCGTAATGTTTTCCTATGGGAGAAATAACATTCGCTGCATACATATACTTGAAATACGTTTCCGTGGGACCCTTTTAGATTGTGAGGTGGTAGGGGGACAAAGACCAAAGTTCCACCAGCAGATCGGTCATGCCTTCCCTGGTGAGTCTGGGTGCAGAGGTGATGGACGTGTTGGTAGTCTTGCACGCTACGTGGTAGAAGGTAAGGGGGGCCACTTGGAAATGGGCTGAAAAAGGGGACTTTGGGATAAGTCCAGGAGCTCCCAATGTTGGCTCGGGGAGGGGGGGTACTTGGTTCGCAAGGGTCTTGGCAGCATGGGGGTGCAGTCTGTTTCTTTAGGCCCAGGCCAGGCGCTCGGGTGCAGAGTGTTTGTGGCCGGCTGGTTCTCATGCATCAAGGCGCTCACTGTTGTCGGTCAGAACCTGCAAGGGGGGCAAAATCAGGACAGCTGGGCCACTCTCGGTGCTGGCCTCTGCGGTCTGACGTCCCTCGTCGGCTGGTCGTCTGTGATGTCGTCTGAGTCCGGACGGGACTTTCAACAAGCTTTGGTTGTGGCAACAGTCCGGTACCCTGGGTGTTGGTGCAGGAGGGCTCATGGAGGTCCTGGTGTCTTCAGGCTTGGCAGGAAGACTGATCTGACCTCCCTTGAGTGTGCTGACCTTCTCCTGGGTGGCTACTGCTCAGTGGACCCGGTGGACAGCAGCTTCTTTAAACCATATGTCGCGGTCAGTGCCTGTAGGCAGCAGGGGAGTTGCTCCAAGGGAGATACTGGCTGCTGGGCTGGCAAATCTCCAGGGCTTGTGGAGGATGCACAGCTGCAGGATGAGTCGTGTCTTTACAATTGTCGAGTCTCTGTGCAGCAGGCAGGGTTTGGCTTCAAAAGTCCACAGCAGACTTAAGTTCTTGCAGGGGGTCAGCTCTTTAGTGTCCTTTTCTTCTTTTCAGTCAGGGGAATCTAAGGTTCTGGATCCAGGGAGCACCGTAAATACTAAATTTAGGGGTGTTAGAGGAGTGGAGAGTAGTAATTAATGGGCTAACTACCCTTGGGTCACTACGCCCCCATATGACCACTTCCTCTGGGAATTGGGCATAACCCGTCCCAGTTTCCTGAATTCTGCCGTCACCAAGATGGCAGAAGTTTCCTGGAGTGGGGCACATCGGGCTGCTTACCTTAGGGGTGTGACTTACCTGGGTGTGCTCCATGCCTACTTCACATACTAATTTCCTGCCTGTCCTAGTGCCAAATGGGCCTCAGGGCAGGTATTGGCATCTCCCAGGTCTGTGGGATGCCCGGGTTGCATATCAAAGGCGGCAAAGACTTTGAAGCCTCTGGCCTTGGTATGCTGATTGCAAGCCATCCAGTTTGGAGACGGTGTAAACACCTTCTGCCAGAGCATGCATTGTTCCTGACCTCAGAGTGTGGCTCTCACCTCCTAGGGGGTCAGAAGCGGGTTTGTGGTGGCAGGCTCGACTGGACCAGTCAGCCAGTACACTAGTTGACTGGTAGGTTTCAGGCGGTACCTCTAAGGTACCCTCTTGGTGCATGTATAGATAAATCCATCACTGGAATCCGTGTGGGTTTATTAATACAAGATGTTTGATACTTAATATCTTTGGTTTCAGTGAAGCCCTCATGTAGCTGGGGAAGTTGTAGTCAACAGTGCCCAGTACATGTACTCAAGATGACTTCCCTGTTCACTTGTAATGTCCAAGAATCGACTTAGACATCACAGGGGCATATCTGCACATGCAGATATGGCCACACACAATATAATGCACCAAGCCTTAGGGCTGGAAGGCCCGCTGTAGGGGTGACTTACGTATATTGCATGCAGTGTCTACAGGCATGGCACACAGGAGGTGTGCCATGTCGTGTTTTCGCTTTTGTCTGCACCTTGTCACACAGCTTGCAATGGCAGTTTGCATGAGTGTGGTGAGGGGACCCTAAGGGTGGCACAATACATTCTGCAGCCCTTAGGGACCCTCTTTAGTACCCATACGTAGGTACCAAGGGCACCATTTACTAGGGACTTGCATGGGTGCTAAAAGTATTGCCAATTGGGTGGGTAATTGTAAAGTTTTAGAGAAACCGATCTGGCACTGGGGTCCTGGATAGCAGGAACCCACTGCACTTCTGTCAAAACTGGCCACTTTCCTACACCTGCAGATTGTCAGTAAAAAGTAGTCTGCACTCTAGAACTCACGGTCCACATAATGGTAACTATACCATTCTTCATGCCTGAGCTAGCTTTGTTTAAGCTGAATTCAGGTTCCTTTTCTTCCATGCTGCATGGGTTGATATGCCTTCCAGGAACAAAGCAAGAAATTCCAAAAATAAACAAGTGAGTTGAGAAATGCTGCTTTTGTAATGAAGCATTTTGATCGCAGTTTTGGTGTCCCTCTTTCTCCAATTTGTTTGCTAAGTAAATACAATGTTAAAAGCTGTAGAGAGTTTAGGGAAACATATTACAGGCAAATACTTTTCTTTCTCAATGTACATTGTACTGCCTTCCTAAGTGCCCTGTGCAATGTACACCTAATTTTAGTCGGAGAAAATTTTTGTAGAAAAATGCTGTTGACCTTTGGTCTGAAATAACCATCAAGGAATAAATTCTGTTTTGTCTCTTTTTAGGAAAAAGCCTTCGAGTTCCAGAAAAGGTTCCATTCAGGATGACTCACAATATTGAAACTGCACTTGGTGTGACCGGAGTTGAAGGTGTTTTCAGACTTTCCTGTGAGCAGGTAACTGTTGAACTCTTATTGTTTAATGCGAGTGTACCATAATCTTTAAAACAGGTAGCCGTGAAGATTTACATCTGCATGCCCCTAGACTGGCTACTCATTGGTGTATTTTGATGAGTGTGAGCAAAGAGGGAGAGAGTATCTGCGTCAGTGTACTTTTAGCACCTTGTCTGTTGGCGAAAGGATTTATGGTGTTCTTTTTTTCCTCTGTAACATAGATACTTCTGATCATTGGTGATTGAGCATAAAGACTTCCCTTAGTACTGAACGATTTAAGTACTTATTTGACATCTCCTTTATACAATGTTGTATCACATTTTGTAATATTTAAGCTGTCCCTATAATTCCACTTTGTCGTACTTTCTCCATTCATATTGTGTTTTATAATGTAAAGGTACTATTTGATTTTTTTTTTTGCTAATAGAATAATTAGATAGTGCTAATTCATTTTTTTTTTTTTTTTAACGTATCTTTGTTGATATAGGTCCTCCACATAATGCGGCGTGGACGAGAAACACTCCTCACATTACTTGAGGCTTTTGTTTATGATCCTCTGGTGGACTGGACTGCAGGAGGGGAAGCAGGATTTGCTGGTGCTGTTTATGGTGGAGGAGGCCAACAGGCTGAGAATAAGCAAAGTAAGAGAGAGATGGAAAGAGACATCACACGAAGCCTCTTTTCCTCCAGAGTTGCTGAAATAAAGGTATGACTTATTCAAGTATTCTTTTTGTGCAGACCACAATCTATGTAAATGCACCTATAAGAATATCTGTCTTAGAGCAAACGTTTTCAGTTACAGGGCTAAACACTTAGTTTCAGCAGTATCTTGTTTGTCTAATGCATACTTGCTTTGGCAGATTCCTTATATGAACTTTCCTCCTAGGCAGCAGAACGCATTTGGTATTTTTTCTTCACTCATTATAGGTCATTGGTAGAGGTGGTAAAGACCAAATCTGATAGAGACATCTAGCCGCAGATTCCTTAACTTAGAATATCCCCAGGCGTCAGACTGGATCCGGAAAAGTTTGCGCAGCAGTACATCTGCGCGCCGGGGGGCGGCGACGCCTGGCTCCGCCCTGACGTCGTCCCCGGACATGACGTCAGTGGAGCCATATAGGACCCTCCCGGCGCGCTGAAGTCAGTTTCCTTCTTTTCCGCGTTACAACGCGGATCCGGGATTCAGCTGTTCCTCTGGCCTGTTTTTATTCAGGCCCTTTTTCGACGTCGTTGGCGTCGGGGAACAGTGTGCGATGCCTTCGGGCTTTAAATTGTGCGGGACTTGTTCGCGTCAGATGTCGGCGTCGGACCCGCACGCCATTTGCATGTGGTGTCTTGGGTCGCACCACGACTCCGAGGAGTGTGACGCCTGCCGGCAGACGCATCCGAAGTCCCTACGGGAGCGGCGGATGAAGCTCTTGGCCGCCCGGTTGACCCGCACGGCGTCTCCCCGACGTTCTCCGGTGGGTTCGTCTCTCCGCGCCCGCTCCCAGAGTCGATCCTGCGAACGTCGATCTGCAGGTAAGCACAAGTCACGGAAGTCGAAGTCCTCGCTTCCACATGACGGTGGGGGCCATGGTTCCCGCTCCTTCGCGGAGCCGTGCCCCCCGGAGTCGGCCTCCTTTTACCCGCCCTTTCCGGGTACTGGTGCGACTCGGCCCCAGATGGAAGCCTATTACCAGGCTCTGCACTCCATCTGCGGGTCACCTCCACTCCCTGGTGCGCCTTCGGGTCCCACAGTAGAGGTAGGCATTCAGGATGGGTCTCCGCAGGCGGGTTCGCCCTCGGCGCCGGCCGAATGCCTCGACTCCGGCTCCGGAGTCGTGCCGGCGTCGGTTCCAACCAATGGGCGTTCCAGCCCCACGCCGAGCCATTCTGCCTTGTCCCCGCATAGCCCCTGGCGGCTCCCTGCGTCGACATCGGCGGCACTCTGCCTGTCGTCTCCTGGACCTCAGGCACTTTCTCCGCTCCTCTCGGTGGTGGAGACGTCGCCGCCCACTCGTCCAGCCGAGTTGCCCCTCATGAGGCTCGACGTCGCTTCGGCGCCGGATCGGCGCCGGTCGATGCCGGATCGGGTCGCCGGTACCTCTTGGCTCTCCGCTTCCAGAGGACACGGAACCGCTGTGCTTGGGCTTGTCTCCACGCCCGTTGGCTCCGCCGCCATGGAGGCAGTGGCCCCTTCTTCCTCCTGCTGGGGGACGTGTTAGTTTGCAACCGTCCCCTACAGATGGGCTCTTGTCGTCCCCCCCCCCTCCCCCCGGACGCCCACTGAAGCTGGTGCTTTATTATCTGAAAGAGACACGTTAGTGACAGATTCCTTACTTTCGAATATCCCCAGGCGTCAGGCTGGATCCGGAAAGTTTTTGCGTAGCAGTACCCTTGCGCGTCGGTAGGCGGCGGCTCCGCGTCCGTCGTCGGGATCGCCGGGATGACGTCGCGGGCAGTACTTAGACGCCGCCCCTGCGCGCTGACGTCAGTTCTTCTTTTTTCCGCGCCAGTAAGCGCAGATCCGGGAAGAGCAGTGCCCTAGTCATATTTTGACTAACTTTTTGGTGATTTTTCACTGTTTTCTTCGAGTCATCTCGGCTCCACAGTGTCGGTAGGGATGCCCGGCTTCAAGCCATGCGACGCCTGTGGTCGAATGATGTCGATCACAGACCCGCACTTAGAATGTCTCTACTGTCTCGGCCGCGACCACCACACGAAGTTGTGTTCCGACTGCCGGGCCTTGCACCCGAAGGCTTTGCGAGAGCGGTCTCGAAAGCTCCTCGAGGTCCGGCAGTCGGCTCCGCGCCGCACCAAGCCCCGGTCACGCGAGAGGTCGGTCGCGGAGTCCTCGCCGGTCGTCGGAGTCCAAGTCTTCGCACTCCTCGGGTAAGTCGAAGCACAAAAAGTCTAAGAAGCACCATCGCTCTAAGACTTCGCCTCGCCGGTCTCGCGACTCGGCTGGGGCCCCTGTCGGCACCGTCCCCGCGGCTCCGGATGTGCCTGTGGAGCCACCCCCGCATTACCCGTCCTTCCCGGGTTCGGGGGCGACTCCGGCCGAGATACAGGAATTCCTGTCGGCCATGGCCCGCCTCTTCGGGCCTCAAGGCCCCTCCGGTGCGCCTTCGGGCCCCGCGGGCCCTGATGGGGTTGCCCCGGCGCGCCGCCGACGACTCCGGTCCCGGCACCGCCTGTCCCACCAGCCTCGCTCCCGGCCTCGATCCCGGCTCCGGTGGTACCGCAACCCCCATCGACGCCGGTTGACCTAACCACGCCTCCGCCGACGCCGATGTCCCCGGTGCCGTTCCTGATGCCGCCCGGGGCTCCGGGCGGCGTCGTTCCCCGGTTATCTCCGGATCCGGACGCGGCGTCGGACCGACGTCGGTCGATGCCGGCTCCGGCGCCAATGAGACCTTGGGTCCCGGACGTCCCTCCTCCTTATTTTCAACCGGAGGAGGACCAGGAGAGCTGGGAGGGGTCGGATGACCCTCTCACACAGCAGTGTGACTATGATCAGGACTGGGCAGAGGAACTTGGGAATGCCAGTGGTCTGGACACTTCCCTGACACTGGCATGCTGTCTCCTCCTTCCGTGGCTACGGAGGAGGGAGCAAATTTCGCAACGGTGTTGCGTAGAGCAGCTGGAGCCTTACACCTCCAATTGCCTACAGTGGCTGTCAGGACTAACCTCCTGACGGAAGTGCTTCAGCCGGCAGCTACCTCCTCGGAGCCATTGCTGCCGTTTAATGATGCACTTTCTGACGTTCTTTTGGGCACCTGGTCCAAGCCCGCCACAGGGGCTCCTGTGGATAGGAACGTGGCCCGACGCCATCGCCCTGCTCCGGGCGACCCCTTGTTTCTCTCTCAACATCCCACCCCCGAGAGCTTGGTTGTCTGCTAACCTCTGCTTTTCGCCCCTTTCGTGGCCACGGAAGGGGCGCCCAGTCACGTCCGCTGCCCAGCCACCGGCCCGCGCAACAAGCTTCTTCGCGTGGCCGAGGACGTGGCTCCCGCTGTGGCGGGTCAGGCAACCAGCGTGCGGGTCAGGCCACCAACCCCGCCCCGTCCGCGGCCTCCAAGCCCTCCTAGTCCTTCCTTTCAGGTGCACAGCACGCCAGTAGGGGCAGGGTCCGCCATCACCTTCACCACTGGCGTGCCATCACCTCGGACAGGTGGGTCTTGGACATTGTCCGAAGGGGCTACTCCTCCCCTTCGAGACCACCCCCCAGCCATGCCACCTCAATTCCACCGCATGTCAGGGGATCACTTGGTGCTTCTGCAGAAGGAAGTCACAGCCCTCTTGGCCAAGAGGGCCATCGAGCATGTTCCGACCCCAGAAGTAGAACGTGGTTGCTACTCCCACTACTTTCTGGTGCCCAAGGAGGACATGCGTCCTATCTTGGACCTCCGGAACGTCAATCGCATCCTCCGGAAGGAGAAGTTCAAGATGCTCACCCTAGCTCAGGTCTTGAATGCCCTCGACCCTGGAGACTGGTTGGTAGCGTTGGACTTACAGGACGCTTATTTCCACAATCCCCGTCCTGCCGGCCCACCGGCGTTACCTGCGGTTCACGGTAGGCCTCGAGCATTTTCAGTTCACCGTGCTCCCCTTTGGCCTTACCAGTGCCCCTCGGGTGTTCACGAAAGTGATGGCGGTGGTCGCAGCTCATCTGCGCCGGGCAGGGGTTCCAGTCTTCCCCTACCTCGACGACTGGCTGCTGATGGCGGGCTCGTCCCAGGCAGTCGTCTCCCACCTCCAGACTACGGCCGAACTCCTGCACTCGCTGGGGTTCTCCATCAATGTGCCGAAGTCGCATCTGATTCCTTCTCCACAGGTCCTTTTCATCGGAGCAGTTCTGGACACGACGCAGTTTCGGGCCTATCCTCCCGAACGGCGAGTCCGGGATATTCAGGCTATGATTCCGATCTTTCAGCCTTTATCCTGGGTTTCGGTACGGATGACCCTGAGGCTGCTGGGCCTCATGGCCTCCTGCATCCTCCTAGTCGATCATGCCAGATGGCATATGCGGGCTCTGCAGTGGGACCTGAAGTTCCAGTGGGCGCAGCACCAGGGCAACCTGTCCGATCACGTCCAGATCTCGGAGGGGACTGCAAAACAGTTGCAGTGGTGGCTCTCGAACCGGCAATGGGTCATGGGAAGATCCCTCTCCCTTCCCCAGCCAGAGCGCACAGTTGTGACGGACGCGTCCCTTCTGGGATGGGGCGGTCACATGGGAGAGGCGGAGATCAGAGACCTCTGGTCTCCGGCGGAGTCCCGGCTCCATATCAACCTTCTGGAGCTCCGAGCGATCCGTCTTGCACTCAAGGCATTCCTTCCCTCTGTCAAAGGAACGGTAGTGCAGGTGTTCACAGACAACACCACCGCCATGTGGTACTGCAACAAACAAGGCGGGGTGGGGTCGTGGACCCTATGTCAGGAGGCTCTGCGCCTCTGGACATGGCTGGAACATCAGGGCATATTCCTGATGGTTCAACACCTGGCAGGTTCCCTGAACGCCAGGGCGGACAAACTCAGCCGCAGGTGCATGATGGATCACGAATGGCGTCTTCACTCGGAGGTGGCGCAAGGACTCTTTCTACAGTAGGGAGAGCCTTGGTTAGATCTATTCGCCACCGAAGAGAACGCGCAATGTCATCAGTTCTGCGCGTTGGAATTTCCAAGGCGGCACTCGCTCGTCGACGCTTTTCGTCGCGAGTGGAGTTGCGGTCTGTTGTACGCTTTTCCGCCTATACCACTTCTACCCAGAGTGTTGAAGAAGATTCGGCGCGACCGGGCCCAAGTCATCCTTGTGGCTCCGGACAGGGCTCGAAGAGTTTGGTATCCCGAGCTACTCAGTATGAGCGTCGATCCCCCGATCCGTCTGCCTCTTCTGGAGGATCTTCTGTCGCAGCAGCAGGGGACGGTCCTCCACCCGAACCTGTCCAGTCTCCACCTGCTTGCGTGGAGATTGAGCGGCGGCAGTTGATTCCTTTCGACCTGCCTCCCGAAGTTTGTGATGTGATTCTGGCAGCCAGGCGTCCCTCCACTAAGGTGGTATACGCCTGCAGGTGGAACAAGTTTGTGGCATGGTGCACAGCAAAGGCTGTGAATCCCCTCTCACCCCTCTTTCTGAGGTTCTTCTGTTCCTTCTTTCTCTGGCCCAACAGGGTTCTGCCCTGGGTACCATCAAGGGCTATCTTTGTGCAATCTCGGCCTTCCTCAGGCTCCCTGATTAGCCCTCTCTTTTTAAGTCCCCTGTTGTTAACAGGTTTCTAAAAGGCATCACACACACCTCTTCCCTCCTGTTCCGTTTGTCATGCCTCAGTGGGACTTAAACTTGGTTCTTACCTTTTTAATGTGCGCTCCCTTTGAGCCTCTCCATAACTGTCCTCTTCGTCTTCTTACTCTGAAGACAGCCTTTCTGGTGGCCATCACCTCCGCTCGGCGGGTGAGTGAGCTCCAGGCTCTATCATGCAAACCTCCCTTTCTGTCTGTCTATCCAGATAAAGTTGTTCTTCGGACGCGTCCGTCCTTCTTGCCAAAGGTGGTTACTGCCTTCCACATTGGGCAGACCATCACTTTGCCCACCTTTTTTCCGCCTCCGCATCCTTCCAGAGAGGAAGAGAGGCTCCACCGTCTGGACCCAAAACGTGCGATTTCCTTTTATATCAACCGCACACAACACTTACGGGTGGATGACCAGCTCTTTGTTGGTTACGTGGGCGCCAAAAAGGTCGGGCGGTGCACAAGAGAACCATTTCCCGCTGGGTAACCTTGTGTATCAAAGCCTGCTATTCTTTGGCTAAGAAGGAGCCTCCTGTTGGGCTGCGTGCCCATTCCACCAGGGCAACGGCTGCTACCACGGCCTTAGGCCGCGGTGTTCCGCTGCAGGATATCTGTCAGGCAGCTACGTGGGCCTCGCTGCACACGTTTACCAAGCATTACTGCCTTGACAGTCAGGTCCGGAGGGACGGCTTCTGTGGCCGTTCTGTCCTCCGGGACTTCCTTGTCTGATCTTTGTTCGCAGACCCACCACCGGGGTTGGTATTGCTGGGGTATCTATTCTAAGGTAAGGAATCTGTCACTAACGTGTCTCTTTCAGATGCACAAGTTACTAACTTGTGTAACGATATATCTGTAAGAGACAGTAGTTAGTGACAGATTCCTTACCGCCCCACCCATCCTCCCCGTTCTGCGAACTGATTTCTAGGGTTAAGGACATCCCTTTCAGGGCCCTAGTATTTTTCAGACACCTATGTCAGCTTCTTGCAAGGCTCTGCGTTCCTGGCGCGGAAAGTCGTGTTCAGAACTGACGTCAGCGCGCAGGGGCGGCGTCTAAGTACTGCCCGCGACGTCATCCCGGCGGCCCCGACGCCGGACGCGGAGCCGCACGACGCCGCCTACCGACACGCAAGGGTACTGCTACGCAAAAACTTTCCAGGATCCAGCCTGACGCCTGGGGATATTCTAAGGTAAGGAATCTGTCACTAACTACTGTCTCTTACAGATATATCGTTACACAAGTTAGTAACTTGTGCTTTAGCATATGTCTGAAATGTATCTGAACATAAGAACAGTAAAAGCAGTAGCAGCTACTGCAGCATGCAATTATTCCTCAGATTAGGGTTCTGTAGTCAAGTTGCTGTTAATGTTACAGTTACTTAAGTGAACCTCAACACCATACAGGGTGTCCCAACCTGATGCTTAGCTTTAATGTGTCTGTCTTTAAAAATTATAGATTCATGCCCACTTAGGGAAAACACTGTAATAGTGGACATGATCTAATTGACGAGAGCAGAGGAGTATAAACTTTGTCAGGTTTCCAAGACTGTATCATTTTCTAAGAACAAGGTTATTATAAGAGCAAATCCCCTTCTCTTTACAGGAAGTGGCTTCACAGTTTCACTTGGCTTGTGTGATTTGCTTACGGCTATGGATACTCTACCTTGCCTCTCCAAAGAGATTGTCAGATTTGACTCTAGCAAGGCTTCCAGTCCCTACATTATTAGGACCGCAGATTGCAGGATCCATGAAAACCTTTTTGGTGGTCTTGAAAGGCACAAGCTAGGCAGCATTTTGAGAAGTAGACACTTTAAATCAATCTCTAAATTGTTCATCTTGTTTAGTAATCATTTGTATGAACCTGGAAAGGACTACCCTGAGAGGGGTTTAAATTCCATTCTGAAAGGAGGAAGGCCAGCTATGTCTACCCTCCACAGATGAAATCCATTCTTTCCATTTGATATGCAGCAAATGGGCTAACATTACTGTTTGTATGTACAGGATAGAGCTTAATCTCAATTATTAAAACCATAAGTTCAAAATCTTCTCATCGGTGGAATTTGTAGGTGATCCTTGGCTGTTTTGCTCTTAAAGTTGTTTTGAGAATTGTTCTTAAGAGGAGGAACCTGTAGGAATAAGTATCCATTAGAACTACAAGTACCTTATATTTAGTAATGTTTATACATATGGATGCAGTTGCTCCTTGCAGATTCCTTATCACCTTCCTGTCTTCCCCAAATGTTAGCAATGTTTTTGGCTCTGCTCTGTTCATTTGTCACCTCTTTGATATGAGGAATAAAACTCATAGAACTGATATTTTTATATTCCTCCCTTCTTGTGAATTAGAAAATATCTTGAATACAGAACTTTCCCTCTCCTTGACCTTGGAACACTTTCAGTAGCTCTCCATACATTATAGATAGTGGTTGCTTTGTTGCAATTGGGAGTGCAAGCCCTGAGGGAGCAGGATCCCTCAGGGCCCACTAGTCAGTAGTTCTTCCCCTCCATTTCTGCCAGTATAGCTGTCTTTTAACTAGGGTCCTGTAGCTGTTGCAAAAATAACCAATAGATGTCTGGAGGTGGTGGGAGTAGAGGACAAAGAGAATGTTACTTTCTGCAATCTTCCTCTCCTGAATTGCTACATCTCTGTAGT
Organism: Calotriton arnoldi; assembly: GCA_963921515.1. Taxonomy (NCBI): domain Eukaryota; kingdom Metazoa; phylum Chordata; class Amphibia; order Caudata; family Salamandridae; genus Calotriton; species Calotriton arnoldi. The sequence continues at coordinate 1,833,566 of CAWUFW010001608.1, forward strand.
CCTAAAACTAAGGAACAGTCATTGAAGGAACCCATTAAATTGGTGTCTGAAGCCTCTAAATGCCCTGTATACTTGATGGAACAAGTAGGCTGATGAGTTGAAACCTAAAGCATGTGCAGTTGCCCTGCTGTGCCTAAACATTTCATGGGTGTGGACTAGCTATCTCCAAAGAATTGTCTGCCAAAGCAACATTATAATGCAGACGAGGTTCCGCTGATGGGTTTTCCAATAAACTCTCTGCAGTGCAAAATTAAATTTTTGGTTCTGTATCAGATCAATAAACAGTCAGGATAGTCTTTTTAAAAAAATTATTTTTTAAGCTAAAGAGAGCAAGGCAACTGCACTGAACATAAATGTTTTTGGGGAATCTGAAACTTGGACTCAATTCAATAGTCAATGGCACTTGTATTCTGCAAATCCAGTAATAACTTTCATGAGTGGCTCAAGCCATTAGGCGCTTACCAACATCAGTGGCGCATTTCAAGGTGCTTAAAAAAGCAAACAAATTATTTCCAATGTAGTAGATATGAATTCTTTTAATTGCAAAAAGCATTTTCCCTACACGGCTCCTACCTATCTCCAGGCTATCTGTTTTCCAGCATGACTAAGCCGGTGAGGCACTCCTTTATTCGTTTGCGGCTCTTTTTAATACCAACACTGGAATCTCACCAAGCCTGGGCAAATTATAACCACTCCTCAATTAGTTGCCGTTTATGTGCGTATACATTTTAAGCTTTAGCACACATTGTAGGCTTATGCCCCCAATTATTAAGGCAGATAATTAAGTGGCTAAGACAAGCCTTTTTGAAAGGTGCCTTTCGTAATGTGAATGTGACTTAAGTACTCATTAAATTGGGAAAATGTGCAAACATATGTTCTAGTCAAATTTATTAATGTGGCCACCAAATTGTTGGCTGCAAAGGAAGAAGGTCCCTGTTCCAACAGTTATTATGTAGCAACTGTTTTTTTTTTTTATGGTGGAACGATTGGTAACATATGTGATACCTAGACATTAATTTAAAAATAAGTTTAATTTCAATCTGGGTTCCTTCTTTCCAAAGTAGGCATTTTACACTGACTGGTCTAAACATATATGTTTTACCTAAGGGCTAATCTTTAAGGTGATACTATTTTGATGATGTGTTGCCCCTAAAAAAATTAAAGCTTTTACATCTCAATTTATGGATGACATGTTTTATTCTCCTTTTAACATTTGAATGTTTTGCTGTGTCTTGTATTTATATGTATTGTATCATTGTGTCCTTTATGGTTTTTTGTAACTAAATAAAGGTTTTTACTCAACCACTTGCTTACTCCTTCATGAGTGTATTTGTGTAGAACTAAAATCTGATAGAGACATCTAGCCGCATATTCCTTACCTTTGAACTTCCAGGGGTCAGGCTAGTTCCAGAAGATTTTTCTTAGCAGTACCCCTGCGCGTGCCTGTAGGTTGTGTCAGTCGACTCCACGTGACGTCGGCGTCGTGATGTTCGCGTCGTCAATATCACCGGCGCACTGACGTCAGTTCTTTTCTTTCCGCACCAGCCAGCACCGATCCGTTGAAGAGAGCTACACCCTGTCAATTTTTGACTTTTTTTTTTTACCTTCTGTCGACTTCTTTTGGTGTGTAGGATATGTCAAGTAAAAAGACTTCAGGGTTCAAGCCGTGTGGCGCCTGTCTCCGCGCCATGTCGGTCACGGACCCCCCACTTAGTGTGTCTCTGGTGCCTGGAGTGCAACCATGACTCAAAGTCGTGCTCCGACTGCTGGGCCATGGTGCCGAAGGCTTTGAGGGAGCAGTCCCTAAAGCTGCACCGCGGAGGTCTCTCGTCGGTCGCCTCGTCGGTCTTGATCCCGGTCCAGGTCTCGGTAGAGAGGAAGGTCCCGCTCCAGTGAATCAAAGCCCTCCTCTTCGAAGTCAGGAGGAGGCACCAGAAAAACCACAAGAAGTTGCGTCAGAGGAACCTCGGAGTTCGAGGCCCGCTCCGCTGGGCGGGTGCCTGGGTCGGCTCTGCGTTTCCCTGCCTTTCCGGGGCCAGGAGCGACCCCCTGCCCAGCTGAAGGAGTTCTGTGATGCCATGAGCGCCATATTTGGGCGGACTGACCCTGCGGGCGCGCCTTCAGCCCCGCAGACTCATAGGATGGAGGGGTCCGCGTGGTTCCCACGCCTGTGGCTCCGGCACCACGGACTCCGATTGGACCCGTTCCCGGGTCCGGACAGATGCCGGTCGCTCCTTCACAGCGATGTTCCCCGGCACCACGTCTGATGGCGAGGTCCTCGGCATTGCCGGCGCCTCCCCGAACCTCATTTCCAATGAGACAGAGCCGGTCGTGCGTCCTCCCACGCCAAGACCGTTGCCGACGGAGCCGTACGGCTCCATGCCGTTAAATCTGCCCTATTCTGAAGTGTTTGGGATGGAGGAAGAGGATTGGGAGAGGGAGCAGGATCCCTCAGAAATCCTGCACCCACAAGATATGGACTTGTACGAGGAACTGGGTGATGCCAGTGGTTTGGACACCTCCCCAGACTCTGGTATGCTAACTCCCTCTAACCTGGCAACGGAGGAGGGAGCAACATTTGCTATGGTGGTGCGTAGGGCTGCGGAAGTCTTGGACCTGCAGCTCCCTACAGTGGCAATCAAGACTAACGACTTGACAAAGGTCCTGCAGCTTGGGGTCTCCAGTTCGGATTCCTTACTGGCTTTTAGTGAGGCCTTAACGGACGTCCTTCTGGGCACCTGGTCCAAACCTAGCACAGGGGCTCCTCTGAATAGGACGATTGCCTGCCGCCACCTCCCTGCACCGGGTGACAGTTTCCCTCACCCCTTCCGCCCCCCCGGACAGGGAACCCAAGAGACAAGAGTGTTTCGGGAAGAACATTTTTTCTTCCACCAGTCTGGCATTGCGGTCGGTGAACACTGCATGCCTTTTGGGCCGTTATTCCCATTTGATATGGGACACGGTTGCGCAGGTGCTGCCCAGAGTCTTGCAGGAGGACCGGGCTCTACTCTCCCAAGTTATTTCAGACGGGAGAGATGCAGCAAAGTTCTCCATCAGGGGATCAGAGAGTATCATATCGCTCATGAAATAATAGTAAGAACTTGAGATGCATTGTGGAACTTGCCATCATTGTGAGAGACATTACCTACTGAAGGTGATTTTTTTCAATCCACAGGCATTGTAATTGGAAGGATTAAAAGATCTGGCAACCAATGGGAGTGTGTTTTGTTAAATAAATGAAAGAACTGATAACATCAGACCCCCGGTGGAGACAAGCATTGAGAAAGGCGAATTCTCGCCGAAACGCGTCTGCTTGGCACAATAAAAGGGCTGTGGAATCCGCTGTGTGCTCCTGAATGTTCCTATTGGAGCGTTGTTGTTGGAAATGTTAAATGCGTGCAGCCACTGGCACGCTAAAGGAGGCACCTGATCCGAAAAGTGTTTGGCGGTCACAGGAGTGGCATTTGGTGAGATATATATATATATATATATATGTAAGGAGGCTGTGATGACAGTGCTGCAGTTCGCTTACCCTCCCGGCATATGTTATTGCCACTAAGAAGGCTGTTTTGATGGTGAGCAGCCGTAGAGGGCAGTTGTGTAGGGGCTCAAACTGTGCGCACATCGGAAAGGTGAGAACCAAATTAAGGTCCCACTGTGGCATAATAAAGGGTGAAGGGAGAAACAAGTGCGTTAATCCCGTCAAGAAACTCTGCACCAGAGGTGATTTGAAAAGTGAAGGCTGATCAGGCGGAAAGGCGTATAGGAGGCCTGAGCTCCACTTGCGGCGAAAAGCGTTGCCAAGCGAGAGCCGCCTTGGAAACTCCAATGCTCAAAACTGCTGACATTGCATGTTCTCTTTGGAGGCTAACAGATCTAACCAAGGCTCACTCCACCGCTGAAAGAGACCTTGTGCCACCTGCAAATGGAAAGGCCACTCGTTATCCGCAAGGCCCTTTTCTGTTGAGCTCTTTCACCCTGGCTTTCAGAGAACCGGCCAGGTGTTAAACCACCAGGAAAATGCCCAGTTATTCCAGCCGAGTCCAGAGACGCAGGGCCTCTTGACCCCACTCTGCCCTGTCTGTTGCAGTACTACATGGTGGCAGTGTTGTCCATGAACACCTGCACGAGCCTTCCCTTTATTGACGGCAAAAATGCTTTCAGTGTCAGTCAGATCGCCTGAAGCTCCAACAGATTGATATGGAGCTTAACTTCTGCCGGAGACCAGAGTTCTCTGATCTCCACCTCCCCCAGATGGCCACCCCATCCCAGAAGGGACGCATCCGTCACTACTGTGAAATCTGGGTGGGGGAGGCAGGGAGGTCTGTAGTGCTAGAGGCACTCACATGTTTTGAAACCACGTGATGACCTTTGACTACCATCATTTTAATTGACTTTTGGTGTTTTGTTTTACCCTAGCCTGAATGTACGACATTTTTCCCTGCATTTGCATGTATCCCTTAAAGATTTCTTTCGTGTAATATCTTTGCAGTTTTAAAGTGGGAGCTATACCAGAGTAGAACAGCCTTGCCAGGAACAGAATGTGTGAGATGTGCATTTGAAAGCATGAGAAAGAGATGTGGAATGTACTTGTTGGTCTAAGAGTGCAGTGCTATAAGCAGTGGTGCACGAATCTGCATTGTGTTGTACATTGGGAAGTTTAATGAAGTTCTTACTATTGGCTTTGACATGCCCTCATGTCATCTTGAATTCGGACTCTGTCTTGCTTGAGCTTTTTGCGAGCACAAGCAGGCCCCCAGATAACTTAAGTTGTTTGGGTTATTTAAGTTCAAAGGTTGCTTTATTAATGTTGAATGTACTGCCGGAGACTTTCGTAAGCTTCGTTAAGATAAAGGCTGGAACATGTGAGAATGTAGAAGGAATGTGAGAACTCCTTTGCCTTCGGAATGCTTGCATGGAAAGTGGCCAATTCCAGTAAGTTTCATTGGTACAGAGGGAAGGCCTCTCAGAACCTTCTAGTGGGTTTAAAGCAGGGACTTGTTGACTTAAAGACCGGGATTTCGAGCCTGAACGGTGGACGCGTCGTCAGTGCAGGCATCTGGTTGCTGAGTCTCCTGACCCCGGCAGTGAATCCCCCGGTCTGGAGTGGGCCAGGGTGAAGATTGCACCAGGTTAAGTGTTTGATTTTTGATTGTTGCCATTGTGATGTGTGGCTGTCAGTGTGCACCTTCGGTTTCCACTGGCTATAACAGTCATTGTGATGCGTGACTGTCAGTGTGCACCTTCAGTTTCCAGTGACTATAATCATCTGAGGTGTTTTCGTTGGGTATTGACTTTGTGATGTGTGTGTGAGTCTGAGTGCTCACCCAAGTTAATCATCTGATGTATTTAGTGTATATATCTTTCTGATTTCTTACAGGACGTCCAGTATTATGTGCTGCTTGAGTTTCATTCATATTATTATCCATGCATTTAACAGTTGCATTTGCCAAGTGTTATTATTGCATATATAGTCTTCCCGGATAAAGTGGTGCTCCGCACAAGGGCATCTTTTCTCCCTAAGGTGGTGACACCCTTTCACATGGGACAGTCGGTTACTCTTCCCACCTTCTATGCACCACTGCACCCTTCCAAGGAAGAGGAGTGTCTCCATCGTCTGGACCCAAAAAGAGTGTTATCGTTCTATCTTGATCGAACCAAAGCGTTCCGGGTGGATGACCAACTCTTTATAGGGTATGTGGGTGTAAAGAAAGGGCGTTCTGCCCAAAAGAGGACTATATCCCGCTGGGTCATACTCTGTATCAAAATTTGCTACGCCTTAGCGAAGAAAGATCCGCCTTAAGGGCTTAGGCCCAATTCCACCAGGTCAAAGGCAGCCACCACGGCTCTCCACCATGGTGTCCCCGTTTCTGATATCTGCCAAGCAGCCATGTGGGCATCGCTACACACGTTTGCCAGACACTACTGCCTGGATTCCCAGGTTTGCAGAGAAGGCCTATTTGGTCGCGCTGTTTTGCAGGATTTTCTGGTCTAAACCTTTCCGCAGTCCCTCCGGGGATGGTATTGCTTGGGTATCTCTTCAAAGGTAAGGAATCTGCGGCTAGATGTCTCTGTCAGATGGACAAGTTACTTACCTTCGGTAACTCCTTATCTGGTAGAGATATGATCGAGCCGCAGATTCCTTACCGACCCACGCATCCTCTCCGCACTGCGGAATTGTTTTTAGTGTCAGGGATGTTCCCTTTCAGAGCCCTAGCTGGTCATTTTTTAAAACACCATGGTCAGTCACTTCATGGCTTCGTGGTTGTGGCGTGGAAAGTCGTGAAAAGTACGGACGTCAGCGCGCCGGAGTACCGTTATATTGACGACGCGGACGTCACGACGACGATTAACAAAACGCCGACGGCATCACGTGGGGTCGACCGATGCCACCTACCGGTGCGCAGGGGTACTACTAAAAAAATATCTTCTGGATCCAGCCTGATGCTTGGAAGTTCAAAAGTAAGTAATCTGCGGCTAGATCATGTCTCTACCAGATAAGGTGTTACCGAAGGTAAGTAACTTGTCCTTCGCTACTTCACTGGCATTGTTGGCAAGATGCGTTTCCTCAAAGCATGTCAGTTGGATCCTAGCAAATCCTGGAATCTGTGGATAGGTTACTCATTGGTTACCTTCTTCGCTTGAAGAATCCCTTTATCCGGAAGATACATTGCAGACTGTTCCTTACAGTCCATAATATCAAATCATCAATTGGAATTTTTTTAAATTCCCTTCAAATTTGGCTGCCAGCGCTACTGACCTTCATTACAAGCGCAATACACACTGACTGCGCAGTAGGCATCACTGCCTATTCCTTTTTCTTGAACGATTACAATGGAGCTTAAAGGAGTATCCATAAACCTTCAAAGCTCTCATGCCTAATCTTGGGCAAGTTTCCTAATGCAGACTGGGATTTTGACTTTGCATAAGCTGTTAAAATCTTTTCCTCCTGTGCTTTAATGGCCTTAGTGTGGAACAAAGAAAAAAGCTCACAAGTTGGAGAACCTTGCATTTTCCCTAGACAACAAATAAACCTGTCACTAACTTTTGTCAACATTTAGTGCAGAGCCTGAACATGCAGAGGGAATACCTTATGTGTCAATATGAAAATCTTAAAAAAATAAAAATAATAATGCTTAGAAAACTCAGTTGCCCCAGGCCCATATTTGGATGTTAGATCAGTATAAATCAAGTGTGTTGTAATATGTGTAACTGGACATTTGAATGAAAACCTAATTAAACCAAAGTAAGTCAACGGCAGTAGTCGAGAACAAAAATGCATCAGTCTCTTGTACCTAACAAATTGCAAGTTGCGGGTTTCTCATCTTAACTTGCTTTGTATGCATGCTCTAGTTGATGACGTATAAAATTGTTGGGATCTGATCCTTCGTAAACGAGTTCCCATGGGAAATGTAAACCAGTTCCCACGGTAAACATTTGACTTTTATGCTGACACACTAGATGTGTACTTGGAAGGGAACAGGAAATATAAAGAGTATAGCAATTGGTGAACTGTACTTCATATCCCATGGATATCATAATCTTTATTAGGCCATGTATTTTACTGCATATGACGTTTAGTTCGAAATTGAAAATTCACCATTTTTGTTTTGGCCAATTCTTGTTCCTTTGTGAATCCATTCACTTTTACAGAGGCTACATTTAATTTTGTATGTTAACAGGTAAATTGGTTTAAGAACAGAGATGAGATGCTCGCCATGCTGCCTAAACTGGATACCAGTTTGGAAGAGTACTTGAATTTGCAAGAAGAACTGATAGAAGTTGAGAAGCTGCATGGTAAACTGCTGGAAGAGATGGAATTTTTGGAAGGAGCTGAAGGAGCAGACCACCCATCTCAAACATTGCAGAACAGGTTTGTCAAATGGATTTAGAGATAATTACTGTTCTGCCCCTTCACCTTTAAATATTCTTGTTTGTAGTCTAGGAATCCTCAAATGTATATCTGAGGACTATGGGCTGTAGTGGTTGAAAGCCAGAAACCACAGTACATGTGGTGAAGCAGCCAGTGGATTTCCTCAGTCTCTTGGGGATTTTGGGGACCTGTTATAGCAACCTCTAGTAAGAAGGGTTAACTGACAGGACTGGACATTTGGCTTGTGTGGCAGTTTCTGCTGAAGAAGGCAGGTTCACTTGTGTGTGTTCTGCCAGACTCAGTCTGAAGTTTGAGGGGTGAGGATGTTTGAATGGGAGAGGGCCTATTAGGCAGGAGGTGGGAGTCAATGGGGGCAGACGTTCTAGGGGATGCTGTCTTTCAAGTCCAGGAGTGGATGTCAGGATCCGCGAAATGAGGGGGGTATGTACTCCGCCAGTCATTGAGAAGGCTATTTGACTCGACCTTTTCAGGTATGGTGAGCAGCAAGCATTGAACAATTTGTTATAGGATGGTGGCCTCAATATATTGGGGTGAGAGGTATCATCCTAAACCAAGGAAGTAGGGTCAACAGATGGGGGCTAGTAGTGCTTTGACTTAGTGTGAGGTAGGAAGGTCAATTGTGGTGTGGGTAATCGGCTCTAGACAAAGTGTACCAGGGAAAGAAGAGACGTGAAGCTGGTGGCACCATATTCAGCCAGCAGAAGCAGGCTGCAGCGTTGGGTAGTGCTGCAGGAAAGTAGCAAGCATTGGGAAGGGGAGAAGGCTGCCTTAGCCAGTCAGATGTGGAGGAGCAGTCTCCAGCAGAAAGGTGTTCAGAGTGAGTTTGGAGTGGCAGCACCTTGAGGGGTGCCAAGGTGTGCAACAAGTTGAAGGTCAGGGGAGCTTCCCACCGAACAAATTTAAGAGCTATCACCCCCTGCTTTTCAGAAGGTGTACAATCTAACTAAATGTTTATAATGGGAAGGCTACCTGCTGTTGCCACCAAATGCAGAATTAGCCTGTCATCAGTTGTTGCTTACCAAGTGACTTTAGTCCAAGAGGTGAAACCAAAGGTAAAACTTAGACACAGGTACACTGGGTAAGTGTCCAAACATTTATGTATATGTCCCATGCTTATAGTGTTTTACTGTAAACACAAATATTATTGCCACTTGTTTGCTTAACCACTGCCAGCATCTACACTTGGATCAAGATCTAGTGCATGCAATAACATGACAAAAGATACATGAACATGTGCCTCTAGTATTGGCAAATGCTAATTTGGTGGTCTTTAGATGAGGAGACGTAGGATAAGCACTCTATATTTTTATTAAACTTTCAGAGAGAAAGCCTTACAAAGGCAGAACTGAGAAGTCAGTAGGGTAGCCTTTATCCTGCTCCACATGCTGCATATTTTTGTTTGTGGTATCTATACTGATTGACCTCTACCTCAGGGCTGTAGATTATGTAATATTTCATGTTGACCCTTTCCCTTTAACCTCCGAGTCTCCATTACTCACCTTTGTATACCAACTTCTTACTTAGTTTTTAATAGTTACTATGGAACAACTTCACACCAGAGTAGAGTCACACAAAACAATCACTAGGTGCTAGGGCACAATGTATTTAATTATACACTTTTTTTAAATGTCTTTAATATCGTCTCTCTTAAAAACAAGTGTTCAGCAGTTTGCCTTTTCCTTGCGAATTGTTTGTGACGAGTCGCTCATCCTGAGCCATCCTTTAATTAGGTACTGGTTTCAGGAGCATTCAAAAATAAATAGTGCATTAGCAATAGTTTGAAGAAACATTAAAATTGTATGCAAGGGCAGTACTAAAAGATATGATGTTAATATGTGGCTAACCTTGGTGATGATGAAGACTGTGTATTGAAGCATATTATGATTATTTTTTTAGCTTGTTTATGAACAAAGAAGGCCCTGCTCCTTAATCCCTAAAATACTTGTGAAAAAAATGCCTTCTGATGTACTGAATAACAGATGTGCGTGAGGTGAACTGGTGTTAACAAAATTAAATGCAACTCCTAACAATAACTAGGTCCTAATTACGAGTGGCCTGTTAAAATTCCCATTATTGCCCCACCCTGGAAGTAACTTCAAAGGAGTCCCAGAAATTCCAGGGTTGGGAAAATAACTATTGTATATTTTTAGCGTAATAACATGCAGGAATCCGTGTTTAGTCACCAATTCCTGCACGATTTTCCCTGGTATTTCACCTCGCAGCTGAAATCTGTGTGTGAAAAACAAATGTGTAATTCCAGTGGGCCTGGTAAATCCAATCACTGGGCAGATTGGAATTTACTGGCTATTCATAATAGAGGGTCCTAGTCTTCTACAGTTTCTTGCCTGTTTTCTTTACTTGGTTGTATCTACATTAATAATTGGATCTAACTTCACGACTGTGTGAAGCTGGGAAACGACACACATTCAGTTAATCAAATGCCTTTATTTCAGACTCATTAATACTGATTAAAGTGAGAACAGCAGCTATGACTCTACATTACCTTGGATAAACTTAAAATAAAATATTTCCATTTTAGGTTTTCTGAACACACACAACTCCAGACTCAGCAAAGAGCAGTTCAAGAAGCGATTCAAGTAAAGCTGAATGAATTTGAACAGTGGATTACGCAGTATCATGCCGCATTTAACAATTTAGAGGCAACACAACTTGCAAGTTTACTTCAAGAAATAAGCAGTCAAATGGATTTAGGTAAAAGAAGACTGTTTTTAAGGAAGTATTATGTGGTGCAATTCTGTTTCTTTGCCAAATTTCAGCACTTTTTTGGGATTGATTGTATGTGTTAATCTTGTGATTTCAACACCGGAACAGATTTACATGTCTCACTCAAGCTGTGTCGTTTTTTGTACTTTTAATAGGCATTCTTCTGTTTTTTCTGCCAGCAAGTCTACTTCAGAACCCATTAAGTTCCCCAGTGCACTTTGAATCGTTCTGTCAAAATCTGTCTTGTCACAATCAAGGATGTTATGGCACGTCAGTCACATTTAGCTGCTTGCTAGTGCCCATGTTTGGGAGAACTGATTCAGCTACATTGCACTTGAGTTCTCAGTTTTGAAGTTTTAAAGTGTGAATAAGAGATTAGTGTCCGACAATCAAAGTTACAAGCATCCTTTCGCTAGGCTTGGGAGATTGTGTGGAATTAAAAAACTGGCTGAAACAGTACACAAGAAATATTTGGGTGATAGTGTTTCAGAGAACGGTAGAATTAATGTTATTTGAGTGAGAGAATAAAATTAAAGTTCTGATGGGTATTTTAGGAGTTAGTTGCCTGAGAATGGTAGAAATCTGTGATGTATGCATAGGAAAGCATTTGGTTTGTAGCATGGGTGGCTGTAGATACGCATTCTCTGCACACTCCTCCCATTTAGTGTTGAGCTCGGACATTTGCGACTTTTTCTTCTAAAAAGTCTTTCGAGTAACAAGGTATAGTGACTCCTCCTTTTGTTGGTAATGTGCATGGGCATCAGCTCTCTTGTTAGATTACGTTTTTTTTCCACCATCTGGTTTGGACATGTACCAATCGGGCCCCGTGCACTGCACCTTGTAGCACTAGCGCGGGTCCTCTTGGACTCCCATTTTTACAGAACAATCTTCACGGACCCGGAATCCAGCTTCATCGTTGTTGGAACAATTTCGGGACCCGTGCTCACGTCTGCTGTCTCCCATGGCTTTACGCCCCTCGTCCCCAGTGCTTTCATGATGAGAACGCCAGGTCAATGATGGAAAGGATGCCCTGGACTGACCACTATCAAGTCTGTATTCTCTGCCTCTCCCCGGAGCATGACAAGTTCACATGCCAGGCCTCCGACATTCACATGCAACAATGCAATGCCCCTTGAGGTTGGGGCTATAGTAGTTGGCAGGCAAATCCCTGTCCCACCCTTCTTCGTGTAAAGTGTTTGGAATTATTCCCCATTCGCTGGTGCCCGCATCCAGGAAATGCACACCATTAGACTTTACTTAAGAGTACCCTTTGACACTTCAGGATTTTGGTCAAAAGTGTCTATGGTTCCGCAGCACCTTCAGCCACAGGCCCTAGTTCAAGTCTTACCCGCTCTTGCAGTACTGAAGTATTTGGCATTACAGCGGGTGCCTTCAGCACGGGCACTCACAAGATCAGATCCCGCCGGCCCTCCCCAGCGATCGGAGCAGCTGCCAGCTTCGCAGAGATGCTGCAAGTCAAGTTCTCTCCAGCGGGAGGAATCTAATCCTTCGGCTCCCACAAGGGCGCGTCGTCCTCCTGGTCCCTAGGGGTCATTCAAAGCAGATCTCTTGGTGCGACTAGACCTTCTGGTCGCAGCCTCTCTCCAGTCCCTGAGGACAGCCTGAAGTCCTTGATTATTTGGTCCCAGCAGGCCCTCCCGGCACACGTGGTTGCAGCTGTACCTTCCGGACACCACATAGACTCCTCAGGTGCAATTGCCAACACCATGGTGGCCCGCCTGCCGTATGGGGCCTTTGTGCAGATGCTCGTGAGTCCTGGCATGCTGGCCACACAACTACTTCAACAGTGACCCGCCTCTGGCATACAGGGTCACCCCAACAAAGATGTTTTGGGGTCTGTGCCCACTGCACAGCCTCAGTACTTGGCTCAGCCTACGGCGGCCCTCTCCTGGTATACAGTAGGTTGCCGAAACAGTCCTGCACACGGCTACGGCCCGATCGGTGCATAGCCAAATCTTCACACCTTACACATTGAATCATCACGGTAGTGAGCCCCACTGGACTTCACTCTCTCCACCTTTCTCCTCTTGTTCACAGGGCACACTTGTTGTGGCAAGAAGGCAGGCACTGGTGCTCCAGGCTTCAGGGCAGGTGGTCATGGTTTCCCTGGGTGATGTCCCCTCAACCAGCAGAGAGACTAGCAGGCCTTGGCCCCCATTCCCGATCACAGGCAGAAGTCTTGCAGAGCTTCCCTTTCTCACACAGCTCGTCTGGCTGCTTGACAAATGTCACATTTTGGGGGATTCAACCTCCCCTTCTTATAGTCCTTTTTCAGGCACCATATTTAATTTAGGGTCTGAGTCTTTGAAGTTGTATTTTGGGGTTCTGATTCTTTTCAAGTGGGCACTTCACTCTTTCTTCTTTCCTCATGAAAGATGTCTGTCACAGCAGGCACAGACCAATTGTTTGGTGGAGCGGTTTAACAAAACAGTGAAGAGCATGATGGGTACTCTCCAGAGAACCTGAGGAGGAAGTGGGATTTTCTCTACCCTGAGGACCATTGGGCACCAGGACAGGTGGATAGTCAGGAGGGGTGTTACACTGTCAGGCTAGTGAGACCCCTGGTGGTGAAATTAGGAACTCTGGGACAGGTTTATTCCCACTCACGACAGGAAGTGGTCATATAGGGGGTGTAGTGATCCCAGGGGTCATTAGCCCATTGGCTACTGCCCTAAACTCTCCTTACCGGAAAGAGACACGTTAGTGACAGATTCCTTACCTTAGAATATCCCCAGGCGTCAGGCTGGATCCGGAAAGTTTTGCGTAACAGTACCCCTGCGCGTTGGTAGGCGGCGTCGTGCGGCTCCGCGTCCGTCGTCGGCATCGTGATCGCCGGGATGACGTCGCGGCCAGTACTTAGATGCCGCCCATGCGCACTGGCGTCAGTTCTTTCTTTTTCCGCGCCAGTAAGCGCAGATCCGGATTGAGCAGTGCCCCCAGTCATTCGCTTCGACTCCAAGGTGTCAGTAGGGATGCCCGGCTTCAAGCCATGCGAGATCTGTAATCGATTACGGATCCGCACCGAGAGTGTCTCTTCTGCCTGGGGCGCAGCCACGACCCCAAGTCGTGCCCCGAGTGTCGGTCCCTCGCCCCGAAGGCTTTGCGAGAGCGGTCTCGAAAGCTCCTCGAGGCCCGGCACTCGGCTCCGCGCCGCTCGAGGTCCCGGTCCCGGGAGAGGTTGAGGGGCCGGTCGCGGAGCCGTCGTCATTCGTCTGGGTCGAAGTCTTCGTCTTCAGATAAGGCGAAGCACAAGAGGTCTAAGAAGCGTCGCTCTAAGACCTCCCCTTGCCGGTCTCACGTCCCGGCCGAGGGTCCAGATGGTACCGCACCCGCGGCTCCGGGGGTACCCGAACAGCCGACACCGGCCTACCCGCCTGTCCCGGGTCCGACGTCGACTCCGGCCGAGATACAGGACTTCCTGTCGGCCATGGCTCGCATCTTCGGGCCTAAGGATTACCCCGGTGCGCCTTCGGGCCCCGCGGGCCCCAGTGGGAGTCCTCCTTCGGCACCACCGGCGGCTCCGGCCCCGGTGTCTCCGGCGGCTCCGCCCCTGCGCCGCAGGACCCCCTCGGATCCAGGCCTGGATCCCGGTTGACGCCGGTTGACCTAACAACACCTCCACCGGCGCCGGCCTCACCGGTACCGTTCACGGCGCCGTCCGAGGCCCCGGGCGGCGCCGTCCCTAGGTTATCCCTGGAACCGGACACGGAGCCGGATCGACGTCGCTCCACGCAAATTCCGACGCCGATGGGACCTTTCTTCCCTCATGTCCCTCCTCCATACTTTTCACCTGTTTTGGAGGACGAGGAGGACTGGGAGGGGTCGGAAGACCCTCTCACAGCTCAATGTGAGCCTTATCAGGACTGGGCTGAGGAACTGGGTGATGCCAGTGGTCTGGACACCTCTCCTGACCTTGGCATGCTGTCTCCTCCTTCCGTGGCTACGGAGGAGGGAGCAAGTTATGCAACGGTGTTGCGTAGGGTGGCCGCGGCCTTGCGCCTCGAGCTCCCTACAGTGGCTGTCAGGACTAACCTCCTGACGGAAGTGCTTCAGCCGGCGGCTACCTCTTCGGAGCCACTGCTGCCGTTCAACTACGCACTTTCTGACGTTCTTTTGGGCACCTGGTCCAGGCCCACCACAGGGGCTCCTGTGGACAGGAACGTAGCCCGACGCCATCGCCCGGCCCCGGGCGACCTTCTGTTCCTCTCCGAACACCCCACCCCCGAGAGCTTGGTTGTCCAAGCCTCTACCTCTCAAACCGCCTTCCCTACGGCTCCGCCGGATAGGGAATCCCAAAAACTGGAACAATTTGGGAAGAAGATTTTTTCTTCCTCCAGTGCTGGCTTGCAGTCCGTGAACACCGCTTGCCTTTTGGGCCGTTACTCCCACTCTCTGTGGGATTCGGTGGCGCAGGTGCTGCCCAAGTGTCCTGAGGAGGTCCAGGCACTTCTCTCCCGTGCTATTGCTGACGGGAGAGACGCGGCGAAGTTCACTATCCGATGTGGCCTAGATACCGCTGACTCGTAAGGCAGATCGCTTGCTACGACAGTGGCGCCGCGTCGTCACGCCTGGCTGAGGACCACTGGTTTTTCGGGCGATGTCCAAAACACCCTTATGGACATGCCCTTTGATGGTATCCGCCTTTTTGGCAATAAGGCAGACAGCGCGCTGGAGTGCTTTAAGGACTCGCGGGCTACGGCCAAATCCTTGGGCCTCTCCGCCCGCGCCCTCCGCAGCAGTCTGCTTTTGACCCCTTTCGTGGCCACGGAAGGGGCGCCCAGTCACGTCCACTGCCCAGCCACCGGCCCGCGCAGCAGGCGCCTTCGCGCGGCCGAAGACGTGGCTCCCGCCGAGGCGGGTCGGGTAACCAGCGTGCGGGTCAGGCCACCACCTCCGCCCCGTCCGCGGCCTCCAAGCCCTCCTAGTCCTTCCTTTCCAGTCCACAGCACGCCAGTGGTGGACAGGGTCCGCCATCACCTTCCCCACTGGCGCACCATCACATCGGACACGTGGGTTTTGGACATTGTCCGAAGGGGCTACTCCCTCCCCTTCGAGACTACCCCCCCAGCCATGCCACCTCAGGACCACCGCATGTCGGGGGACCATTTGGTTCTTCTTCGACAGGAAGTTGCGGCCCTCTTGGCCAAGGGGGCCATCGAGTGCGTTCCGACCCCAGAAGTAGGGCGTGGTTGCTATTCCCACTACTTTCTGGTGCCCAAAAAGGACAAGGAGGACATGCGTCCTATCTTGGACCTCCGGAACGTCAATCGCTTCCTCCGAAAGGAGAAGTTCAAGATGCTCACCCTAGCTCAGGTCTTGACTGCCCTCGACCCCGGAGACTGGATGGTAGCGTTGGACTTGCAGGACGCATATTTTCACATCCCCGTCCTGCCGGCCCACCGGCGTTACCTGCGGTTCACAGTAGGCCTCGAGCACTTTCAGTTCACTGTGCTCCCCTTTGGCCTTACCAGCGCCCCTCGGGTGTTCACGAACGTGATGGCGGTGGTAGCAGCTCATCTGCGCCGGACAGGGGTTCCAGTCTTCCCCTACCTCGACGACTGGCTGCTGAAGGCGGGCTCGTCTCAGGCAGTCGTCTCCCACCTCCAGACTACGGCCGGACTCCTGCACTCGCTGGGGTTCTCCATCAATGTGCCGAAGTCGCACCTGATTCCTTCTCCACAGCTCCTTTTCATCGGATCAGTTCTGGACACAAAGTAGTTCCGGGCCTATCCTCCCGAACGGCGAGTCCAGGATATTCAGACTATGATTCCAATCTTTCAGCCTCTATCCTGGGTTTCGGTACGGATGACCCTGAGGCTGCTGGGCCTCATGGCCTCCTGCATCCTGCTGGTCGATCATGCCAGATGGCATATGCGGGCTCTGCAGTGGGACCTGAAGTTCCAGTGGGCGCAGCATCAGGGGAACCTGTCCGATTACGTCCAGATCTCGGAGGGGACTGCACGACAGTTGCAGTGGTGGCTTTTGAACCAGCAATGGGTCACGGGCAGATCCCTCTCCCTTCCCCAGCCAGAGCACACAGTTGTGACGGATGGGAGAGGCGGAGATCAGAGACCTCTGGTCTCCGGCGGAGTCCCGGCTCCATATCAACCTTCTGGAGCACCGGGCGATCCGACTTGCACTAAAGGCATTCCTT
This sequence comes from Calotriton arnoldi, assembly GCA_963921515.1. Lineage (NCBI taxonomy): Eukaryota > Metazoa > Chordata > Amphibia > Caudata > Salamandridae > Calotriton > Calotriton arnoldi. The sequence continues at coordinate 1,850,359 of CAWUFW010001608.1, forward strand.
CCCTCTGTCAAGGGGAAGGTAGTGCAGGTGTTCAGACAACACCACCGCCATTTGGTACTGCAACAAACAAGGCGGGGTGGGGTCGTGGACCCTATGTCAGGAGGCTCTGCGTCTCTGGACATGGCTGGAACATCAGGGCATTTTCCTGATGGTTCAACACCTGGCAGGTTCCCTGAACGCCAGGGCGGACGAAATCAGCCGCAGGTGCATGATGGAACACGAATGGCGTCTTCACTCGGAGGTGGCGCAAGGACTCTTTCTACAGTGGGGAGAGCCTTGGTTAGATCTATTCGCCACCGAAGATAACGCGCAATGTCATCAGTTCTGCGCGTTGGAATTTCCAAGGCGGCACTCGCTCGGCGACGCTTTTCGTCGCGAGTGGAGTTGCGGTCTGTTGTACGCCTTTCCGCCTATACCACTTCTACCCATAGTGTTGAAGAAGATTCTGCGCGACCGGGCCCAAGTCATTCTTGTGGCTCCGGACTGGGCTCGAAGAGTTTGGTATCCCGAGCTACTCAGTATGAGCATCGATCCCCCGATCTGTCTGCCTCTTCGGGAGGATCTTCTGTCGCAGCAGCAGGGGACGGTCCTCCACCTGAACCTGTCCAGTCTCCACCTCCTTGCATGAAGATTGAGCGGCGGCAGTTGATTCCTTTCGACTTGCCTCCCGAAGTTTATGATGTGATTCTGGCAGCCAGGCGTCCCTCCACTAAGGTGGTATACGCCTGCAGGTGGAACAAGTTTGTGGCATGGTGCACAGCAAAGGCTGTGAATCCCCTTTCTGCCCCTCTTTCTGAGGTTCTTCTGTTCCTTCTTTCTCTGGCCCAACAGGGTTCTGCCCTGGGTACCATCAAGGGCTACCTTTGTGCAATCTCGGCCTTTCTCAGGCTTCCTGATCAGCCCTCCCTTTTCAAGTCCCCTGTTGTTAACAGGTTTCTTAAAGGCATTACACACCTTTTCCCTCCTGTTCCGTTTGTGGTTCCTCAGTGGGACTTGAACTTGGTTCTTACCTTTTTAATGTGCGCTCCCTTTGAGCCTCTCCATAACTGTCGTCTTAGTCTTCTCACTCTGAAGACAGCCTTTCTGGTGGCTATCACCTCCGCTCGGCGGGTGAGTGAGCTCCAGGCTCTTTCTTGCAAGCCCCCCTTTCTGTCTGTTCATCCAGACAAGGTTGTTCTTAGGACGCGTCCGTCCTTCTTGCCAAAGGTGGTTACTGCCTTCCACATTGGGCAGACCATCACTTTGCCCATCTTCTTTCCGCCTCCGCATCCTTCCAGAGAAGAAGAGAGGCTCCACCGTCTGGACCCAAAACGTGCGATTTCCTTCTATCTGAACCGCACACAACAGTTCCGGGTGGGCGACCAGCTCTTTGTTGGCTACGTGGGCGCCAAAAAAGGTCGGGCGGTACACAAGCGGACCATCTCCCGCTGGGTTGTCTTGTGTATCAAAGCCTGCTATTCTTTAGCTAAGAAGGACCCCCCTGTTAGGCTACGTGCCCATTCCACCAGGGCGACAGCCGCCACCACGGCTTTGGGACGTGGTATCCCATTGCAGAACATTTGTCAGGCAGCTACCTGGGCCTCGCTGCACACGTTTACCAAGCATTATTGCCTTGACAGCCAGGTCCGGAGAGACGAATTCTTTGGCCGTTCTGTTCTCCGAGACTTCCTCGTCTGATCTTTGTTCGCAGACCCACCACCGGGGTTGGTATTGCTGGGGTATCTATTCTAAGGTAAGGAATCTGTCACTAACGTGTCTCTTTCAGATGCACAAGTTACTAACTTGTGTAACGATATATCTGTAAGAGACAGTAGTTAGTGACAGATTCCTTACCGCCCATCCATCCTCCCGTTCTGCGAACTGATTTCTAGGGTTAAGGACATCCCTTTCAGGGCCCTAGTTTTCAGACACCAGTGTCAGTTTCTTGCATGGCTCTGCGTTTCTGGCGCGGATAGTCGTGTACAGAACTGACGCCAGCGCGCATGGGCGGCGTCTAAGTTCTGGCCGCGACGTAATCCCGGCGATCACGACGCCGACAACGGACGCGGAGCCGCACGACGCCGCCTACCGACGCGCAGGGGTACTGCTACGCAAAACTTTCCGGATCCAGCCTGACGCCTGGGGATATTCTAAGGTAAGGAATCTGTCACTAACTACTGTCTCTTACAGATATATCGTTACACAAGTTAGTAACTTGTGCAACACACCCAAATAGAGTATTTAGGTGGCCCCCTGACACCAGGAAAACAGTCGTCTGACTGAAGGAGGAGGACAAAGAAGAGCCAAAGACGTGAGAACAGAGGTTGGCGCCAGGCTGCTTACACTGCAACAGTCACCTAGACCGACTCGCCCTGAAGCTGGCTTGCCTCTCCAAGCCCATGGAGGTCTGCCCAGCGCTTCATCAATCCAGCAACATCTTGGGGTAGTGGAGCCATCCCCCTGCATGTGCAGGCACCAAAAGCAGCTGTCCGGTATCTCTTTCTGCTGATTGTTGGGTCCAGCGAAGGAGCATCTTGCCAGTACGGGGTCATCGAGGTTCTAGGGGGCAGTCCCATTTTCACAGCGAGTTTCGAGATGCTGACCCCTCCAGGAGCCCCACAGCACCAATACCCTGGGTACCAGAACAGTTGCAGCAGCCAAGTCTGCTTATGTCCATCCTGGACACGAAGTCCCTCGACGTGAAGGCCAGTGAGATCCACTTCAAGAGTGCCCAAGCTGTCCTGTTTGCCCCTCTTTTGCAAAACCAATGAGAACCGCGAGAGCCTCTGACCGCCGCGACCCACTGGACCAAACACCTATTCACCCGAACCTCCCAGCCCGAGTTCATAGAAACCGATGGTGCCTTCGTGGTCCAGAGGCCTTCAAGAGCCAAACCCCACTTTAGGGTTCTGCCTGACTGGTACCCCAGGCCCTGCATGCAGCCTCTTTCTTTCAGGTACTTTTCCCATTGACTTAAGCATGTGGCGCTCGAGTCTACCGCCGCGGTCAGGTCAGCACCTTTGCACCCGGAAAACCCGAATTGCTGGTGCATTCTTGGACCTTGGCCCCTACTTACCTTAAGTCCAGAAGAACAGTCCTGTAAGTCGTTTGCAAGTGACCCTATGCAGAGAATGTTTCTCCCATAGTATAACATTACCAGATTAGAGGCTACCGCTTCAAATGTGCTATTTTGAAGTATGTTGTATTTCTTCTAAAAACTGTAACTCCAAAAATACTTACCTGGTACCAATGATCTTGGTGTCTAAAAATACATAAAAACCTTTTTTTTTTTTTTTATTGGGGTCAGATTTTCATACTGTGTGTGTGTCTAATTTATTGGCTCTGTGTGCGTAACAAATACCCAACACTCCCTTTTTAAAGAAAGCTCCTGTAAACCAATTAGGGTCACCTGGACTCTTAGCACAGTATACCTCATTTTGGTGCACTATATAGAGAGCCAGCTTCCTACAAATTCTCTTTGGAATCAAACCCAAATTTCTTGCTAAGATGGTATCCTTATTCCATCTCAGTCAAACCATTGAGGTCCCAGTCTTCCCACAGCTAAACTCTGTGACAGAGAGTGCCCTTCACACCCTTAATGCCAAACATGCGCTCAGGTATTACATCATTAGGACCAAGCCCTTTCGCAAACCCCAAATTATTTTGTTGCTTTTACCAAGCTTCTTCAAAATTACACTTTCAAAAGCAGCCATATCTAAATGTTTTGTCACATGTATTCAAACCTGCTACATTAAGGCCAGAAGGAATTTGCCTGTCCTGCCCAGACCTCATTCCACTCACAAAAAAGGGGCCACTATTGGCTGTAATATACCCGCAGCTGGCATATGTAAATCAGCTACATGGTCCACTCCACAAACATTTACCAAACACTGCTGTGTGGATGTCTTAGCACAACAACAAGCAAGAGTTGGCTAAGCTGATTTTAGTCTATGCAGAGCATGTGTATCTATAGCCACACATGCTACAAACAGAATGTTGCATACCTTACAAGTATCCGTTCATAGCATGTACTGCTGTAGATGTACACGCGCCTGCCCGTCTCCCTGGAAGCCTTTGGTTGTTGTAGATGTACATTTCTTTTACTTAAACTCTTTGTATATACTTTCTTGCATTGTCTTCACACTTTGCTAGCCTAATGCTCCACCTTTGCTCTCACCCGCTTGCGAAAACAATCTTACAATGGAGCCGATGCCTTTATACTTTATCAACTAAAGGAAGAGTCACTATACCTTGTGAATTGAAATAGGTCTTTGAAGAAAAACAAGTTGCAAACATCTGAGCTCAACACTGATGACAGAAGTATGCAGAGCATGTGAATCTACAGCTACACATGCTATGAATAGATGCTTACAAGGTAAGTAACATATTCCTTTTACGTAAACGAAGGTATCCTTATGTAATGTGTTATCAAAGACTGTGCACCTCAGCTAACAAAAGTGATCCCCAGGTTCATTAGAACCCTTTTCTATGTATGATTGTGAGATTTTCCCCAGAAAAGACAGTACTTTTTGGAAAGATTTATATAGGAATATATTGCCTTTCAAAAAGCCGTGACTTGTTGACTAGCAATGGGGATTCTGACTTTGCTAAAGTCCTGAAAGAGTTAATGGCTCCCAGCAATTTCTGTGTACAGTCCAATTGGTGGAGTCATTCTTTTGGGAAAGGTTTATAGCTGGAAATTATTATTGGTACTTCGATTCTTCAAGGAAGCAGGCTTTCCAAAAGAAATGACATCTGATAGAGACATCTAGCTGCAGATTCCTTATCGTAGAGTACCCCATGCATCAGGCTGGATCTGGAAACTTTTGCTCAAGCAATACCCTTGCGCGCCAGTAGGTGACGTCGGTGGGCTGCACGTGACGTCGGTGGGCTGCACGTGACGTCGGTGGGCTGCACGTGACGTCGGTGGGCTCCACGTGACGTCGGTGGGCTCCACGTGACGTCGGTGGGCTCCACGTGACGTCGGTGGGCTCCACGTGACGTCGGTGGGCTCCACGTGACGTCGGTGGGCTCCACGTGACGTCGGTGGGCTCCACGTGACGTCGGTGGGCTCCACGTGACGTCGGTGGGCTCCACGTGACGTCGGTGGGCTCCACGTGACGTCGGTGGGCTCCACGTGACGTCGGTGGGCTCCACGTGACGTCGGTGGGCTCCACGTGACGTCGGTGGGCTCCACGTGACGGTGGGCTCCACGTGACGTCGGTGGGCTCCACGTGACGTCGGTGGGCTCCACGTGACGGTGGGCTCCACGTGACGGTGGGCTCCACGTGACGGTGGGCTCCACGTGACGGTGGGCTCCACGTGACGGTGGGCTCCACGTGACGGCGGGCTCCACGTGACGTCGGCCGCCTCCACGTGACGTCGGCCGCCTCCACGTGACGTCGGCCGCCTCCACGTGACGTCGGCCGCCTCCACGTGACGTCGGCCGCCTCCACGTGACGTCGGCTGTGCTATATAGGCCCCACCTCAGTGTGCTGATGTCAGTTTTTTTTCTTTCTTTTTTCCACCCTGCTCAAAGTCGAGTCAGTCAGGTAAGAGGCTTAAGAAACACAAGAAGTCGAAGCCGTTCATCGGCGACAGCAACGGAAGAGCAATACTCTAGGCCTCGTTCTGCGGAACCTGCACCTGGGTCGGCTCTGCGCTTCCCTGCATTTCCTGGAGCAGTAGCGACCCTCGCCCAGCTTAAAGATTTCTATGACGCCAAGTGCCTCATGTTTGGGCGACCTGACCCTTCTGGCGCGCCTTCGAACCCCAGGGGCTCCATCAGGTTCTGCACTGGTGGCTCCGGCGTTGATGGCCCCCAATGGATCCGGTGGTAGATCCAGATCGGCGCCGGTCGCACCCCTGCAACCTTCCCCGGCCACGCGCCAAGATTCCTGATGCAGCCAGTCCAATCCTTATCCCCTACGACCCAGAGCCGGATAGGCGCCTTTTGACACCTATTCTGACGGCACCCTTGGGTCCTAGGTCAGTTCTTCAGCCTTATTTTGAGGGGCTAGGAATGGAGGGGGATTAGGAGGGGTCACTGGACCCTTTACAAGACCAGCTGGAGCATGAACTGGACTGGTATGAGGAACTGGGTGAGGCCAGTGGACTGGATACCGCCCCAGATTCTGGTCTGCTTTCTCCCCCTACCGTGTCTACGGAGGAGGAAGCTTCATATTCTATAGTGGTGAGAAGGGCAGCCAAAGCCATGGACCTTCAGCTCCCTTCGGTGGACGTCAAGACTAACATCTTGACGGACGTCCTGCACCTGGGTGTCTCCTCCTCGGAACCCCTCCTGCCTTTCAATGCGGCGTTTACTGTGTCCTTCTGGGCACCTGGTCCAAAACCATCATAGGGGCTCCTCTGAATAGGATCATCGCTTGCCGCCGTCACCCTGCACCGGGCGGCCTGATATTCCTCACTAATTACCCTACCACCCAGAGCTTGGTGGTCCAAGCCTCTACCTCCGCTGGCGCGTTCACTTCTGCACCCATGGACAGGGAATCTAACAGGCTGGATAGTTGGGGCAAGAAGATTTTTCTTCTGCCAGCCTTGCATTGCGGTCTGTGAACACTGCATGCCTATTGAGCCATTATGCCCACGCTTTGTGGGAAATGGTTGTGCAGGTGCTTCCACAGGTACCGAAAGAGACCTGGGCCTTTCTATCCCAAGTGGTATCAGAGGGGCGAGATGCTGCCAAGTTCACCTTTCGTTCTGGGCTTGACACAAACTGACTTGCTGGGCAGAGCAACTTCGTCAACGGTGGCTATTTGACGCCACGCCTGGCTGAAGACTTCTGACTGTTCTGGGGATGTCAAGGCTTTCCTTATGGACATGCCCTTTGATGACACCTGTCTCTTTAGAGACCAGAAAGACATCGCCCTGGAGTGCTTTAAGGACTCCAGTCCTTAGTCCTCTCGGTGACCTCCTGTCTGCTTTTAGACTCTTTCGTGGCCACGGAAGAGGCTTTCAGCCACGCCAGCCATATCCCAGCCACAAGACTGCGCAAGTTCAGCAACCTCTGCGCGGCCGGAGGCGCGGTTCCTTTAGACCCCGTGGATCAGGCGGCCAGAGGTCCAATCAGTCCACTCCTCCCCCTGCAGCCTCTAAACCTTCCTAGTCTAGCCCTCCAGGATCATGGGTGATCTGTTGGTGGCAGGATCAGCCATCACCTCCACAATTGGCAAAACATCACATCGGACAAGTGGGTTCTTAAGATAGTCCGGAAGGGTTATTCCCTATCTTTCAAGACTACCCTTCCCTCCATGCCTCCGACTTGCATCCGGCTGATGGAGGACCACCTGAACTTGCTTCAGGAATAAGTCAGGGCACTCTTGGCCAAGGGAGCCACAGAGGGGTCCGGCGCCAGAAGTAGGCTGTGGTTGCTATTCCTGATACTTTCTGGTCCCGGAAAAGTACAAGAGCCTTCGTCCTATCCTAGATCTGTGTGCCCTCATCTACTTCCTCAAAACTGAAAAGTTTAGGATGCTCACTCTGGCTCAGGTCTCATCTGCCCTAGACCATGAAGACTGGATGGTGGATGGTGGTTGGACTTTCAGGACGCCTATTTCTCTGTTCCCGTCCTACCTGCTCATCAATGTTACCTGCGGTTTAGGGTGGGCCCGAGCACTTTGTTCACGGTGCTCCCCTTTGGGCTTACCAGTGCCCCTCGGGTGTTCCACAAGGAGATGGCAGTGGTCGCAGCTCATCTGCACAGAGCAAGGGTGCCAACCTTCCCCCATCTCCACGACTGGCTCTTGTAGGCGAACTCGCCCCAGGCAGTCTCCTTCCACCTCCAGACTACAGCGAGCCTCCTGCTTTCGCTGGGGTTCACTATCAGTATGCCAGAGTCACACATGACTCCCTCTCAGAAGCTCCCTTTCATCGGAGCTGTTCTGGACACGGTGCACTTTTGGGCCTATCCTGAGCAGAGAGTCCAGGATATTCAGGCTTTGATACCGATGTTTCAACCTCTATCCTGGATTTTGGTGAGAATTACTCTGAGGCTGCTGGGCGTCATGGCCTCCTGCTTGTGACACATGCCAGATGGCAAATGTGGACTCTGCAGTGCACCTGAAGTTCCAGTGGGCGCAGCATCCGGGGAATCTCTCCAACATGGTCCAGATCTCGGAGGGAACTTCTCAGGACCTGCAGTGGTGGCTGACCAACTGCGATTCGGTTCGAGGCAGACCCCTCTTCCTTTCCCAACCAGAACACTCAGTAGTGGCAGATGTCACTCCTGGGATGGGGCGGCCATGTGGGAGAGGTGGAGATCAGAGAACTCTGTTCTCCGGCGGAATCCGGACTCCACATTAACTTTCTGGAGCTCTGAGCGATTCGCTTGGCATTGAGAGCTATTCTCCCTTCCATCAAGGGGAAGCTGGTTCAGGTGTTCACGGACAACATCATTGCCATGTGGTACTGCAACAAACGGGGTGGGGTGGGGTTGTTGACACTTTGTCGGGAGGTCCTGCGTCTCTGGACATGGCTGGAACAGCAGGGCGTGTGTCTGGTGGTTCAACACCTGGCAAGTTCCCTAAACGCTAGGGTGGACGAACTCCGGTGTCGATGTCTAGTGGATGATAAATGGCATCTCAATCCGGAGGTAGCGCAGTGTCTCTTTTAGCAGTGGAGAGAGCATTGGTTAGATCTGTTCGCCTCCGCAGAGAACGCGCAATATCAGCAGTTTTGCGCATTGGAGTTTTTAAATCGGCAGTAGTCTTGAGTCGAGCTCAGGACTGCTATACACCTATCCGCTCATACTTACTACTCCTGCCCAAAATGCTCAAGAAGATCAGGAACGACAGGGCCGAAGTCATTCGTGTGGCCCCGAACTGGGCATGGAGAATTTGGTATCCTGAGCTCCTGCAGATGAGCATCGATCCCCCAGTCAGGCTGCCCTTCGATAGAATCTTCTGTCGCAGTAGCAGGGGAGAGTCCTCCACCCGAACCTGTCCACTTTATGCCTTCTTGCCTGGAGATTGATCGGCGGCAATTGACAGCATTCGACCTTCCGCCCGAAGTCTGTGATGTGAATTTGGCAGCCAGACGTCCCACTACCAAGACTGTGTACGCCTGCTGGTGTCAGAAATTTGTGAAATATTGTACAGAACGGTCTATTGAGCCTCTTTCTGCTTCCCTCTCTCAGGTCCTTCTCTTTATTCTGACCCTTGCCCTACAGGGCTCTGCTTTGGGCACTCTCAAAGGGTACCTTTCGGCCTTGTCTGCCTTTTTTAGGCTGCCAGACCAACCTTCTTTATTTAAATCACCTATTGTGAATAGATTTCTCAAGGGGCTTGATATGTTTCCACCTGCTCCTTTCATCATTCCTCAGTGGGGCGTTAATTTGGTTCTCACCTTTCTGATGTGTACTCTGTTTGAACCTTTGCACAACTGCCCCCCTCCGGCTGCTCACCATCAAAACCGCCTTTTTAATGGCAATACCATCTGCCAGGAGGGTGAGCGAATTGCCGGCTCTGTCATCCAAGCCTCCTTACCTAACAATCTTCCCTGATAAGTTGGTGCTTCGCGCTAGGGCCTCTTTCTTACTAAAGTGGTAACACCATCCCACGTCGGGCAATCTGTCACCTTGGCTACTTTCTATGCCCCTGTGCATCTCTCTAAAGAAGAGGAACGACTCCTCCGTCTTGACCCAAAAGGAGCGGCGGCGTTCTACCTTGACTGCACAAAAGCGTTTCGGGTGGACGACCAACTCTTATTGAGGTACGTGTTGTAAGAAACTGGCTCTATATATACTACACCAAAATGAGGTATAGTGTGTATAGGGTCCAGGTGACTCCAGAGGTAGGCAGAGGTTAAAGTTAGATAGAACCTTACTCTTTAATAGTGGTAGCTTGGTCGAGCAGTAAGGCAGTATCAGAGGACAGTGGTAAGCATTTGATGTATACACTCAGTCAGCAAATGAATTCACACACTCAAGAACTGAACTCTAGGCCAATTGTTTTTGTATAAAAAATATAGTGTTTATTTTAGAACCAAGCAAGCCTGGCACAGGTAAGCATAAAATACTTTGTAGTAATAAGTTACTGAATGTCGAACAGTTTGAAAATGCAATGGAAATTGTACTTTGTTTGGTTTACAGGGGAGCAGTAGTATGCAACACTTAGCAAATGCAGTACATTGGAATGAATAGGCTTTTTCAGTAAATTGCAGGTAAGTTACTTTTACGTTACTTTTTCTAACTCAGTGCTGGATGCCTAGATTCAGCACTGGGACATGTCCTGCAAACAGGTAAGAAAACACTTTTTGGTTAATTGTACGATTTTGAAAGAATATCTTTAGTTTTCAAAACTACACAGTCATTTTTCCGAAGAAAAATTGTCAATGTTATCCTATGGAGGACAAACAGGTTATCGGTTTGCAGGTAAGTAAACGACTGTGGGAGTTAAGGTTCTGGGGTTAGAACAAGGGTTCCCCCAGGGTCAGTGATGCACTGTTGTTGCACCCTCAGCGGCACTAGGGCGGCCGGGTGCAGAGTGTTGAGGCCCAATGTTATCCTATGGAGGATAGGGGGTCTCCGGTTGGTGTCTGCTGGCAAGCAGGCCACTGGGTTGTGGGAGCAAAGCTCCTGGGGTTTAGGTCAGGGCAAATGGGGAAACAAGTAGGCACAAAAGGGGCACCCTCAGCGGCACTGGGGCGGCCGGGTGCAGAGTGCTGTTTTGACGTCGGACGCCCTGTCGTTTTCTATGGAGAGCCTCCGGTTTGAAGAAGCACTGCAGGCTCGGGGATGAGGACCTTCTGGGTGCGACCACCACTTCGAGGGGTAAGTTGGGATGTCTTGGGTTGGTTAGGCACCGTTGGTTTGGGCACACAAGGCCGTGGGGCGTCGGGTGCAGGGGTGCCTTTTAGGGTCGGATTTTCTTACCCGCTCTGGTCGCGGTAGAGGGGGGCCTCTGGATTGAGGCTGCAGGCGTCGTCTTGAGGCAGGTCAGGAGTCGCCGGATCTCGGGTCAGGATCGCCGGGGTGACCTCCTCGTGGTGTTTTTCCACTCGAGCTCGGGCTGGGTTCGGCGGGTGCAGAGTGGGCTGGATTTGCGGTGTCTGGCCGGAGCCAGAAGCTGCAGTTTAAACACGGCCGGTGTTCACGGGAGAAACAGTCTTGGAAGTGAAGGCAGGCAGGTCCTCCGGGGTTTGTGAGGTTGCTGGCTGCTGGACACGCCGGGATTTCGCAGGAGCAGGTTCAAGGGGAGACAGGCCTGTAGGGCTGGGGCCAAGTCAGTGGGCGTCGTCCTCTTGTTAGCTCTGCACGGCTCTTCGTCCTTCTTCTTTTCTTCTTGTTGGTAGGCTGGATCTGAGGAAGTAAGGTTCAGGGTGCCCCCTAAATACTAGATTTAGGGGCGTTACAGGTAGGTAAAGGGCAGGGACCAATGGATCCCTTCCCTGGGGTGGGTACACCCCCTATTCTGCCACTCTCCAGTGGGAGGGGGGAAGGAGCCTGTCCCTGGTTGGCTGGGTCCCCCCATCCTCAAGATGGCGGGGACTCGAGGTTGTGCTTCACCTCGCCTCCCCCACCTGAGGGTGGAGTTGGCAGAGGTGGGCACACCTCCCTTCCTCACTTGTTTTTCCCGCCGGTTCTCCCGCCCAAAGTGGGGGTAGAACCAGTGGGGACCAGTTGCTGAAAGCAGCAAATAGTCTGGAGAGGCTCACAAAGGCGGCATGCCTTTGAAGCTTCTCCTTCGTGAACCCTGCCCATCCTGGGGGAGGAGGCTTGGCACCTCGTCCCAGGTTGTGCATTGTTTCAGGCCCCGAGAGCAGCAGGCTCTCGACCCAGGGGTCCAGAAACATGTCTGGTGGTGGCAGCCTAAGCAGCCACTCAGTCAGGTCACTAGAAGTTGGTCGAGTTTCAGGGGGCATCTCTAAGATGTCCTCTGGTGTGCATTTTACATTAAATCCCACACTGGCATCAGTGTGGGTTTAATGTGCTGACAAGTTTGATACCAAACTTCCCAGTCTTCAGTGTAGCCATTATGGTGTTGTGGAGTTCGTAATGACAAACTCCCAGCACCATATACTCTTAATGTCAGCACTGCACTTACAGTGCCCAGGAATGGACTTGGGCACTGTAGGGGTACAGGGCTCATGCACCTGTACCCTCACCACTGGCATAGTGCACCCAGCTAGAGGGGTGACTGATGTATGCCAGGGCAGTGGTTTGTGGGCATGGCACACAGGGATGTGTGCCATGTCGACTCTTCACTCTGTTCTGCACCAAGACACGCAGCCTGCAAAGGCAGTGTGTGAGTGTCAGGGTACAGGACCTCTAAGGGTGGCACAATAAGTGCTGCAGCCCTTAGAGGCCTTCTCTGGTCACAGTGCCCTGGGTACCTATGGTACCATTTACCAGGGGCTGACCTGTGGCCAGAGATGCCAATTGGGTTTAGGCTTCAATGCAGTGTTAGGGAAGGAACATAGGCCCTCGGCACCTGATTAGCAGGAGCCCAGGGCACACTCAGTCAAAGAACATCAGCAATTCAGCAAAAAGTGGGGCATACCATCCCCCCCCCCCCAAACGAAAGATGATGAGACTAACCTTTCCCTAGAGAGTCTTCATTGTCTAAGTGGAAGAACCTGGAAAGTCCATCTGCATTTGCATGGGCAGTCCCAGGTCTGTGTTCCAAATCAAAGTCCATTCCCTGTAGAGAGATGGACCACCTCAATAGTTTAGGATTTTCCCCTTTCATTTGCATTAGCCATTTGAGAGGTCTGTGATCAGTTTGAACTAGGAAGTGAGTACCAAACCAGTATGGTCTCAACTTCTTCAGGGACCAAACCACAGCAAAGGCCTCCCTCTCAATGGCACTCCAACGCTGCTCCCTGGGGAGAAGACTTCTGCTTATAAAAGCAACTGGTTGGTCTTGGCCTTCATTATTGGTCTGGGATAGGACCGCTCCTATCCCTAGCTCAGAGGCATCAATCTGCACTATGAACTGCTTGGCATAATCTGGAGCCTTCAGAATTGGTACTGAGCACATTGCTTCTTTCAGGGTGTCAAAAGCCTTTTGGCAACTAATTGTCCAGTTAACCTTCTTGGGCATTTTCTTGGAGGTGAGTTCTGTGAGGGGAGTCACAATGGACCCATATCCCTTCACAAACCTCCTGTAGTACCCAGTCAAGCCAAGGAATGCCCTGACTTGGGTCTGGGTTGTTGGAGCTGCCCAGTCCAGGATGGCCTGGATCTTGGGCTGTAAGGGCTGTACCTGGCCTCCACCAACAAGGTGGCCCAAGTACACCACAGTGCCCTGCCCTATCAGGCATTTGGATGCCTTAATAGTTAGACCTGCAGTTTGCAGGGCTTTTAAAACCTTCCCAAGGTGGACCAGGTGATTCTGCCAGGTGGAGCTAAAGACAGCAATATCATCAAGATAGGCTGCACTAAAGGACTCCAACCCAGCAAGGAATTGATTCGCCAACCTCTGGAAGGTGGCAGGGGCATTCTTTAAACCAAAGGGCATCACAGTGAACTGATGGTGCCCATCAGGTGTGGAGAATGCTGTTTTCTCTTTTGCTCCTGGGGCCATGCCAATCTGCCAGTACCCTGCAGTTAAGTCAAAGGTACTTAAGAATTTGGCTGCACCCAACTTATCTATCAACTCATCTGCTCTTGGGATAGGGTGAGCATCTGTCTTGGTGACAGAGTTGAGCCCTCTGTAATCCACACAAAACCTCATTTCTCTCTTTCCATCCTGTGGGTGAGGTTTGGGGACCAGAACCACTGGGCTAGCCCAGGGGCTCTCAGATGGTTCAATAACCCCCAACTCCAGCATCTTGCTGACCTCAGCTCTGATGCTTTCCTTGACTTGATCAGACTGTCGATAGATCTCGTTTTTGACAGGTGCACTGTCACCAGTGTCCACATCATGGGTACACCAGTTTGTCAGACCAGGGGACAAGGAAAAGAGCTTAGCATACTGCTTCAAGACTTGCTTGCAGTCAGTCTGCTGTTGGGCAGAGAGGGTGTCTGAAAAGACCACTCCATCTACTGACCCATCTTTTGGGCTGTATGAGAGGAGGTCAGGGAGAGGTTCACTCTCTGCTTCCTGCTCCTCATCAGTCACCATCAGCATGGTGATGTCAGCCCTGTCATTGTAGAGCTTTAGGCGGTTCACATGGATAACCCTTTTGGGTGTCCTGCTTGTGCCCAGGTCAACTAAGTAGGTGACCTCACTCTTTTTCTCCAGGATAGGGTAAGGGCCACTCCATCTGTCCTGGAGTGCCCTTGGTGCCACTTGCTCCAAAACCCACACCTGTTGCCCAGGTTGAAATTCAACCAGTGCAGCTTTTTGGTCATACCAGTGCTTCTGAAGCTCCTGGCTGGCCTCAAGATTCTTGGATGCCTTTTCCATGTACTCAGCCATTCTGGACCTTAGGCCAAGCACATAGTCCACAATATCTTGTTTGGGTTCTTGGAGAGGCTTCTCCCAACCCTCTTTTACAAGACAGAGTGGTCCCCTCACAGGATGGCCAAACAGAAGTTCAAAGGGTGAAAAACCTACTCCCTTCTGTGGCACTTCTCTGTAAGCGAAAAGCAGACATGGTAAGAGGACATCCCATCTCCTTTTGAGTTTTTCAGGGAGCCCCATAATCATGCTTTTCAATGTCTTGTTAAATCTCTCAACAAGGCCATTGGTTTGTGGGTGATAGGGTGTAGTAAACTTGTACTGCACTCCACACTCTTTCCACATGTGTTTCATGTAAGCAGACATGAAGTTAGAACCTCTGTCTGAAACCACCTCCTTAGGAAACCCTACCCTGGTGAAGACACCAATGAGGGCCTTGGCTACTGCAGGAGCTGTAGTAGTCCTAAGTGGAATTGCTTCAGGGTACCTAGTGGCATGATCCACTACCACTAGTATGAATTTGTTCCCTGAGGCTGTGGGAGGTTCAAGTGGACCCACTATGTCCACACCTACCCTCTCAAAGGGAACCCCCACCACAGGCCGTGGTATCAGGGGAGCCTTTGGGTGGCCACCTGTCTTGCCACTGGCTTGGCAGGTAACACAGGAGCTGGCAAAACTCCTTCACCTTTTGGTGCATCTGGGGCCAGTAAAAGTGGCTAACTAGCCTTTCCCAAGTCTTGGTTTGGCCCAGATGCCCAGCTAGGGGGATGTCATGAGCTAAAGTTAGGAGGAACTCCCTGTACTTCTGTGGCACTACCACTCTCCTGGTGGCTCCAGGATTGGGGTCTTTTGCCTCGGTGTACAGTAATCCCTCTTCCCAATAGACTCTGTGGGTACCACTCACAACTCCCTTTGCTTCTGAAACAGCTTGCTGCCTCAGGCTTTCAAGAGTGGGACAGTCTTGCTGCCCCTGGCACAGCTCTTCCCTAGAGGGTCCCCCTGGGCCTAAGAGTTCAACCTGGTAAGGGTCAAGCTCCATAGGCTCAGTTCCCTCTGGGGTGTCCAAGTCCGCTCCCTGAGGAGAGGGGTCCTGATCCTTGTGCTGAACTGAAGCTGGTTCCCCAGTCTTCTTACCTTTTCTCTTGGTAGGTTGGGCCATACTTTCAGGCTCCAACAGTTTTTCACCCTGCCTTTTGCTCTGTGCTCTTGTTTTTACACACACCAATTCAGGGATATCCAGCATTGCTGCATGGGTGTTTTAGTTCAACCTCAGCCCAGGCTGAGGTTTCCAGGTCATTGCCAAGCAGACATGCAGCTGGTAGCTTTGGAGAGACCACTACCTGTTTCAGGCCAGTAACACCCCCCCCCCACCCCACCCCCCAGTCTAATGTCACCATAGCCATTGCATGATTAGTGGTAACACTGTCAGCATTGGTGACTGGGTAAGTACGCCCAATCAAATATTGCTCAGGGGAAACCAGTGTCTCTCTCACCATAGTGACACTGGCGCCTGTATCCCTCAGATCCTCTATCCTAGTTCCATTGATCCAAGGGTATTGTAAGTATTTCTTTAAGTTGGGTGGCCACACAGCTACAGTGGCAAACTCAACTTCCCCCTCTGAAACTAGAACTGCTTCAGTGTGCAACCTGATTTGCTCTGGGCAAACTGCTGATCCCATCTGGAGACTGGCTACACCAGTGGTAGCTGTAGGACTAGGGGCCTTCTTGCTAGGGCAAGCCTTGTCTCCAGTTAAGTGTCCCAACTTCTTACAGTTGTTACAACAGGCCTTTAAAGGATCAAAGTTCTTCCCCCTATAGGGCTGTGGAGTATAGGGAGTGTTTTGGGACCCACCCCCCTGTGCAGGTTTTTGGGGCCCTTTAGAAGACTCAGACTTTTTATCTTGGGGATTCTCACCACCTTTCCCCTGGGGAGGTTTTGCAACCCCTTTCTTTTGGTCACCCCCAGTGGTTGTCTTAGTCACCCTAGTCTTGACCCAGTGGTCTGCCTTCTTTCCCAATTCCTGGGGAGAAATTAGACCTAGGTCTACCAAATGCTGATGTAACTTTTCATTCGTGCAATTACTTAATATATGTTCCTTCATAAACAAATTGTAAAGTAATGCACATTGTGTCCAGTTAACCAACCATCTAGTGTCTTTACTGAGTAGTCTACAAAATCAATCCAGGACTGGTTCTGGGTTTTGTGAGCCCCCCTGAATCTAATTCTGTACTCCTCAGTGATGAGTCCAAATCCCTCAATCAGAGTTCTCTTCATGAGGTCATAGGACCCAGCATCTGGCCCAGAGAGGGTCAGAAGCCTGTCTCTGCAGTTACCAGAGAACAGTTCCCACAGGAGTGCCCCCCAGAGAGGTTTCTTCACCTTTCTCATGTCACAAGCCCTCTCAAAGGCTGTGAACCATTTGGTGATGTCATCACCCTCCTCAAATTTAGGGACAATCCCTTTGGGGATTTTAGGATCATAGGGTTGCTCCTTATCCTTATTAAGATTGCTGCCACCATTGATGGGTGCTAAACCCATCTCCTTTATTTCTTTCTCTAGAGCCAGGAGTCTGGACTCTAGATCCAGTCTTTTGGCCAGCCTTGCTAAAAGGCTGTCCTCCTTATTGAGGCTGTCCTCAATGTCCCCACCAGAGCCTGAGCCACCTGTGTGGCCTCTAGGTCCCCAGAGGTTAACTCTTGGAAATAAGGGTGCAGGGACCCTTTCTTCCCTAGGAAGTGGTGGAGGTGGGCACCTATCTCCATCCTCTTCACTCCTTTCCTCCTCTGACTGGTCATCACCATTTTCAGAGGGGTGGGCCTTTGAATATTCAGCCAATAGCTCCTGGAGCTTTTGTTTGGTTGGATGAGGGCCCATTGCTATGTTTTTGAGTTTACACAAGGACCTTACTTCCTTGAAAGACAAGTGAAGGTAAGGGGTGAGGTCGAGCTCCTCAACCATGTCCTGCATGTCATTATTATCTTCACTAATAGCTGGGTTCTTTTCTTGAGACATTCTAACAAAAAGTTCTAACCCCTCTACCCTTGACTATAGTGACTTTTTATTTTCTAAAATTCTAAAGGGACTTAAGCAAGGCAACTAACAAGACTTTTAGTAGTTTGGTAAAAATGCCAATTTGAAAAAATCAGAATTCTAAAGGCAATTTAAGAGTTCTGTTGTGTGATCAGGTGGTAACCAAGTAGTCCAACAAATGCAAGTTGTATATCCCACCGCTGATCCACCAATGTAAGAAACTGGCTCTATATATACTACACCAAAATGAGGTATAGTGTGTATAGGGTCCAGGTGACTCCAGAGGTAGGCAGAGGTTAAAGTTAGATAGAACCTTACTCTCTAATAGTGGTAGCTTGGTCGAGCAGTAAGGCAGTATCAGAGGACAGTGTTAAGCATTTGATGTATACACTCAGTCAGCAAATGAATTCACACACTCAAGAACTGAACTCTAAGCCAATTGTTTTTGTATAAAAAATATACTGTTGTTTATTTTAGAACCAAGCAAGCCTGGCACAGGTAAGCATGAAATACTTTGTAGTAATAAGTTACTGAATGTCGAACAGTTTGGAAATTGTACTTTGTTTGGTTTACAGGGGAGCAGTAGTATGCAACACTTAGCAAATGCAGTACATTGGAATGAATAGGCTTTTTCAGTAAATTGCAGGTAAGTTACTTTTACGTTACTTTTTCTAACTCAGTGCTGGATGCCTGGATTCAGCACTGGGACATTTCCTGGAAACAGGTGAGTAAATGCGTTTTTGTTATTCGTGCGATTTTTAAAGAATATTTTCCCATTTCAAAACTCCACACCTAGAAACTTTTTGGAGCAGTACATTGAAATGAATGGGCTGTTTCAACAAATTGCAGGTAAGTTACTTTTACGTTACTTTTTCTAACTCAGTGCTGGATGCCTAGATTCAGCACTGGGACATGTCCTGCAAACAGGTAAGAAAACACGTTTTGGTTAATTGTACGATTTTGAAAGAATATCTTTAATTTTCAAAACTCCCCACTTAGTCATTTTTTCGAAGAAAAATTGTCAATGTTATCCTATGGAGGACAAACAGGTTATCGGTTTGCAGGTAAGTAGACGACTGTGGGAGTTAAGGTTCTGGGGTTAGTCCAAGGGTTCCCTCAGGGTCAGTGATGCACTGTTGTTGCACCCTCAGCGGCACTAGGATTGGCCGGGTGCAGAGTGTTGAGTGTTGAGGCCCAATGTTATCCTATGGAGGATAGGGGGTCTCCGGTTGGTGGTTGCTGGCAAGCAGGCCACTGGGTTGTGGGAGCAAAGCTCCTAGGGTTTAGGTCAGGGCAAATGGGGAAACAAGTAGGCACAAAAGGTGCACCCTCAGCGGCACTGGGGCGGCCGGGTGCAGAGTGCTGTTTCGACGTCGAACGCCCTGTCGTTTTCTATGGAGAGCCTCCGGTTTGAAGAAGCACTGCAGGCTCGGGGACGAGGACCTTCTGGGTGCGACCACCACTTCGAGGGGTAAGTTGGGATGTCTTGGGTTGGTTAGGCACCGTTGGTTTGGGCACACAAGGCCGCAGGCCACTGGGTTGTGGGAGCAAAGCTCCTAGGGTTTAGGTCAGGGCAAATGGGGAAACAAGTAGGCACAAAAGGTGCACCCTCAGCGGCACTGGGGCGGCCGGGTGCAGAGTGCTGTTTCGACGTCGAACGCCCTGTCGTTTTCTATGGAGAGCCTCCGGTTTGAAGAAGCACTGCAGGCTCGGGGACGAGGACCTTCTGGGTGCGACCACCACTTCGAGGGGTAAGTTGGGATGTCTTGGGTTGGTTAGGCACCGTTGGTTTGGGCACACAAGGCCGTGGGGCGTCGGGTGCACGGGGTGCCTTTTAGGGTCGGATTTTCTTACCCGCTCTGGTCACGGTAGAGGGGGGCCTCTGGATTGAGGCTGCAGGCGTCGTCTAGAGGCTTGAGGCAGGTCAGGAGTCGCCGGATCTCTGGTCAGGATCGCCGGGGTGACCTTCTCGTGGTGTTTTTCGACTCGAGCTCGGGCTGTGTTCGGCGGGTGCAGAGTGGGCTGGATTCGCGGTGTCCGGCCGGAGCCAGAAGCTGCAGTTTAAACACGACCGGTGTTCACGAGAGAAACAGTCTTGGAAGTGAAGGCAGGCAGGTCCTCCGGGGTTTGTGAGGTTGCTGGCTGCTGGACATGCCGGGATTTCGCAGGAGCAGGTTCGAGGGGAGACAGGCCTGTAGGGCTGGGGCCAAGTCAGTGGGCGTCGTCCTCTTGTTAGCGCTGCACGGCTCTTCGTCCTTCTTCTTCTTTTCTTCTTGTTGGTAGGCTGGATCTGAGGAAGTAAGGTTCAGGGTGCCCCATAAATACTAGATTTAGGGCGTTACAGGTAGGTAAAGGGCAGGGACCAATGGATCCCTTCCCTGGGGTGGGTACACCCCTATTCTGCCACTCTCCAGTGGGAGGGGGCAGGAGCCTGTCCCTGGTTGGCTGGGTCCCCCCATCTTCAAGATGGCGGGGACTCGAGGTTGTGCTTCACCTCGCCTCCCCCACCGGAGGGGTGGAGTTGGCAGAGGTGGGCACACCTCCCTTCCTCACTTGTTTTTCCCGCCGGTTCTCCCGCCCAAAGTGGGGGGTAGAACCAGTGGGGACCAGTTGCTGAAAGCAGCAAATGGTCTGGAGAGGCTCACAAAGGCAGCATGCCTTTGAAGCTTCTCCTTCGTGAACCCTGCCCATCCTGGGGGAGGAGGCTTAGCACCTCGTCCCAGGATGTGCATTGTTTCAGGCCCCCGAGAGCAGCAGGCTCTCGACCCAGGGGTCCAGAAACATGTCTGGCGGTGGCAGCCTAAGCAGCCACTCAGTCAGGTCACTAGAAGTTGTTCGAGTTTCAGGGGGCATCTCTAAGATGCCCTCTGGTGTGCATTTTACATTAAATCCCACACTGGCATCCGTGTGGGTTTAATGTGCTGAGAAGTTTGATACCAAACTTCCCAGTCTTCAGTGTAGCCATCATGGTGCTGTGGAGTTCGTAATGACAAACTCCCAGCACCATATACTCTTAATGGCAGCACTGCACTTACAGTGCCCAGGAATGGACTTGGGCACTGTAGGGGTACAGGGCTCATGCACCTGTACCCTCACCACTGGCATAGTGCACCCAGCTAGAGGGGTGACTGATGTATGCCAGGGCAGTGGTTTGTGGGCATGGCACACAGGGATGTGTGTGCCATGTCGACTCTTCACTTTGTTCTGCACCAAGACACGCAGCCTGCAAAGGCAGTGTGTGAGTGTCAGGGTACAGGACCTCTAAGGGTGGCATAATAAGTGCTGCAGCCCTTAGAGGCCTTCTCTGGTCACAGTGCCCTGGGTACCTGTGGTACCATTTACCAGGGTCTGACATGTGGCCAGAGATGCCAATTGGGTTTAGGCTTCAATGCAGTTTTAGGGAAGGAACATAGGCCCTCGGCACCTGATTAGCAGGAGCCCAGGGCACACTCAGTCAAAGAACATCAGCAATTCAGCAAAAAGTGGGGGCATACCATGCAGAAAGAGGGCACTTTCTCACACGTGTGGGCCAAGAAGGGTTGCACGGTGCAGAAAAGGACTATTTCTCATTGGATCGTCGTTTGTATCAAAATCTGCTAAGCTCTGGCCAAAAAGCAGCCTCCTGAAGGCTTGAGGGCTCATTCTACCAGAGTTAAGGCCATTGCCACATAGTCCCAGTCCACGACATTTGTCAGGCAGCAACGTGGGCATCTCTGTACAAGTTCACCAAGCACTACTTCCTGGACAGTCAAGTCTGAAGGGACGGCCTTTTTGGCCGCCCTGTCCTGCAAGACTTCCTGGTCTTGCAGGACAGGGCGTCCCTCCTCCATGGATGGTATTGCTTGGGCATCTATTCAAAGGTAACGAATCTGCGGCTAGATGTCTCTATAAGATGGACAAGTTACTTACCTTCGGTAACGCCTTACCTGGTAGAGACATGATCTAGCCCCAGATTCCCTACCGACCCACCCACCTAGCTTCCCCGCACTACAGACAGGTTTTTAGGGTCAGGGCTGTTCCCTTTCAGGGCCCTAGTTGTTCAGAAACACACCAATGTCAGTGCGCTTCATAGCTCCGCTGTCCTGGCGTGAAATGTCGTGCAAAGTAACTGACTTCAGTGTGCCGAGGTGGCGCCTATGTAGGTGATGCGGACATCACTTCCGGTGCAGACGATGTCACGTGGAGCCGATCGGCACCTACCGGTGTGCAAGGGTATTGCTCGGAGAAAAATCTTCTGGATCCAGTCTGACGCCTGGGAAATTCAAAGGTAAGGAATCTGCAGCTAGATCATGTTTCTACCAGATAAGACGTTACCGAAGTATTGTCCTTTTGTCCTATCCTGTAATTCTCAAGACCATTGTATATTTCTCTTTGTAGGTCCTCCGAGCTACGTACCTGCTACAGCTTTTCTTCAGAATGCTGGGCAAGCTCATTTGATTAGTCAGTGTGAACAGCTTGAGGGGGAAGTAGGTGCTCTTCTTCAGCAAAGACGCTCAGTGTTACGAGGATGCCTTGAACACTTACATAATTATGCAACAGTGGCTCTACAGTACCCAAAGACTGTGTTTCAGAAACATCGTACTGAGCAGTGGAAAACCTGGATGGAAGAACTGATTTGCGACATGACTATGGATCATTGTCAGGAACTGTACAGAAAGTAAGTTAACAAATATAAGCAGTGACTGTGGAAGGTAGCCTGTTCTAAACCATACCTTCTTCATATGGGGTAGTTTCTCTGCAAGTAAGCCACACTTTAGTTGAAAGGTACAAACCGGTTAGAATATTACTTTATAAAGCAATCAATTTCAGGGGGCTTCACAATTCTTTCTAGTAAAATCTTGACCCTAGTGTTACGTGAACTAGTATTTTCTTATTCATTTCATTTTTCCTCCAGGGTACAGTTCCAAAACAAATTCTACAAATTACCTCTTGTTAGTGATTCCACACCTAAAGAAAGGCACAATGGCGGAACAAAACCTACATAGAAGTGCTTTGGTTCAGCTTTCCGCATCTGTTGGTCTATTCAGTTGTCATTCACCCACTCTGCATGCAGAATAGGCCTGTGGGTTAGCCCGCTTAATCCATTGCTTGCCTTGTAATGAGAGTAACAACGCTTCACCTAATCATAAGTGAACTTTAATTACAATGGGGTCACCCTGTGTTCCTCAGAACTTTGGGTTAATTGGTTACACAGTCTGGTTCTGTTGGAAGTCCTTTAAGAACAATTACTAATTTCAAGGCAAGTGGTTTAACAATCCCCTTAAAAAAAAGTAATTGGATTATTGGGGCAATTAACTGCAGCTCACCAGACATACCAGTGTATGGAGCTGCTTAAATAATTATCACAAGTCCCACGTTGTTTACCACACTGTCCTGATAAAGACCCTAATTGATGTATATACATGCATTGTGAACAGATCGAATCATTGCCGAATTTTGTATTTTAGCCTGCAACATAAGACCCATTTGGGCAATAAAGTAAAAGTGGATCAACCTTACAAGCTCATTTTGAGAGATTTGATTTAGAATTGTATGGCCAGGCCACATAAAAACTGCAAAGAACTGTCTATTCATTTTTTATTGTATATTTACACATTCCTTGATGCACTGCCCAAGCATTTTTTGTCACTTGTCACCATATAGAATAAGATTGTGGATTGATACTGTCTCACAACAATATATACTCGTTTAATACAAACAAAGTGATTAAGACGTTTGTTTTTTAATATTTTCTTAATGATTAAACTGAGTATTGTAAAGGGATTGTTTAAACTGCTAACCTTGATTTCCTAAAGGGCATCTGACAGAAAACACAGCTTGTGTAACATATTCATAAGTGAATAACCACCTAAAAAGAAGTGCACTTAAATGCCAAAGCTGTTGGCACAATACTTTTCTTTGCCATTGCTTTTTTTCATTTCATCCCATTTCCCCTTTTTTTAGGTCTCGCCTACGCAGCGCGCATGCGCTGCATAGGAGGGGACCTTTTGGAATCAATCCGCTTTTTTGCCCAAAAACGTGCACGCTTTGCATTGCTTTCAATTGCAACGCGTGCACGTTTGGCGTTTCCCTTGCGGGAGCGAGCTTTGGCGACATCGGTTTGTAATTATCTTGCAAACAGATGGTGCCCCTGCTCGCTCCCGCAAGGGAAACAGGCGCAGGCGCGCAGGGGCCATATGTTATTTCGCGGCCGCAGCTCTTGTGTTTCAGCGCTTGTTTTTTTTACTTTTAATGTGAGCGTGTCCCCGCTTCACGAAAGGCGCTTGTTAGGACAAGGGGCGAGTCTCCAGCTTCACACTCTCTCCACGAGCGCCGATGCCCCAGGCCTCCCTGTTGCTATCTTCGCCCGCTGCCCCACACTAGACCGTACCTCCTCCAAGCTTTCCCAGCTCAGCGTGCCTGCTTTGCTCTGTTGTGGACTCCAAGGCTGTTCGTGTTGTGGAATGAGGTTACAAACCTCCTCTCCAGTCACACCGCACGCCCGGGGGTCTATTTAAATGCCAGGTCCCCCAATCTTATTTGAACTGTCATCACCAGTGGCCCCCGGCCATCCCGCACCCCCACCGGGCCTTTCGTCACACTCACCCGCTGGGTTCGGGGTAGTCCTGCGGCCGCCTCATTTCTATGGGCCGAGGGCCCGGCCTCTGCATCTCTCCCTCCTGCCAGGGAGCCACGCCCCGGCCGCCGTATCGCAGGCCGAGGGCACTCCGGCCGCCCCCCCGAGCTCGCACCGCACCCCCTCTCGAACTTCGGAGTCCCGTCCCAAGCCTCTCGCTCGCTTTGCATTCAGGGAATTGCAGATTTGCTTCTCTCATTTTAAATCCAAAGCTTTGAACGCACACAAAAGAACAGTCTTGGGCGAGCTAAGCCTGACATGGGGAACTACGGAGCTCTGGAGGTGCGCGCTACAGTGACATCAAGGACTAAATATATATATATATATGTGTGTGTGCCAGTGACCCTGTGTCATGTATGACAGTCAGTCCTGACTTTTCAGCAACTATCACTTTGCTGTGATTTTTGGAACAAACTCTTAATACTAAATATAAAAACCACAGGTCCCAGAATGCATGTCGGTTTGAAAGCGCAAGCTGGCTGGTGGTGTTACGGGTGGAACAAGTCACTTTCCAGCTTTGCATAATTTACATCTACAAAACGCACCGTAGGTTTGACGCCAGAAAGCTAACAGAAGGGATAAACAAGTGTGTGTGCGTGGGAGGGTGGTTCTGGTTGGGAGGGTGTTTCGTATTCCTCTGAGTGAGTGCTTGCGGGGTGAAGTCAGCCAGAACACTTGTAGTTTTACACTCTGGTGATTTCTTCCAGCAGACTGAAGCTGTTTAGTGACAGGCTACATGGCCTGCAGTCCTTTTGTTTTTGGGACAGGGTTTTGTTTTGCCTTTGTCCGGGGGGTGGGCACGGCTCCCCCTGTTGCCCCCACCCCTCCTAGAGTTCTTTAAGCCTGAGAGCACACAGGTCAATCTTTGTGAGCCCTGATGGTGTTGAGGGAGTTCTGCTGACAGGAGAGGAAAGGTAAATCCACATTTGTGCCTCAGTTGAATCAGCCACCAAGCCCTCGCCTGACGCCTCCCTTGTCACGGACTCTCACTGGGCCCTCCCATTGTTGTTTTCAATCACCCCCATCATCCTGTCCTTTTCAATTTCCCCCCACCCTCCCGTCGTTGTTTGCTGACCTCTCACCTCCCCCAACCACCATGTCATAAGAAGGGAAAAAACATTGGCAAAGCTTGGCTATGCGTTTATTAATTTCTTTATTCTTATACCCGTTTTGTGTAAACAATTAACATGTTTGGAAGTTCTTCCACAAATATTTTCTTCACATATTTATTTATATGTTCTAGTAAAATTGTTATGTAAGTATCCAAGACGATCGTATGTGCAATGTTTACCTACCCCACTTTAAAAGCACAACACAATCACAGGATTGTTGTAGATGTGGGAGAGCTAACTTGATCCCAATAGCTACAGCATAAGCCGAGCCTGGAAAGCATCGCTGTGTAACACACTAATCCCTAGGAATGCGTTATGGCATTTTTTATGTTAATTTTTTTTTTATACAGTCGCTCAGTTATACATAATATCTTAATTTTGCAGCGTGAATCTTTCTGGATTCACTAGCTGTGCATTATTCCGCCATCTCGTGGTTGGGTCCGGATTCGTAGTCTTTAATTTGTTTTTGTGTTTTTTTTTTTTTTTTTTTTTTTTTTTGTTTGTTGGCCCAGGTGGGCGGCGACGCCCCACCATTTGGTGTCTTCGGTGACGTCGTCGCGCTTCCTGCGGAAGCTCCCACCCTTGGTAGCCATCTTCAGATTCTTTTTTCCGCCGTGGGGTCTGGATCGTTGCCGAGAAGTTCCAGAAACTTTGGACGAAGAATCTCAAAGTCGAATATCACCTCAGAGGATCGTTTCCCGAGACACCGGACGACGACACAAGTAAACCGGAGACAACAAGAAGGACGACGAGGTAGAAGGTCCACGACCGAAATCTCGACGCCTACAGAGAATGCGCTCACAGGGGCTCCCTGAGAGCGGTTATGGACAAGACACCGTTTAAGTTTTGCCAGAACTGTCACCACAAGTACGCCCAGAAGGACCAGCACCCAGTCTGTAACCTCTGCTTGCCGCTCGAACACATCAGTGAAGACTGCAACGCGTGTTCGGCGTTCACCCCGAAGACCCTCCGGGTAAGAGAGAGACAGAGAAGGGCGAACTACAACATGCAGGGCCAGGGACCAGCCCCATCGCTCCGAGACCTGGGCCTCTCGAGCGGAGAGGAAGACAACATCGCAGAGGGACCGGAGGACTGCTCTGTCGTCGAGGTCCATAAGAAAACGTCGAAGGAGGTAAGGGACTCGTCGACCCCAAGGCACCCAAGCGACGCTCGAAAGAGTGAAGCCAGAACCCCGAGCGACACTCTTAGAAGTGTAGAAAAGTCCTCAAAGGGAGCGTTGCCGCCGAAACCCTCGACGAAAGCAACAGCATCCAAGGACAAGCAACCGAGCGGATCCTTCGAAAAGGACTCCCAATCGGCGAAAGCCTCCGAAAAAACAAAGGCGTCGAAGGTCACCTCCGAAAAGGAAGCCTCGACACCGAGAAAGGAAGGCCCGGCGTCATCTTCGACGACCGCGACCACAAAGAGAGGCGCTGCACCACTCGACGCCGAAAAGGCCCACGAGATGGCGAAAAAGAAGAGCAGGCTCGAGGCAGAGATGGCGAGCATCCTGCAACGTAAAAAAGACTTCGACGAGAAGATGAAGCAATACGCTATTCCATCGAAGCCAGCGCACGAGGCACTTGAGGAGTTCGACGCCGAATACATCGAGCCCCCGAGAACACCCGAACCGCTCGAAGACCAAGACGAAGAAGACTATGACTTCGAAGCCGAAGGCGAAGAAGAGATGCAGTCTTACGGGGACTCGGCGCCCTCGGAGGCACAAGACTTGGACTGGCAAGACCTCGACGCAGAGTCACCAGAAGAGGGGGTAGACTCTTACCCCTCGAGGCCTTCGCCGCCAGACGACATCGGAGTCTACAATGGAGTCGTCCAGAAGGCTGCAAAGACATATGGGGTCGAAATGCAGGAGGAAAAGACAAAAGCAGGTTTCCTCTTCGAAACCCTGCTCACTCAACAAACAAAGAGCCAATTCCTACCCATGTTGCCCGGCGTCCTGGACCAGGGAAGGGGGAGGCCTTCAGAGAACCTGCAGTCTGCAAGGCGGTTACACCTAGAAGCGAAAAGAAATATAAGCATTCCACAAAAGACCCTGCGTACATCCAAGGGTCAGTGCCAGCAGACTCCATTATCGCAGCAACGGCCAGGAAAAGGGCCGGTGTGCCCACCAACACAGGCCCACCTCCAGACAAGGAGAGCAAGCGAATAGACCTCACAGGACGAAAGGTGGAGAGGAACGCAGCCATACACTGGCGCATCGCCAACTCCAACGCCCTTATCAGCAGGCATGCATACCAGCATTGGGCTGAAATGAGCCAGCTCATTACACACCTGCCAGAAGAATACCAACAAAGGGCTAATTACCTAGCGGAGGAGGGCAAGGCTATCGCGAACACTTGCCTAAAGTCAGCCTTGGACGCAGCAGAGAACTCCAGCAGGCAAATGATGAAAGGGGTGACTGAAAGGAGACACGCATGGCTCAGGATCTCGGGCTTCAAGCCGGAGGTACAGAGTAACATCCTCAACACACCTTTCGACGGGGAGAAACTGTTTGGAGCACCGGTCGACGACAAGTTGGCGCAACTAAAAAAGGACAACGAAACTGCGAGGTCCATGGGAGCACTGCAGTTCAGGGGGATGAGAAGAGGAAACCCCTCAAGGCGGCCCAGTGGTAGAGGGGGCAATGCACCCACCACTTCACACCAGTCCCCCCAGCAAGGATACCAGGGGAACAACCAGGGCCAAAGCCAACGGACAACCGCAGCAAAATTGGCAGTACCAACCCAGAGGACGGTCCTTTCGAGGGCGCGGTTACGGACGGGGACAGGCCCGAAGAGGGGGACAGCAGCCCACCTCAAAGTGACTCCACAAACAAACCAAACCCTCCCCTATTAACACCAAGGGAGAGGAGAAGTCAACAAAAGGACAAAATAAGAAACACACACAGCCAAAAAATAACCACCGAGCATACAACCCCAGTTGGGGGCAGAATAGGAAAGTTCCTCACACAATGGAGGAAGATTACCACGGACAAGTGGATTCTGAACATCATACAGCACGGATACTGCATAGAACTCCAAAAACACCCCCCAGGCAAAAAACCAAGACACCGGGCAATTCCCGCAAGGGAGCTCGCCCTCCTACGTCTAGAAGCAGAGGAGCTGCTACAAAAAGAGCAATAGAACCAGTTCCAATAAACGAAAGGAACAAGGGAGTATACTCAACGTACTTCCTAGTGCCAAAGGTAGACGAGACACTAAGACCAATACTGGACCTCAGATTCCTGAACAAGTTCATAAAAACTCAAAAATTCAAAATGACTTCACTTCAGGAAGTAATACCCCAAATCCAACAAGGGGATTACATGGCGACCATAGACTTGAAAGATGCATATCTGCACATACCCGTCAAACACAAACGTCTACTAAGATTCGTGATAGGCCACAATCACTACCAGTTCACAGTGCTAGCCTTCGGACTAAAGTCCGCACCAAGGGTGTTCACAAAATGCCTAGCAGCAGCTGCAGCGCACCTTCGGAGGAAGGGCATACATGTATACCCCTACCTCGACGACTGGCTTGTGAAAGCAGGATCATACAGACACTGCAAGGATCACATCAATCAAGTCATACAAACACTGTCCAGACTAGGTTTCTCAATACATTGGGAGAAATCGTCAACAAAACCGCAGCAGATCAAAATATTCTTAGGGGCACAAATAGACAGCACACAGTCCAAGGTGTTCCCCAGCGACAAGAGAACCATAACGCTCCTGAGGGAAACACGTCATTACCGCAAGGGGCAAGTTCTGACAGTGAGGACGGTGAGCAGAATAATGGGGATGATGGCATCGTGCATCCACCTAGTCCCACATATCAGGCTGCACATGAGACCGTTCCAAGAATGGATACAGCAGCAGTGGTCACAAGCGACAGGGAGTTGGGAAGATCTAGTGGTTGTCACACACGCAGTGCAGCAAGAAATAGCGTGGTGGAAGGAAGAGAACATATTACAGGGGAAGCCATTCACACAGCCAACTCCAACAGTGACCATCACAACAGACGCCTCACAGCAGGGCTGGGGCGCGCACATGCACAGACTCCGCGTCAGGGGGCTGTGGTCACAACAAGATGCAGTGAAACACATCAACTACCTAGAACTAAAAACTGTGTTCCTAGCCTTAAAAGCCTTTCAAAAGCAGCTTTACGGACAGAAAGTGCTGATACAAACAGACAACACAACCACCATGTTCTACATCAACAAACAAGGTGGTACACAGTCAGCACCGCTATCAAGCCTAGCACAGGAAATTTGGAGATGGGCCATCCCTCTAAGGATAGACCTACTGGCAATACACCTCCCAGGAATAGACAATGTAGAGGCAGACCGACTCAGCAGACAGACGTCGGCATCCCACGAATGGGAGCTCAACCAACAGGAGGTGCAGCGGCTGTTCCAAAAGTGGGGTACACCACGGATAGACCTGTTTGCAACACTCCAGAATGCAAAATGCCAACATTACGCATCCAGACAACCGGACCAAAGGTCCCTAGGGAATGCGCTATGGATAAGTTGGTCGAACGAATTTGCATACGCTTTTCCCCCGATACCACTGTTACACAAGGTACTCTGCAAATGCAGGAGCAGCAGCATGACACTCATACTGGTGGCACCTCAGTGGGCCAGACAATCATGGTTCTCACAAATAATGGAAATGGCGCAGGAACCAGCACACAGGTTCAGCAGAAGGAAAGACCTCCTGACAATGCAAGACGGAAAAGTGCTCCACCCAGAACCAGAGAGCCTCAGCCTAGCAGCATGGCTCCTGAGGACCTAGAATTCGCACACCTCAAGCTACCACCAAGCACCATGGCAGTTCTCAGAGAAGCAAGGAGACCCACTACAAGAAAATGTTACATTGCAAAGTGGAAAAGGTTCTCGCAATGGTGCATTAAAGAGGGACTGCAACGAAAGGTCACAAAAGAATCAACGGTACTACAATACTTAACGCACCTACTATACAGCGGGCTGAGTTACTCGTCACTAAGGGTTCACTTAGCAGCCATAGTGGCCTACACCAGGGGAGAAGCGGGGAAAAGCTTCTTCACCTCCCAGGTGATCAAAAGATCCCTGGAAGGGGTTAAAAGAATAGCCCCCCCTAAAAGAATGCCAGCCCCAAGCTGGAACCTCAACACTGTGCTAACACAGTTGATGAAACCACCATTTGGAGAAGTGTGGCTCACTGGTTAGAGCGGCAGACCCTAATGCAGAGATCTGGCCCGGGACCAGGGTTCAATTCCCGCCTCGGTGGGTCTTGGGCTCAATTTCCTCGGACCTGATAATTCTCGCCTCGGTGCCTATTCTAATCATGGGTCCCACTCTGCAACTCTGGGCAATAGCTTGCTTAATCTCCACAACGGCCCCAACAGCGCTGGGATGCCTGGCTTCACCCTGGGGGTGCCCAGGAGTGGACATTTCACAGGGAAAAGCCAGGAAGGGTTCCACAGCGGTATGCGTACAGCGCCTGGACACCCCTTTGGGGGTATGGGTGCGCTTTACAAGTACAAATTTCATTTCATTTCATTTGAGCCCATACACAAGATCACACTGCACATGCTCACACTAAAAACGGCATTCTTAGTGGCTATCACGTCACTGCGAAGGGTCAGTGAACTGCAGGCTCTTACACTACAAGAGCCCTACTTGCAAATACACAAGGACAGAATTGTCTTGAGAACAGACCCACACTTCCTGCCAAAGGTGGTGTCGCGGTTCCATATTAACCAGACAATACAGATACCAAGTTTCTTCCAGAAACCATCAACGTCCACAGAAAAGGCGCTACACACGCTGGACGCCAGAAGGGCAGTGATGCACTACATAGAAAGGACGAAGGAATGCAGGAAAACAAAACAACTCTTTGTTTCCTTCGCAAGCAGTTTCCTGGGACGGCCAGTAACAAAAAATACCATAGCACGATGGATTGCACAGGCAATACAACTCTGCCACAAGCAGGCAGGACAGGAATTAGAGGGAGCCGCCCAGGCTCACTCAACAAGGAAGAAGGGAGCAACGGTTGCGTTCCTAGCGAACACACCTATACAAGACATTTGCCAAGCGGCAACATGGTCTTCCGTGCACACGTTCACCAAACACTACTGTGTGGATATCCAGATGAACAAAGAGGCACAAGTAGGACAGAAGGTCTTACAGCACATTTTCAGCAACCAATGCTCATCTTCCACCCAACCACCGCAATAACAAAACCGCTACAAAGTCTATGCACAGCATAGTGAATCCAGAAAGATTCACGCTGCAAAACGAATAGTTTCTTACCTGTCGGTGTAGTTTTGCAGCTTGAAGACTTTCTGGATTCACTAGCTATCCCACCCGCCTCCGCCAGGAAGATAACATAGGAGGTTAAGGGTACAACTAGACTACATACAGAATTTAGAGGGATCAAAAGGAAAATTGAAGGATAAAAGAGAAAGACATAGACGACAAAAACTGTAAGAGGAAAAGAAAAAAGAATCCGAAGATGGCTACCAAGGGTGGGAGCTTCCGCAGGAAGCGCGACGACGTCACCGAAGACACCAAATGGTGGGGCGTCGCCGCCCACCTGGGCCAACAAACAAAAAAAACACAAAAACAAAGAAAAGACTACGAATCCGGACCCAACCACGAGATGGCGGAATAATGCACAGCTAGTGAATCCAGAAAGTCTTCAAGCTGCAAAACTACACCGACAGGTAAGAAACTATTCGTTATATCTATGGTAACAAAAATATTTATAACACTTATTATAAATTTATAACATACTGTACAGCAGCCACACTGCTCTACATCATCGCTTAAACACATTGGCAAAGCCAATAGCTCTCTCTAAACACTTATAAGGTCCCAAAGGCGAGACCTATTGGCTATGCCAATGCTTGTTTTTCTTGCATGTGTAAACTGTGTTCCTGATGGATACTTCCAACCGAAGATTCCTCACCTTCTCAATGCTCTGATGTACTAGACTGGATCCGGAAATCTTTAAAGGAGTTGCTCCTATATGCTACCAGATGGCGCTCTCACAGACTACCTCAAGGAGCTGCATGTAGGCATCACCTCTGTGCCCTAAAGTTCATTTCTTTTTGTGCCCTTCGGGGATCTGCAGCTCCACTATGAATTGTGTCAGTCTACTGACGCATGCCTGACTGCAAAACTACAGTGCGCCAGGGAAGAAAATAAGTCTCCTCCCAAGCCAATAGGTTTTTAGCTGGCCATGACTCGAAGCTGTGCAACAAGTGTGCTCTGATGCACCTGAAGGCGATCAGAGTGCAGGAAGCCAAGTTATATGTTGCAGAACAGAAGAAGAGGTCATACTTGAAGCAGCAGCCCATCTCTAAGTCATAAGGCTGCTTCTGTTCCTGATTGCAGAGCCGCTCTTGCACCAAATGACTGTCCCGATGGAAGTCCTTGTGTATGTCAAAGTCCAAAGCATGCCATAAGCTCAAGAAAGTCCATCAGAATTTTTCTTACTCTCTTCACTCAGTGAGAAACCATGTATTTGGCCCGCTAAGGGCACATTCTCTCCAGCATCCCCTCTAAAGGCCCTTAATTCCAAATCCATCCATAGGCTGGGCCTACACGCCCAAATTCCCTGGACCATCATTAACCCTACAACAGACTGGGCCCTTTAAAGGTGGTCAAGCTGCATATATTTAGAGCAATTCTGTCTCCCTCTGGAAAGCCTTTAGGCCCCATGGAGGCCCAAGGGGTCATCAGTCGCACTTCTGCCAGGTGGCCCTTCCCTGGTGCTGACTGACCCCACTGGGCCTCCTTCCAGATCCCTACCAGCACCGGTCTGTAACTTTATTCTGTCCCTAGGGTCCACTGTGATCCCCACTATAGCAGCGCCTTAACCGAATCCAGTCCCATTGCCGATCTCTGACCCGGAACAAGTATTGGCCCACACCAGACCCAAGTTGCTCTACAAAATCCCCAATGCGTAGAGAACTGCTATAGGAGGCGAACCCCACCACCTTCCACAATGCCAGTACTGTAAAAGGCTGAAGGCTGTGTTTGGCTCAGATTCAGATACAGTATAAAAGCTTCAGAATCGGTCACCTTGACAATAAGGAGGAGGAAAAGAGTACCCTCCCACCCTACTCATTACACTGATGCTGAGCTATACATACACCTCCAAAACGCATGGGGGTTGGATATCTCTCCAGCAAATAAACTTGAGTACCCACCAGGCCCACCCACTGACGAGAGTGCGCCCTTCGCTGCCATGGTCCTTGACTGACTCCCTATTCAGAACCTTTATTACACTTCAGTGAGGTTCGCAGGAACACTGACAACATGGGTGAAGCTGTGCTTGGCTTACTCGGTCAGTCGACCTCTAACCACGGGACACAGGCCACCTCTTGATAATCAAGACTTTTTAACCCAACGCCAGATTCCGGAAAGTCCTGTGATACAAGCGTCAACAAGCAAAGTGAACCCAAATAATTTGCCTTCTGAACGACAGAATCCTTTCCTTTAAAATATTCCCCAGGCGTCAGACTGGATCAGAAAACCTTTTTGCAATGCTCCTTGGTGTTGCTAGGTGGCAATCCGCAGCTCCTCACTGATTCCGTACTACTCTAGAAATAATGGAGCAAAGCCGTATATAAGCGCCAACCTTGCACACTGATATCTGAAAGAAAGTTAGTTATAGATTCCTTACCTTAGAATTACCCTCAGGCGTCAGACTGGATCCGGAAAGTTTTTCGTCAGCAGTACCCCTGCGCATCGGAAGGTGGCGTCGGTCGACTCCGCGTCCGTCGTTGGCGTCGTGGTCGCCAGGATGACGTCACAGAATATACCTAGACGCCGCCCTCGCGCCTGATGTCAGTTCTTTCGCTTTCTGCGCCAGCAAGCGCAGATCCTGGAAGAGCGGTACCCCCAGTCATTTTTTGACTGAGTTTTTTTGCTCCACGACCCCAAGTCGTGCTCCGAATGCCGAACCATGGCCCCGAAGTCTTTGCGGGAGCGGTCCCGAAAGCTCCTCGAGGCCCGGCAGTCGGCTCCGCGTCGCGCAAGGTCCCGGTCGCGTGGGAGGTCGAGGGACCGATCAAGGAGTCATCATCATTCCTCTTTGACGAAGTCTTAGCACTCTGGGTCGGGTAAGTTGAAGCATAAGAAGAAGTCGAAGAAGCGTCGTCGCTCTTCGACTTCCCCTCGGCCGACGTGACGCAGGGTGCGGGTGGTGCCACTCCCGCGGCTCCGCGTGCAGAGCCTTCAGGGTCGACTCTGGCCTTCCCACCCTTTCCAGGACCGGCAGCGACCCCTGCCCAGCTTCGTCAGTTTTACAAAGCCATGCGCGCTATATTTGGGCAGTCCGACTCTGCCGGTGCGCCCTCTGGCCCCGCAGACTCGGCTGGGGGCCCTATGCCTTGGACGCCGGTCGACCTTGTGACACCTCCACCGGCGCCGACTCCACCGGCAACACATCTGCAGACGACGCCGGCTGGACCTCCAGCCGACGTCGATCCCGGCTTCCCCCTCCATGGGGAAACTGAGTCGGACCGGAGTCGGCCGACGCCGGACCCGACGTCGACGGGTACTTTTGTGCCTACTTTCCACCCTGGCCATTTTCAGCCAGTTTGGCAGCCAGAGGAGTGTGAGGAAGACTGGGAGGGGTCTGAGGACCCTCTCACTGCACAGATAGAATATGACCAGGACTGGAGAGAGGACCTGGGGGATGCCAGTGGTTTGGATACCTTGCCAGACCTTGGCATGTTGTCTCCTCCTACCGTGGCTATGGAGGAAGGAGCGTCTTACACAGTGGTGTTGCGTAGGGCGGCCAAGGCTCTCAACCTCGAGCTTCCTACGGTGGCAGTCAGGACTAACCTCCTGACAGAGGTGCTTCAGCCGGCAGCGAGCTCTTCGGAGCCCCTGCTGCCGTTTAATGAGGCCCTAACAGACATCCTTTTGGGCACCTGGTCAAGGCCCACCACAGAGGCTCCTGTGGATAGGATGGTTGCCCGGCTCCGGGCGACCCCACTTTCCTCTCCCAACATCCCTCCCCCCAGAGCTTGGTCGTCCAAGCCTCAACATCCCAAGGCGCATTCCCTACCGCACCACCGGACAGGGAATCCAAGAAGCGGGATCAACTTGGGAAGAAGTTGTTTTCTTCCTCCAGTTTAGGGCTACGGTCGGTGAACACCGCATGCCTCTTGGGCCGTTATTCCCACTCCGTGTGGGATGCAGTTGCGCAGGTGCTGCCTCAGTGCCCGGAGGTGGCCCGGGCTGTGCTCTCCCGTGCTGTTGCCGAGGGGAGAGACGCAGCAAAGTTCGCCATATGTTGTGGATTGGACACTGCCGACTCACTGGGTAGGACTCTTTCAACGTCAGTGGTGCTTCGCTGCCACGCCTGGTTTAGGACGACTGGCTTTTCAGGGGATGTCTAGAACACCTTGATGGACATGCCCTTCGATGGCCGTTGCCTGTTCGGCGACAAAGCAGACAGTGCGCTAGAGCGCCTCAAGGACTCTCAGGCTACGGCCAAGTCCTTGGGCCTCTCCACCATGCGCCCTGCATGGTCTGCTTTTCGCGCCTTTCGTGGTCACGGAAGGGGTGCCCCAACGCGTTCATTCCAGAGCCACAGGCCAGCGCAAGCTGTTCCACCTCAGCGTGACCGAGGACGTGGGAACCAACGACGTGGTTCTGGGGGCCAGCGGGCAGGCCAATCCACCTCCACCCCCTCTGCCGCAGCCTCCAAACCCTCCTAGTCCGACCTTTCAGGCCCATCACACGCCAGTGGGCGGCAGGATTCGCCATCACCTCCCCCACTGGCGCACCATCACGTCGGACAGGTGGGTTTTGCAATTAGTCCGAAGGTGCTACTCCCTCCCCTTCGAGACTATCCCTCCAGCCATGCCACCCCAGTACCATCGCATGTCGGAGGATCATCTGACCCTTCTCCAACAGGAAGTTACGGCACTCTTGGCAAAGGGTGCCATCGAGCGCATTCCTGTCCCAGAAGTAGGTTGTGGTTGCTATTCCCACTACTTTCTGGTGCCCAAGATGGACAAGGGCCTGCATCCTATCTTGGATCTCAGGGACGTCAACCGCTTCCTCCGGAAGGAGAAGTTCAAAATGTTGACCCTGGCTCAGGACTTGTCTGCCCTCGACCCTGGAGACTGGATGGTAGCGTTGGACTTGCAGGACGCTTATTTCCACATCCCTGTCCTGCCAGCCCACCGGCGTTCCCTGCGGTTCACGGTAGGCCACGAGCATTTTCAGTTTACCGTGCTCCCCTTTGGCCTTACCAGCTCCCCTCGGGTGTTCACGAAAGTGATGGCGGTGGTCGCAGCTCAACTGCGCAGATCAGGGGTTCCAGTCTTCCCCTATCTCGACGACTGGTTGTTGAAGGCGACCTCGTCCCAGGCAGTCGTCTCCCACCTCCAGACTACGGCCGACCTCCTGCATTCGCTGGGGTTCTCCACCAACGTGCCGAAGTCACACCTGACTCCCTCTCAGAAGCTCCTCTTCATCGGAGCGGCTCTGGACACGACGCTGTTTCGGGTCTATCCTCCTGAACAGCGAGTCCGGGATATTCGGGCTATGTTTCCGATCTTTCAGCCTCTATCCCGGGTTTCGGTCAGAATGACCCTGAGGCTGCTGGGCCTCATGGCCTCCTGCATCCTGCTGGTGGATCATGCCAGGTGGCATATGTGGGCTCTGCAGTGGGACCTGAAGTTCCAGTGGGCACAGCATCAGGGGAATCTGTCCGATTGCGTCCAGATCTCGGAGGGCATTGCTCAACAACTGCAGTGGTGGCTCACGAACCAGGATTGGCTCAATGGCAGATCCCTCTCTCTCCCCCAACCAGAGTTTACAGTGGTGACGGATGCACCCCTTCTGGGGTGGGCAGCCACATGGGAGAGGCGGAGATCAGAGGGCTCTGGTCTCCGGCGGAGACCGGGCTCCACATCAACCTTCTGGAGCTTTGGGCGATTCGTCTTGCACTAAAGGCATTCCTTCCCTCTGTCTGGGGAAGAGTAGTGCAGGTGTTCACGGACAACACCACCGCCATGTGGTACTGCAACAAACAGGGCGTGGTGGGTTCGTGGACCCTATGTCAAGAGGATCTCCGCCTTTGGACATGGCTGGAACATCAGGGCATATCCCTGGTGGTTCAACACGTGGCAGGTTCACTGAACGCCAGGGCGGACAAACTCAGCCGCAGGTGCATGATGGATCACGAATGGCGTCTTCACTCGGAGGTGGTGCAAGGTCTCTTTCAGCAGTGGGGAGTGCCTTGGTTAGATCTATTCGCCACCGAAGAGAACGCGCAATATCAGAAATTCTGCGCGTTGGAATTTCCAAGGCGGCACTCGTTAGGCGACGTTTTTCGTCGTGAGTGGAGTTGCGGTCTTCTATACGCCTTTCCGCCTATACCACTTCTGCCCAGAGTGCGGAAGAAGATCAAGCGTGACCGGGCCCAAGTCATTCTTGTGGCTCCGCATTGGGCACGAAGAGTCTGGTATCTCGAGCTGCTACACATGGCCATCGATCCTCCGATCAGACTGCCTCTTCGGGAGGATCTTCTGTCGCAGCAGCAGGGGACGGTCCTCCACCCAAACCTGTCCATTCTCCACCTCCTTGCGTGGAGATTGAGCAGCGGCAGTTGACGGCTTTTGACCTGCCTCCCGAAGTCTGTGAAGTTATCTTGGCAGCCAGGCGTCCCTCCACCAAGACGGTATACGCCTGCAGATGGAACAAATTTGTGGCATGGTGCACAGCAAAGGCTGTGGATCCCCTTTCTGCCCCTCTTTCTGAGGTTCTCTTGTTCCTCCTTTCTTTGGCCCAGCAGGACTCTGGGCACTCTTAAGTGCTAACTCTCGGCCATTTCAGCCTTTCTTAGGCTTCCTGATCAGCCTTCTCTTTTCAAGTCCCCTGTTGTAAATCGCTTCCTTAAGGGCATTACTCATCTTTTTCCTCCTGTTTCCTTCGTAATGCCTCAGTGGGACTTGAACTTGGTTCTTACTTACCTTATGTGCTCTCCCTTTGAGCCGCTTCATAACTGTCCTCTCAGACTTCTTACTCTAAAGACTGCTTTTCTGGTTGCCATCACATCTGCTCGCAGGGTGAGTGAGCTCCAAGCTCAAAACCTCCTTTTCTGGCTGTTCATCCGGACAAGGTCGTCCTCAGAACCAGACCTTCCTTTCTTCCCAAGGTGGTTACTACTTTTCACATTGGTCAAACCATCACCTTGCCCTCCTTTTTTCTGCCTCCGCATACTTTTAAGGCGGAAGAGAGGCTCCACCGTCTGGATCCAAAACGTGCGCTTTCCTTTTATTTGGATCACACCAAGCAATTCTGGGTGGATGACCAGCTCTTAGTTGGCTACGTGGGCGCCAAAAAAGGTTGGGCCGTGCACAAACGGACCATCTCAAGGTGGGTCGTTTTGTGCATAAAAGCTTGCTACTCTTTGGCAAAGAAGGAGCCTCCAGTGGAACTGCGCGCCCTTTCCACCAGGGCGACGGCAGCTACCACTGCTTTTGGCCGGGGAGTTCCCCTCAATGACATCTGTCAGGCAGCTACGTGGGCATCTCTCTACACATGTTCACAAAACACTACTGCCTGGACGGCTTCTTTGGCTGGTCTGTTCTCTAGGACTTTCTGGTGTGAACTTAGTTTGCAGACCCACCTCCGGGGTTGGTATTGCTGGGGTATCTATTCTAAGGTAAGGAATGTAGGAAAGTAGGATCTGCTTCTTATGGTTACCCCCACTTTTTGCTTGATGTTACACTGTTTTGACTAGTCTGACTGGGATCCTGCTAATCAGGTCCCCAGTCTATCTGCTTTCTCCTTTAAATTGTTATGCATGTACTTTGGTACACTCCAGATTGGATACTGGGGTACCCTTATAAGTCCATAGTATATGGTACCCATGTACCCAGGGCATAGGTACCCCAGAGGCCTCCCATGGGCTGAAGCATGGATTATGCCACAGCAGCCTGTGTAAGATGGTGCTTGCACCACTTACTTTAGATATAGGTTCACTATATCTATAGGTCACTACACTTAAAACTTATAAGTCACCCCTATAGCAGGCCTTAACAATCCTGAAGGCAGGGTGCTGGGTTTTACGTGAGAGGGTGCCCCTGCATGAGCAGAGCCCCTCTGCAGCCTTCGGAGACCATTCTCCCAGGTTGTCTGTGACTCAGCCGGATATATAGGTAGAGGTGCATTATAACCTCGCGGTAAATGCTATCTCGAAAACGGCTGCATAGAAACATATCGTGTTTGGTATCAAACACCTTGAAATCATACCTCCACATCGGTAACCGGTGTGGGAGGTATAATTCCACCCTTCTGAAGCGAGCTTCGTGGGGTCACTGGTCTATCCGGTGCCAGCCTTCTCGACCTGGTCAGCACAAAATGGATGCTGCCGACCAGAGACACATTTCTGCCCTCCTGCTGCTGAGCCAAGCTCGAGCAGAGGAAGGCAGCACAATAGGCATCCTGTCACAGGGAGGTGTAACCACCTCCCAGACAGGATTTAGTGTATTGGGGCTGGGTGGGTGCACTCTGAGAGTGTCTGAAAGTCTGCACCTGGGGCACATTTGGTGTCCCTGTGCATAGTCAAGCACAAAACCAGTTCTGGGAGCCGTTGGCTCCTGCTCTGGCGCGAAACTGGACAAAGGACATGGGTGTAACCACCCCTCTGTCCTGACCCTCCCCTAGGAGGGTCCCTTGAATCTGTCCAACGCTCTCCCGTGGGTACAAAAGGGCTTACCTGACTGTAGCTCCTTAGATTTCACTTGGACAAGATTCTACAAGAAGAAACCACTGATCTTCGACCGTCTGGACACTCTGGACTTCGCTGGACTACGACTGGGCCCGGCTTCGTCTCCCTCTCCGTCTAAAGCTTTGTCAGTGCCCTTGCTCCATACAGGCTCCGTGCAGGACCTGCGGTGCACTAAGGACAACTGAAGAATCTCCCTTTGGGTGAAGGAGTCACTCCCCTGCATTCGCAGGCACCGTAACGCAACTGACCGGTCTGCTGATCCTGAGCTCCTGCGGACTCCGAAGGCTCCAGCAACACAGGAGGTGGGTTCCGAAGTTCCTTGAGGTCAAGCTGCCCTCTCACCGAGTTTGAGACCAGTATCCCTCGTGGGGACCGTATAACCCGAACCCTTGTGCACCGCGCACATTTGCAAGTGCATATGCTTGTTGGCGATTCCCGAGCTTGTGCTTTGGACTCCGTGTAGTCCTGACCCAGAGCAGTATTTCCACCAAAGAACTCCGGCCTCCTCGCAGCGAGTGCTCCGTGGGCTGGTACTTTGTGACTTGCTCGAGGTCCCCTCGCGACTCCTGGTCATTCGGCCTGTGGGTCCTCCTGAGGGTCATCTTGAATTCTCTTGGGCTTTCCTGGTTGCTCCAGACGTGCCCTGACTCTCCATTGCTTGGGGAGTCCCCAGGACCTTGCTGGTCCTCACCGCAACCTGCTTGACCTTCCTGCGTGGGTTGCTTTTGCCAAGGCTTGTTGGTGCTCCAGCCGGACACCGACCCCATAGCACTCGACATCCTTCGGGGACAGCTCGCATCTGGGTCCTGGTCGTCGTGGCTGCAGAGTCAAGCATCCCTTCTTCGCACCTGAAGCACCCGACATCGGTGGGCATTCGGCTCCCGAGCCCCTGGTCACCCTGAAGTGACCCAGACTCTGTCCTCTCTGCTTTCAGGTTCCTTTCTTCAAGAATCCAGCCTTGGATTCCACCGGACCCTTTTCACCTTCACGGCAGCAGCTCTTCTTCGCAGCCCTCCATTGGCAATGGCGGCGGTTTCCGACACCACTCCAGGCCTATGCACCCGGCTCCTCTGGGATAGGTAACTCGGGTACTACGGTATCCATGGGTGGGGTGGCTCTCCAACCTCCTAAGGTCCAAAGGGTTTCCTCGAAGTCCTCCTAGACGGTCCTTAAACTGTGAAATTGCAACCGCGACTTCTCCTTAGAATTGTACGGAGCCCGCGGTCGTGTTAGCACACTGCACCCGTCCTCCGTGGGGTCCCTATGTACTCACTTTGGGTTGTTCCTTGGGGTCCCAACGATTATACGTGCTCCAGACCTTATCTTGACCCGAGTCGTGGTTGTTATACCACTATTTTAGTATATGGTTTGGTCTCCCCCTGGAGCCCACTGTGTATTGTGCTACTTACAACTGTTCTCTTGATCTCGTATTGTGTGCTTTGTGTTCTATCCTCGGGTAGAGGATACTAGAGTGTTATATTAATAAATACATATTTTTATATAACTACTGTGTGGTTCTCCTTTCATTTAGTTAATGCAGGAGGTGCTATTCTGGTAAAAACAAGCTGCTTTACATTCCTTCAAAATTAAGCCTGAAGGCTGCTCTCCACAGCTACCACTAGGATAGCTTTCTAAAGGTTATCTTTGACCTCATACATCATAAGGGTTGTTTGGACTGGTGCAAGGTGCCCACTTTAATAAGTGGACAGCATATACCAGGCCAACTTCTCTAAGGAATCTATAACTAATTGTCTCTTTCAGATGAACAAGTTACTTACCTTCGGTAATGATATATCTGTAAGAGACATAGATTAGTTATAGATTCCTTACCGCCCCACCCATCCTCCCCATTCTGCGAACTGACTTCTAGGGTCAGGGAATCCTTTTCAGGGCCCTAGTTTTGTGCAACTGTGGTCAGTGTCTTGCATGGCTCTGCGCTTCTGGCGTGGAATGTCGTGTAAAGAACTGACGTCAGCGCGCAAGGGCGGCGTCTAAGTAGCTACTGCGACGTCATCCCGGTGACCACGACGCCAACGACGAACGCGGAGTCCACGCAGGGGTACTGCTGACTAACAAATTCTCCGGATCCAGTCTGACGCCTGGGGGTAATTCTAAGGTACGGAATCAATAACTAATCTATGTCTCTTACAGATATATCGTTACCGAAGGTAAGTAACTTGTTCTTCTGAACAATTTCTGGTATTGTATGTTGATTTGTTGATTGTATGTTCCTATCAGTAGTTCTATTGCTGTACATCATGGCAAATAAGGAAGTGTGCCTGACAGCCAAACGTGATTCACCCCCTCACTGGTGCACAGGCCTGGGGCTTTTTCAAGGCTCGAGTTCAGTTTTCTCAAAAAATACATTTTATTTCAGGGTGTTAACAATGACGGCGTACTTAGTAGGTCTGACTTTGTAGAATAATTAGTTCAATGTTGAACAAAAGGCATGTCCACAAGGATGAATTTAGTTCCTTCAGGAAATATGTAGTGAATAAGATGGGCGGCACCACTGGTTCCGTCAACAAAGACCCCAGGGATCTTCTCCATCTTGTTGATAGGACACAATTGGCATTGGCCAGGATGATGATGGCCCTTTGAGCCCTGCCTGACAGAATCTCAGGAGAAATCATGTTACCCAAATCTTTGGCCTCCGTCTAATGGAGGACCTCCATCACAGCCCTGCACTGTACAGAATTTTATCCTGGCATGGCCCCCACAAGTCGGACTTTCTTCACGTCATTGACTATCATGATCAGGAATGTCGCCAACCTGGCATGGATTTGTAGGATGAGGCCCATCTTACCTTCCACGAAGTGTCATGGCCATTATGTCCTCCACTTCCCTGGGACCTCTTTATCCAGCTGCTTTCTCAGCCTGCTGGCATA
This sequence comes from Calotriton arnoldi, assembly GCA_963921515.1. Classification (NCBI taxonomy): domain Eukaryota; kingdom Metazoa; phylum Chordata; class Amphibia; order Caudata; family Salamandridae; genus Calotriton; species Calotriton arnoldi. The sequence goes on from CAWUFW010001608.1 coordinate 1,893,100, forward strand.
TACTGGGTGAACTTCTTCAAGAGAGCTTACCCAGGGGGGCGTGGCCAAGATGGCGACCGAGTAGGATGTGCCTGCTCGTCGCTCCGACCCTTGGCCCGGGCCCTGCCTGCATAGCATTGACCAGCGGACCCTGCAACGTGCCATCGGACCCTGTCTGGTTCCGGGTCCAGCTGCAGTGCCTCTCACCTTGATCCGGTGTGCTCCTGGCTCCGGTGTTCAGCGCTGCGCCCAGCCGTACGGACATTGCGGCCTTCATCGCGGACAAGCGACGCAGTGCGGGGAGTGTCTGTCCCTGTTGCAACGCTTTCCGGAGGCCCCATGAGTGACGGTGCCAGCAGCTGCGGGGGAACGGAGCGGCCCTGACGTCCGGCGCCGGCGGCAGACTTGAGGTGAGGGCCTCCGGACCGGGTGGCGGGGGCGAGAGAGCGGCGGAGGCCTGGTGGGCCGCCGACAACGCACACCGGCCTGCGCGGGTGGGCCTGGCAGCGGCGACTTCCCCTGAGCGCTCGAACGGCGCGAAGCCCTCAGGCTGGTGGTGGACCAGGGGCCGCCTGCACCGTGACTGGGCCTAGAAGCCCGTGGGGAGTGCTGCACGGTGTAGACCCCGCGCCTGGCCTCGGGAGGCTGCCCTGATCACGTGGGGCACCTGCCCTCCGGCGCTGAGAGCTGTGGCCTGCATGCAGCTCGGAAGGAGGACCTGCTGCAGGAGGAGAGCGCGCTGAGCCCTGGAGTTGTGAAGGAGTGAGAGGAGTTGAGAGAGTCGCTGCTGGTGCGCTACGAAGCACCTCTACCTACTGCCACACCGAGGGCCCCGGAGGTGAGAGTGTGCTTGTGCAGGCGCAGCCCTGATTCTATGGGGGCTGCCCCCCCCCCTGGGAGGCGATCTGACTGCTAGTGCTGGGGGGCCATGAGACGCACGCTGCAAGAGTGGGGGACCCTTCCGGAGGAGTGGCGACGCATCGGGCCCGCTGAACTACAGCACAGTGGGGGGCCCCTACCCACCTGTCCCGGCTTTATCCTGCTGCTCCTGGGTCGGGGGCCACCGCAGAGGAGAGGCGCCGCAACGGCCGTTCCCCCTGAGAGAGACGGGCAGAGGTGCACTGCAGAGAGGGGGCTGCCAAACGTGCCGAGTGCCAGACTGGTGGCTTTGTCGCCGCTGTGGGACCCATCCTGACGCCGGATCTGTCCCCTGAGGAATAACTCCGGGCTCCCAAGAGTCCTTCAGCATTGGGGGCGGAGAGCTCTCTTTGACGGAGAGGCCCTGCAAGCCCTGGGGAGTACCCCCACTGAACACCCCGCCGCTTCCTCACAGCCGGCGCACGGTAGCACCTGGGCTAAAATGGCAGCGAACAAATCCCGAAAGGATAGATCAGTACGGGACCTTTTGCTCAAGACAGTGGCTGGGGGCCCTGAGGCGTCGACGCAGGGCACCGAGGCGGCGCGGCAGGGCGCGAAGGACCCGGAGGGGCCAGTCACGCGCAGTGTTCTGGAGTCTCTTCGCGAACCTCACGAAAGAGTTCCACACTATGAAGAAGGACCTGACAACGGAGATTCGTGAGGTGCGCAGAGATATGAACTCGGTGGGGGAGAGGGTCGATGAGCTAGAGAACCAAACAACGGCCCGAGATGAGGAGGTGTCCCAGCTGCAGCAAGAGGTCCTGCGACTCCGGGACCAGCACCTAGACTTACAGGCCCACGCGGAGGACCTCGAGATCCACTCCAGGCGGAACAGCATAAGGATTCGAGCAGTGCCACAGGGGACGGAAGACCAGGACATCGAGGCCTTTGTCATGGATCTGTTCCGCCACATCCTAGGAGGTCCTCCCGACCAAGAGATTCGACTCGACCGGACACACCGAGTAGGGCTCAGGAGATCAGCGACTGCCCCCCCTCCCGACATTCTAACGTGTGTCCACGACTTCAAACTTAAGGAACGCATCTTACGGGAGACACGGGCCAACCATCCAATCGAATTCCGCTCCTGCAGACCTCTCCTCTTCCAGGATCTGGCATCCTCCACCTTGCAAAAGCGACGGGAATTCCGTCCAGCTACTACGTTCTTGCGATCCAAGGACATCTCCTACTCGTGGGGCCACCCGTTCCGCCTTATTTTCAAATGGGAGGCCAGGCTGCGCCAAGTCCGTTCCTTTAAGGAGGTTGCATCGATCCTTCATCTCCCGGAGGACGACCACACGCCCTCGGAGTGAGCCTCCCCCGCGGGGCGCTGATCCCACACGGTGGCAGAGAGTCGGGGGCTCCCCTCTGGGGTCGCGCCCAGATCCGGAGACCAGTGCCAAGGAGCGCACAGCTGTCCTACAATCCCTCACAGACGACTTGAACACTACAGGCTGATGTACCTGTGCAGAGGTACCGCTGTTTGCAATCTAATGGGGTCGTTCTTTTGATTTCCCTGGCGGGACCCCGGGTGGGGGAGGCGGTGAGCTCCTGCTGTCCGTCTTACGCCTTTCCACAGGGCAAGTTGCCCGGGACATTTGTGGACTCCGCAAGTACATGTTTCCAGTTGTTTACTCTTTGTTGTGGGTCTTTCAACCTTCTCCTCTTCCTCCTACTTCTGCGGTGCTAACGATACTCTTCACCTCCCCGTCCCTTGTGCCTTTGCATGTATGGGAGCATTTTTCTGTAGCGCACACCGGGGCTATCTGTGATGGTTACTGATATTAATATTGTGTCCCTTAACGTTAAGGGGCTGAACCATCCTACTAAGCGGCGGGCTGTTCTGTCTTATCTCGAGCAGTCAGAAGCCCATATCTGCCTACTCCAAGAAACGCACCTCCTGTCCACCGACACGCATAGGTTGAGGTCCCGGGCATTTCCCTACCAATGGTTTTCCTCCAACACCTCCAAAACAGCGGGGGTGGCGATCCTGGTTTCTACTAAATTCCCGGGCCACGTTTGGTGCAAACAAGCCGAGATCAGGGGGAGGCTCCTGGCACATGCAGTTACCCTAGGTCAGCACACGTTCACAATTGCCACAGTGTACGTCCCCAACGGTGGGCAGGAGGGCTTTATTCGGGGGGTCGTTCATGAACTAACTAGTCTCCCTGACAAGACAGTGCTGATAGGGGGAGACTTCAATTTGGTACTGGATGGTGCGATTGACCGGTCGGAGCAACGCTGGGGACAGACGGGGGCCCTTTCTAACGACAGGGGGCAGTTACTGGCAGAAGCGGGCCTGACTGATGCCTGGAGAGTGCGACACCCGGGGTCACGAGAATACACCTTCTACTCCCATCCCCATAAGACATATGCCAGAGTTGATTACGTCCTCACCTCTGACTCCCTGACGCAACAGACTCGAGATGTGGAGATTCTTCCCTGCCCCTTATCCGACCATTCGGCAATGAGGATATCCCTGTCCCTACATCGCAGGCGGCCCACTCGCCGATTCTGGCGCCTCCGTGAGACCATGCTACAGCGCCCCTCTGTCATAAAGCAAATTCAGACTTGTGTGACTGATTACCTGGCCCTCAACGACTCCCCGGATATCTCCGCGACGACCTTATGGGAGGCATTGAAATCAGTGGTCCGGGGGGAATTTATTGGCATTGCGGCAGCTGACAACAAAGACAGGAGAGAGAAAAGGGAGCGCCTAATGAAGGAAGTGGCTGAGTTGGAAAGTATTCACCAAAGAACTGGGGCGCCTTGAGTCTGGAAATTACTTAAGGCAGCCAGGGCTCAATTAGCAGGACTGGATGTGGACCGGGCCGAGTACGCGGCCCACCGCCTGAAGCACGCCTTCTATGTGGGGGTTGACAGATGTGGGTGCCTTCTCGCAAATCGCCTCCGGGCCCAGCGGCAAGCGTCGCGGGTCACCACGATTCGGGACCAGCAAGGCGGCGACCAGGACACTGACCCAGAGATTGTAGAGGAGTTTCGGCAATTTTACGAGACTCTATGCGGCTCAATCCCTGCCGGAGGGTGCTCCAGCTTGCTACCTCCAGGGAGTCGCCACGGCCAAATTGTTACCACAGCATGCGGACGAGCTAGAGGCCCCTATCCAGTTGGAGGAGGTCATTTCTGCCATCCCCGGTTGAAGCTCAATAAGTCACCTGGACCGGATGGGTTCTCCTCCATTTTTTATAAAAAGGTCTGCGCCGAGCTCGCCCCACTACTGGTGCGGGTTTTTAACTTGGTTGGGTCCACATCGACCTCCTCCTTCCCGCCCTCCATGCTTGAAGCACTGATAAGTGATCCCTAAACCTGGCAAGGATCCGCGGCTTTGTGGCTCCTACCGGCCTATATCCTTGCTCAATGTCGATCTTAAAATATTTACTGGTATACTGGCGACTAGACTCTCGCGTCACCTCCCGGGGTTGATTGAGCCAGATCAGTCCGGGTTTGTTCCGGGACGTCAGTGCTCCGATAATACCAAACGGCTCCTTCATCTGGTGGACAGGTCGGAACGCTTCCCAGCGGAACGAATGATTCTTTCCGTCGACGCCGAGAAGGCGTTCGATAGGGTCCACTGGCCATATCTTCGGGCGACCCTGGCTCACTTTGGTCTCCCAAGCCGGTTCATTGACTGGGTGTTTGGCAGCTACGCTCATCCCACGGCTATAGTGCAGGTGAATGGCATGGCCTCCGCCGCCTTTCCTATCCGCAGGGGAACAAGGCAGGGGTGCCCGTTGTCGCCGCTCCTATTTGCCCTTTATATGGAGCCCCAGGCTCAACGAGTTCGAGATGACCCCGGCATTGGAGGGGCGCGCTTCGGGGGGTCGGAACATAAGCTCTGTTTATACGCAGACGACGTTGTGGCTATGCTTGAGCGTCCCCGGGAATCCTTACCAGCTTTCCTGGACGAGCTGGACAGGTTTGCTCTCGCGTCGGGATTCAAAATCAATGTGCACAAGTCACAAGCCCTGGATCTCTCCCTGGGGCCGGATCGCTGGGTCTGCTGCAACGCTCCTACCCGATCCAGTGGGCCGGTGAGTCCATTCCGTACCTGGGCTTACAAATCGCCGCTTCTATCAATATCACCAGAACGATGAACTATACGGCAATTTTGCGTCAAACTTGTGCGTCCCTTAGGAAATGGCGACCACATTCTCTATCATGGCTGGGCTGTATAGCGGCCGTGAAAATGGTGATATTGCCCCATATCCTCTACCTGTTTCACACGCTCCCCTTAGAGCCACCAACCGGGGTTATTCGGTCGTTGCAACGAGACATAGAACGATTCATCTGGCGGGACCAGAGGGCTCGATTGTGTCGGGCGCTTACTTATAGAGATCCGGAAGAGGGGGGTTTGGGAGTCCCTGACCTTCTAGCTTATTGGCGGGCGGCTCAACTGAGAGCGTTGGTGGAGTGGTCCCGCCCAGAATCTGAGAAACATTGGTTATTCATGGACAGGTCCCTTGCTGGCAGCCTTTATGAAGGGTCCCCTTTCTAGCGCGCGCGGGGCGGCCTCGCAATTTGTACCTCTCCGAGGTGACTCGCCCCATTCTATCGGCATGGGACAAGACTGCGATTCCTAGAGGGCTCACAATGCTCCCATCCCCAATCACGCCCATAGTACAAAATCCTGATTTCACACCTGGTCTCGACACTAAGGGGTTTCGCTGCTGGACCATAGAGGGATGCCGCTCCATAGGCCATCTCTTCAACCTCTCGGGACCCCGCCCCTTTGCGGACCTCCGCAAAGAGCATGACATTCCCGAATCGGAGCGCTACCGCTATTTGCAAATCAGGCACTAGGCTCTCCATAGTGATGTGCGGGGAGGCGCGGAGTGACATCTTACCTCGTTTGAAAAGTGGCTGCTCACACGACACAATGATGCCCACTTGACGTCGGACTTATACAAATTCACTAGGGACACTCCTGACACTGAGAAGACTCCTGGCCAGTTACGATGGGAGGGGGAGCTGGGTAGAACCCTGACACATAAAGAATGGTCTGATAATTACTATAGGGCCCGGCGTTCAGCGCACAATGTGGCTTCTGTGGAGACGGCTACTAAACTGGCCACTTACTGGTACCTCACCCCGGTGAGACTCCATAGAGGTAATCCCTCCCGAAGCCCGCTGTGCTGGCGAGCATGCGGCGCATTAGGCACCCTTACCCACCTACTGTGGGAGTGCCCTTCCTTAGGGGCCTATTGGCAGCAGATCCTTGACGACGTTGACTCCCACTTTGATACCCAGATACCCAGAATCCCGGTGTATGTTATCCTGGGCCTTCCTAATGTCCTTACCTTTCCCCTCAAATCTCGGAGGGGTAAGCAAGTGGCTCTCGCTCTAGGAGCGGCAGTGCAGAATGTTCTGACCCACTGGGGTACTCCGACTGTCCCCACCCGCTTAGGATGGCTTCATAGGCTATGGGCCATTTTGGGTATGGAAAAGATTTCTCTCTCCTTGACGCACCCAGGGGCCTCCTTTCATGATTTGTGGGCGCCTTTCCTCTCGCTACTAACAGAATTCACGGAGCTTACCTGCCCCCAAATACCTGCGATTGGCAGATCCCCCTAGCTCGACAGCCCATGACACCTCCTCTACTTAGCCCACTTTACCTGGTTCCTGTTCAGTTTGCTTTCCATGCTCTCTCTTACCATGAGGTGTTCTTTCTCGGGGAGGAGGAGGGGGGGAGGGTGGGGGGGTTGTTTCTTATTCCTATTCTGTTTTTGTTTGGCCGAATATAGCAACACAAACGCCGGGTTGCACCCCGATGATCATAGAGCACATTGGCTCGTTTGTTACCTTTTTCTGTGTCTAAAATCAATAAAAGAAATTTAAACAAAAAAGAGAGCTTACTCAAAGTTCCTAGGATGGAACAAGTCTTCAGTTTCCTGCATGTCTGAGCAAGGTGGTCCTCCACAGGTGGTTATCCTGTTTCTTTCTTGCCTTCACAAGGACACTCCAATCTGTACCCACCAGGCACTCTCGTCCCGAACCATCTGTGAAAGTATCCCTGCCACCCACCCTGACATGGCATGCAGGGGCATGTGCATAGGGTTGCATGATTTTGGGCAATTTTGTTGCTGTAAGCACCAGCTTTCTCCATCTCTCGAGCTTGAAGAGTAGAAGGTTCTCAGCCCACATGTGAGAGGAAAGCCTCCCTTAGTCTTTCAGAGGTATCCTTACTGGTTGAAGGGTCCTTTTACATTGCAGCCTTTGGTGGTTTAGAAATGATCTGAGGTACCGGGAGTACTGCAGTCCTAGGGACACAATTGTTTCCATCCTCCAGTCACTCAGGTTCTGGGTGGCTTGCAGCCACTGTTGGCGTTTACTTTCTCAGGGTCATTTAGTGCATCATGCACAGCCCTTTGAACAGATCGATTCAAGGCTTTCAAGAAGTCTTCCTCTAGGGGTAAAAAGGCAGGATTCTTGTCAAGCTCTTCCCAAGCTCTTCCTTATGCTCCTGGGCCATTATTTTGATGTCCCCAACCTGAAAGTGTCCTTTCTTTGTGGGAACTGGAACCGTGGGAGCTCAATGGAAAAACAAAGGACACTCCACCATTTTCAGCAGGACTCCTGCCCATGTTGTGATCCTATTCAACTCTTTCCCCAGGCCTCTGTATAACTTAAATCTGAAAGAGACACGTTAGTGACAGATTCCTTACCTTAGAATATCCCCAGGCGTCAGGCTGGATCCGGAAAGTTTTTGCGTAGCAGTACCCTTGCGCGTCGGTAGGCGGCGTCGTGCGGCTCCGCGTCCGTCGTCGGCGTCGTGATCGCCGGGATGACGTCGCGGGCAGTACTGAGACGCCGCCCCTGCGCGCTGACGTCAGTTCTTCTTTTTCCGCGCCAGCAAGCGCAGATCCGGGAAGAGCAGTGCCCTAGTCATTTTTGACTAACTTTTTTGGTGAATTTTTTCACTGTTTCTTTTCATATCGACTCCAAGGTGTCGTTAGGGATGCCCGGCTTTAAACGTTGCGACGCCTGTGCTCGGATGATGTCCATCACAGACCCGCATCTGGAGTGTCTCTTCTGCCTCGGGCGAGACCACGACACGAAGTCGTGTTCCGACTGCCGGTCCCTAAATCCGAAAGCTTTGCGAGAGCGGTCTCGAAAGCTCCTCGAGGCCCGGCAGTCGGCTCCGCGCCACACCAAGCCCCGGTCGCGTGAGAGGTCGAGGGGTCGGTCGCGGAGTCCTCGCCGGTCGTCGGGATCCAAGTCTTCGTCGTCCGGTAAGTCTAAACACAAGAAGTCCAAAAGCATCATCGCTCTAGGACTTCGCCTCGCCGGTCTCGCGACTCGGCTGAGGCCCCTCCCGGCACCGTCCCCGCCCCGCGGCCCCGGACATGCCTGTGGAGTCGCCCCCGCAATACCCGTCCTTCCCGGGTTCGGGGCGGATCCGGCCCAAGTACAGGAATTCCTGTCGGCCATGGCCCGCCTCTTCGGGCCTCAAGGTCCCTCCGGTGCGCCCGCGGGCCCTGATGGGGTTGCCCCGGCGTCGCCGACGACTCCGGTCCCGGCGTCGCTCGTGCCTCCAGCCTCGATCCCGGCTCCGGCCCCGGCCTCGATCCCGGCTCCGGTGGTACCGCAACCCCCATCGACGCCGGTCGACCTGACTCCGCCGGCGCCGATGTCTCCGGTGCCGTTCCTGACGCCGCCCGGGGCTCCGGGCGGCGTCGTCCCCATGTACTCTCCGGCTCCGGACATGGAGCCGGACCGACGACGCTCGACGCCGGTTCCGGCGCCGATGAGACCTTGGGTCCCAAATGTCCCTCCTCCTCCTTATTTTGAACCGGAGGAGGACCAGGAGGACTGGGAGGGGTCTGAGGACCCTCTGGCACAACAGTGTCAGTATGATGAGGACTGGGCAGAGGAACTAGGGGATGCCAGTGGTCTAGATACTTCCCCTGACACTGGCATGCTGTCTCCTCCCGTGGCTACGGAGGAGGGAGCCAATTTTGCAACGGTGTTGCGTAGGGCAGCGGGAGCCTTACATCTCCGACTCCCTACTGTGGCGGTCAAGACTAATCTCTTGACAGAAGTGCTTCAGCCAGCAGCCTCCTCCTTGGAGACTGTGCTGCCGTTCAACGATGCACTCACTGACGTTCTTTTGGGCGCCTGGTCCAAGCCCAACACAGGGGCTCCTGTGGATAGGAACGTGTCCCGACGCCATCGCCCAGCTCCGGGCGACCCCTTGTTTCTCTCTGTCCACCCCACTCCTGAGAGCTTGGTTGTCCAAGCCGCGGCTTCCCAAACCGCCTTCCCTACCGCCCCTCCGGATAGGGAATCCAAACGCCTGGATCAATTTGGGAAGAAGGGTTTTTCTTCCTCCAGTGCTGGCTTGCGGTCCATCAACACCGCTTGTCTTTTGGGCCGATATACCCACTCCTTGTGGGATTCGGTGGCGACTGTTTTGCCCCAGTGTTCTGAGGAGGTCCAGACACTGCTCACCCGCGCCATTGCGGAAGGTAGGCATGCGGCCAAATACACCATACGTTGTGGCCTTGATACCGCCGACTCGCTGGGCAGATCTATTGCAACGACGGTGGCGCTGCGTCGCCACGCCTGGCTGAGAACCACTGTTTTTCGGGTGATGTCCAGAATACACTCATGGACATGCCCTTTGATGGAGTCGGTCTTTTTGGTTCCAAAGCAGACCATGCGTTGGAGCGTTTTAAGGACTCACGGGCTACTGCCAAGTCCCTGGGCTTTCTGCTACACGCCCTCCGCTAACTTCTGCTTTTCGCCCCTATCGTGGCCACGGAAGGGGCGCCCAGTCACGTCAGCAGCCCAGCCACCGGCCCGCGCAGCAGGCGTCTTCGCGTGGCCGAGGACGTGGATACCGCCGTGGCGGTTCGGGCAACCAGCTTGCGGGTCAGGCCACCACCTCCAACCCGTCCGCGGCCTCCAAGCCCTCCTAGTCCCTCCTTTCAGGTGCACAGCACGCCAGTAGGGGGCAGGGTCCGCCATCACCTTCACCACTGGCGTCCCATCACCTCGGACAGGTGGGTCTTGGACATTGTCCGAAGGGGCTACTCCCTCCCTTCGAGACCACCCCCAGCCATGCCACCTCAATTCCACCGCATGTCAGGGGATCACTTGGTACTTCTGCAGAAGGAAGTCACGGCCCTCTTGGCCAAGAGGGCCATCGAGCATGTTCCGACCCCAGAAGTAGGACGTGGCCTCGAGCATTTTCAGTTCACCGTGCTCCCCTTTGGCCTTACCAGTGCCCCTCGGGTGTTCACGAAAGTGATGGCGGTGGTCGCAGCTCATCTGCGCCGGGCAGGGGTTTCAGTCTTCCCCTACCTCGGCGACTGGCTGCTGAAGGCGGGTTCGTCCCAGGCAGTCGTCTCCCACCTCCAGACTACGGCCGAACTCCTGCACTCGCTGGGGTTCTCCATCAATGTGCCGAAGTCGCATCTGATTCCTTCTCCACAGCTCCTTTTCATCGGAGCAGTTCTGGACACGACGCAGTTTCGGGCCTATCCTCCCGAACGGCGAGTCCGGGATATTCAGGCTATGATTCCGATCTTTCAGCCTTTATCCTGGGTTTCGGTACGGATAACCCTGAGGCTGCTGGGCCTCATGGCCTCCTGCATCCTGCTGGTCAATCATGCCAGATGGCATATGCGGGCTCTGCAGTGGGACCTGAAGTTCCAGTGGGCGCAGCACCAGGGCAACCTGTCCGATCACGTCCAGATCTCGGAGGGGACTGCACAACAGTTGCAGTGGTGGCTCTCGAACCGGCAATGGGTCATGGGCAGATCCCTCTCCCTTCCCCAGCCAGAGCACACAGTTGTGACGGACGCGTCCCTTCTGGGATGGGGCGGTCACATGGGAGAGGCGGAGATCAGAGGCCTCTGGTCTCCGGCGGAGTCCCGGCTCCATATCAACCTTCTGGAGCTCCGGGCGATCCGACTTGCACTCAAGGCATTCCTTCCCTCTGTCAAAGGGACGGTAGTGCAGGTGTTCACGGACAACACCACCGCCATGTGGTACTGCAACAAACAAGGCAGGGTGGGGTCGTGGACCCTCTTTCAGGAGGCTCTGCGTCTCTGGACATGGCTGGAACATCAGGGCATGTCCCTGGTGGTTCAACACCTGGCAGGTTCTCTGAACGCCAGGGCGGACGAACTCAGTCGCAGGTGCATGCTCGATCATGAATGGCGTCTTCACTCGGAGGTGGTGCAAGGTCTCTTTCAGCAGTGGGGAGAGCCTTGGTTAGATCTATTCGCCACCGAAGAGAACGCGCAATGTCATCAGTTCTGCGCGTTGGAATTTCCAAGGCGGCACTCGCTCGGCGAAGCTTTTCGTCGCGAGTGGAATTGCGGTCTGTTGTACGCCTTTCCGCCTATACCACTTCTGCCCAGAGTGCTGAAGAAGATCAGGCGCGATTGGGCCCCAAGTCATTCTTGTGGCTCCGGACTGGGCTCGAAGAGTATGGTATCCCGAGCTACTCAGTATGAGCATCGATCCTCCGATCAGACTGCCTCTTCGGGAGGATCTTCTGTCGCAGCAGCAGGGGACGGTCCTCCACCGAACCTGTCCAGCCTCCGCCTCTTTGCGTGGAGATTGAGCGGCGGCAGTTGATTTCTTTCGACTTGCCTCCTGAAGTTTGTGACGTTATTCTGGCAGCCAGGCGTCCCTCTACTAAAGTGGTATACGCCTGCAGGTGGAACAAATTTGTGGCATGGTGCACAGCAAAGGCTGTGGATCCCCTTTCTGCCCCTCTTTCTGAGGTCCTAGTGTTCCTTCTCTCTTTGGCCCGGCAGGGCTCTGCTCTGGGCACTATCAAGGGCTACCTTTCTGCAATTGCTGCCTTTCTCAGGCTACCTGATTAGCCCTCTCTCCAAGTCCCCTGTTGTAAATAGATTTCTCAAAGGCATTACACACCTTTTTCCTCCTATTCCTTTTGTGATGCCTCAGTGGGACTTGAATCTGGTTCTTACATACTTGATGTGCGCTCCCTTTGAGCCCCTTCACAACTGTCCTCTTCGTCTTTTGACATTAAAGACTGCCTTCCTGGTGGCCATCACCTCCGCTAGGCGGGTGAGTGAGCTCCAGGCTCTTTCTTGTAAGCCTCCTTTCCTTTCAGTCCATCCGGACAAGGTTGTGCTCAGGCCCCGTCCTTCCTTTTTGCCAAAAGTGGTTACGGCCTTTCACATTGGGCAGACTATTACCTTGCCCACCTTCTTTCCGCCTCCGCATCCTTCCAGAGAGGAAGAGAGGCTCCACCGTCTGGACCCAAAACGTGCGCTTTCATTTTATCTCAACCGCACACAGCAGTTCCGGGTGGATGACCAGCTCTTTGTTGGCTACGTTGGCACCAAGAAATGTCGGGCGGTACATAAGAGAACCATCTCCCGCTGGGTTGTCTTGTGTATCAAAGCCTGTTACTCTTTGGCTAAAAAAGAACCTCCGGTGGGGCTGCGTGCTCATTCCACCAGAGCTACTGCAGCCACTACTGCATTGGGACGTGGTGTCCCCCTGCAAAACATCTGTCAGGCAGCCACGTGGGCCTTGCTGCACACGTTTACCAAGCATTATTGCCTGGACAGCCAAGTCCGGAGAGACGGCTTCTTTGGCCGTTCTGTTCTCCGTGACTTTCTGGTGTGATCTTGGTTCGCAGACCCACCACCGGGGTTGGTATTGCTGGGGTATCTATTCTAAGGTAAGGAATCTATCACTATGTGTTTCTTTCAGATGAACAAGTTACTTACCTTCGGTAACAATATATCTGTAAGAAACATTAGTAGTGATAGATTCCTTACCTCCCCACCCATCCTCCCCGTTCTGCGAACTGATTTCTAGGGTTTAGGTCATCCCTTTCAGGTTGTATTGCAAGTGAAATGGTGGTATTGTTTATAGGGAAAAGACGCCCTGGGGTATATCCACTGTGTGTGTATCTATATCTCTTATATCTGTACGGTGCTAAAAGGTAGGGAGAACCACCCACCTCCCAAGATTCTGCGGCCCAAGCAGCAAGTCTAATATTTACACACTCCTTAGCACACGTAAAAGTTTTTTTCCGAAGTACAGTCAAATGACAGTAGTAACTCCGTTTTGTCAACAACAAATTACACGCATAAATAGATTAGTCATGAGGATTCGTCACAAAGACTCTTCACTTTTTATTCTCAAAGTGAAGCTTTCTCAAGTGTGATTTCTTCAGACAGATCGAGAGCCAACACGTGTTTCGTCGCTTCGGTTACATGTACACGCGACTTTTTCAAGGCTCAATCGTCTTCATAGTAATTTTGTCAGTGTGTGGTGATACTTCCGACCCACACAATCCTCCAGCGTGGGGAAATTGTTAAAAAGGGGTCCGTATAATATCCATCGCCCTCTAATACACTGTTTAGTGGAATTCTTCTAAAATTTCTCGGTCGGTATTGTTGTCCCCCACGCCGGCTTCCTCGAATACGAGGAGGAAGCCATGTGCTAAGGAGTGTGTAAATCATTCCTTTCAGGGCCCTAGTTTCAATGCACCAGTAGTCAGTATCTTGCATGGCTCTGCGTTCCTGGCACGGAAAGTCGTGTACAGAACTGACGTCATCTCGGCGACCACGATGCAAACGACGGACGCGGAGCCGCACGACGCCACCTACCGACGCGCAGGGGTACTACTGATGAAAACTTTCCGGATCCAGTCTGACGCCTGGGGATATTCTAAGGTAAGGAATCTATCACTACTAATGTTTCTTACAGATATATCGTTACCGAAGGAAAGTAACTTGTTCATCTGCCCCCAAAGGGGTCTCAATGTGGGCAGTGACAGCATTGCTCAGCTAATGCCAATGTGGGGAAACTTGCTGATTCCAGTGTTAAGGGGAGGCACAGGGAAAGATATGCGCTTTCCAGCAAACTCTGCACAGTCACCTCTGGCAAGCTTCCACAGCATTGTGCAGGAGCTCAAACAACAGAAAAAAGTTAAATTAAACTGCTTACGTTTTTTCTAGCAAATTACTAGATGCACATGTTCAGCATATATTTTATGCATGTGCAACCATACTAAATCTTTCATATGAAGGTGTATGATCCTATGGACTTGCGCTGTTTGGGGAAGGGTAATGGTTTGACCATGTATTATAAAGCATAAGATACTGTCAATCAGGGAATTGTGAAGCGCGCTATTCACCTGTGAGGGTCTCGAGGCGCTAGTGGGGGGGGGGAGCAGCTCCGGTCAGGTGAAGAGCCAGGTCTTGAGGGTCTTCTGAAGATGTGCAGAGGGGGTGCGAGTCTGATGTTGATTGGAAGCTCGTTTCAGGTCTTTGCTGCGATGTAGGAGAAGGCTCTTCCACCTGTTCTGGCTCTGCGGATGCGCGGGATTTTGGCGAGGGCGAAGTCGGCGAATCGGAGGTTTCTCTTGGGTGCGTTGTACAGTTGCATTTTTTTTTATATCTAACCGTCAAGTGGTAATTGTTTCCTCCATTGTGATTGTATACATTTTAAGATCGTAACGCAAATATTCGTAAGTTGAATTGGTAAAGAACTTAGTAAGGCTATATGAATTCATGAAAAAGGTAACATGGTTACACACCTTTATTAAGAAAAAAGGTATCTCATAGTAATTAGCAATTTGTTTTTCTTGTGTATCACATTTAATCAACAACTTCTAAACATTCCAAAACTATTTTTCTTATTTCTTCCACTGAATGGTAGGTTGAGGGAATACCTGTGATAATGCAGCTAAAACCACAACTAAGACTAGTTAGCCACTACAAATAAAAGTACCACAGAGTTTCGGTGAGAACGGTTGAAAATAAAGCACTGCGTAAAAATATATTTGTAGCATGTGTGGATTTAGATACACCTGCTCTGCATATTCCTGCGTCTAGTTTTAGACTCAGATGTTTGCAATTTGTTTTTGTTCAAAGTTCAGTATAGTCCTCACGAGGGGTAATAGGGCCTCCATTCAAGCCTTCACACTAATGCCGCTTACAGTTCCATCTGGGATGTGGCCTTGTTTGCCATAACATCTCTCTGGTTATTAGCCAGCTGCAATCACTCACCAAATAAGGGCAATTCATTCAGATTCACAAATATAGGGTTGTTCTCAGGACCCAAGTTCTTCCCAAAGTGGTTTCACCTTTTCACCTCAGTCAGACCATAGAGCTCCCGGGCTTCTTTCCGCAGCCAGATTCAGTAGCGGAAAAGGTTTTACAGACACTTGATGTCAAACAAGCTCTTATCTACTACATTGACAGGACCAAGCCTTTTCACAAGTCTAATCAGCTCTTTGTAGCCTTCTCAAAACCTTGCAAAGGCCATCCAATTTCTAAGGCAAATATACAAGGTGGATAGTCGGGTAAGTATTCAAACTTGCTACATGAAAGCTAAGACCATCTTACCTGTACCCCTCAACACCAGCATGGCGCATTCTACCCGTATGGAGCAACCATGGCTTTCTTGCAAACCATTCTGCTAGCTGGCATCTTCATATCAGCCAATTGGACAACTCAGCACACGTTTACCAACCACTATTGTGTGGACACACTTTCCTCATGTCATCTTTCACCTTTCCTTCGATACTCTGCTTGTTAATACCCATGATCAGACCCATGCACTCCAACAAAAATCATTACTAGGTGTAGGAAAGTGCCCCTTTTTGATATGGTCACCCCCACTTTTTGCCTGGTGTTTGATGCAATTTTGACTGAAGTGCGCTGGGTTCCTGCTAACCAGGTTCCCAGTGCCAGTGCTGTTTCCCTAAAACAAAGTAACTGTTCAATTGTACTCCAATTGGCTAGATCTTTAGCACCTCTGTAAGTCCCTTGTAAATGCTACCTCTAGTACCTAGGTCATGGGTACCAAAGAGGGTCCCTAAGGGCTGCAGTTTGTATTATGCCCCCCTATGGGACTCCCATACAAATTGCATGCAGCCTGCCATTGTAGACTGCGCGTCATGGTGCAAACCATGAATGAAAATACGACATGACACGCTCACTGTGTGCCATGCCAGAGTCACTGCAAGGAATATATGTAAGTCACCCCTTAAGTAGGCCTTGTAGCCATAAGGAAGGGTACATTATATTACATGTGAGAGCATATCTGCTTGAGCAAATGTGCCGCTGTGCTGTCTAGTCCATTTACTAGATGGTACAAGTGAACAGGGAAGCCATCTTGAGTATATGTACTGGGCACTGGTCATTACAGGTTCCCCAGCTACAAGATGGCTTCACTGAAACCTATGGTGTTTGGTATCAAACACCTTGTCTTAATAAATCCATATAATTGAAGCAAGATGGCGGCCGCTTGAGGCCGTAGGAGCGGATTTGCCATATTAGCACCGTGAAAAAGTCTCTGACGGAGTGGGGAGACGAATTAAAAGGGGAAAAATAACGGCATTTACCTGCCTAATGTTCTTTGACGCTGGGACCTCCGACACTGCTGCGGACACTCGTTCGGGATCCAACGGCGGCCCAGGGGAAGGGCAGCCGCAGGAATATATTGCGGCACTAAGGCTGCTGGTGGAGCGAATCCTTGCTTCTGCTGGTTGCCGGCGCTGCCGGCGGAGAGCGATCGCTCGGATGGCCCCTGAAGTTGCAAGCTCGATAAAGGGAAGGTCGGGTGTGCCCTTGATGGCGGACCCTGCTGGCACCGAGGGGAACGGGGCGGCAGGCGGACGCCGCAGACAGCGAAGCCAGTATCAGAGAAGGAGAGGGAGCCGGCTCCAGTAAAGGGAAGAGGCGGGACTTCGTCTGGACGTCGTGGGCCGGGGGGCTCAGTGCTTGAAATGTTGCGCGCTTCCAGTGGAAAACAATCTGTGAGTATCGCCACGGTTGCAGGCGCTGCTGAGGCCGTGGACGAGGCTCTCCTTCATGAATCAAGACGGGGGAATGACTCGGAGGATGGTTTTCACACTTGCCTGGCTGAGGAGTCACCTTCTGGGAGCTGTATTGTGAGTACTGAGCCAACAAAGAAGGTGAATGTGTCTGAGGTCGTGGAGGAGGATGAACTGAGGCATAGTGGGACGTCGTTGGATGGGGAAAATGAGGGAAAACAGACGATCAGTGAAGGAGCGACAGCTAGGCCGGTAATAGAGATAGGGACAGTTGTACCAGGGGATCCTACGGAACAGTCACACTCCCAAATCCAGGGGCATTGCCTGTAAGCACCGAGGTTGAGATAGACTGTTTTTACTCTCTGTCTGATGGCCCTGAGTGGTCGGGCAACGATTCTGGTTCCTCAATTATATCTAGTGAAAATGAAAGTGACCCGGAGAAAGCAGGAGACTCTCTCTTCATGACTGCCCGTCGGGTTGGGGGTAAGAAAATTGGGCTCCATACACAAAGGGCCGCTAGCCTGAAATGGGATTACTCACTAACTGACTCCATTAACATCGCCCAAAACGCAGCACCCCAGGACACACCTGGCTTGCAAACCCCGACATTGGAAACTGTCCTGCAGACAATAATGCAGCACCGGGACGAGACAAGGGCAGACGCCCGCAAAGCCCAGAGTGCGGCACGGAAAGTCCAGGGTGCAGTAAAGAAACGGACAGTCATGTAACACTATAGGTGAACGTCTTACGGAGCTCGAAACTAGAGTCCGTAACGTCGAGACGGAGGTCACCGAAAAGCTTGCACAATCCAAGGAACAAGACAAACAGATCACTGATATCCAATGGAAATTGGAGGAAAGTGAGAACCGTCAGCGGCGCAATAATTTGAGGGTCTTGGGAGTTCCTGAAGGGAAGGAGGGATCAGACATTCGGACCTATGTGCTGGATCTTTTTCAACAAGCATTCCCGGAACTTAAGAATTGGAATTGGCAACAAGAGGTCCAGCGAGTACATAGGACACCTTTTACTCTGAGAAATCCAGCTAGGGAAGGGTCAAAGCCAAGAGCCATCTTGGTATTTTTTGGCAACTTTCTCCTGCGACAGGCGGTGTTTGAAAAAGCCAGGCCAGAGGCCAGGAGAAGTGTTGATGATGTCTCCTTTTTCGTAAGACCTGATTTTTGTCACGTCACCGTCGAGAGGAGGTGGCGTCTACGCCAGCTGATAAAACCCTTTCAGGACAGAGGCGCAAAAGCTTTTTTGAATAATCCTGCCTCCCTAAAAGTAGTTTGGCAAGGCTCAACAAAGTTTTTTCATCCGAAATAAGGGCTCAAGAGTTTCTGGCAGAGTTGAAGCCTTAGCATCCTAATGGACTGGGGAGAAGAGTGAACTGTGGATGGGGGGGGGGGGGAAATAGCGGGATGGCCCTCTTAGTATCTGGCACTTAAGTTTTCGGATTTTGTGTAAGACAGCTATCCTTTTCTAAACTTCCTCTTCCTATTGGTTTCTTCTTTTTAAGCTCTATCCTCGTTGGTAGGGTTGTCTCCTATACGGATAGTATGGTGTGTATAAGTAATTCACGGTGTCGGCAAAACCGCTCTCCATTTCCCAAACAGACCGATGTGCGGTCTGGGTACTTCCCGAAGATGAGAGGGAGGGGGGGATAGGGGAGGGAGGTAGGGGTGGGATCAGGGGAGAGGGGGCGGGACGGTCTGGGGAGTCAAGGGGTGTTGGGTGGTGGGGACAAAATGGGGTGAAAAAATTCAGAGAGATAATTGGCAAAATATTCAAACAAAACTGTAAAATGCTAAGAATAATGACAGAACTTGGAGTAAATTGTATCTACCTGGTTTTTTGCCCGGGTCAAAATGGGGAAAGGACCAAAAAAAGAAAAAAGGACGATATATTAGTCTAAATGGGTAAGATGACTATTTGTTCGGTCAACATTGGGGGTTTAGGGGATAGGAATAAGCTAAATCGGACCATGGAAATGTTAAAATCTAATAACTCCAACATTGTCGCTCTTCAAGAAACACATATACCATGGGAAAAGAGGGGGTTAATTATGATAAAGGGTTATTCTCTAGTGGCCTGTTCTACGCAAACTTCTAATATTAGACGGGTGGCCATCCTAACCAAGAATCGAATAGGACCAGTTAGACGGACACTGGGTGATGCAGGAGGGAGATGGGCTCTCGTGGAGCTAGAACTTGAAATAACAATAGTAACGGTGTATGGTTCAAACCAAGATGAGCCTAAGATATTCGAAGATCAGGAAATGGAGTTGGCGGCTTGGCCTACCCCTCTAATTATGTGCGGGGATCTCAATATACATTTAAGAGTAGGCGGTAGGATGCCTAGTAGATATCAAGGTCGGAAGCCTAAAGTCTATAGAGCATTAACATCATTAATTAAAAGCCACGGGTTAATAGACGTATGGGAATCCAAGTTTCCCTCTGATCCTGGATATACATATTTTCCCACCCTCACCAGAAATATGTCAGGTTGGATTACTTTTTGTCTCGAAGCAGACTTCAGGAGGGGCAGAGATAGAAATACTACCAAAATTAATGTCCGATCATAATCCTTTGATTCTAGGGCTAAGACTGCAGCAAGTACATATATACCTATCACAGTGGACGTTCGATCGGAAATTGCTGGTGGATCAAGAATATGTTTATTTTAGAACCTGGATAACAGAATTCTTTAATATGAATAGATATAGCGCCTCACGCAACACGGTCTGGGATGCGTTTAAGGCAGGAGTAAGGGGGGAGATGGTAAGCTTTGTATCTAATAAAAGACAACAAGAGAAGAAGATTAAGCAATTGCGCGCTAAGCTTTGGGATTTGGAGAAAGAGCATCTGGGTAAGATAGTGCGGGGGATGGAGGTAGCCACAACCCAACTAGACATCACTTTGACTAAAGCCGAGTTAGGGTCTTACTATTCTCAAAAGGCCGCAGCAGGATATCAGACTCACAGGGCGGGGAGTTACGAGTATGGGGAAACAGTTGGAAAACTGCTCGCCTTAAAGACAAGACAAAAAACAGTGAAGAGTCAGATATCCTCAATAACAAGTGGGGGGACCTCATATACAGATCCAGGTGTATTCCATAAGTTTTATCAAGATCTTTATATGGAGGAGAAACAGGGCCCCCACGGAGATGCATTTGTGAGGGCCAGTAAAGAATATAGGAATCTGGGGGGGGATGCGAGCGAGAGGTTGGAGTCTGAATTCACATTTGAGGAGATACAAATAGCGATACAGCAGATGGCCTCGGGCAAGGCAGCAGGCCCTGACCAGATTCCATCAGAATTTTATAAAATCTTTCAAGAAGAGCTAGCCCCCTTGCTCTGGGATCTGTTTTTGGGGGTACAATATTCTGGAAACCCACCAGATTCTTGGAAGGGTACCAACATCGTTATTTTCCCCAAGAAAGATAAACCACCGGATAAGCCTACTTCATACAGGCCCATCTCCCTAATCAATGCGGATGCAAAAATCTATTCTAAAATCCTGGCGAATCGCCTCCAGGGGGTCATAGCCAGTCTTGTGTCGCCCTGGCAACACGGCTTCGTACCCGGTAGAGACACAACTGACCATGTAAGACGAGCTGTGGCCCTGTTTGACATTACTGGGGAGACCAATGACAATCTGGCTATGATCCTCCTGGATGCGGTAAAAGCATTCAATCGAGTGTCATGGGAGTACTTGTGGGGAGTTTTGGCAGCTAAGGGGTTCGGTCCCCGGGTTGTCTCTGCAATTAAAGCAATGTATAGGGCTCCATACGCGAAGCTACAGTTGATGGGTAGAGAATCAGACACTATAAGGGTGTCAAGGGGAACAAGGCAGGGATGCCCCTGTTCCCCAATCCTATTTGCCCTATATATTGATCCGCTCATTCAGTCGATAATTGAGAATCAGGCTATCATACCAGTGACAACCCAGGGGTTCAATACCAAAGTATTAGCTTACGCGGATGATATCGCGGTATTAACACCTAACCCTGAGGGAGCAATGAAGGAAATTGAAGCCATGGCTACCAGATTTGGAAAGGAGTCGGGGTATTTACTGAATAAATCCAAGACCCAAATAATCTGTACCGAAAATGTTATCTTTCAGGATAGCCGGCGAGTAACTACAGCTACCTATCTCGGCGTTAGGATTACTCCAGATATCGATCGGATCGCCCAAATTAATTTAAACCCCGTGATTAGTAAAATAGCCATTGACCTTAGGCGGATGAGCTCACTTCATTTAACCATTATAGGAAGAGTCAACGTTCTTAAAATGGTAATGCTCCCCAAGATAATGTATTTGTTTAGGGCACTCCCGGTCGAAATTGAAGGGTCTATAATTGAAACTCTAGACTCCATATTTAGTAGGTTTATTTGGCAGTATGGTAAGGTCAGGAGATCCTTAAAGTTTCTTACTCTGCCACAAGCACGGGGAGGGTGGGCTGCTCCTCATCTAACGTTTTATTACTGGGCAGCTCTATTACAACATATGAATTACTCTTTTTTGAAAATGCTGGCAGAGCTAGTGGGGTACAGGCAGAGGGTCTCCCAACAATTTACGAGCTGGCGCTCGGGGAAAGGGCAAAAGCACTGTTGCTCCGTGAGTTGGAACCCAGTTATTATAAGAAGGTTCGATTTAAGATTATTATGAACGCATGGAAAGTCTCTGGTAGAATACAAAAACATATGAATATCGAGAGATTTACAAAGTATACACCCATTTGGAGATCATCATTATTTCCCCCTGTGTTTTATGACGCTATAGGTAAACAATGGGAGCAACTTGGTCTAAGGACAGTAGGGAATATCCAACCAAAAGGCCAACTATATTTATTTGCTGAGTTACAAAGAGAATATGGAATTCCGGATGGGCACTATTTTAAATATCTACAAATAAAGGGGCTTTTTGGTAAAGGCGACAGGCAATCTCAAGTGCTAAAAATTTTATTGTTTGAGACTATGGGGAGGCCCATTTGTAAAATTAAACATTTATATGGTATGATGATGGAGCAAGTCCCGGACGATATCGAAAAAATAGAAACTAAATGGGCGAGTAGACTAGAGAATGATGATGTTGATATTGATCTGTCACTACGGCTAGTAAAGAAAACGCTCCTATCCGCCAATTTAAAGTCACAGCACTATAAAACGATTTATAACCTATACTTTACCCCAGCCAAATTATTTAAATGGGGGGAAAAGGGAGGACGACAAATGCCCTAGATGCGGGATAGGACCAGCTGAAGAGATCCACATGTTTTATGGCTGTCCACAGCTTGATTTGCTAAAAACAGAACTGGTAAAGTTCTGGGAGAGGATTTTAGGCAAAACTGTGGTATTAACCCCTTCGCTCATGATGATGGGATATGACAGCTGTGCCGGGCTAGATCAAGTCCAGATTAGTATTATATTTATCTCAGTTACTATAATTAGGTTACTCATTGCAACTAGATGGAAGGATCCAATGTCCCCTTGCTTCCACGAATACCTGGCCCGCTTTATAGCTGTATATAAACTTGAACAGGCCCTATACGCCTGCAAGGGGTACCAGGCTAAAAAGTGGGGTATGAAATTATGGGCCCCAATCGCGAAGTGGTTAACAGGGGCCGGGGAATGTATTTAGATTAAGTCTGTGTAAATGCTTTGATGTATTATTTCTCCATTTTCTCTCTTGGCTTGTGTTTTTGTAACAAGTATTAATTTGGACTATTTGATAATTATTGATATTGTATAACAAATGAATTAGTTTTGAATATGATTATATGTATGTCTCTCTGAATCAATAAAAAAAAACAAAAAAAAAAAACATATTGATGCCAGTAGTGGATTTATTAAGATATACACCCAGAGGGATCCTTAGAGGTGCCCCCTGAAAACCAACCAGCCTCTTAGTGTGCTGGCTGCCTGGTCTCTTCCAGCCTGCCACCACAGACGTTTCTGACCCCCTGCAGATGAGAGCCCATGCTCTCCGAGGCCAGAAACAATGCTTGCTCCGTTGGAAGGTGTTCACACCTCCAGCAGGATGGCTGTGATATAGCATATCAAGGCCAGGGGCTTCAAAGCCCCAGCCGCCTTTGAAATGTGACCCTGGCTTCCCCCAGACTTGGGAGATGCCGCCCCCTGCCCAGTGGCCCATCTGGCACCAGGACCGGTGGGAAATTAGATATGCAAGTAGGCGTGTTGCACCACCAGGCTAGTCACACCCCAGTGCTGTAAGGAAACTTGTGGGGCCCCCACTGCAACGTACATGGAGGGGCCCCCTCCGGACTCACTCGGAGCTCTCAGTCCAGGGTACTGTGCTGACTGGGCCCCCTGGACCTCTGGGTGGGGGGCCCGCACTGTGGGGGCCTTTGTTGCGCCACTGTCACACCCCTAAGGTGGGCTGGCTGATGTGCTCCACGAAGGAAGGATTCCACCATCTTGAATTTGGTGGAATTGGGAAGTCTGGGACAGTGTTATGCCCACACCCCACAGGAAGTGGTCGTATAGGGGGTGTAGTGACCCCAAGGATAAGTAGCCCATTGGCTAGTACCCTTCACTCCCCTGAACGCCCCTAAATTCAGTATTTAGATGGCCCCCTGACAGGAGGAACTCGGAGTTGTCTGACTAAAGTGTTTAATGTCCAGCTCGGACACCCACACCGCAGAGACCGACCTGCCAAGGTGGGACTCCCACACCAGAGAGGCCATCACCGAGAGTGGCCCTGCTGTCTTGTTTTACCCCCCTCTGCATGTCTTACCAAAAGATGCCTTTGCACTGGAACAGCCAACCAAAACCCTCTGCACCTGAGCTCCCTGGCCCAGGTCCACGAAAACCGACTGTGCCCCCTTGCTCCTAAGACCCTCACGAACCAAGCCCCTTGTTGGGAGCTCCCGGACTTGTCCCCAAGTCCCTCTTGCAGCCTGTTTCTAGGTGGCTCCCCCTACTTTGCCAGTGGTTTAGCACGCAAGGCCAACAACCCTTCCAGCACCTCTGCACCTGGACACTCCGGGGGAGGTAAACCGAACTGATGGTGGATCTTGTGACTTCGATCCCCCAGCACCTTAAGTCATAATGGGGACTACCGAAATACGATTGCAAATACTGGTATGCAGTGCATGTTTCTTTCTCCATAGGACAGCATTACCAAGTAAAAGCACATTTGTCTCTAGAAATTGATAACTCAATGTACGTACTTAATTCTGAAGATCGTGGTGTCTAAAATAATATACAAATCCTGGTTATTTTTCTAAATTGGTCGCGAGTTTCTTCTGGAGTGTCTCATTTATTGACTCGGTGATGCGCAGCGCTACCCTCTGATAAGCCTAAATTGCTTGCCCACACTACCACAAAAGATATCATTTGGGATTATTAATTTGAGTCCTGTAAGCCTATAAGGGTCATCTAGACTTTCTACATAATGTACCTCATTTTGATACACTACATGAAACAACGCCAGCTTCCTGCAATAGGCTAAGGGGTAATTGTATATAAAAGCATGTAACATTAGGTAAAGTTCAACCATAGTTAATGTGAAGAATGTAGTTTGTCCCTACTGGCCCACTAGGCCCTCATAATTAATCCTAAGGCATCGTTATTTGGTCGTTTAGTGCCACTGTTGCATTTTTTAAATGGCAGTTATCAAAATGAGTGCTATTTAGAAATGATGAATGGACATTTAGCTCATGAATATGCATATTCCGGGTCATGAGATAAGAGTTGCATATGTTTAATCCTGATCGGTAGGCTCCTCCTTTGTAACCAATTGTACCCCTATGTTCGCAAATACAGTTTCAGTTATGAAATTACCACACCTTTATGTATTGAAAATCGGTAAAATTGTTTATAGTTATATAAAATATTTTTGTTGCAGATATGAAATGCAGTATGCACCACAGCCCCCTCCAGCTGTGTGCCAGTTCATAAATGCTACAGAGATGACTCTCCAACGGTATGCAACAGATATAAACAACAAGCTCATGAGGCAAGTTGAACGACTTAAACAAGAAGCTGTAACTGTGTCCGTTTGTGAGGAGCAGCTGAAAGAAATTGAGCGCTGCATTAAGGTGTTCCTTCATGAGAATGGAGAAGAGGGATCCTTGAGCCTAGCGAGTGTTATCATTTCTGCTCTCTGCACGCTTACAAGGTGAGTTTGAGGGCATCCTATTTTAATGGGGAAGGTCCTGAATTGTCTCTTGTATGCCACTTGATGGCACTCTGTGTAGTTTGTAGTAACAGTGTGATTTTGTTTTCACACCATTTATTTGGCTGTCAATGGCTTTAGAAAACACATGCCTACAATTAAATGTTATTGATTATGCTTTGTATACAGGCGTAATCTGATGATGGAAGGCGCAGCTTCCAGTGCTGGAGAGCAGCTGGTCGATCTTACATCAAGGGATGGTGCATGGTTCCTAGAAGAGCTCTGTAGCATGAGTGGGAATGTGACTTGCCTGGTACAGTTGATGAAGCAGTGCCAAATCATCCCTCAGGATTTAGATATCCCTAACCCAGTGGAAGCCTCGGAAGCTGTTCATTTGGCAAATGGAGTTTATATCTCACTTCAGGTAAGTTATTTTGTTTTTCTGCTGACTTGAACGTTCAGACAATGACAGGAAAGACCATTTTCACTTATTAAAAATGCAAAGCAGAAGAGTACAATTCTAAGGTACTTAATTAGTTCATAATGGAATGTGTAGCTAATGGTCGTGTAGCTAATGGTTGAATTGGTAAATAACTTAGTAAGGCTACAGGAATTCCATGAAAAAGGTAACTTGGTTATGGTCCTTTATTAAGAAAACAAGGTATTATTCATGTTTCTCTTAATGTAGATTGGGACTAGGAAGCACTTTCATACCCACTATTAATTATTTTTTGACTAAGAGGGATTTCCTCTTATTTTCAACAATTTCTGTATTAATAGACCTACCCATCCCATCTTTTAAAGTAAACACTTGTGTTTAATGGAAAAAAAATTATGGACTGCGACAAATAGAGCCGTCAATTCAGAACGTTTTCATGGTTCAGGTCATTCACTTATTTATTCATTTACTGGTGTTCATCCTCAACACAACCTTCACATTCATAACCATAGTCGATGTGATAGAACTGCTTTATCAAGGCTCAAAACAAATTTACTAACCACTAATGTGCCCGAGCTGGATAAATTATTTTGATCCAGCTGCAAATTATGAATGAAATGCAATCTTTAAGTCAGTTCATTTTTGGAGTTACCAAAAAATTGTGCAATTCATCCCAAGGAATAACTTCTTATGCACCTATTATCACACCATTGAACTGAAAAGGGACACTGATGAAAAGAAACTTTAAAATTTCAGCAAAGATTTGCATTGGTGTATCTAGCTCCTAGGAATATGTGCGCTCCGACTTTGTAAAACTGAAAGGAGCTAAGTGAATGGTAATGGTGGGTGTACTCTTTGACAACTTAGGGGCTCAAATGTTTGGCTTTCACCTCTTGGGGCCAGTGAAACATGAATCTTGCTTAGTTGTTTTCTCAGAATGCTGTATAAAATCCTCCTGTTTGGCTGCATCAGTACAGGAATGGTTTACATTCTGTGCATAACTCTGCCAATTATTTGTTGGGCTCAGAAATAGTATATGCTTGTTGTCGAAGTTGAGAAGTGGGCATTGACTGCAGGAGTGTCTACAGTGACTTGCAGAAAGAAAATGTAAAAAGTAATTTATCACCCTATTCTCTGACTAGCATCGGTGATGCAACCAATTGTTAAAGTAAAGTAACTGACTGTCAAGGTTCCAGCTGTCCAATTTACCCTACATGTAAATAAAATCCTGCTGTTCGTAGACATTTTAGCACTGACTAGACGTGATAGTAACCAACCATCTATTATTTATTGCTGTTCTTTTGAGTTTTTAACCCCTCCCACCACCTACCGAGAGTGCTTAGAAGAGAACTGTAGGAAAGTGCCCCTTTTTGTCATGGTCACCCTCACTTTTTCCATTCATACTGATGTTTTTCAACTGATGTGCACTGAGTCCCTGCTAACCAGGCATCAGTGCTCTTTCCCTAAAACAAGGTAAAAGGGTCTAATTGGCACACACTTGGCACACACTTTGGCACTCCTGTAAATCCCTAGTAAGTGGTAACCCTGATACCTAGGGCATGGGTACCAAAGAGGGTCCCTAAGGGCTGTATCTTGTATTATGCCTCCCTATGGGACTCCCATACAAATTGCATACAGCCTGCCATTGCAGACTGCGTGTCCTGGTGCAAACCATCTATAAAAACACGACATGACACACTCACTGTGTGCCATGCCAGAGTCACTGCAAGGAATATATGTAAGTCACCCCTTTAGCAGGCCTTGTAGCCATAAGGAAGCGTACATTATATTACATGTGAGAGCATATCTGCTTGAGCAAATGTGCCCCTGTGCTGTCTAGTCCATTTACTAGGTGGTATAAGTGAACAGGGAAGCAATCTTAAGTATCTGTACTGGACACTGGTCTTAAGAGTTCCCTAGCTACATGATGACTTTACTGAAACCTATGGTGTTTGGTATCAAACACCTTGTCTTAATAAATCTGTACTTTTGCCAGTGCGAGATTTATTTTGGAATGCCCCCAGAGGGCACCTTTGAGGGGCCCCCTGAAAAACCTACCAAGTGTGCTTGCTGACTGGTCTTTTCCAGCCTGCCACCAGAGACTTGTTTCTGACCCCCTGCATTTGGGAGCCCACGCTCTCTGAGGCCAGAAACAATGCCTGCTCCGAAGGAAGGTGTTCACACCTCCTGCAGCAGGATGACTAGTGATTTTGCATAACCAGGCCAGGGGCTTCAAAACCCCTGTTGCCTTTGATATGTGACCCTGGCTTCCCCCAGATCTGGGAGATGCCACCCCCCTGCCCTGAGGCCTATTTGGCACCAGGACAGGTGGAAAATTAGCTATGCAGTAGACTTATTGCACCACCAGGCTAGTCACACCCCTAAAGTGGGCTACCTGATATGCTCCATGAAAGAAGGATCCACCATCTTGTTTTTGGTGAAATTAGGAACGTTGGGACAGGGTTATTCCCCCTCCCCACAGGAAGTGGTCATAGATGGGTATAGTGACCCTACGGGAAAGTAGCCCATTGGCTGCTACTCTTCACTCCCCTTAACGCCTCTAAATTCAGTATTTAGGTGGCCCCCTGACACCAGGAAATCAGATTCACCTGGCCAAAGAAGGAGGACAAAGAAGAGATGAAGACCCCAAGAACTGTGGACTAGCTGTGGACTTGGCTCCAAACCCTGCCTGACTGCTTCTGTCTCAACAGTTGCAAAGACCCGACTTGTCCTGCAGATGTGCATCCTCCAAGAGCCTCGGAGGGCTGCCAGCACTTCGCCAACCCATCAGCATCTCCCTTGAAGTGGAGGAGCCACTTGCCTGCAGGCACCAACCGCAACATCCGGTTCACCGAACTGCTGACCACTGTGTCCTTGATGCAGCAGCTGCCCAGGAGGAGGATACAGTGCTCCAGGGGGTCACATCCGTCTACCCACCAAGTTTGAAGATGCCAGGACTCTCAGGAGCCACCCTGCACTAATACACCGGGGACGTCAGTTTCACCAAGGTCACCACAGAATGGGCCTGCTGTCCTGTTTTGTCCCCATCTCCAGTTCGACCTAAAAAGTGAGAGCCGCCGACTCCAGCGACCCACTGGACAAAACACCTCTGCACCGAGCCCCATATTCCAAGCCTACCAACAGATCACCCTTGCTCCAAAGACCCACAAGAACCGAGTCTTCTTTTGGGTTCCGACTGACATGTCCCCACTTTCAGCACTTTTCTGCTTATAGGTTTCTCCATAGATTTCAGCGGTAGCGTTTGAGGCTACCCTTGCGACCAGCACCTCTGCACCCGGACACACCAGGGTAGATAAGCCAAAACTGCTGGTGGTTCTAAGGACCTTGACCCCTACTTACCTTAAGTCCTGAAGAACAGTCCTGTAAATCGTTTGCAAGTAACCCTATGCAGGGTAAGTTTTTCCCATAGGATAACATTACCACATTCGAGAGTCATGCCTCAAGTCTGACAGCTGTATTTTCTAAGCATTTGAAAATCGCTAACTCAAAAAATAGTTACCTAATCTTGTAGATCTTGGTCTATAAAAGTTATTTTTCTAAATTGATGGATTTCATTATTGAGTGTGTTTCTCATTTATTGGCTTTGTGTGCAACAAATACCTAACACTCCCCTCTGATACGCCTAAGGCTGCTCGGCCACACTACCACAAATGGAGCATCTTGGGATTGCTAGAGCAAGCCCCTGTACCCTAATAAGGGATACCTGGGCTCTGCACTGTGCACAGACCTTTCATACACTATATAGAGAGCCAGCTTCCTACACCAGGGCCCAAGATAAAGTCTACTACCTGCCCATCTGCAGACATGTGGTCTAGCCTTCACTTCCATTCGCCTTCAGCTGGCCGCAGTGGCTGCATATCTTCAGAACAGGCAACACATCTCCCTCTTCGGAATGCTAGTCCTTGAGGCTTTCATGGATAACCTCAAGGGCCATTCCACCAACGTGGAATTTCAACATTTTCCTCACAAGACTTAAGGCCCACGTTTTTAGCCCCTCCACTCCTGCCCTCTTCAGTTTCTCTCCTGGAAGATGAATTTTCTTGTTGCCATCACTTTACTCAGGCATGTTTGTGAGCTCCAGGCATTAACACTGGGAGAACCTTTCTCTCAAGTGCACATGGATAGGGAACCCCAAATTCGTTCCAAAAGTGGTCTCCTCGTTCCACCTGAACCAGTCCATTGAACTTCCCATTTTCTTTCCACAACCTGACTCAGTTGCAGAACGGGCTCTCCATACCTTAGATGTAAAGCGAGTCCTCATGTACTACATAGAGAAGACAAAAGCTTTTATAAAGACGCAACAACTCTTTGTTGCATTTTCCAAACCCCAAAAAGGGAGGGCTCTATCTAAATCGCACATAGCCAGATGGATAGTCAAATGTATCCAAGCATGCTATGCAAAAGCCAAAAGAGCTATGCCTATTCATACGATAGCAGAAGGGAAAAAAAAAATTGGTGAGTCATCCCTGATCTCTCCCCTCACCCACACACGAGTTCTGTACATTGAAGCTAAATATATCCTTCAGATAGCTACTTTTAACCACAGATTCCTCCCCTTTTGAATATTCTCCATTCATCACACTTGATCCGGAAAATCTTCAGCAGTACCACTGCACTCCTGCAGGTGGAGTCATGCGACTCTGCACCGAATTCATTCCGCTCGGAAGTGACATGTGGAGTCGCATGTAAGCGTCACCCATTTGCTTTGATATTAGTTCCTTTCTTTCTGCGTGTTTTCTTTGAGCCAGTTATGCCTTAAAAATGTTTTCTAAAACTTGTGTGCTAGCCAAAATGTCACTACGTAAAACTACAGGGTTCAAACCTTGTAGGGACTGTCGCAAGCAAATGTCTGTGAGAAATCTTCACCAACTTTGCCTGTGATGCCTGGCATCGGAGCACAACTCCAAGGTCT
The DNA here is from genome assembly GCA_963921515.1 of Calotriton arnoldi. Classification (NCBI taxonomy): domain Eukaryota; kingdom Metazoa; phylum Chordata; class Amphibia; order Caudata; family Salamandridae; genus Calotriton; species Calotriton arnoldi. Next base: position 1,923,306 of record CAWUFW010001608.1, read on the forward strand.
GCAGTGACTGCCCTGTGAAGCCAAACTCTACGTTGGCAAGCACTGGAAAACTCCATGCCATGACCAGTCAAGGTCGAAGGAAGGGTCCCGGACCCAGTCCCGCTCCTGAAGTTGTTCCAATGGCTGATTTGTGTCACACTCGAAGTCTTCGTATAAGTAGACGAAACATAAAAACTCTTAACAGGGCTTTGGTCCCTTCCTGCCACTCAAACTCTAGAGTAAGTGTGGGGGCATCAACTTTCTCAGTCTCCTTTGAAGCAGATTCCGACATTGTTCTAAGCCAACCTGACTTCCTGGATCTATCGCGACACCACACAAATCCAGGACTTTAGTGAAGCCATGCTGCACCTATTTGGCTGGTCACTGGCTCTGGTCCCCAAGGAACTGCAAGGACTCCCATCTGGGACACCGCAGGCCGATGCACCATCAGTGCCAGTTGGACTCCCTAGATTTGCTACAGTCTCCGTTCCAGGCAGACTCCGATCTTTGCACCACAGCCCACGCTGTATCGTGGATCATTGATACTGGACAAAGAAGTGCAACCCAATGTGCTCTCTGACTGTAGGAAGCTGGCTTTTTATGTAATGGGCCAATGTAAGTGCACACCATGCAAAAAGTCCAGACAACCCTTATTGGTTTAAAGGGACTCACTTTAATAATTCTAAGTGCTCTGTTTGTGGTAGTGTGGTCTAGCAGCTTAGGCTTATCAGAGGCGAATGTTAAGCATTTGTTGCACACACAGTCAATAGATGGCACACACACTCCAAAAAATATCTGAGACCAATTTATAAAAAACAATACATTTTTATATTATTTTAGACAACAAGATCATCGGAATCAGGTAAATACTTTTCGAGTGATTGGTTTTACAAAAAAACAGTAAAATACACGAATAAAGTTTTTTGAGGTACGAGCTTCGAACGCAGTAATTTTATCCTATGGGAGGAAAGACATATACTGCAAGCATGTACTGTAAGAAAGTGGCTCTGTATATACTGAACCAAAGTAAGGTTCAGTGTGCACAGAGTCCACAGTCCCCAGAGGTTTGGCAGAGGCTAAAGTTAGATATAACCTTACTCTCTAAAGTGGTAGCTTGGTCGAGCAGTAAGGCAGTATCAGAGGACAGTGTAAAGCATTTGTTGTACACACTCAGTCAGCAAATGGTCTCACACACTCAAGAACTGAACTCTAGGCCAATTGTTTTGTATATAAAAATATATTGTTGTTTTATTTTTAGAACCACAGGTAGGTACAAAAATACTTTCTCAGAATGAGATGCTTTAGTTATATACTTTCAATACACAATAGACTTTTAAATGCAATAGCTACAGTTGTTGCAATAGGCAACACAATTCAAACACAATTACAACATTGAACTCAATGGGAGTTTTTAAGTAAAAGCAGTTTCAGTTACTTTACGTATGATTTTCTTACTCGGCGTTGGATCCTGGATTCAACCCTGGTGCATTTCCTGTAAACAGTTGAAAGAAATCGTTTTTGTTACACAGGCGATTTTTAAGGAATATTTTTTTGTTTCAAAAATCGACACTTAGAAGAATTTCTGGAGAAAACCAGGCAATGTTATCCTATGGAGGAAAATCAAGTTATCGGCAAGTACAGTTGGTACACCCTCAGCGGCACAGGGGCGGCCGGGTGCAGAGTGAGTTAGGTCCAATGTTAGCCTATGGCGGGCAGGGGGCCCTTGGTTGGTGGCTGCTAGCAGGCAGGCCACGCGGCTGTGGGAGCTGGGCTCCTGGTCACTTACCCAGGGCAAGTGGGGAAGAAAAATAGGATATGTGGTGCACTCCCAGGGGCACTCGGGCGGCTGGGTGCAGGGTGCTTTTCAGCTGTCGGGCGCTCAATGTATTTCAATGGAGAAGCTGGAAGTTGAACAAAGGCTGCAAGCTCGGGGACGGAGATTCTTCAGGTGCGACCACCACTTCGAGAGGTAAGTTGGAGGATAGGTAGGCACCCCGGAGTTGGGCACAGGGGGCCGCAGGGCGCCGGGTGCAGGGGTATCTTTTCGTGTCGGGAAATCTTACCCTCTGCTGGTCGCGGTTGGAGGGGTCCCTGGTTCTGAGGCTGCAGGCGTCGAGGAGGGTCCTTGGGTGCTGGATTCTGGGTCACAGTCGCCGGGGGGACGTCCTCGTGGTCTTTGTCCACTCAGGCACAGGCCGGGCTCGGCGGGTGCAGAGGGTGCAGGAGTCGCGGTTCCTGGCTGGCACCAGGGGTTTGTTACTTGCTTTGAGCAGTACCACTGCTCGTGGGAGTCCCAGTTCTTTTAGAGTCACAAGGCAGTCAGGTCCTCCGGGGTTTTCGAGGTTGCTGACCACTGGAGACGCCGGGGTTTAGCAGGTTCGAGGGTCGACAGGTCTGTAGGGCTGGGGCCAAGTCAGTTGGTGTCGTCCTCTTGTGAGCAGCTGCACGGCAGGTCTTCTTTCTTCTTGTTCTTCTTGCTTGTTTCGGATTCGGGATCTGAGGAAGGAAGGTTCAGGGTGCCTCTAAATACTAATTTTAGGGGCGTTACAGGTAGGTAAAGGGCAGGGACCAATGGGTCCCTTCCCTGGGGTGGGTACACCCCCTATCCTGCCACTCTCCAGTGGGAGGGGGGCAGGAGCCTAGTCCTGATTGGGCAGGGCTCCCCATATTCAAGATGGCGAGAGCCCGGAGATGTGCTTCACCTCGCCTCCCCCACCTGAGGGGTGGGGTTGGCAGAGGCTGGCACACCCCCTTTCCTCCCTTGGGGTTTCCCGCCAGTCTTCCCGCCAGAGTGGGGTCTAGAACTGGTGGGGACCAGTTGCTGAGTACAGCAAGTGGTCTGGGGAGGCTCACAAAGGCGGCATGCCTTTGAAGCTTCCCCTGCCCATCCTGGGGAGGAGACCTAGCACCTCGCCCAGGACGTGCATTGTTGCAGGCCCAGGAGAGCGGATGGCTCTCTACCCAGGGGTCCATCAACATGTCTGCTGGGTGGCAGCCTAGGCAGCCTCTCAGGCAGGACGTGGATGGTGGGTTAGGTTCAGGGGGCAACTCTAAGTTGCCCTCTGTCGTGCACCTTACATTAAATCCCACACTGGCATCAGTGTGGGTTTAATGTGCTGAGAAGTTTGATACCAAACTTCCCAGTCTTCAGTGTAGCCATTATGGTGCTGTGGAGTTCGTAATTACAAACTCCCAGCACCATATACTCTTAATGGCAGCACTGCACTTACAGTGCCCAGGAATGGACCTGGGTACTGTAGGGGTACAGGGCTCATGCACCTGTACCCTCACCACTGGCATAGGGCACCCAGCTAGAGGGGTGACTGATGTATGCCAGGGCAGTGGTTTGTGGGCATGGCACACAGGGATGTGGGCCATGTCGACTCTTCACTTTGTTCTGCACCAAGACACGCAGACTGCAAAGGCAGAGTGTGAGAGTCAGGGTACAGGGCCTCTAAGGGTGGCACAATAAGTGCTGCAGCCCTTAGAGGTCTTCCTTGGTCACAGTGCCCTGGGTACCCGTGGTACCATTTACCAGGGGCTGACCTGTGGCCAGAGATGCCAATTGGGTATAGTTTTGGGGAAAGAACACAGGCCCTGGGAACCTGATTGGCAGGGACCCAGGGCACATCAAGTCAAAGTGCATCAGTGGTCTGGCAAAAAGTGGGGGGGTTACTGCAGCAGAAACCCACTTCCTTACATGTACTTGTAGTCGAAGTTAGGGGGTGCCCTTTGGAACTTAAGGTGCTAGGGGGCCATGGTCCAAAGAACCGCCAGCAGTTTTAGTTTACCTGCTTTTGCATATCTGAGTGCAGAAATGATGGACGGGTTGGAGCGCCACACCGATTAAGTCAATGGGCACCTGAAAACAAAGGCTGCAAGGGGGGGACTTGGGGACAAGTCCGACAAAACCCAAAGGGGGGGCTCGGCTTGTGAGGGTCTTTAGGACAAAGGGCCGCAGTCGGTTGTTGTGAACCCGGGCTGTGGGGCTCGGGTGTAGAGGTGTTGGTCGGCTGGCCACTTACGTTGGAGGCTCTCACGGTTCTCGGTTTGACCCGTAGAGAGGGAGGTGGGGAAGGGAGTTCAAGACAGCAGGGCCACTCTAGGTGTGAACCTCATCGGTCCTGATGTACCTGTTCTTGCAGGTCGGCTTTGACGGTGATGATGTCCGGGCTGGACACTTAACAAGCCTTGGTTGCTGCAAGTGCTCTGGTACCCAGGGTATTCGTGTAGGGGTGCTCCTGGATGGTCTAGCATCTCGGAACTCAGTGGAGAGATCGGGCTGACCTCCTGGAACCACAAAAACTTTTTTCTGGCATGATGTTTCTACTGTTGGGTCCGATGGCCAGCAAAACGATGTACCGACAAGCGCGGTCGGTGCCTGCAGATGCAGGGGGATGGCTCTTCCACCCCAAAGGAGATGTTAAGTGGTTGTTGAAGCGCTGGACAGTCCTCCAACTGTTTGGGAGGATGCACGGCTTTTGGTTGGACGAGTCGGGTCTTTGCAAATGTCGAGGTGCCAGCAGCCAGGCAGGGTTTGGCACCAAGTTCGGTGATGGTCCTCAGTTCTGGCAGTGACGGCTCTTCTTTGTCCTTCTGTTCCCAGGTAGACAAATCTCTCTCTGGTATGGGGAAGGGGGGGGGGGGGGGAGAAACCCCTAAACACTAAATTTAGGGGAGTATATGTTAGTAGCCAAAAGTCTACCTACCACTGGGGTGACTACACTCCCTATAGAACCACTTCCTGTGGGGGAGTGGGCATAACCCTGACCCACCATTCTCTATTTTCACCAAAATCAAGATGGCGAAACCCTTTGCTGCTGTCCACTTCAGGTAGCCCACTTTAGGGGTGTGACTAGCCTGTAAATGAAAGACGCCTCCTGAATATCTGATTTCCCACCTGCTCTGGTGCAATTGTGTCACAGGGCAGGGGGTGGCGTTCCCCAGGTCTGGGGGAAGTCGGGTTTCATGTAGTAGCTTTGAAGTCTCTGGGCTTGAGATGCTAATCTGCTAGCCATCCTGCTGGAGGAGGTGTGATCACCTTCTGCCAGGCAGGCAGGTATTGTTCCTGGCCTCAGACAGCGCAGGCTCTTACCTGCAGGGGATCAGAAACTCGTCTGTGGTGGCAGGCTGGACAATTCCAGTCAGCCAACACACTAAGTGACTAGTAGGGATACAGGGAGCACCTCTAAGGCGCCCTTTGGGTTCATATCTAAATAAATCTGATACTGGCATCAGTACGGATTTCTTAAGACAAGATGTTTGATACCAAACATCCGTATTTTCAGTGAAGCCATTATGTAGCTGGGCAAGTCGTAATGACCAGTGCCCAGAACATACATTTAGGATGGCTTCCTGTTCCCTTGCAGTGTCCAGCAATGGACCTAGGCATTACAGGGACACATCGGTTCTTGCAGATGTGCCCGCACATGTAATATAATGCACCCTGCCTTAGGCCTGCTGTAGGGGTTACTTACATATAGTACCATATAGTACATGCAGTGTACAGGGTCATGGCACACAGTGAGTGTTGCGCTATTTCATGCATCCTGCAATGGCAGTCTGCATGCAGTTTGTGTGCTGGTTCCTTAGGGTGGCATAATACATGTTGCAGCCCTTAGGGACCCTCTTTAGTACCCATGCCCTGGGTACCAGGGGTACCATTTACTAGGGACTTGCAGGAGTGCTAAAGTCCTTGCCAATGGGTTATATTTGGACATTTGCTTAGTTTTAAGAGAAAGAGCACTGGCACTGGTTAGCAGGGACCTAGTGCACTACCAGTCAACAACATCAGTACCAGTGAGCAAAAAGTGGAGGTGCCCATGTCAAAAAGTGACACTTTCCTACACTGAGTGCGAAGCGGCGCCACTTCAACCAATGCCATACCCCTGTCCAGCTGAGCTGCAGCCTTTAATTATTACATCTTACTCCAATACACTGCCCTTGCCTCATGGAATGGCCTACACACTACATGGTTTATTCCATACGGATTCTGGTAACGACCCCTATGATCCTGGGGGTCAAAATTACTCAACCATATACCGACGATAACTGATTAGTGAATGCTGGCTGCCACCTGGGGCATTGTTTCCAAGGCCTTTGGAATTCTGTTGCATGCAATCTTTGAAATCCATTATTATTTCAAGACCTTCATGATATACTTCTTCATTTTTATCCAAGTCACAACTGCAAAGCTGAAATAGGTCTACTGCAGAATTAACCGTTGGCAACAAAACTGCCCTTTTTAAAAAATCTATATCTGTTTGCACAGTGATTTAGACACCCCTGAATATGTCTATATATGCACCTAATGACTTAATTGAAGAGGTGATAACTGGTCAACTACATGGCTCCCAGTGCTGGGGCTTTTAAGAACTTATTTCTCCCAGAACCCATGGCATTGAACTTCCAGCCCCAAGTATATTTCTTATGTCTTCTGGTGTGGGAAGGCAAAAGCTTTCATCTCACCTTCTGAAAGCTGCAGTATTCCAAATTCTGACCCGGAGTAGAGGTTGTAGCTCCTGTTGTGAAAGCTCTTGAGATGCTGCCCGTCCCTATAGATCATGGGTACTCACAAACTTTCTCTCGGGGGCCAAATTTACAGTGTGGTTTGTGGCCGAGGGCTGCACCGGTGGGGGCGGGGTCATTGGGGGAGGGGCGGGGCTAGAGCAAAACAAAACTGTGACCATGAGGTGGAACACAGGCCCCTGCAGCGGACGCCTTCGTCCACTGAGCCACCGGACCCGGCATACACATCTCTCTCTCTCTCTCTCCGTCTCTCTCCCTCTCTCTGTCTCCCTCCCTCTCTCTCTCTGTCTCCCTCCCTCTCTCTGTCTCCCTCCCTCTCTCTGTCTCCCTCCCTCTCTCTGTCTCCCTCCCTCTCTCTGTCTCCCTCCCTCTGTCTGTCTCCCTCTGTCTGTCTCCCTCTGTCTGTCTCCATCTGTCTCCCTCCCTCTGTCTCCCTCCCTCTGTCTCCCTCCCTCTGTCTCCCTCCCTCTGTCTCCCTCCCTCTGTCTCCCTCCCTCTGTCTCCCTCCCTCTGTCTCCCTCTCTCTGTCTCCCTCTCTCTGTCTCCCTCCCTCTGTCTCCCTCTATCTGTCTCCCTCCCTCTGTCTTCCTCTGTCTGTCGCCCTCCTCCCTCTGTCTGTCTCCCTCTGTCTCTCTCTGTCTGTCTCCCTCCCTCTGTCTCTCTGTCTCCCTCCCACTGTCTCCCTCCCTCGGTCTTCCTCCCTCTCTCTGTCCCTCCCTCTCTCTGTCCCTCCCTCTCTCTGTCCCTCCCTCTCTCTTTGTCTCCCTCTCTTTGTCTCCCTCTCTCTTTGTCTCCCTCTCTCTTTGTCTCCCTCTCTCTTTGTCTCCCTCTCTCTTTGTCTCCCTCTCTCTCTCTCCCTCCCTCCCAGGCCTGAGCTCCCTGGCCTTGGCTCAACTCTCTGACTACAGGCTGGCAGGAAACATCACATCACAGGCTCTTAACGCACACCTCACCCGGCTCTCACTCCCTGCTGCCCTCTGTCACCCTCTGCCATCTCACCCGGCTCTCGCTCCCTGCTGCCCTCCGTCACCTCACCCGGCTCTCACTCCCTGCCCTCTGTCACCTTACCCGGCTCTCACTCCCTGCTGCCCTCCGTCACCTCACCCGGCTCTCACTCCCTGCTGCCCTCTGTCACCCTCTGCCATCTCACCCGGCTCTCGCTCCCTGCTGCCCTCCGTCACCTCACCCGGCTCTCGCTCCCTGCTGCCCTCCGTCACCTTACCCGGCTCTCACAACCTGCTGCCCTCCGTCACCTCACCCGGCTCTCACTCCCTGCCCTCTGTCACCTCACCCGGCTCTCACTCCCTGCTGCCCTCTGTCACCTCACCCGGCTCTCACTCCCTGCTGCCCTCTGTCACCCTCTGCCATCTCACCGGGCTCTCACTCCCTGCTGCCCTCCGTCACCTCACCCGGCTCTCACTCCCTGCTGCCCTCCGTCACCTCACCCGGCTCTCAATCCCTGCTGCCCTCCGTCACCTCACCCGGCTCTCACTCCCTGCTGCCCTCCATCACCTCACCCGGCTCTCACTCCCTACTGCCCTCTGTCACCCTCTGTCACCTTACCCGGCTCTCACTCCCTGCTGCCCTCCGTCACCCTCTGCCATCTCACCCGGCTCTCACTCCCTGCTGCCCACCGTCACCTCACCCGGCTCTCACTCCCTGCCCTCTGTCACCCTCTGTCACCTCACCCGGCTCTCACTCCCTGCAGCCCTCTGTCACCTCACCCGGCTCTCACTCCCTGCCCTCTGTCACCTCACCCGGCTCTCACTCCCTGCTGCCCTCTGTCACCTCACCTGGCTCTCACTTCCTGCTGCCCTCCGTCACCCTCTGCCATCTCACCCGGCTCTCACTCCCTGCTGCCCACCGTCACCTCACCCGGCTCTCACTCCCTGCCCTCTGTCACCCTCTGTCACCTCACCTGGCTCTCACTTCCTGCTGCCCTCTGTCACCCTCTGCCATCTCACCCGGCTCTCACTCCCTGCTGCCCTCCGTCACCTCACCCGGCTCTCACTCCCTGGAACCCTCTGTCACCTCACCCAGCTCTCACTCCCTGCTGCCCTCTGTCACCTCACCTGGCTCTCACTTCCTGCTGCCCTCCGTCACCCTCTGCCATCTCACCCGGCTCTCACTCCCTGCTGCCCACCGTCACCTCACCCGGCTCTCACTCCCTGCCCTCTGTCACCCTCTGTCACCTCACCCGGCTCTCACTCCCTGCTGCCCTCTGTCACCTCACCTGGCTCTCACTTCCTGCTGCCCTCTGTCACCCTCTGCCATCTCACCCGGCTCTCACTCCCTGCTGCCCTCCGTCACCTCACCCGGCTCTCACTCCCTGCTGCCCTCCGTCACCTCACCCGACTCTCACTCCCTGCTGCCCTCTGTAACCCTCTGCCATCTCACCCGGCTCTCACTCCCTGCTGCCCTCCGTCACCTCACCCGGCTCTCACTCCCTGCTGCCCTCCGTCACCTCACCCGGCTCTCACTCCCTGCTGCCCTCCGTCACCTCACCCGGCTCTCACTCCCTGCTGCCCTCCGTCACCTCACCCGGCTCTCACTCCCTGCTGCCCTCTGTAACCCTCTGCCATCTCACCCGTCTCTCACTCCCTGCTGCCCTCCGTCACCTCACCCGGCTCTCACTCCCTGCTGCCCTCCGTCACCTCACCCGGCTCTCACTCCCTGCTGCCCTCCGTCACCTCACCCGGCTCTCACACCCTCCTGCCCTCCGTCACCTCACCCGGCTCTCACACCCCTCCTGCCGGATGTAACCATCTGCCATCTCACCCGGCTCTCACTCCCTGCTGCCCTCTGCCATCTCACCCGGCTCTCACTCCCTGCTGCCCTCCGTCACCTCACCCGGCTCTCACTCCCTGCTGCCCTCCGTCACCTCACCCGACTCTCACTCCCTGCTGCCCTCTGTAACCCTCTGCCATCTCACCCGGCTCTCACTCCCTGCTGCCCTCCGTCACCTCACCCGGCTCTCACTCCCTGCTGCCCTCCGTCACCTCACCCGGCTCTCACTCCCTGCTGCCCTCCGTCACCTCACCCGGCTCTCACTCCCTGCTGCCCTCTGTAACCCTCTGCCATCTCACCCGGCTCTCACTCCCTGCTGCCCTCCGTCACCTCACCCGGCTCTCACTCCCTGCTGCCCTCCGTCACCTCACCCGGCTCTCACTCCCTGCTGCCCTCCGTCACCTCACCCGGCTCTCACTCCCTGCTGCCCTCCGTCACCTCACCCGGCTCTCACTCCCTGCTGCCCTCCGTCACCTCACCCGGCTCTCACACCCTCCTGCCCTCCGTCACCTCACCCGGCTCTCACACCCCTGCTGCCCTATGTAACCCTCTGCCATCTCACCCGGCTCTCACTCCCTGCTGCCCTCTGTCACCTCACCCGGCTCTCACACCCTGCTGTCCTCTATCATTCTCTGTCACCTCACCCCGCGTGTGTGGCAGCCCGGGCTGAGACAGCTTCCTGGGCACACACACAGCCGCACCCGAGTACTTCACAGGTCTTTAAAAGACCATTTGCATGATAACGAGGCTTTGTTGTATTTCACCTCTTCTTAACGCCCCTGCAGCTCCACTCGGACTATTGCTGGAATCGCCCGGCCCCCATAGAGCAGAGTCTGTGTTTGCTGACACTGTAAAAAAAACAAAAAACACAGGTACGATATCTACAAGGTCCGCGGGCCGCCAAGGTAGGCTTGCCGGGCCGCTGGCGGCCCGCGGGCCGTACTATGAGTACCCGTGCTATAGATGAAATGGCAGTACATACGCGTTTGTGGCTCTACTGGAAAGTCTGAGTGGTATTTCCACACTTTTTCCCTTCTCTCGTTGCATTTGATAAATTACTCTGACTGGCAAACAAATATTTAAATCATTCTGGATTGAATGTTATGGATACATTTTTTCCAAAATATTTCTATTTTTGTTTCTATGAATTGCCCTTCTTCCTGCCTTAGAGTACTACTTTATTTCAGTCTTCATTTAATATTTAATTAATGAGTTGATTTAAAGAGAAATTGCATGGAAAAAATCAATAATTACCTATGGGAAGGAAGCAGTCCTTCCCCCAACCAAAATACCTGCACCTCCACTCTAAATCTGGTAGACATGAACAAATGTAACCAAACATACAGCTGTGTTCAGTGCTGAGTTTGACATAGTCATCCAAGACTGAGTTTTTCGTCCTTCAGCAATCAACAAAAAAGTTTCTGAGAGCAAGAGTTTGGGATCGTGGTAGTTTTATTTAGATTCTGTGTATGAAAATTTCCCATTTAAGTAACTTTCTGATATTTTTGCATTTTCTGCTGTTTTATTTGGATCTTAATTTGAGTTTGTCCCATGTATAGGAATTGAACTCCAACTTCCGACAGATTATTTTTCCTGAGGCTCTACGATGCCTAATGAAAGGAGAGTACACCCTAGAAAGCATGCTTAATGAACTGGACAACCTAATTGAGCAAACAACTGATGGAGTCCCTCTCCAAACACTTGTTGATTCTCTTCAGGCCTATTTAAGAGATGCAGCAATGGGCCTCGAAGAAGAAACACATGCTCATAACGTTGATGTTGCAAGGTAAGGCTACTTATATAGTAAAGTGGAAGTATTCTTTTGAGGTTACTGCTTGGATTAATGTGCAAAAGATTAAATCTTTTCTGAAATTTTTGTAATTTGTTTTTTTGCTCAGATGTAATTTTTTGTTCTGAGAGGAGAGCATAACAAAAATTATACTACAGATAGGAGTCTCAGATTATGGGAAGTCTATGTACAACTGTGCATCTAGCTTCTTGCTCTAGCAACCACTTGGTCAGTACCTGCCAGGCATTGTTTGCCCTAAATTGGTAGGCCACTATCCAGTAAAGAAATCTTTCAGTGCAAAACTGCAGATAGTATTGGAAGGGTTGCCCTGCTGTGAAAATGTGTTCTTTCCTGCATTGGAAAGGATTGTTGCATCGGATCACTGAGTAGTTTGTGCATACAATCATATGATCATAAGTTTTTAAATCAAAATGTTCATTGTCTATAAATACTAGACAGTTGATAATCCAACATCTATACTGCCAACATGTTTCATCCCTCAGACATTCTCAAGGCTATTATTGAGGGTTGAATCGAAGATTATGGTAGATTCAGATAAGTAATAGAAGGTCCCCAAAGGGTTTTTGGTGTATGTCCTTAGTGGCAGCTTTGCTAAAGCTGCACACTGAAACAACTTACATTAATTTGACTTGAGATAGAAGTTGGGCTTAATGTAACGAGATGTTTGATACCTTGGTGTGCCCACATTGATTGCACCGTTCAGGATTTAGCACAGCTGAGGGGGTCAGCGTGTAATCCTGTACTTGTCAATTGGACGACCAAGTCATTACACTGTAAAAACAGTAGTTTTGCATGTTTACTGTCAGGAGATGTAAAGTACATGTCCTGCTTGTGTCATATGTCTCACTTTGCCTTAGGACTCGGTAGGAGTGCCAGAGGGTGTGGCTTACGCAGATGCTCAGGAGAAGTGGTGCCTTTGCCATTGCTTTCAATGACAAAGTAGGGCTAGCAGCGCATAACCGCTCTACCAGTATGCAGTGGCAGACTAGGGGACAAGTTTTACTGGGGGAGGTGGGGGGGGGGTCCAGGGTTGCACAAGCAGTGCTGCAAGCCCTGGGTTACCGTTCTAACTTACATGCCCTGGGTACCAGGGTGCCATATACTAGAAATATACAGGTAAATTAGCCATTTCCAATTGGGTACAGCCAATTCGACATACACTTTAGGGTCAGGGCACTGTCACTGGGGTCTGATTAGCAGGCCTCAGGTACACTCTGAGTCAAAAAGCCTGCAACATCTTTCGAAAAACTTGGGGGTGACCATACAAAAAGAAGCATTTCGTTTCAACCGCCATGTGGTATTCTGTAAGCAGGGCTGGGTGGGGTCATGGACACTTTGCCAAGAGGCCTTATGTCTCTGGACATGGCTGGAACATCAGGACATAATCCTGGTTGTTCAACATCTAGCGGGCTCTCTAAACATTGGAGCAGACAAACTCTGCCGTCCATGCCTAGTGGATTACGAATGGCGTCTTCATCTGGAGGTGGTGCAAGGTCTTTTCCAAGACTGGGGAGAGTCTTGTTTAGATCTATTCAACACTGCCAAGAGCGAGCAAAGTCAGCACTTCTGAGCGCTAGAGTTTCTAAGGCTGCTTTTGTTTAGAGATGCCTTTCTGCCGATACCACTCCTGTCCAGAGTCCTCAAGAAGAACCGGGCTCAAGTCATCTTTGTGGCTCTGTACTGGGCACTGAGCGTAAGGTATCCTGAACTCCTGAGCATGAGCATCTGTCCTCCAGTCAGGCTGCCTGTCAGATCTTCTGTCGCAGCACGAGGGCAGAGTATTACACCCGAACCGATCCACACTCCACCTTCATGCGTGGAGATTGAGGGGTAACATTGGAGGGTGTTTGATCTCCCTCCCAAGATATCTGATGTTATTCGAGGAGCCAGGCATTCTTCTCCCATCTACGCCTTCTGGTGAAACAAGTTTGTGACCTTTTCGTTCTATACCCGGCCCGGCAAGCCTTTGTTTTGGGCACAGTAAAAGGATATCTGTCCGCCATTCACTTCCGTCTTCCTACGGCTGCTGGATCAACTTTCCCTGTTTAACTTCCCTGCTATGACTAGATTATTTAAAGGTTTACAGCATGTTTTTTTCAATGCCCTTCATTATGCCCCAGTGAGTCTTGAATTTAGTTCTGACTTTCCGCATTTGTTGAGCCGATGCACAGCTGTCCTCTACAGCTCCTAACAATCAAAACGGTCTTCTTTGTGGTGATAACATCTTCCAGGAGGGTTAGCAAATTGCAAGCACTTTAGTTTGACCCTCCTTACACTTCATTCTTCCCAGACAAGCTGTTTCTTACAACCCGCAAATTCTTCATCCCCGAGGTGGTCACACCTTTTCACGTTTGGCAAAACATCACCCTGCCTACCTCCCCCCCCCCCCCCCCATCCCCTCCCCCCCCCAACACCCCCTCCCCCAACCTCCTCAACCTTCGAGAGGAGAGACTCACCATCTGGATCCAAAAAGAGCTTTATTGTTCTATATTGACCGTGCCAAAGAATTCCGGTGGACGATCAATTCTTTGTTGGATTTGCAGGGGCAAAGTAAGAGAAGGCAATTCAAAAGAGATCATCCTTGACATTAAGATGTGCTACGCAGTGGGCATGACACAGCCCCCTGTTGGTTTAAGAGCTCACGCCACCTGGGCGCACCAGCTGCGACTACTGCATTAGATAGGAGTCCCAGTCCTGGACATCTGTCGGGCATCTACAGTGCATCACTGTACACGTTTGCCAAACACTACTGCCTCAACAGTCAGGTCCGGCAAGATGGGCACTTTGCCAGTTTGTTCCTCCAGACTAGTCTAAGACATTCCGCAGACCCACCTCTGGGTAGAGATTGCTTTGGTATCTATTCTAAGGTATGGAATCTGAGTCTAGTAGTCTCTGTCAGATGAACAAATTACTTACCTTAGGTAAAGCCTTATCTGGCAGAGACTCTATCTAACCTTGGACTCCTTACCGATCCTACCTGGTCTGTGAACTGTTCTCTCGCATTGAGATCCTTCAGGACCTCGCTTCTGGCACATTAGTAATTCCTCTTCAGCTTGGCTCCAAGGTTCTGGTGCAGAAAAAGTCAAGAACTGAGATCAGTGCGCTGAAGTGGCATCTATAAAGGCCCCGCACACGTCCCTTTCGGCGTGGATGATGCCACATGGAGCTGACCACCGCTACCTAGCGGCACGCAAGATGATTGCTAAAAAAATTCCAGATCTAGTCTGATGCTTGGGGAATATTCTAAAGTAAGGAATACACGGCTAGACAGTGTCTCTAAAAGTTAAGGTGTTACCGAAAGTAAGTGACTTGTTCATCTCCTTACTGTGGACCAGAACAGGTGGTGTCCTCAGTTTTGTTCAATACATGTCCCAGTGAATGGGTCCCTCGGGGATACCTTTATGTTCAGCAGGTCTTGTGGTCTCGGGCCTTTTATACATGGTTCCACTGATTCTGCTTCTGTCGCAAAGTCTACCGAAAGTGCAGTTGGATCAAGCACAGTTGATTGCCCTGGATTAAGTTAAGAGAATTGGGTGCACCGATGTGGTGGCACTCTACATTCGGCCGCCTCTTCCTCTCCCTGATGGAGTAGAGCTACTCTCATAACAGGATGGTCAGGACCTCCATTCCAATCACCAAATACTGCAGCTGCACATGTGGAAATTAAGCACTGCCAACTAGATTGCCTGTCTAATGAGGTGGCGGACATCAGCTTTACTGCCAGGAAACCCGCTACAAAATCCATTTATGGGGTCATTGGGGAAAAACAAAATCACTGAGTCAGAAGGCCTAAACCCTTGTAAATCCTGTCTGTTCGAGGCATATGAGCTGTAGATCATATGCTATGCATATATCGCCATCTAGTTTTGGGTCTGGATGTTTGCACTTAGTTTTTCTTCGAAGAAGTCTTTCCAGTCACGAGGTAGGTGGTGACTCCTTTCGGTGATAGTGCGCATGGGCATCGACTCCATTGTTAGATTGTTTTTTTCGATCGCGTTTCCCTTTCTATCGCGTTTCCCTTTCTATCGCGTATTGTAATTCCTTAACTTAATCTTTCAAACGGAAAGTTCGTGGAAGGCCTTCGGGCCTACCCGCGTCGGGTCGACCTGCAGTCGATGGAACAAACTCCCTTAAAATTCTGCCCACCGACTCACACAAAGTGTGCAACCTGTGTTTGTCACCTGAACACAAAGAGGAAGACTGCGACGTGTGCCAGGCTTTCCGCTCCAAGAAAACACTTTGCGACCGTGGGGCTCGATGTCGCGACATGCAGAGCCAGCACACAAGCTCCATTCCGTACATCTTCGGTCAACAATCAGACGAAGAGGCCGGCGAGGCCATGGGAACAGAGGAGGACCAAGAGCCGGTCGTCATTGTAGATTTCGAATCCCACCTAGAGGAGGACATCCCACAGGGTCAACGTACCGTGAGTAAACCTCCCCCCTCATCCCAAGACACTATTTCAGTTAAAAAGAAGGCTTCGGTCCAACCCGCGCCCTCGGGCCCCGGACGGCACCGAGATCACGCTTCTGAGGCCCCGCCCTCCGGCTCGGCACCGAAGCCGTCCAAAAAGCCTTCCGGCTCCGAAAAGACTCCCTCTAAACCAAGTTCAGAGCCCAAGCCTTCAGGGTCGAAACACAGGTCCGGCACCGACCCCCACCATTCAGCCCCGAAAAAATTGTCGGACCCGAAAACATCAACGGTTTCGACTCCGGCACCAAACATTTCGGCACCGAAACAGACTGAAGTGCGGAAAACCACTACAAAGCCTAGTTTCGATGTCCCAATTGAAAAACTGGATCCGAAACAAAAGCTTTTGAATATCCATCCACAGACTGGCCATATCACCACTAAAGTGACTCTGAAAAGAAGAGCTGATGTAGAAGAAGAATATCACATCCCTTTAAAGAAGAGATCTGTTGGAACTAACCCTTCCCCTCCTCCTCTTCCTTCATCACCACCTTCCCCTCAGCTTCAACCAATTTCTCCTGAACATTCACCACCACATACACCTGACAACCAGGATGATGGGGATGATGATCAGGATAGGGATGATAATCAGTTATTACAAGACCCATGGGACGATTATAACACCAATTCGCCCACAGGCAATGATCCCGATCTGTACCCTACCAAACCCTCTCTACCAGATGATACTGTAGGATACATTGAGCTATTGGGTAGAGCTGCGAACAATCATGGGGTGCAGCTTCATAAGGAGTCATTAGAAGAGGATTTCCTCTTTGAAACACTCAGTACAACACAGAAGTCATCACATACACTACCCATGCTCAAGGGGATGGTCAGGCATGTAGATGACATTTTTAATGACCCAGTCAGGGCTCACATTCTTACCCCTAGAGTGGACAAAAAGTACAAGCCAGCACCATCAGACCCAGTATATATAAGGGGACAATTGCCACTAGACTCCCTGGTGGTGCCCAATGCAAGAAAAAGGGCCAACTCACAAACAGGAGAGGCTCCACCTACTGATAAGGAATCAAAACTTATTGATGCTTCGGGGAAAAGGGTAGCTTCTCAATCAGCAAATTTCTGGCGCGTCTCCAACACCCAGTCACTGTTAGAGTGATATGACCGTGCGCACTGGGATGAAATGGAACAACTGATCCAATATTTACCCCCAGAACACAAATCAAAAGCACAAGATCTGGTTCATGAAGGGCAACTAATTGCTAACAATCAAATAAGATGCTCTCTAGATGCTGCATACACTGCTGCTAGAGCCATAAACACTAGTGTCCTCTTAAGGAGGCACGCCTGGCTCCGTTTATCTGGTTTTAAACCTGAGGTTCAAACCTCCATTTTAAATACCCCATTCGATAAGTAACATCTATTTGGCCCAGCGGTAGATTCTTCACTTGAGAAAATGAAGAAAAGATACTGAGGTAGCCAAGTCTATGGGAGTGCTTCAGTCCACACAGGGTCGTGCTTCCTTTCGACGCTCCTTCTACCGAGGAGGTTCCAAAACTACCTCACCAGAAGCCACCTCCACCTACAAGGGCAATAACCAACCCTCTCCATCTAAGGGTTATTTCAGAGGAGGGTACAGGGGTAACAATGGTAAGGGTAGGGGACGGGGTTCAAATTCACGCAACTCCCCCGCTAACACAAAGCAGTGACTCCCCCCTGACCACTCAACACCTGTCGGGGGAAGACTGTCAGATTTTCTACCAATCTGGCAATTAATAAGAACAGAGAATTGGGTACTCAAAATTATCCGTTCTGGTTACTGCCTGGAATTTATCAACACGCCTCCAAATATTCCACCAAAACCCCACAAACTATCACCAGACCATCTATACCTCCTCAAACAGTAGGTTCAGTCTCTACTTCTAAAATGGGCCATAGAACCTGTGCCGCCTCAAAATCAAGGGTGGGGCGTATACTCTTTTTATTTCCTGATTCCCAAAAAAGACGGTTCTCTCAGACCAATCTTACATCTCAGAGAACTCAACAGGTACATACAGTCAGACCATTTCCATATGGTGACACTTCAACAGGTATTTCCTCTCCTACAAAAAGGCGACTTTCTATCTACTCTAGATCCAAAAGACGCCTATTTTCATATACCAGTTCACCCTGCTCATCGCAAATTCCTCAGGTTTGTGGTAGCGGGTCAACACTGTCAGTTCAGGGTACTCCCATTCGGGGTCACCACCGCCCCGAGAGTCTTTGCAAAATGTCTGGCGGTAGTAGCTGCTCACCTAAGGAGACAAAGCATCCGCGTCTTCCCATACTTAGATGATTGGCTCTTAAAAGCCAGCACGTACCAAAAATGTCTGCAGCACACTTTCAAAACAATTCGGCTACTGCATCAACTAGGGTTCACAATCAATGTGCCAAAGTCACATCTCCAACCAACCAATACAAAGGACTACCTAGGAGCCACAATAGATACTCAAAAAACTCTCGCTTTTCCCAGCTCAGACAGAATTCGAAATATTCAGGCTTTAGTTCTCCGCTTTCAACCCAACAGTTGGATTCCAGCTCGTACTTGCATGCAGCTACTGGGAATGTCATCCTGCATCATGATAGTTCCCCATGCCAGACTACACATGCGTCCACTTCAAGAATGCTTAGCCAGTCAGTGGAACCAGTCTCAAGGTCTATTAACCGATCTAGTGTTGGTAAGCGGCCGTACTCATCGCTCTCTGCAGTGGTGGAACACACAAAATTTGTCAAAAGGACTGCCGTTCATAGACCCGGTTCCACAGATAGTACTAACAGCGGACGCGTCACTCACTGGCTGGGGGGCTCATCTACAACAACACACAGTGCAAGGCTTGTGGAGCCAACGACAGAGGTTGCTCCACATCAATCACCTAGAGCTGCTTGCAATATTTCTAGCACTCAAGGCGTTTCAAACTCACCTACAAAGCAAAGCTGTCCTAATTCGCACAGACAACATGACAGCCATGTATTACATACAAAATCTGAAAGAGACACGTTAGTGACAGATTCCTTACCTTAGAATATCCCCAGGCGTCAGGCTGGATCCGGAATGTTTTGCGTAGCAGTACCCTTGCGCGTCGGTAGGTGGCGTTGTGCGGCTCCGCGTCCGTCGTCGGCGTCGGGATCGCCGGCATGACGTCGCGGGCAGTACTTAGGCGCCGCCCCTGCGCGCTGACGTCAGTTCTTCTTTTTCCGCGCCAGTAAGCGCAGATCCGGGAAGAGCAGTGCCCTAGTCATTTTTTGACTAAGTTTTTGGTGAATTTTTCACTGTTTTCTTGAGTCGCTCGACTCCACAGGTGTCGGTAGGGATGCCCGGCTTCAAGCCATGCGACGACTGTGGTCGTATGATGTCGATCACGGACTCGCATACGGATTGTCTCTACTGCCTCGGGCGCGACCACGACCCCAAGTCGTGCCCCGACTGTCGGGCCTTGCATCCGAAGGCTTTGCGAGAGCGGTCTCGAAAGCTCCTCGAGGTCCGACAGTCGGCTCCGCGCCGCACCAAGCCCCGGTCACGTGAGAGGTCGAGGGGCCGGTCGCGGAGTCCTCATCGGTCGTCGGGGTCCAAGTCTTCGCACTCCTCCGGTAAGTCGAAGCATAAGAAGTCTAAGAAGCGTCATCGCTCGACGACTTCGCCTCGCCGGTCCCGCGACTCGGCTGAGGGTCCTGTCGGCACCATCCCCGCGGCTCCGGGAGTGCCTGTGGAGCCGCCCCCGCATTACCCGCACTTCCCGGGTTCGGGGGCGACTCCGGCCGAGATACAGGAGTTCCTGTCGGCCTCAAGGTCCCCCCGGTGCGCCTTCGGGCCCCGCGGGCCCTGATGGGGTTTCCCCGGCGACTCCGGTCCCGGCGCCGCCTGTCACACCAGCCTCAGTCCCAGCTCCGGCCTCGACCCCGGCTCCGGTGCTGCCTCAACCCCGATCGACGCCGGTTGACCTAATAACACCTCCACCGGCGCCGATGTCTCCGGTGTCGTTTCCGACGATGCCCGGGGCTCCGGGCGGCGTCATCCCCAGGTTCTCTCCGGATCCGGACATGGCGCCGATGGGACCTTGGGTCCTGCATGTCCCTCCTCCTCCTTATTTTGAACCAGAGGAGGACGAAGAGAACTGGGAGGGGTTGGATGACCC
Organism: Calotriton arnoldi; assembly: GCA_963921515.1. Lineage (NCBI taxonomy): Eukaryota > Metazoa > Chordata > Amphibia > Caudata > Salamandridae > Calotriton > Calotriton arnoldi. The sequence goes on from CAWUFW010001608.1 coordinate 1,943,013, forward strand.
TCTCACACAGCAGTGTGAGTTCGATCAGGACTGGGCTGAGGAGCTTGGGGATGCCAGTGGTCTGGACACCTCCCCTGACTCTGGCATGCTGTCTCCTCCTTCCGTGGCAACGGAGGAGGGAGCAAATTTTGCAACGGTGTTGCGTAGAGCAGCTGGGGCCTTACACCTCCAATTGCCTACAGTGGCTGTCAGGACTAACCTCCTGACGGAAGTGCTTCAGCCGGCGGCTTCCTCTTCGGAGACTATGCTGCCGTTTAATGATGCACTCACTGACGTTCTTTTGGGTGCCTGGTCCAAACCCACCACAGGGGCTCCTGTGGATAGGAACGTGGCCCGACGCCATCGCCCTGCTCCGGGCGACCCCTTGTTTCTCTCCCAACATCCCACACCTGAGAGCTTGGTTGTCCAAGCCTCTGCCTCCCAAACCGCCTTCCCTACCGCCCCTCCGGTTAGGGAATCCAAACGCCTGGACCAATTTGGGAAGAAGGCTTTTTCTTTCTCCAGTGCTGGCTTGCGGTCCGTCAACACCGCTTGCCTTTTGGGCCGATATACCCACTCCCTGTGGGATTCGGTGGCGGCTGTTTTGCCGCAGTGTTCTGAGGAGGTCCAGACACTGCTTACCCGCGCCAATGCGGAAGGGCGAGATGCGGCTAAATACACCATCCGTTGTGGCCTTGATACCGCCGACTCGGTGGGCAGATCGCTTGCGACGACGGTGGCGCTACGTCGCCACGCCTGGCTGAGAACAACTGGTTTCTCGGGTGATGTCCAGAATACACTCATGGACATGCCCTTTGATGGAGTCGGTCTTTTTGGTTCAAAGGCAGACCATGCGCTGGAGCGGTTTAAGGACTCAAGGGCTACGGCCAAGTCCCTGGGCCTTTCTGTTATACGCCCTCCGCTCACCTCTGCTTTTCGCCCCTTTCGTGGCCACGGAAGGGGCGCCCAGTCACGTCAGCTGCCCAGCCACCAACCCGCGCAGCAAGCGTCTACGCGTGGCCGAAGACGTGGATACCGCCGTGGCGGTTGGGCAACCAGCGTGCGGGTCAGGCCACCACCTCCAACCCGTCCGCGGCCTCCAAGCCCTCCTAGTCCCTCCTTTCCGGTGCACAGCACGCCAGTAGGGGGCAGGGTCCGCCATCACCTTCACCACTGGCGTCCCATCACCTCGGACAGGTGGGTCTTGGACATTGTCCGAAGGGGCTACTCCCTCCCCTTCGAGACCACCCCCCAGCCATGCCACCTCAATTCCACCGCATGTCAGGGGATCACTTGGTACTTCTGCAGAAGGAAGTCACGGCCCTCTTGGCCAAGAGGGCCATCGAGCATGTTCCGACCCCAGAAGTAGGGTGTGGTTGCTACTCCCACTACTTCCTGGTGCCCAAAAAGGACAAGGAGGACATGCGTCCTATCTTGGACCTCCGGAACGTCAATCGCTTCCTCCGGAAGGAGAAGTTCAAGATGCTCACCCTAGCTCAGGTCTTGACTGCCCTCGACCCTGGAGACTGGTTGGTAGCGTTGGACTTGAAGGACGCTTATTTTCACATCCCCGTCCTGCCGGCCCACCGGCGTTACCTGCGGTTCACGGTAGGCCTCGAGCATTTTCAGTTCACCGTGCTCCCCTTGGCCTTACAAGTGCCCCTCGGGTGTTCACGAAAGTGATGGTGGTGGTCGCAGCTCATCTGCGCCGGGCAGGGGTTCCAGTCTTCCCCTACCTCGACGACTGGTTGCTGAAGGCGGGCTCGTCCCAGGCAGTCGTCTCCCACCTCCAGACTACGGCCGAACTCCTGCACTCGCTGGGGTTCTCCATCAATGTGCCGAAGTCGCATCTGATTCCTTCTCCACAGCTCCTTTTCATCGGAGCAGTTCTGGACACGATGCAGTTTCGGGCCTATCCTCCCGAACGGCGAGTCCGGGCTATGATTCCGATCTTTCAGCCTTTATCCTGGGTTTCGGTACGGATGACCCTGAGGCTGCTGGGCCTCATGGCCTCCTGCATCCTGCTGGTCAATCATGCCAGATGGCATATGCGGGCTCTGCAGTGGGACCTGAAGTTCCAGTGGGCGCAGCACCAGGGCAACCTGTCGGATCACGTCCAGATCTCGGAGGGGACTGCACTACAGTTGCAGTGGTGGCTCTCGAACCGGCAATGGGTCATGGGCAGATCCCTCTCCCTTCCCCAGCCAGAGCACACAGTTGTGACGGACGCGTCCCTTCTGGGATGGGGCGGTCACATGGGAGAGGCGGAGATCAGAGGCCTCTGGTCTCCGGGCGGAGTCCCGGCTCCATATCAACCTTCTGGAGCTCCGGGCGATCCAACTTGCACTCAAGGCATTCCTTCCCTCTGTCAAAGGGAAGGTAGTGCAGGTGTTCACAGACAACACCACCGCCATGTGGTATTGCAACAAACAAGGCGGGGTGGGGTCGTGGACCCTTTGTCAGGAGGCTCTGCGCCTCTGGACATGGCTGGAACATCAGGGCATGTTCCTGATGGTTCAACACCTGGCAGGTTCCCTGAACGCCAGGGCGGACGAACTCAGCCGCAGGTGCATGATGGATCACGAATGGCGTCTTCACTCGGAAGTGGCGCAAGGACTCTTTCTACAGTGGGGAGAGCCTTGGTTAGATCTATTCGCCACCGAAGAGAACGCACAATGTCATCAGTTCTGCGCGTTGGAATTTCCAAGACGGCACTCGCTCGGCGACGCTTTTCATCGCGAGTGGAGTTGCGGTCTGTTGTACGCCTTTCTGCCTATACCACTTCTACCCAGAGTGTTGAAGAAGATTCGGCACGACCGGGCCCAAGTCATTCTTGTGGCTCCGGACTGGGCTCGAAGAGTTTGGTATCCCGAGCTACTCAGTATGAGCGTAGATCCCCCGATCCGTCTGCCTCTTCGGGAGGATCTTCTGTCGCAGCAGCAGGGGACGGTCCTCCACCCGAACCTGTCCAGCCTCCACCTGCTTGCGTGGAGATTGAGCGGCGGCAGTTGATTCCTTTCGACTTGCCTCCCGAAGTTTGTGATGTGATTCTGGCAGCCAGGCATCCCTCCACTAAGGTGGTATACGCCTGCAGGTGGAACAAGTTTGTGGCATGGTGCACAGCAAAGGCTGTGAATCCCCTTTCTGCCCCTCTCTCTGAGGTTCTCCTGTTCCTTCTTTCCCTGGCCCAACAGGGTTCTGCCCTGGGTACCATCAAGGGCTATCTTTGTGCCCTCTCGGCCTTCCTCAGGCTTCCTGATCAGCCCTCTCTTTTTAAGTCCCCTGTTAACAGGTTTCTTAAAGGCATTACACACCTCTTCCCTCCTGTTCCGTTTATAATGCCTCAGTGGGACTTAAACTTGGTTCTTACTTTTTTAATGTGCGCTCCTTTTGAGCCTCTGCATAACTGTCCTCTTCGTCTTCTTACTCTGAAGACAGCCTTTCTGGTAGCCATCACCTCCACTCGGCGGGTGAGTGAGCTCCAGGCTCTTTCATGCAAACCTCCCTTTCTGTCTGTTCATCCAGACAAGGTTGTTCTTCGGACGCGTCCGTCCTTCTTGCCAAAGGTGGTTACTGCCTTCCACATTGGGCAGACCATCACTTTGCCCACCTTCTTTCCGCCTCCGCATCCTTCCAGAGAGGAAGAGAGGCTCCACCGTCTGGACCCAAAACGTGCGCTTGCCTTTTACATCAACCGCACACAACAGTTCCGGGTGGATGACCAGCTCTTTGTTGGCTACGTGGGCGCCAAAAAAGGTCGGGCGGTACACAAGCGGACCATCTCCCGCTGGGTCATCTTGTGTATCAAGGCCTGTTATTCTTTGGCTAAGAAGGAGCCTCCTGTTGGGCTGCATGCCCATTCCACCAGGGCTACGGCTGCTACCACGGCTTTAGGCCGCGGTGTTCCGTTGCAGGATATTTGTCAGGCAGCTACGTGGGCCTCGCTGCACACGTTTACCAAGCATTACTGCCTTGACAGTCAGGTCCGGAGGGACGGCTTCTTTGGCCGTTCTGTCCTTCGGGACTTCCTTGTCTGAATCTGTTCGCAGACCCACCACCGGGGTTGGTATTGCTGGGGTATCTATTCTAAGGTAAGGAATCTGTCACTAACGTGTCTCTTTCAGATGCACAAGTTACTAACTTGTGTAACGATATATCTGTAAGAGACAGTAGTTAGTGACAGATTCCTTACCGCCCCACCCATCCTCCCCGTTCTGCGAACTGATTTCTAGGGTTAAGGACATCCTTTTTAGGGCCCTAGTATTTTTCAGACACCTATGTCAGCTTCTTGCATGGCTCTGCGTTCCTGGCGCGGAAAGTCGTGTACAGAACTGACGTCAGCGCGCAGGGGCGGCGCCTAAGTACTGCCCGCGACGTCATCCCGGCGATGCCGACGACGGACGCGGAGCCGCACGACGCCGCCAACCGACGCGCAAGGGTACTGCTACGCAAAACCTTCCGAATCCAGCCTGACGCCTGGGGATATTCTATGGTAAGGAATCTGTCACTAACTACTGTCTCTTACAGATATATCGTTACACAAGTTAGTAACTTGTGCAACAGGGTGGGGGACACACTCTCTCCAACTGTCCCACTTAGCCCAAGACATCTGGAAGTGGACCATTCAGCACAAACTTTATCTCCTAGCAGAACATCTCCCAGGAGTCAACAACCAGATTGCAGATCTCCTCAGTAGGCAGAGACAGCCAATACACAAATGGGAACTCCACCCTCAGGTCCTCCTTCCATACTTTCAACATTGGGGACTCCCTCACATAGACCTGTTCGCCACTCACCTAAACGCAAAATGCCCAAACTTTGTGTCCAGGTACCCACACCCATTGTCCAAAGGCATTGCACTATGGATGAACTGGTCAGGGATATTTGCTTACGCTTTTCCGCCTCTCCCACTCATTCCATTAGTGGTTCGGAAACTAAAACAAGCGTCCCTGACCCTAATCCTAGTTGCTCCCACATGGGCACGTCAACCATGGTTCACAACCCTATTGGAACTCTCGGTAGTTCCTCATCAAAAACTACATCTTACACCCAGTCTCCTCACACAGAGCCATGGAGACATAAGACACCCAGACCCCAGTGAACTCAATCTGGCGATCTGGCACCTGAAGTCCTAGAGTTTGGCTACCTTAATCTACCGCCAGACTGCATGAATCTTATCAAAGAAGCTAGACGTCCTACCACAAGAGCCTGCTATGCAGCAAAGTGGACGCGGTTTGTGATTTACTGTAATAACATCAACCCGCTTGATGCTTCTGTCCAAAACATTATATGCTATTTGTTACATTTACAACGTTCTAATTTAGCTTACACGTCTATACGTCTACATCTAGCTGCTATAGCTGCATACCTCCAAAATAGACAGCATCTATCTCTTTTTAGGGTACCTGTCATTAAAGCGTTTATGGAGGGACTCAAAAGAGTTATTCCCCCGAGACTGCCACCTGCTCCAGTGTGGAATCTCAACATTGTTCTCACCTGACTAATGGGTCCACCCTTTGAACCATTACACAGATGTGAACTACAATTTCTTACATGGAAAGTTGCTTTCCTAGTTGCCATCACATCACTCAGAAGAGTAAGTGAACTTCAGGCATTGACTATAGAAGAACCCTTTTACAAATGCACCAAAATAAAGTGGTTCTTCGGACTAATCCTAAATTCCTTCCTAAAGTCATTTCTGCTTTTCTCATCAATCAATCTGTTGAGCTACCCGTGTTCTTCTCTCAACCAGATTCAGTGGCAGAACGTGCATTACACGCATTAGATGTGAAAAGAGCATTGCTCTATTACATTGAAAGGACAAAACCTTTCCGTAACACAAATCAGCTTTTTGTCGCTTTTGCTCCACCGCACAAAGGCAATCCTATATCAAAATCAGGTATTGCAAGGTGGATAGTCAAATGCATTCAAATATGCTATGCAAAAGCTAAACGGACATTAACAGTTCCCCCTAGAGCACACTCTACACGCAAACTGGGGGCTTCTATGGCATTCTTAGGAAATATACCCATAGATATCTGTAAAGCTGCAACATGGTCTACACCTCACACATCCACAAAACACTATTCTGTGGATGTGTTGGCAGCACAGCAAGCTAGAGTAGGCCAAGCAGTTTTACGTACACTATTTCAAACCACTGCAACTGCTACAGGTTAGCCACCGCTTTGGGAGAAACTGCTATATAGTCTATGCAAAGCATATGATCTACAGCTCATATGCCTCGAACGGAAAATGCTACTTACCCAGTATGCATCTGTTCTTGGCATGTAGAGCTGTAGAATCATATGCGCCCTTCCGCCTCCCCGGGTACCTATACCTGTTGCAGTAACATCTTACTTGGATACATGCATTCATGGACATCTCCTTTTTACTACTCTTACTAACTCCATTATCACCCTTTGCGGGAAAACAATCTAACAATGGAGTCGATGCCCATGCGCACTATCACCGAAAGGAGGAGTCACCTACCTCGTGACTGGAAAGACTTCTTCGAAGAAAAACAAAGTGCAAACATCCGGACCCAACACTAGATGGCGATCTATGCAAAGCATATGATTCTACAGCTCTACATGCCAAGAACAGATGCATACTGGGTAAGTAGCATTTTCCTTTGCTTACCTTTGGATAGCAATGTTTCTTATTTATACTATAGCATACTGCAGATTCCTTGTTGCCCTCCATCCTTCTGCCAGATATGCTTTTAGGTTTTCTACCCTGTCAGTTGTAGATGGCATGAATAGTATATGGTGTGGCTGAGCCTCCTGTACACTTATGATATTGATACTTCTGGTGCTGGGAAAAACACACACCCACTATTTTTCTGTTATTGTTTCTAGTTCTCTCTTACATGGAAATATAAAAAGATAAGGAATCTACTGTATCAACTACAGACATTTTAATCACAAGTAACACCCTGATGCCTGTTGACCAAATATTTGTTTTTAAATGCCTTAAATTAATTGAAGGTAATTATCTGCTGTATGTTAATTACCTTATATTTACTTTTTAGGATGCTGCATACACAGTATGGTGACCTAATTCAGCCAAGAAATGGTTCTGGTGATGAAACACCTAAAATGTCAGCTGGCCAGATGCTTTTAGTTGCATTTGATGGGATGTTTGCTCAAGTCGAAACTGCATTTGGGTTGTTGATTGAAAAGGTATTGTTTTACTTCATAGTGTATCAGATTGTAGAAAACAATTACATCATATTGTAAATGTCTAAATAATATTTTTATATTTACAGTTAAACAAAATGGAGATCCCATTAGCATGGCGGAAGATTGACATAATCCGTGAAGCGCGGAGCACACAAGTTAATTTCTTTGATGATGATAACCACCGTCAAGTGCTGGAAGAGATATTCTTTCTGAAAAGGCTTCAAACAATCAAGGAATTCTTCAAATTATGTGGTACCTTCTCTCTAGCTTTGTCAGGTAAAAAGATTTATATTGAATGGACTATAATTCAAGATATGTGAAATGTTGGGTCTTCATGAAAAGGCCCAGTCAGTGGTGAAGATACTTTAAATAGTAATATCTGTCTAAACTCTTCGTTCATTTTTTGCCTTATTTTTTATTTATTTTTATTTATTTATTTGAGTTTTATATAGCGCTGGCTAGACTCGGAGGTATCAGAGCGCTTTACTTAAGAATCCACAAAATTACATCAGTTACAAGTTACATCAGTTCCAAGAAAACATTTCAAGAGCATCGGAAGACAAAGTAATTGGAGCTTAGAAGAGTAAGGGGGTGGGGTAAAGGTATAGGAGGGAGGGAGAAAGGATGGAGATAGGATGGATGGAGAGACGAAGGAGAGTCTGCCCAAAGTCCGGCTGGGTAGGTGACGGCCGAGGGGGAAGTCCACAGCCCATCTCCTCTATAGCTATCAGGTAGCTCCACCGGGCATCAGTCAAGCGGCTAGGTCTCAATGAGAAAACAGTTGGAGAGCAAAGAGGAGGAATAATTAGAGCGTAAGGAGAAAGTGGGTGGAGTAAAGGGGCAGGAGGGAGAGTACGACGGAGAGACGAAGTAAGGTCTGCCCAATGTCCGGCTGGGTAGGTGACGGCCGAAGGGGTAGTCCACAGCCCATCTCCTCTATAGCTATCAAGTAGCTCCACCGGGCATCGGCCAAAAAGCTAGGTCTCCACGGTCAGAGGTAGGTTCACAGTTTCGGTATCCTGAAGGGTAGGACGGATGGGGGATGAGTACGAGGTCTGGTCGAAGTCCGCCTTAACGGCCTTGCTTTAAAAAGTCTCTGTACTCCCTCCACACAGACTTTTTACTGCATCGTCTGAATAAAGACTAAGGGTCTGATTAACAAAACCTATCCACATCTAAGTCTTATTTTGATGTGACACTGGTTTCATCTGTGATCATAAATGATTGATCTTGATCTATGTAACATTTTTGCTCACAGGTCTAAATTCCAAATAACAAAATCTGCCTATTGTCAGGATTTTCTAAACTTGTTAATTAAGGCAAGGGGTGTGAACATGGATCTTTTTGCAGGTCATAGACAGCAGTGGAGAGTATGGCCAGGGGTGTGGGCATTGAGAATTTCAGGAACACCCACAAAATCTGAGCAAGCGTTCCCAAAGTAAAATCACAAATAAACCTATTGCAAATCAAAGGCTGGAGGAAATGTGCATTTAAGATGGGAAAGGTCTCCATACACATCCATTTTTCTTGAAGAATGTAGGGGCTGTGAATTCTCGTGTAGAATAATGGTCTTCATGTGCTATTGCATTTTTTTTTCCTAACAATGAACCAGTGGATTTTCTGCGTTGGGGGCAATCCACTTGCATTGGAATAGTGGTAAAACATGTGTACGTGTGTAAGTCCATGATTTTTGTAGACTTCCATAGATTACTGCTGGGGCGATTTATGTGAATATCCAAAAAGGGGTACATCTATATAAGTCCCCTTGAAATCAGGCCTTCAATTCGGAATAGGGACGTGGTGGCTTCAGGACTGCAAATTAATTAATGTACACCAGACTCTTTTAGTGCACAATCAACATGCATATTCGTAAAAATTCACTTTGATATGTAAATTGACATGCCACAGAGAATATATGTAGACTTTCCTGTAAGCATTCGTGTGTGTCACCCCAGCTTTATCAAAGGAAATTGTGATCCATCATTTAAATAGGTCTGTTTATATGAAGTACGGTCCTGGGCAAGGATTAACATAGTGTATCGTTGTGGAGAAATGTTTTAAACTTGCATTGTGCAACTCCAAGCTGTGTGCATCTAGGACAGTATAAGGTTATTTCTCTCCCTAGTAGCTATAGTGCTCTGGAAGTGCTCACTACGCCGCTATGACCAAATTAAATGCTTCTTCTTTCCTCAGTCCTACATATTGCAGACTGCTTGATTGTTTGGGCAAAGCATTTTAATCTACGATTGTAAAATAATCAGCATTGTTACAGTCTATTAAATTTGATTATATTCAATGGCAACTCACTAGCCTTTTACTAAGTTGAATCTTTGCCTACAGCGCATAAATTAAAAAATAAAGATTGCATTGGAACTGTAGATTAATTTATGGGTGATATAGTATAACCAATTTATTACTTTAAATAAGCAAGAATGCATCCATTCCTTATCCCCTTCAATTCTTCCATTCAGTATGCTTCATAACACTTCAAATATTGGAATCCCTTTAATGTGTTTACATCCTTTCTTTATTTCCCATGTGTTTTTCCAGTTATACTGCTCCATTGTTCAAAAATCCCTCTTTTTCACTCCTCCCGGTTTGCCTTTCAGTAACCTTCATTTGATATCCACCATTTTGTTTCTCATTTTTTAAGACATTATATATAGTGCATCTGGGACAAACAGGTGCTTTACTTAAAATTACTGATGTTTACATTATAACGGATAAGAGGTGAGTAGAGGAACAGGTTAATGAAAAAAATGAATGTTAAAGCAGAAATTGGAGATCAAGGGGAAGTTGGATATAAACATCAGATACATTTGTGTTGTAGTAGAAGAGACAGTAAGCAAGGATCCAGAGTTTCGGAAATTCCTTGAACAGGCATCTTGAGTCCTTTCCTGAAAGGCATGAGAGTAGTCCGTTTCCTCAAGGATGATGACAAAGAGTTCCATGTCGATACAGCAGCACCTTAGAAGGATTGCTTGCGGTCATCGGCTGTCTTAAAGTTTTGCATTTGCAAGACACATGAATGTTTGCTTCTTAAGCTCTCAATGTTCCTGAAATGGTTAGTAATTCTACAATAAATAGAGGGGTTAGTTTGACACATAATTAGAAACAACATGTGGCAGGGATGTGTAGCCAGTGATGGTCATGGATAATATGTGTGATCCAATCATACTTTTTGACTCCAATTAATCATCCTTGCTGCTTAAGTGTAGAATTGCTCTGAGTTGTGTTAGATGAGAAAGGGGAGCATCAGCCAAAATTGCATTACCAAAATGTAGTGAGCTATAACAAACCATGTTTTGTATTTTCTTTTTAATAAAAGTGGAGTAGGATTTGTGCAGATTTTGTTGTGTTTTTAATGTGTGGGATACATGTGTGCGCTGAATCAATTGTGAATACTAAAGTTTCAGAGGCCTATACTGGAGAAAGGTAGAAGCCACATTGATTTATCAAATCCAGAATCACCTGGTCAGTTTTCCCTTCACTTATATGGACCATAGCAGAAACTCAGTCTTCTCTGGGTTTAGGAGGTTTTAATTCTTTCATCCAAACCTACAGGCGAGAATGTTTTAATTCTTTCATCCAGACCTATAAGTGAGGTTTTAATTCTTTCATCCAAACCTATAGGCGAGAGACCTTTTCTTACAATGAGGATGTCTTGAATGTTTGATGCTTTTAGATACAGTTGTGTATCTGCATATTGTGCTAAATTGATGCCAAAGTCTCTGATGATGCGTTGTAGCTAAAATTAAGCTTAGAGTGACACCACAAATGGAGGAGGCAAAAGTCACAGGTGAGGAAAAATATAAGGCCTAAAACCATCATGCCATTCTTCTTAAGCAAATCAGGCCATCAACACTAAGTAAATCATTCAAATTGACTTGCCTTTTAGTGTAATGCCATGCTTATAGACTGGAATTGGTGATATTTCCCTGTCCTGGTGTGCTTAAGGTTTGTCAGATAGAATGTGGACACTATGGCCACTAATTTACACCTTTCATTGGAGAAATATTGGCTGTGGTATTCGAGTCAATATGTAGGTATTCTGATATCAATCTCTTCTATGAAACTGCTCAGATCATGCATTATGTTTAACAACATTGCTGACAATTTTCAGCTGATTTCTTTAAAAATTGTCACCCTTTAAGAATGAGAGTTGTGGCTTTAACTATCTCCATATGGAGTCTGACTAGAGCAGTTCTAAAACATACTGTTGAAAGGCTGAGTTACAAGCTTCAGCTTCTAGCCAGTGATTGATAATAGCTTGCAAATGATCCACTGACACCTCCAAAACAAATCCATGCCAAAGCGATCCATCCTCAAACTGGACTTAGAAAACACCCTTTCTTCTGTTACAAAATATCTCAGACATCCACTAGCTGGTGGTCAAAGAATAATTATACAATCTTGTTTAGGCTCACACAGACATGTTACAAATAACTATTTTATTCAGAAGGTCCATGAAAGTAACACATAATTTACATACATTGAAAGGGAGGGAAGTTGATCAACAAGAGATGATCAGCACCAAAATCACAGGTTTACTCTTTAAATCTTGTCAGTACTTTGATGCGATGATCTTTCACATTTAAACAATAGCCTTAAAGTACTGTTGAGCAATTAACATCTAGCACTATCATGAATACTGCAAACATTCACAGGCATTGCAGAGAAGGTAATTAGGCTGCCTCCGAGTGTAACCACCCCTTTCCAGAACACTGCCATCATAGTGTGTTTGACACTTACCCACAAGCTGGAAACAGGATCTTGTGATACTTTCACTTACCTAATAATTCTTTTATCTGATAAGTGTCCTGGTCAATGCTTGCTGTTCTCACAAGCTGCACAAGGACTGTAATAGGGCCCTTTCTTGATGCACTCCTCAGATCTCCCAGGCTAACTTCAGTGACTTAATCAGTTTTGTCCACTCCCACATGGAAAGAGCGAAACACACCAGGCTATTTGTTAAAATCACCAGGGCACTCAATGTCTTTGTGCCACTTAATGCACATTAACTCATCTCCAACTTTCTAATCGGCTAAAAAATGGATCAACTCAAATTGGCAAACCTTAAAATAAATTTTTTTTAAAAGGAGAAACTTGTGCTGCACATGTAAGAACCATTGCTAAAAAAGACCAGATTCTTTGTAAAACCCACTTAATTTTGCTACAATAGCTTAGGAAACTGTATTGCATGTCTCTGCTATTTAAAATTCCTCCAGTCACCCTGTTTGTGAAAAATCCAAGGCAGATCCTAAGGCTGGTAACAAGCTACAGACCAATTTACTACTTATTATTCTTAAGCACAATCATGTGGCTTGCAAGTCTCAAAACTTCAAAAATCTGCTTGAGCGTTCAGTCTGCCACACAACTAACAGACTGACCTCAGGCTTGTATGGAGGGCATGGATTTTTGCAGTGTGTATCTGTGCTAGATTCATACGCTCTGCATTATTTCCTATTTGACAGAGGTCTTCTGGGCTTTGCTTGATTATGTTGAGCAGCAGTTTTGATCCTACCCAGCCTGTTTGAGGTATATGAGAGGATGACATCGTCGTCCGTCTGAACTACCGGCAGGAATGGGAGGGGTGAATGGCACCACCTTGTAAAGGGTCTCTTCTTTCATCACCATCAGCTCTCACAAGAATCGGATGCATCACATCTCTACATCCTCAAGGTTGAGTGGTATTTACAATGGGCATGCCTCGTCTCCCTTAACGTTCAACCTTCTACTGGTGAGCCACTGGCGAATATGTGATTGAACACAAGCACCATCTGATGTACTCATTTACCAAGGTTCCCTCTAGCTTGGGGATGAACTGTTATGCAAAGGCACTTTGAAAATCTCAGACTGCCTCAACCATGTTTTATTGGTTCATCACATCTAAATGTCTTTACTTCTGGTGCTAGCTTTTAACTCAACATGCTGTGAAAGTGGTTTCCTTTCCCAAATGTATGCCTCTTGCCGGACATCTGCCACTATCAAAATTGTATTTCTGCAGTGTTTTGAACTCAGACCTACCCAATAAACGTGCATAAACTACAGTGTTTATACCAAAGTGGCACTGGCTCCATGTTGAATACATATCTGAAAGAGACACGTTAGTGACAGATTCCTTACCTTAGAATATCCCCAGGCGTCAGGCTGGATCCGGAAAGTTTTTTGCGTAGCAGTACCCTTGCGCGTCGGTAGGCGGCGTCGTGCGGCTCCGCGTCCGTCGTCGGTGTCGTGATCGCCGGATGACGTCGCGGGCAGTACTTAGGCGCCGCCCCTGCGCGCTGACGTCAGTTCTTCTTTTTCTGCGCCAGCAAGCGCAGATCCGGGAAGAGCAGTGCCCTGGTCATTTTTTGACCAAACTTTTTGGTGAATTTTTCACTGTTTTTTCTTCAATCGACTTCAAGGTGTCGTAGGGATGCCCGGGTTTAAACGTTGCGGCGCCTGTGCTCGGATGATGTCCATCACAGACCCGCATTGGGAGTGTCTCTTCTGCCTCGGCCGAGGCCACGACACGGAGTCTTGTTCCGACTGCCGGGCCCTCAACCCGAAAGCTTTGCGAGAGCGGTCTCGAAAGCTCCTCGAGGCCCGGCATTCGGCTCCGCGCAAGCCCCGGTCGCGTGAGAGGTCCAGGGGTCGATCGCGGAGTCCACACCGGTCGCCGGCTTCGAAGTCTTCTTCGTCCGGTAAGTCAAAACACAAAAAGTCCAAAAGCATCGTCGCTCTAGGACTTCGCCTCGCCGGTCTCGCGACTCGGCTGAGGCCCCTCCCGGCACCGTCCCGCGGCCCCGGACATGCCTGTGGAGTCGCCCCCGCAATACCCGTCCTTCCCGGGTTCGGGGGCGGATCCGGCCCAAGTACAGGAATTCCTGTCGGCCATGGCCCGCCTCTTCGGGCCTCAAGGTCCCTCCGGTGCGCCTTCGGGCCCCGCGGGCCCTGATGGGGTTGCTCCGGCGGCCGCCCGCGTGCCTCCAGCCTCGATCCCGGCTCCGGCCCCGGCCTCGATCCCGGCTCCACAACCCCCATCGACGCCGGGTCGACCTAACGACACCTCCGCCGGCGCCAATGTCTCCGGTGCCGCTCTCGACGCCGCCTGGGGCTCCGGGCGGCGTCGTCCCCCAGTTCCTTCCGGCTCCGGACATGGACCCGGACCGACGCCGCTCGACGCCGGTTCCGGCGCCGATGAGACCTTGGGTCCCAAATGTCCCTCCTCCCCTTATTTTGAACCAGAGGAGGACCAGGAGGACTGGGAGGGGTCTGATGACCCTCTGGCACAACAGTGTCAGTACGATGAGGACTGGACAGAGGGTCTAGGGGATGCCAGTGGTCTAGATACTTCCCCTGACACTGGCATGCTGTCTCCCTCCCGTGGCTACGGAGGAGGGAGCCAATTTTGCAACGGTGTTGCGTAGGGCGGCTGGAGCCTTACATCTCCAACTCCCTACTGTGGCGGTCAAGACTAATCTCTTGACAGAGGTGCTTCAGCCGGCAGCCTCCTCTACGGAGACTGTGCTGCCGTTTAACAACGCCCTCACTGACGTTCTTTTGGGCGCCTGGTCCAAGCCCAACACAGGGGCTCCTGTGGATAGGAACGTGTCCCGACGCCTATCGCCCAGCTCCGGGCGACCCCTGTTTCTCTCTGTCCACCCCACCCCTGAGAGCTTGGTTGTCCAAGCCTCCGCTTCCCAAACCGCCTTCCCTACCGCCCTCCGGATAGGGAATCCAAACGCCTGGATCAATTTGGGAAGAAGGGTTTTTCTTCCTCCAGTGCTGGCTTGCGGTCCATCAACACCGCTTGTCTTTTGGGCCGATATACCCACTCCTTGTGGGATTCGGTGGCGAATGTTTTGCCCCAGTGTTCTGAGGAGGTCCAGACACTGCTTTCCCGCGCCATTGCGGAAGGAAGGGATGCGGCCAAATACACAATACGATGTGGCCTTGATACCGCCGACTCGCTGGGCAGGTCTATTGCAACGACGGTGGCGCCACGACGCCACGCCTGGCTGAGAACCACTGGTTTTTCAGGGGATGTCCAGAATACTCTCATGGACATGCCCTTGATGGAGTCGGTCTTTGGGTCCAAAGCAGACCATGCGTTGGAGCGCTTTAAGGACTCGCGGGCTACTGCAAAGTCCCTGGGCCTTTCTGCTACACACCCTCCGCTGACTTCTGCTTTTCGCCCCTATCGTGGCCACGGTAGGGGCGCCCTTCACGTCAGCAGCCCAGCCACCGGCCCGCGCAGCAGGCGTCTTCGCGTGGCCGAGGACGAGATTCCGCCGTGGCGGATCGGGCAACCAGCGTGCGGGTCAGGCCACCACCTCCAACCCGTCCGCGGCCTCCAAACCCTCCTAGTCCCTCCTTTCAGGTGCACAGCACGCCAGTAGGGGGCAGGGTCCGCCATCACCTTCCCCACTGGCGTACCATCACCTCGGACAGGTGGGTCTTGACATTGTCCGAAGGGGCTACTCCTCCCCTTCGAGTCTCCCCCCAGCCATGCCACCTCAATTCCACCGCATGTCAGGGGATCACTTGGTACTTCTGCAGAAGGAAGTCACGGCCCTCTTGGCCAAGAGGGCCATCGAGCATGTTCCGACCCCAGAAGTAGGGCGTGGTTGCTACTCCCACTACTTCCTGGTGCCCAAAAGGACAAGGAGGACATGCGTCCTATCTTGGACCTCCGGAACGCCAATCGCTTCCTCCGGAAGGAGAAGTTCAAGATGCTCACCCTAGCTCAGGTCTTGACTGCCCTCGACCCTGGAGACTGGTTGGTAGCGTTGGACTTGCAGGACGGATATTTCCACATCCTCAGCCCTGCCGGCCCACCGGCGTAACCTTCGGTTCACGGTAGGCCCCGAGCATTTTCAGTTCACCGTGCTCCCTTCGGCCTTACCAGTGCCCTCGGGTGTTCACGAAAGTGATGGCGGTGGTCGCAGCTCATCTGCGCCGGGCAGGGGTTTCAGTCTTCCCCTACCTCGACGACTGGCTGCTGAAGGCGGGCTCTGCCCCAGGCAGTCGTCTCCCACCTCCAGACTACGGCCGAACTCCTGCACTCGCTGGGGTTCTCCATCAATGTGCCGAGTCGCATCTGATTCCTTCTCCACAGCTCCTTTTCATCGGAGCAGTTCTGGACACGACGCAGTTTCGGGCCTATCCTCCCGAACGGCGAGTCCGGGATATTCAGGCTATGATTCCGATCTTTCAGCCTTTATCCTGGGTTTCGGTACGGATGACCCTGAGGCTGCTGGGCCTCATGGCCTCCTGCATCCTGCTGGTCAATCATGCCAGATGGCATATGCGGGCTCTGCAGTGGGACCTGAAGTTCCAGTGGGCGCAGCACCAGGGCAACCTGTCCGATCACGTCCAGATCTCGGAGGGGACTGCAAAACAGTTGCAGTGGTGGCTCTCGAACCGGCAATGGGTCATGGGCAGATCCCTCTCCCTTCCCCAGCCAGAGCACACAGTTGTGACGGACGCGTCCCTTCTGGGATGGGGCGGTCACATGGGAGAGGCGGAGATCAGAGGCCTCTGGTCTCCGGCGGAGTCCCGGCTCCATATCAACATTCTGGAGCTCCGGGCGATCCGACTTGCACTCAAGGCATTCCTTCCTCTGTCAAAGGGAAGGTAGTGCAGGTGTTCACAGACAACACCACCGACCTGTGGTACTGCAACAAACAAGGCGGGGTGGGGTCGTGAACCCTTTGTCAGGAGGCTCTGCGCCTCTGGACATGGCTGGAACATCAGGGCATGTTCCTGATGGTTCAACACCTGGCAGGTTCCCTGAACGCCAGGGCGGACGAACCGCTGTAGGTGCATGATGGATCACGAATGGCGTCTTCACTGGAAGTGGCGCAAGGACTCTTTCTACAGTGGGGAGAGCCTTGGTTAGATCTATTCGCCACCGAAGAGAACGCGCAATGTCATCAGTTCTGCGCGTTGGAATTTCCAAGGCGGCACTCGCCGGCGACGCTTTTCGTCACGAGTGGAGTTGCGGTCTGTTGTACGCCTTTCCGCCTATACCACTTCTACCCAGAGTGTTGAAGAAGATTCGGCACGACCGGGCCCAAGTCATTCTTGTGGCGCCGGACTGGGCTCGAAGAGTTTGGTATCCCGAGCTACTCAATATGAGCGTAGATCCCCGATCCGTCTGCCTCTTCGGGAGGATCTTCTGTCGCAGCAGCAGGGGACGGTCCTCCACCTGAACCTGTCCAGTCTACACCTGCTTGCGTGGAGATCTGAGCGGCGGCAGTTGATTCCTTTCGACTTGCCTCCCGAAGTTTGTGATGTGATTCTGGCAGCCAGGCGTCCCTCCACTAAGGTGGTATACGCCTGCAGGTGGAACAAATTTGTGGCATGGTGCACAGCAAAGGCTGTGAATCCCCTTTCTGCCCCTCTTTCTGAGGTCCTTCTGTTCCTTCTCTCTGGCCCAACAGGGTTCTGCCCTGGGTACCATCAAGGGTTATCTTTGTGCTATCTCGGCCTTCCTCAGGCTCCCTGATCAGCCCTCCCTTTTCAAGTCCCCTGTTGTTAACAGGTTCTTAAAAGGCATTACTCACCTCTTCCCTCCTGTTCCGTTTGTAATGCCTCAGTGGGACTTGAACTTGGTTCTTACCTTTTAATGTGCGCTCCCTTTGAGCCTTCTACATAACTGTCCTCTTCGTCTTCTGACTCTGAAGACAGCCTTTCTGGTGGCCATCACCTCCGCCGGCGGGTGAGTGAGCTCCATGCTCTATCTTGCAAACTCTCCCTTTCTGTCTGTTCATCCAGACAAGGTTGTTCTTCGGACGCGTCCGTCCTTCTTGCCAAAGGTGGTTACTGCTTTCCACATTGGGCAGACCATCACTTTGCCCACCTTTCTTTCCGCCTCCGCATCCTTCCAGAGAGGAAGAGAGGCTCCACCGTCTGGACCCAAAACGTGCGCTTCCTTCTATATTGACCGCACAAAACACTTCCGGGTGGATGACCAGCTCTTTGTTGGCTACGTGGCGCCAAAAAGGTCGGGCGGTGCACAAGAGGACCATCTCCCGCTGGGTTACCTTGTGCATCAAGACCTGCTATTCTTTGGCTAAGAAGGAGCCTCCTGTTGGGCTGCGTGCCCATTCCACCAGGGCAACGGCTGCTACCAAGGCCTTGGGCCGCGGTGTTCCGCTGCCGGTTATCTGTCAGGCAGCTACGTGGGCCTCGCTGCACACGTTTACAAAGCATTACTGCCTTGACAGTCAGGTCCGGAGGGACGGCTTCTTTGGCCGTTCTGTCCTCCAGGACTTCCTTGTCTGATCTTTGTTCGCAGACCCACCACCGGGGCTGGTATTGCTGGGGTATCTATTCTAAGGTAAGGAATCTGTCACTAACGTGTCTCTTTCAGATGCACAAGTTACTAACTTGTGTAACGATATATCTGTAAGAGACAGTAGTTAGTGACAGATTCCCTACCGCCCCACCCATCCTCCCCGTTCTGCGAACTGATTTCTAGGGTTAAGGACATCCCTTTCAGGGCCCTAGTATTTTTCAGACACCTATGTCAGCTTCTTGCATGGCTCTGCGTTCCTGGCGCGGAAAGTCGTGTACAGAACTGACGTCAGCGCGCAGGGGCGGCGCCTGAGCACTGCCCGCCGACGTCATCCCGGCGATCACGACGCCGACGACGGACGCGGAGCCGCACGACGCCGCCACCGACGCGCAAGGGTACTGCCACGCAAAAACTTTTCCCGGATCCAGCCTGACGCCTGGGGATATTCTAAGGTAAGGAATCTGTCACGAACTACTGTCTCTTACAGATATATCGTTACACAAGTTAGTAACTTGTGCATTTAAATTCAAGCTACTGTCCAACATGCAGAAGACTGGGAGAAAGGGGCTCAGTGTGATTTGAAGTGCTAGCACTAGATTACAACACAGTTTAAAGATGTAATCAAATGGTAAACTTTGTTGGTGTAAGGGTCGTTATTATGATTTGGTCTGATTAAAGACTCAATTGGGGTTCCACTCATTATTTATTTTTTCTTAACGCAATTCTCTCACACAATTCCATTTTCAACTAGGAGACTGGATAATGCATAGCATCTAAATCTCTAAATATGTGTCAAGCTACAAATTACTGTTACACTGAAAGGTATTCCTTGTTCATTTCAAACCTGTAGTGCAACTATGCTTTGTGGTGGGTACTCTATCTAACCATGGATTCCTTACCTTTAGAATGTCACCCAGGCACCGGCCTGAATGATGTTTTCACAGCAGTGTTCCTGTGCGCCTCAAGGTGGTGTTACGGGATTCCACATTGGTCTCATTCCATCCCGGAAGTGACATAGAACCCCATATAAGTGTCACCCCTACAATGTTTATATCTTGGTTGACTCTTTCTGTGCCCTCAGATGCAAAACACAAAACAACTGTCTGTACCATTGGGCAGATCTCAAATTTGGGACCTTTTTAGATATTAAAAAGCGACCAATCCACAGAACAGGAAGATGGAAGGGAAGTGAGGAATCTGCGGTTAGATAGAGAATCCACCAGAAAAAGCATTACTTGAGTTAAGTAACTTCTTTTGATGGCTACTTCTACCTGCAGATTCCTCACCTTTAGAATAGATACCAAAGCACTATCTCCCAATGGTGGAAGTTCTGAGGAGCGGGCTCAAACCTAAAAGTCCACCACGACCTAATATGTCAATTACCCTTCCTTTGGGACCTGGTTGTCAAGTCAGTAGTGCTTCATGAAAGTGTGCACTGACGCCTACGTTATGGCGTGATTGATGTCAAGGACAGGCACTCAGTGTGCCAACGCAGCCTTGGCCCTCGTGCGAAGAGCCCTCAATACTTCTGGTGGTTGCTTTTTGGCCAGTCATAGTAGTCCTTTATGCGCAGGACTATCCACCTGGACCGAGTCCTTTTCGGCACCACTTTTTCTTTCTTAGCCACAGACAACCCCAAGAAAGCTGCTTGTCCACCTTATGGACTTTGGTGCGATTGATGTAAAACCTCAATAATCACCAGTCTCTATGTGGAACACAAGGTGGGTTCCAGGGCTCAGACGGCTCCAAGACTGATCCACTTGAAATAACCTGACTGGAGACTCCTGCTGGTCCTTTGGACCCAAAGTTGCACCAGAGGTAGTGTGAAGATTGCCAAAAATATGCAGCATTGCCTCTTTGAAAGCCTTCACCCCCTGAGTCATTGCTGATGGCCTGAGAAATTTGGTGCTCAACGGTACCAGTTATGGGAGCGGCTCCTCGAGCGAGATCGATTGTCAATACAGAAGTTGGGAGGGTGTCAAGGTGACAGTCGTGGGATGCGATCAACTCCCGCTTTCATGACGTATGCTTTTTCTTCGACTTACTGGATGGGGCCTTGAAGAAGACCTGTTGCGGGAATGGGTCCGCACCCTCGACTTGGATCGAGACTTACGCGAGGTCCGTGACTTCTTTCACTGTTCTGCAAATTACAGCTTCGCTTCACCATCCAAAATCGCCTTGGGGTGCTTGAGGGCATTTGAAGTATTTCCCCAAGACCAAATGCCAGAGGCACACCTACTGCGGGTCAGTCACCGACATTGGTTTCCATCAGTCATGGCATGTTTGAACACTGTCATCTTCAGTAGAATAAGATTTGGAAATCGGTTGTCAACCAATTGAAAGGGAGCAGAGCTCCGGATCCGCATTCAAAGGCGCGGAAAGAAAGGATCTGATGTTGGCGCGCATGAGTGGCAGTTATATGTGGCTCCGCTCTGTAACTTCCAGAGCAAAAAACAAGGCCAGCATGAAACTATACAATGCCACTTAGTGGTGTGTGGCAGCTCTGGTTTGAAAACTCCTGGCACATGGGGGATAGTCTAAAACTTATGAATCTAAGGTTAGAAGTTTCTATCAAAATGGAGTTTGCGAAGGATTACAGTCTCTAGGCTTTGTGATTTGTGATTGTTGAGGACTGCAAGCATTATGGAGGAAGTGTGAGCAACCTTTTTATTTCAGCATTACTTTACTGACGCGTTCCTGTAGTGTGCAGTATGTAAATTGGCACCTCACTAAGGCAGTTTTGATGTCAAAAAGCAGCAATAAATAAATCAAAATATTTATTTGCTAAAATATCCTTTACATTAGAATAGCAGAAATTGTACCCTGCATGGTATGCTGCCTTACAGCAAATGCAAAGCAGGACTACACATTTTGAAGGTTTTCTGCGAATGTTCCCTACTTGCAGACAGCAACAATATACAGCACATCCTGTTCTCATCTCCTTCCTACCTCACCCTCCTCCCCACCACCATATATTTCTCACGCTGAATATATCTAACATTCAAAGCAAGCAAACCAACCCCCTCTGTGGTCCTTTGTACTAGTGACTGTATACATCCTGGAGCATTAACTCAGTGTTGAATACTGCCACTCACCCTAATACAGGTACCTGATATCACAGTCTGAAATTATCAATACTGCGAACTCCAGATTCTTTTATTCCAGGGCAGGGGCTGAGAGCAGAAGCACAGTCTGGCCCCCCTGTCAGATCCTTGCAGCACTACGAGGGAGCATACAGAGCTCCAACTGTCTGGGCCAGCCGTACCCTGGATCGCCGGTACTACAGATTCTGGGAAGAACAGTCCGAGTTCATTAGTAAAGCCTGGGGATGTGTGACCCCTTCCCTTTCACTCAGAGCACAACATTGGAGGAGCAAGACAGCCCCATCCCTGGTCTACAGCTGACTCCCCCACCATTATTTTTGCTCTGAACAGGTTGAAAATGTCAGTGGATGTGTTCCAAAAATGGTGGGAAAACTCACAGGAAAGGACTCTGATTAAGACTTCTGCTTTCTTATTTCCCATTCCGGCGAGAGAACTTAGAATTGTTAGAATGTGTTGTGCCAGTTTAATCTGACATTCGCATTTGTGGTCAGTTTTGAGAAAAACTTTTTGTTTGAAGCATGTATGGCTGTGTAATGCACATGCTTTGCAGTAGTTCACTCGGATGATTGCAAGTTGTTTTTGTTAGAAGAATTTGTTCGAGTCAAGAGGCTGTGTGACTCCTCTCGTTGATACTGCACATGTGCATCGACTCCATTCTTAAATTGCTACTTTTCCAATTCTAAGTTCTAATGGAACGCACTCTGTTCCGTTTCTGTCTAAATTAGCAGTTCAAAATACCCTCATACCGACCAGCATTCGGTTTGTAACTTGCCTGTTGCGCAATCATCGGGAAGATGCCTGCAGGTTGTACTGATCTAAGAAAACCCTTCGTAATCGACGTGCACAGCACCTATAAATGCAGGGCAGACATTTAGACGGCACACCCGACATCTTCGGTTGACAGGACGAGAAAGAAGAGGTGCCCTCGGCAGCCCAAGAGGAATCCTTCTCCATCCACGAATCAGATTCTGAGGCTGAAAAAGATCCAGTCATTCTGGAGTAGTCTTCCGAGAAGCGTTAGACTGCGAGTGCACCTGCCTCCGATCTGAAGCCCTAAAAATGTGCTCAGACCTATAAAACTGCTCACGGGCCACCACTGCACAAAAGCCATGGCACATATGGAAGTACAGATTCAGATGCCCTGCCCTCTGTCTCGACACCGAAACATCGGCCTACAGCACAGGCCCTCACCAAATCTGATTCGGCACCGACACATCAGACGTTCGGTACCAAAAGACAAAGGGCACAGTGCTTCAGCTCCGACCACACCGGCACCAAAAACTATACATTTACTGGCACCGAAATGCTACACTTTCAGACTGAAAACTACACCCGAGCCTATTCTCGAAACCATGCAAGAGTGGCTTGATCCGAGGCAAAAGACTTTGCAAATTCACCCCGAAACAAAGATGATTATTCGTCAACCGGCAACGCCTTAACCCTCTGAAAAAGACAATTTTATTTTGAAGAGGCGATTGATGCTCCTGTTCCACCTCTCAAGAGGAGGAAATAGGACATTGCCACTTGCCCTTGACACATTCCTGTTCCTACCTCTCCAACTCCACCCCCAGCCTCCACTCCACCACCTGCTTTACCGCACCAATCTGAAGGTGAATTTTTTACCACATTCACCCGTATTAGATGAGAATTATAATATAGTAGAGGACACCCATGGGACGCCTATGATATAGAGCCACAGGGGGATACAGATCCATACCTTTACCCTGCACGCCCATCCCCACCAGATTAGGTTTCAGCTTATGAGGACTTAATAGCCAGAGCTGCATCTTACTACCAGGTGCCCTTACATAAGGACCCTATAGAGGATGACTTCCTCTTTGAGACCCTCACTACTGCTCAGCGAGGGTCTCAATATTTACCAATGCTCAAAGGAGTGCTACGTCATGCTGATGACATTTTTAAAGACCCCGTAAATCATGTATAATCACACCAAGTGTCGACAAAAAATATAAGGCAGCACAATCTGACCCTGTGTCTGTGTATATATATATATATATATATATATATATTAGAGGACAGTTAAACCCAGACTCCTTGGCAGTAGCCAATGCAAGAAAAAGAGCTAACTCCCAAACAAGTGGGGACGAACCTTCTTCCGACAAGGTGTCTGAACTTTTTGACGCCTCCCTGAAGCGGGTTGCAGCCCAGTTTGCTAATCATTGGCGAATCGCCTATGCTAAAGCTAAAAGACTTCTACCTGTTTCCCCTAGGGCTCACTCAACTCGTAAAATTGGAGCCTCTATGGCATTTTTAGGGAACATTCCCATTGCTGACATTGGCAAAGCAGCAACATGGTCCACACCAAACACTTTCCCAAAACATTACTGTGGGGATGTTCTAGCACATCAACAATCCAGTATTGGACATGCAATACTACGTACTCTCTTTCAAACAATTGTAACCCCCACAAGCCAAACACCTCTTTGAGAGAGGAACTGCTTTGCAGTCAATGCAAAGCATGTGTATCTACATCCACACCCCCGGGACACTGTAGTTTGCTATGACAGGACGGAGCCTCGCGGCTCCGTCCTGTCATAGCAAACTGCTTTGGATATTGGGCGAGAGCAGGAAACCTGCTCTCGCTTCCAATATCCAGAGCAAATTGCTTTTCCACGTGGGGAGCTGCATCTTAGCAGCTCCCCATGTGGAAAAGCAATGCCGGCTCCCGAGGGACGCGGGAGCCGGCGGGACCGTGGGGGATTGGGGACCCCCACAGTCCCCAACGGAGGGGGCCAGCCCCGGGGGATGGGGTCCCCGAGGCCATAAGTGGCCTGAGGAGGGGGGCAACGCAGCCCCCCTCCAAAACAATAAAAAAAATTAAAAAAGGCCATGCCCCGGGGGATGGGGTCCCCGGGGCCGATTAAGGCCTCGGGAGGGGGGCCACGCAACACCCTTCCAAATTGTTTTTTTTTTTTTTTTAAATAAATAGGGGGCAGGCCCTGGGGGATGGGGTCCCCAGGACCAAGAAATTAGAAAAAGAAGGGGGGCCACACAGCCCCCCTTAAAAAAAAAAAAAAAACGCATCGCGCCGGAGGCCACGCCCCTTCTTTCACCACTCTGCAAACGCCCCTGGCGCGTTTGCAGATAGGGAACGAATTCCCCTTGAATACTGGGGGTCCCTGGGGGCCAACTAGCCCACCAGGAACCTCCAGTATGCGCTAGAGGGCTGCGTTGCAGAGAGGTGTTCTGAGGCCACGCCCCTTTACACCTCTCGCAACGCAGCTCTGTGGCGCATAATGGAGGGAGCTGGTGGGCTAGTTGCACCTCAGGGACCCTCAGGATTGAAGGGAGTTAATCCCCGACTTAAAACGCGCCACGGGGAGCGTTTGCACAGTGGTGAAGGGAGGGGCGGGGCTTGAGATGACATGTGTGCAAACAGGCCCCGTGGCGTGTTTTAAGATGGGGAATTAAATCCCCTTCAATCCTGAGGTCCCTGGGGGACAACTAGCCCACCAGGTACGTCCAGAAAGCACCACAGAGCTGCGTTGCAGAGAGGTGCAAAAGGGGCGTGGCCTCTGAACACCTCTCTGCAACGCAGCTCTCTGGCGCATACTGGAGGTATCTGGTGGGCTAGTTGGACCCTCGGGATTGAGGAGGAATTAATTCTCCAACTTAAAACGCGCCACAGGGAGTGTTTGCAGACATGTCACCTCAGGCCCCACCCCCTTCCTTCACCATTGTGCAAATATTCCTCTAAAATCAGCCGAACTACGAATTCCGATTTACTCACCTGTTATCAGGAGAGAACCCAGTGCTGCATCTTTTAGCCCAGCACTGACCCTGAAAAGTAATTCTAACTGTACTTACCAGTAACTTGAATGTTCGAGGCATGTGAGCTGCAGAGCTCACACTGTGCATTAGATCGCCATCTGGTGTTGGGCTCTCGGATGCTTGCACTTTGTTGTTGTCTTCGAAGAAGTCTTTGTAGTCATGTGATAGGTGACTCCTCCTTTGGACAATAGTGCGCATGGGCATCGACTCCATCCTCAGATTGTTTTTTTCTGCCATCGGGTTCGGATGCAATTTCGACACTCCGGTTCGAAACTTCGTTTTCAACGTTTTTCACACTTCACGACTTGATATCGACATCTCGACGTCCCTTCCTCGATCTCCTTTCCAGCCGCCGACGCGGGCCGTTGGGCCCATCGACGCCGTAAGGCCTACTGCCCATGGAAAGGACGCCCTTCCGAAAATGCCCCCAGTGTGGAGCAAAGTTCCCCCACAGTGACCACCACCAGGTCTGTAACCTGTGCCTCTCACCTGACCATAACGAGGCCACCTGTCCAGCCTGCGCTTCCTTCCGCTCCAAAAAGACCATTCGCGATCGTCGAGCCCGAAGGCACATCATGGCGCAACGGTCCGCTCCGGAACCCGTCAATATCTTCGATGAGGTTCCGATGTTCCGGAGGAAGATTCCGAAGACCTCACTATCGTCTCGGAGGCAGAGGACTCAGACGGTTCCATCACTCCAGGGCAACGAGTGAGTACTACTGCCCCTGCCCCAACCCCACCTCCAAAAACGAAGGCACCGGTCAACACTTCGCCTGCGGGCCCCAGTCGCGACCGTAAACGTGCTTCGGACGCCCCGCCTTCCGGCTCGGCGCCGAAGAAAAAACGAAAGCCTTCCGGCTCCTCGGCACCGACCAAACCACATGTGTCCGTTCCACCGGCACCTTCGGCGCCGAAACCGAAAGAACACCCGGCGCCGAAATCCGGTTCGGTCCCAAAATCCGCCTCCAAGCATGCGGATCACTCGGCGCCGAAACCCAGGCTCCACGATACAGCCCCTAAACCGAAGCTGTTCGAGCCGATAGCTAAGCCGAAGGATTCCCCTACGCCTTCTAACACAAAAGAAAGAACATCCAAAGAAGCCATCACCGCGCTCGGAACCGAAAAAGTCGGCGCCGAAGCCAAATATTCAGGAGGAGGACCTGTTTCGACCGGATCCCATCGATCCTAATCAACACAAAATACATATTAATCCTAAAACTGGACATATCTCCTCTGTGCCACGCCACAAGCCTGTCCCTACAAACAAGAAGGACTCTTCTACTTCCCCTATGCCTCCTTCTTCTCCTATACCTCTATCTTACACCCCTCCTCTCCACATCCCTGTTACACCGCCTCAGCCTGTAACTTCTCCCCCACATGAATATCAGGACGACATGGGGTATGGTGATGACCCTGATAATCTACTTCTGGACCCAGATAACCCACCACAGGACGACTGGGGCTACAACGACCCCATAGATCCTACAGACCTCCCCAGCCCTCCACCTTATCCCACAAAACCATCTCCACCAGATGATCACATTGGGTTTGGACAACTCATCCACAGGGCTGCTGTCTTTCACGGGGTGCATATAAACACCAACCAACCAGAGGAAGATTTCCTTCTAGACACCTTTGAACAGTCTCAAAAAACTGTTCAAACTTTACCTATGATCAAAGGTGTCATTAAACATGCCCCTGAAATATTTAACGACCCTGTAAGGGCCAGAATCCTTAACCCTAGAATAGATAAAAAGTATAGACCTGCCCCTGATGACCCGGCCTACATCAAAGGTCAGCTCCCTCTTGACTCCCTTGTCGTCTCTAATGCTCGTAAACGAGCTAATTCCCAAACTTCAGGGGATGCTCCGCCCCCTGATTTGCCTGATTGGATTCATCTGGCAAACGTGTAGCTGCGCAGGCCACTAACATCTGGCGCATAGCTAACACCCAGGCACTACTAGCTAGGTACGATAGGGCCCACTATGATCAGCTAGAGACCCTATTGCAACACCTACCTGATCAGTACAAGACACAGGCCAATGACCTCATTCAGGAGGGCAAACTTATTTCAAATGCCTCCATTAAGTGCGCCCTGGATGCAGCCGACACCGCCGCTAGGTCCGTCAACACTAGCATACTCATCAGACGGCACGCCTGGCTCCGCATTTCAGG
Organism: Calotriton arnoldi; assembly: GCA_963921515.1. NCBI lineage: Eukaryota > Metazoa > Chordata > Amphibia > Caudata > Salamandridae > Calotriton > Calotriton arnoldi. Next base: position 1,970,531 of record CAWUFW010001608.1, read on the forward strand.
TTTTAAGCCAGAAGTCCAAACTACCATCTTAAATCAGCCATTTAACCAAAACCAACTCTTTGGTCCTGCTGTTGACACAGCACTAGAAAAAATGAAAAAGGACACTGACACTGCCAAGTCAATGGGAGCATTGCAGTCCCCGCAACAACGTGGCTCCTTTCGCCGCTCCTTCTACAGAGGGGGCTCTAGGAACACCACCACAGACAATTCCTCTTCATATAGAAGCACCACCCAAACCTCTCCCAGTAGAGGATACTTTAGAGGTGGTTATAGAGGCAACAACACTAAGGGCAGAGGTCGAGGTAATAACAACACCCGTACCTCCACCACTCCTAAACAGTGACTTCCCTCCACTTCCCCCGACCACACCACCCCTGTCGGGGGCGGCTATCACAGTTCCTACCTGTCTGGAACTCCATTACAACAGACAGGTGGGTGAGACAAATTATCCAACATGGCTACTGCCTGGAACTAACAGCTACCCCCAACATACCACCCAAGCAGCGTCCAATGTCCGCAGACCATCTTACGCTCTTACAGCAAGAGGTACTTTCCCTGCTTCAAAAGCACGCCATAGAGCCAGTTCCTCTACTACAACAGGGCACAGGGTCTACTCCCTGTATTTCCTAATCCCCAAGAAGGATGGCACTCTAAGGCCTATTTTGGACCTCAGACCCCTCAATCAGTATATACATTCAGATCATTTTCACATGATCACTCTCCAGCAAGTGCTTCCCTTACTACAACAACAAGACTTCCTTGCCACATTAGACCTCAAGGACGCCTACTTCCACATTCCCATACATCCTGCTCACAGGAAGTATCTAAGGTTCGTACTCAATGGACAGCACTACCAGTTCAAAGTAATTCCATTCGGAGTCACCACTGCTCCAAGAGTGTTTACCAAATGCCTTGCAGTAGTAGCAGCGCACCTACGTAGACAACAAATACATGTCTTCCCATACCTGGACGAGTGGCTCATCAAAGCCAGATCATTCAACCAGTGTGTTCAACACACTCACCAAACAATACAAACATTACACAACTTGGGGTTCACAGTAAACTATACCAAGTCGCACCTTCAGCCCTCCCATATACTTCAATATCTGGGAGCCACAATAAACACTTCCACTGCTCTAGCCTACCCCAGCCCAGCCAGGATAGCCAGTATACAAACCCTTGTCCCCAGGTTTCAAATACAACACTCTCTCCCAGCCAGAGTGTTTATGCAGCTAATCGGCATGATGGCATCTTGCATTTTCATCGTCCCGTATGCAAAACTTCAAATGCGTCCTCTACAGGAGTGCCTAGCGCGCCAATGAAACCAGGCTCACGGACATCTTACAGATCTGGTGTTGGTGGACAGCCGCACACATCGCTCTCTGCAGTGGTGGAACACCAAAAATTTGTCCAAAGGGCGGCCGTTCCTAGAGCCGGTTCCACAAATAGTACTAACCACATACACATCACTCACAGGATGGGGAGCACACCTGTTAGGTCATACAACACAGGGCAAGTGGACCACTCAACAAAAGCTGCTCCACATCAACCACCTGGAGTTACTAGCTATATTCCTAGCTCTCAAATCCTTTCAACTCCACGTACAAAACAAGGCTGTCTTGATCCGAACAGACAACATCACAGCCATGTACTATATACAAAAACAGGGGGGGACACACTCTCCACAACTGTCCCAACTGGCACAGAACATTTGGAGGTGGGCCATTCCACAAAACATATACCTTCTAGCCGAACACCTACCAGGAGTTCACAATCAGATTGCCGATCTGTTAAGTCGACAGACACAACAGATTCACGAGTGGGAACTACATCCACAAGTTCTTCTACCTTTTTTCCAGATGTGGGGCCAGCCAGACATAGATCTGTTCGCCACACACCAAAACGCAAAATGCCCAACCTTCGCCGCCAGGTTTCCACACCCGCAGTCCCAGGGCAATGCGATATGGATGAACTGGTCCGGCAGATTTGTGTACGCTTTTCCACCACTGATCCCACTTGTAGTACGCAAGCTCCGACAACAGTCTCTAAAAATGATACTAGTAGCTCCCACATGGGCACGCCAACCGTGGTTCACCACACTACTAGAACTATCGGTAGTCCCATACCAAAGACTACACCTCTCCCCATCAATGCTAACGCAGAGCCATGGAGAGATAAGGCACCCAGATCCATCTCAACTGAACCTTGCGATTTGGCTCCTGAAGTCCTGGAATTCGGTTACCTTAACCTACCGCCAGACTGTATGAACATTATTAAAGAGGCTAAACGCCCAACTACCAGAGCCTGCTATGCAGCAAAATGGAAAAGATTCGCTATTTACTGCACTAACAATCATATCCAACCATTACAGGCCTCCACGCAAAACATCATTTGCTACTTGCTACATTTGCAAAAATGTAATCTTGCATACTCATCCATACGTCTGCACCTCGCAGCCCTTGCTGCTTACTTACAAAACAGGCAACACTTATCACTGTTTAGAGTCCCCGCCATTAAAGCCTTTATGGAAGGCCTTAAGCGGATCATACCTCCCAGATTACCACCTTCCCCAGTGTGGAATCTTAATATAGTACTTACCAGGCTCATGGGACCACCTTTTGAACCCCTACATAAATGTGAACTTCAATTCCTTACATGGAAAGTTGCGTTCCTGATTGCAATAACTTCTCTCAGGAGAGTCAGTGAGATACAGGCTTTAACTATACAAGAGCCCTTCTTACAAATACATCATAATAAAATAATTCTCAGGACAAACCCAAAATTCCTTCCCAAAGTCATTTCGCCTTTCCACCTTAACCAATCGGTAGAACTACCCGTGTTCTTCCAAAACCCAGATTCCGTGGCAGAAAGAGCTCTCCACACCCTAGATGTCAAAAGAGCCCTTATGTATTACATTGACAGAACCAAGTCTTTTCGCAAAACCAAACAATTGTTTGTAGCTTTCTCTCCACCACACAAGGGTAATCCCATCTCAAAAGCCGGGGTTGCAAGGTGGATTGTTAAATGTATCCAAATCTGCTACCAAAAAGCCAAACGCACATTATCAGTTCCCCTAGAGCGCACTCAACACGCAAACTAGGGGCTTCCATGGCATTCTTAGGGAACATTCCCCTAGAAGACATATGTAAGGCAGCCACATGGTCTACAATACACACCTTCACTAAACACTATTGTGTTGATGTGCAAGCCAAGCAACAAGCTTCAGTGGGCCAAGCTGTCCTTAAAACCCTTTTTCAAACTACTGCAACATATACAGGTGACCACCACTAGGGGAGATACTGCTGTACAGTCTATGCACAGTGTGAGCTCTGCAGCTCACATGCCTCGAACGGAAAATGCTACTTACCTGTATGCATCTGTTCTTGGCATGTAGAGCTGCAGATCCTCACTCGCCCACCCACCTCCCCGGGACCTGTATGTGTTCCAGTCCTATCTTAATTAGATACACACACATGGACATCTCTTTCCTTTTCTACTAACTCCATCACTCCCCAATATGGCGAAAAACAATCTGAGGATGGAGTCGATGCCCATGCGCACTATTGTCCAAAGGAGGAGTCACCTATCACATGACTACAAAGACTTCTTCGAAGACAACAACAAAGTGCAAGCATCCGAGAGCCCAACACCAGATGGCGATCTAATGCACAGTGTGAGGATCTGCAGCTCTACATGCCAAGAACAGATGCATACTGGTAAGTAGCATTTTTCTTCCTTCCATAGGCTAACATTGACTGGTTTCACTTGGAAATTCTTCTAAGTGTGGAGTTTTGGAACTTTATAATATTCCTCTAAAATCAGCCGAACTACGAATTCCGATTCACTCACCTGTTGTCAGGAGAGAACCCAGTGCTGCATTCTTTAGCCCAGCACTGACCCTGAAAAGTAATTCTAACCGTACTTACCAGTAACTTGTATTTCCTTCCATAGGAATCCATTGTCTGGTTTTCAGCAGAAAAGTTTCAAAGTGTCGATTTTCACAAACTACAAATATTCCTTAAAAATCGCCTGTATGACTTAAACGCATTCTTTCAACTGTTTACAGGAGATGCACCAGTGCTGGATCCAGGATCCACCACTGAGTAAGAAAAAGTAACGATAACACTACTTACCTGCTAAGTGAATTTCCTTCCATAGGATAACATTGGTGATTCTATGTGAAAAAGTTTCTAAGTGTCAACTTTTAAAATACAATAAAATTCCTTAAAAATCAGTACTGTAACCAAAACGCTTTTACTCAACTGTTTACAGGAGATGTCCCAGGACTGAATCTAGGATCCAGTCCTGTGGTTAGAAAAGTAATCCATAAAGTAACTAATTGCATTTAACTAGAAATTCACATTGAGCTCAATGTTGCATTGTGTTTGAAATTGTGTTGCCCATTGCAACAACTGTAACTACTGTACTTAAAAGTCTATTGCCTATTTGCAAAGAATTTAAACTAAAGTAATTCATTCTGAGAAAGTATATTTTGTAATGTAATGTATAATGTAATTACAATGTAATTTAAAAATAAATAGTTTAAAAAATGTAGTAAATCAGTATCAAAAAATAAAGATAACAATTAATACATTTAAAAATTGTCATTTACAAAACCTTTGAAATTCACTGAAAAAAACCATAGGTTTGAGGCTCGTTACAGTTAGGAATTAGCATTTACAAAACCTTTGAAATTCACTGAAAAAACCATAGGTTTCAGGCACGTTATAGTTAGAAATTAGCGTTTAAAAAACCTTTGAAATTCACTGAAAAAACCATAGGTTTCAGACACGTTATAGTTAGAATTTAGCATTTAAAAAACCTTTGAAATTCACTGAAAAAACCATAGGTTTCAGGCACGTTATAGTTAGTAATTAGCATTTAAAAAACCTTTGAAATTCACTGAAAAAACCATAGGTTTCAGGCACGTTATAGTTAGAAATTTGCATTTTAAAAACCTTTGAAATTCACTGAAAAAACCATAGGTTTTAGGGACAGTTATAGTTAGTTGGACATTGCACTCGTACAAAACCCGTGAAATTCCCCCGTTATAGTTAGTTCAGCTAACTATAACTCGCGCCCCCGCAATGCACTGCTGATGACGTCACATATTACATCACTCATGACATGGCCAGTGACATCACTGATGACATCACTGATGACATCCATGTGATAATTTGATGCATCTTCTCACACCCTAATATAACTTTTGATACACCCACTCTAAATTACAGACTGCCATTCTCAAAACCATAGACACTCCAACACCAATAACTACATACCCACTCACTGATTCTTAGGTCTACACACACATCCACTCACTCACCTGTACAGTCACTCATACTTACGGTCACTCAGTACAGGACTATCAGATGCACTCATACACCTACATAGACACTCACACACCGCCACTCATCCATAGAGGTACTCACACACCTAGTCAGTCATGCAAATAATTAATCACACTGCCATTTACTCACCTATACAGTTATACACACACCAGCTCACTTACTCATACAAATACTAGGACATTCTTACGCTCTTATACAATCACTAATACAAGTACACACTCATCCATACAGCCACTCTCACAATCACACACTCTCACTTATACCCATTTATATACTCCAACACACATATATACTGCCTTTCACATATGTAGTTACTCACACATGTACCACTGGGACATACATTCACTCACTAACACACTCTTACACACACTTACCCACCCATACAGTCTATCACAGATGCACTCTTGAAATCATGCACCCAGTGAATCACCCACTCACACATCTATGCACAGTCGCACACACCCCACCCACACAAACACTCAGGCACCCATACAGATACTCAGACAACCAATCAATAACTCATATAGACATTCATGTAGCTATTCACAAACCCATGCAGCCACTTACACAGCAACAGACAGACGGATACAGACATTCACACAGTTTAGTCACTAACCCATGCATTCAGTAAGATACGTTTAATCACTCACTTATAGAGTTAGTCACGCACCTAGTAAATCATCCATTCAGACACTTATACACCCACTCATTCTTCAATACGCCTTTCCCTATATATATTAAACATATTTAAACTTTACAGAAACACAAAGTCACTGGATGATGTCATCAGTGATGTCATTTGAGATGTCATCAGTGATGTCACTGACCATGTCATGAGTGATGTAATATGTGACGTCATCAGCAGTGCATTGCGGGGGCGCGAGTTATAGTTAGCTGAACTAACTATAACGGGGAATTTCTACAGGTTTTGTACGAGTGCAATGTCCAACTAACTATAACTGTCCCTAAAACCTGTGGTTTTTTCAGTGAATTTCAAAGGTTTTTAAATGCAAATTTCTAACTATAACGTGTCTGAAACCTATGGTTTTTCAGTGAATTTCAAAGGTTTTTTAAATGCAAATTTCTAACTATAACGTGCCTGAAACCTATGGTTTTTCAGTGAATATATATATATATATATATTTTATATATATATAGCCATCCAGTCACACAACACTGTTGTTCCACCCAGACATTTGCATCCATCTGTTGGCACCTTTGAAATCACCTACATTTCCAATCCAACCTACAGACGCATTGATCATCTATGTACCCAACCAGCCATCTACACACTGAACCGTGAAGGCATTCACACCCATTTGTCCTATTTATTCACCCGCACTCATGCATCCACTGATCATTCACCCTCACACAGGGATTCTTGTACCTGCCTAAGTCTTCCTGTATGTTTGTTTTGCTTATGTCTATGTCTGAGGGGCCTTAATGTGTGTTGGTTTGTATGTGCCTGCATGCCTTTATGCTCTGTCCCTTTGTGCCAGTGAAGCACAAAACAGAGGTTCCAAATTGGCTTTTCAATAAATTTTTATTATGAACACATGTTTTCTTTTATCTTGTAGGAACAAGCTCGCTTGAAGATAAGAATTCAGTAAATGGGCCGTCGCAAATGATCAATGTGAAAACCATGCATCGAAATTCCTGTTTCAGCGAAGATCAAATGTCCAAACCAATAAAAGCATTTACAGCTGATTTTGTTAGACAGCTTTTAATAGGTCTCCCAACCCAGGCCCTTGGACTTACCTTGTGCAGTTACATTAGCGCTCTGGGTGTGGACATTATTGCTCAAGTCGAGGCCAAAGATTTTGGAGCTGAAAGCAAGGTTTCTATTGATGACTTGTGCAAGAAGTCTGTGGAACACAACATCCAAATCTGCAAGTTTTCACAGCTTGTCATGAACAGGGCTACAGTTCTAGCTAGTTCCTATGATACAGCCTGGAAAAAACATGACTTGGTGCGTAGACTGGAAACAAACATTGCTTCTTGTAAGACAAGCCTTCAGAGAATCCAGTTGCATATTGCAGTATTCCAGGTAAGAGCTTTTAAATTAACTTGCTTTGTTGCTTTCCTTAATATAGACCCTGTACGTTACCTATTTTTTTGTACGCAAGTTCAAGGTATTTAGGAGCTCTTATAAAACAAACTATAACACATGCCTCCGCAGGTTATGTTGCATTCCATATTTTTTATTGTCACTGCCAAGCAATCACGTTGGTGTGGATGGTGTATTCTAGAAGCTCAACATGACATGAAATAACATTGTGCTGAACCCTGTTTTTATTCTGTAATTGATTTAAAAATGCTAGAAGGTTGCAAGTTTGGAATGTGGACTTTCTTCCAGGAAGTGTTCATTAATAGTCATTATAACTGGATGCACTGGACCCAGGAGCACTTCAAATATACTTATACACATGTTAGAGCTCTTAAGAAGATCCTTCCGCTACTACCAACCCAGGCCAGAGCCTTCGTGGTAAGGAGCGTTATCCTGAGCCGTCTGGACTATGGCAATGCTTTGCTACTGGAGTCTCCCAGGTATTTGATTGGGAGGCTACAAAGAATCCAGACTGTGGTGGCTAAGCTCGCCTTAATGAGACCATGGCGATCTTCAGCTTCCCAGGCCTTGGTGGAGCTGCACTGGCTCCTGGTCCAGCAGAGGATACAATTTAAGTCACTCTGCATTGTTCATAAGGCACTGCATGGGCTTGGGCCAAAAATGCTGCAGAGCAAGTTTGAATGGTATGTTCCTACCCGTACTCATCGCTCTTCTTCGGCTAACCTGGTAAAAATACCAAGGATTAAAAGAGTAAACTCAGGGGGTAGAGCCTTCAGTATTGCAGCTGCTTGGCTATGGAATGGTCTGCCTACCGAACTGAGACGGGTGCAGGATCTGCTGCTGTTTCGTAAGAGGATTAAAACCTGGCTCTTTCCAAGAGGTTAAGCAGGTCAATCTTGCATGTTTTTTGCAGCTGATATGACGGTAGTGTATATGTATCCCAGCGCCAGGATGCCCGTAGGGTTACAGTGCGCTTTATAAGTAAGAATATCTGAAAGAGACACGTTAGTGATAGATTCCTTACCTTAGAATATCCCCAGGCGTCAGGCTGGATCCGGAAAGTTTTGCGTAGCAGTACCCTTGCGCGTCGGTAGGCGGCGTCGTGCGGCTCCGCGTCCGTCGTCGGCGTCGTGATCGCCGGGATGACGTCGCGGGCAGTACTCAGGCGCCGCCCCTGCGCGCTGACGTCAGTTCTTCTTTTCCGCGCCAGTAAGCGCAGATCCGGGAAGAGCAGTGCCCTGGTCAATTTTTGACCATACTTTTTGGTGATTTTTCACTGTCTTTTTCCACCTTCAGGTGTCGTAGGGATGCCCGGCTTCAAGCGATGCGGCGCCTGTGCGCGGATGATGTCCGTCACCGACCCGCATTGGGAGTGTCTCTTCTGCCTCGGCCGAGGCCACGACACCGAGTCTTGTCCCGAATGCCAGGCCCTCAACCCGAAGGCTTTGCGAGAGCGGTCTCGAAAGCTCCTCGAGGCCCGGCATTCGGCTCCGCGGAAGCCCCGGTCGCGTGAGAGGTCCAGGGGTCGCTCGCGGAGTGCACACCGGTCGTCGGCGTCGAAGTCTTCTTCGTCCGGTAAGTCTCGACACAAGAAGTCCAAGAAGCATCGTCGCTCTCGGACTTCGCCTCGCCGATCTCGCGACTCGGCTGAGGCCCCTCCCGGCACCGCCCCCGCGGCCCCGGACTTGCCTGTGGAGTCGCCCCGTCATACCCGCCCTTCCCGGGTTCGGGGGCGGATCCGGCCAAGGTACAGGAGTTCCTGTCGGCCATGGCCCGCCTCTTCGGGCCTTCAGGCCCCTCCGGTGCGCCTTCGGGCCCCGCGGGCTCTGATGGGGTTGATCCGGCGTCGCCGGCGGCTCCGGCCCGGCGTCGCCCGAGCCTCCAGCCTCGATCCCGGCTCCGGCTCCGGCCCCGGCCTCGATCCCGGCTCCACAACTCCCATCGGCGCCGGTCGACCTTACGACACCTCCGCCGGCGCCGATGTCTCCGGTGCCGTTCTCGACGCCGCCCTGGGCTCCGGGCGGCGTCGTCCCCCGGTTCCTTCCGGCTCCGGACATGGACCCGGAGCGACGTCGCTCGGCGCCGGCTCCGGCGCCGATGGGACCTTGGGTCCCAAATGTCCCTCCTCCTCCTTATTTTGAACCAGAGGAGGACCAGGAGGACTGGGAGGGGTCTGATGACCCTCTCACACGCAACTGTCAGTATGATGAGGACTGGACAGAGAGTCTAGGGGAGGCCAGTGGTCTGGATACTTCTCCTGACACTGGCATGCTGTCTCCTCCCGTGGCTACGGAGGAGGGGGCCAATTTTGGTACGGTGTTGCGTAGGGCTGCTGGGGCCTTACGTCTCCAGCTCCCTACTTTGACGGTCAAGACTAACATCTTGACAGAGGTGCTTCAGCCGGCAGCCTCCTCTGCGGAGACTGTGCTGCCGTTTAACGACGCCCTCACGGACGTTCTTTTGGGCGCCTGGTCCAAGCCCAACACAGGGGCTCCTGTGGATCGGAACGTGTCACGACGCCATCGCCCCGCTCCGGGCGACCCCTGTTTCTTTCTGTCCACCCCACTCCTGAGAGCTTGGTTGTCCAAGCCTCCGCTTCCCAAACCGCCTTCCCTACCGCTCCTCCGGATAGGGAATCCAAACGCCTGGATCAGTTTGGGAAGAAAGGTTTTTCTTCCTCCAGTGCTGGCTTGCGGTCCGTTAACACCGCTTGTCTTTTGGGCCGATATACCCGCTCCCTGTGGGATTCGGTGGCGGATGTTTTGCCCCAGTGCCCTGAGGAGGTCCAGGCACTGCTTTCCCGCGCCATTGCGGAAGGAAGGGATGCGGCCAAATACACTATCCGTTGTGGCCTTGACACCGCCGACTCGCTGGGCAGGTCGATTGCAACGACGGTGGCGCTCCGGCGCCACGCCTGGCTGAGAACCACTGGTTTTTCAGGGGATGTCCAGAATACTCTCATGGACATGCCCTTTGATGGAGTCGGTCTTTTTGGGTCCAAAGCAGACCATGCGTTGGAGCGCTTTGGGACTCACGGGCTACTGCAAAGTCCCTGGGCCTTTCTGCTACACGCCCTCCGCTGCCTTCTGCTTTTCGCCCCTATCGTGGCCACGGTAGGGGCGCCCCTTCACGTCAGCAGCCCAGCCACCGGCCCGCGCAGCGGCGTCTTCGCGTGGCCGAGGACGTGGATTCCGCCGTGGCGGATCGGGCAACCAGCGTGCGGGTCAGGCCACCACCTCCAGCCCGTCCGCGGCCTCCAAGCCCTCCTAGTCCCTCCTTTCAGGTGCACGGCACGCCAGTAGAGGGCAGGGTCCGCCATCACCTTCCCCACTGGCGCACCATCACCTCGGACAGGTGGGTCTTGGACATTGTCCGAAGGGGCTACTCCCTCCCTTCGAGACCACCCCCCAGCCATGCCACCTCAATTCCACCGCATGTCAGGGGATCACTTGGTGCTTCTACAGAAGGAAGTCACGGCCCTCTTGACCAAGAGGGCCATCGAGCATGTTCCGACCCCAGAAGTAGGGCGTGGTTGCTACTCCACTACTTTCTGGTGCCCAAAAAGGACAAGGAGGACATGCGTCCTATCTTGGACCTCCGGAACGTCCAATCGCTTCCTCCGGAAGGAAGAAGTTCAAGATGCTCACCCTAGCTCAGGTCTTGACTGCCCTCGACCCTGGAGACTGGTTGGTAGCGTTGGACTTGCAGGACGCGTATTTCCACATCCCCGTCCTGCCGGCCCACCGGCGTTACCTTCGGTTCACGGTAGGCCCCGAGCATTTTCAGTTCACCGTGCTCCCCTTTGGCCTTACCAGTGCCCCTCGGGTGTTCACGAAAGTGATGGCGGTGGTCGCAGCTCATCTGCGCCGGGCAGGGGTTTCAGTCTTCCCCTACCTCGACGACTGGCTGCTGAAGGCGGGCTCGTCCCAGGCAGTCGTCTCCCACCTCCAGACTACGGCCGAACTCCTGCACTCGCTGGGGTTCTCCATCAATGTGCCGAAGTCGCATCTAATTCCTTCTCCACAGCTCCTTTTCATCGGAGCAGTTCTGGACACGACGCAGTTTCGGGCCTATCCTCCCGCACGGCGAGTCCGGGATATTCAGGCTATGATTCCGATCTTTCGGCCTTTATCCTGGGTTTCGGTACGGATGACCCTGAGGCTGCTGGGCCTCATGGCCTCCTGCATCCTGCTGGTCAATCATGCCAGATGGCATATGCGGGCTCTGCAGTGGGACCTGAAGTTCCAGTGGGCGCAGCACCAGGGCAACCTGTCCGATCACGTCCAGATCTCGGAGGGGACTGCAAAACAGTTGCAGTGGTGGCTCTCGAACCGGCAATGGGTCATGGGCAGATCCCTCTCCCTTCCCCAGCCAGAGCATACAGTTGTGACGGACGCGTCCCTTCTGGGATGGGGCGGTCACATGGGAGAGGCGGAGATCAGAGGCCTCTGGTCTCCGGCGGAGTCCCGGCTCCATATCAACTTTCTGGAGCTCCGGGCGATCCGGCTTGCACTCAAGGCATTCCTTCCCTCTGTCAAAGGGAAGGTAGTGCAGGTGTTCACAGACAACACCACCGCCATGTGGTACTGCAACAAACAGGGCGGGGTGGGGTCTTGGACCCTTTGTCAGGAGGCTCTGCGCCTCTGGACATGGCTGGAACATCAGGGCATGTTCCTGATGGTTCCAACACCTGGCAGGTTCTCTGAACGCCAGGGCGGACGAACTCAGCCGCAGGTGCATGATGGATCACGAATGGCGTCTTCACTCGGAAGTGGCGCAAGGACTCTTTCTACAGTGGGGAGAGCCTTGGTTAGATCTGTTCGCCACCGAAGAGAACGCGCAATGTCATCAGTTCTGCGCGTTGGAATTTCCAAGGCGGCACTCGCTCGGCGGCAGCTTTATCGTCGCGAGTGGAGTTGCGGTCTGTTGTACGCCTTTCCGCCTATACCACTTCTACCCAGAGTGTTGAAGAAGATTCGGCACGACCGGGCCCAAGTCATTCTTGTGGCTCCGGACTGGGCTCGAAGAGTTTGGTATCCCGAGCTACTCAATATGAGCATAGATCCCCGATCCGTCTGCCTCTTCGGGAGGATCTTCTGTCGCAGCACCAGGGGACGGTCCTCCACCCGAACCTGTCCAGTCTACACCTGCTTGCGTGGAGATTGAGCGGCGGCAGTTGATTCCTTTCAACTTGCCTCCCGAAGTTTGTGATGTGATTCTGGCAGCCAGGCGTCCCTCCACTAAGGTGGTATACGCCTGCAGGTGGAACAAATTTGTGGCATGGTGCACAGCAAAGGCTGTGGATCCCCTTTCTGCCCCTCTTTCTGAGGTCCTTCTGTTCCTTCTCTCTCTGGCCCAACAGGGTTCTGCCCTGGGTACCATCAAGGGTTATCTTTGTGCTATCTCGGCCTTCCTCAGGCTCCCTGATCAGCCCTCCCTTTTCAAGTCCCCTGTTGTTAACAGGTTCTTAAAGAGCATTACTCACCTCTTCCCTCCTGTTCCGTTTGTAATGCCTCAGTGGGACTTGAACTTGGTTCTTACCTTTTTAATGTGCGCTCCCTTTGAGCCTCTGCATAACTGTCCTCTTCGTCTTCTGACTCTGAAGACAGCCTTTCTGGTGGCCATCACCTCCGCTCGGCGGGTGAGTGAGCTCCAGGCTCTATCTTGCAAACCTCCCTTTCTGTCTGTTCATCCAGACAAGGTTGTTCTTCGGACGCGTCCGTCCTTCTTGCCAAAGGTGGTTACTGCTTTCCACATTGGGCAGACCATCACTTTGCCCACCTTCTTTCCGCCTCCGCATCCTTCCAGAGAGGAAGAGAGGCTCCACCGTCTGGACCCAAAACGTGCGCTCTCTTTCTATATTGACCGCACAAAACACTTCCGGGTGGATGACCAGCTCTTTGTTGGCTACGTGGGCGCCAAAAAGGTCGGGCGGTGCACAAGAGGACCATCTCCCGCTGGGTTACCTTGTGCATCAAGACCTGCTATTCTTTGGCTAAGAAGGAGCCTCCTGTTGGGCTGCGTGCCCATTCCACCAGGGCAACGGCTGCTACCACGGCCTTGGGCCGCGGTGTTCCGCTGCCGGTTATCTGTCAGGCAGCTACGTGGGCCTCGCTGCACACGTTTACAAAGCATTACTGCCTTGACAGTCAGGTCCGGAGGGACGGCTTCTTTGGCCGTTCTGTCCTCCAGGACTTCCTTGTCTGATCTTTGTTCGCAGACCCACCACCGGGGTTGGTATTGCTGGGGTATCTATTCTAAGGTAAGGAATCTATCACTAACGTGTCTCTTTCAGATGCACAAGTTACTAACTTGTGTAACGATATATCTGTAAGAGACAGTAGTTAGTGATAGATTCCTTACCGCCCCACCCATCCTCCCCGTTCTGCGAACTGATTTCTAGGGTTAAGGACATCCCTTTCAGGGCCCTAGTAGTTTTTCAGACACCTGTGTCAGCTTCTTGCATGGCTCTGCGTTCCTGGCGCGGAAAGTCGTGTACAGAACTGACGTCAGCGCGCAGGGGCGGCGCCTAAGTACTGCCCGCGACGTCATCCCGGCGATCACGACGCCCGGCCGACGGACGCGGAGCCGCACGGCGCCGCCTACCGGCGCGCAAGGGTACTGCTACGCAAAACTTTCCGGATCCAGCCTGACGCCTGGGGATATTCTAAGGTAAGGAATCTATCACTAACTACTGTCTCTTACAGATATATCGTTACACAAGTTAGTAACTTGTGCAACAATAACAATAAAGCGTTTTTTTTAAAAAGCCAATGTGGAAAAATAAGAAATAATTATGGGAGCGTTTCCAGGCTATAATGGTCAAATTTTATTTATTCTTAAAAAATCAAAAAAACATGCTTTAAGGAACAAGTCACCACTATTGTAAAGGAAACTTGTTCATGACCCTTTTTAATTGGAATAATGATGGAAAGTAGCGGCAAAGCAGGCCCTCTTTAGAGACTGAAGAACTGACACTGCACCTTTAATGAAGCACATTACTCTAGTATAGCATATCACATCATGCTGTAGCTCTTGCAGTTAGGTCAGTTCTGTTTTTCTGGCTCCTGTTGTAGGGGTCCTGGGCCCTGAGCTATATCTTTTTAAGACTACTTTGACCATAAAAACCTTCAAAAATGTTCATCTTTCATCATCACTCGATATGTATGCCGTTTTAATCCATTTCCAGGCGAACTGATATTTTTTTCCCCACAAAATGCTCTCGCAGTTTATGAAGTGTCTTACTTTGGAAAAAAAGAAATCTGCTTTTTAGCCACATAACCTTTGCTTTGTGAAAGCCTGCCTGACTCTCACTAACCCGAGAAGTGCAAGCACTGCACTACCTGACCTTTTGACAAAGGACAAAGAGACAGAAATAACAGGAGAGAACTTGGGGATTCTCTCTATCTCTTTTGACTCAAACATCTGAGTACTCCCATAGAGGAAGATCGAAGAAGAGGTCACATCCTCTTGTGTTGCATCATTTCCATTCAACGGCTAAGACATTGCGGACTGGTACGTTGGCAGCCTGCTTACTAGTGAAGTAGCATTTGACTTATTAGAAATCTAGGAGGTCAATGTTGAAAGACAACTCGATGTTGAAATCTAGCTAAACACCAAGACAGCATACTGTTTGCATCCACTTCTGTCTTCCTCTTTGAATAAGAAATTGAGGTCTAGATGCCTCCTGACAAGTTTGATAAGGAATACTCCCAGGCCTGCTCTCCATTGAGAGACCTCATACCCCCAGTAGAACATTTTTCACATACAACTTCACAAAGGATATCCCATCATTTTTAGCATTATGTCACCTGCTGTTCATCACTGGTGACTCCTGTGGTTCAGAGCCCTGAGTAGAGCAGCAATGACGAATTTAGAGGAAATAACACAGAAAATAGAAAAATTAAGCAAACCTTTACAGTAGAGAGAAAATATCCTTAGTTAAACATGGTGGAGTGTCCCCATCGATTATGATAGTCTAAACCAGTCATAACTGATGCTTCGCTAACAGGGCAGGAGTACATATGGATCACCTTCAAGCCCAGAAACATAGTCGCAGAAAGATTCAACTTGTCACAAATGTTTTATGCATTTCAGAACTGTTCACCTAATTCTCTGATCATTCCTTCAAATCCTGCAGCAGTTAATTGAATAAATAAGAAGTCAGAAGATCCAGAGTACTATCTTGAGGCATAGATTATTTTGCCCTCTAGGTATTACTATAAACAAAAAGCAGTGCTCTTTCCATAGACTGCTCTTGGACGTTTCTGCATGCATTTTTGACTGTAACTCTGATAAAATAATTATTTATCAAGCTGGCATATTCCAAGTCCAGAATGATTTTCGTACTTCCAGAGTAGCTACTACAGTAGCAGCTCACCAATCTTCACCAGTTAGGACTACCACACTTGATCTTCGCAAATTCAAGGAACAAAGCCTTTATCCAGTCCTTCCTTTGCTGAGCTTGGTTCCTGAACTCATGAATCTGATAGAGACATCTAGCTGCAGATTCCTTACCTTAGAATTTCCCAGGAGTCAGGCTGGATCTGGAAGAATTTTGCTAGAGCAATACCCTTGCACGCTGGTAGGTGGCGTCAGTCGGCTCCACGTGGCGTACGTGCCAGAAGTGACGTCTGCGTCACCTATATAGGCGCCACCTCGGCACGCCAACGTCCGTTCTTTTCTTTCCGTGCCAGCAAACTCAGATCCGTGAAGAGCTACCCTCTGTCACTTTTTGACAGACTTTTTTTGACATTTTGTCGATGATTTTTGGTGTGTAGGTTTTTCCTCAATGTCGACGAAGACTGCTGGATTCAAACCGTGCGGTGCCTGCCATCGCGCCATGCCAATGACGGATCCACACTTTATTTGTCTCTGGTGCCTGGAGCGCGATCACGACTCAGTCGTGCTCAGACTGCCGGTTCATGGCTCCGAAGGCTTTGGGGGAGCGGTCCCTAAAGCTGCTTGCGGCCCAGCGTTCGACTCCGTGCCGTTCGCCCCTGAGGTCTCTTTCCCGGTCGAGAGGAAGGTCCGGGCACCGCTCCGGGAGTCCAAAGTCCTCGTCCTCCCACTCAGTCGGTCAGGTAAGATGCTTAAAAAACGCAAGAAGTCATAGCGTGCTTCAACTTCTCCCCGTTCGTCGGCCAACGTGAAAGAGGAGTCTCGACGCTCTAGACCTCGTGCTGCAGAACCTGCGCCTGGGTCGGCTCTGCACATCCCTGCCTTTCCAAGAGCCGAAGCAACCCCTGCCCAGCTTAAAGAATTTTATGACACCATGTGCCTCATATTTTGGCGACCTGACCCTCCAGGCGCACCTTTGGTCCCCGGAGGCTCAGAGGGGGCTTCTTCGGGTTCCATGCCGGCGGTTCCAGCCCCGGCGCCGATGTCCCCAATTGATCCGGTGGTGGATCTGAATTGGCACTGGTCGAGTCCTTGCGACACTCCCCAGTGCCGACCCCCGCGCAGAGACTCTTGACGCTGCCGGCAACCCCCTGGCAGCACCAGCCCCATTCTGATCACCGACAACCCAGAGCCAGATTGACACCTATCGATGCCAATTCCTGTGTCAAGGGCGCCCTTGGGTTTTAGGTTGGTTCCATAGCCTTATTTTGACGGGCGAGGTGTCGCTGGACCTTTTACAAGACCAGCCAGAGCATGAACTGTACTGGTGTGAGGAATTGGGTGAGGCCAGTGGACTGGATACTTCACCGGATTCTAGCCTGCTTTCTCCCCTTACCGTGGCTACGGAGAAGGGAGCTTCATATGCTATGGTGGTGAGAAGGGCAGCCGCTGTCCTAGGCCTTTAGCTCCTTCTGAACTGCTCCTGCCTTTCAACGAGGCCTTGACTGATGTCCTTCTGGGAACCTGGTTCAGGCTCAGCACAGGAGCTCCTGTGAATAGGACAGTCACCTGCCGCCATTGCCCTGCACTTGGCAACCCAAAATTCCTCACCAACCACCCTACCTCCAAGAGCTTGTTGGTCCAGGCCTCTACCTTACAAAACGCGTTCCCTTCCGCACTCTACAGACTTGGGAATCCAAGAGGCTGGATAGTTTGGGGCAAGAAGATTTTTTCTTCCGCCAGCCTTGCATTACCGCCAGCGAATACTGCATGCCTATGTGGCCATTACACCCACTCCTTGTGGGAATCGTTTGCGCAAGTGCTGCCACAGGTCCCGGAGGAGGCCCGGGCCATTCTCTCCCAAGCGGTATCAGAAGAGAGAGATGCCGCAAAGCTCACCATTCGTTGTGGGCTTGACACCACCGACTCGCTGGGCAGAGCAGTTTCATCGACGGTGGCTGTTTGATGCCACGCCTGGCTGAGAATTTCAGCTTTTCTGGGGATGTCCAGACTTCCCTTATGGACATGCCCTTTGATGGCACCCGTCTTTTCAGAGACCAGGCAGACATGGCCCTGGGGCGCTTTAAGGGCTCGTGGCCTACGGCCAAGTCTTTGGGTCTTTCTCTGACCCCCTTCTGTATTTTGCCCCGTTTGTGACCACGGAAGGGGCTTTCAGCCACACCAGCCATATCCCAGCCACAAGACAGCGCAAGTTCAGCAACCTCTGCGCGGATGTGGGTGCGGCTCCTTTCGACCCTGTGGGTCAGGTGCCAGAGGTCCAGTCAGTCAGTCCACCCCTCCCCCTGCAGCCTGTAAACCTTTCTAGTCCGGCCCTTTAAGATCATGGTCGGCTGGTTGGTGGCAGGATCAGCCGTCACCTCCACCACTTGCAGAACATCACATTGGACAAGTGGCTCCTTCAGATAGTTCGAAGGGGCTACTACCTCCCCTACGAGATTTCCCCTCTTTCCATGCCTCCGACTTAGGGGACTGGCTGACAGAGGGCCATCTGAACTTGCTTCAGAAGGAAGTCAGGACTCTCTTGGCCAATGGAGCCTAGAGACGGTTTTGGTGCAAGAAGTAGGCTGTAGTTGCTATTCCTGCTACTTTTTGGTCCCGAAAAAGGACAAGGGCCTTCATCCTGTTCTAGATCTGCAAGTCTTTAACTACTTCCTCAAAAAGGAAAAGTTTAAAATGCTCACTCTTGCTCAGGTCTTGTCTGCCCTAGGCCCTTGTAGACTGGGTAGTAGCGTTGGACTTCCAGGATGCCAATTTTCACATTCCTGCCCTGCATGCCCATCGGCGCTACCTGCTGTTTCACAGTAGGCCATGAGCACTTACAATTCACAGTCCTCCTCTTTGGCTTTACCAGCGCCCCTCGGGTGTTCGCCAAGGTGATGGCGGTGGTTGCAGCTTATCTGCGCAGATCAGAGGTGCCAGTCTCCCCCCTATCACGACGACT
Organism: Calotriton arnoldi; assembly: GCA_963921515.1. NCBI lineage: Eukaryota > Metazoa > Chordata > Amphibia > Caudata > Salamandridae > Calotriton > Calotriton arnoldi. Next base: position 1,989,252 of record CAWUFW010001608.1, read on the forward strand.
GGCTGTTGAAGGCGAACTCGCCCCAGACTGTCCTCTCCCACCTCCAGACTGCAGCGAATCTCCTGCTTTCGTTGGGGTTCACTATCAATGTGCCGAAGTCACACCTGACTACTTCTCAGACGCTCCCTTTCATTGGAGCTGTTGTAGACAGTGCAGTTTCAGGCCTTTCCTCCCTAGTGGCGAGTCCAGGATATTCAGGCTATGATACAGATGTTTCATCCTCTATCCTGGGTTTTGGTGAGACTGACTGTGAGACTGCTGGGCCTCATGGCCTCCTGCATCTTGCTAGTGACGCATGTCAGATGGCATATACAGCTCTGAATTGGGACCTGGAGTTCCAGTGGGCACAGCATCAGGGGAATCTCTCCGACATGTTTCAGATATCAGAGGGAACTGCACAGAATCTGCAGTGGTGGCTGACCAATCACGATTGAGTCAGAGGCAGACCCCTCTCCCTTCCTCAACCAGATCACACAGTAGTGACAGATGCGTCACTCCTGGGATGGAGAGGCCATCTGTGAGATGTGGAGATCAGAGGACTCTGGCATCCGGTGGAATCCGGACTCCACATCAACTTGTTGGCGCTCTGAGCGATTCGTTTGGCATTGAAAGCTTTTCTTCCTTCCATCAAGGGAAAGCTGGTTCAGGTGTTCACGGACAACACCACCGCCATGTGGTACTGCAACAAACAGTGCGGGTGGGGTCCTGGGCCCTTTGTCAAGAGGCCCTGCGTCTCTGGACATGGCTGGAACAGCAGGGCATGTCCCTGGTGGTTGAATACCTGGCAGGTTCCATGAGTGCTAGGGCGGACAAACTCAGCCGTCGATGCCTAGCAGATCATGAATGCCGTCTCCATCTGGAAGTGGTGCAATGTCTCTTTCAGAATTGGGGAGAGGCTTGTTAGAATCTGTTCGTCTCCGCCGAGAACACACAATGTCAGCAAATTTGCACACTGGAGTTTCCAAGGCAGCGCTCGCTCAGTGACTCTTTTCACCTCGAGTGGAGCTCAGGCCTCCTGTATGCCTTTCCGCCTATATCACTTCTGCCCAGAGTTTTGAAGAAGATCAAGAACGACCAGGTCTGAGTCATTCTTTTTTTTTTTTATAAATCTTTTTATTATAAACGTACAATAAAGACAACATAAAAGAAGCAATCGCCAATTAGGACACCTCATGTAAATTAAATGCCTCACACAGATAATCAATAAAGTCAAAATATACAGTAGCGATGACATATAGCTATACCATAATATCAAATCTCTAAGGGGACTCCCTATCCATATTATATGGAATATCATCTGCGAAGGGGGCACATAAAAGTCCTCTATATTCATTCCATGGGCCCCATAGACTAGTCCATTTGCCCGGACAGCCTCTGCCTTCGTATATCACCCTCTCGGCTTGCATGCACCAATCCATATCCGGAGCCCAGTCCGTACGGCGGGGCAGGACTCCTCCCTTCCATGTTCTGGCAATATTTCTCTTAGCTACAATACAACCCAGAGAGACCCACATTTGTTCGGTGCGGTTCAGATCCGTTGCTTCCCAGATGTTTAATAGACAGAGCCTAGGGGAAAGCCCTATTGGTTTCTGACAGATTTGGGACATAGTGGATATGATCTCGGTCCAGTAGTGTTGGAGAACCGGGCAGTCCCACCACTGATGTAGAAAAGTACCCACGGCACCACAATCACGGGGGCAAAGTGAGGAGGCCATGAATCCCATCTTAACCAGGGCCGTGGAAGTGTAATAGGCTCTATGTAATAGTTTCAGTTGGATGAATTTAAATCGGGCCCTGATGGCCACTTCCTGGGAGATGCCAGGGCCTCCTCCAATCTTCATCTGACATGTCCCCTAAGTCGGCCACCCATTTCATACGAATTTTATCAAGTGGTTCTGGCAGATTATTAAGTAGCTACGGTAAGTTAGGGAAATAGCCTTATCTGGCAGGTAGTCGTCTAGGAGTCTATCTTCTAGAGGTGATGAAGCGGGGAGATCAGAGCCTTTGGGGATGGCTTTGGTGAGTGCGCTACGTGTTTGTAGATAACGGAATGTTTCCCCTCGTGCAGCTGATATTTATCCTGTAATTCAGCAAATGGAACCACTCTATCCTTCCCCCACAGGTCCCCGACTGCCGAGAGACCAATCAGGTCCCATTTATCAAAACCGGGATAATTTGACAACATCCCTAGGTGGCAGGATTCCAATAGTGGAGTAACACGCGTAATTTTACCCTTCCAACCCAGCGCGGTGGTGGCTGCATGCCAGTTTGAAACCGTGGTGGAAGTGGGTGGGAATGTAGGTACATGCTTGGGCCCACCGTATAGTGCCCTCATATAATTACCAGCCGGCATATTAAGACGGTCCATTCTATACGCTGGGTCCGTCACAGGACGATGGGCCCAGTGATTGAGAACCACCAATTGAGAGGCCCAATAATACATTTTAATTGCGGGGAGAGCAATACCACCATCGTACCAGCTACGTAGGAGTTTATCCAACGCAATCCGGGGAGCGCCGCCATTCCACAACAGGGAGCGGACCTCATAATCAATCGTTAAAAAATAGTGTGGCGGGACTGGGTAGGGTGTATTCTGCAGGGCGTACAGAAAGCGGGGGAGAGCCATCATTTTAAAAGGGCCGCCCTTCCAAGTAAGGTAAGGGGTAATTCCTTCCAATGTTGCACATCCGCGCGAAGGCGATGGAGAGGAGGAAGGAGATTTCTCCTGTGGAAGGCATCTCGGTCGTTTGTAGCATAGATACCCAAATAGCGGAATCCCTCCGTGACAAAACCGGCTGCACAACCCCGGGGGAGCCGTGGAGGATTCCCGCTGAGGACATATATCAAGGATTTATCCCAATTAATAGTGTAGCCGAGTATTTCCGGAAAAGGACCAGGATATGGAGCACTGAGTGTAACGAAGACCAGGGCTTGGCTAAATACAAAAAGAATATCATCTGCGTAGAGGGATATTCTATCCGACCAATCCGAGAGCCCAATTTAATCCACGGATAGCCGGGTACCCTCTAATCCACACCGCTAAGGGCTCCAGTGCTAACGCAAAGAGCAGCGGCGACAGGGGGACAGCCCTGCCTCGTGCCCTTCCCCAGTTCAAAAGTTGCCGACCTGCCACCATTAACTGTAACGCGTGCCAAAGGCTTGGAATATAGTAAACGTATCCAGGCCATGAAGCGGGGACCAAAACCATATCTCTCCAAGGAGGCAAATAAAAGGGCCATTCCATCATATCAAACGCCATTTTAGCGTCTAGGGATACAATGATCGCGTCTTCTTGTATGGTGGAGGCCCTGCCCAACACTCCGAAGAGGCGGCGGAGATTGAGTGCCGTATTTTTGGTCGGCATAAACCCTGATTGGTCCGGATGGATCAACTTATGAAGATGGGGTGATAAGCGAAGAGCCAGAAGTTTAGCCAGGATTTTGACCTCTGGGTCGAGAAGGGAAATCGGTCGGTAGGAGCCGCATTGATCTCGGGGTTTCCCTTCCTTGTATATCACTGCTATGTTAGCCAAGCGTTGTGTCTCGGGGAGGATCCCATGTTCCACACTTTCATCATACATTCGCAGGAGGTACGGAGCTATAACCGGTGAGGCCGCTTTGTATAGCTCAATTGGGAGGCCACTAGGCCCCATGGCCTTCCCAGAACGCAAGGCCCCGATAGCTTTCGACACCTCCACAGGAGCAAGAGGAGCGTCAAGGTCCGCCGTATCCTGAGGGTCCAGTCTTGGCAGGGGGAGGGTGGAGAGTAGGTCGGCGGCCTCCTCCTGGGTAGAGGTAGACGTAGGGATGTAGAGACATCTAAAATGATTGGCGAAAGTCTCCGCAATTCCGTCCCGGTCGCTACGTCTCTCACCGTCCGGAGCTGTAATTTCAGCCACCCATCTCTTGGCTGCTTCTTGCTTGTCTAACCATGCCAATAATTTACTGGCTTTATCTCCTATTTCATACACCCTATATTGCGTAGAACGGTAATGCGCCCGGGCTGCCTCACTAGCAATCTCATGGTATTCCTTTTGCTTCACCGCAAGCCTATGTGCAATGTCTGGGGAGGCAGATGTAATAAGGTCACGTTCAAGATTAGCCACCTCTAATTCAATATCTTCTAGCCGCTTACGTTTTTCTTTTCGATGGCCTGCCACCCCACACCCCCGAACCACCATCTTATATGCCTCCCACAGCGTTACATCGGAATCGACGGAGCCCTCGTTTTCTGCAAAATAGTCGGACGTGGCCTTTATCAACTTATCCCGTATGTCCGGAACTCTGAGATACCATGGGTTAAGGGCCATCTCTCGATGTGAGCAGGGAGAAGCACCACCATAATACGCCAGGATCGGGAGTGGTCGGATATGCCCCTGGGTAAAAAGGAATTGTCGCTAAACATGGAAAGCTGAGAGGCTTGGCAAAAAAATAATCAATACGGGACAGACTCCCATGGACCCCAGACAGAAAGGTATATGCCCGATCTAAGGGGTGGAGAGTACGCCACGTGTCAATTAGTCCAAGGGCCGATAAAAATTCGGATAGCAGTTTACCCTGTGGCTCAGGTCGGCGGGATGGCAAACGGTCTAGTTCTCCGACCATGGCGGCATTACAATCCCCCAACAAGGTGTCTCCTTCAGGTAAATTTAACAGGTGTGAGCCCAACGCAGTCAGAGTGGAGGAATGAAGTTTAGGGGAATATATAGGGAGGTCACATTGAGCGATCGACCCTCCCAATCCCCGGAGACGGTGACAAATCGCCCATCCGGGTCAGGTGTGACTCTCTTAACCTGAAAGGGAAGGGAGGACCTTGCAAGGATACCCACCCCCTGGATCCCCTGGTGTATCCCGCATGGGCGAGTAGTTTGTAGCCCCAACGATTCAGTGCCTTATATGTAGTGCCCTGTATGTGTGTCTCCTGAAGCAGTATAAGGTCTGGAGAGTGTCGCTTCAAATACTGTAATACTAACCCCCCTTTTGATCCGATCTCCTAATCCGTTAACATTCCAGGTAATCAGTTTGATTCGACCCGGGGAGTGGAGAATGCGGGAGTGTCACCCATTAGGATTTTGAAACAAGGGCCCCACCTCCCACAGGACCCGGCGAGGCATATTATACAATAGGACACCATACCAGAACACATACATAAAATCGCCATATGCATGGTCTACCATCATATAAATGTGTATGAGCATCACAGACAGATTGCTTAAAACATAACACAAACACCAAACAACCCCCATTATAGAACACCCTGGAACCCCCCCCCCCCCACCCTGCAACGTGGACGCAGAACTGCCCACCACCCCAATTTGCAGAGCGCTTGGATACCCAAAAGAGCCCAAATAGAGGGAAACGCTACCCAACCAACGTGACCCAAGATTCGACCCTCTTCCCCCAAAGAACCATATATCTGCCCAGAATCTAATTTTAAAGAACGGGCAGCTCGAAAGGAGAGTCTATGATCTCGAGCGCCCCAATAAACCACACCCCACCATTTCTAGACGCTCCAAGAGTCTGTTTCGACTGGACTAAAGAGATACCAAAAATAATCACCGAAAGACAAATATACAGAACCTCATATGCACTTTAGAAAAGAATCTCGTCCCCAGCGCCCCAGGAGTTCAACCCAGGAGTTCAAACAATGTCTCAATCACTTTACAGATTACAAGAAATGAGTCCCCATAGACTTCGGTTACTGTGCTACCTTCACCGCTTGAGTTCAACTAAGCTTCCCTGCGGGACGTGCGGAGTCTTGTATGTGGTCCCTGGAAGCCGCGTCCTGGTCCAAGGCTGATCTCCAGCCCTCCAGCCAGTCCCAGGTCTCCTCTGGGGACTGGAAGAACAGCGACTTTCCGTCCACCTGCACCCGTAACCTCGCTGGGAAGAGCATGGCATATTTCAAATTGTGTCCCCGAAGAGCCCGTTTGACTTCCAGGAAGGAGCGGCGTTTCAACTGCACCTTGTGAGTGAAGTCCGGAAAAAGGTTATGCTGGAATTCTCGAATTTTAAGGGCGGTCCATTCCTAGCGGTCTGAAGGATGACGTCACGGTCCCGAAAATTGAAGATTCGCGCCAGGATAGGACGGGGGAGCACCCGGCCTTGGAGGGCCACCCGGTACTCTATGGGCGCGTTCGACAGAAAGTAGTTGGAAAGGGACCGTGGTTGCAGATGATTTTGGATTAAGTCCTCCACGAACAGATCCGCCGCCGGCCCCTCCGCCCGTTCGGGAACTCCTAAAATGCGAACGTTATTCCTTCTTGCGCGCCCTTCATAATCTTCTAGCCGGGCCTCAAGGTCAGTAGTCTGGGCTTGCAAATTCTTGACCACCGACTCCAGGCGTGCAGTGGAAGACGTGAGCGTATCGATGGCCCCTTCATTTGTCTTGACCCGGTCCCCCATTTTTCGCAGATCCGCACGGATCAAATTAACATCGATGGAGACAGTATCGATTTAGGTCTGAGTCATTCTTGTGTCCCTGGAATGGGCACAGAGAATCTTGTGTCCGGAGCTTTTCCAACTGATTATTGGTCCTCCGATCAGGCTGCCCCTTCTGGTGGATCGTCTGTCACAGCAGCAGGGGAGGGTCCTCCACCCGAACCTGTCAAATCTACACCGACTTGCGTAGAGATTGAGCGGCGGCAGTTGACAGCATTCGATTGTCCTCCTGAAATCTATGATGTCATTTTGGCAGCCTGGTGTTCTTCTACCAAGACTTTGTATGCCTGCTGGTGGCAGAAATTGATAAAATATTGCACAGAACAGCCTATTGATCCTCTTTCTGCTTCCTTTTCTCTATTTTGACCCTTTACCAGCAGGGCTCTGCTCTGGGCACTCTTACAGGGTAGGTTTCGGCCTTGTCTGCCTTCTTGAGGCTGCCAGATCAAACCTCTTTATTTAAATCCCCTATTGTAAACAGATTTCTGAAGGGGCTGGTACATATGTTCCCTCCTGCCCCCTTCATCGTGCTTCAGTGGGGCCTTAATTTGGTTCTCACCTTCCTGATGTGCACTCCATTCGAACCTCCTCTGCACAACTGCCCCCTCCGGCTGCTTTTCATCAAAGCAGCCTTTGTGGCGGCAACAACTTCTGCAAGGAGGATGAGCAAATTGCAGGCTCTGTCATCCAAGCCTCCTTACCTGACTATCTTCCCTGATAAGTTGATGCTTCGCACTAGGGCCTCTTTCATACCGAAAGTGGTAACACCATTCCACATGGGGCAATCAGTCACCTTGCCCACTTTCTGTGCTCCTCTGCACCCCTCTAAAGAGGAGGCCCGACTCCACTGCCTGGATCCAAAAAGAGTGTTGTCGTTGTACCCTGACCACATTAAAGAGTTCCGGGTTGGACAACCAAATCTTCGTGGAGTACATTGGATCAAAGAAAGGTCGTGCGGTGCAAAAGAGGAGTATCTCGCAATGGGTTGTCCTCTGGATCAAAATTTGCTACGCTCTGGCCAAGAAACGGCCTCTTGAAGACTTAAGAGCGCATTCCACTAGAGCAAAGGCTGCAACCACAGCGTTGCAACGTGGTGTTCCAGTTGTTGACATTTGTCAGGCAGTAACGTGGGCATCACTGTACATGTTCATTAAGCACTACTGCCTGGACAGTCAAGTCGCAGGGACGGCCTTTTTGGCCGCTCTGTCCTGCAGGACTTCCTGGTCTAAACTTGTCCGCAGTCCCTCTTCCAGGGATGGTATTGCTGGGTTATCTATTCTAATGTAAGGAATCGGCAGCTAGATGTCTCTATCAGAACGACAAGTTATTTACCTTTGGTAAAGCCTTATCTGGTAGAGACATAATTTAGCCGCAGAATCCTTACCGACCCACCCATCCTCCTCACACTGTGACAGGTTTTTATGGTCAGGGCTGATCCCTTTCAGGGCCCTAGTTGTTCTAAACATACCACTGCTTGTGCACGTCAAGGCTCCACGCTCCTGGCATGAAAAGTCGTGAAGAGTAACTGATGTCAGCGGGCTGCGGTGGCGCCTATATAAGTGACGCAGATGTTACTTCCGGCACCAACAAAGTCATGCAGAGCCGACCGATGCCACCTACCGGTGCGCAAGGGAATTGCTCAAGCAAAAGTCTCTTCCGGATCCCGCCTGATGCTTGGGAAATTCTAAGGTAAGGAATCAGCGACTAGATTATGTCTCTACCAGATAAGGCATTTCCGAAGGTAAGTAACTTGTCCATCAAGTCTTTTAAATCTTCATCAGGACTACAAGGACATTCTAAAGGAAGCCAAACGTCCATAAACTATGTCTTACTACACTTTTACCTACAGGCTGAAATTGATTCAACAACATGCCAGGTGAGTTGATATTACCTTATCTTCTCTACTTAAGTCAGGGCTTCAGTTCTTCTGACAGCTGTATGTATTTACAGAGAGATATAAAGGTAATTCCACCAGTTAGAAAACCTTCTCGTGCCTGGGAAATGAACAAGGTCATGGATCTACCCTTTGAGCCTATTCTCTTGGCCTCCTTTGCAGTATTTAAGTTTGAAAACTGCTTTCCTAACTATAGATCACTTCGTCACATAGTGATAGCAAAGCCTTGTGATATAATTAACCATATGCAGTTTTCCACTAGATCAGAGTTGTAAGGACACCCACGTTTTCTCTCCAGGGTAATGTCAGACTTCCCACCTTAACCAAACCATTACATACCTGTTTTGTTTCATAATCCTTCTTCTCTTAGTAGACACCTCTTTACAATACCAAAAAGTGGTGTGTTAAAACGTAATCATCTGTGGGCCTGGTAATGCTAACTTAGTCACTATAAAGCAATCCATTTCAAGATGGATAGTTTCTTTCACTCTGGTATCAAAGCTAAAAAGAAAAATTCTGGTAGGTATACAGTTCACTTCCCAAATATGAAAACCTTAACTACTGTTTGGCTAAGGAACATCCTCATTCTGATGGATACTTCTAACCTCAGATTCTTAATCTTTTGAATATACCCCCAGGCATCAGGCTGGATCCAGAAACTCAAAAGCAGTACTCCTTTGCACTGAGAAGTGGTGTTGCGAGGCTCTGCAATGACATTGTTCCATTCCGGGAGTAACAAGTGGGGCCTTGTTCCATTCCAGGAGTAACAAGTGGGGCCACATATAAGTGCTAACGTCAGTTCCTTTCTTTCCATGCCTTCAGATGCAGATCACAGAGCTCTACTCCGCTCACCTCTGAAGAGTTCTATTCCACTTTATTTTCTTTTTTTCTTACCACTTTGAAAGGAAAATGTATCCCTTTCCCAACACAACCGGGTTTAAATCTTGCACAGACTGTCTCTTACAAATGTCTGTGGCTGTAGGCAAGTGGAGTATTCAAGATAGAAGGGAGAGGTAGAGAGAAAGTGAACATAGACTAAGAGGAGAGAGAGAATGAAACAGTCTTCTCCAACAAATAGATTGTGAGCTACTCATAGCTCTCCAGCTACCTGGTAGTAGCTCACCTCTGTACAGACCACCCTACCAAAGTAGAAACATTTTTTTGGATTTAAATTAATATATGTCTACCAAAACTAAAAAGCGTATATTCCAGATGGAAATGTGTGTATTTTCGCAATTTATTAACTGACATTTGGAGAAAAATGATTGAATTTCCAAAATAAATGTTTATCTGATATTTCAGTAATAAATCGTGCAGCATTGGAGAGACTTATTACTCGTATTCCTCCTTTGGTGCCAGGGCATTGCAGCTATGCATGTTACGTATTACAATGTAGTGGCATTCCTAATTGATAAAGCCCTTTTTACATTACTGCTAGCAATCCTGCTTGATGCACCAATGTATTCACAACTGACAATCTTGCATGTGGTGATCACCAATGTTAGCTTTACTGATGTGGTCACTTTTACAACACTAATAATATCAGTAGCTCAGGATTACTTTCTTTCAACGTAAGTAGTACTTATTGCAGAAAATGTTGGTGATCCCTGGAATGGATGGATGAATGGAAAGAGAGATATGGAGCATGGAAACAAAGTGAGCAGGGCTTGTTTTAGCATTGTTGCCAGGACTGCTTTTTGTTTTGGCCCTGGCATTGTTCCGATCCCACAGAGACTCTGACATATTTCCATCTGAAAGAGACACGTTAGTGACAGATTCCTTACCTTAGAATATCCCCAGGCGTCAGGCTGGATCCGGAAAGTTTTTTGCGTAGCAGTACCCTTGCGCGTCGGTAGGCGGCGTCGTGCGGCTCCGCGTCCGTCGTCGGCGTCGTGATCGCCGGGATGACGTCGCGGGCAGTACTTAGGCGCCGCCCCTGCGCGCTGACGTCAGTTCTTCTTTTTCCGCGCCAGCAAGCGCAGATCCGGGAAGAGCAGTGCCCTGGTCATTTTTTGACCAAACTTTTTGGTGAATTTTTCACAGTTTTTTCTTCAATCGACTTCAAGGTGTCGTAGGGATGCCCGGGTTTAAACGTTGCGGCGCCTGTGCTCGGATGATGTCCATCACAGACCCGCATTGGGAGTGTCTCTTCTGCCTCGGCCGAGGCCACGACACGGAGTCTTGTTCCGGCTGCCGGGCCCTCAACCCGAAAGCTTTGCGAGAGCGGTCTCGAAAGCTCCTCGAGGCCCGGCATTCGGCTCCGCGCAAGCCCCGGTCGCGTGAGAGGTCCAGGGGTCGATCGCGGAGTCCACACCGGTCGTCGGCTTCAAGTCTTCTTCGTCCGGTAAGTCAAAACACAAAAAGTCCAAAAAGCATCGTCGCTCTAGGACTTCGCCTCGCCGGTCTCGCGACTCGGCTGAGGCCCCTCCCGGCACCGTCCCCGCCCCTGCGGCCCCGGACATGCCTGTGGAGTCGCCCCCGCAATACCCGTCCTTCCCGGGTTCGGGGCGGATCCGGCCTAAGTACAGGAATTCCTGTCGGCCATGGCCCGCCTCTTCGGGCCTCAAGGTCCCTCCGGTGCGCCTTCGGGCCCCGCGGGCCCTGATGGGGTTGCTCCGGCGTCGCCGACGGCTCCGGCCCCGGCGTCGCCCGTGCCTCCAGCCTCGATCCCGGCTCCGGCCCCGGCCTCGATCCCGGCTGCACAACCCCCATCGACGCCGGTCGACCTAACGACACCGCCGGCGCCGATGTCTCCGGTGCCGTTCTCGACGCCGCCTGGGGCTCCGGGCGCCGTCGTCCCCCAGTTCCTTCCGGCTCCGGACATGGACCCGGACCGACGTCGCTCGACGCCGATGAGACCTTGGGTCCCAAATGTCCCTCCTCCCCCTTATTTTGAACCAGAGGAGGACCAGGAGGACTGGGAGGGGTCTGATGACCCTCTGGCACAACAGTGTCAGTACGATGAGGACTGGACAGAGGGTCTAGGGGATGCCAGTGGTCTAGATACTTCCCCTGACACTGGCATGCTGTCTCCTCCCGTGGCTACGGAGGAGGGAGCCAATTTTGCAACGGTGTTGCGTAGGGCGGCTGGAGCCTTACATCTCCAACTCCCTACTGTGGCGGTCAAGACTAATCTCTTGACAGAGGTGCTTCAGCCGGCAGCCTCCTCTACGGAGACTGTGCTGCCGTTTAACGACGCCCTCACTGACGTTCTTTGGGCGCCTGGTCCAAGCCCAACACAGGGGCTCCTGTGGATAGGAACGTGTCCCGACGCCATCGCCCAGCTCCGGGCGACCCCTGTTTCTCTCTGTCCACCCCACCCCTGAGAGCTTGGTTGTCCAAGCCTCCGCTTCCCAAACCGCCTTCCCTACCGCCCCTCCGGATAGGGAATCCAAACGCCTGGATCAATTTGGGAAGAAGGGTTTTTCTTCCTCCAGTGCTGGCTTGCGGTCCATCAACACCGCTTGTCTTTTGGGCCGATATACCCACTCCTTGTGGGATTCGGTGGCGAATGTTTTGCCCCAGTGTTCTGAGGAGGTCCAGACACTGCTTTCCCGCGCCATTGCGGAAGGAAGGGATGCGGCCAAATACACAATACGATGTGGCCTTGATACCGCCGACTCGCTGGGCAGGTCTATTGCAACGACGGTGGCGCTACGACGCCACGCCTGGCTGAGAACCACTGGTTTTTCAGGGGATGTCCAGAATACTCTCATGGACATGCCCTTTGATGGAGTCGGTCTTTTGGGTCCAAAGCAGACCATGCGTTGGAGCGCTTTAAGGACTCGCGGGCTACTGCAAAGTCCCTGGGCCTTTCTGCTACACGCCCTCCGCTGACTTATGCTTTTCGCCCCTATCGTGGCCACGGTAGGGGCGCTCCTTCACGTCAGCAGCCCAGCCACCGGCCCGCGCAGCAGGCGTCTTCGCGTGGCCGAGGACGTGGATTCCGCCGTGGCGGATCGGGCAACCAGCGTGCGGGTCAGGCCACCACCTCCAACCCGTCCGCGGCCTCCAAACCCTCCTAGTCCCTCCTTTCAGGTGCACAGCACGCCAGTAGGGGGCAGAGTCCGCCATCACCTTCCCCACTGGCGTACCATCACCTCGGACAGGTGGGTCTTGGACATTGTCCGAAGGGGCTACTCCCTCCCCTTCGAGTCTCCCCCCCCCAGCCATGCCACCTCAATTCCACCGCATGTCAGGGGATCACTTGGTACTTCTGCAGAAGGAAGTCACGGCCCTCTTGGCCAAGAGGGCCATCGAGCATGTTCCGACCCCAGAAGTAGGGCGTGGTTGCTACTCCCACTACTTCCTGGTGCCCAAAAAGGACAAGGAGGACATGCGTCCTATCTTGGACCTCCGGAACGTCAATCGCTTCCTCCGGAAGGAGAAGTTCAAGATGCTCACCCTAGCTCAGGTCTTGACTGCCCTCGACCCTGGAGACTGGTTGGTAGCGTTGGACTTGCAGGACGCATATTTCCACATCCCCGTCCTGCCGGCCCACCGGCGTTACCTTCGGTTCACGGTAGGCCCCGAGCATTTTCAGTTCACCGTGCTCCCCTTCGGCCTTACCAGTGCCCCTCGGGTGTTCACAAAAGTGATGGCGGTGGTCGCAGCTCATCTGCGCCGGGCAGGGGTTTCAGTCTTCCCCTACCTCGACGACTGGCTGCTGAAGGCGGGCTCGTCCCAGGCAGTCGTCTCCCACCTCCAGACTACGGCCGAACTCCTGCACTCGCTGGGGTTCTCCATCAATGTGCCGAAGTCGCATCTGATTCCTTCTCCACAGCTCCTTTTCATCGGAGCAGTTCTGGACACGACGCAGTTTCGGGCCTATCCTCCCGAACGGCGAGTCCGGGATATTCAGGCTATGATTCCGATCTTTCAGCCTTTATCCTGGGTTTCGGTACGGATGACCCTGAGGCTGCTGGGCCTCATGGCCTCCTGCATCCTGCTGGTCAATCATGCCAGATGGCATATGCGGGCTCTGCAGTGGGACCTGAAGTTCCAGTGGGCGCAGCACCAGGGCAACCTCTCCGATCACGTCCAGATCTCGGAGGGGACTGCAAAACAGTTGCAGTGGTGGCTCTCGAACCGGCAATGGGTCATGGGCAGATCCCTCTCCCTTCCCCAGCCAGAGCACACAGTTGTGACGGACGCGTCCCTTCTGGGATGGGGCGGTCACATGGGAGAGGCGGAGATCAGAGGCCTCTGGTCTCCGGCGGAGTCCCGGCTCCATATCAACATTCTGGAGTTCCGGGCGATCCGACTTGCACTCAAGGCATTCCTTCCCTCTGTCAAAGGGAAGGTGTTCACAGACAACACCACCGCCATGTGGTACTGCAACAAACAAGGCGGGGTGGGGTCGTGGACCCTTTGTCAGGAGGCTCCGCGCCTCTGGACATGGCTGGAACATCAGGGCATGTTCCTGATGGTTCAACACCTGGCAGGTTCCCTGAACGCCAGGGCGGACGAACTCAGCCGCAGGTGCATGATGGATCACGAATGGCGTCTTCACTCGGAAGTGGCGCAAGGACTCTTTTTACAGTGGGGAGAGCCTTGGTTAGATCTATTCGCCACCGAAGAGAACGCGCAATGTCATCAGTTCTGCGCGTTGGAATTTCCAAGGCGGCACTCGCTCGGCGACGCTTTTCATCACGAGTGGAGTTGCGGTCTATTGTACGCCTTTCCGCCTATACCACTTCTACCCAGAGTGTTGAAGAAGATTCTGCACGACCGGGCCCAAGTCATTCTTGTGGCTCCGGACTGGGCTCGAAGATTTTGGTATCCCGAGCTACTCAATATGAGCGTAGATCCCCCGATCCGTCTGCCTCTTCGGGAGGATCTTCTGTCGCAGCAGCAGGGGACGGTCCTCCACCCGAACCTGTCCAGTCTACACCTGCTTGCGTGGAGATTGAGCGGCGGCAGTTGATTCCTTTCGACTTGCCTCCCGAAGTTTGTGATGTGATTCTGGCAGCCAGGCGTCCCTCCACTAACGTGGTATACGCCTGCAGGTGGAACAAATTTGTGGCATGGTGCACAGCAAAGGCTGTGAATCCCCTTTCTGCCCCTCTTTCTGAGGTCCTTCTGTTCCTTCTCTCTGGCCCAACAGGGTTCTGCCCTGGGTACCATCAAGGGTTATCTTTGTGCTATCTCGGCCTTTCTCAGGCTCCCTGATCAGCCCTCCTTTTCAAGTCCCCTGTTGTTAACAGGTTCTTAAAAGGCATTACTCACCTCTTCCCTCCTGTTCCGTTTGTAATGCCTCAGTGGGACTTGAACTTGGTTCTTACCTTTTTAATGTGCGCTCCTTTGCGCCTCTACATAACTGTCCTCTTCGTCTTCTGACTCTGAAGACAGCCTTTCTGAGTGGCCATCACCTCCGCTCGGCGGGTGAGTGAGCTCCAGGCTCTATCTTGCAAACCTCCCTTTCTGTCTGTTCATCCAGACAAGGTTGTTCTTCGGACGCGTCCGTCCTTCTTGCCAAAGGTGGTTACTGCTTTCCACATTGGGCAGACCATCACTTTGCCCACCTTCTTTCCGCCTCCGCATCCTTCCAGAGAGGAAGAGAGGCTCCACCGTCTGGACCCAAAACGTGCGCTCTCCTTCTATATTGACCGCACAAAACACTTCCGGGTGGATGACCAGCTCTTTGTTGGCTACGTGGGCGCCAAAAAAGGTCGGGCGGTGCACAAGAGGACCATCTCCCGCTGGGTTACCTTGTGCATCAAGACTTGCTATTCTTTGGCTAAGAAGGAGCCTCCTGTTGGGCTGCGTGCCCATTCCACCAGGGCAACGGCTGCTACCACGGCCTTGGGCCGCGGTGTTCCGCTGCCGGTTATCTGTCAGGCAGCTACGTGGGCCTCGCTGCACACGTTTACAAAGCATTACTGCCTTGACAGTCAGGTCCGGAGGGACGGCTTCTTTGGCCGGTCTGTCCTCCAGGACTTCCTTGTCTGATCTTTGTTCGCAGACCCACCACCGGGGTTGGTATTGCTGGGGTATCTATTCTAAGGTAAGGAATCTGTCACTAACGTGTCTCTTTCAGATGCACAAGTTACTAACTTGTGTAACGATATATCTGTAAGAGACAGTAGTTAGTGACAGATTCCTACCGCCCACCCATCCTCCCCGTTCTGCGAACTGATTTCTAGGGTTAAGGACATCCCTTTCAGGGCCCTAGTATTTTTCAGACACCTATGTCAGCTTCTTGCATGGCTCTGCGTTCCTGGCGCGGAAAGTCGTGTACAGAACTGACGTCAGCGCGCAGGGCGGCGCCTAAGCACTGCCCGCGACGTCATCCCGGCGATCACGACGCCGACGACTGACGCGGAGCCGCACGACGCCGCCTACCGACGCGCAAGGGTACTGCTACGCAAAAAACTTTCCGGATCCAGCCTGACGCCTGGGGATATTCTAAGGTAAGGAATCTGTCACTAACTACTGTCTCTTACAGATATATCGTTACACAAGTTAGTAACTTGTGCATTACCACTCATATATTTTTGTTTTTTGCCAATGTTTGTTACAATGGTGATGGCCTGGCAGCGCCCACAATGAAATTTTACAAAAGCTATGTCAAAACAAGACACACATTGACAAAACCAAACAACTGACCACCAATGTCAGACCTAGTGGCTTTGCCAAAGCTTTTATTTTCATGTTTTCCATAATCTTTTTGAAAGTGGTTACACTGATTTTCCATTATGAATATTTTGGGGAAATATTAGCAAGCATCAACACATTTTACTAAATGATGCTTCAAAGAAATGGTACCTAAAATTTCACAGTAGTTTAGCAAAACCTTTTTTTCCTAGTTGCATTTTTTTGTGAACATTTTATTTGGAAAGCAAAGAATCATCAATCTTCCTTTAAAGCTTCTGCAAATATTTGCATCTAATCAGAGAGCACTCTGGGAGCATGATATGTAGCTTCATATTGTTAAACTTTGCAAACATCTGTACACATTGTTTTACTGGAACCACTGTCAGCAGTGCAATACGAACTTACAACATTTGTTTAAAGTGCTCACCTTAATAATAAAGGCTTTGCATTAATGAACCAAGTTCGAGCAGCATTAACATATGGACCCAAGTATTACCTCAACTGCTATTCCCCTCCCTGCTCCATAATGTGGTACTGTAAACTGACAGCCAAAGGGTTTGTGCTGCAGGTGGTTGGACCTACTTGCGCACAGGACAAAACAAACATGAAAACCTGTTGATCTTGACCCCAAACTATATGTCCTGGGTGTCGGGTTATAGGAATTCCACACCCCTGGCCCTCTTCTTGCCATTCTCCTCTTCCAGAGACGGTCTCTCACTTCTGAACTCCTTATTCAGTGTCTGGTTCTGATGCACACAGACTTTCTGGGTCTGTCTGCAACGTTGCAACAAGTTGAGGCTTTTAGGGAGGAAAGGATGTGCATTTTCGGTACGCTTCCGGCTCCGTCTGGTGCACCTTGGGTACCTGGGATCCGCAAGGACCTCCAGTCAGACTTTCGCCATCTCGGCACCATCTGTGCCTCTCTAACCTGCTCAGGTTCCGCACTGGCTTCAGTGCCGACTTAAATCTCAGCACCTCATCCTGTGCCAGTTCCTTTGACATTGACGCTGGTGCTAATAGCGCCAGAGGAGGAGCCACACTCTGAGGTCTCCGACTCTGCACCAAACTTATCTAAACCTTGGCAGAGGCTGCGCTCCCAACTATGGCAATCCTTCTGATTACGACACACTACCTTTACCACGTGGCCACGCATACACACTACATTAACGTTTTGGCTCATACCTGGAACAAAGATAGAATTATAGTGATGATGGGGGCGAATTTGTCCCACAATATTATGAAGACAATTGGTTTGCAAAATTACAGAATGCTAGTGGCTTTGACACCTCCAGAGACACTGGATTTGCCTCTTCCATGGTCCTGCAACTGCACATCTTTTGCTGTTGTGTTGAGAAGGGCTGCAGAGATCCTTGATACGCAACTCCCCACTATGGAGGTTAAAACCAATATTCTATTAGATATCCTTCAGCCTGACCAGGTTCCTGCCGAACGTCTCTGGTCAATTACAGATATGATCTTGGGCAAAGCCATGTTCTGGTACTCCGGTCAACAAGCAGTTCACTTGTCGCTACAGCCCAGCTCCAGACTACCTTAAATTTCTCATGTAGCATTCAACACCAGAGCACTTGGTGGTTGAGCCATCCACCTTAGCCAACCTTAACGCCTTCCCTGCGACTTTGCCTGACCGCAGATCCAAACATATAGAAACCTTTGGCAAGTACACATATTCTTCTGCAAACCTTGCCCTATGTTCAGAAAATGCCAGCAGTCTCTTTGGTCACTACACTCCTGTGCTATGGGACATAGTCAGTAAGATCCTACCAGTGGTGCCAGACTACCTACGGGTGTCTTTAGCACAAACCATTCAGGACAGCCAGGATGCAGCAAAATTTGTTATCCAGTCTGGCCTGGACACAACAGATATTTGGGTCGGGCAATTGGCACAAGTGTGGTGCTTATCCTAATAGATATACCATTTGTTGGCTTTTGTCTCTTTGGTGAGAAGGTGGATTCAGCCCAAGAACAATTTTATAAGAGTCTTGCCACAGCTCACTCCTTTGGTCTCGCCACACCAGCCAGACAGTTTTTTCAACAATTTAGCCCATTCTGGGGTTACGCAATGGCCTTGGCATATCATAAACTTCAGATCATGCCACCGGCACTGCAACCGTCCCAGTCCGATCGAGGCTCCACGAGACGACGTTTAGGACATTAGGGACAATGCACAAATCAGACCCCAGCCTCTCCAGCACCACAAATTAGAAACGGCTTTAGTGTCACTGTCAGCACAAAGGCACCCTGAAGGAGGCAGGATGTCATTATGTTAGACAGATGGATTCTCCAAAATGGCTGTCAGGCCTGCGCCCTCCCATTTCTTTGTATCCAACCTCACCTTCCACCCCCATCAGGGCAGTTGACGTAGGAACTCATGCCCCTTTTGCAGCAGGAAGTGCAGTCCCTGTTACCCAAATGTGCCAAAGAGTGGGTTCCAGCCCCTTAAGCAGGAACTGGGGGTTATTCCTGTTACTTCCCTGTGTCAAAGTAGGACAGAGTCCTCTGTCCTGTTTCAGATATCCGCCCTCTCAACGCCTTCCAGCACAAATTCAAGATGCTCACTTTAGCCCAGGTTCTGGCTGACCGCGAGTCTAGAGACTGGATGATAGCGTTGGACCTGCAGGATGCGTATTACCTAATTCCAGTCCTGTAGGCCCACAGGCGCTATCTGGGGTTCACAGTGAACCCAGAAGCATTTCCAGTGCTTCTTTATGGCCTCACCAGAGCCCCTCAGTGTTTGAAAAGGTGATGGCGGTGGTATCAACACATCAACAATGTTTGAGGGGGGTGGTTCCAGTCTTCCTTATCTCAACGACTGGCTGTTGAAGGGGGGCTCGGCCCAGGCAGTTGTGGACCACCTCCAGGCGAAAGCAAATCTGCTAACATCATTAGGCTACACTATCAACCTCAAACTTGACTCCGTCGCAAACACACTCGTTCTTAGGAGCCATTCTGGATGCAGTGCAGTTTCTTGCCTTTCCCTGAATGGAGAGTCCAAAACCTTCAGGCTGCGATCCAAATATTTGAACCTTGGTCCTGGATTTCAGTGAGGATGGCTCTGAGGCTCCTGGGACTGTTGTCCTGCTGGTCGAAAATGTCAGATATCAAATGTGGGGTTTGCAGTGCTCTGAAGGTCCCAGTGGGCACAGCACCAGGGGAACCTATCAGATTCTGTCCACGTTTTGGGGTAAACTGCAAAAGACTTGCAGTGGTGGCTGCTATGCTGTGATTTGACCAGCCTCAGACCCCTCTCATCACCCCACCCAGAGTACACCATGGTGACTGGTGCATCACTTTTGGGTTGAGGAGGCCATTTGGTAGAGGTTGAGATCAGAGGACTCTGGTGTCCGGTGGAAGCCCGGCTCCACATCAGTCTGCTGAAGTTGCGGGCAATCCGTTTGGAAGGCCTTCCTTCCAACCATCAAAAGGATGCTGTTAGTTTCTCACTCACCGCACCACCGCCATGTGGTACTGCAACAAGCATGGTGTGGTTGAGTGTTGGGTCCTCTGACCGAAAGCTCTACACCTTTGGAAGTGACTGAATCACCTCTGATCTTGAACCACCTGTTGGGATCTCTAAATGTCATGGTGGACAAACCCAGCCATAGATGCTAAGCGGATCATTAGCAGTTTCACCTGGGGCGGCTCAGGGCGTCTTTCAGCGGGGGGAAAAGGAGGGGGGGGGAAGCTTGACTTAAACTTTATGCCACCGCCAAAAACGCACAATGTCAACACTTTTACACGCTTGAGTTCCCAAGACGGTACCTTTCCTTCCAAAAGGATCAGTAACAACTGAGCCCATTCATTTTAGTGGCTCTCGATTGGGCCTTGAGACCCGGAACTCCTTGGCGTGCACATCTGTCCTCCGATCAGGCTGACTCTTCAGGAAGATCCTGTGTCACAGCAGCAGGGTAGGGACTTGCAACTGGACCTGCGCAACCTGCATCTCAATGAGTGAAGATTGAACAGCGAAAGTTGATTCCATTTAATCTCCCAAGGTCGTTGATTTTATTTTGGCAGCTGGGCGCCCTTCCACAAAGTCAGTGTATGCTGGGCACCGAGACAAGTTTGTGGCATGGTACGGCAACCGCCATATGGATTCATTACATGCCAAATTGTCAGACTTTTTGTGTTTGTTTTGTCTTTGACCCTCAAGAACTTGTGATGGGCACTTGTTGGATCTTTCTGCTTTTTTGCGGGTGCCCGATCAGCCTTCTTTGTTCAAATCACCTGTTGTGATGAAGTTTTTTAAAGGTTTACAACATATGTTCCAGCCGATGCCTTTTGTGATGCCACAGTAGGACTTGAATCTGGTTCTCATATTTTTTATATGCACCCTTTTCGTGCCAATGCACAGTTGCCCTCTGTCTTTTGACCCTACAAATTGGTATTTCGGTCGCAATAACGTCAGCTTATTGTGAAATTGAGCTGCAGGCTCTTTCGTTCCAGCCTCCTTATTCAAACTTCTTTCCAGGCAAACTGTTGGTGAGGACTCGAGCTTCATTCCTCCCGACAGAAGTGACACCTTTTCATGTCGGTCAGACTATCACCTTTCCTAATTTCTTTGCTCCGCGTCACCCATTGAAAGATGAGCAGGGACTCCATTGTTTGGATCTCTAGAGAGCCCTCCATTTCTACATTGATCACCGCAGGTACAGTCAGCTCTTTGTGGGCTTCTTGAGAGCCAAGAAAGGCAAGGCAGTGCATAAAAGAACAATCTCTAGGTGGATAGTCCACTACGTAAAAACTGCTACATGTTTGCTAAGAAGCAGCCACCTGAAGGATTGAGTGTTCATTCCACTCAAGCCTAGGCTGCTGCTGCAATGCTGAGCGTGCGGAGTGACTATCCTGGATATCAGTCAGGCTGCTGCGTAGGCATCAGTGCGCACGATTGCCTTCACCGTCTGGTTGGTCCGGATGGGTATTTTTTTAGCCTGTCTTGTCCTGCAGTCTTTCTTGATCTGAGCCATTCTACAGACCCACCACCTTAGGAGGTACTGCTTTAGTATCTATTCACAAGATGAGGAATTTGGGGTTCGAAATATCCATCAAAAGAACAACTTACTTACCTTTGGTAGTGTTCTTTCCAATGGGTACTCCATTTAATTGTAGAGTTTTCACCACCTTCCCTCCTCCGCGTTCTTTGGAATGGGCTTTTTTCAATCCAATAAGGTCCCAAACTAGAGAACTGCACACCTACCAATCTTCTGATGTACTCTGCGTCTGAGGGCTCGGAAAATCCTATGAAAAAATATTGATGCAGAGATGCACAACGCCACCTTCAGGCGTGCAGGAGTGTACTGCTTTTGAGTTTTACGGATCCAGTCTGATGCTTGAAGAATATTCACAATGCGAGGAGTCTGAGGTTGAATAGAGTATCCACCAGAAAGAGTGCTACAACAGGAAAGTAACTTGTTCATCTGGAATAAGTTGTCAACACTGCTGAATCAGGGCAAAGTGAATTTGAGAAATCCCTTGTGAGTGCTTCAGGTGCTGTTTTCTTACGTTGCTTTTGAATTCATGCTATCCGTTAAGAAAGACAAAGCTGTTTGTCTAACATTACTTCTAAACATTTATTTCTTTTTTACAAAAGTACTTATTCTGCAAAATATCCTATATTTCTATAAATTGTTGATAAATATTTCTTAGATTTCTTTTTGTAAGTGTATCGCTAAATGGATAAAGCTAAACAGTAGCAGGTTGTGTGGAATGCATCAGAATTAACTTGAAAATATACACCTCTTATTTTAAGTGGCAACATGAAGATCTTCTCATCAGCAGACCCCAACCGATGTCTGTTAATCCTCCAACTCGCTCTGCAATTTTATCCAGCATGAAGAAAAAACTCCTGACTCTCAACCAGATTGAAGCTTCAATTTCAGCAGTCCAGGTAATATGTTCACATCTACAAATTACAGAAACATGTGCTGGTGTGTTTCTTTGTGAGCAGGGCTGTTGTGTTGCAGCTTCACCATAGTGACTGCTGTCTAATTTGTTGTTCCTGAAAAAATGTGCATACTCTGCAAGAAATACTCACATAGTGCTTCAGATACAAATGGTTTTACTAATTTGTTCAAACACTTGACGCCAAACAAATGAGTGATTTGTCAAGATAAAAATGCATAATTCATGAATTGGCAGTGGTTCTACTAAATCTTTGTCTGAAATGTTCAATGTGTACTGGTGAAAAATAATGCAAAAATACCATAAGAGCAACTAGCTACCTCCCAGAATATTTGAGAATGGCTATTTAAACTTCAAATAACTGCTCTAAACTCTAAATAACTTAAGTAAGAAGTTAAGAAAGAAGAGAAGGAAAAGAGTATAACCCTTGCCATTTTCAAAGAAAGTTGTACAGCTTTTTTCTAAAGTATTTTTGATCCTGTAGATTTCTTCTGTGAGACTGGCCTCCAGGTGCCAGACTGCATCTGGAATATATTCAGCAGTACCAATTCCCCGGAACCTGGAGGCACTGTGCAATTTCTGTTACGTAATTAAGTAACACTGGATGTGACATTAAGAATCCTATTTTTTAGGTACTGCCGAAGTCAATGAAGCAAATTCTTCTTTTTCCACGCCTCACTGGATCCAGAGCCTTTGAGAATTGCCATAATGTTTTCAATAAGTTGTCTAGGGTTTTATTATTTTTTTATATCTGAAAGAGACACGTTAGTGACAGATTCCTTACCTTAGAATATCCCCAGCCGCCAGGCTGGATCCGGAAAGTTTTTGCGTAGCAGTACCCTTGCGCGTCGGTAGGCGGCGTCGTGCGGCTCCGCGTCCGTCGTCGGCGTCGTGATCGCCGGGATGACGTCGCGGGCAGTACTTAGGCGCCGCCCCTGCGCGCTGACGTCAGTTCTTCTTTTTCCGCGCCAGCAACCGCAGATCCGGGAAGAGCAGTGCCCTGGTCATTTTTTGACCAAACTTTTTGGTGAATTTTTCACTGTTTTTCTCAATCGACTTCAAGGTGTCGTAGGGATGCCCGGGTTTAAACGTTGCGGCGCCTGTGCTCGGATGATGTCCGTCACAGACCCGCATTGGGGGAGTGTCTCTTCTGCCTCGGCCGAGGCCACGACACGGAGTCTTGTACCGACTGCCAGGCCCTCAACCCGAAAGCTTTGCGAGAGCGGTCTCGAAAGCTCCTCGAGGCCCGGCATTCGGCTCCGCGGAAGCACCGGTCGCGTGAGAGGTCCAGGGGTCGATCGCGGAGTCCACACCGGTCGTCGGCATCGAAGTCTTCTTCGTCCGGTAAGTCAAAACACAAAAAGTCCAAAAAGCATCGTCGCTCTAGGACTTCGCCTCGCCGGTCTCGCGACGCGGCTGAGGCCCCTCCCGGCACCGTCCCCGCGGCCCCGGACATGCCTGTGGAGTCGTCCCCGCAATACCCGTCCTTCCCGGGTTCGGGGGCGGATCCGGCCCAAGTGCAGGAATTCCTGTCGGCCATGGCCCGCCTCTTCGGGCCTCAAGGTCCCTCCGGTGCGCCTTCGGGCCCCGCGGGCCCTGATGGGGTTGCTCCGGCGTCGCCGACGGCTCCGGCCCCGGCGTCGCCCGTGCCTCCAGCCTCGATCCCGGCTCCGGCCCCGATCCCGGCTCCACAACCCCCATCGACGCCGGTCGACCTAACGACACCTCCGCCGGCGCCGATGTCTCCGGTGCCGTTCTCGGCGCCGCCTGGGGCTCCGGGCGGCGTCGTCCCCAGTTCCTTCCGGCTCCGGACATGGACCCGGACCGACGCCGGTTCCGGCGCCGATGAGACCTTGGGTCCCAAATGTCCCTCCTCCCCTTATTTTGAACCTGAGGAGGACCAGGAGGACTGGGAGGGGTCTGATGACCCTCTGGCACAACAGTGTCAGTACGATGAGGACTGGACAGAGGGTCTAGGGGATGCCAGTGGTCTAGATACTTCCCCTGACACTGGCATGCTGTCTCCTCCCGTGGCTACGGAGGAGGGAGCCAATTTTGCAACGGTGTTGCGTAGGGCGGCTGGAGCCTTACATCTCCAACTCCCTACTGTGGCGGTCAAGACTAATCTCTTGACAGAGGTGCTTCAGCCGGCAGCCTCCTCTACGGAGACACTGCTGCCGTTTAACGACGCCCTCACTGACGTTCTTTTGGGCGCCTGGTCCAAGCCCAACACAGGGGCTCCTGTGGATAGGAACGTGTCCCGACGCCATCGCCCAGCTCCGGGCGACCCCTGTTTCTCTCTGTCCACCCCACCCCTGAGAGCTTGGTTGTCCAAGCCTCCGCTTCCCAAACCGCCTTCCCTACCGCCCCTCCGGATAGGGAATCCAAACGCCTGGATCAATTTGGGAAGAAGGGTTTTCTTCCTCCAGTGCTGGCTTGCGGTCCATCAACACCGCCTGCCTTTTGGGCCGATATACCCACTCCTTGTGGGATTCGGTGGCGAATGTTTTGCCCCAGTGTTCTGAGGAGGTCCAGACACTGCTTTCCCGCGCCATTGCGGAAGGAAGGGATGCGGCCAAATACACAATAAGATGTGGCCTTGATACCGCCGACTCGCTGGGCAGGTCTATTGCAACGACGGTGGCGCTACGACGCCACGCCTGGCTGAGAACCACTGGTTTTCAGGGGATGTCCAGAATACTCTCATGGACATGCCCTTTGATGGAGTCGGTCTTTTTGGGTCCAAAGCAGACCATGCGTTGGAGCGCTTTAAGGACTCACGGGCTACTGCAAAGTCCCTGGGCCTTTCTGCTACACGCCCTCCGCTAACTTCTGCTTTTCGCCCCTATCGTGGCCACGGTAGGGGCGCCCCTTCACGTCAGCAGCCCAGCCACCGGCCCGCGCAGCAGGCGTCTTCGCGTGGCTGAGGACGTGGATTCCGCCGTGGCGGATCGGGCAACCAGCGTGCGGGTCAGGCCACCACCTCCAACCCGTCCGCGGCCTCCAAACCCTCCTAGTCCCTCCTTTCAGGTGCACAGCACGCCGGTAGGGGGCAGGGTCCGCCATCACCTTCCCCACTGGCGTACCATCACCTCGGACAGGTGGGTCTTGGACATTGTCCAAAGGGGCTACTCCCTCCCCTTCGAGTCCACCCCCCCAGCCATGCCACCTCAATTCCACCGCATGTCAGGGGATCACTTGGTACTTCTGCAGAAGGAAGTCACGGCCCTCTTGGCCAAGACGGCCATCGAGCATGTTCCGACCCCAGAAGTAGGGCGTGGTTGCTACTCCCACTACTTCCTGGTGCCCAAAAAGGACAAGGAGGACATGCGTCCTATCTTGGACCTCCGGAACGTCAATCGCTTCCTCCGGAAGGAGAAGTTCAAGATGCTCACCCTAGCTCAGGTCTTGACTGCCCTCGACCCTGGAGACTGGTTGGTAGCGTTGGACTTGCAGGACGCATATTTCCACATCCCCGTCCTGCCGGCCCACCGGCGTTACCTTCGGTTCACGGTAGGCCCCGAGCATTTTCAGTTCACCGTGCTCCCCTTTGGCCTTACCAGTGCCCCTCGGGTGTTCACGTCCAGATCTCGGAGGGGACTGCAAAACAGTTGCAGTGGTGGCTCTCGAACCGGCAATGGGTCATGGGCAGATCCCTCTCCCTTCCCCAGCCAGAGCACACAGTTGTGACGGACGCGTCCCTTCTGGGATGGGGCGGTCACATGGGAGAGGCGGAGATCAGAGGCCTCTGGTCTCCGGCGGAGTCCCGGCTCCATATCAACCTTCTGGAGCTCCGGGCGATCCGACTTGCACTCAAGGCATTCCTTCCCTCTGTCAAAGGGAAGGTAGTGCAGGTGTTCACAGACAACACCACCGCCATGTGGTACTGCAACAAACAGGGCGGGGTGGGGTCGTGGACCCTTTGTCAGGAGGCTCTGCGCCTCTGGACATGGCTGGAACATCAGGGCATGTTCCTGATGGTTCAACACCTGGCAGGTTCCCTGAACGCCAGGGCGGACGAACTCAGCCGCAGGTGCATGATGGATCACGAATGGCGTCTTCACTCGGAAGTGGCGCAAGGACTCTTTCTACAGTGGGGAGAGCCTTGGTTAGATCTATTCGCCACCGAAGAGAACGCGCAATGTCATCAGTTCTGCGCGTTGGAATTTCCAAGGCGGCACTCGCTCGGCGACGCTTTTCGTCACGAGTGGAGTTGCGGTCTATTGTACGCCTTTCCGCCTATACCACTTCTACCCAGAGTGTTGAAGAAGATTCGGCACGACCGGGCCCAAGTCATTCTTGTGGCTCCGGACTGGGCTCGAAAAGTTTGGTATCCAGAGCTACTCAATATGAGCGTAGATCCCCCGATCCGTCTGCCTCTTCGGGAGGATCTTCTGTCGCAGCAGCAGGGGACGGTCCTCCACCCGAACCTGTCCAGTCTACACCTGCTTGCGTGGAGATTGAGCGGCGGCAGTTGATTCCTTTCGACTTGCCTCCCGAAGTTTGTGATGTGATTCTGGCAGCCAGGCGTCCCTCCACTAAGGTGGTATACGCCTGCAGGTGGAACAAATTTGTGGCATGGTGCACAGCAAAGGCTGTGAATCCCCTTTCTGCCCCTCTTTCTGAGGTCCTTCTGTTCCTTCTCTCTCTGGCCCAACAGGGTTCTGCCCTGGGTACCATCAAGGGTTATCTTTGTGCTATCTCGGCCTTCCTCAGGCTCCCTGATCAGCCCTCCCTTTTCAAGTCCCCTGTTGTTAACAGGTTCTTAAAGAGCATTACACACCTCTTCCCTCCTGTTCCGTTTGTAATGCCTCAGTGGGACTTGAACTTGGTTCTTACCTTTTTAATGTGCGCTCCCTTTGAGCCTCTACATAACTGTCCTCTTCGTCTTCTGACTCTGAAGACAGCCTTTCTGGTGGCCATCACCTCCGCTCGGCGGGTGAGTGAGCTCCAGGCTCTATCTTGCAAACCTCCCTTTCTGTCTGTTCATCCAGACAAGGTTGTTCTTCGGACGCGTCCGTCCTTCTTGCCAAAGGTGGTTACTGCTTTCCACATTGGGCATACCATCACTTTGCCCACCTTCTTTCCGCCTCCGCATCCTTCCAGAGAGGAAGAGAGGCTCCACCGTCTGGACCCAAAACGTGCGCTCTCCTTCTATATCGACCGCACAAAACACTTCCGGGTGGATGACCAGCTCTTTGTTGGCTACGTGGGCGCCAAAAAGGTCGGGCGGTGCACAAGCGAACCATCTCCCGCTGGGTTACCTTGTGCATCAAGACCTGCTATTCTTTGGCTAAGAAGGAGCCTCCTGTTGGGCTGCGTGCCCATTCCACCAGGGCAACGGCTGCTCCCACGGCCTTGGGCCGCGGTGTTCCGCTGCCGGTTATCTGTCAGGCACCTACGTGGGCCTCGCTGCACACGTTTACAAAGCATTACTGCCTTGACAGTCAGGTCCGGAGGGACGGCTTCTTTGGCCGTTCTGTCCTCCAGGACTTCCTTGTCTGATCTTTGTTCGCAGACCCACCACCGGGGTTGGTATTGCTGGGGTATCTATTCTAAGGTAAGGAATCTGTCACTAACGTGTCTCTTTCAGATGCACAAGTTACTAACTTGTGTAACGATATATCTGTAAGAGACAGTAGTTAGTGACAGATTCCTACCGCCCCACCCATCTTCCCCGTTCTGCGAACTGATTTCTAGGGTTAAGGACATCCCTTTCAGGGCCCTAGTATTTTTCAGACACCTATGTCAGCTTCTTGCATGGCTCTGCGTTCCTGGCACGGAAAGTCGTGTACAGAACTGACGTCAGCGCGCAGGGCGGCGCCTAAGTACTGCCCGCGACGTCATCCCGGCAATCACGACGCCGACGACTGACGCGGAGCCGCACGACGCCGCCTACCGACGCGCAAGGGTACTGCTACGCAAAAACTTTCCGGATCCAGCCTGACGCCTGGGGATATTCTAAGGTAAGGAATCTGTCACTAACTACTGTCTCTTACAGATATATCGTTACACAAGTTAGTAACTTGTGCGTTTGGAGTTATGTCTACAGTACCCCAGCCGTTTATTCCACATTTGTCAACCTTCCACACTGTAGAAAACAAGAGTCTGCTGCTCCCCATCCAGAGGAAACTGAACAAATATGCCAGGCCCCATGCTGCTTCCAATCCGGTTTCAGCTAAGAGGTAGCAGAACTTCCCGGAACACCAAAGTTCCATTAATTCCTCCTTTTGACCAAAGTTATTCTGCACACTAGAACGGCTATCGAAACAACAGAGTTTGACACGGTGAGGGTGGATTTCAGCAAGACTTGAGGAATGTGGCAGCAGTGTTCGAGGTGGATGGACTTGTATCAGAAATTGAATACAATGCTATTTACTGGTGAACCACAGTGCAAGGAAATACCCCTTTTTGTATAGTCACCCCCAAGTTTTTGGACTGATGCTGCTCTTTTTTTCTACTCGGAGTGCACTGAGGCCTGCTAACCAGACCTCAGTGCCTGTGTCCTAAATCTTAAATTGGGATGTCGAATTGGCTTTCACCCAATTGTTCAAGCTAACCTACTTATAAGACTCTAGTAAATAGTACCCTGGGCATGTAAGTTAGAGGGTCCCCCAGGGATTGCAGCTACGGTTGTGCCACCCTGGATGGGGCACGAGTAAAACAAGACTGCCAGCCCAACATTTGCAGGCTGGAAGAGCAGTTTTAACTGATGGCCCGACCTTGCCATTTAAGGCAATGGCAAAGCCAGACTTCCCCGTGGTATATCTGTAAGTCACCCCTATGCCATACCAGGCCTATTGAGTCCTAAGGCAGAGTGCAACATATCCCACTGGTAAAACATGTAATTTTACTTGTTCTGATAGTAAAAACGCGAAATTGTTGTTTTTACTGTGGAAAAGCTTAGTCGCCCCATCGGCGAGTGCAGAGTTACACTCTGACCTCTCAGTTGTGCTAACTCTGGAATGGTACGACCAAAGTGGGTTGTCCAAGGTATCAAACAACTCGTTCTACTAAGCCTGACTTGATCCTCTGGTCGAAATTAATGTAACAAGTTGCAGTGTGCCACTTTGTTGCCTTTACTCCCCTGTGCCCATGACGGTTGCACATGAGGTCCTGTTGCCAAGACCGCTTTCTTCCCTCCTAGGGAGACATACTAATGACTTCAACAAAAGGAAAAAAATACGACCCTGCTCTGGAAAGAGGTGTCCCCTCCCTCCTGCAGGAAGCCACACGGGTGTTGGCCCAAGGGGCGAGATGAAATGGGAGTTGCATTTGAAGGGTAAATGGGTAATTCTTGGAAGAAGGACTGCTCCATTGTTCAGGCAGACAGGCTGGCACTAGGGACAGGAGAAGGGGAAACCAGTTGCCAAGCCGGTTCTCCAGGGGTGTGTAGACCCTTGGTAGCCACACCTCTGGGTTGTGCTAGCGAGATCCACATGCCAGGAGAGGGGTCCTGCCATATTGGAAGTGGGCAGAATGATGCATCCTGGGATGCAGAGATACCACACTTCACAGGAAGTGGTGATCAGATGGGAGGGAACCAGTTAGTTTATTGGCTATCAACCTCATCCTGCCCTGAGGGCATTTTCTGAGCATAAGTATGGCACCGCTGGCACCTCGAACTCAGATCTTGACTGGACTGGAAAGGAAGGACTGCCCTGCTGCCCGGTGGAACTGGCAAATAGAGGCTGCACCGGTGTGGACGGCACTTGCTGAGCCTGGTGGCTAGCAAACCAGAGGGACTGTGCCTGTTGTGTCCTGCTTGAGGAGAAGTAGTCTTCAGAGCCCAGTCAAAGCCAAGAGACTCCACGAATCAGTGAGTTGGCCACCTGTTCACCACAGAGGGACACAACAGCTGAGAAGCCTGTTGTAGCAAGTTGGTACCCCAAAATCTTCAAACCGCCACCGTGCAGCACCAGGGACCAGGTCCCGACACACAAAGTTTCACCCAAGTTCGCTGAACCCAGGAGTGCTATCGGATTGCAGCTGGGACCTCCAGAGGATGAGTTATCAACCCAGGAAGGTTTGGCTTGTGACCGCGATACTGAGCGACTGGTAGTCCAGTAGCAACTTGACTTCTGCCAGCACTGACATGACTTTGAGGGACATCAACTCTGTGACCAGGACCAACTCACCCCCTACGTGGACCGAGGAGTAGTGGCAGCAAGACCCCCTGTTGACTGCATGGCTTCCATCGAGCATCTTCAGCATCTTTCATCCCTTGCATCAGGACCACTTCCATAAGAAAGCCCTGCAAAGGATAAAAGTGCCTAGATTTGAGTGAAGACTGCTTCACCTGCTGAGATAGCTATTTTATTTCCGAGGACCTTGTTGGTGCCCCTGACAGGCTCCCTACTGGAGTTGGTCACCTAAAGTGACTCAGAGTGACTGTATTACAACGAGCCCAAACTTGTTAGTGAAAAGGTTTCTAAGTGTCAAATTCGTTGAATTTGACAAAGCTTGTTCACAGTAAAGTGAAATGCTTTGATTTACTATAATCTTATAAATTCAATATCTCCGGAATTTTCCGGTGGATCATTTTTGTTGTGGTGTCTAAAAATACATAAAATTACTGTCTATTGTTATAAATTGGTGTTGGATTTCTTTGGTGTCTTGTCGATTATTCCTTCAGTAATTTTGGTGCTGTTTAAATGCTTTACACTTGCTTTCCTCGCTCTCAGTGAACCGCCAAATCAATGCAGTATCCTAATCCTGTTTCCACACACTCCACATGCTACAAAAGACTTTTAGATGGCTCCCCACAGAATCCAGAAAGACGGTCACCCACGGACTCATCACCAGTAGACTTGACTACAGCAACGCACTCTATGCCGACGTCACCCAGAAACAACTCAGGCAACTACAGAATGTCCAAAATGCAGCAGCCAGATTGGTCCTCGACATCCCCTGCCGCAGCCACATGACGCAACACCTCCGACAACTCCATTGGCTCCCTATCAACAAGAGAATCACTTTCAAGCTCCTCACACATGCCTACAATGCTCTCCACGACGCAGGACCAGAATATCTGAACCACTGCCTCGCTTTCCACACACCTACCAGACAACTCCGCTTCGCCCTGACCTCCGTCCCACGGATCCACAAGACCAGAACCGGAGGAAGATCCTTCCCCTATCTTGCTGCCAAGACCTGGAACACCCTGCCTCTCCACCTTAGACATTCCGCGTCGTTGACCCAGTTCAGGAAGGACCTCAAGACCTGGCTCTTTGACAAAACCTCCACACCCAGACAGATCAGCAGCCCCAACCCCCCAAAAGCTCCAGGAGACCCTCACAGTGAGTAGCCACACTTTACAAACCCCTGATTGATTGATTGACTTGTCCCTTTGTGTAAGCCTTGCTGCTCAGAGCCACAGCTCCCTAAGGTTGAGTGGACCATGCCACCCCGGGTCCCTGCCTGGATGGAAGTGAGGACAAGACATAAAGGAAGAGAGGTCAATAATCTGGTGATCACCCTACAAGGGGAGAGCAGGAGAAGTGAAGTCCAGCGATAATGTATCAGACTACATCTCAAACCCAAGTTGCTGAAGATGGTCAAGACTGATGCCCTGATACAGGTGGGACCGTACTTGATTACTGTTGGCACTGCAGGGGGTTCAACCTTTTCATAGCAGCCTCCTCAACATGGGAATTTGGTCATGTGTCACGAAATGGCAGACACTTTTAAGTTTGTAAATCCTTAACTATCTTATCTGGTGAAAGCTGATCTGTTATGCTAAGTTACCTGCTCAGTTGATGAGGAATTGGGAAGAGGTGACAGAACCTACCAACATTGGTGTGGTGGGCTGTTTAGAGCTTCTTGTTTGAAAGACTTGAGTGGGTAAAGGGAGGGAGTCATGGACGAGGTTGCGCTGAGCTAGAAGCACTTTAACTATGGTTACTATTTACCGTTCACTGGAGTGATCTGCAAAATGAGGGTACTCTTAGGAGTCAAACAATGGTGAGAGCCCTTAAGGTAAAAATAGATGGCCTTGGCCAGTTACAGGACCTCTATAAGCCAAGAAGCTACTGTACCTGATCCCACTTAAATCTTTACTTGGAATATTAATGGCCTGTGAGACAACAGTAAAGAGTTGTGATCTAATACATAAAAAGATTGAGAGGGGGTGCTGATTTAATTCTTCTCAAGCAAAAACACTTACTGGGCACTGATTGTGGATTATTTTGAATGGGGGAAATACAAATCTCTGCTCCATGCAGGCTCTACACAGGGCACTAGGGGAGTAGTGGCTATCCTGTCCAACAAATCAGTCCCATTTGAAGAACCAGAATCCACACTTACAATTGGAGAGATGTGTAATGTCCCATAACCTTGAAAGGTCCTTCAACACTCTACAGGGCAGGAAGCCCTAACGTCTCTAGGACAGTAAGTGCTGGGGCTTCTGGAGATCTGGAGATTTAAACATGCCACAAAAACAACCCTCCTACATATCGGATGCCTAAAAGTTCTTGTCCAGGCACATCTATTTCCTTTATACCAGCTGGGGAGGCCCCATCCATTTTAAGCATGGAATATCTTGCCAGTATGATGTCTG
The DNA here is from genome assembly GCA_963921515.1 of Calotriton arnoldi. Taxonomy (NCBI): domain Eukaryota; kingdom Metazoa; phylum Chordata; class Amphibia; order Caudata; family Salamandridae; genus Calotriton; species Calotriton arnoldi. The sequence continues at coordinate 2,021,659 of CAWUFW010001608.1, forward strand.
ACTACTCCCGTACAATAGACACTGTCTACAGGTTAGGGGTCCAATTATGAAGACTGAGTGTTTGGGAGTTATGAGACAGTGGAACACTTGACATTGTCACTGATATCATGACCACCTTCTTCTAGAAAAATTTAGCAACAGTCCAGTATCCACTTTGGGAAGCGTACAAGAAGGTGTTGGGATGAGGGCTCAAGTTGGAGTAAATTATAAAAATAATCGATTTGAGAAGATTCTACCCCAAAGGAGAAGTCTCCTTAGAAGGAAAAGGACTCAAGTGATTTCCCCTCCCCGATGTCTCTACCACCTTACCCTCCTACCTGGCCACATAGATTATCACAGGAAAGCTACTGAAAATGCTAAACAGCAATATCTTAGTACGCTGAGGAAACAGTACAAAGCGAGAAATAAAGTGCCACAATTATTGGCCGTGTTGAGTCAGAGAGAAGAATGGAGTGAGGAGGAGGACAGGGGTAGAGGGCTCTACTGACATAGACTATTACGAAGATTTGTATCTCGTTAGGTCAGTGAAAGAAGAATGAGATGACCACCCTTGAGGAGATTTACGTCCCTCAGTTGTCAGTGGAAGCGATGACTAGCCTTGATAATGATATAACCTTAGTGGAGGTACCCCATGCATGCAACCATTTTCAAAACAGGGAAGTGATGAGACCAAATGGGTAGGTGGCACTTGGTAACTGGTCAAGTGGGTCACTGTCTTGTTCTGGTGTTGTGCTTCTTACCGTACCATCTGTGAAACTTGCCTGTTGGCTTGGTACCTTTGACAATGTATAGTCTGGAAGAAAACAGAAAAATAAGGTTTTAAAAAAATCTGTGTAAGCTGTATAATTTGTTATAGGTGATGGAAGAACCTCTAGCAATTCTGTCACTGGTTGCCAAGAAGACTTTTGATTGGATTGATTGGAGGTTCATGCTCTGGACCCTTAAACGCTTTGTGATTGAACCAGATTTTCCTGCAAGGGTTGCCTTACTTTACACTGAACCAATAGTGGCATTGAGGGTGAAAGGAATTCTCTCTTCAATATTTGGGCTGGACAGGGGGTCATGGTAGTGGTGTTTTCTTTTTCCCTCTTGTGTTTGGCCTGGTTATAGAGCCTGTGACATGTTAAGTGATGGTGACAGCGAATGTTCAGTTTTTGCTAGAGGGATGAGATCAAAGCTTGGATCTTGCCTTTTACTGATAGCCTCCTAACATATGGGGGAATATCCCCTTCAGGAAGTGTCCATATTGTTAAGTGTTGATTACTTATGTAGAGCACAGTGGGTACAGGAACAATAGGGCTAAATCTGTTATGCTTAAAGTGGGGCATAGTCCTTTTCGTCCCAAGTCATCCAAATCTTATTTGAAACACTCAACGTGGTGTGGGACTGAGTGGTTAAGAGGAAATATTACACTAGGAGACCCGCTCCAACCTCATAACCTAGATGGCAGGGTGATATACACCTTGTCAGACCCTAGGTCATGGAACATAGGAGCAGGAAGGAGAGGGTTGGGTCTTGCATCGCAAGGTCCTGGGAGGCAAAGGGCCTGCCATATGACTCCGACTCTCTTGGTGGAGGCTTTGACCAGGAGTCCTCAGAAGCACCAGCACAATGTCAACCCCAGAAAATATTCCTGAATACTTCTTTCTTGTGCTCTTCTAACCATTGACCTAGTGTCTTGAATGGGCATAGCTCTAGCATTTTACAGCTGCCAATCTTGGCTCTATTTACGAGCCTAATGTATGTATGTTGTGTGAAGATTTCCGCACCAATTTATTGCAGATTGGAAATTGTTCCTGCATTGTTTGTTGTTGAGATAGCCAGTATATTTTGGGGAGTTCTTGTTTGTCAGGTTAATGATAATTTTAATTGGCAATAATATCTGCTTATGGGTACTTGACCACCCTCTAGGTGCTTCAATTGCCTCATGGGGCATCTGAAGGGGTTTCTGGGGTGGAAGTTAAGGTGTGGGACTTATGGAAAGGTTTTCTTTGTCTTCTATATTTCTACTAAGTTCTTTCTTCAAACACAGCCAAGTGGGACGGCTCATATATTTTATTATCCCACAAAGAAATGCTCTCTACTTAACAATCAGAAGGGGAAGAGGAGGACCAAATTTTGTCATGCAGCGTGAATGTCCTGAATGATAGGATCATAGATGGGGCAGTATTGCATTTTATAGAGTAATGTTAGATGTACTAATTCCACAAGAGACCCACCTTGTGGGCACAAGCTGTGCTATCTTAGATCGCTATGGGTATACTAGGGTTTACATTTTTGGCTCTACCAGGGGTCCAGATGGAAGGCTATACTGCTTTGATGGCCCTTTCGACTGACCAGAACTACTGCTCACGCATCCTCCCTAGGACCATCACAGATCACTCACTGATTATGTCTGTTTCATTTGCGCTGGTGGGCTTGGTCTATGGCCTCCAAACACTTGCAAGGAGTCTAATAAAGAATTTTCTGCATATCTGTGAATCGAGTCGAGTGTGCAATCAGTGTCCTCTGCTTGTATACTGTGCAAGGCATTCAGGGCAGTGCCTCATGGGTGGGCCATAGCTTTCCTGCACAATAAAAGCAAAAAGAGAGAGTACAATTGGAGGTAACTTGGGTAGAGACTAAATTGATAGAGCTGGAACATAAGGAGCTTTCCGAATGAGAGTCTCTGGCTATGCCAACAATTGAATTAGCTAGGTTAACCCACAGTCAGTTGGCCTTTGACATGATTTGATTGGCCTGGTTGGCATCTTAAAGACATGTCTTTATCAGGAGACAAAGCTAGCAAGCTTCTTAACAGGCATTTTTACAGCAACCTTGTAACCAGGGTAGCTCCCTTTTGGATCTCATTAGTGAGTTGGTATCAGAGTTGCATGAGATAGCCGCAGCATTTGCAGATTACTGTACAGTATATGCAACATGCCATTGGTAATCCATGAGGCTGAGGCTTCCCTGTTCTAGGACTTGCCCATCTTAACATTTGTGATGATCTACTTAGCTGGATCTTCAGTTGACATTGAACAAATTCCAGACGCTATCCCTAATGTCCCATCAAGGACGACACTGGGGCCCATTTGACTCACACTAGAGCTCTATAAGAGAAGAGCTTCTAGCCTGACCCCATACTTTTTTAACATGTTTAATGAAGCACTGCAAAAGGTCCCTGTCTCAAAATCACCACATGACCACCATTTCAGTTCTGTTGAAACCGGAACTTCCTGCAGATTACTGCTCCTCCTTCTCCCAGATTTTCCATAATAACACTGAGACCATAAGTCTTTCCATGGTGGTGGTGAAAAGATTATAACGGGTTATCACTTCTTTGGTCCACCTGTACCAAAATGGCTTCATGTCTGGGCAAGGTACAACACACTGTATTAAAAGGCTGCACAAGTCCTTGATGCGGGGAATTACATTTCCATATTCCAGCATCCAGATTCTTGAGAAGGCATTTAATGGTGTAAATTGGGGCATTTTCCTCCAAGTTCTCCACAAAATGAACATTGGGCATAGTTGTCTGGCATTTGTCTAGCTTATGTATAACAAGCATTTGCAATGCAATAGGTCTCGCATTTGCGAGACTTTGAGCTACTGGCATTGTAAATGACAAACCTTTTATCTATGTGTTGGTTTTGAAAACAGATACATAAAAGGCATTGTCATTTACAATGCCAATAGCTTAAAATTTCGCAAATGAGAGACCTATTGCATTGGCTGTTATAAAAGCACTTGGGAAAATAGAATACTGACAAATATTTATTGTACTCGTGTATGCATGAGCATCTGTGCACAATCAAAACGCGTGTGTTTTCTAAATTTCCTAGATATTTTTTAAAATAAAAAGTAGTCAAACACAGCAAAACGATCCATTTGTATAATTATTGGATTTCAACATTGAAATTACGCTCATTTCTCAGCTCTCTGTTGCTCATTGCAAAAAATAAGGCGCATACCATAACACGTTTTTACTGATGCCATTTAATAATGAAACAATATTATATATGATATATTGAGTACCTCGAGCGCGAATCTAAAATGCAGTAATGAGCAACCAATGTGTCTTACGCTGTTTACAAGAATCAAGAGATTCAGTCTGTGAAAATCAATCATATTGTTGCATAGCGCTTTCTGTCTGTCACAGGTGTGCAGCGTTGTAGCAATGGAAATACCAGATGTTACCAATGCATGGTATTGTAGCGATTTCTAGCTCACCTTGTTCACCGTTGTGGGGCGGAAAATTGTAACAGGGCAGGTGCAGGAGCGTGTAGTTCGAAATGTGCTGTGATGGTGTCGATCTTTGTGGACCTTTGTGAAAAGAGTTTTGAGTTCGTGCTCGAGTGACCAGAGGTGCTCTTGTCCTGGATCGCAGCGCCTAGAAGTGTGATGGAGGAGGAAGTGTGGCAGGTACACATGCCAGTTAGGATTGTGGGAAGCTGGCCGTTATGATTAATCTGCAGCCCATAAATTATGCTTACGCCTTTTGTTAGAGTTAACAATCCATTTCCCAAGCTGGCTGCCTCTCTGTGACTTTACACATTATGTTGACTTTGGAAAGATCAACGCCTGAGTCAGCACCATTACTAGTCACACGCTTTTGTGCCCAGATCTCTGTAACAGAGGCATAAAAACACGAATTTGATTTACAGGCATGAGTATGCTGTTTTTTATCACGAATAATGATAAAATCATGAGCCGGCCGGCCCGGGGAAGCTGAGATGTGATGCGTTCCCTTACAATGCAGCCAGCATCCCGAGCCGCTGGTCACAGGATACGGGCACGACTTTTGAAACCACCCGGGCAGTCTGGTAATAGGTAGCTATCGGATGTTGGCAAGGCCTCAAACCCTTCCTTAGCAGTGTTAAATTGGTGGCTGTGGGGGTACTGGCAGCGAGCCCTCGGAACCTGGCCCGAGCCCCGGCATTCCTGCGCAGGGGGTCTTAGGACGTTGGCAAACGCATACACGCCAATAGACCCAGTTCAGGCGGGAGGCTCCGGATTTTTTTAAGCCAAAAATGGTTTTATTATTTTGGCTGTCTCACGCCTGAAATCGCCTCAATGGAGAAATACATTCTCTCCATTAAGTTTTTTTAAATGATAAATGTCCCACTTTCCTCTTTTAAAATATTGGCATGTATGCAAACACTCTGCAACAAGTCCCGGCGCTTCCAAAAATGGCGGCTGCGTTTGCAGCCAGCAAGGTGTTTCCCACAACATTCCACAGTGCGCTGTCTTTTTTTACCTTGCAGATCAGGAGACACATTTTTGTGCTGAGATATGTCTGGTGGCTTAGTGGACTTAATTGATCAACTCCCAAAAACTGAGTTTGACTTCACGAACACGGGTGCAGACTCCCTCAGCTTTTCATTCTTCCAAGGTCGAAAAAACGGGCATCATTGAGATGAATAACAATAAACAGGTGGTATTCGGCAGTGAAATGCTGAAGCGCTGAAGGTGCAATGCAAGTGTTATGTTCTTCACTCCCTTTTGTGGGAAAATGTTAGATAAATAACGCACGCCATTGTCCCACAAGTGCGGGAGGGGGGTGTTGGCTAATAATCGCTCCGCATGCAAGTAGTGCCCTCCGTTGTCCCGCGAGTGCTGTGTGGTCGGCGGCCATGTCGCACAGGAAGGAACCGGTGCCGAGCAGTGACAGGCACAGATCTCGGAGCTGAAAGCGCTCCGGCGGCAGGGAGGCGCTCATGGCGCGGGTGCTTGTGGCCTCACGCCTGGTTGAGATCTACCGGGTTCTCGCCAGATGTCCAAAGCTCGCTCATGGACATGCCCTTTGATGGCACTCGCCTGTTTGGCGATAAGGCCGACAGTGCGCTGGAGGACAAGGGGGGCTTGCGCCCCATCTTGGACCTCAGGATCGTCAATCGCTTCCTCCGGAAGGAGAAGTTCAAGATGTTGACTCTGGCTCAGGTCTTGGCTGCCCTCGACCCTGGAGACTGGATGGTAGCGTTGGACTTGCAGGACGCCTATTTTCACATCCCCGTCCTGCCGGCCCGCCGGCGTTACCTGCGGTTCACGGTAGGCCAGGAGCATTTTCAGTTTGCCGTGCTCCCCTTCGGCCTTACAAGCGCCCCTTGGGTGTTCACGAAGGTGATGACGGTGGTCGCAGCTCATCTGCGCAGGTCAGGGTGTCAGTCTTCCCCTACCTCGGCGACTGGTTGTTGAAGGCGGGCTCGCCCCAGGCAGTCGTCACCCACCTTCAGACTACGGCCGACCTCCTGCATTTGCTGGGGTTCTCCATCAACGTGCCGAGTCGCACCTGAGTCCCTCTCGAAGCTCCCCTTCATCGGAGCGGTTCTGGATTCAACGCTGTTTCGGGTTTATCCTCCCGAGCAGCGAGTCCGGGATATTCAGGCTATGATTCCGATCTTTCAACCTCTATCCCGGGTTTCAGTCAGGATGACCCTCCGGCTCCTTGGCCTGATGGCCTCCTGCATCCTGCTGGTGCAGCATGCCAGATGGCATATGCGGGCTCTGCAGTGGGACCTGAAGTTCCAGTGGGCACAGCATCAGGGCAACCTGTCCGATCATGTCCAGATCTCGGAGGGCACTGCACGACAATTGCAGTGGTGGCTCACGAATCGCGATTTGGTCAATGGCAGATCCCTCTCCCTTCCCCAACCGGAGCACACAGTGGTGACGGATGTGTCCCTCCTGGGATGGGGTGGCCACTTGGGAGAGGCGGAGAGCAGAGGCCTCTGGTCTCCGGCGGAGTCCCGGCTCCATATCAATCTTTTGGAGCTTCGGGCGATCCGGCTTGCACTGAAGGCATTCCTTCCCTCTGTCCGGGGACGTGTAGTGCAGGTGTTCACGGACAACACCTCCGCCATGTGGTATTGCAACAAGCAGGGCGGGGTGGGGTCGTGGACCCTATGTCAGGAGGCTCTGCGCCTCTGGACTTGGCTGGAACGTCAAGGCATTACCTTGGTGGTTCAACACCTGGCAGGTTCTCTGAAAGCCAGGGCGGGCGAACTCAGCCGCCGGTGCTTGATGGATCACAAATGGCGTCTGAACTCAGATGTGGCGCAAGGTCTCTTTCTGCAGTGGGGAGAGCCTTGGTTAGATCTATTCGCCACCGAAGAGAACGCGCAATGTCATCAGTTCTGCGTGTCGGAATTTCCAAGGCTGCACTCGCTCGGCGACGCTTTTCGTCGCGAGTGGAGTTGCGGTCTGTTGTACGCCTTTCCGCCTATACCACTTCTGCCCAGAGTGCTGAAGAAGATTCGGCGCGACCGGGCCCAAGTCATTCTTTTGGCTCCGGATTGGGCACGAAGATACTGGTATCCCGAGCTACTCAACATGGCGCTCGATCCCCCGATACGACTGCCTCTTCGGGAGGATCTTCTGTCGCCGCAGCAGGGGACGGTCCTCCACCCGAACCTATCCAGCCTCCACCTCCATGCGTGGAGATTGAGCGGCGACAGTTGACAGCTTTCGATCTTCCTCCCGAAGTCTGTGATGTCATTCTGGCAGCCAGGCGGCCCTCCACTAAATCGGTATACGCCTGCAGGTGGAACAAGTTTGTGGCATGGTGCACAGCTAAGGCTGTGGATCCCCTTTCTGCCCCGCTTTCCGAAGTCCTTCTGTTCCTTCTTTCTTTGGCCCAGCAGGGCTCTGCTCTGGGCACTATCAAAGGTTATCTTTCGGCCATCTCCGCCTTTCTCAGGCTTCCAGATCAGCCTTCCTTGTTTAAATCTCCGGTTGTTAACCGTTTCCTGAAAGGCATTACGCACACGTTTCCTCCCGTGCCGTTCATTATGCCTCAATGGGATTTAAATCTTGTCTTGACATATCTGATGTGCGCTCCCTTCGAGCCCATTCATACCTGTCCTTTGCGTCTTCTCACTCTCAAGACGGCTTTCCTGGTAGCTATCACCTCTGCCAGAAGAGTGAGTGAGCTCCAGGCTCTTTCTTCCAAACCTCCTTTCCTTTCTGTTCATCCGGACAAGGTGGTTTTAAGGACCCGTCCTTCTTTCTTGCCAAAGGTTGTCACGCCCTTCCACATTGGGCAGACCATCACTTTGCCCACCTTCTTTCCGCCTCCGCATCCTTCAAAAGAGGAAGAGAGGCTCCACCGTCTGGACCCAAAACGTGCGCTCTCGTTCTACCTGAAGCGCACTCAACAGTTCCGGGTGGAGGACCAGCTCTTTGTTGGCTACGAGGGCGCCAAAAAAGGTCGGGCTGTGCACAAACGGACCATCTCTCGGTGGGTCGTTCTCTGCATCAAAGCCTGTTACTCGTTGGCTAAGAAGGAGCCTCCTGTGGGGCTGCGTGCCCATTCTACCAGGGCGACAGCAGCCACTACTGCCTTGGGACGTGGCGTCCCCTTGCAGGATATTTGTCAGGCAGCTACGTGGGCCTCGCTGCACACGTTTACCAAGCATTACTGCCGTGACAGTCAGGTCCGGAGGAACGGCTTCTTTGGCCGTTCTGTCCTCCAGGACTTCCTTGTCTGATCTTTGTTCGCAGACCCACCACCGGGGTTGGTATTGCTGGGGTATCTATTCTAAGGTAAGGAATTTATCATTAAGGTGTCTCTTTCAGATGCACAAGTTACTACTTGTGTAACGATATATCTGTAAGAGACATTAGTTAGTGATAGATTCCTTACCGCCCCACCCATCCTCCCCGTTCTGCGAACTGATTTCTAGGGTTAAGGTCATCCCTTTCAGGGCCCTAGTTTCATGGCACCAATGGTCAGTTTCTTGCATGGCTCTGCGTTCCTGGCGCGGAAAGTCGTGTACAGAACTGACGTCAGCGCGCATGGGTGGCGTCTAAGTAGTCTCCGTGACGTCATCTCGGCGCTTACGACGCCAGCGACGGACGCGGAGCCGCACAACGCCACCTACTGACGCGCAGGGGTACTGCTAACGAAAAACTTTCCGGATCCAGTCTGACGCCTGGGGATATTCTAAGGTAAGGAATCTATCACTAACTAATGTCTCTTACAGATATATCGTTACACAAGTAGTAACTTGTGCACCTGGTTGGAGCTACCACGTCTGCATATTACTTCTGAATCCCCTTCCGTATTTCACTCTTGACATATCCCTGCAAACTTCCCTCAGCATATTGTGAGGGCCCACTCTCCACTAGAGAATTCTCTGGCAAGCGTGGGATGGCCAATGATAAAGCATGGCGACAAGGCGGGGGGGGGGGGGTGAGGCCATCCCATATATTTCTATAAATACCCCCCAGGTCCTGCCTTATAGAAACAGGAACTTCGGTATGATCCGATACTGGGTTAGCAAACCATATAATTGGATGAGGGGTTCTCACAGTTAGGAACTCACAGAAGAGGCATGTTTGTTTTTTGTTTGTACAATGCCAAAATTTCATATCCAGAATATTGACTACTGCAATATCATGAAAACACACATATAGATTTACTATCCTAAATCCTACATCTACATACCTTAAAGATAATATATATATATATATATATATATTATCTACTGGCGGTCGCCAGTAGATAGTTATAGTTAGGACCTAGTTTCCATAGGAAAAGCGTTTTTTCTTTTCCCAATAACTTTGGCGCCGGATGACGAATCTTTGCGAAATTTTCAAAACTAGTGGGGCGCTCCGGTCAGCTCCTGTCTTGAAAGTTTCGGGGTGATTCGCCAAGCAAGGGCCGAGAAAAAAGGGGGGTCCCAAAACGTGTTTTCTCCATGTTATTTTCCATAGGAAACTTTAGACACGGCTACAGCTCGAACTGCTGAACGGAATTACACCAAATTTGGCAAAAAGGTAGCCCTTGGTTCAGAAAGAGCCCTTTTTTTAAATGGTTTAAATCCGTTCAGTAGTTGCTGAAAAAATCAAAAAAATAAAAGTTTCGATATCTAGAGGCGCGGTGGATCTGCGGACCCTCCTGACCACGAGCTTTATTCTAATTGGCTGTCAACACTCCAAACCAGGAAGTGTTGGCAGCCATCTTGTGACTCGAAACAGGGAAACAAACGCGAAAAACAAGAAAAGGGGGCAGGGTAGAAACACCCTGACCCCCCAGGCCTGCTCAGAGGGTCCCACAAGGACCCCCAGGGCCAAAAAAAGCATTTTTTAAATTTAAATTTCAGCGAAATTCGCGCTGGGGTCGCGAATCCCACCGACATTTTTAAAAAAAATGAAGCGCGGGCTCCCGCGCTTCATTTAATTGAGGCCCCCGGGTGGGCCAGGTCCCGGGGCCATTTCCAACAAATATATGCTGGGGCCCGCGGGGGCCCCCGCAGCCCCAGGGACAGCCACCCCCCGGGGCTTGGTTAACATTATGTGCGGGAGGGCACTCAGCCCTCCCGCAGCCCCGGGGACCGCCACCCCCCGGGGCTTGCTTAAAATTATGTGCGGGAGGGCACTCGGCCCTCCCGCAGCCCCGGGGACCGCCACCCCCCGGGGCTTCGTTTTTAATGTGTCGGGGGGGCAAGCCCCGGTGACCGCCACCCCCCGGGGATTTAAAAAAAATTAAATAAACCTTTGTGGGGGGCTCGAGCCCCCCCCACACGCCCCGGGGACCGCCACCTCCCCGGGGCACTAAAATGCAAATGCGGGGGCCCCCGCAGCCCCAGGGACAGCCACCCCCCGGGGCTTGGTTAACATTATGTGCGGGAGGGCACTCAGCCCTCCCGCAGCCCCGGGGACCGCCACCCCCCGGGGCTTCGTTTTTAATGTGTCGGGGGGGCAAGCCCCGGTGACCGCCACCCCCCGGGGATTTAAAAAAAAATTAAATAAACCTTTGTGGGGGGCTCGAGCCCCCCCACACGCCCCGGGGACCACCACCTCCCCGGGGCTTCAATCACATTGGGAGGGGGGCCGCGCGGCCCCCCTCCTGGAGTCCGTGTTGGCCCTGGGGACCGCCACTCCCCAGGGCCGGCTCCTGCAGTGTCCCAGGGTGCCCACCCCCGGGACACTGCTGTTTGCTATGGCTTTTGGAAGCGAGAGCAGGGAAACCTACTCTCGCTTCCAAAATCCAAAGCTGATTGCTTTTCCACACGGGGAGCTGCATGTCAGCAGATCCCCATGTGGAAAAGCAATGCCGGCTCCTGCAGGACGCGGGGAGCCGGCGGGACCGTGGGGCCATTGGGGCTCCCCCCACGGTCTCCAACGGATAGGGCCTGCCCCTGGGGATGGGGTCCCCGGGGCTAGAAGTGGCCCGGGAGGGGGGCCACGCGGCCCCCTCCCCCAAAAAAATAAATATATATATATATAAAGGCTGGCCCCGGGGGATGGGGTCCCCGGGGCCAATAGAGGCCTCAGGAGGGGGGGCCACGCAGCCCCCCTCCTTTTAAAAATAAATAAATGTGGCAATGCCCTGGAATTGGCCACGGGAGGAGGGCCCACGCGGCCCTCTTACCGTTAAAATTTTTTTTTTTTTTATTTAAAAGGGGTCAGGCCCTGGGGGATGGGGTCCACAGAGCCCAAAAAAAGGAAAAAGAAGGAAGGCCACACAGCCCCCCTTCTAAAAAAAAAAAAATAATAATAATTAAGAAAGTTAAAAAAAGACAGGCATCGTGCAGAGGCCCCGCCCCCTCCAAGCAACACTCTGCAAACGCGCCCTGTGGCGCGTTTTAAGTTGGGGAACTAATTCCCCTTCAATACTGGGGGTCCCTGGGGGCCAACTAGCCCACCAGGTACCTCCAGTATGCGCCACAGGGCTGCCTTGCAGAGAGGTGGTCCGAGGCCACGCCCCTCTGAACACCTCTCTGCAACGCAGCTCTGTGGCGCTTACTGGAGGTACCTGGTGGGCTAGTTGGCCCTCAGGGACCCTCAGGACTCAAGGGGAATTAATCCTCCAATTTACAATGCGCCAGGGGGCGCCTTTGCACACTTGTCACATCAGGCCCACCCCCTCCCTTCACCACTGTGCAAACGGGCCCTCTGGTGCGTTGTAGGTTGGAGGATTAAGTCCCCTTGAATCCTGAGGGTCCCTTGGGTCCAACTAGCACACCAGGTACCTCCAGTAAGTGCCACAGAGCTGCGTTGCAGAGAGGTGTAAAAAGGGGCGTGGCCTTGGACCACCTCTCTGCAAAGCAGCTCTGTGGCGCTTACTGGAGGTACCTGGTGGGCTAGTTGGACCCAAGGGACCCTCAGGATTCAAGGGGAATTAATTCCCCAACTTAAAACCTGCCAGGGGGTGCGTTTGCAGAGTGGTGAACGGAGGGGGCGGGACTGATGTGACGTGTGTACTTATCCAATCACTCCGCCAAAACCCAAGTACTTATAAATTCACCATGCACTCTCCTTGTAATACTCTAATCATCCAGTCAGTACCCATGCACTCATGCAATGACCCATGCACTAACACATGCACTGCTACAATCCCCTTAGCACTTCCCATGCAGACCTCTAACCATCTACACACTACTGATTCACTCCTCCAATTACCCAGGTAGTACCCATGCACTCCAGAAATCCCTCTGTCACTACCCATGCACTCCTCCAATCACCCAGCCAGCACTATGTACTTATCCAATCACTCCGCCAAAACCCAAGCAGTTATAAAAATCACCATGCACTTTCCTTGCAGCACTCTAATCATCCAGTGACTACCCATGTACTTATGCAATGATCCAGTCACTAACACATGCACTTCTGCAATCCATTGAGGACTACCTATGCAGTCCAGTAATCTCCCTGGTACTACCTATGCAGTCCTCCAATCACCCAGTCAGTCCTATGTCCTTATCCAATCACTATGCCAAAACCCAAGCACTTATAAATTCAACATGCACTCTCCTCGCAGTACTCTAATCATCCAGTCACTACCCAATAAGTCATGCAATGATCCAGGCACTAACACATTGACTGCTACAATCCCTGTGTACTACCCATGCAGTCCTCTAACCACCTACACACTTCTCATTCGCTCCTTCAATTCCCCTGGTAGTACCCATGCAGTCCAGCAATTAGCCAGTCACTCCCTGTGCAGTCCTCCAGTCACCCAGCCACTACCATGTACTAATCCAAACACTCCGCCAATACCCAAGCACTTATAAATTCACACAGGCACTCTCCTTGCAGTATTCTAATCTTTCAGTTAGTAGCTATGTACTCATGCAATGCTCCAGGCACTACCTGATCACTGTTACAATCCCATATGCCCTACCCATACAGTCCTGTACCCAGTTACACACTTCTCATTCGCTCCTTCAATTCCCCAGGTAGTACCCATGCAGTCCCGCAATCACACTGTCACTCCCTGTGCACTCCTCCAATCACCCAGCCACTACCATGTACTAATCCATACAGTCCTCCAATAGCCAAGCACTTATAAGTTCACCACGCACTCTCCTTGCAGTACTCTAATTATCCAGTCAGTACCCATGTACTCATGGAATGACCCAGTCACTAACACATGCACTGCTGCAATACCTTGAGGACTACCTATGCAGTCCAGTAATCTCCCTGGTACTATCTATGCAGTCCTCCAATCACCCAGCCAATCCTATGTGCTTATCCAATCACTGCGCCAAAACCCAAGCACTTATAAAATCACCATGCACTGTCCTTGCAGCACTCTAATCATCCAGTCACTACACATGTACTCATGCAATGACCCAGGCACTAATTCATGGCAAATACAGAGGAGGTCATGCTAATCACAGGGGTACCCCAACGCATAGTGTTCCCTAGTGTATGTAGGTGTTTTCACTGTATTCTAAGTGTCTTTTAGCATAGCACTGGCTCCGGTCCTGGTTAGTCAGTCAGTTACCACCAGTACCCGTCACTAAAAAGTTGGGGGCACAGGAGGACTTTCTGCTCCTCTGTTGGTTCTTTCTGCACATCTCTTGCTTCTTCCTGCACTTTTCTTCGTCTTTCTGGACTTCTGTTTCCTCTTTCTGCATTTGTCTTGCTTCTTTCTGCGCTTTTCTTCTTCTTTCTTCACATGTCCTACCTTTGTAGGCATAGTTAGAAATTAGCATTTAAAAAACCTTTGAAATTCACTGAAAAAACCATAGGTTTCAGGCACGTTATAGTTAGAAATTAGCATTTAAAAAACCATTGAAATTCACTGAAAAAAACGTAGGTTTCAGGCACGTTATAGTTAGAAATTAGCATTTAAAAAACCTTAGAAATTCACTGAAAAAACCATAGCTTTCAGGGACGTTAGTTAGTTGGACATTTTACTCGTACAAAACCATAGAAATTCCCCCGTTATAGTTAGTTCAGCTAACTATAACTCGCGCCCCCGCAATGCACTGCTGATGACATCACATATTACATCATTCATGACATGGTCAGTGACATCACTGATGACATCTCAAATGACATCACTGATGGCATCATCAAGCACTGTGTGTTTCTGTAAAGTTTAAATATGTTTTATATATATATGCCAAGCTGTATTGAAGAATGAGAGGGTGTAGAAGTGTCTGGATGAAGGATTTAGTAGGTGCGTGACTGACTGTATAAGTGAGTGATTAAATGTGTCTTACTGAATGCATGGGTTAGTGACTAAACTGTCAATGTGTGTATCAGTATGTCTGTTGTTGTGTAAGCTGCTGCATGGGTTGGTGAGTAGCTACATGAGTGTCTATATGGGTTATTGATTGGTTGCCAGAGTATTTGTATGGGAGACTGTGTGTGTGGGTGGGTGGGTGGTGTGTGACTCTGTGCATAGATGTGTGAGTGGTTGATTCACTGGGTGTATGGGTTCAAGAGTGCATGTGGAAACAGCTGTATGGGCGGGTGAGTGTGTGTATGGGTGTGTTGGTGAGAGATTGGATTTCTCAGTGGTACATGTCCAAGTAACTACATATGTAAAAGGTAGTGTTTGTGAGAGTTGGAGTATATAAATTACTATACATGAGAGTGAGTGATTGTGAGAGTGGCTGTATGGATCAGTGTGTACTTGTATCAGTGATTGTATAAGAGAGTAAGTATGTGTTAGTATATGTTTGAATAAGTGAGGTGGTGTGTGAATAACTGTATAGGTGAGGAAATGGGAGTGTGATTAATACTTTCCATGACTGACTAGGTGTATCAGTAACTCCATGGATGAGTGGCGGTGTATGAGTGCATATGATAGGGGTGTATTGATGAGTGACTGTATGTATGAGTGATTGTATGGGTGAATGAGTGGATGTGTGTGTAGACCTAGGAATCAGTGAGTGCATATGTAGTAACTGGTATTGGTGTGTCGATGGTTTCGAAAATGGTAGTCTGTATTTTACAGTGGGTGTATCAAAGATTATATTAGAGTGTGAGGAGGTGCATCAGATTTTGACGTGGATGATGTCATCAGTGATGTCATTTGAGATGTCATCAGTGAAGTCATCAGTGATGTCACTGACCATGTCATGAATGATGTACTATGTGACGTCATCAGCAGTGCATTGCGGGGGCGCGAGTTATTGTTAGCTGAACTAACTATAACGGGGGAATTTCTATGGTTTCGTACGAGTGAAATGTCCAACTAACTATAACGTCCCTGAAACCTATGGTTTTTTCAGTGAATATATATATATATATATATATATATATATATATATATATATATATCCACCCGTGCCTTAGCACTCTCGAACGGGTGCTGCTCTTGCGTGGGTGAACCGCAACAAAATAAGTAGCTACAAAATAACGGCCAGCACTCTGAGTTAGGATATCCGATTTATTGCAGATTACTCGTGCACAAACAAAAGATGCGTTTTAGCAGTCGCCTTTGTCAATAGAACACCCTTAAATATCCATAGTAATTCATCACAAAAGTTACATAAAAATCAACAAAGGACTATTTCCATTAAATCAACATGATTCCTTATACAAATATGGTCGCCATCTTTGAATGTGTGTATAGCTTATATACACACCCAGTTAATCTGGTTACCAGTTAGTATTGGCAGCGCTCTCTTATTCACATTATTTGGAATATATCACACGCTAACCTGATGTCACTAAAAGTACAACATTTCATACCATAACTATTGCAGAGCATTACATAGTACAGCCTCAATGAGCGTCCTCGGTATCCTCAGTTGTATCGCGACGATCCACCATGGTTCGCCCTTTAAATCTTGCTAAGTAATCACGCCCTGTATGGGCCTAATATCAGATTGGCCGAGGTTCTGCCGCCTTATACTGCCCTCTATGGGCGTACATGAATCCATAGTATCTGGTCCCTATTGTGCTGTCATATCGCTCTACCATATCAAAATGGATTTCATAACCTACATCATTCAATTCAACACTATAAAACTTCCAATTCCTAAAAATCCAGGCGAAACCTTAGATTTCAAAATACAGATTGGAAATAGAGAATAGAAAAATAGGGGAAGCAAACAGGGAATAATACATACTTCAATTCAATTAATTGATGTAGAAATGGGTGCCTCAATCATTCCTTAATTACTCATTACAGTCTACCTCATCAGAAAAACAGATTTCAGATGCACTGCTAGCTCCTCCCCACTATTAGGGCCTCCTGGAGTTTTTGTTTGTAAGTCTATGATGTATCTTGACTCTAGCCTGCGCAATTTCATCACTCTGTCACCTCCTCTCACATCTGATGGCACATGATCTAAACAAAAGAATCTTAAAAGATTCTTATTACTCCCATGGTGGGATTCAAAATGTCTTGCTATCGGATAGGTAGCATCTTTGTGTGTTATAGCCCTCAGGTGTTCAAGGATACGTTGCTTTGTAGGATGTATGGTGCTGCCTGTGTATTTCAGTTGGTAGGGACATACAAGACAATACACGGTGAATGGGATATTACAATTTACAAATGTCATGATCTTTTTTGGATTTTTTTAGACCTGGAATCTCATAGGATTGAACTTTTTTGCTGTTCGTACAAGCTTTGCATTTACCACAAGGAAAGAATCCGTTCAAATCAGTAATGGTAGATGATCTATTGCTTTCCATCAAGTGGTTCTGAAAAAGTTGATCCTTCAAGGATCTAGCTTTTCTAAAAGTAATGAGCAGAATTTGGAACATCTGAAAGAGACACGTTAGTGACAGATTCCTTACCTCAGAATATCCCCAGGCGTCAGGCTGGATCCGGAAAGTTTTTTGCGTAGCAGTACCCTTGCGCGTCGGTAGGCGGCGTCGTGCGGCTCCGCGTCCGTCGTCTGCGTCGTGATCGCCGGGATGATGTCGCGGGCAGTACTTAGACGCCGCCCCTGCGCGCTGACGTCAGTTCTTCTTTTTCCGCGCCAGCAAGCGCAGATCCGGGAAGAGCAGTGCCCTAGTCATTTTTTGACTAACTTTTTTGGTGAATTTTTTCACTGTTTCTTTCGAATTGACTCCAAGGTGTCGTAGGGATGCCCGGCTTTAAACGTTGCGACGCCTGTGCTCGGATGATGTCCATCACAGACCCGCATCTGGAGTGTCTCTTCTGCCTCGGCCGAGGCCACGACACAGTCGTGTTTCGACTGCCGGGCCCTCAACCCGAAAGCTTTGCGAGAGCGGTCTCGAAAGCTCCTCGAGGCCCGGCAGTCGGCTCCGCGCCACACCAAGCCCCGGTCGCGTGAGAGGTCGAGGGGTCGGTCGCGGAGTCCTCGCCGGTCGTCGGGATCCAAGTCTTCGTCGTCCGGTAAGTCTAAGCACAAGAAGTCCAAAAAGCATCATCGCTCTAGGACTTCGCCTCGCCGGTCTCTCGACTCGGCTGAGGCCCCTCCCGGCACCTTCCCCACCCCCGCGGCCCTGGACATGCCTGTGGAGTCGCCCCCGCAATACCCGTCCTTCCCGGGTTCGGGGGCGGATCCGGCCCAAGTACAGGAATTCCTGTCGGCCATGGCCCGCCTCTTCGGGCCTCAAGGTCCCTCCGGTGCGCCTTCGGGCCCCGCGGGCCCTGATGGGGTTGCCCCGGCGTCGCCGCCGACTCCGGTCCCGGCGTCGCTCGTGCCTCCAGCCTCGGTCCCGGCTCCGGCTTTGGCCCCGGCCTCGATCCCGGCTCCGGTGGTACCGCAACCCCCATCGACGCCGGTCGACCTGACCATGCCTCCGCCGGCGTCGATGTCTCCGGTGCCGTTCCTGACGCCGCCCGGGGCTCCGGGCGGCGTCGTCCCCATGTACTCTCCGGCTCCGGACATGGAGCCGGACCGACGTCGCTCGGCGCCGGTTCCGGCGCCCATGGGACCTTGGGTCCCAAATGTCCCTCCTCCTCCTTATTTTGAACCGGAGGAGGACCAGGAGGACTGGGAGGGGTCTGAGGACCCTCTGGCACAGCAGTGTCAGTATGATGAGGACTGGGCAGAGGAACTAGGGGAAGCCAGTGGTCTAGATACTTCCCTGACACTGGCATGCTGTCTCCTCCCGTGGCTACGGAGGAGGGAGCCAATTTTGCAACGGTGTTGCGTAGGGCAGCTGGAGCCTTACATCTCCGACTCCCTACGGTGACGGTCAAGACTAATCTCTTGACAGAAGTGCTTCAGCCGGCAGCCTCCTCCTTGGAGACTGTGCTGCCGTTCAACGATGCACTAACTGACGTTCTTTTGGGCGCCTGGTCCAAGCCCAACACAGGGGCTCCTGTGGATAGGAACGTGTCCCGACGCCATCGCCCAGCTCCGGGCGACCCCTTGTTTCTCTCTGTCCACCCCACTCCTGAGAGCTTGGTTGTCCAAGCCTCCGCTTCCCAAACCGCCTTCCCTACCGCTCCTCCGGATAGGGAATCCAAACGCCTGGATCAATTTGGGAAGAAGGGTTTTTCTTCCTCCAGTGCTGGCTTGCGGTCCATCAACACCGCTTGTCTTTTGGGCCGATATACCCACTCCTTGTGGGATTCGGTGGCGAGTGTTTTGCCACAGTGTTCTGAGGAGGTCCAGACACTGCTTACCCGCGCCATTGCGGAAGGAAGGGATGCGGCCAAATACACCATACGTTGTGGCCTTGATACCGCCGACTCGCTGGGCAGATCTATTGCAATGACGGTGGCGCTGCGTCGCCACGCCTGGCTGAGAACCACTGGTTTTTCAGGGGATGTCCAGAATACTCTCATGGACATGCCCTTTGATGGAGTCGGTCTTTTTGGTTCCAAAGCAGACCATGCGTTGGAGCGTTTTAAGGACTCACGGGCTACTGCCAAGTCCCTGGGCCTTTCTGCTACACGCCCTCCGCTACCTTCTGCTTTTCGCCCCTATCGTGGCCACGGAAGGGGCGCCCAGTCACGTCAGCAGCCCAGCCACCGGCCCGCGCAGCAGGCGTCTTCGCGTGGCCGAGGACGTGGATACCGCCGTGGCGGTTCGGTCAACCAGCGTGCGGGTCAGGCCACCACCTCCAACCCGTCCGCGGCCTCCAAGCCCTCCTAGTCCCTCCTTTCAGGTGCACAGCACGCCAGTAGAGGGCAGGGTCCGCCATCACCTTCACCACTGGCGTCCCATCACCTCGGACAGGTGGGTCTTGGACATTGTCCGAAGGGGCTACTCCCTCCCTTCGAGACCACCCCCAGCCATGCCACCTCAATTCCACCGCATGTCAGGGGATCACTTGGTACTTCTGCAGAAGGAAGTCACGGCCCTCTTGGCCAAGAGGGCCATCGAGCATGTTCCGACCCCAGAAGTAGGACGTGGTTGCTACTCCCACTACTTCCTGGTGCCCAAAAAGGACAAGGAGGACATGCGTCCTATCTTGGACCTCCGGAATGTCAATCGCTTCCTCCGGAAGGAGAAGTTCAAGATGCTCACCCTAGCTCAGGTCTTGACTGCCCTCGACCCTGGAGACTGGTTGGTAGCGTTGGACTTGCAGGACGCCTATTTCCACATCCCCGTCCTGCCGGCCCACCGGCGTTACCTTCGGTTCACGGTAGGCCTCGAGCATTTTCAGTTCACCGTGCTCCCCTTTGGCCTTACCAGTGCCCCTCGGGTGTTCACGAAAGTGATGGCGGTGGTCGCAGCTCATCTGCGCCGGGCAGGGGTTTCAGTCTTCCCCTACCTCGACGACTGGCTGCTGAAGGCGGGCTCGTCCCAGGCAGTCGTCTCCCACCTCCAGACTACGGCCGAACTCCTGCACTCGCTGGGGTTCTCCATCAATGTGCCGAAGTCGCATCTGATTCCTTCTCCACAGCTCCTTTTCATCGGAGCAGTTCTGGACACAACGCAGTTTCGGGCCTATCCTCCCGAACGGCGAGTCCGGGATATTCAGGCTATGATTCCGATCTTTCGGCCTTTATCCTGGGTTTCGGTACGGATGACCCTGAGGCTGCTGGGCCTCATGGCCTCCTGCATCCTGCTGGTCAATCATGCCAGATGGCATATGCGGGCTCTGCAGTGGGACCTGAAGTTCCAGTGGGCGCAGCACCAGGGCAACCTGTCCGATCACGTCCAGATCTCGGAGGGGACTGCAAAACAGTTGCAGTGGTGGCTCTCGAACCGGCAATGGGTCACGGGCAGATCCCTCTCCCTTCCCCAGCCAGAGCACACAGTTGTGACGGACGCGTCCCTTCTGGGATGGGGCGGTCACATGGGAGAGGCGGAGATCAGAGGCCTCTGGTCTCCGGCGGAGTCCCGGCTCCATATCAACCTTCTGGAGCTCCGGGCGATCCGACTTGCACTCAAGGCATTCCTTCCCTCTGTCAAAGGGAAGGTAGTGCAGGTGTTCACAGACAACACCACCGCCATGTGGTACTGCAACAAACAGGGCGGGGTGGGGTCGTGGACCCTCTGTCAGGAGGCTCTGCGCCTCTGGACATGGCTGGAACATCAGGGCATGTTCCTGATGGTTCAACACCTGGCAGGTTCCCTGAACGCCAGGGCGGACGAACTCAGCCGCAGGTGCATGATGGATCACGAATGGCGTCTTCACTCGGAAGTGGCGCAAGGACTCTTTCTACAATGGGGAGAGCCTTGGTTAGATCTATTCGCCACCGAAGAGAACGCGCAATGTCATCAGTTCTGCGCATTGGAATTTCCAAGGCGGCACTCGCTCGGCGACGCTTTTCGTCGCGAGTGGAGTTGCGGTCTGTTGTACGCCTTTCCGCCTATACCACTTCTACCCAGAGTGTTGAAGAAGATTCGGCACGACCGGGCCCAAGTCATTCTTGTGGCTCCGGACTGGGCTCGAAGAGTTTGGTATCCCGAGCTACTCAGTATGAGCGTAGATCCCCCGATCCGTCTGCCTCTTCGGGAGGATCTTCTGTCGCAGCAGCAGGGGACGGTCCTCCACCCGAACCTGTCCAGTCTACACCTGCTTGCGTGGAGATTGAGCGGCGGCAGTTGATTCCTTTCGACTTGCCTCCCGAAGTTTGTGATGTGATTCTGGCAGCCAGGCGTCCCTCCACTAAGGTGGTATACGCCTGCAGGTGGAACAAATTTGTGGCATGGTGCACAGCAAAGGCTGTGAATCCCCTTTCTGCCCCTCTCTCTGAGGTCCTTCTGTTCCTTCTTTCTCTGGCCCAACAGGGTTCTGCCCTGGGTACCATCAAGGGTTATCTTTGTGCTATCTCGGCCTTCCTCAGGCTCCCTGATCAGCCCTCCCTTTTCAAGTCCCCTGTTGTTAACAGGTTCTTAAAAGGCATTACATACCTCTTCCCTCCTGTTCCGTTTGTGATGCCTCAGTGGGACTTGAACTTGGTTCTTACCTTTTTAATGTGCGCTCCCTTTGAGCCTCTACATAACTGTCCTCTTCGTCTTCTGACTCTGAAGACAGCCTTTCTGGTGGCCATCACCTCCGCTCGGCGGGTGAGTGAGCTCCAGGCTCTATCTTGCAAACCTCCCTTTCTGTCTGTTCATCCAGACAAGGTTGTTCTTCGGACGCGTCCGTCCTTCTTGCCAAAGGTGGTTACTGCCTTCCACATTGGGCAGACCATCACTTTGCCTACCTTCTTTCCGCCTCCGCATCCTTCCAGAGAGGAAGAGAGGCTCCACCGTCTGGACCCAAAACGTGCGCTCTCCTTCTATATCGACCGCACGAAACACTTCCGGGTGGATGACCAGCTCTTTGTTGGCTACGTGGGTGCCAAAAAAGGTCGGGCGGTGCACAAACGAACCATCTCCCGCTGGGTTACCTTGTGCATCAAGACCTGCTATTCTTTGGCTAAGAAGGAGCCTCCTGTTGGGCTGCGTGCCCATTCCACCAGGGCAACGGCTGCTACCACGGCCTTGGGCCGCGGTGTTCCGCTGCCGGTTATCTGTCAGGCGGCTACGTGGGCCTCGCTGCACACGTTTACAAAGCATTACTGCCTTGACAGTCCGGTCCGGAGGGACGGCTTCTTTGGCCGTTCTGTCCTCCAGGACTTCCTTGTCTGATCTTTGTTCGCAGACCCACCACCGGGGTTGGTATTGCTGGGGTATCTATTCTAAGGTAAGGAATCTGTCACTAACGTGTCTCTTTCAGATGCACAAGTTACTAACTTGTGTAACGATATATCTGTAAGAGACAGTAGTTCGTGACAGATTCCTTACCGCCCCACCCATCCTCCCCGTTCTGCGAACTGATTTCTAGGGTTAAGGACATCCCTTTCAGGGCCCTAGTATTTTTCAGACACCTATGTCAGCTTCTTGCATGGCTCTGCGTTCCTGGCGCGGAAAGTCGTGTACAGAACTGACGTCAGCGCGCAGGGGCGGCGTCTAAGTACTGCCCGCGACGTCATCCCGGCGATCACGATGCCGACGACGGACGCGGAGCCGCACGACGCCGCCTACCGACGCGCAAGGGTACTGCTACGCAAAAAACTTTCCGGATCCAGCCTGACGCCTGGGGATATTCTAAGGTAAGGAATCTGTCACTAACTACTGTCTCTTACAGATATATCGTTACACAAGTTAGTAACTTGTGCATTAGTCTGAAATTAGTAAGAAGAAGCAAGATACTGTGAATAGTCTGCAGAAGCTCTGTTCTAGATTTACTTTGGACTATATTCAGGGCTCTATTTAAGACCTCATTCTGATAGCCTCTCACTCTAAACCTGTTCATGCTTTCTTTCGCCGCGCTTTGGAAATCAGTCTTTAGTGCTATTTCTTTTGATCTGCAGCAGCTCACCATATGGAATGCTGTCTTTTAGCTACTTCGGGTGACAGCTATTCGCATGCAGTAAGGAAATAATTTGCTGCCACTGGTTTCCGGAAGAGTGCTGTACATAACTTATTATCCGAGACACAAACTCGTAAATCTACCGACATGGAACTTATTTCACCAGTGAATTTCAAATTGACGTCATTGGTGTTAAGAATTGATATATAATCAATGGCTGATTGACGCGATCCCTTCCACATTATAATTGACGTGATCTCCTCCACATTATAAACAAATCATCAATATACCTGTTCCAACTTACTATGTTATCCACCCATTTGTCATAGGTGTCCGACCAGCACTTCTCCCACCATACATGCATATATTTTCACTGAAAAAAACCAAAGGTTTAAAAGGGCTTTGTAGTTGGGTGAATATCAGTTAAAACATTCCATTTTAAATCAAGAAAGCCACTGAAGTTCACCAGTTATAGTTATCTCAAGTAAATGTAACTCATGCTCCAAATAACTATAACCCGCAACCCTGCTATGCACAGTGTTATCATCGATGTCATTTCAGATGTTGCAGTGATGTTATCAATGATGCCTGGAACATGACATGAATTATTTAATATGTGAGGTAATTAGTGCATGGCGAAGGCTGGGAAATGAGTTCCACACATTCCAGTATCATGCTGCATCAGTTCACGTTTAACAGTATCACTGAACCATACTGCTTTGTGATCTAATGCACATCAATATGCTGAGTAAGGATGTGCAACGCTTCCGCTAAACTCCGGCTAGTGCACTATTTTCAATTATCGTGATTAAAGCATCCCTAAGGCAAAAAACAAGAGTGTCTTCACGCTGAGCCTCAGTCACTTTAAGGACTTACCAGTGCTATCCATATTTCTGTTGGCTTACATCAAATATAGTCATGCTACTCCAAGATATGTGAAATGCTGGTATGAGCAATTCTGCAGTTTCATAAATTTGAAGTACTTAATATATGGACCTTTTACTTTTAACAGGATAAGCTAGCTGCACTAGAAGCCAGTATTGAACAGCGTCTGAAGTGGGCGGGTGGAGCTAATCCCGCTTTGGCCCCAGTTCTGCAAGATTTTGAAGCAACAATCACAGAAAGAAGAAATATTGTTGTACAGGAAAGCAAAAGAGCAAACCAGGTACTGTTCCTACTTGAATTAATATTCTGTTTGACATTGTTGGTAATTGTGTTTTATTAATGTAATCACAAATATATGCAACACAGCCAGATAGCGACAAAAAAAAAATCTCATGTTATGATTGCAATGCAAAGCCAAAGATAAATTGGAACTTGCTAGTAACCTTAAACTATGCAAAACATTACTCACACCCCTGCTATGCTTTAATTATGCCCTCAAGCATGACATCATAAATGACATCACTGATGGCATATTTGATTGCATCACTATGATTACATACGAAATCATCAGTGACTATGTTCTCATCACTGCAATGAACACTTCTGATATTCGGAAATGTATCTATAAAGATGTCAATATGAGCATTTCAAAAGAATTTTTAAGAGCTTTTATACTGCGTCACTGTAGTCTATAATATGTGAACAAAGTGGGTCTTTGCTATAGATACAATTTACTTTACATTAATGGAGTAAATTATTTTGACTTGCCTCCACACCCACCGTTAAAAGTGCATAATTTGCTGGCAGTGTAGTATTTGACAATAAGGTCTTCTGAGTGCAAGATTCTAAACATCTAGTAAACCTATAATTAACTCACATTTACTACTCAGTTCTCTGTGTCCCACGGTATCTCTTAAGTACATAGTTTATCAGCTTGAAGTGAATAATGCACCTAGTAAGTGATTTGCTATAAACATACATTTCTGATAGAGACTTCTAACCGCAGAGTCCTCACCTTAGAATATTCCCCAGGTGTCAGACTGGATCTGGAAATATTTATCAGTACCTCTGCGCGCCGGTAGGTGGTGTTGGTGGCTCTGCATCAACATTGTCTGTCAGAAGTGACTTATCGGTGCCTATGTAGTGCCACCCCTGCCTGATGACATCAGTTCCTTTGTTTCCTCTCCAACAGCACTGATCCAAAGAACTACCTCAGTTGTTTTTTTGCCAACTTTTTTGACCCTTTTGTCAATATGTTTTGAGCAATTGCTTTCCAGTGTGCTAGGGACATGTCTCCCAACAAACCTACAGGTTTTAAACCTTGTGGGGAATGTCACAGGCAGATGTCTGTGTCTGATCCCCATTTGGTCTGTGTTTGGGGTCTGACCAAGACTCCTGGGCCAGCACCGGCTGCCTGTCTGTCTGCACCCAAATACGACCCAGGAGCGAGTGATGAAGCTCCTAGCAGCACGGCACAAGAAGTCCTTGCTTTTCTCCCGGTCCTTGTCTCAAGAGCGATCTCTGGCCTGATCGTGAAGTCAGTCTTGCGATTGGTCGTCTTCAAAATCGGAGTAGTCATCAAAGTCTGGTTAGTCGAGAAGCACACAAAGAAATCGTTGAAGCAGTCTTTGTCTTCCCCCACTCAACCTCTTGCTTCTATGCCCCACTCCCACACTTCTCCGACGGAGTCAGAGGCACAGTGTGCTCCGTGCTTCACTGGGTTTCCCAGAGGTGGAGCGAACCCTGCCCAACTTTGAGAATTTGATGCATCCATGCACTCCAGCTTTGGGCCACCGACTCCCCCTGGGTCACCTTTGACTCCTTGGACTCCGACCTCAAAACAGAGACCCACGCCTTCCGACGCTTTACCCGATGCTCCTGGCGCCACCGGAATTTGTGGAACCCATTATCTTGTTTGACTCAGAGACCGTACTGCTCAATGTCTACACTAGGGCTGGCTGGACCTCGCCTGTCCTGTTTGGACACCCTGCCTCTGTCCTTTGACAGACCCAGTCCAGAGTTGGAATTTGGAGGTGGTGATGACCATGGCTAGGGGTTGACCTAGTCAATGACCAGGGCCCGTCTTAGCTTGAGGACAATTAGTATGAGTAGCTGGGGGATGCCAGCGGACTGGACACATCTCCATATTCTGGCCAGGTGTCGCATCCAGGACCTGCTACGGAGGAAGGTGCATCCTTTGCCATGGTGGTGAGGAGAGTGGTGGAGGTCCTCGACCTCAGCTTCCCTCAGTCACAGTCAAGCCCAATGTTTTGACTGAGGTGCTTTAACCGGGGCTGTCCTCTGTGGAGCTCCTACTTCCCTTTAATGAAGCTCTCACGGACATTCTCCTGGGGGCCTGGGCCAAGCCCTGCACTGGTGCACCGGATGATTGCCCGTCGCCATCGCGCTGCCCCGGAGGGCCCAGGTTTTCTCACACAGCACACAACCCCCGGGAGCCCGATGGGGCAGGCCTTGACTGCCAAAATTACACGTAGCGTGTTCCCTACCACTCCACAGGACAGGGAATCCAAGAGGCTGGATACCTTTTGGAAAGCGAATTTTTCTTCTACCCACCTAGCATTGCAATTTGTGACCACCACATGCCTCTCGGGCCGGTATTCACACCTTGTTGGATTCGGTTGTGCAAGTTCTGCCCATGGTTCCAGAGGAGGCCTGTACCAGACAGGGATGCAGCAAAGATTAATCAATCAGAATCTTATACAGCGCAACTACTCACCCGTGATGATCTCAAGGCGCTGGACTGGGTCTGCGGTTCAGTCAAAGAGCCTGGTCTTGAGGTCCTTCCTGAATTGTGGCAGCGATGGTGATTACCTGAGGTGCAGAGTCAGGGAATTCCTGGTCTTCGCAGCGAGGTAGGAGAACCATCTTCCTCCAGCCGTGGTCTTGCCGATCCTTGGGACGGTGGTCAGGGCCAGTTGAGCAGAGCGTAGATGTCTAATGGGAGTGTAGGAGAGGCGGTGGTTAAGGTATGCAGGTCTGTTGTAGTGAAGGGCATTGTAGGCGTGCGTGAGAAGCTTGAAGGTGATTCTCTTGTTGACAGGTAGCCAGTGAAGGTCTCTCAAGTGGCTGGTGAAACGGTTGTGGCGTGGTATGTTCAGGATGAGTCTGACGAAGGCGTTCTGAATGGTCTGCAGATTTTTTTGAGTTTTTGGGTGGTGCCCACGTAGAGAGCGATTCCGTAGACAAGTCTGCTGCTGACGAGCGCATGGGTGATCGTTTTCCTGGACTCTGCGGGGATGCACTTGAAGATCTTATGAAGGAGGCAGTATGTGTGGAAGCAGGAGGACGAGATGGCCACTGTAAGGTGTGGATTGGGCACCACTGACTCACTAGACAGGGCCGTTGTGTCCACAGTGGCACTCCACTGCCAGCAGATAAATGTACACCTTATGATTCATCCAGAATTGTCATATTCCTAGAATTGTCATATTTCTCTGGCTAACTTGAGGATCAGATTCGAGGCGTTTTGTCACCCTGCTGGGCCGAGGTAATTACATTGCTCTCCAGCAGGAGGAGCAAGGTTAGAAATTAACAGTTCTTCACTCAGTTCCTGAGGAGGAAGGGTTGGGGAAAATATCTGCAGCCATTAATTAGCTGTCACACTGTACCAGGGTTGGGGCAGCCCAGGCCCATTGAAAAAAAAAACGAGGGAGCCCAGACCTCTGGAGCCAACACAGGAGGGGGCTCCTCTATTAAGTTTTGGTTTGAAAGGCCGTTGCAGTGATGTCAGTGAGTGGCGCAGCTGAGGCCCCCAGAGGAGATTTGACCAGTGACTCCTGGATGGTATCTTCTTGAACTGTCCCAGTATGCTGTGCAGGAGGGTTGGGGCAGGGGTGGAGAGGTGATATGACATCCTAGGATTATCCAGGGGTGCCTGTCTTCTAGAACATTCCACCTTTGTTTAAAAACTGTTGCACAAGGGATAGAGGGGGATTTTTGTTGGAGCTGGACCATGGGACTGGATGGCAAGCAGCCATGAACTGAAAGGACCAACCCTCTGATGCTCTCATGGACTAAAGACACTGCCTACAGTTAACCCCAGGACCAGCGAGTCTCTCTCCAGGGCAGCTGGTTCCCTTACACCCTCCAAGGACCTGTTGTGGGGAAGACCTGGACTTCTGCACCCACACAGGAGGAGAGAAACACCAGAGGACAAGAAACAGAAGAAACGCTGGTGCAGCAAGGCAGTGGAACCTGCTCACTGCATAGTGGGCCACTTTAGAGGCCAGAAAGCTTGTAGAAAAAGCTCCTGCTGGCTACGCTCGCCATTGGGAGAAAAATGAACCCAAAATTGTGTAAAGTGGCCCAACGGGGCTTGAGATATCACAGGGAGAAGGATTTCACCCCCCCACTACCAGCCGAGAACCACAGCGCGTGGAGCTCCGTAGCCACTTTTTCCAAAACTCCTAGGGTGGGCTAATGCCCGGCGGCCAGGAAAGTGGTGGTAATATATGAACCCTGAGAGGGGGCATGCGTGAAGCCTCCTCCCCAGACCCCCCTCCCCCCCCCAAAACACATGTGCACACACACACACACGCGCACACACACAAAGAGGGGCTCGGGATGCCAAATCCAGTCCTTCGATGCCCTGGAGACTGGGGAAGCGCTGAAAGGAAAAAGTAAAGGGGCCCGGGACCCCATCTCTGGGTTCCCCAACACAAGCAGGACTGGAGGAGCGCTGTCTGGTGCCCCCATGATAGAATTAAAGGGACCTGGGACCCCATCACCGGGCTCCCAATGCGAAAAGGTCTCTGGGAATGCCAGTGTTCATCCCCCCAATCCCATTCCCACCCACCCCATCTCCCCACCCTACCCCATCTCTGTGCCCCGAGGAACAAGGGATTGCTGTCGATTTCCCTCCCCCCACCCAGCTGTGGTTGGCCCACTCCCCCTCTCCATGTCTGTGTATGGGAAGAGCGGACCGCCACCAGGCAGGGGAGAACCATGCTTTCGGCTCCCATGGCAGCAGGGAGAGATTCTGGCCGGGACAGCCGAAGTTTGATTCCCAGAGCTGCCCCCAATAAAATAAGATTTGCGAGGATTCCATTTGTGACTGGGCATCTCTACTTGAAACAATAAATAAAATAAAAAGGGAAAAAACTAAAATGAAGCCACGCAGCTGCAAAGGAATGCAGCCAGAGCCTCTCATCTTGCATTCACACTTCTAGGAAGGAGTGCCTCGTAATGCCCTGCGGGCTGAAATTGACTAAGTTTTCGGCTGTTCATGGGGACCCCAGGGAGGTAGGGACGCTACCAACTTTAAAAATAGAATGTGGGCGGGCAGCAGGAGTGCAGCAGCTCCCCTCTGTCCCCAAAAAGGAAAGATTTGAAGTACTGACCCAAAGTTTATAGGGTAAAAAAAAACAATGGCCCAGCCCACTTGGCTTCTATGGGTATGTGAGGGTCTTACAAATGATATAAATCATGTTAACTTGTTAGGGTTAAGCTATATACTCTTTGTGATTGATTTCGATAAATCCACCTTACCACACCTTCTTCCCTGTTAAGTTATGTTTTTTAGGACCCGAGCGAGCTTCCTTTCTACTGAAAGTGGTTACTCCTTTTCATGTTGGCCAGGCCATCACCATTCTGTAAGCCACATCATCCCTCTAATGAGAAAGAGAGACTCCATCATTTGCATCCTAAAAGAGCATTGTGTTTTTATTTCAATCACACCAAGGAACAAGGACTACTAAGTGGAGGATCATCTCTTTATTGGGTTTTCTGGACCAAAGAAAGTTAAAGCAGTGCAAAATGGGACCATCTGTCAGTGGATAAAGATCTTAAAGTGCTTAAAGATCTGCTACACACTTGAGAAAAAGCCCCCCTCCCCCCCACCTAAACAAAACGTATAGTCTCATTCCACCAGGCCAAAAGGTTGCTACCAGTGCATTACCGCACGGAGTACCTGTTCTGCAGATCTGTTAGGAAGCCACGTCAGCTTCAGTACACTCGTTCACAAAGCACTACTGACTCGACAGATAGGTCGCCGTAAGGGGCATTTTGTCCTCTCAGCCCCACAAGATTTTTTGGTCTGAGCAAAATATGCTATGGTATCTATTAACAAGGTGAGAAATCTGTTAGAAGTATCCATCAAAAGAACAAGTTACTTACCTTCACTAACGATTTTTATGGTGGATACTCTGTCTAACCACAGATACCTCACCAACCCCACCACCTCTTAGTTTTGTTATCTGTACTCATTTCTATTTAAAAAAGGCCCCTGTCTAGAAGACTGCACACTTGGCTGCCCAATTTGCCAATCTGGCTGTGTCTGAGGGCATAGTCGGCCTAGAAAGCACCTGATGTCAGCACAAATGGGTGCCATTATATGGAGTGGAATGACATCTGTGCAGAGTAACACAACACCACCTAGAGGCACACATGGAAACTGCTCTGAAAGTTTCCGCATCCTGTCTGATGCCTAGGGATTATTCACAAGGTGGCGAATTTCTGGTTAAAGTATCCACCAGAAAGATTGTTACCAAAGGTAAGTAAAGTGTTCTGTTGTCTCATAATAATTATCAAGGGTTTAACTATCCTGTGGTACCTGTCAATTCTCTAGGAGCGCATACCATACCTGGTTGAAAACCTCTTCATTGCTACCAAGTCCTCTCATTATGATGAGCATACTTACTAAGGGTGATAACAATTTATGTAACATCATAATTTTTCAAAAATCCCTTTTTATGCATCAGCTGTATGACGCAACATACTTTGAATAATTCTGGGTCTGCAGTGCACTATTACTCCAATAAATAGTTCCTCTCAATGGGTGAATGTGTATTATGAAAATGTAATACAGTTGTTATTGTACCAATAAAAAAACAATGAGCCTAGTTATCCTATCATGTGGGTGTATTCTTTCCAATTGTGCTAGCCAGATGCATAACATATCCAGACTTCACCTGGCTTGAGTCCAAAGGATGGATCCAGAATTGTGGCAGGCAGCTTAACATCAGAGTAGCCCACAATGTAAATATGGTAATTCAAGTTTTTCAAACAGCTGTTGACTGTGACAACTTTAAGTGCAAGAGTATGAATTTGTGGCAAATGTCTATTAGTATGAAGCTGCCTTTGATTGCGTTCTGAACTACTTGTCTCCGATATGCATGTTGGGGTTTTTCAGAACCTGCATGATGCCACTGTTCTGAGCAGAATGAATGAGTGTGTTTAATGGCAGTGTAAGGCAACAGGCGTTTGTGCAGGTTTCCCCCTACTTTTTGCCTCAGTTGGACTATTAGCTGCTGGTTTTTCGACTCTGAGAGAGCACTGAGGCCTGCTGTCCAGACCTCAGTGCCAGTGTTCTTACCCATTCCAAAAGGTATGTTTAATTGGATACACCCAGTTGGCAAGAACTGACTTACTTATAAGTCCCTAGTATAAAGTACCCAGGGTACCAAGGGCAGATGTATGATGGAACAACACATGCCTTTACAACGCAGCCATTACCACGCAGATGCCTTGACCACTAATTTTTTTTTTACCATGCATATACCTTTACCATGCATGCCATTACAATGAGAATTGTAAGTATTACCCAGGTAAGTATAAAACTTTTTTTGTGTGTGTGTATATATATATATATAACTGCTGGATTTAGTTACGGACTTAACTGCGAGTGTCCTTATGGTAAGGCCCTCTAGCTTTAAATAAACCACAACCTTGTAGGTTGACAAAGTCCGTCGGTGGCGGTTCCAGCAGCCCAAGTTGTATCCAAGGTAAGTATAAAACTTTTTTTGTGTGTATGTATCTATATATATATATATATATATATATATATATATATATACACACACACACAAAAAAGTTTTATACTTACCTTGGATACAATTTGGGCTGCTGGAACCGCCGCCGACGGACTCTGTCAACCTACAAGGTTGTGGTTTATTTAAAGCTAGAGGGCCTTACCATAAGAAGGACACTCAGTTAAGTCCGTAACTAAATCCTGCAGTTATATATATATATATATATATATATATACAAACACACAAAAAAAGTTTTATACTTACCTGGGTAATACTTACAATTCTCATTGTAATGGCATGCATGGTAAAGGTATATGCATGGTAAAAAAAAAATTAGTGGTCAAGGCATTTATAAGCACAGTGACTACGACTGCCATTTGATTTTATTAGGTGATGGGAGCGCCACAATATTTCAACTGGAGATTTGTCACAGTTGGGGAATGGAGCATTGAGTCCCGGAATATCATTAACAAACATCGAAAATGGTGACGCCCCATCGCCGGCCTCTGGGAGTTAGCTGTTCTCCCATTGGCCATGGATCCACCAATCAAGTGGCAGGACTGTTCAAATGTCTGTGCTTCTTTATCCACGGCTTTTCCGCACTGATTAAGGCAACAAGCCAGAAACGCGTCTGCGGATATAATAAAGCCGATACATACCCCGTGAGTGCACCGAACTCTTGTCTTTGCAGTTGTTGTTCAACAAGCGGGCGCCACTCCCGCCTTCCGGTTTGCACCCGCCGTGAGTTCGGCTGGCCCCATGTGGAATGCTGTGTTTGGATATATATATATATAGATATATAGATAGATAAAAAGCATCACCCCATAACTCAACCACCCCAAAAATACCCTTGCCACCCAAATACCCTTACCCTCAAAAACACGGACTCACCCTAAAATCTAAAAATACCCTTGACACCCAAATACCCTTACCCCCCTTAACCCTAAAAATATTCTTGCCACCAAATACCACTACCCACCTTAAACCCTAAAAATGCCCTTGCCACTTAAATACCCCTATCCATCCTAAACCCTAAAAATATCCTTGCCACCTAAAATTTCCCTTGTCACCCAAATACCCTTACCCACCCTAAACATAACCTTGCCAACCAAATTCCCTTACCCACCCTAAAAATACCAGTTCCTCCCAAAAAACCCTTGCCATCCTAATCCCTAAAAATACCTTTGCCACCCAAATACACTTACCCGCCCTAAACTCTAAAGCTACATTTGCCACCCAAATACCCTTGCCCACCCTAAACCCTAAAAATACCTTTGCCACCCAAATACCCTTACCCACCCTAAACCCTAAAAATATCCTTTCCAGCCTAAACCCTAAAGGGTTTAGGCTGTGTCGCGACGGTAAACAACAGATGTCAGTGACTGACGCCCATAACGTCTGTGGTGTCTAGGATCCAAACGTGGCTTGTCGTGCGAGGGCTGGAAGATGATGAATCACAAGGCCATCCATGACTGTGAAGCTAAGCTTGCCGTTGCCGAACTTTGCAAGAAGTTAAAAAAAACTGTTCTGAATTAGAGTGTGTGAATGCATTCTTGCTTCTGAGGCTGTTCCCGTGACTGCTCGTCTTCAAAGTCATTAAGTTCAGGAAGGTCAAAATAGTCAAAGAAGCATAAGAAGCACAAGCATGGGTCTCTGTTGTCCTGCCACTTGAAGTCGCGTGACAGCCCGGGCACCTTGAGGCCTTAGAAGCAGCACGTCCACATAGGAACGAATTCCATCATTGATTCCAGAATGCCCCGATACCCCAGGGCCTTCGTTGATGCTTCGAGTCAGTCTTCGGGCCCCAAGAATCCGAGGTGGCCTCCAGTCTGGTTACTACAAGCTGTTATTGACCCAGACTGTGCAACTCTGCCTCGATTCAAGGCTGGTTGCCTCCTCGAACCCAGTGCCTCAGACTCCAGCCCGATGCGGTGACCGACGCCACCAGTCCAAATCTGGTACAGACATCACTGATGGTATAAACGGAGCTGTTAGTTTTGTTGGACTCTGAAACACAACCAAGACCACAGCAGTATGCCCAGTCAGCCCCAGAAACGTATCCGTATCATGACGATGCTCATAAGGGCAACTCTAATGACTCCTATGATGATGGCAACCTTTTTGACGACCAGTGGCTTAGACATCACACCATACGTTTGCCATTCTTACTCAAACCCAGACATGGCAACGAAGGAGTCCGCCTCCTTTGTAACAGTTATCAGGAGGGCGGCAGAGGTTGGAGATGTTAGACTTCACTTTTGCAACTGCAGAAGTTAAGACAAACGTCTTTAACCCTGGACAAACTAGTCAAGAACCTCTACTGCCTTTTAATAAAGCCCTAACTGATGGGCACCTGGGCAAAGCCAGGATCTTGATTTCCCCCAGTGAATAGACTGGTGGCAAGGTGACATAGGCCCGCCCCTAGGATCCTGATCCTTAACAGCAGACACCTTAGTCAATTCAAGGCCAGGTAGCAAGCCAACAGCCTCCAGGCCCCAGGGGCAATGTTCTAACCAGCCCCACTCCACTTCACCTCGTTGGCAGCTGCTTCAAAACCAACTTAGATTATTCTCTGGAGCTCATGATCGCCTGAGGAAGGCCGTATCACATTCTACCTCCTCTGTGAAGGAGCATCACTTCCGTCTACTGGGTGCACCAGATCATAGAACATGGTTATTCCCTTCCTGTCCCATCCCCAATGTATACCATTCAAGGGTGCCAACAACAGAGATAGAGACTGACTGTTGTGCCAGATACTTTTTGATAGAGACTTCTAACCGCAGATTCCTCACCTTACAATATTCCCCAGGTGTTGAACTGGATCCGTAAATATTTTGAGAAGTACCTCTGCGTGCTGGTAGGTGGTGTCAATTTGCTCCGCATCGGTGTAGACCACATTGGAAGTGGCGTGCACCATGCCTATATATGTGCCATCCCAGCGCACTGACATCAGTTACTTTCTTTTCACGCCATCAGCGCAGACCCGGAGATCTACCTCATCACTTCTTTTTTTTTTTTTTTTTTTTTTTACTTTTTGTTGAACCCTTTTGAGCAATTTACTCCCTGTGTGCTAGGGATATGTACCCTAAAAAATGTACGGGTTTTAAACCTTGTGGGGAATGTCACAGACAGATTTCTGTGTCTGATCCCTGTTTGGTCTGTCTTGGATTCCTACACCATGTATAAGTGGATGCACCCCAAATTGTTCCACGAGCGGTCGATGAAGCATCTGTGGTAGAAGAAGGCTCCACGTCATTACTGGTCCCCGTGGACGGTCATCTTCCCACTCCAAAATGTCTTCCTCAAAGTTGGGTAAGCCCAAGAAACACAAGAATAAGTTTAAGTGTTCTTTGGCTTCCCAATCCAAATGGCGTGCTTAGAGTTCCCGCACCCCACCTGCAGAGGTGGTGGCTGGCTCCCCCCCCCCCACACTTTTCGGAATTTCCCGGAACCGGAGGGACCCCCGCCCAAGAATCTTTCATTGCCATGCCCTTCGATGGCTTCCACCTATTTAGCGACAGAGCTGACATGGCACTTGAGCGTTTTTGTGAAAGCCGGGTCACCGCCAGATCACTGGGCCTCTCCCTGACTCCCAAACATGGCAACAGTCCTTTCGTCCCTTGTGTGGTCGCAGCTGGGGCTCCTAAGGGCGTCCGCAATACCAGCTTCACCCATCCGCCCAGCAGGCTTCCCAGCCTTTTTGTGGCCAGGGTCCTGGATCCCACAGTTGGTGGGGAAACCAGTCCCAGCTCATTCACCATTCCCCAGCACTTCTGACTGCTGCAGCCTCCAAACCACTTTCGTGAGCCCTACAACCAGCACAACTATCCTGTTGGCGGCAAGATCAGGCGCCACCTGTTCTAATGGACTCAAATCACTTTTGACAAGTGGATGCTACAAACTTTGCAGAGGGGTTATTCCCCTTCATTTGTGGAAACCATCACAGGAATGGGTGATGGAGCGCCATCTTTCCTTGCTCAGTCAGGAAGAGCAGGTACTTTTGGACAAAGAAGACATTGAGAGGGTGCCAGCACCAGAAGTAGAGCGTGATTGTTATTCCCGCTACTTTCTGGTGCCAAAAAAGGACTGAGGCCTCTGCCCCATACTAGATCTGCACCCCCCTCAGCACCTTCCTGAAAAAAGAGAAATTCAAGATGCTCACCCTGGCTCAGGTTCTGCCTACGCGGGACACTTGAGACTGGATGATAGTGTTGGACTTGCAGGACGCTAATTTTAACATCCCCGTCCTGCAAGCTCACAGGCATTACCTGTGCTTCACAGTAGACCACTAGCATTTCCAGTTCAATGTGCTCCCCTTTTGCCTCACCAGTGCCACCTGGGTGTTCACGTGCATGATGGCGGTGGTTGCATTACACCTTCGGTGGTCAGGAGTCCCAGTCTTCCCCCTACCTCGAAGGCGGGCTCCTCCCACCCACCTCCAGACTACGTCGAACCTCCTACATTCGCTTGGATTCACTATCAACATGCCAAAGTTACACCTGAACCCTTCTCAGATGCTCCCTTTCATCAGTGCTATTCTGGACAATGTGTGGTTCCGTGCCTACCCTCCAGAGTGAGTTCAGGACATTCGGGCTAATATCACCATGTTTTTCTCCAAATGTTTATAAAGCACTACAGTCTGGACTGTCAGGTTGGACGAGAAGGGCATTTTGCCAGCTCACTCCTGCAGGACTTTTTGGTTTGAGTCTATTCACAGACCTACCTCCAAATAGGTACTTCTCTGGCAACTATTAAAGTGAGCAATGCATGGTTATAAGTCTCTATCTGAAGAACATGTTACTTCCCTTCATTAACGCTCTTTCTGGTAGAGAGACTGTCTAACCGCAGAGTCCTCACCGGCCCTCCCACCCTTCCTCCTTTTATGAATTGTACTTTATTCATTAATAAGATCTCCGTCTAGGAACCTGCACACTGGTCAAAGCCAATTTACTGTTTGGTCTCTGCGTCTTGGGGAGCAGACAGCCTGAAAGCAGCTGTCGTCAGAGCACAGGGGTGGAGCATAAATAGGCCCTGCATGTCACTTCCAGAGCGGAATGGCATTCGTGGGAAGCCTCCAACTACCAGCGCGCAGAGGTATTGGTCAGAAGTTTCAGATACAGTCTAACTCCTTAGGAATACTCAAGACAGTGAGTAATCTGCGGTTAGAGATGGTCTCTATCAGAAAGAACATCACTGAAGTTAAGTAACTTTTTAATTCAGCCCAACTATGAGAAACAGGCAGAGTTAAGTTGGCTTTGGAGGTTCACATTTTGAACTGTAACATACCTAGCCAAGCCTGAATAATTTGGTGGCTTCCTTTCTAGAATTTGGGGATACCCTTAAACATGTTATTTTAAAGTTACATTTGTCTCACTACATGCTTTCTGACGGGGAATTGATGGTAATAGCAGTTAATGTTGTGCAGTTCCCAAACCTTTAAATAGGTGATTGTATGATTTTGTCATGGGTACAACCTCAATGTTCTCATACATTTACTAAGGGGGTGTGGTGCCAAGATGTTAAACATTTGAATGTGCATGGGTAATACGTTGAAGGGGATATATAAAAGCTGAACTGGAATGTTTTGTTAAACATAATTATACGGGTGGCATCTTGTATTTGCATTACAGGTTAGCTTGTACTTTTGGATGGTTGGAGTATTTGTATATACTTTTTTACTGTATTTTTGGTTTGTCTAGGTTACCTTCCTCTGTAGCAACATCATACACTTTGAAAGCCTACGCACCAGAACTACGGAAACTTTAAGCCTTGATGCAAGTTTGTTTGAACTTATCAAGCGATGTCAACAAATGTGCTCATTTGCATCACAGTTCAACAGCTCTGTGTCTGATTTGGAGCTTCGATTGCTTAAAAGAGTGGTGAGTAACTATTTAGCATGGACTCTACAGAAATGAAAAAACTTTATTATGGGAATGTCTATGATGCCCTTTTCACCATCATTAGAGAACCTCTTTAGAATTGATTCTTTTGTGTTTAAACATTATTGTAACTGCTGATTTGACATTTGGTGTCTCAAGACACCTTTTGATCAAAGCCATCTATTACAGTAGATTTTCTGTTGCAGGCCTGATTAATCTTTGTATATGTTTCCAGTAGCTTTTTATTTTTCCAACTGAAAGTAATTTGGAACATCATAGTTTATAATTTTACAGTAGAAAGTCACCGTTTATGATGCATACTTCTAACCGCAGATTCCTCAACTTTAGAATAGTCCTATGTGCCAGACTGGATCTGGACATTTGTTTTAGCAGTGCTCCCCGAGCGCAAAATGGTGGCGTCCTGTGGCGGCTCTGTGACTCAAGGCCACAGTATTGCAGCAGCAGAGCTGCATGTAAGAGCTATCTCTACGCGCTG
Organism: Calotriton arnoldi; assembly: GCA_963921515.1. Lineage (NCBI taxonomy): Eukaryota > Metazoa > Chordata > Amphibia > Caudata > Salamandridae > Calotriton > Calotriton arnoldi. The sequence continues at coordinate 2,059,596 of CAWUFW010001608.1, forward strand.
ACATGGGTTCCTTTCTTTCTGTGCCCTCAATGTGCATTCGTAGCTGGTCTCCCAAGTTTGTCAGTTTTCCAACAGCTCCAAACTTTGTCATGAAGACAGTGTGCTAGGAAAGAGGTCTCCCAAAACATTAGGATTCAAGACATATACGACTGAAGGAAACATTTGTCGGTCATGGACCTGCACAACATGTGCTTGTAAGATTTCCAAAGACATCTTACTGATCATAAATTGTGAATCCTCCGCACCCGAAGTCAATCAAGGAGCGCAAGGCAAAGCTTTACTTTGCTGTGCATACGAAGTGGTAGTGTTCAAAACGGAGGTCTCATTCTTGATAGTTGTCATGAGGTCAGACCCACTTGAAGTCCCATTCCTGCTTGAAGTCTTCACATAAGTCTAAAATGCACCATAAGCGCATAGAAAACTTAGTGTGATCAATCCCACCTCTGTCTTGTGAGAGGTCTCTTTACTTTTAAGGATCTGGCGCCTTCTGACTTCGAGCTGATCCTGCATTTAGAGTGGGCATGTCCCAAACTCCCTGGGCCATCCTCGACCCCGGAGCAGATAGTGGACTTCCTGGCTACTGTACTACACATTTTCCAGACGTACCACTCGCTCTTTAATGCCTTTGGGCTCCATGGAACCATAGGGACTCCCAGTTGACATCTGCTTGCGGGCATTTCCCTGACACCAGCTGCCTCCAGAGACCTGTTGCATTGCATGTATTTGAGCCAATCCAAACTTCTACACTGGCATTAGGACCCAGGCTAGTTCCTTCCATATGGACCCGACCCTGCTGGGGCCTGTACCAGATCCAGTTGCAATGCCAGTTTCTGATCCTGATACTACTTCAACATACCCAAGGTCTGTACCTTATTGTGCATCCTCTGGTTGCACAGCCAGACTTTCAGCCTCTCCCACGATGCCAGTATTATCCGAGGATAGGTGACCTTTTCACCTCCGTGCAGTCCCCAAGGCCTGTAGGCTAGAGTGTGCCCTCAGGAACTGCAGTATTTATTGTGCCACCCTGAGTGGGACAATGTAAAACATGGCCCACAGTATGCCACTGCAGATTGGAAGGACAGTTTAAAACTGCTAACTCGACTTTGCTATTCTAATCAATGGCAAAGTCCAAACTCCCTTTTTAATGTGTGTAAGTCACCCCTGAAGCAGGCCTATTGAGTCCTAAAGCAGGTTGCAGAATATTAGAAATGTAAAACGTGATTAACATGTTCCGGCAGTAAAAAACGGTAATTGTTGGTTTTACTGGGCTAGAGGTTGGAAGCCCCATTGACAAGTACAGAGTTACACGCTGACACCTCCGCTGTGCTAATTTCTGAAAGGGACCTCTAAAGTTGGTTTTCAAGGTATCAAACAACTTGTTACATTAAGCCCACTTGATGCCCAAGTCGAAATTAAATGTAACTTGTTGCCACATAAAAGTTTTAGAAAGTTGGTCTATTGTCCAGTTTTCCGGTAGCCATTTGCTAAACTGGTTGCAAGACAACTTTCTGCCTGCCTGTGGAGACGTGTCAACGGCTTCCAGGACAGGGAACAATAGAGGCCTGAAACTGGACGAGGTGTTACCTCCTCCAAGTAGGAAGCCACACGGGGTATTGACCCAGGTGAGCTTTAAAGGGGAAGCCACCATTGAAGGCCAAATGGTAAATACACAAAAGAGAGGCTGCTCTTTTGTTTGGTTAGACAGGTTGGCGTCGGGGACAAAGAGAGGGAAATACTGGCCAAGCAGTTTTTCCGTGGGTGCGTACCCCACAGGTAGCCACTCCTCTAGGGTGGGCCACCGAGCTCCACACACCAAGAGAAGGGTCCCAATATCTTGAAAGCGGGCAGACTGGGGCACTCTGGGATAGCGAGATGCCACAATTTACAGAAAGTTGTCATCAGGCGTTAGGGAACCTAGTAGCCCCTTGGCTAGTAAATGCAGCCTCCCTAGAGGGCACTTCCTGGACCTAAAAGGCACACCCCTGGCACCCCAGAACTCCAGTATCGCTTGACAGGAAAAGAGGATTGAAGGAGGACTTGACTGCATACCCTGGAACTGGCGAAGAAGATGCTGCACTGAAGTTTGGAACGCACCTGCTGCTCCATAAGCTAGCGAAAGAAAGACTCTGCCTGCTCGTCCTGCTGGTGAAGAAGTCATCTACTCAGCCCAGCTAGAAGCAGAGACTAAAAAAGTCACTTGGCTGACTTCCTGGTCGCATTTCAGGTCACAGAAGCTGAAGTAGCCTACTAGGGCGAGCTGGTAGCCCAGATCATGGTATCGCCACTCCTCCCTTTTGTGCAGCCTAAGAGACCAGGACGCAACGCCCCAAAATTGCGCCCAAGTCTGCTGGACTGGGATAGTTGTCGGAGTGCAACTTCATTGCATAGAAGGAGAGTTATTGTCAAAAGAAGGAAACCGCAGATTCCCCTGTACCGGGTGACTGGTAGCCCAGTGGCAACTGTACTTCCGCTGACCCCAAGAAGACTTCTAGGGGCCAGTGACCCCTCTATCCGGAATCGCCTCACCAAGACCATGGACCAAGGACTAGCCCCAGGATGACCCCCTTCAACTGTACAGCATCTTCAGCATCCTTGTGCATCTTCAGCATCCTATATCCCTTGCATCAGGACTGCTCCATAGAAGTTAACGGCAAGGGGCCACTGACCCTGAAACTGGACTAAAGACTAGTTTCCTTGAGGAAGTAACTTTTTATTTGGAACGTACTGGTCCCCTTGACTAACCCACTTCCGGAATTGGTCATCCAAAGTAACTCTAAATAACCGCACACCCACTTGCCGAAGTTTTTCCTAAAAAAGGTTCCAAGTGTCAAATTTGTTGAATTTGCCAATGCTTGTTCATGGTTAAGTGAAAAGTCTTGATTTATTGTTTGTTTTTGTGTAAAGTCTATATCCTAGGAACCCTCTGGTGGATCTTTTTCACTTCACTGTCCTTAAAAGTTTAATCTACTTTTATAAATTGGTGTCGGACTTCTTGAGTGCAGAGCTACTTTATTTTTCAAATGTTTTTGGTGCTGTTTAAATGCTTTACATTTGTTCCTTTGTATAAGCCTGACTTCTCAGAGCCACAGCTACCCAGGGTTGAGCTAAGGTTTAACAAACAAAACCTGACTGGTCCTAAAGGGGTTGGTAGTTGTAGGAAAGGCCCCCTTTTTGACATGGTCACCCCCACTTTTTGCCTAGTAAATGTTGTGATTTCGACTTAATAAAGTGCACTGAGTTCCTGCGAACCAGATCCCCAGTGCCAGAGCTCTTTCCCAAAAACTGTACAATTGTTCCCCCAGTTGGCAAAACCTTTAGCACCCTTTGTAAGTCCCTAGTAAATGGTACCCTGGTACCTAGGGCCTGAGGTACTAAAGAGGGCCCGTAAGGGTTGCAGCAGAAATTGTGCCACCCTAAGGGACCCCTCACCAAGCACATGCTAGACTTTCATTGCAGACTGCGTGTCTTGGTGCAGACTAAGTGAAAACACAACATGTTGCACATCCCTGTGTGCCATGCCCCCTGCCACTGCATGTCATAATTGTAAGTCACCCATACAGCAGGCCTAACTGCGCTAAGGCAGGGTGTCGAATATTACATGTGATGTCACACCTGCATGAGCAAATATGTCCTTGTGCTGGTAAGTCCTATTACTGCCAGTGCAAGTGGACAGGGAAGCCATTTTAAAACATGTGCTGGATACTGGTGAAAACAAGTTCCCCAGCTACATGATGGCTTAACTGAAAATAGGGTTGTTTGGTATCAAACATCTTGTATTGATAAACCCACACTGATGCCAGTTTCGGATTTACCAATACATGCACCCAGAGGGCACCTTAGAGGTGTCCCCGGAAAACATACCAGCCTCTGGTGTGCTTGCTGACTGGTTTCTGCCAGTCTGCCACCTGAGACGGTGTTCTAACCTCCTAGGGTGAGAGCATTTGCTCTCAGGAGACCCAGAACAAAAGCCTGTCCGGAAAGAGGGTGTTAAACACCCCCCCCCCTCTCCCCCCCAACAGGATGACCTGCTGATTAGCCTCCTTGGGCCGGCAAGCTTCAAAGAAGCTGCCGTTTTTGGAATGCGAATCTGGCTCCCCTCAAAGGAGAGTAAGCCACCCCCCTGTCCAGAGCCCCCTCAGCACCTGATCAGGCTAGTCAGGTAGGCATTCCACCTACAGGCTAGTACTACCCCTAAGAAGGTGTGAGGTGGACACGATTTTTCAGAAGTAGCCATCTTTGTGATGGCATTCTTAGGAGTTCTGGGACAGGGTTATGCCCACATATCGGGGGCATAGTGAACCCAAGGGTCAGTAGCCCATTAGCTACTACCCTACACTCCTCTAAATTTAGTATTGAGGAGAGTCCCTGGCACCAGAAAAGCAGATCCTTGCGCCCTAAGAAGAGAGAGGACACTGAAGAGCCTCAAAAGCCGAGAAGAGAGAAGAAGCAGCTCGGCCTGTCTGCACTCCTTGTCGAAAACGGCACCAAAGTCGACTCGTCCTGCAGCTGTGACTCCAGAAACCTGGGAGGACTGCCTGCCTTAGAAAAAGACTCAAGACCTCCTGTGAACTGCGGACCTGTTCAGCAGAAACTCCAAAAAAGTAGACCGAGGCCTCCGGAACCGCCAAAACCCAACACATGAAGCGACCACTGCACCTGTCGCCTGGTGCTGGGACAAGTGTTTGTCCTGGGTTTGGGTTCATCATATCGGACGTCTGCATGTCAAACTCTATGATGTATTGTTTGTTTTGTCATTGGCCCAGTACGTCCTTGCAGTCAACATAGTTATGGGTTACTGGACATCACTTTCGGCCTTATGTTTGCCTGACCAATCCCTTGTTTTTTAAATCACTGGTTGTGATGCATTTTCTGAAGGGCCTGATGTGTATGTTTACTCCAAAACAATTTGCCATGACTCTGGGACCTAAATCTAGTTATGAAAATCCCTATGTGCCCACCATTTGAGCTTATGTGCATGTGGTTGCTCTGGCTGCTGACAATAAAAACAAATCTTCCTTATCGCCATCACTTTTGTCCACTGCATGAGTGGACTACAGCTATTCTCCATGCAACATCCCTACGCCACTTTCTTGCTGGAAAAACTGGTGCTGTGAACCGGGCTTTCTTCCTGTCAAAGATGGTATCACCTTTCCATGTTGGTCAGTCGATCACTTACTGACTTTTTTCGCTTAGCCACATCCCTAATAAGAGGTGGAAATGGTCCACCTGCTTTGACCCTAAGAGATTTTGAGTTTCCATATTGACTGTACAAGAGACCATCATGCAGATCAGCTCTTTGTTGAGTTCATTGGGATCAAGAAATGCAGGTGGATAACCTTCTGTATTGAAATATGCTTTGCGATGGCTTAGTAGGAAGCCCCAGCAGACCTGCAGGCTTTTTCCACCACGGCCACTGTGCCTGAATTAGTTAGGAGAAGGTGCCGGTTCTGGATATCTGCCAGGCTACGCCATGGGCATCTGTGCATACATTCATAAAACACTACTGCCTTGACAGTCAGTTTCTGCTAGACTTTCTACTGAGTCCTCTCCTCGGAGCCTCAACTTCTAGGAAGTAGTGCTGTGGTATCTATTCTAAAGGTGACAAATCTCAATTTAGAAGGATTCATTAGCAGATCAAGTTACTTACCTTTGTTAATGATATTTGTGGTGGATATTCTGTCAAACTGCAGATTCCTCAGTGCTTTTACACTCCTGGACATCATGATAAGGTCCCAAGTTAGATTTTGGCACACCATCACCTGCATTTTGTTGAAAGTGTTCAGCACAGAAGGAGAAAGAATAAGAAACCGACGTCAACACAGGGTTGGGGTGCTTATATAAGGCTCTGCTCAGTCATTCACTGGGTAGTATGAAGGGACTGCAGAGCCATATGGTGCCACATAACCAAAATGCAGGGAGCATTGTTGAAAAAATCTCCATATTCAGTTTGGCACCTGGGAATATTCTGAAGATGAGAAACCTGCAATTAAATAGACTGTCCACCAGAAGAATTTTGCAGTTAAGTAACTTGTCCATTTGAAGTGAATCTTTCTAATTTTGGACTGTGCTTATGACTTGAGGGGGCAGGTTAAGAAAAATAAACATACATGGTAACTGTCCCAAGATAAAATTACCAAATAGATTTGGAAAAACTATAGTGATTGACACAGTTACTTCCAAGAATGGAGGGTTTTCCATAGGGGAAGTGAAAATCTTGTGGCTGGGCAGGGAATGGGGAAATGGGGAGTTCCCCCCCCCCTCCCCGAGTCCTGCTGCCTCACCATATTCCTTGATCCTTAAGAGTAGAGCGATGCTGCCCTAGATAGAACAGTCTCAAATAAATGGCAGCATTAGTTTTTTTTCAGCATTTTGAAAATACAAACTCCCTAAACCTGCTTCTAGTAAAACTTCTCCATAATTATGATAATGCACCACAGTCAATCTGTTGAACCTCATCTGGCTATATGAGGTGAGCAGTTATTAATGTGTCTGACTTTACAAGCTATTAAACACTACACGTTTGTAGCTTAGTATCTGAAAGAGACACGTTAGTGACAGATTCCTTACCTTAGAATATCCCCAGGCGTCAGGCTGGATCCGGAAAGTTTTTGCGTAGCAGTACCCTTGCGCGTCGGTAGGCGGCGTCGTGCGGCTCTGCGTCCGTCGTCGGCGTCGTGATCGCCGGGATGACGTCGCGGGCAGTACTTAGACGCCGCCCCTGCGCGCTGACGTCAGTTCTTCTTTTTCCACGCCAGCAAGCGCAGATCCGGGAAGAGCAGTGCCCTGGTCATTTTTTGACCACACTTTTTGGTGAATTTTTTCACTGTTTTCTCATCTATCAAGGTGTCGTAGGGATGCCCGGTTTCAAACGTTGCGGCGCCTGTGCGCGGATGATGTCCGTCACCGACCCGCATTGGGAGTGTCTCTTCTGCCTCGGCCGAGGCCACGACACGGAGTCTTGTACCGACTGCCAGGCCCTCAACCCGAAAGCTTTGCGAGAGCGGTCTCGAAAGCTCCTCGAGGCCCGGCATTCGGCTCCGCGGAAGCCCCGGACGCGTGAGAGGTCCACGGTTCGATCGCGGAGTCCACACCGGTCGTCGGCGTCGAAGTCTTCTTCGTCCGGTAAGTCGAAACACAAGAAGTCCAAAAAGCATCATCGCTCTAGGACTTCGCCTCGCCGGTCTCGCGGCTCGGCTGAGGCCCCTCCCGGCACCGTCCGCGGCCCCGGACATGCCTGTGGAGTCGCCCCCGCCATACCCGCCCTTCCCGGGTTCAGGGGCGGATCCGGCCAAAGTGCAGGAATTCCTGTCGGCCATGGCCCGCCTCTTCGGGCCTCCGGTGCGCCTTCGGGCCCCGCGGGCCCTGATGGGGTTGCTCCGGCATCGCCGACGGCTCCGGCCCCGGCGTCGCCCGTGCCTCCAGCCTCGATTCCGGCTTCGGCCCCGGCCTCGATCCCGGCTCCACAACCCCCATCGACGCCGGTCGACCTAAAGACACCTCCGCCGGCGCCGATGTCTCCGGTGCCGTTCTCGATGCCGCCCTGGGCTCCGGGCGGCGTCGTCCCCCAGTTCCTTCCGGCTCCGGACATGGATCCGGACCGACGTCGCTCGACGCCGGTTCCGGCGCCGATGGGACCTTGGATCCCAACTGTCCCTCCTCCTCCTTATTTTGAACCAGAGGAGGAACAGGTGGACTGGGAGGGGTCTGATGACCCTCTGACACGACGGTGTCAGTACGATGAGGACTGGACAGAGAGTCTAGGGGAGGCCAGTGGTCTGGATACTTCCCCTGACACTGGCATGCTGTCTCCTCCCGTGGCTACGGAGGAGGGAGCCAATTTTGGTACGGTGTTGCGTAGGGCAGCTGGGGCCTTACGTCTCCAACTCCCTACTTTGACGGTCAAGCCTAACATCTTGACAGAGGTGCTTCAGCCGGCAGCCTCCTCTGCGGAGACTGTGCTGCCGTTTAACGACGCCCTCACTGACGTTCTTTTGGGCGCCTGGTCCAAGCCCAACACAGGGGCTCCTGTGGATCGGAACGTGTCACGACGCCATCGCCCAGCTCCGGGCGACCCCCTGTTTCTCTCTGTCCACCCCACTCCTGAGAGCTTGGTTGTCCAAGCCTCCGCTTCCCAAACCGCCTTCCCTACCGCTCCTCCGGATAGGGAATCCAAACGCCTGGATCAGTTTGGGAAGAAGGGTTTTTCTTCCTCCAGTGCTGGCTTGCGGTCCGTTAACACCGCTTGTCTTTTGGGCCGATATACCCACTCCCTGTGGGATTCGGTGGCGGATGTTTTGCCCCAGTGTCCTGAGGAGGTCCAGACACTGCTTTCCCGCGCCATTGCGGAAGGAAGGGATGCGGCTAAATACACAATACGTTGTGGCCTTGACACCGCCGACTCGCTGGGCAGGTCTATTGCAACGACGGTGGCGCTCAGACGCCACGCCTGGCTGAGAACCACTGGTTTTTCAGGGGATGTCCAGAATACTCTCATGGACATTCCCTTTGATGGAGTCGGTCTTTTTGGGTCCAAAGCACACCATGCGTTGGAGCGCTTTAAGGACTCACGGGCTACTGCCAAGTCCCTGGGCCTTTCTGCTACACGCCCTCCGCTGACTTATGCTTTTCGCCCCTATCGTGGCCACGGTAGGGGCGCCCCTTCACGTCAGCAGCCCAGCCACCGGCCCGCGCAGCAGGCGTCTTCGCGTGGCCGAGGACGTGGATTCCGCCGTGGCGGATCGGGCAACCAGCGTGCGGGTCAGGCCACCACCTCCAACCCGTCCGCGGCCTCCAAACCCTCCTAGTCCCTCCTTTCAGGTGCACAGCCCGCCAGTTGGGGGCAGGGTCCGCCATCACCTTCCCCACTGGCGTACCATCACCTCGGACAGGTGGGTCTTGGACATTGTCCGAAGGGGCTACTCCCTCCCCTTCGAGACCACCCCCCAGCCATGCCACCTCAATTCCACCGCATGTCAGGGGATCACTTGGTGCTTCTACAGAAGGAAGTCACGGCCCTCTTGACCAAGAGGGCCATCGAGCGTGTTCCGACCCCAGAAGTAGGGCGTGGTTGCTACTCCCACTACTTTCTGGTGCCCAAAAAGGACAAGGAGGACATGCGTCCTATCTTGGACCTCCGGAACGTCAATCGCTTCCTCCGGAAGGAGAAGTTCAAGATGCTCACCCTAGCTCAGGTCTTGACTGCCCTCGACCCTGGAGACTGGTTGGTAGCGTTGGACTTGCAGGACGCATATTTCCACATCCCCGTCCTGCCGGCCCACCGGCGTTACCTTCGGTTCACGGTAGGCCCCGAGCATTTTCAGTTCACCGTGCTCCCCTTTGGCCTTACCAGTGCCCCTCGGGTGTTCACGAAAGTGATGGCGGTGGTCGCAGCTCATCTGCGCCGGGCAGGGGTTTCAGTCTTCCCCTACCTCGACGACTGGCTGCTGAAGGCGGGCTCGTCCCAGGCAGTCGTCTCCCACCTCCAGACTACGGCCGAACTCCTGCACTCGCTGGGGTTCTCCATCAATGTGCCAAAGTCGCATCTGATTCCTTCTCCACAGCTCCTTTTCATCGGAGCGGTTCTGGACACGACGCAGTTTCGGGCCTATCCTCCCGAACGGCGAGTCCGGGATATTCAGGCTATGATTCCAATCTTTCAGCCTTTATCCTGGGTTTCGGTACGGATGACCCTGAGGCTGCTGGGCCTCATGGCCTCCTGCATCCTGCTGGTCAATCATGCCAGATGGCATATGCGGGCTCTGCAGTGGGACCTGAAGTTCCAGTGGGCGCAGCACCAGGGCAACCTGTCCGATCACGTCCAGATCTCGGAGGGGACTGCAAGACAGTTGCAGTGGTGGCTCTCGAACCAGCAATGGGTCATGGGCAGATCCCTCTCCCTTCCCCAGCCAGAGCACACAGTTGTGACGGACGCGTCCCTTCTGGGATGGGGCGGTCACATGGGAGAGGCGGAGATCAGAGGCCTCTGGTCTCCGGCGGAGTCCCGGCTCCATATCAACATTCTGGAGCTCCGGGCGATCCGACTTGCACTCAAGGCATTCCTTCCCTCTGTCAAAGGGAAGGTAGTGCAGGTGTTCACAGACAACACCACCGCCATGTGGTACTGCAACAAACAGGGCGGGGTGGGGTCTTGGACCCTTTGTCAGGAGGCTCTGCGCCTCTGGACATGGCTGGAACATCAGGGCATGTTCCTGATGGTTCAACACCTGGCAGGTTCCCTGAACGCCAGGGCGGACGAACTCAGCCGCAGGTGCATGATGGATCACGAATGGCGTCTTCACTCGGAAGTGGCGCAAGGACTCTTTCTACAATGGGGAGAGCCTTGGTTAGATCTATTCGCCACCGAAGAAAACGCGCAATGTCATCAGTTCTGCGCGTTGGAATTTCCAAGGCGGCACTCGCTCGGAGACGCTTTTCGTCACGAGTGGAGTTGCGGTCTGTTGTACGCCTTTCCGCCTATACCACTTCTACCCAGAGTGTTGAAGAAGATTCGGCACGACCGGGCCCAAGTCATTCTTGTGGCTCTGGACTGGGCTCGAAGAGTTTGGTATCCCGAGCTACTCAATATGAGCGTAGATCCCCCGATCCGTCTGCCTCTTCGGGAGGATCTTCTGTCGCAGCAGCAGGGGGCGGTCCTCCACCCGAACCTGTCCAGTCTACACCTGCTTGCGTGGAGATTGAGCGGCGGCAGTTGATTCCTTTCGACTTGCCTCCCGAAGTTTGTGATGTGATTCTGGCAGCCAGGCGTCCCTCCACTAAGGTGGTATACGCCTGCAGGTGGAACAAATTTGTGGCATGGTGCACAGCAAAGGCTGTGAATCCCCTCTCTGCCCCTCTTTCTGAGGTCCTTCTGTTCCTTCTTTCTCTGGCCCAACAGGGTTCTGCCCTGGGTACCATCAAGGGTTATCTTTGTGCTATCTCGGCCTTCCTCAGGCTCCCTGATCAGCCCTCCCTTTTCAAGTCCCCTGTTGTTAACAGGTTCTTAAAAGGCATTACTCACCTCTTCCCTCCTGTTCCGTTTGTGATGCCTCAGTGGGACTTGAACTTGGTTCTTACCTTTTTAATGTGCGCTCCCTTTGAGCCTCTACATAACTGTCCTCTTCGTCTTCTGACTCTGAAGACAGCCTTTCTGGTGGCCATCACCTCCGCTCGGCAGGTGAGTGAGCTCCAGGCTCTATCTTGCAAACCTCCCTTTCTGTCTGTTCATGCGGACAAGGTTGTTCTTCGGACGCGCCCGTCCTTCTTGCCAAAGGTGGTTACTGCTTTCCATATTGGGCAGACCATCACTTTGCCCACCTTCTTTCCGCCTCCGCATCCTTCCAGAGAGGAAGAGAGGCTCCACCGTCTGGACCCAAAACGTGCGCTCTCCTTCTATATTGACCGCACAAAACACTTCCGGGTGGATGACCAGCTCTTTGTTGGCTACGTGGGCGCCACAAAAGGTCGGGCGGTGCACAAGAGGACCATCTCCCGCTGGGTTACCTTGTGCATCAAGACCTGCTATTCTTTGGCTAAGAAGGAGCCTCCTGTTGGGCTGCGGGCCCATTCCACCAGGGCAACGGCTGCTACCACGGCTTTGGGCTGCGGTGTTCCGCTGCCGGTTATCTGTCAGGCTGCTACGTGGGCCTCGCTGCACACGTTTACAAAGCATTACTGCCTTGACAGTCAGGTCCGGAGGGACGGCTTCTTTGGCCGTTCTGTCCTCCAGGACTTCCTTGTCTGATCTTTGTTCGCAGACCCACCACCGGGGTTGGTATTGCTGGGGTATCTATTCTAAGGTAAGGAATCTGTCACTAACGTGTCTCTTTCAGATGCACAAGTTACTAACTTGTGTAACGATATATCTGTAAGAGACAGTAGTTAGTGACAGATTCCTACCGCCCCACCCATCCTCCCCGTTCTGCGAACTGATTTCTAGGGTTAAGGACATCCCTTTCAGGGCCCTAGTATTTTTCAGACACCTATGTCAGCTTCTTGCATGGCTCTGCGTTCCTGGCGCGGAAAGTCGTGTACAGAACTGACGTCAGCGCGCAGGGGCGGCGTCTAAGTACTGCCCGCGACGTCATCCCGGCGATCACGACACCGACAACGGACGCGGAGCCGCACGACGCCGCCTACCGACGCGCAAGGGTACTGCTACGCAAAAACTTTCCGGATCCAGCCTGACGCCTGGGGATATTCTAAGGTAAGGAATCTGTCACTAACTACTGTCTCTTACAGATATATCGTTACACAAGTTAGTAACTTGTGCGTTGTGCCCACCACCTTAGTAGCTACTGTTTTGGTATCTATTTACAAGCTGAGGAATCTGCAGTTAGAAGTATCCATCAGAATAACAAGTTACTTACCTTCTATCTGAGGGCGCAGACGAGTTCATTAAAGGAACTGACGTCAGCACACATGGGTGGAATACCAGTCTTCTCCATGCCTTGTCGACTTACTGTTGAAGGCAAGCTCACCACAGGCAGTCGCGGACCACCTCCAAATGATGGCGATGCGCTTGAAATTTTTACAGTTCAGTCAACCTGCTGAAGTCACATTTGACTTCTTCACAGAGCTTTCCCTTCATCGGAGCTATCCTGGATGCTGTGGGCTTTCGGGCTTTACCTTCGTATTAACGAGTCCAGGACACTTGTGCTATAATCCAGTGTTTCATCCTCTGTCCTGGGTCTCAGTAAAGATGACTCTGAGGTTTCTTGGTCTAGTAGCCTACTGCATTCTGCTTGTCGATCATGCAAGATGCCACATGGGAGCCTTGCAGTGGGACCCTGAAGTCTCAGTGGACCCAGCACCAAGGAAACCTGTCAGATTCCATCGAGGTGTCGGAGGAGACTGCAAAAGACCTTCTGTGGTGGCGGCTCAACTGCAGTTAAACCAGTGGCAGACCCCTCTTCCTACCCCACCCACAGTTGACTGTGGTGATGGATGTCTCGCTGCTGGGTTGGGGAGGTCAACTGGAAGAGATGGGGATGAGAGGACTCTGGTCTCTGGCAGAGTCCTGCTTCCACATCAATTTGCTGGAGCTGCAGGTCAATCGCTAGGTGTTGAAGGCCTTCCAGCCCTACATCAAGGAGAGGCTAGTGCAGGTGATCACGGACAGCCCCACCATTATGTTGTACTGCAGCAAGCAGGGAGGAGTGAGGTCCTGGGTTTTTTGCCAAGAGGCTCTGCACCTCTAGAGCTGGATAAATTGTCAAGAGATTTCCCTGATTGTGCAACACCTGGTGATATCTTTGAATGCCAGGATGGACAAACTCAGCCAGCAGCACCTACTAGATTACGAATGGCAGTTGCACCTGGCTATGGCACAGGGCATCTTCCAACAATGTGGAGAACTTTGGCTCAATCTCACTTCCACTTCTGAGAACGCGCAATGTCATACACTTTTGAGAGACAAGAATGCTCTCTTTCCAGGACTATTCTACCTAGAGTGAAGCATGAGAATCCTGTTTTCCTTCCTGTTACTACCTCCCCTGCCCTGTGTTTGGAAGATCAGGAACAATCAGACCAAAGTCACCGTAGTGGCTCTGAATTGGGCCACAAGAGTGTGGTACCCAGAACTTCTGGGTTTGAGCATCTGTCCTCTGCTGAGACTGCCACTTTGAGAGGACCTTCTGTTGCAGCAGGGCAGGGTCTTGCACCCGAGCCTGCACAACCTTCACCTCCATGCTTGGAGATAGTGCAGCGACAGTTGATATCTTTTGATCTTTCTCCCGAGGGTGTTGTCATGCTGGCAGCAAGGTGTCCTTCCACAAAAGCTTTGTATTCAAAATACTACCCGACCCTGCCCTGTAAAAGAAAAGTAGGGCTAGGGTGGGGGTAATTTTTGGGGCATGGGCTTAATTCTAATTGAGGGCAGGGGGAAAAAGGACCGTTTACAGGGCAGGGGTATGACCTTTAGGCCGCATGCCCCTTTACCCATCATATCTGAAAGAGACACGTTAGTGACAGATTCCTTACCTTAGAATATCCCCAGGCGTCAGGCTGGATCCGGAAAGTTTTGCGTAGCAGTACCCTTGCGCGTCGGTAGGCGGCGTCGTGCGGCTCCGCGTCCGTCGTCGGCGTCGAGATCGCCGGGATGACATCGCGGCCAGTACTTAGACGCCACCCATGCGCGCTGACGTCAGTTCTTTCTTTTTCCGCGCCAGTAAGCGCAGATCCGGAGAGAGCAGTGCCCCAGTCATTTTTTGACAGAACTTTTTGTGACTTTTGTCACTGTTTTCTCGAGTCGTTCGACTCCAACGGTGTCAGTAGGGATGCCCGGCTTCAAGCCATGCGACGCCTGTGGTCGGATGATGTCGATCACGGACCCGCATCGAGACTGTCTCTACTGCCTCGGGCGCGACCACGACTCCAAGTCGTGCCCTGACTGTCGGGCCTTGCATCCGAAGGCTTTGCGAGAGCGGTCTCGAAAGCTCCTCGAGGTCCGGCAGTCGGCTCCGCGCCAATCCAAGCCCCGGTCACGAGAGAGTTCGAGGGGCCGGTCGCGGAGTCCTCATCGTTCTTCGGGGTCAAAGTCTTCGCACTCCTCCGGTAAGTCGAAGCACAAGAAGTCGAAGAAGCGTCATCGCTCGACGACTTCCCCTCGCCGGTCGCGCGACTCGGCAGGGGGTCCCAACGGCACCGTCCCCGCGGCTCCGGGAGTGCCTGTGGAGCCGCCGCCGCATTACCCGCCCTTCCCGGGTTCGGCGGCGACTCCGGCCGAAATACAGGAGTTCCTGTCGGCCATGGCCCGCCTCTTCGGGCCTAAAGGTCCCCCCGGTGCGCCTTCGGGCCCCAGTGGGGTTCCTCCTGCAACTCCGCCGGCGACTCCGGTCCCGGCGCCGCCAGCAACACCAGCCCCGGCCTCGGCGCTGCCACAACCCCCGTCGACGCCCGTTGACCTAACGACACCTCCACCGTCGTCGCTTTCACCGGTGCCGTTCACGACGACGCCCGGGGCTCCGTTCACGACGCCGCCCGGGGCTCCGGGCGGTGTCGTCCCCAGCTTCTCTCCGGATCCGGACTCGGCGCCGGACCGACGTCGATCGACGCCGGCTCCGGCGAGACCTTGGGTCCCACATGTCCCTCCTCCTTACATTGATCCTGATTTGTGGACGAAGAGAACTGGGAGGGGTCTGAGGACCCTCTCACTGCCCAATGTGAGTATGAGCAGGACTGGGCTGAGGAACTTGGGGATGCCAGTGGTCTGGACACCTCTCCTGACATTGACATGCTGTCTCCTCCTTCCGTGGCAACGGAGGAGGGAGCAAACTTTGCTACGGTGTTGCGTAGGGCAGCTGAGGCCCTGCACCTCCAGTTACCTACAGTGGCTGTCAGGACTAACATCCTGACGGAAGTGCTTCAGCCGGCGGCTACCTCCTCGGAGCCACTGCTGCCGTTCAACAATGCACTTTCGGACGTTCTTTTGGGCACCTGGTCCAAGCCCACCACAGGGGCTCCTGTGGATAGGAACGTAGCCCGACGCCATCGCCCTGCTCCGGGCGACCCCCTGTTCCTTTCCCAACACCCCACCCCTGAGAGCTTGGTTGTCCAAGCCTCTGCCTCTTAAAGCGCCTTCCCTACCGCTCCCCCGGATAGAGAATCCAAAAAACTGGACCAATTTGGAAAGAAGGTTTTTTCTTCCGCCAGTGCTGGCTTGAGGTCTGTCAACACCACTTGCCTCTTGGGCCGATATACCCACTCCTTGTGGGATTCGGTGGCGCAGATCCTGCCCCAGTGTCCTGAGGAGGCCCAGGCAATGCTTTCCCACGCCATTGCGGAAGGAAGAGATGCTGCAAAATATACCATCCGATGTGGCCTAGATACCGCCGACTCGCTAGGCAGATCGCTTGCGACGACAGTGGCGCTGCGCCGTCACGCCTGGCTGCGGACCACTGGTTTCTCTGGCGATGTCCACAACACACTTATGGACATGCCCTTTGATGGTGTCGGCCTTTTCGGCAACAAAGCAGACCACGCGCTGGAGCGCTTTAAGGACTCGCGGGCTACAGCCAAGTCCCTGGGCCTTTCTGCTGTGCGCCCTCCGCCTCCATCTGCTTTTCGACCCTTTCGTGGCCACGGAAGGGGCGCCCAGTCACGTCCGCTGCCCAGCCACCGGCCCGCGCAGCAAACGTCTTCCCACGGCCGAGGACCTGGCTCCCGCCGTGGCGGGTCGGGCAACCAGCGAGCGGGTCAGGCAACCGCCACGTCCACGGCCTCCAAACCTTCCTAGTCCGTCCCTTCGGGTCCACAGCACGCCAGTGGGGGTCAGGGTTCGCCATCACCTCCTCCACTGGCGCACCATCACCTCGGACAGGTGGGTTTTGGACATTGTCTGAAGGGGCTACTCCCTCCCCTTCGAGACAACCCCTCCTGCCATGCCACCTCAGCACCACCGCATGTCGGGGGACCATTTGGTACTTCTTCAACAGGAAGTTGCGGCCCTCTTGGCCAAGGGGGCCATCGAGAGCGTTCCGACCCCAGAAGTAGGGTGTGGCTGTTATTCCCACTACTTTCTGGTACCCAAAAAGGACGAGGAGGACATGCGTCCTATCTTGGACCTCCGGAACGTCAATCGCTCTCTCCGGAAGGAGAAGTTCAAGATGCTCACCCTAGCTCAGGTCTTGACTGCCCTCGACCCTGGAGACTGGATGGTAGCGTTGGACTTGCAGGACGCATATTTTCACATCCCCGTCCTGCCAGCCCACCGGCGTTACCTGCAGTTCACGGTAGGCCTCGAGCATTTTCAGTTCACCGTGCTCCCCTTTGGCCTTACCAGCGCCCCTCGGGTGTTCACGAAAGTGATGGCGGTGGTCGCAGCTCATCTGCGCCGGGCAGGGGTTCCGGTCTTCCCCTACCTCGACGACTGGTTGTTGAAGGCGGGTTCGTCCCAGTCAGTCGTCTCCCACCTCCAGACTACGGCCGATCTCCTGCATTTGCTGGGGTTCTCTATCAACGTGCCGAAGTCACACCGAGTCCCTCCCAGCAGCTCCTTTTCATAGGAGCGGTTCTGGACACGATGCGGTTTCGGGTCTATCCTCCCGAATGGCGAGTCCGGGATATTCAGGCTCTTGTTCCACTCTTTCAGCCTCTATCCTGGGTTTCAGTCAGAGTGACTCTGAGGCTGCTGGGCCTCATGACCTCCTGCATCCTGCTGGTCGATCATGCCAGATGGCATATGCGGGCTCTGCAGTGGGACCTGAAGTTCCAGTGGGCGCAGCATCAGGGGAACCTGTCCGATCACGTCCAGATCTCGGCGGGCACTGCACGCAACTTGCAGTGGTGGCGCACGAACACGGATTGGGTCAATGGCAGATCCCCCTCCCTTCCCCAACCGGACTTCACAGTGGTGACGGATGTCTCCCTTCTGGGATGGGGCGGCCACATGGGAGAGGCGGAGATCAGAGGCCTCTGGTCTCCGGCGGAGTCCAGGCTCCATATCAACCTTCTGGAGCTTCGGGCGATCAGTCTTGCACTGAAGGCATTCCTTCCCTCTGTCAAGGGGAGAGTAGTGCAGGTGTTCACAGACAACACCACCGCCATGTGGTATTGCAACAAACAGGGCGGGGTGGGGTCGTGGACCCTATGTCAAGAGGCTCTCCATCTCTGGAAATGGCTGGAACATCAGGGCATTTCCCTGGTGGTTCAACACCTGGCAGGTTCACTGAACGCCAGGGCGGACGAACTCAGCCGCCGGTGCATGATGGATCACGAATGGCGTCTTAACTCGGAGGTGGCGCAAGGTCTCTTTCAGCAGTGGGGAGAGCCTTGGTTAGATCTATTCGCCACCGAAGAGAACGCGCAATGTCATCAGTTCTGCGCGTTGGAATTTCCAAGGCGGCACTCGCTCGGCGACGCTTTTCGTCGCGAGTGGAGTTGCGGTCTGTTGTACGCTTTTCCGCCTATACCACTTCTGCCCAGAGTGCTGAAGAAGATCAGGCGCGTCCGGGCCCCAAGTCATTCTTGTGGCTCCGGACTGGGCTCGAAGAGTTTGGTATCCCGAGCTACTCAGTATGAGCATCGATCCCCCGATCCGACTGCCTCTTCGGGAGGATCTCCTGTCGCAGCAGCAGGGGACGGTCCTCCACCCGAACCTGTCCAGTCTCCACCTCCTTGCGTGGAGATTGAGCGGCGGCAGTTGATTCCTTTCGACTTGCCTCCCGAAGTTTGTGATGTGATTCTGGCAGCCAGGCGTCCCTCCAGTAAGGTGGTATACGCCTGCAGGTGGAACAAGTTTGTGGCATGGTGCACAGCAAATGCTGTGGATCCTCTTTCTGCCCCTCTTTCTGAGGTTCTTCGGTTCCTCCTTTCATTGGCCCAACAGGGCTCTGCCCTGGGTACCATCAAGGGCTATCTTTGCGCTATTTCTGCCTTTCTCAGACTACCTGATCAGCCCTCGCTCTTCAAGTCTCCTGTAGTTAACAGGTTTCTTAAAGGCATCACACACCTTTTCCCTCCTGTTCCGTTTGTGATGCCCCAGTGGGACTTGAATTTGGTGCTCACCTTTCTTATGTGTGCTCCCTTTGAGCCTCTCCATAACTGTCCTCTTCGTCTTCTTACTATGAAGACTGCCTTTCTGGTGGCTATCACCTCCGCTCGGCGGGTGAGTGAGCTCCAGGCTCTGTCTTGCAAGCCTCCCTTTCTGTCTGTGCATCCAGACAAGGTTGTCCTTAGGACGCGTCCGTCCTTCTTGCCGAAGGTGGTTACTGCCTTCCACATCGGGCAGACCATCACCTTGCCCACCTTCTTTCCGCCTCCGCATCCTTCCAGAGAGGAAGAGAGGCTCCACAGTCTGGACCCAAAACGTGCGCTTTCCTTTTACCTCAAACGCACACAACAGTTCCGGGTGGATGACCAGCTCTTTGTTGGCTACGTGGGCGCCAAAAAAGGTCGGGCGGTACACAAGAGGACCATCTCCCGCTGGGTAATCTTGTGTATCAAAGGCTGCTATTCTTTGGCTAAGAAGGAGCCCCCTGTTGGGCTACATGCCCATTCTACCAGGGCAACAGCTGCTACCACGGCTTTAGGCCGCAGTGTTCCGCTACAGGATATATGTCAGGCAGCTACGTGGGCCTCGCTGCACACGTTTACCAAGCATTACTGCCTTGACAGCCAAGTCCAGAGAGACGGCTTCTTTGGCCGTTCTGTTCTCCGAGACTTCCTCGTCTGATCTTTGTTCGCAGACCCACCACCGGGGTTGGTATTGCTGGGGTATCTATTCTAAGGTAAGGAATCTGTCACTAACGTGTCTCTTTCAGATGCACAAGTTACTAACTTGTGTAACGATATATCTGTAAGAGACAGTAGTTAGTGACAGATTCCTTACCGCCCCACCCATCCTCCCCGTTCTGCGAACTGATTTCTAGGGTTAAGGACATCCCTTTCAGGGCCCTGGTATTTTTTCAGACACCAATGTCAGCTTCTTGCATAGCTCTGCGTTCCTGGCGTGGAAAGTCGTGTACAGAACTGACGTCAGCGCGCATGGGCAGCGTCTAAGTACTGGCCGCGACATCATCCCGGCGATCTCGATGCCGACGACGGACGCGGAGCCGCACGACGCCGCCTACCGACGCGCAAGGGTACTGCTACGCAAAACTTTCCGGATCCAGCCTGACGCCTGGGGATATTCTAAGGTAAGGAATCTATCACTAGCTACTGTCTCTTACAGATATATCGTTACACAAGTTAGTAACTTGTGCGTCTTTACCACAAAATTGTGTGGTAAAGGCATGTGTGGTAAAGACACGGTCGTGGTAGAGACCGCGTGGTACAGGCATGCGTTGTACCATCATACAGCCTGGCATATCTAATACTTCTAGGCTGTTTATTATAAAATCTGGACTCCAAGTAACCATCCTGAAAGAAAAAAACCACCTGAACTGGATGCATTTACTTGTGCATGGAGCTGGAAAACATAGAATCTCAGAGTACATGATCTTTCTTTGTCTTATCTGGCACCCAGTGTATCAGTCAAGCTCCTCTCCATCATTATTTTCATAAGTCTCAAACCTGCATCTCTAAGACTTTGTCAGGCATGTGAGTGGTAAAGTTGGACAGAGCCAGCCATGTTGTGGGGATCGGCTATTTCTGGCTTCTGAGCCGTTCAAGAGGCTTTCTTCCTGGGAGAGCTCAGTGGGGGATTGGAACAGAGAGGGGTGGAAGGACTCTCAGGAATCGGAAGAGGAGACGGTGAGGTAAGTGGGGCTGGGGCTTGGTCTTGGGGGGGTGGAGGGATAGTTTTTTGGGGTGGGGGTAGGTTTTAGGACTCAGGAGGGGGTCGGGGTAGATTTTAGGGTGGCAGACAGTTTTTTGGGCTAGGGACACAGGGAGGTTAGTGGGGATGTAGCTTGGTCTTAAGGGGGGGGGGAATGGTAGCTTTTTAGGGTGGGGTAGGTTTTAGGAATCAGGAGGGGGTTGGGGTAGTTTTTAGGGTGGGTGACAGTTTTTAGGGCTAAGGGCATGGGAAAAAGGGACAGTTTACAGGGCAGGGAGCAGGGTCGGGGTAGTTTAGGGATGTAGGGGATAGTTTTTAGGGCTCAGGGTAGGGGACAGTTTTAGGTCTCAGGGCGGGTGGGGGGCTGGATCTGGGTACTTCACGGAGGTAGGGAACAGTTTTTTGTAGGGGATAGTTTAGGGCTCAGGGCGGGAGGGGCTGATTGGTCCCCTGTCAGTCATTCACAGAGTCACACATCACTGTACCATTTATGTATGTCCTTTCTGCCTGATTCCTAAAACCTACCCCCACCCCAAAAAACTACTCCTCCACCCCCCAAGACCAAGCCCCAGCCCCACTTACCTCACCGTCTCCTCTTCCGATTCCTGAGAGTCCTTCCTCTTCCTGTCTTCCCCTTCTGTGCCTCCGCTCGGCAACTAGACAGCACATTGCCTTAAACACGCATATGCGTGGTTAAGGCAATCGTGGTACGGCTTGCGGGTAAAGGGCACGCGTGGCTCAGCCCGCGTTAAGGCCATTTCCCGATTAGCCACATTCACATGGCCCTAGGAAACTTTCATGCATTGGGTACAGCGTAGACAGCCGCTGTACAGGATTTTCTTTCTCCTTCCCCACCACCCCGCAGTTTCACAAACAGTATTGTGTGGATCCAGCTCCCATGCCATCGCAGATATGAACCCTCTGAAATCACCCTCAAGCTCAAAATTGCCTGCAGCTTCAATTCTGTGCTGCTCAGCCTTAAACTGCATCTGAGGTTCCAGAACTTACTTGATAGGTTTTCCCAAGGGTGGTGAAGCTATAGGTTCACATTGCATACAATGGTGTAGGTTGTCATTGAATAGTGCTGAGATGGAAGGTTGGCACCTGTGTAGCTCCGCGTTCACACAGTGTGTTCAGCTACGCATGTGCAAACCACATACTGGGCTGGTTTATGCATTTAGTATAGGTCGTATAAGATTGCCAGGTGACTTAGATTCATCACAGATGTTATTGTCCAGTCCTATGTTTTACTTTAACAACCAAATACATTCTGGGAGCAGACGTTAATTTGAATTGAACCAATTGGATTCACAGACATGAAAACAATGATTTAAAAAAGGAAATTGAATGACTGAAACGTGCGGTCCTTGATGACAATGAGTTTTCTCTTAACCATAAGGGCTAACTTATTCACTGGACTGCCATAGCATTTCTGAAGGATTAGTACTTATATGTACATCTCTAAAGTTTACAAAATTTGTTTTTTAGGGTACTAGTGTGGAACATTCTATCGGGAGTCCCGAATGGCTCGTCTCAGCTCATAACCAACTGACCCAGGAAATGTCTACTCAGAGAACTGTGCAGTCAGATAAGGAGCTTCACATTGAAACGGTCTGTGAAACCATTCAAAATCTGGTTGACAACATAAAAACTGTACTTACTGGTCATAACAGACAACTGGGAGATGTCAAACATCTGCTGAAAGCTATGGCAAAGGTAACATTTGTGGGATTGCTTTTATTAAAGTAATGACAAGATGGTATTAAAGTATTTTTTTATTTTAATGCAAATTCAATATTCAAGGAAATGCCTGGACTACAAATAACATTTTTATTCACATTCCCTAACTTTTTAATTAGTACTGTCTGGTAAACTTGCCAACAGTGACTTGGATCTGCAATATCATTAAGGAGTAATAGTACACCATGAGTGTTACTGTATTCTATATTTAGTGCATCGTGTCACAACAGCATCTGAGTTTGTTGTCTTAAGTCAAAGTACTATTGTCAAGAAAGGTTTTTTACTTCGGTCTATTTTATTGCTATTAGCGAAGGCTTTAAGAGCTATCCAGCGACTTTTCTCTCTGGTAAGTGCTGATGTGGCCTGAAAACCACTGGACCTTTGTATAAAGTTTGCTTCAAACTTTCATGTTTAGTCTTTCCTCAAGCTGATGTGTGCCACACTGTGTATACTTACCCAGTCTGTTGTTGCAGTGAGTTAATCAATAGTTAAGCAGTGGATTTCTTCACAGTGTAGCCACAGCCTTTATGCACTCATGGCATTTGACCACCAATGCCTTCCAGGCTACTGGAACAATTGTTGATTTCCTAAAGTCCATTTAGTCTTTATCACTGATATGAATATTTACAGCCTGGTGTCAGAACTATTAAATCCACACAGAAGGAGTGTACAGTTATTTTGAATTCATCCACAATTAATTATTGAAGTCCATAAATAATCAATATTCCAATGCAAGCTTCCTTGTCCACTTGTCTTTATTGACACTTGTTCCAAACTCTTCAAAACACATCAATCAATATTTCAATACAGCCAGCCTACGCTATTCGTCCCCCATGGGACATCATCACGGCTGTAAAAAGAAAGCAAAAAATAAACATCCTTTCCAATTCGAGATTGTACATACAAATTAAAACAAAGTACCCAAATGTTTAGAAAACATGTTCATTTCCACCTGCCTATAGAACAGTCTATACTCATCTGTAAAGGTATGCCCCACTATCTTTGGCACGTCAAAAATGTACTTGCAAATTATATTCAACAACATACCAAAGTGTTTTGATAACTTATTCATTACAACCTTCCTATGGAACAGTCTATACTCATCTGATAAGTTATGCCCCACTATCATTGACTCATCCAAAATGTACTTGTATCAAACAAAAGGCATCCTGCCTATGTGACATTCTGCCTATGACATTCTTTTAGATCCTCAATCCTATACAGTTTCCAACTTATATTCACCTATACATGGTGATTACCCATCTTTGTTAAAAAAATATTATTAATATTGTTGATCAGAATAGTACGTGTGCACTGATCCATGATGTATCATGACTAACCTGGCCTTCAATTATCAAAAGTTTTTATCAGTTTTTATCATCACTTAGCACCAATCCTCCTTCTAACTTTTGAAACCCTGAACACTCCACTTAGTCCTATTTAATGTGTATTTATCAAGAAACACGGGCCTCTGTCCAAATGATTTCCTGAAACATCTTGAATCTTTACTCCCCATCATTAGATTCAAAGTGATCTCACCTGAATCATTTTCATGTTACTGTCTATTTCTTATTCTTTTTCCAATTTTCCGATATTTCTATTTTATGATGCAAATTCTGTAAAAGAGAATTACCACTATTTAGTGTTGTCCCCCTTACTTTTATCTGTTTCTTAAGCTTGCCTCGTTCTTACTTATTGCTCACCTTTTTATAATGTCGAACGAGTTCCTGTCAATTGCTCTTCCAGCCTTCCTAATCGATTTTCAAAATTTCTATTTTATGATGCTAATTCTGTAAAGAAAAAATATAGCCGCTATTTAATATTCTTCACCCCATTTCTCTTATCGCCCCTCTAGCTAGCCTTCTTCCCACTCATCTGCTCACCTTTTTATTATATCCAAGCATCTCCATGAAGTACGCAGCCAGGCCCGATAAATCCAGCTGTAATTTGCGACTATTCCCCACCTCTATTTAAAATTCTTTTGAACCAATCCGGAGTTGCGCATTCAAGCCTTGCGCTTTAAATACAACTCTGTCCAATCATTAGCAAGCCACAAACATCATTCATTTAATTTATGCGTAATTTTGGGCTGCAGTTCCCTCTCTGGTCCACGTTGTCTACCTATCTCCCGATTGGTCACACTGTGGGCCAATCACCTCTCAGTTACCGTTCTGTGGACGAATCAAGTTTCCCATAACATATTACAAACGTATACCTTTCACCGTTAGGTCTTTTAATTTATGAAAGGGTCTTTTAAGGCTAAATCTCTGGCAGCAGTTCCCTCTCTAGTCCGCATCGTCTGCCTGATCATGTATTTTAGCCGAGTTTCCCTTCACATATTCCAAACAAAAGCCTTACAACTATAGGTCTTTTAATTAATGTAAAGGTCTTTTAATACAGTCTTTACCTGCGCCCCAATCTGTGCATATCTATTCATAAATTGGATGATATAATTTAATATATATTTGCCATAATTAACTGGCAAATTCAGTTTTCCACTCGACGCATGCTAGGGGTCGCGAAACTCCTGAGTTAACTTAGAACTACTATGTTTAAGCATGAATGCCATACCTATTGTAAATGCAACCTATTTTGAGTTGATTTTTAAAATTTCCAACACTCTCGAACAGACAATATTATTCGTACGTATGTTACTGAGCACCCGTGTATTTATTTTTATGATGATTACAAGACACCCATTTACATCCTCTGGTTTATCTGCTAATGACCACAACCTATGCACTATCGATTCTACCAATATCATGTACATTTAAATTCCATAGACCATACCACTCAATAAAATTCATCCAAAAAATATATAAAGTTCTGATTAATAATCGCTATTACATAAATATTACTATCCACTAGTCTTCCAAAGAACATATAGGCTTCTCAATCAATTTAATCTAAGAAATAATGCAACTCATTATCACTGTTCAAGCCCTGGATCACCGCTCTACATCTGCTGATCCATCTTGCCTCTTGTTTTCTGATCATTAATTCCCAGTCTCCACCCCTGGCTCTGGGAAAAATTCTTTGTATCCCATGGAACCTAAAATTTGTGTCCCTCATGTGGTTTTCTTTGATATGCTGATTAATGGGTGATTTCATCTCCTGATTAATGATAGCCCTTCTATGCTCCTGAATTCTAGTTTTCAAACTTCTCTTGGTGCTACCGATGTAGATTTTATATCTGAAAGAGACACGTTAGTGACAGATTCCTTACCTTAGAATATCCCCAGGCGTCAGACTGGATCCGGAAACTTTTGCGTAGCAGTACCCCTGCGCGTCGGCAGGCGGCGTCGTGCGGCTCCGCGTCCGTCGTTTGCGTCGTGATCGCCAGGATGACGTCGCGGCCAGTACTTAGACGCCGCCCATGCGCGCTGGCGTCAGTTCTTTCTTTTTCCGCGCCAGTAAGCGCAGATCCGGATTGAGCAGTGCCCCAGTCATTTTTTGACTAAGTATTTTTTGAGACTTTGTGTCCAAGTTTTCGAGTCGTTTTGACTCCAAGGTGTCAGTAGGGATGCCCGGCTTCAAGCCATGCGAGGTCTGTAATCGCATGATGTCGATTACGGATCCGCACCGAGAGTGTCTCTTCTGCCTGGGGCGCCGCCACGACCCCAAGTCGTGCCCCGAGTGTCGGTCCCTTGCTCCGAAGGCTTTGCGAGAGCGGTCTCGAAAGCTTCTCGAGGCCCGGCTCTCGGCTCCGCGCCGATCGAGGTCCCGGGAGAGGTCGAGGGGCCGGTCGCGGAGTCGTCGTCATTCGTCGGGGTCGAAGTCTTCGTCTTCAGGTAAGGCGAAGCACAAGAGGTCTAAGAAGCGTCGCTCTAAGACCTCCCCTCGCCGGTCTCTCGACTCAGCTGAGGGTCCAGTTGGTACCGCCCCCGCGGCTCCGGTGGTTCCCGAACAGTCGACGGCGGCCTACCCGCCTGTTCCGGGTCCGACGTCGACTCCAGCCGACATCCAAGACTTCTTGTCGGCCATGGCTCGCATCTTTGGGCCTAAGTGTTACCCCGGTGCGCCTTCGGGCCCCGCGGGCCCCAGTGGGGGGAGTCCTTCGGCACCACCGGCGGCTCCGGCCCCAGTGTCTCCGGCGGCACCGGCCCCTGGGCCGCAGGACCCCCACGGATCCAGGCCTGGATCCCGGTCGACGCCGGTTGGCCTAATAACACCTCCACCGGCGCCAACCTCCCCGGTACCATTCACGGCGCCGTCCGAGGCCCCGGGCGGCGCCGCCCCCAGGTTCTCCCCGGAACCGGACACGGAGCCGGATCGACGTCGCCCGACGCCGATTCCGACGCCGATGGGACTTTTCTTCCCTCATGTCCGCCCTCCATACTTTTCACCTGTTTTGGAGGACGAGGAGGACTGGGAGGGGTCGGAAGACCCTCTCACAGCTCATTGTGAGCCTTATCAGGACTGGGCTGAGGAACTGGGTGATGCCAGTGGCCTGGACACCTCTCCAGACCTTGCCATGCTGTCTCCTCCTTCCGTGGTTACGGAGTAGGGAGCAAGTTATGCAACGGTGTTGCGTAGGGCGGCCGCGGCCTTGCGCCTCGAGCTCCCTACAGTGGCTGTCAGGACTAACCTCCTGACGGAAGTGCTTCAGCCGGCAGCTACCTCTTCGGAGCCACTGCTGCCGTTCAACGACGCACTTTCTGATGTTCTTTTGGGCTACCTGGTCCAGGCCCACCACAGGGGCTCCTGTGGACAGGAACGTAGCCAGACGCCATCGCCCGGCCCCGGGCGACGCCTTGTTCCTCTCCCAACACCCCACCCCCGAGAGCTTGGTTGTCCAAGCCTCTACCTCTCAGAGCGCCTTCCCTACAGCTCCGCCGGACAGGGAATCCAAAAAACTGGAACAATTTGAAGAAGATTTTCTCTTCCTCCAGTGCTGGCTTGCGGTCCGTGAACACCGCATGCCTTTTGGGCCGTTATTCCCACTCTCTGTGGAATTCGGTGGCGCAGGTGCTGCCTAAGTGTCCTGAGGAGGTCCAGACACTGCTCTCCCGTATTATTGCAGACGGGAGGGACGCGGCTAAGTTCACAATCCGATGTGGCCTCGACACCGCTGACTCGCTGGGCAGATCTCTTCCTACGACAGTGGCGCTGCGCCGTCACGCCTGGCTGAGGACCACTGGTTTCTCGGGTGATGTCCAAAACACCCTTATGGACATGCCCTTCGATGGTATCCGCCTTTTTGGCAATAAGGCAGACAGCGCGCTGGAGCGCTTTAAGGACTCGCGGGCTACGGCCAAGTCCTTGGGCCTCTCCGCCTCGCGCCCTCCGCAGCAGTCTGCTTTTTGCCCCTTTCGTGGCCACGGAAGGGGCGCCCAGTCACGTCCATTGCCCAGCCACCGGCCCGCGCAGCAAGCGCCTTCGCGTGGCCGAGGACGTGGCTCCCGCCGAGGCGGGTCGGGTAACCAGCTGCGGGTCAGGCCACAACCCCCGCCCCGTCCGCGGCCTCCAAACCCTCCTAGTTCATCCTTTCAGGTCCACTGCCCGCCAGTGGGGGGCAGGGTCCGCCATCACCTTCTCCACTGGCGCACCATCACATCGGACCGGTGGGTTTTGGACATTGTCCGAAGGGGCTACTCCCTCCCCTTCGAGACTACCCCCCCAGCCATGCCATCTCAGCACCACCGCATGTCGGGGGACCATTTGGTACTTCTTCGAAAGGAAGTTGCGACCCTCTTGGCCAAGGGGGCCATCGAGCACGTTCCGACCCCAGAAGTAGGGCGTGGTTGTTATTCCCACTACTTTCTGGCGCCCAAAAAGGACAAGGAGGACATGCGTCCTATCTTGGACCTCCGGAACGTAAATCGCTTCCTCCGGAAGGAGAAGTTCAAGATGCTCACCCTAGCTCAGGTCTTGACTGCCCTCGACCCTGGAGACTGGATGGTAGCGTTGGACTTGCAGGACGCATATTTTCACATCCCCGTCCTGCCGGCCCACCGGCGTTACCTGCGGTTCACGGTAGGCCTCGAGCACTTTCAGTTCACCGTGCTTCCCTTTGGCCTTACCAGCGCCCCTCGGGTGTTCACGAAGGTGATGGCGGTGGTCGCAGCTCATCTGCGCCGGGCAGGGGTTCCAATCTTCCCCTACCTCGATGACTGGCTGCTGAAGGCGGGCTCGTCCCAGGCAGTCGTCTCCCACCTCCAGACTACGGCAGAACTCCTGCACTCGCTGGGGTTCTCCATCAACGTGCCGAAGTCGCACCTCATTCCTTCTCCTCAGCTCCTTTTCATCGGAGCAGTTCTGGACACAACGCAGTTTCGGGCCTATCCTCCCGAACGGCGAGTCCAGGATATTCAGGCTATGATTCCGATCTTTCAGCCTCTATCCTGGGTTTCGGTACGGATGATCCTGAGGCTGCTGGGCCTCATGGCCTCCTGCTGGTCGATCATGCCAGATGGCATATGCGGGCTCTGCAGTGGGACCTGAAGTTCCAGTGGGCGCAGCATCAGGGGAACCTGTCCGATTATGTCCAGATCTCGGAGGGGACTGCACGACAGTTGCAGTGGTGGCTTTCAAACCGGCAATGGGTCACGGGCAGATCCCTCTCCCTTCCCCAGCCAGAGCACACAGTTGTGACGGATGCGTCCCTTCTGGGATGGGGCGGTCACATGGGAGAGGCGGAGATCAGAGGCCTCTGGTCTCCGGCGGAGTCCCGGCTCCATATCAACCTTCTGGAGCTCCGGGCGATCCGACTTGCACTAAAGGCATTCCTTCCCTCTGTCAAGGGGAAGGTAGTGCAGGTGTTCACAGACAACACCACCGCCATGTGGTACTGCAACAAACAAGGCGGGGTGGGGTCGTGGACCCTATGTCAGGAGGCTCTGCGTCTCTGGACATGGCTGGAACATCAGGGCGTTTTCCTGATGGGTCAACACCTGGCAGGTTCCCTGAACGCCAGGGCGGACGAACTCAGCCGCAGGTGCATGATGGATCACGAATGGCGTCTTCACTCGGAGGTGGCGCAAGGACTCTTTCTACAGTGGGGAGAGCCTTGGTTAGATCTATTCGCCACCGAAGAGAACGCGCAATGTCATCAGTTTTTCATTTCCAAGGCGGCACTCGCTCGGCGACGCTTTTCATCGCGAGTGGAGTTGCGGTCTGTTGTACGCCTTTCCACCTATACCACTTCTACCCAGAGTGTTGAAGAAGATTCGGCGCGACCGGGCCCAAGTCATTCTTGTGGCTCCGGACTGGGCTCGAAGAGTTTGGTATCCCGAGCTACTCCGTATGAGAGTCGATCCCCCGATCCGTCTGCCTCTTCGGGAGGATCTTCTGTCGCAGCAGCAGGGGACGGTCCTCCACCCGAACCTGTCCAGTCTCCACCTCCTTGCGTGGAGATTGAGCGGCGGCAGTGGATTCCTTTCGACTTGCCTCCCGAAGTTTGTGATGTGATTCTGGCAGCCAGGCGTCCCTCCACTAAGGTGGTATACACCTGCAGGTGGAACAAGTTTGTGGCATGGTGCGCAGCAAAGGCTGTGAATCCCCTTTCTGCCCCTCTTTCTGAGGTTCTTCTGTTCCTTCTTTCTCTGGCCCAACAGGGTTCTGCCCTGGGTACCATCAAGGGCTACCTTTGTGCAATCTCGGCCTTTCTCAGGCTTCCTGATCAGCCCTCCCTTTTCAAGTCCCCTGTTGTTAACAGGTTTCTTAAAGGCATTACACACCTTTTCCCTCCTGTTCCGTTTGTGATGCCTCAGTGGGACTTGAACTTGGTTCTTACCTTTTTAATGTGCGCTCCCTTTGAGCCTCTCCATAACTGTCCTCTTCGTCTTCTCACTCTGAAGACAGCCTTTCTGGTGGCTATCACCTCTGCTCGGCGGGTGAGTGAGCTCCAGGCTCTTTCTTGCAAGCCCCCCTTTCTGTCTGTTCATCCAGACAAAGTTGTTCTTAGGACGCGTCCGTCCTTCTTGCCAAAGGTGGTTACTGCCTTCCACATTGGGCAGACCATCACTTTGCCCACCTTCTTTCCGCCTCCGCACCCTTCCAGAGAGGAAGAGAGGCTCCACCGTCTGGACCCAAAACGTGTGATTTCCTTCTATCTGAACCGCACACAACAGTTCCGGGTGGACGACCAGCTCTTTGTTGGCTACGTGGGCGCCAAAAAAAGGTCGGGCGGTACACAAGCGGACCATCTCCCGCTGGGTTGTCTTGTGTATCAAAGCCTGCTATTCTTTGGCTAAGAAGGAGCCCCCTGTTGGGCTATGTGCCCATTCCACCAGGGCGACAGCCGCCACCGCGGCTTTGGGACGTGGTGTCCCATTGCAGGACATTTGTCAGGCAGCTACGTGGGCCTCGCTGCACACGTTTACCAAGCATTACTGCCTTGACAGCCAAGTCCGGAGAGATGGCTTCTTTGGCCGTTCTGTCCTCCGAGACTTCCTCGTCTGATCTTTGTTTACAGTCCCACCACCGGGGTTGGTATTGCTGGGGTATCTATTCTAAGGTAAGGAATCTGTCACTAACGTGTCTCTTTCAGATGCACAAGTTACTAACTTGTGTAACGATATATCTGTAAGAGACAGTAGTTAGTGACAGATTCCTTGCCGCCCCACCCATCCTCCCCGTTCTGCGAACTGATTTCTAGGATTAAGGTCATCCATTTCAGGGCCCTAGTTTTCAGACACCAGTGTCAGTTTCTTGCATGGCTCTGCGTTTCTGGCGCGGAAAGTCGTATACAGAACTGACGCCAGCGCGCATGGGCGGCGTCTAAGTACTGGCCGCGACGTCATCCCGGCGATCACGATGCCGACGACGGACGCGGAGCCGCATGACGCCGCCTTTCGACGCGCAAGGGTACTGCTACGCAAAACTTTCTGGATCCAGCCTGACGCCTGGGGATATTCTAAGGTAAGGAATCTGTCACTAGCTACTGTCTCTTACAGATATATTGTTACACAAGTTAGTAACTTGTGCTACATGCACATATAATTACATATACAACTCCCATGCTATTGCAATTAATAAATTCATTTATGCAATAACTTTTCTTGGTATTATATGTGAATTCCTTCTTTCTGTTGATACCCAGACTGCAGATATTACATGTTTCACATATGTAGAAACCCTTGGGTTGCTGTGGTAGCCAGTTTCCCCCATCTGTTTTTAGTGGTTCTACATAATTCCTCGTTATCATATTCCCAATGGTTTGACATCTTTTGTGAATAACGCTTGGTTTGTCTCCAATACAACCAGTCAGACCCGGTACTCCCCTGAGCAAATTCCAATATTTACTAAGTATTCTGTAAATCTTGTCTTGTTGTGAACTGTAAGTAGTGACAAATGCCAATCTTTCGCTGGAGCGAGACCTGTCTTTCTGTATAAGAGTTGTTTCTCTCTTAATGGACATCACCCTTGTTCGTGCCCTATTGAGATCCTCCTTAGCATAACCTCTATTCCTTAGTCTCTTTTGCAGGTTATCTAATTCTGATTTGAAATCCTCATCTCTGCTACAATTCCTACGGATTCGCATCATTTCCCCAAAGGGAATCCCTTTAATGACTCCCCTTGGGTGGGTGCTATCTGCTCTTAATATAGAATTAGTGGCCGTTGTTTTTCTAAATAATTTGCTCTTGAGGGCTTCCCCTTCCACAAACAGTTCTGCATCTAGGAATTCGATCCTTTCTTGATGATATTTTATGGTGAATTCCACGTTAAAATCATTAATATTCAAATATTTAAAGTATTCCTGTAACTCTGTTTCAGATCCTCACCATATTACCAAAACGTCATCTATAAAACGTCCCCAAAATAGGATCTGATCCGTCCATCTTGAGGCTTTTCTGTTCCAGGCATGCTCCCTCTCATACCAACCCATGAAAAGGTTGGCATAAGAGGGAGCAAACCTGGAACCCATTGCTGTTCCCCTGATCTGGTGGTACCATTCATCTTGAAACAAAAAGTAATTGTTGTTCAATATTATCGCACTCATTTCTAGAATCATTTTAGAATGATCATGTAAACTGGCACTACGACTGCCCAAAAAATGATGCAATGCCTGTTCTCCTTTGTCATTATTTATGCAGGTATATAACCCAACCACATCCAATGTAACCAGACTCATTCCTGCTTCCCACTTGACGTCCTGTAACTTATTTAGAACGTCCATCGTATCCCTAATATAGGAAGGTAAATTAACAACTAATGGTTTTAAGAACAGATCCACAAATTCAGATAAGTGCTCTGTTATGCTTCCATTGCTGGAAACTATAGGTTTCCCTGGCGGGTTTGTTCTTGATTTATGTACTTTGGGCAAAGTATAGATAAATGGGTAGGAGGGATTAGTCGCATTCAGATATTTGATTTCAGCTTCATCTAGTAATCCTAATTCTTTCCAAGAAAAGAGTCTTTCCGTAGTTAGGCTTCCTACTTGTTGCATAGGATTCCCCCTTATCTTGGTGTAACACTCCACATTACTTAATTGCCTCCTGATCTCTAGCCAATAAGTGATACACCTAGAATACTCACCTGTGCACACGAGTTCTGTGACCCTCACCGCTCTTTAACGTTGGTTTGGTGTCAGAACTACTAGCCTTGGAAGAGTCACTAGCGCAGTAGCAGGGACATTCTGATAGATACTTCTAACCACAGATTCCTTACGTTTTGAAGATCTGCTTGCACCAGACTGAATACGGAGATTTGCAATACCTTCACCTGACGGTAGGTGTCATTGTGTGGCTCTGTATTGGTATTGTCCCTCCCAAGATGTTGGCCACCCTACATAGGCGCCACCTCAAGACGCTGGCATCAGTTCCTTTCTGCACATTCTGACACAGATCCTGAGCTCACTCCCTTGAATTCGGTCATGCTGGAAAAACTTTATTTTGCAGTTTCCAAAAATGTTAGCAGTGTGCAAGGGACAGGTATTCCCCCCCCCCCCTCCCCTCCAAAAACGACAGGGTTCAAACCATGTAAGTATTGCCACAAACATAAGTCAGTAATGGACCGTCACAAGGTCTGTCTCAGGTGTTAGGGCTCCTCACATGACCCTGATGATTCACAGGGCCGTTCAGGACAGAGGCCAAGCTCAATACATTTTAAAGTTAAAGCTAAAACTGCTATTTGTTACCAGTTGGTGCTCAAATATCATGCATTGAGAACTTCTGCCCCTTATAAAGGTCCCAAACAAAGTAATCACCAGTACGACCCCATAAATGTTTTCCTACTAAAAAAGCTTAAATTGTTCGCTTTGTCAGTACTTGTTTTATGTGGGGTTTGGCCGAAATATAAAGGTGCATTAGTGGCAGCATAATTACTGTCCAAGAGATTAGACTTTTTTACCTGTTCCCTTAGGCTTTTTTTCCTGAACCATTTGGAAAAAATGCTTGCCAGTTCTCCACAGCAAAAGATTCAACACATCCCCGTTACTTGCCTTCACTTGCTTTCAGAAGGTCTAGAACATTGTTGAAGTATGTATTGTGTCGATGAGTGAGGAGCCGGTGATGTCCATCTCAGACATCCAAGCCAGCATCGGTTCTCCCTTTTTTCCCCCTTCCTCAAAACCTGTATACCCTAGTGGGTGGACAAACCTCTATCCCATTCCTCTTGTACTAGTGTAGATTTCTCTTTTCAGAGTGGAAAACTTACCCATCCCTCTTTTCCCAAGTTTCCATCTGCCTGGGTGACTGGAGCATATACAATACTGAGCCAGTGGCCAATACTAATAACATATTCAGCAATGGCATCTGGTTCCACTATGGGATCTTGTGCCAGTGAAATCAGGCCAACAACAAGCACAGGATGCACTTCTGCACACAAACCTTTAAATATTGCTCACCTTCTAGTTCACTCTGGCATCACACCTTGGCCACTAGAGAGGTGTAGTTGGTAGATCCCCAAGCACTAATTAGTTTTCCTTTTTGACATTGAGGAGACTTGCACACCAGTTTATGAAAGAAGACACTAAACCGTAGGTAAACTCTTCAGACTGGATTCTTTTCCTCCAGACTGGGCCCGAGGAGATGATTACCTTCCTGCTAGCAGAGGACCTGAGCTGCACTTGGCAGGAGTGATTTGGTCCCCTAAAAGCTGCACAAGGCCCAGTTGACTGAATTGCATGAAGACAGCTCAACAGATTGGGACTGCGTGGAAACCACTGGTTTTTCTCAGCGCAGTATTGAAGGAAATCAGTCCTCGATCCACCCCTTGCCTGCACGTTTTGTGTGTGACCAGGAGGCAGGTAGTCACCATGACGTGGGGGCCAGTTATTTTTATGCAGGCCTCGAAAAATCATAAAACTTTTACTAGACCTTCAGGTTTTGTGACTTAAGTAATCTACTCAGCCTAATTATAATGCTCTTGACCCATAAATTGGTTTCAAATGATGTGATCTTGTTAAATATTTTATTTTACTGAGCCGCCATTTTATATATCACGTGAGAGCACCTTCAAATATGCAAGTTCAGCATGTCTGCTGTACAAAAAACACTTTTGTTTGATTTAATAGACTAAAGGTGTGCTCCTAAATAATACACATCTAGCCACAGATAGGATACACATGACCACTGACTTGCCTCTTAGATCTGATAGAGACATCTAGCCGCAGATTCCTTAACTTAGAATATCCCCAGGCGTCAGACTGGATCCGGAAAACTTTTTCCCCAGCAGTACCTCTGCACGCCGGGGGGTGGCGTCGTCCACGGAAGTAACGTCAATGGAGCCATACAAGTCCCCCTCGGCGTGCGGACGTCAGTTTTCTTCTTTTCCACGTCCCAACGCGGATCCGGGAGAACCGATTCCTCTGGCCTGTTTTGGTTCAGGCCCTCACGAAGCCTTTCACGTCTGGAACAGTGTGCTGATGCCTGCGGGCTTCAAGTCGTGTGCGTCCTGTTCGCAGCAGATGTTGGCGACGGATCCACATGAGATCTGTATGTGGTGCTTGGGCGAGCACCACGACTCCGCCGAGTGCGACGCCTGCCGGCAGCTGAAGCCGAAGTCCCTGCGGGAACGACGGATGGAATTGATGTCCGCCTGGTTGTCCCGGTCAGAATCCTCGCGGCGCCGGCCTCCGTCTCCAGCAGAAGGATCCCAACGGCACAGTTCTTCCTCCCACGCTGAGGTTCCTGTTGGGGGCAGATCCTGGAGTCGTTCCCGTGGACGTCGCTCGCCTGGCTCAGGTAAGCACCGGAAGAAGTCACGGAGGTCGTCGACCTCGCACAAGCGTGACATCGTGGCCCGCTGCTCCCGGTCTTCACCGGACACGGGCCCTCGGGAGCCTACCCACTGTTTCCCGGTGCTGGGGCGACTCGGACCCAGATGGAGGCCTATTCCAGGGCTCTGCAGGTCACCCCCTCTCCCTGGTGCGCCTTCGGGCCCCACAGTGGGGGTAGGGACTCAGGTCGGTGGTTTGCCGGCGGGTTCGCCCTCGGCGCCAACCGAGTGCCTTGACTCCGGTTCTGGGGTCACTGCGACGGCGGGACACGGCCCGGAGGGGCATCCCACTCTGACGTCTAGTCCTCCTGATGCGTCTTCGCACAGTTCTGCGGGGCTCCCTGCGTCGTCGCTGGATGTGGCTGCAGCGCGGAGCTGGACTCCGAGTCGACTTCGTTCCTTCCCGCAGGCTCCTGCCTCAGTGGAGGTCGAGTCGACGCCGAGCGGACGAGTCCTCTTCGGGGGTCGTCGACGTCGATCCGACATCGTCCCGACGTCGATCGACGCTGGTTGCGTCCCCGGCTGTTCCTCTGCTGGTGGAGGACGTGTCCCCAGTGGGTTCTCCGCCCCTAGGGTTTTTTCCATGCTCCACGGAGCGGGAGCCCATGGGGCACTGGCCGGCTCATTATTCTGCAGGGCATCTGTCGTTGGGTGGACGGATTAGCCTGCAGCCGTCCCCAGCGGATGACTTACTGTCTCCACCTTGGATTGCCCCGCAGGCTAGCGCAGTCTTTGCGAGGGCGGCTCGCAGGACTGCAGATATCTTGCAGATGCAGCCGCCCTCTGTCTCCCTGCCTTCGTATCCTTTGTTGGATCTTCTCCACCAGGGCACGATGGATGTGGAGCCTTTGTTGCCTTTTGGCGGGTCATTGTATAATGTCCTTCTGGGGACTTGGGCCAGGCCCTCATCGGGTGACCCTGTGGATTGTGCTATTGCACATCGCCCAGCTCCAGATGACCCTGCCTGTTTGTCCCTCCATCCTTGGGCTCAAGGGCTTGTAGTCCAGGCAGCGCTCCCTTCCTCTCCTCCTCCGTTGCTCCCTCCCACTCGGGAGTCTAGGTGGTTGGAGTTGTGTGGCCGCAACGTCTTTGCGTCCACCAGCTCAGGCCTTCGGTCTCTGAACACGACCTGCGTGTTTGCTCGGGCTACTTTTGCCCTTTGGGACTTAGTCGAACAACTCCTTCCCTTTTTGCCGGAGGGCCCTCGTGCTGACCTGGTGCGGCCATCCCGAATAAGCCGGAACATGGCGCAGTTTTCCGTCTGGTCGGCCATGGACACCACTGACTCCGTGGGTTGAGCTATGGCCAGGTCAGTTGCTCTCCGTCGCCATGCGTGGCTACGCGATGACAGTTTTCCCGAGAATGTTCGGGAGCAACTCGGGGATCTGCCCTTTGATGGGGCCCATCTGTGTGATGAGCATGCAGATTAGGCGGTCCGGCGCCTCCTATCTGGTTTTCCATGACTACCAAGTTTTTAGTCCTCTATGGTGGACTTGTGTTTTCGTATGCAGTATTGTCGCTTCTTTTATGATTTCCGTCTCTGGGCTCAAGACATTATTTCCCAGACGGGCTGTATGGCTGTTCAGCCATGTTTTTCCTTCTGTTGGTACAGCTGGGCCAGCTGTTTTTATGGTTCTGTTTGACCTCTGCGTATGAGCTTGTCTCAAGGGGTGTCCCTTGCCTTTTATAGGGATGTGACGTACCCTATGTGGGGTATTCGTTCGCTATTGTGTAGCTGCTCTTCCTTGCCAGGAAGTTTCGGAAGCTCCCGTGGAGTTCTCTTCATTATTGTCTGTCCCTCTGGGTATTTTTCCTGTGGGTTATGCTGTGGACATCTCCTTTTTGTTCCATACTTCCGGCTGTGGTGGAACGCCTCCTCTGTTGAGATCCACGGACTGACTTGGCCCTCTCCTGGAGCTTCTGTATTGCTGCCTACGTTTGTTCCGTTGCACTCTCATGCGTCTGTGGACGCAGTCTGCTCCGGTGTCTTGTTGGGGCTCTGCCGCATCCGACTCGCCCCAGGGGGCTGCACGTCCTCCTGCCTTGCATTTGGCTCTTCTTCCGCCTTCATTCGGCCCCTAGCGGTGTTGGCTGTCGTGGGCGTGGGTACGCATCCCTGTGGGCGCTTTGTTCTGTTCCGCTCCAGATCGGTTCTTTATGTACTCTGGGCGGGCACCACATGTGATCCGCACAGTGTGTGTTTGTACTATCACGGGTGTCCCGTAGTGTTCCTTGATCCACTGTCTTGGCTGCGTTCTCTTCCTGTTGCCTTCTTCCCTGGTGTTGGGAAAGGCTTGGGCACACCCTGTCGGGGGTTTGCTTAGGGGCGGTAGAGTTTTTGCCGGAGCGGATCTCTGTTACGTTTACCTTGTGCCCCTTGCTTCCCTCTGACGGGCCCCGGCCTGGGCTCCGGTTTTCGGTTCGTTGCCGCAGACGGCTCAGGTGTTTCTCTTCCTGGCCTCTGCTGC
This sequence comes from Calotriton arnoldi, assembly GCA_963921515.1. Taxonomy (NCBI): domain Eukaryota; kingdom Metazoa; phylum Chordata; class Amphibia; order Caudata; family Salamandridae; genus Calotriton; species Calotriton arnoldi. The sequence goes on from CAWUFW010001608.1 coordinate 2,097,177, forward strand.
GATTTTCAACATATATATGTTGGTGTGGTAGTCAGTATTCCCGCCTGTATCGCGGTGGCTCGGTCCTTCCTTCCCAATCCAGGGGTTGGGTTTGCCCCCTTTTGTGGTTGGACTTGTATGTCCTGATACGTTTCACAGAAGTCTGTGCCATTGGTACCTTTTGGGCGACTTTCTATTCTCTAGGGGTACTCTTCCAGTTTTCCCTTGGTTGTCACTTCTTGACTTTTTCATGTATTTCTATGTGCTGTGTACGCACACGAGGGGGCCGGCAGCGGAGTTTCCCTGCGGTGGTTCCTGGGGATTGTCCCAGGTTTCCTCTCTCTCTCTCCCTCATGGGAGAAAGTCTGGGTGTGTCCGGTTTGCCGGTGGCCCTTGGTCGTTGGACCTGTGGGTACGGTTGACTGGTTGCCTACCTGGTGCTGCGCCCGTCTTCTCTGTCGACGCGCACAGGCTGTTGCTGTTACGCTTCATTGAGCTATGCATTCTGTGGTGTGGTTCTCACGGTACACTATGTCTGTTCCGTGTATTCTTGCGATTCCCATCTATGTATCTCCTGGTAGCCGTAGTGTATGTCTCGGCATGATGCTTCTGCCCTGACATATCATTTGTTGGCACCTGATGTTGTGCCGCTCACATTGTGTGTTCGGAATCTGTCATCCTGTTTAAGTCCCTTCGCTGGGCCTTTGTCTCTTATGGATCCTGGCGTACTCTACTCAGTTTCCCTCTTTTCGTAGCAGTTTATGGCATTCTGCCATTGTGCACTGACCTTTCTGGTTCTGTGATTTCGTTACGTCCATGTCTGGCCGACAGTGGACTCGTGGCGTCCTCTGACTGGTTGTGGTACCTTGCTTCCCTTGCTCATGCTCTGACCTGAACTTCTTGGTCTGGTGTCCGCTACGCTGGCAATGCTGAGCCTTATGGGTCTGGTGTCAGCCAAGCTGGCATTGCGGCCCCTGCCTTGTTTAAGTCCATGTTCTTGACGGACTTCTTCCTTTGGGAACTTGGTGGGCTTCGGTCGCAGACCCTCCTCCAATGGGGTATAGCTTTGGTATCTATTCTAAGTTAAGGAATCTGCGGCTAGATGTCTCTATCAGATGAACGAGTTACTTACCTTCGGTAACGGTGTATCTGGTAGAGACACAGTCTAGCCGCAGATTCCTTAACGCCCGCCCATCCTCCCCGTTCTGCGAGGACCTTTCCAGGTGGGGTTCTACCACCCTGCCTCCTTACAGGTGGCCTTGGACTTCCTGAGGGGTGCTCTAGTTCACCTACCTCCGGGGCAGGGTGTGTCATTCTATTTTGGCACAATGGCTCTCCACCCATTATCGTTCTTGGGTGGCTAAGTTATGTGCCCTTCAGTGTTCCTCCACCCTGGTTCTTCCGGTGTGGAGATTCTCATGTTCTTCTACCCTCCCTCCACCCTTGTCTGTTTCTCCCCATTTCTTTGGGGTCTCCTTGTCTATGCTGCAGTCGATGGGGTTGAGTTTCTGTTTGCCTATGCTATTGTGGGGAGGTGTGGTGAACATTCTATGTTGTTGTTCACTTCTGCAATCAACAACAAGAGAGTGAGGAAAAAAAGGAATTGGGGCTGCGTCCTCTTCCCCTAAATAATAGTAGAACCAACATGGACGAACCCACCAAAAAATGTTACCACTTAAGGTGACTCAATGTCATTTAGCAGAGGACAGACACCCAGTAGATGTATAAGAAAACCCCTCACCCACCAACCTGGTTGGTGGCATGCTTCATCATTGGGGTCCCAACTGGGTTGCCGAATGCAGCCCAGCTGTGCTACAACGCCTGATTACAGCGGAGCAGGTTTTGTTTGATGAGTGAGGTGAGTGATCTGTGAGTCAAGTGTTCAGCGACAGGCATTCATCAGGACCATGGAGTGAGTAGTGTGGTGGCTGAAAAAGTGAAAGCAGCCACGTGGGTGTAATATCAGCACACACACTAAAGTGTGCTGTGAGTGTAGTAGGCGTGCCGTACTTACGGACCCAATAGTAGGTTGTAATTTCAACCTTGTTTAAAAGGACTGACGAATCCAGCCAGGGGGGAACCTCCTGTAGTCACACATTTGTCAAGGATGCATTCCCACCGATCAAACCTGTTGTGAACTGGCCTGGATCCCGCCGGTGGGATCCAGGCCAGTTCACAACAGGTAAGTACTGCACGCCCACTACACTCACAGCACACTTTAGTGTGTGTGCTGATATTATACCCACATGGCTGCTTCCACTTTTTCAGCCACCACACTACTCACTCCATGGTCCTGATGAATGCCTTACGATTAGTGTAAAAGGCTGAAACATGTTGACCTACACCTAAGGGATATCGAAGTACAATTTTCACTTCATCATATCCCGTCTACATTTTTAATCATGTCCTAAGACCCCTTTTAAATAAAAAAAATTCATAGGGGCACTTCTTAGTGATATTTTTATCTCTCACCTGTCGCTGAACACTTGACTCACAGAGCACTCACCTCACTCATCAAACAAAACCCGCTCCGCTGTAATCAGGCGTTGTAGCACAGCTGGGTTGCATTCGGCAACCCAGTTGGGACCCCAATGATGAAGCATGCCACCAACCAGGTTGGTGGGTGAGGGGTCTTCTTATACATCTACTGGATGTCTGTCCTCTGCTAAAGGACATTGAGTCACCTTAAGTGGTAACATTTTTTGGTGGGTTCGTCCACGTTGGTTCTACTGTTGTTCACTTCTGGTCACTTGCCATGAGTCATGTTGTTCCAGTCCTGTGGTCCTTTACAGTTACATCCTATGGTTACAGACCGTCTTTCATACAGTTCTGTTCTGTGGTTGCAAACTGCCTTTCGTTTGGCCTGCCGTTCATTTCCACTGTCGTTGCCTCTTAGGGGGGTACAGCTCTTTGCTTGGGTGGGACTTTTCCTGGGGCAGGTGCTCTGTTCGCTCCCTCAGTCCCTTCAAGTGTTGAGTACTCTTTCAACATGGTGTTGTTTATCATCATTCTATGATTTCTTATCATTGTTGTTTCAAAGGTTTTTGCTCCTTTTTTGGCACACTGTTCCTATACTCTCACAGTTTTTGTAGTGGCTCCGCGTTTGTGGCGCGGAAAAGTTTCACAGTAGAAAACTGACGTCAGCACGCCGAGGGGGACTTCTATGGCTCCATTGACATCACATCCGTGGACGACGTCAGGACGAAGCCGGACGACACCGCCCCCCGGCGTGCAGAGGTACTGCTGGGGAAAAAGTTTTCCGGATCCAGTCTGACGCCTGGGGATATTCTAAGTTAAGGAATCTGCAGCTAGACTGTGTCTCTACCAGATACATTGTTACCGAAGGTAAGTAACTCGTTCTTCATTACCCATATTGTCATCCAGGGCGGGGGCAGGAATCTTTCTCAGATCATGTTTAAAAACTATCACTTTTAATAAATACATATCTGAAGCATGAAGTGGTAGCACACTAATTTGCAATCAGATGATTTTCCATTGAAATGGCCACAACATTTCCAACTGACGTGGTTTTACTGATAAAACTATGTTGTATATATTTGGGAAATTGAGTTTCTGCAAATATTTTTCATTTGCACATCACCAAGTAGTGTTATGATTTGTTTTGCTCCTATTTAAATCTTTTTTTACATCACACTTCTGAATTGCAAAAAAAAATATTTTGTAATTCCTGACATATATTTTGAAATACTTGTACTATTCATTTACAAGCTGTTTAAATGTTGTCTTAGGAAAGAAAAAAAAACATCTTACAGCCTTTTGTTTCACAATGATTGTCAGGCAGCTTATTTGACAAAAACCTCTAACTGTCATAAGGAAAAGAAAAGTAAACACCATTTTCCAGGATAAGAAACCATTGGTAAAAAGACAAACTGACATTTGACCTCTGTCTTTGAACAGACAGCAAATGTGTCAAGATAAAAACAAGATTTAAAGGCATCTTTACTGCTCATTCACTTTCTGAATGAACCAACACCTGTTCCTCCCAGCTTAAGTTCACTCGCTAGAACAGACGGGTAGGTGCTACAAATTGCTTGACCTGATAAAATCTAACTTGCCATAGCATGTGGGCGAGTAGATTTTTCAAGGCCTGTTATGTTATATTGATTTATATAGCGCACTAATCACCAGAGAGGGTATCCAGGCGCTTGGGTGGGTGTGGGTGGTCCTTAAGGTGCTTATACGCAGAGCCAGGTCTTCAGTTTCTTATGGAGCTCAAGAAGTGAGGAGGAGACTGATGTGTTGAAGGAGGTCGTTCCATGTCTTGGGTGCGATGTTGGAGAATGACGACCTCCAGGTTTGCTTGTGCAGATGCAGGGAATGTATGAGAGTGAGGCACAGCGTAGGTGTCTGGTGTCTGCTGGATTGGTGAACGTGTATGCGGCTGTTCAGGTATTCTGGTCCTCTGTTTACATGTATGCATGAGGAGTTTGCATTGGCTGCACTTGTGAATGGAGAGCCAGTGAAGCTTCCTGAGGTGCTGTGTGGGCGGTAGAGCATGAGTCTTGCAGCTGTGTTCTGGATGGTCTGGAATCCTTGTAGGAGTTACAAACACTTTGGTAACCAGGTTAAAAAGCAACAATAGGCGCTCTGCACTGCGTGTGGGGACAGTAGAAAAATTACAATTAACTTAGACGGTGCTCAAAGGAAAAGGGGTTGGTTACCAAACAACCATGATATGTCCCTGTAAAAAGGAGGACAAACAGTATCAACAGAATAATCCAAGCACTCGGGTTATAATAAAGAGTCAATGTTCATTCCGAGAGTAAGTGATGTAAAGTCCACTTTAATCCAGTTCATCTGTTCGGGTCAAAGGAGGTGTAGTGTATAAATCTTCACAAACAAGGCTAGTAAAGTTCCACACAGCCAATGTAAAATCTCATCAATTTGTACTGCCAACATACAACGGTATAGCCAATAGTATGGTTCAGCCAACACGTGTTTTGTCGATAAGCAAATAATACCTCGACTTCTTCAGGGCTGGTGTATCGGTAGAAATCCGCTCAATCACAAAATGTTTGTTTCAATGTCTGAAAAACCGGCTCAGTGTCGCCGGGATCAAAGGCCATAATATCAATGTATTCCAATATATCAGCTAAAGTAGAGCATCAAGGAGAGGAGACTTAAAGTGCACTTTACATCACTTACTGTTGGAATGAATATTGACTCTTTATTATAACCCGAGTGCTTGGATTATTCTGTTTATCCTTGTAGGAGTTGTTTGGAGATTCTGGCATATAGAGTGGTGCCGTAGCCCAGCCAGCTGCTGATGAGTGCTCGTGTGACTTGGGCTACTTAAGTGTTCTCAGGCAACCATTGAAGAGCTTTCGCAGAATGTGGGAGCAGGAGGTGCGCACTGCATTGACTTGAGCCGTCATGTTGAACTTGTTGTCTAGTATGATCCCTAGTTTTTTTGCATGGCGTCTGGATGTTGGTCCTAGCTCAGACGGCCACCAGGTGGAGTTCCATGGGGAGATCTTGTTGTCGAAGACCAGTACTTCTGTCTTGTCTGAGTTGAGATGCATGCAGCTGGTTCACATCCAATCTGCTACCATGATCATGTAGTTAGTGAAGTTGGTTCTGGTTGTCTTGTCTGCCATGGAGAGGATGAATTGGGTGTCATTGTTGTAATAGAGGACGGTGTTATCTTGTAATCGGATAATATTGGCGAGTGGTGTCATGTATATGTTGTAAAGGGTTGGGCTGAGGGACAATCCCTGTGTGACTCTGCATATCAATTTCTTAGTCTCTGATGTGAAGGGTGGCAGTCTGACCCTATGGGTTCTTTCCCTGAGGAAGGAAAAGATCTACTTAAGAGAGGATCCTAGTATGTCAGTCTCGTGAAGTCTTCTGATGAGGGTGTTATGGGGGACAGTGTCAAAACCTGCGGAGAGGTCGAGCAGGATGAGGGCCGCTGTTTCTCCCCGGTCCAGGATGATTCGAATGTCATCGGTGGCCGCGATGAGTGCTGTTTCGGTTCTGTGGTTCCTTCTGAATCCTAATTGAGTGTTGAAAACAATTAAATGAGAAAAGAATTTATTAAGCACACTAAACCCGAGGGTGTCAAAGTGCTAAACCAGTCAAAGAACATATGCCTAACCCTGAAGGAGGGGGATTCCCATTGACCTAGAGAACTAGAGGGAGAAGAGCCAGGTTCAGAGGTGTTTTCGGAAAGCCGACAATATCCCTATTTCAGAAATGTGAGCAGGTAAGGTGTTCCACAGTTTCGCTGCAGCGTAGGAGAAAAAACATCCGCCCCAACCTGGCTTTGCGGATCTTGGGGACCACCACCTTCCTACTAGATACCAATCTGAGCAGCCTATTGGGCACATACCACTGAAAACATGACCAAATAAGCTGCGGTCCCTTTTGGTGCAGTGGCAGAAAAACTGCATAGTGCTTTAAAAATCACTCGCTTCCTTACTGGAAGCCATTGAAGGACCCGAAGGCCTTCTGCAACTGAAAGATGTTTAGGGGTGTTTAAAATAAGATGTGCAGTGGCATTTTGAATAACCTGAAGCTTGTGCAATGAAGAATTGTTGATATTCAGATATAAGGCATTGCAGTAGTCTAAACGAGAAGTAATCAAAGCCACTGCCTTTGGTGAAGTTCGAGGTATGTTGTGAGTTGCTTGTTGTTTGCCTTCTCAATCACTTTGGCTGGATAGGGAAGAGAGAAGATGGGTCGGAAGTTGCTCAGTTGATTCAGGGCGGCTGTGGGCTTCTTTAGGAGGATGTTGATTTCTGCAAGTTTCCATTCATCTGGTAAAGTGGCAGGCGTGATGGAGGTGTTGATAATGTGGGTCAGGGTGCTGCTGATTGGTTATGTTCCCAGACTGTAGATGTAGTGAGGGCATGGGTCCGTTGGGGCCCCTAAGTGGATGGTCCAACTGATTGCCGCTGTCGTTTCAGGTGAGGGTTGTCCATTCGGTCAGGTGGCCGTCTTGGTTGGTGGTGGGTAGGTTAGCAGCAAGTTCCCTGGGACTGGGTTGGTGTGCGAAGCTGCGGTAGATGTTTGCCTTAAAGAGTTTCACCCTAATTGCATAAGTATTGGAACAATCTTTAAACCTGTTACGGTGCAGGAGTCTCATTGATTGAATCAGGAGGTCCCAATAGGAATTGGTGCCACTAGTCCCTTGAGTAAGAGCCCACACCACTGGTAAATCTTGACTCGACTGGTGGATTCAGTGGCGCTGGCCCATAAAGGCCATCGCATATTGCAACTGATCAATGCTTTCACTTAAAATATGTATAGTATATTCCTGTGCAGTTACTTTGCTATCTTTAATAAATTGTATAAAAAGTTTAATCATCACATACTTTCTTTTATGTTTTTTAAGGTTGACGCTAGTTAGCAGACAACTTGAAAATCCAATTGTGCATTTTTTTAATGTGTCCTCTTTCTTTGCTCTAGGATGAAGAGGCTGCTTTGGCAGATGGAGAAGATGTTCCATTTGAAAATAGTGTCAGACATTTCCTAGGTGAATACAAATCTTGGCAAGACAATATCCAAACTGTACTGTTTACTCTAGTGCAGTCTATGGGCCAGGCACGCAGCCAGGAGCATGTTGAAATGCTGCAGGAAATCATTCCAACATTAAAAGAGCTAAAAACTCAGAGTCAGAGGTAAATACTATTTTTCTTGTAGTTCTGTGAAAATAATAAAAAAAATTTAAACGAAACATGAAAACGTGGGTGATCTTTTTCTCTCTTTTTTTTTTTTTAGTATCTACAACACTCTCGTGAGTTTTGCATCTCCCTTGGTCACGGATGCATCTAATGAATGTTCAAGCCCAACATCATCTGCTACTTATCAGCCCAGCTTTGCTGCAGGTATTTTTCTTTCTCATTTTTGGAATGAGCATTTTCTATAAAGGACATCTTAATACTGAAGAATGAGCCATCTATAATCATTTGCTGAAACAGTGTCATGCTCTAAGCTACAAAATATACTTAAATCTAGAGGACCTTGGGCTCGGGTGGAGAAAAATCTGACTTATATTGACAATAGTCATGTTTGATTGTTAAAAAAAACAAAACAGAAAAGCAAGATTTGCAATGATGCATCCATAATTCATAAGATAAATGTGACACTTCTGGTGGAATGCTGTAGTTATTTGGCAGGGGTATATTTCTTATTAAACCATGCTAGAGCAGTGATTGAGTGTAAATCGCTGTCTCAAATTGGACAAGGTGAAATGAGTTAGCCACCCTTTTAGTCACAGTTGTGGGTGGGGTTCAAACCACACCCTACACAAAGAAATTAACAAAGTGGTGGGTTTTACAGTTTCACGTAAACTGATAAAAACTTGCAGAGGTTGTCAATGAGCTGAAAGGAAATAATCCAATTATTTTGTGGTGTGCAAGTCATACCAACTTCAGGTTAATTATAAATATGGCCAAACCACGGATATTTCAGTACAATTTTCCTAAAACGTGCTTTAAGAGTTATATGTATTACAGGCAGATAAAATAATCTGATTGTGCACGATCATGTGGTCTATCATTTTTGAAATTATATTCAGCATTTTTGTTCACTTATTTTTATTTTCCCTTCCACATAAATTCTTACACATGCTATGATGAAAAATCTACTAGGGAGGAGCATGGGGGATAAAAGAGAAGGATATACATAATCTCAATCTCAGTCTCCACACAGCTACTCCAGTCCTCACACTGGTCCTTACATTTATGAATGCTACTGCTCATTAACATAGTGCTTACAAGATCAGACAGCAGATGGGTTTCTCCACTCTTATATGATTAAAAAAAAACAAGAACAGTAATAATTCCAATGAAAGTTTAATCAATACAAATGATAAAGTGCTTTAACGCAAGTAATAAATTAAAAGCCATATCAGTCAGTACCCTCTGTTATAAAGCAGTCAAAATATATCCTTCCAAACTCAACCTGATTTATCATACAGATACCCTCTTCAAATATATTTCTAAAATGGATTACTTTTGTGTTAAACAACAGCTTGAACGTTTCTGAAAATCCAGAAATCTCACAATCAAATGCAAAATGTTCATTTTGAGTAAATGAATGCTTTCCCTACATACAGAAATTGGTCCTTTTCATGAAACGTTTTATTTTTCACAGTGTCAATTATTGAATACATATTTGATCAACAAATATCCGCTTTTTTTGCACCAAGGGCTTGTATGTATTTCTGCCAGACATAGACCTAATTATGCATTTCATTTATTGCCATTAAATATCAGGGGTTTTCATCACCTGTTTTTTTAAGTGAAAGCCAAAATTATGTTAAAGATCAACTAGGCCAGGAATAGCAAGAGTATCACCAAGAATGCACAGATAATGGCATGGAGTGTCCACTGTTAAGCTTAGGAGAGTCAAAATGTTGCCTGGAATACCCACAGTATATCAAGGGAAACATATGGTTATGATAGGGATAGCCTAAATGTCATCAAGAATGCAGTGTGTTCATGGCTAAGCTTGGTTGGCGGTAGGGCAGCTCATACTCTACTTAACCATTTAGGATATTTAATTGCCAAAAGTGACATAGCAAAGAAATGGAGGGATAAAATACCCCCACATTGAAAAAGATGGAGGCAAGGTATGGATATGAGAAAGTGGTCTATAGCGCATGGGAATGTCCCAGGAATTATGCCAGGATGTGGGGGGCATGACTGAGTAGGTTGTAGACAAGACAATGAGCCCTTACTAAATCACGACACTGAGACACCCTCATCAATCCATTATTTCCTCAATGTTACTAGAACTGTGGCCAGAGCCACCGGGTCCCTGATCCCTGGGGGGAGGGTGGCATGTATGACTGCATGCATGAGAAGGTTGATGTGATTGACTGCCACTGTGCTACATGGCGTATAAACTGAAAATGTTAAACCTTATTATGTATGCCATTCTGATGTGGTCTTATTGTACTGTCTGCTTATATTCTTAAAATCAATTAAAAAAAAAAAGCTAAGAAAAGAATGCCCAGTGTATGCTGAGGAAGGACCTCTTTAATGACAAGTATAGGCAGAATGTTGTAAAGAATTCTCACAATATGTTTGGTGCGATCCAATTTTACACCATAGATTTCCAGAATATCCCCAAGGATGACCATTATATGGCAAAGGGACCACTATTAAGCCATGGATAACAATAATGCCACCTAAAATACCAACCATTTAACAAGGTGGGCTATTGTTAGGCCATGGGTAACCAGAATATTGTTGACAATGACTTTTGTGATCTCAGAAAAAATCTCTACGTACTCCAAAGCGTAAGGAATAAAACATTGCATTTGCATGAAGAGTTTCTTAGAACTGTAATGAAAAACATCTGAGCCCGTAGAGCATGCTATCTCTCAACCATCACTCTACGTCACAGCAAAGTTGACCAGTGCTTGTACAGGACAGTATCTTGCTACCCTCCTATAACAAATGGTTGATTTCAACCTTTGCCGTTTCAACTTACCTTCAATTTGTAAAACTTTTATTGGAGTGCAGATAGGCACCTGAGTTGTCACTTGCACAATGTCCATATACATTTTTCATCCAAATATACTAGTTGCAATAATACAAAGTGGTAATATAACAGTATATAGCTCAAGACATAGGTGTTTACCTTATCCTTTCTGCCCCAGAAGACAGGTGCTTATCATGCTGTCAGCCCAGCTTCCCTTACACTCAGATAGACCCTATCCCACACCCATTCCTCGAATATCAGACATTTAAAGGGGAGTAGCCTTGTGGAGACTCGTCTGTCCCTTCCAGGGAGATATTCTAAATCCTTTCCCATGTCACCACTTGAATTAGAAGTCTGAACTTGCTGAAATCTTCCTTCCTATTCCTAGTTTGGGTATACTCTTCCTTATATTGGGAACTGGGATATTAATTACACTCCCAGAGCACCATGAGATTTTCTTTCAGTTGTTGAATGGTGTGTTTGTTTATCTGCAGTGGCAAACCTTTTTTAATGTTTTTTTTTATTTGCATTTTCATATTTAACAACAAATTATTACATAGCACTAGCGAATTGGCAGAGTATAGTTTGTTCATATTTCTAGAGCAGTAGAATTCTTGATATGTTACCTACACAACTCATACATTCTAAGCTAGAGTTTTGCACCCAGGTGTTGGTACGTCTATTCTGGGACTACCTGATTCCTGCGATAAAGTGTCTCCTGAGGGGGTATCTAGGCAGCATTATCATGTTGCAATGTGTGAAGGGTCTTGCAGAGCGTCTATTGCTTATGGGGATAGCAGGAGGTATGTCTTGAGGAGTCCCCATATGTCTTGGGGTCTGGAGCTTAGTGGTAATAATTCTGCATATGTGTTAAGTTGTTCCTGGCAATATACCAGGTCCTGCAACCATTCCTTAAACTTAGGGGTCCTTCCCTGTCCCCACCTGCATGTTACTCTGCGCTTGGCCATAAGCAGCCCAAGTGCCACAAATCACCTAGCTGATATTTCCACTTTTTCTGTATACCCAAGTAGCCTGATAAGCGGGGTGAGGCATATCTGCGTTCCCATCATCTGGGATAGGGCCTTCACCACCTCCTCCCAGTACTGAGAAATAGGTCTGCATGTCCAGGCTAGGTGAAGGAAGTCTGCCCCGCATCTTTCGCAGTTGTCAGTAGATTTTAGATTACACCGATGTAGCCATGCTGGGGAGTAGTTCATCCTATGCAGGAACTTAAATTGAATGATCCGTAATATACTGCTAGCTGTTTTCGTTTTGGTCTGTTGACAGCAGTACAACCACTGCGTGTCTTCTAGTGGGTGTCCTAACTCCGTTTCCCAGCCCTTCCTCGCTTTATTATTGGTCTCGGTTTGCAATGTGAGGATACTCTTGTAGAGTCTCGATACCGCATGTGACGGGCTGTCAGCCTGAAGCATATTATGTAGTGGGGTTAGTGCAGCTGGTTCCTCTAGGAAGTCTGGGGTAGCTGCCCTGACGTCTTGTCTTAGCCTTATGTACATAAAGATCTCTATGGGTGATGGAATGTGCTCGCCAAAGAAATCTTCCCTGTGTCGGAACCTCCCTTCGAGATACAGTTCCCCCATGTGCCTACATTATGGCGGTGCAGCATACTGCGACACACCACTTCGTGAGTTACCAGGAGGTTGTGTAGATAGTCTAAAGACAGTGCGGGTGAGTACACCCTAGGTGCCCGTAGTCGCTTCGCAATGCTTTTCTAGGCTTCAATCATACACGCGACAGAGTCGCCACCTCCAGACTCCTTTTGGCCGACTCCGAGAAAGCCAGTCAGCGGTATAGGTGCCATGTATCCATGTTCCGCCTCAAGGTGGGGCATGAAGGGTGGGGAGTGATACCAATACATTGCGTAGTGTGCTTGTGTGCTTAAATTATATAGCTCTGGGTCTGGTGCTTCAAATCCCCCTTTAGTGAAGGGTAAGGTGAGGGTGTCCCACTTGATTCTGGGCTGTTTACCCTCCCACCCACCCTTCCCCTCCTCCCCAGGCGAGTAGAATCAGCTGGCTTCTCAAACTCTTGAACTGACGTTGCAGGTGAAATGGGATTTTTATGAACAACCGAGGCAGGATCACCATTTTCATCAGTGCTATGCGTCTGGCCAGGGATAGTCATTGCAATCAATCCGGTGATGGAGCCCGTTAAGGAATCCAACATCATACTATAATTGGCTCTCAGTAGTTCCTCCTTGTTCCTGGTGATGACTATGCCCAGGTACTTACGGTCTGACTCGCACCACTTCAACGGATAATCTGGTGGAAAGTGGGGATGTTCGGGGTAAGAGGGAGGATCTGTGATGTCTCCCAATTGATTGTTATTCCAGAAAGCGCTCTAAATTTAATGAATTCCCGGAGTATGTCATTTAGACTGATCTGGGGTCTCTGATATATAGTGTGATGTCATCTGCATAGAGTGGCACTAGAACATGTCTAGACGGGTACCTCAGCGCATATTCCCGATGGTGCTGCCGGAGGATAGCTGCCAATGGTTTCACCGCAAGAACGAATAGAAGGGGAGATAGTGGGCAGCCCTGCCAAGTGCCTCGAGTTATGTCGAATGCGGGGGACTGCGCGCCGTTAATAAGCAGCTTTGCCACTGGTTTGTGGTATAGTAAACTCACCCACACAGTGAATCGTCGGGGGAAGCCCCAGGGCATCCAGGAACACTGCCACGGCGCTAAGCTCCTGATCTATGTCCTGAATGATTGAGAACTGCGTTCGCAAGTTGTATGAGGTGGCCCTGCCCTGGATGAAGCGAGCATGATCAGGACGCACTAGTCCGTCCATGAGTAGGCCTAGTCAGTTCGCCAACAATTTGGCAAGTATTTTTACATCACAATTTATTAAAGATAGTGACCTATATGACTCGATATATTCAGTAGGCTTGTTTGGTTTTGGAAGGGAGAGAATGAGGGCCTCTCGCATGGTATGCGGAAGGGTTCCCAGTTGTAGTGCTTCTTCGTATATTTGCTTTAGGAATGGGACCAGTATATCTATATAAGCCTTATAGAATTCAGCCGGAAGCCCATCCGGACATGAAGCCTTGCCTGACCCTAGTTGCATGTGGCCGCTCTGATCTCGTCTCCCTCAAAATCAGCCGCAAGGAACTCCCGTTGCGTGTCTCTCAATCACCTAACTCTACTGCATCCAGGTAGGAGTCTGCATCTATTGGGCCAGATCTCCGAATGGTGTACAGCGAAGAGTAATATGTCCAGAAGGTCTGTAGTACTGCCTCTGCGTCTTTCTGGGGCTTCACTTCTGCATCTCAAACTTCCATAATGTAATTGGAAAATCTGGGTTTGTGCGTCAATTCTGCCAGCGCCTTCCCTGGCCTTTCCCCCTGCCCATAACTCCTGACCCTGTGATATTTTCCGCGAAAGAGGCTTTCTCTCTCAGCCGTATTTTGGTACGCAGTGAGTGTCTCCCTTATTCCTGCACGTATTTTCTCGTTACTGGTTGTGATAAGCTCATCCTCTAGGTCACTGAGACTTTTCTCCAACGTTCCCAGAGCGCGTCTGATGGCTTTTAATATACCCCCTGCCTTAGCCATACACACGCACCTTATGGTCACTTTCAATGCTTCCCATACTGTTGCCCGGGAAGGCACAGAGTCTGTGTTGTGTTTAAGGAAGTCCTCCAGTTCCTGCCCCAATTCAGCCCTGAAGGGAGCATCTAGTAACAATCGTGTAGGGAGATGCCAGGATATGTAATTGAAGGGATTCCCTGGGGGTGGACATCTGCATATACACCGGGGAATGATCGGAGTATGTGCGCGCTAGGTGTTGTGTGCGTGTTATCCAAGTTCAATTCCTCTGGAGACCAGCCAAAAGTCCAGCCGAAACCAGCTGGAATGCACTGTGGTGTGGTAGGTTCTCTCCCTGTGTGTCTGGTGAGCGTCCTGCCACGTGTCAATTAGTCGGTGCTCTTCTATTATCTGCTGCAATTGCCATTGAGCCCTTGTGTGATGTTGTGGCTGGTGATGAGAGCGGTCAAGCTCTGGTTGTATAGTGATGTTGAAACCGCCTTCCCAAATAATATGAGAGGAGCCTGTGCCTATGACTATCCCCCCCTGGTTCTATGACCTACATATCTTAGTCGAGGGAATTCCTGTTGGGGCTTATCGCCTAGGGGGCGAATCAGGACCTTCCCCTAGTATTACAACAGGAGAGGGAGGGTGTCCGGGACATTTGTGCTGTGCACCTGAAGTCCTCCATTCCTGTTATGGGCGATGTCTCTTTGATCATTCATGCCCCAACACGTCTTCTCCGCACAAGTCTGTTGGTACTCTTCGCTTATAGTGCACCTAGACAGTAATTTTTGGGTAGTTCTCTGCATGCAGCGATTAGGTGCCGCCTTAAAAATGCATTGCCTGAGTTGCGTTGTATCTGGGCTTTTCGTAAACATTTCTGATTTTCGCATGGTTTCATTACTCCTCTTCCAACCTCAGCGAGGCAGCTCCGCTTCCAGTCTGTGAATTTCCCGTCCGGCGGGGGCTCCTGGGCAATTTTTTAATGAAGTCCATCGCTTGTTGTGGAGATGGGCAAAAATGTTGTTTGCCCTGATGCGTGATCCGTAGTCGGGCAGGATAGAGCATAGCATTTGTTATGTTGGCCTGTTGCAATTTTTTCTTAGCTGGTAGGAACTTCTTCCTAGCTTCTTGGACCGCCATGATGAAGTCAGGGAACAGGGCAATGCTATGTCCCTCGAACATCAATGGCTGTTGTTCCCTAGCTTTGCTTAGAGCCGTATCCGTCTTGGTAGTTGAGGAGTTTAGCCACTATGGGTCTTGGAGGTGCTCCGGTGGGGGGTGCGAGCCGCGAGCATTCAATGTGCTCTTTCCACTATCGGCAGCGGGGAGAAAGCTTCTTTCCAAAAGCTAGTGGTCAACATACGTTCCACGCATTCCTCCATTTTCCCTGTGTTAGCAGATTCGGGTACTCCCAGGATGCGTATATTATTCCTCCTGGACCTGGCTTCCAAATCTTCATTTTAAGCCTCTATTACTTTCAGGAGGCGATCCATTTCCTTCACTTGTTCACTTCTCTGGGAAGTTGTGTCCTTTGTTCGGCCTCTCCTATCCTG
This sequence comes from Calotriton arnoldi, assembly GCA_963921515.1. Classification (NCBI taxonomy): domain Eukaryota; kingdom Metazoa; phylum Chordata; class Amphibia; order Caudata; family Salamandridae; genus Calotriton; species Calotriton arnoldi. Next base: position 2,112,722 of record CAWUFW010001608.1, read on the forward strand.
CCGTCTTTTTTTTCCAATTTTTGAGTGATGAAGTCCATGCATGTGCACATGGTGTCCATTTTTGATTAAATTGAGGTGAGGCTGCGTTTCATCGTCACTAATAGCGATTTCATATCGTCCTCTTCCGGCTGCTGGCTCGGGTCGGTACCCTCCATCGCCTCTGGGTCTTGCTCCTGGCCCTGCCCCTTGCTGATTTATGGGGTTCAAAGGTTAGCTTGCATTACTTGCTGTCTGATTTGCCCATCGTTTCGGGCTTTCAATTGTCTCCACTCTTTCACAGCGTGGAACCTGAGCTCAGGTACCAAACTTAGTTACTGGTGGTAGGGAGTGTGCACTGCTTTATTATCGTACAGTCAGGCTGCCTTCTCTTTTCAGGGGTGCGCCGACCCGATCTGCAATGTTCGATGGAGGGCTACTCCCCACCCAGTCTACAAATCCCTAGTTTCCTGTTTAAGATTGTAATAGGCCAGTTATTCCACTCCGTGAAGGGGGGGGGGGTGAGAAAGTGCCCTCTTTCTGCATGGTTGCCCCCACTTTTTGCTGAATTGCTGATGTGCTTTGACTGAGTGTGCCCTGGGCTCCTTCTTATCAGGTACCCAAGGCCTATGTTATTTCCCTAAAACTGCATTGAAGCCTAAACCCAATTGGCATCTCTGGCCACAGGTCATCCCCTGGTAAATGGTACCACAGGTACACAGGGCACTGTGACCAGAGAAGGCCTCTAAGGGCTGCAGCACTTATTGTGCCACCATTAGAGGTCCTGTACCTTCACGCTCACACACTGCCTTCGCAGGCTGCGTGTTTTGGTGCAGAACAAAGTGAAGAGTCAACATGGCACACATCCCTGTGTGCCATGCCTACAACCCACTGCCCTGGCATAGATCAGTCACCCCTCTAGCTGGGTGCACTATACCAGTGGAGAGGGCACAGGTGCATGAGCCCTGTACCCCTACAATGTCTAAGTCCATTCTCAGACATTGTAAGTGCAGTGCTGCCCTTAAGAGTATATGGTGCTTGGAGTCTGTCATTACGAACTCCACAGCACCATAATGGCTACACTGAAAACTGAGAAGTTTGGTATCAAACTTCTCAGCACATTAAACCCACACTGATGCCAGTGTGGGATTTAATGAAAATGCACACAGAGGGCATCTTAGAGATGCCCCTGAAAACTAACCTACCACTAGTGTCCAGGCTGAGTGGCTGCTTTCAGCTGCCACCACCAGACATGTTTCTGGACCCCTGGGTCGAGAGCCTGCTGCTCTTGGGGGCCTGAAACAATGCACATCCTGGGACGAGGTGCCAAGCCTCCTCCCCGGATGGGCAGGGTTCACGAAGGGAAGCTTCAAAGGCTTGCCGCCTTTGTGAGCTTCCCCAGGCCACTTGCTGCTTTCAGCAACTGGTCCCCACTGGTTCTGACCCCCACTTTTGGCGGGAGAACCGGCGGGAAAAACAAGTGAGGAAGAGAGGTGTGCCCACCTCTGCCAACTCCACCCCTCAGGTGGGGGAGGCGAGGTGAAGCACAACTCTCAGTCCCCGGCATCTTGCAGATGGGGGGACTCAGCCAACCAGGGAAGAGCTTATGCCCCCTCCCACTGGAGGGTGGCATAATAGAGGGTGTACCCACCCCAGGGAAGGGACCCATTGGTCCCAACCTTTTTACCTACCTGTACCGCCCCTAAATCTAGTATTTAGGGGCACCCCTGAACCTTGCTTCCTCAGACCAGAAGAAACTACAAGAAAAGAAGGACCGAACAGCCGTGCCAAAGCTAACAAGAGGAAAACGCCCACTGACTTGGCCTCAGCCCTACCGACCTGTCTCCACCTCGAACCTGCTCCTGCGAAATCCCGGTGTGTCCTGCAGCCAGCAACCTCGAAAACCCCGGAGGACCTGCCTGCCTTCAACCAAAAAAACTGTGTCTCCCATGAACACCGGATTTGTTCATCTGCAACCTCTGGTTCTGGCCGGACACCGCAAATCCGCCCCACTCTGCACCCGCCGTCCACCGCCCGAGCTCGAGTGGGCAAACACCACGAGGTCGTCTCCCCGGCGATCCTATCCCGAGATCCGGTGACCCCTGACCTGCCTCAAACCTCCAGCCGACACCTGCAGCCTAAATCCGGAAGGTCCCCCCAACTGCGACCAGGAGCTGGTAAGAAGATCTGAACCTAAAAGGCACCCCTGCACCCGACGCCCCACGGCCTTGGGTGGCCCAACCGACAGTGCCTAACCAACCCCCAACATCCCAACTTACCTCTCAAAGTGGTGGTCGCACCCAGAAGACCTTCGTCCCCCAGCCTGCAGCGCCTTTGCAAACCGGAGGTTCCCCATTGCAAACAACAGGGCGCCCGACGTCGAAACAGCACCCTGCCGCCCTAGTGCCGCTGAGGGTGCACCTTTGGTGCTTCTTTGTTTCCCTATTTGCCCTGAGCTAAAGTCCAGGAGCTTTGCTCCCACAACCAAGTGTCATGCTCGTCAGCAGCCACCAACCGGAGGTCCCATATTGTATAACATTGGGGCTCAGCACTCTGCACCCGGCCGCCCTAGTGCCTCTGAGGGTGTAACGAGAGTGCATCCTTGACCCTGGGGGACCCCTGACTCTACCCCCAGAACCTCAACTCCCACTACCAAATACGTACCCTAAAACCGATAACACTATTTTCCTCCATAGGATAACATTGACTGTTTTTCTTGGAAAAGTTTCTAAGTGTGGAGTTTGAAAACCTAAAGAAATTCTTTAAAATTGTACTGTTTAACAAAAACGCTTTTACTTACCTGTTTACAGGAAATGTCCTAGTGTCGTATCCAGTTATACTACACTGAGTAAGGAAAGTAATCTAAAAGTAACTTACCTGGTATTTTACTGAAAAGCCTATTCAAGTATATGTACTGTATTTACAAAGTATTGCATTTCTCTGCAACCATAGTGTAAGTCATAAAAAATGCATATACAATTACAATTCAAACTGTTTACAAACTGCATTACTACTGTCAAGTATTTATTGCTTACCTGTGCCAGGCTTGCTTGGGTCTAGGAAATAAAATAACTAAAAGAATAATTTTTATACAAAAACAATTGGTCTGAAGTTCAGTATTTGAGTGTGTGAATTCATTTGCTGACTGTGTACAATAAATGCTTAACACTGTCCTCTGATACTGCCTTACTGCTCGACCACACTACCACAAAAAGAGAGTGAGGTGCTATCTAACTTTACCTGTGCCTACTTTTGGGGTTCCACTGGACTCTGTGCACACTATACCTCACTTTGGTATAGTATATACAGAGCCTGCTTCCTACAGGGTGGGGATGCGATCCTCGCTGCGCCAGAGTTCGTGTTTATTTAGTTGTGTAGGGCTGTAATTCACCCTGCCCACCTCACCATTTTAGAGTCTGGTGTTATGGATATTGGTAATGCGTCTCGCATGCCGTACTTGAGGTGGCTGTTCTAGATGCTGTAAAATAGCGGAGACATCTGCTTCACCTAAGGCCCGTTGACTCAGTGTGGGCCGCGGCAACACGCCACTCAGCACGCCTTCCTGGTCCTCCGCAATGCTGGTCGGGCGGGGAGGGATGGGGGGTAGGGCCACTGCCTCCCACCCCAAGATTGCGAATGACTGGGTGGGTCCCTTTCGCTACTGTCCAGTGTTTCAGTTGGATGCCCCGCTCACTCCCTGTCATCCCCCGGCCTCCGTACCTTCTCCTCAGTGCGGTGTCGGCTCCACCATCACCCCCATCCCCGACGGGCCTACGGCGCCTGCTGCAGTTGGGGGGCTACGATTGTGGTCTAGTTTTCTGCTTTCTCCACAGGCGGGAGGTCTCTGCGGCCCCACATACATGCTCCTGCCTCTGTCCGCCCTTCGCGCGCCAAGGCCACAGCTCAGCTCTGCTCCTACTCTACAGCTCTCGGCGTCCGACCTCTGCAAGTGGGGCTGTCACGCTTTTGCAGACAGTGGTTGACTGTTCCCTCTCCGCTCCGTCCGAATATGACTCATTACATCGCACGCCAATAGCACGCGTGCCATTACAACACGGGTATTACTACGCGATGTCAATGACGACATGCCATTACATCGCAAACTTTTACCACGACTATGCCTTTACCAAGCATGCCACTACAACGCAAAGGCATACGTGGTAAAGGTATACTCATGGTAAAAGTTTGAAAGGTAAGTGACTCTACCCTGCCCTACCCTAAACCCTAATGTAGTACCCCTGCACGACCCTCCCCCAACCCCTAGTCCTCTCCCTACATTTACACTACCCAGCACGACACCCCAACACTACCCTAAACCCTAAAACACTACCCTGCACTACACACACACCACAACACTACCCCCAGCACGACCCTAAACCCCCCGGCCCCCAGTCCGGTCCCTACACTCAAACACTACCCTACCCCCCGACACTACCAGAAACCCTAAAAAAGTAACCCCCACCCCAGGCCCAACCCCCCTTACCTCTCTCACCTCGTGGTTCCTCTCTCCTGGTTCCTGCTTCACATCGGATGAGGGGCGGTGCACGTCGTTGTGAGGAAATGGAAGAGCCTCTGTTTCCTCGCAATGAGGTGGATCGCCATTACATTTCATGCGTTGTAAAAGCGCATGCGATGTAAAAACATGCATAGTAATGGCTACGCGTTGTTACATCGTATGCGTTGTAACGCTTGCGATGTAATGGCATGCGGGGAAACAGCCGCATTGTGATGGCTATTTCCCGCTTCGTCCTCTCCTCATCGTGCGTTGTTTCAGAACTCTATGAGCTCCTCAGGTGCAGGATTATGTTGATTGAGTGTCCCGGACTGCAGGAGCCTCACTAATGTGCGACCATCTTGCTAGCCTGCCCTCTAGCGCCCCTGCAGTGGCAAACTTCATACAAGTTTTGGTGCAAAAGAGTAATCCCACCATCACTTTCACTGCAAAAGGCTGAAGAGTTTTCCCAGCCTTCACAGTAAAGGTGTTACCATGCTTGCCTGGGATCTTGGCTCCCAAAGGTCTGTTGCCACATTCTCTTGAACCCCTTCTTGTATCTGCTCATTGACATGGGAAAAAGTGTGCTGTCTCACTTCTGTTCTGCCATGATTCCTGATTACTCTCTTCTTACACATGGTATCTCATGTACTCATTTACCAACTTCTGTAAAAGCCTAATTGTGCAGTATGTTCTAAGGTAGGGCCTGCCTATTGCAATTTTTCCTATGTATTCGGGAGGTGGGGGCATTTGGTTGGGAAGTGAGGATTCAAATATTTATCCTTCAACCGCCACATTTATAAACAAACTAGTCACGACCATCCCCGTATGGCAGCTGTGAAGAAGTGCTGTTCTTCGCAATATTTTCACAATATCATTACTTTCAAACCTGTATAGTTCCTCGGACTTTAGTTAGCCTGGTCCAGGATGCAGACTGCTGTCATGATGTCTCTTCTTTTTATAAGAACTCAATAGAATTAATGATCCTCAGGACCTTGTTCCCTGCCTACAGCATCCCAGTTCTGGTTTTGCTTCATCTAGATGAAGGAATGGCTTTAAAAACAAAACTGTGTTTTTTTTTGTTGGTTTTGAATGCAACACAATCTTTAAGTAGCATCTGTTTCCAAAGTACCCCAACTGGTTGGGCATTATTAAGCCAGATGAAATGGTTTCACCATCAACATCAAAAAGTCTCACCTGAACCTGCTGGAGGCATCTAAACCCATCTGTTGAACTCATTCCAGTTTAAATTCCTTTTAGAGAAAATGAACAGCCTTTTTACAAGTTGAACATTTTTCTAGATGTACGTGCTGTGCTTTCATTCTGCCAGTAGGGGTTCCGTCTGGAAATGCTATTAAGTAGTCCTTCAAACCTTGCAGTATATGTGCAGTAACAATAAAGGAAGACTGTCATTTGGTGAGGAACCCAGCCATCACCTACACAGCCTAGGCAGCAATATCTTTTTCTTCTGATGGATACTTCTAAAAGCAGATTCCTCACCTTGTAAATTTCTCCCAGGTGCCAGCCTGGATCTGGAAAACTCAAAAGCGGTGCTCCCACGCATTGCTAGGTGGCATAATGCAACTCGGCATCAACGCCGATACGCTCCGAAAGTGACAGATGGAGCCACATATAAGTGCAACCAATGCACACTGATGTTAAGTCCTTACTTTATGATGGATACTTCTCACAGCAAATTCCTCACCTTGTGCATGCCACCAGGCACCAGGATGGATCTGTAAATGTTTTCTCAGCAAATCCCTTGCCTGCCAGTAGGTGGCATTGTGCGGCTCCACATCATGCATGTGCAGGGCCAGAAGTGAAGTCTGGGCCACAGTATAACCCCCTACCTGCCCCTAAACCCCTTCTGCACGTCAACATCACTTGCTCTTTTGGCGCCTTCCAAAACGGATCCGGAGTGAGTGCCCTTGATTTCTGTCACCTAACAGAAGACTTTCCAAAATGTTTCCAGTGTGAAAGGGATATGTCTCCTTGAACGACAGGGTTCAAGCTCTGCAAGAATTGCCACAAACAGTTGTCTGTGATGGATCCTCTCGAAGTCTGTCTCTGGTGTCTTGGCTCCTTCAATGACTAAGCCATGCAACAAATACCCCAGGATGAATCCAAAGGCCAACCGGTACTGTGAGGCCAAACTCTACGTCGCTGAGCACCGTAGGAAGGCTCGAAAGGCCCGGTCCCAGTTTAGGTCAAGGACTCGGATATGTTCCGAAGGTCATTCCCAAGAGAAATTATCCCACTCCAAATCCTCAAGTAAGCCCAAAAAGAAAAAACACAAGCAGTCCAAATATTTTTCCCCTTCATGCCACTCTTGTTAGGAAACATTTTGTCTGCCAGGCTACCTCTTGATCATGTTTGCCCACAATCGACTGCTCTCTCTAGTCCTTTACCAGCCTGAGTTCCCTGGTCCATCGGCAATGCTGATGCTGATTCAAGCCTTTAAGGAGGCTATCTTGTAGGTTTTTGACACACTTTCGGAGCCCTCTGGCGTACCTTTGGGCTGTCTGGTTCGCTATGGTAATAAGAAGGGTAGCAGATGTTCTTGACCTCCAGCTCCTCTCAGTGGAGGTTATAACAAATGTACTTACTGAGGTGCTGCAGATAGGGCAAACCTCTTTGAACTTCTCCTTCCATTTAATGAGGCCTTGCAGACACTCTTTTGGGCACCTGTGCGAAGCCATGATTTTGCCCTTCTGTCAACAGCAAATAGCCCAACGAAACAGACCAAATCCGGGGGGACCCACCTTTCTTCCTTCAGCACCCAACACCGGAGAAGCTTGTGCCTCAGGCTTCCACTACTTGGCTAAACCTAAATGCTTTCCAAACCACTCTGCCAGGCAGAGTTGAAGCGTATGTTGGCGTTCGGAAACAGGTGATTTTTAGGTCGAGCCTAGCGCAGCGCGCATGCGTTGCTCTGAGAGGCTTCTTGCAACTACTCAAAACTACTCTGTGGGGGTCTGACTCCCCCCACGCATAGGATTGGCTTTTGCGTGTGTCTTTCAAGAATGAAAGCACGCCAATGGGTAAAGGCGGGTGCATGTCCCACCTCTTTTTGTAACGTTGACTCCCACGGCATTTTGCTCTCGGGAGCGAGCAGCGGCGCGCAGGGCGGCAGCTGCATTCCTGTGCCCGCCCCCACCACTCCTCTTGAGCTGCTTGTTTTCATTTGCAGCCTGCGCTCCATGTTTGCACCCCCTCCCACTCTTCCTTGTTTGTTATTATCTGTAGCGCGGTCCGCTTTCACTTTGGGGACCGCGCTTGTTTATTTAATTTTTCCGCGCGATTTGCTTTCACTTTTGCGGTCGTTCTTGTTCCTTCTGTTTTTTTACAGTGCATTACAAGCGCCACAACTTTCTGAATTGAAAGTTAACTACATAACTTCTAGTTAATTAGATATCCCAGCAGCGCACACATATTCACAGTTCCTTATCATATTCATACTTTTTCAAAATTAATCAGTGAAACAGCATAGCTGGCATGTCACGGGCTACACAAAGCTTTCAAATTTATATAATTAGCAGACTTCCTAGATTAACACAAAAACATACATTTTTTGCTCGGCTTTACCTCGCCACTGCTTACCGTTACTTTGTGCGACCACTGTGCTTACTCACAAAAATGCCTGTTTTTGAGAAACCCATGTTAATCATTGGGCAGTTTTGCGAAATTTCTCCCAGCACACGCTGGTAGGCCGCACATTAAAGTGTCCTTGTGTAACGTAACTTGAGCTCATGTCAAGCGCTCCAAAACCTTCGGGTCGAGTTCGCGCTATATAAATTTGCAGGAAAAAAAAAAGAGAAATGACCTTCCCCTGTTCCAATGCAGGGAGAGGCATTCTGTAAACAGTGCTACGGGTGGGGCCTGCAGCTTCGTGGCGCTTTGAAGCACAGCCCTGTGACTGCAGCGCACCTAATGCTCCAAGCACAGCCCTGCGACCGCTGCGCACCTAATGCTCCGAATTCCGTGCAGCGCGTGCACCAGGTAAGGTTTATAAAGGTGGGGGGCACGGTGTTTTAAAGTTAACTACATAACTTCCAGTTAATTAGATATCCCAGCAGCGCACACACATTCACAGTTCCTTATCATATTCTATACTTTTTCAAAACTAATCAGTGGAAACGGCATAGCTGGCATGTCACGGGCTGCACGAAGCTTTCAAATTTATATAATTAGCAGACTTCCTAGATTAACACAAAAACATGCATCTTTTGCTCGGCTTTACCTCGCCACTGCTTACCGCTACTTTGTGCGACCACTGTGCTTACTCACAAAAAATGCCTGTTTTTGAGAAACCCATGTTAATCATTGGGCAGTTTTGCGAAATTTCTCTCAGCACACGCTGGTAGGCGCATATTAAAGTGTCCTTGTGTAACGTAACTAGAGCTCATGTAAAGCGCTCCAAAACCTTCGGGTCGAGTTCGCGCTATATAAATTTGCAGGGGAAAAAAAGGGAAAAGACCTGTCCCTGTTCCAATGCAGGGAGAGGCATACTGTAAACAAAATTTACAGTATTGAACACAGCAGCTACATTGCTCTACAACATACCTTAAAAACATTGCCAATATCTCTGGCTAAACACTTATAAGGTCCCAAAGGCGAGACCTATTGGCTATGCCAATGCTTGTTTAGCATGTGTTAATTGCAGATATACATGCTATGCACACTTCTGCCATCTAGTGTTGGGCTAATACTCTACAACCTTTTTTTCTCATAGAAGTCTGTTATTGCTGTTGTGTCTCCTCTTCAAGAGAATGCGCATGTTCAACAGCTCGATTGTTAGATTGATTTTTTTCCACCATTGGAGTCAGACGGATTGTGCTGGAGTTCTGTGCATCTTCGCAGCCTGTGAGAGCGCAAAAGACTTGTAGCGGCTTCTGCTCGAAGGATCCAACTCTGCCTCATCATCATCAGCCGTCGGATTCAAGTTTCGGTGGCCATTCCGCTGCACCATTCCAGCTGCTTCAACACAAGAGCCCCCTTCCAAATTATGCCGATAATGTTCGGCTCCAGGTGATGGAAGGTAAAAGAAAAAAAAAAAAGACTGTTCAGAAAGTGCCCTCAATGCGGGGCAAAATACGCAATACCCTGACCAGCACGACGTCTGCCACCGCTGCTTGTCGCCGGAGCAAGAGTAGGTCTGCGCTGCCTCAGGCCTGTCCAAGAACAAGAAAACCTTATGCTCTAGACACAACCAATGTCTAGCTCATACCATGAAGATGGCAGCAGAGTATGACTTCTCTGCAGATGAAAAGCAGCAGCTAGAGATCGGCAACATGAAGAGGAATATCACAACGAGTCCACGATGTTGCCTGTGGAGCTTCTGTAAGGACAACCCACTTAGGAATCGTGGTCCGTGAGTACCCAAGGTCCCCAAAACCCCACACATACCAAAAGACTACCCCCACAACATCCCCCCCCATTACCTAAGTGCGCCACAGATTGTGGGTTCTGGCTGACACTGAGAACATGCCCTGGAGCCCGAGGCAGGAGACTGCACTCGATCTCAATCGGGCTCCAGGCAGCATGGACAGGGACAGACATGGAGAGGATAAACAGCCCTTGCAACCGCAGCAGCACTCAGTGCCATCAAAGTCATTGCTGCTTGCACCGCCTATGGCGCCGACGAAACCTTCGACACACCCACCCACCCTCCTTTGGGTTCGACAAACCTGTCGGAGCCAAGACATGCGTCGACTTGGGGGGAACCTTTGGAGCAGAGCCATACGTTGACTCCGAAGAAACCATTGGCATCGATGGCATCAACATCCCACGCTCTAGTAGGGTACAGGAAGAAAAAAACTGATAAGAACATGACACCCAAGAAAAGTAAAACCACAACCACTACGGATGCAAAGGGAAATGTTTTTGAAAACCTTCAAGAACTAATGGTTGAACGTTCTGTGGAACAGAACATTTGCATGAGAGGGCCCAGATATGGAAAAGGCTGGACACTCAACTACTACAGCCTCTTCCAAAGAAGAAGAATATGGAGCATAAGACTGCTAGGCGTCTGCTGCTTGATATTACACCACCTCCACAACCTATGTCACCATCATCCACACATTCGGATGATGCAGACACAGGTAGCCCTAGTCATTATTCCCATGACATAGACTCACAGGGAGCCCCTACACGAAGCCCAGACCCTTGGGATACATACATTGTAATTCTGCCACACCCAGACACTGAGGTGCCAGTCCCAGCTAAAGCATCACCGCATGACGATATTTCCTCCTATCATAGTGTCATTCACCATGCTGCTAAATACTATAAAGTACAGATTCATACTACCAAGGAAGAAACCGACTTCTTAGTCAAGACACTCCCCAAAACAGAGCACTCCGTTCAATACTTACCAATGATAGGGTGAGTGCTGACAGTCTCAACTGAGATGTTCAAAGACCCAGTCTAACACCACGCATTGGACAGAAATACAAGCCTTCTCCTACTGGCCCACTTTATATCAGGGGAGACCCAACAGCTGACTCCAGGGTTGTAACAACTGCAAGGATGAGGGCAGCCTCCCAGAGTACTGGAGACGTCCCTTCTCCCGATTAAAGGAAGCAAACGCATCCATGCGGCAGGAAAACTAGTTGCAGTGGGCCGTGCTAATCATTGGTGCATTGCCAAATTGGTGGGAAGGCCACTTGGAATGACATGGAAGAGTTGCTCCAGCATCTCCCTGAGCAATACAAAAAGAGAGGAGAAGAGTAAATTACTAAAGGAAGGCAAATCTCAATGCAACTATACACTGCGTCCTAGACAGCGCGGACACCTCAGCAAGAGGAATAAACTCCTCAGTCCTCCTGCGTAGCATGCCTTGCTGCGCATCTCCGGGTTCAAACCTGAGGTGCAACAACACCTGCTTAACTTCCCATTTGATGGGAAACTTCTTTCCGGGCCAGAGGTGGACTCTCAGTTAGAAAAAATAAGAAAGGATACAGAGACTGCGAAACCTGTGGTGGCACTAAGGTCCACTACACCACGTCAGCAGTCCTTTCGTAGATACCAGGGCAGAGGGGCCTCCAAGACCACAATTTTTGATACCCAGATATATCAAAAGCTGCAGCAGGCATATCACCAGCAATGGAGTAAAGGTTACTACAGAGGAGACTTCAAGGGGGGTAACCAGAGAGGCAGAGGTAGGAGAACTCTCTGGAAGGGTGCCTCCACCTCATAACAGTGACTCATCACACATTCCCCCTGGACACACAACACCTGTCGGAGGAAGGTTGCAGCGGTTTCACAACCTATGGCCAGAGATAACATGAGAGCAGTGGGTACGATCCATCGTCCACCATGGGTACTGCCTAGAACTTACTTCTACCCTCAAATATTCCTCCATGCAGACAGACCTTCTACCCCTGCATCATCACCTTCTCAAAGAGGAGGTAAAAGGTGCCATAGAACCTGTTCCAAACAGTCATCAAAACAAAGGGGTATATTCCCTTTACTTTTTAATACCCAAAAAGACGGATGCTCATGCCGATACTGGACCTACTCCTTCTCAATTGTAAAATTGTCAAAACACTTTCACACGGTGCCACTACAGGATGTAATATCACTGCTGCAAAAAGTTGGCTTCATGAGGGCGCTCGACCTGAAGGACGCATACTTTTATATGCCGGTACCTCAGATTTGTGGTAAGTGGATGTCATTACCAGTTCAAAGTTCTGCGGTTTGAGGTGACGACAGCCATGAGAGTGTGTACCAAATGCCTAGAAGTGGTGGCAGCTCATCTGAGAAGACAACATTCATTTTATCCTGTACCTCGACGATTGACTGATCCAGTGTTCGAGATAGAGGTGCCTGCAGGATACACAGGCCACCATCAATCTGTTACACAAATTTGGGTTCACAAAAAAATGCCACCAAATCACATTTACAGCCTCTTCAACTACAGCCCTATTTGAGAACAATCCTCAGTTCAGTCTCAGCCACAGCATACTCCAGTACCCAAAGGGTTCTCAATCTCCAGAACCAACTGGATCTTTTTTCTCCCACATCATCATTTGCCAGTCAGAACAGTGATGCGCCTTCTGGGCATGATGGCCTCCTGTATAGCATTAGTTCCTCATGCCAGGCTCCACATGCAATCTTTACAGTAGTGTCTAGCATCTCAGTGGTTACAAGTGGGGGACAGATTAGAGAGTCTAGTGTTGGTTCCACCCAGGGTCCATCAATCATTGCACTGGTGGGGCACAGAGAATCTCCTTAGGACACACTGGAAGCTGGTCACTGGAGACTTCAGGTACCAGACTGCTTGCCACAGGCTGCCCTAGAGGAGGAGCTTATGAGCGCTTATAGCACGCATTCAACCCCCGCAGCGCAGGGTGCGCTGGAAACAGGTCACTGGGGGGCTTCAGATACCAGACTGCCTTTCCACATGCTGCCCACGCCCGGGCCAAGAGTGGGCCCATCTTCGCCAGGAGGAGGCCGGACTGGGCCACCTTTCTTGGCATTTTCCCTTTTTGACTGCTGGGTGTTGGTTAGCTTGCAAGATATGTGATTTGGCAATTTTCAGCTGACTTTTATACAGATCCCTTTCTCTGTTATTTTAGACCAAGTTATTCAGCAAGGTCCTATTTTTATTTGTGTTTAAAATGGGGGAAAAGGAAGGCACGAGATTCCTTTTGGGGTGTCTCTTCCTAAGAAATCAGCAAATCCCCTATCTGATGCTAATACGCTGAAAGAAATCAATGAACTAATTGATTAAGTGGAGTCCGTAATCAAGCCATCATCCCCTTCCGTTGAATCATTTTCTAAGCCCAAGTTAGAGGGAAACCTATGGCAAAAATGTTTACTAAGAAAATTACTGAGTCATGCAAGACTTCTGGACCCCAGAATACTCACTCATCTTCTGTCACTAATGGGTGTGTTTTGTTGGCGTTCCCTCGGATAGAGACGAGTTGTGACCCACCCCTTGTGCAGGTGGTGTATGAAGATTAAGTTCCTTGTGAGAATTGTTTGTGTCTTATTTGAACAGCATCTGACAATTCCTTGTGGTCGGTGTGAGAAGTTGGCCTGGTATATGCTGTCCACTAATTAAAGTGGGCACCCTGTAAGAGTCCAAACAACCCTTATGGTGATTTAAGAGGTCAAAGATAACCTTCTAAAGCTATCCAAGTGGTAGCTGTGGAGAGCAGCCTTCAAGCTTAGTCTTGACAGAATGTTAAGCAGCTTGTTTTACCAGAATGCAACCTTATAGTATTGGTTAAATGAAAGGAGAACCACACAGTAGTTATAAAAATATGTATTTATTAATATAACACTCTCTCGTACGATAAAGTATCTTCCACACGAAGATAATCACAAAGCACACAACACTGTAGCACAGAAACAATCGTAAGTAGCACTAATAACCAGTGGACTCCAGGGGGAGACCAAACCATATACTAAAATAGTGGTATAAGAACCACGGCTCCAGTCAAGACAATGTCTAGAGGATGTAGAATCGCTGGGACCCCAAGGAACCACCCAAGGTGAGTAGGTAGGGACCCCACGGAGGACGGGTGCAGTGTGGGAACACGACTGCGTGTGCCATACAATTCTATAGGAGAGTCGCGGATGCAGTTTTAAAGTTTAAGGACCCTTCCCAGTGGCCTTCGAAGAAACCCCGTGGAACTTAAGAGGATGGAGAGCCACCCCACCCGTGGATACCGTAGTACCAGAGTTACCTATCCCAGGGAAGCCGGGTGCATAGGTCTGAAGTGGCGTCGGAAACCGCAGTCGAACCCAATGGAGGACTTCGAAGAAGAGCCGCTGCTGGAAGGAAGAAAAAGTGTCCGTTGGAATCCAAAGGTGGATTCTTGTTGAAGAGTACCTGAAAGCAGAGGGGACAGAGTCTGGGTCACTCAGGAGTGACCAGGGGATCGGTAGACGAATGCCCACCGATTTCAGGTGCGTTGAGGGGGTTCTTGACTGCGGCCACTGGGACCAGGAGACGTTGAGGACGACCAGGAGCCGGATACGAGCTGTCCCACAAAGGATGTCGAGTACTGAGGGGTCGGTGTCTGGCTGGAGCACCAACAAGCCTTGGCAACAGCAACCCACACAGAAGGTCGAAGAAGGTTACGGCTCGGACCAGCAAGGTCCAGGAGACTCACCCAACACAGGGGAGTCAGTGCAAGCCTGGAGCAACCAGGGGAGCCCAAGAAAAGCAAAGTTGACCCTCAAGGGGACCCACAGGCCGGAGGCACAGGAGTCGCAAGGGGACCTCGAGCAGTTTCACAAAGCAACAGCCCACGGAGCACTCGGTGCGAGGAGGCCGCAGTTCTTTGTAGGAGATGGTGCCAGAGGTTGGGCTACTTGGAGCCCAGTGCACTTGTTCTGGAAACGCCAACAAGCGTATGCACTTGCAAATGAACGCGGTGCACAGGGGTACAGGTATTGCAGCCCCCATGAGGGATTCTGACCTCAAACTTGGTAAGAGGGCAGCCCGGACGTCGAAGGACTTAGAAACCCACCTCCTGTGTTGCTGGAGTCCGTAGGAGCTCAGGAGCAGCAGACCGGTCAGTCGTGATGTGGTGCCTGCGGTTGCAGGGGAGTGACTCCTTCACTCCAAGGGAGATACCTTCTTTTATCCTTGATGCTCCACAGGTCCTGAACGGAACCTGTATGGTGCACGGGCACAGACGGTGCTTCAGACTGAGAGGGAGATGAAGTCAGGCCCAAACAAAGTCCAGCAAAGTCCAGAGTGTCCAGACAGTCGAAGTTCAGTGGCTTCTTGTTCAGAATCTTGTCCACGTCGAATCTAGGGTCCTACAGCCAGGTAAGCCCTTTTGTACCCACCGGAGAGGGTTGGACAGATTCAGGCAACCCTCCCAGGGGAGGGTCTGGACAGTTGGGAAGTTACTCCCATGTCCTTTGTCCAGTTTCTCGCCAGAGCAGGAGCCAACGGCTCCCAGGACCGGTTTGAACTGGACTATGCACAGGGACACCAAATGTGCCCCTCATGCAGACTCACCCAGCCCTAATGCACTAAATCCTGTCTGGGAGGTGGTCACACCTCCCTGTGACAGGATGCCTATTGTTCCACCTTCTTCTGCTCAAGCTTGGCTCAGCTGCAGGAGGGCAGAAACGTGTCTCTGGTCGGCAGCAACCATTTTGTGCTACCTGGGACTAGAAGGCTGGTACTGGGAACACCAGGGACCCAACGAAGCTCGCTTCTGAGGGGTGAAATCATACCTCCCACACCGGTTACTGGTGCGGGGGTATGATTCCACAATGTTTGACCCAAACACGATAGGGTTACTTTCAGCTGTTTTAGATTTGGTCATCACGCGGTCGCATAATGCTACTCTATATATCGTAAATGGCTGCTGCACTAACAACCCGGGAGAATGGACTCTGTAGGCTGCAGGGATGTCCTGCTCATGCAGTGGCATCCTCTCACTTAGAACCAAGCACCCTGCCTTCAGCATTGTTAAGGCCTGCTATAGGGGTGACTTATAGGTTTTAAGTGTAGTGACGCTTAGATATAGTAAACCTATATCTTAAGTAAGTGGTGCATGCACCAGCTTACACAGGCTGCAATGGCAGGCCTGTAGTTCCATTTTGCATGGGTGGCATAATGCATGCTTCAGCCCATGGGAGGCCTCTGGGGTACCTATGCCCTGGATACATGGGTACCATATATTAGGGACTGGCAAGGGTACCCCAGTATCCAATCTGTAGTGTACCTAAGTACATACCATAACAGTTTACGGAGAAAGCAGATGGACTGGGGTCCTGATTAGCAGGATCCCAGTCAGACTAGTCAAAAACCAGCTTGGCATCAGGCAAAGAAATGGGGGTAACTATGCAGAAAGATCCTTCCTTCCTACAGTCGGGATCATTCCCCCGTCATCCCCCCCTTTGGACAGTTCCATCCTGCGCGCTTCTTTGAATTGGGATATGTTTCAGGTCGTGAATGCTCTTAAAACTTAAATTGTGAGTCCTAGGAAACAAGTGAGGTAATTAATATCTCAGTTTCTGTAAATTATCCATCTTCTACAGCATTTAAGTTTGACAAGCCCCCCACTTTAAGAATTTCCTGCATTTTGAAATTGCAGCATCTTCTCTTCCTTTGAATAGAGGAGCATCTAAGATTAGAAACGTGTTAAGTCTATCTAGAACCTGTTTGCCTGCCATGTGTTCTAGTTCTGCCCCACTTCGCAAGAGACACAGGCGCCCCTACCCTGAGCTGACTTGTTTGGTCCCTCGGATAACTCCATTAAATTAGTGTTTTACCTTTTCAAACACCTACCCTTCTCCCACTTCTAGGAAATCTTCATTTATTTCCCAGCAATGTGGAAATAGCTTGGGGGGGTGGGGATGATTTTATATTTGCACAAGGTACCTAGACTCTCTCAGGATACAAGAGAAGGCAGTGATTCCTTGTCTAATAAAGTGATTAATTGGTTTAAAAATCTATAGAAATGCTTCTCAATAATTCGTTCAGACATCGTGAGAGTCGCTCATTGTTAGGCACTTGGAGATAATTTTAATTGTGTGGAAATTGTGCTGGCATCTCGGTAGTTGAAGAGTTAATTGCTTGGGAGGTTCAGACCTCATGTATGATGCCTTCCAATGTTAATCTAATGTTTAAACCTCCCATAGCTGCGGCGGATTGCCACCCAACTACTTCTAATAACTCCTTGAATATCCGGACCCGCTCCCCCAGGGTGCTATCAGTAGAAACTGAAATATTAAGGATGGTTATAATCAATATATTCCCAAAACATTGTTGCCTCCCAAGAATGAGTGGAATGTTCTTTCTTGGAGATATTGATCAGCTTTATTCAAAATTGGCGGACCCAGCTCGGGGGCTTTTGTTGACTTCTTTATTTGTATATTCCATGAGACTCGGATTGTGAATCCGGCCTTTAGTTTAAGGTTTTTTAATTTTTGATATGAGGTAGTATTCTAGAGAAAAGGCCTCTGGCCGCTGGTCTTGTAGTATAGGTAAAAACTACTCTCAGTTGTAGTATTAAAAGGTTAACTCTAGACTCTTCCTGATTTAATTGGTTTGCTGATTTCTTCTACTGATGACAAGTACCTTTATATCTTTAATGTTTATAACTGGCCAGGTAGTCAGAACCAGGAGTATTATATTCTTTGTATTCTTGATGAATGTATTGACTGTTTATCACCCAGGGGGCCTGTTATAGTTGCTGCTGACTTTAACGTCACGTTTGAGCCACCTGACAATTCTGACTTCAGCATTACTAAGGAGAAAGATGCTGCTTGGGGAATTCTGCAATTAGATCTTATGCCTGTGAAAAGACGGGCTGCTCTAGTCACTCGGCACTAGCCACTCCGCTCTTGGGGCTAACACTGAACCGTGGCCTTAGAGCATGTAATGGTAGAACCAACCCCCTCCTCAGATTCAGTAGGTGCCCATACTTTTAAGAGGTTTGTCCAAACCAGTAGACTAGATTATATAATGTCGTCCCTCCAACTGTGGCCATTTATGGTGGACATGAAGGTTCTGGAAAGAAGCACATAGTGATCATAATGCACTACATTTAATAATGAAAGGTTTTTTCCACCTAATAGTAATGCACATCATTCTGGGTACTGTGGGGAATTATGCCTTTCAAATAATAAGCAGGCCCTAAAATGGTCTTTTGTCTTGGGCCAGTCATTTGGCTCAAATTTATAATAGAGTAGTAGCAGCTGTCGAGTGGATGGCCAATATAGAGCCTTCTGGGAAAGGTGCAAATCTCCTTCTTAAACATCATGATGAATTGTTAATTTACTTAGGCAAACTTTTCTCTAGGCAGTATAAAACTTCATTCAGAAAACCATTGAAGTACCCATGGTATAGCAAGAAGTTTAGACTCTGCAAGGTTGCTCTAATCCAGTCTATTAAAATTAATTGTGAACTAATTACATTGGCTAGACTGATCTAAAAGATTGAGTTGAGATAAGCAAGATCTATGTGGGAGGAAGAAATGTTGTTGGGAGACCAGGTATTTGCAGCAAGAGTAGGTGATAACAAATCATTTTGAAACATACTTGCCCATGGAAGTCGATTTGATACAACTCAGGTGGATTTCCACCTCCAGCCTCAAACGTGTTTTAAGCATTTTGAAGGGTTATATTCCGATACGGGGGGGGGGAAGAGTCGCTCTCCCTAACTTCTTGGCACTATGCGGAGACTGAACCCTTCTATAAGAAGGGTAGTCAAGATGATCCCTTTAATTGTAGGTTTGTTAGTTTGGTTGATGTGCTACGAAAGCTCTTCTGCCATCAAGACTTACAGATTGGTTTACAGAGAATAATATCCTTTCAGACCTCCAAGCTGACTTCCGGAAGAAGATCAGTACAATGGATCAATTGTTTTCGCTTTTGTACCATATACTGGAAAACTGTGATACTAGAGAAGGGCCATTTATATGTGGTATTTGTGGGTTTCAAATCCACTTTCGACTCAATTCCTCGCCTGAAGCTTTGGGATGTTTTGGGAAAAATGGATGTTACAGACAATATATTATCAATTTTGATAAGATTATAAGAGACTAATTATGCTTGTGTCAGATGCGGGAAAAGGAGCAAGCTGTCTGATGCTTTAGGATTGAGAGGGGTGTTTACCAGGGTTGTGTTTTGGCCCCAACACTTGTTACATTATATATAAATGGGCTAGTGCAATACTTGGATTTTCCTGGCAATGATTCCCCAAAGGTAGGGGCTTTTAAATTCCAACACTGTTGCTTACGGATGACACGCTAATTATTTCTAAAACCCCCACTGGTCTACAAGCCCTAGTGGATCGTTTTTAAAAATTTTGTACTGAGAAGGGGTTAGAATTGAATATTAAAAAAATATATATTTATGGCTTTTAAACCTTCTAGATCTGTGAAGAGCTGCATTAGAGCACACAATGAAGTGCTTGAGCAAGTCATAGATTTTGACTAACTAGGTGTAAGATTGACTAATAAGTTATGGTCCTTACAGATTAATAAGGGTACATGAAAGCTACAGCAGGAATCTAGGGCCATTTTGAAGCTGGTAAGCAATACTAAGACCAGGCCTTTTTCCCCTGCAGTAGAAATGTATAACGTTAAAGCAAAAGGGTGTGCTCTTTATGGTTAAGAGCTTTGGGGCTACGCAAAGGACAGCACTCGTAGTGACAGAAAATAAATTGGTCAGGTCTCTTTTAAATCTTACACATAGTGCCCCTCGTTTACCTCAACTACTTGATGTAGGTGTTTACCCGATTTCTTCAGTGTTGAAACTGAGACGTTTAGTGTATTGGCACTGATTATGGTCTAATGAGGAACCGGTCCCTTGCAGGTTGCCTTTCTCGGAAATGATTCGCTCAAATGACTTTCGGAAAATTGCCTGGTTAGTGTATGTTAAGAAATTGGTATTTAGGCTTGACCTTGCAGTTGTCTCAGAATCTCCTGCTGATGCTGCCCTTGTGTCTAGGTCAGTGATGAAAGAAAGACTAAAGACTATCCTATGGGAAGAGGAATTACAAAATTTTAAGTTGGACAGCTTGACAACAAGTTTTTTTAACTTCAAAGCTGTTCCATCATTTGAACCTTTCCTTGATAAAATTCTATGTCCCTTAGAGCAACTTACAGCTGTATATAAAGTTTAGACATGGAATTTTGCTGATTAATACTTTTTGCATGCGCTGGGGAGATAATTTTTGTGTTAGCACTTCATGTCCATCATGTCAAGTGTCTGAAACCATGCACCATTTCTTCTTTTTCTGTAATGCTTATACAATTCCTTGTAAGAAGTGGATTAAACCAGCTCGGCTTCTCTTAGGAATCAGACAGTATGAAATTGCATTGAGGATCCAGAGGACTGATCCGAATTAGTGTTGCTAAATATTTGTGTTTGTATGCGCAAGAAAATTCTAGAAGCTAATTATGGCTATCCACCTAATGCGATTGACATCTAGTTGTGGTTCTTAATTGCTCTTTGCACTTTTTTTTATATTTACTTTGCAGCACTTTACTATTCATGTGCAATATTGTTGTTTTTATGATACTTATAAGGATTGTTATTTTAATGTGATCTTAATATTGGGACCCTCAATGCATTAGCAATTTCATCGACTGTCCTGTTTTTGTGTATTCTTGTTATCTAGTGCCATTTTATGATCTTTAAGCTGTTTTGATTGATTGAGTTGTGTCGTTGGATTTCACATTTTATTTTTTTATGGAGTTTATTGTACAGTCTTGGATTGTGAGGATTTTTATTTGTGTTACATGGATCTATGACTCTGAAATGAACTAAATTGAATTGAATCTCCTCAAAGGCAGACCTTTTTTGGACCCGATCCCACAAGTAACTATCACCACAGATGCATCACTCAAAGGGTGGGCCGTTTCAGGGTTCTTGGACTGGTCATCAGCAAACGCCGCACATCAATATGCTGGAGCTCATAATGATTTAGCTGGCTCTAAAAGATTTCCTCCCCAATTTAACCAGAAAGACCTTTCTTCTCTGAACAGACGTCATGACGGTAATGTATTAAATTAAAAAACAAGGAGGAACACACTATATACAGTTGTCTCAGCTGGCACAGGACATTTGGCACTGGGATATCTGCCATCACATCCACCTCTTGAAAGAGTATCTCCCGGGAGTGGACAGTTCTGTGGCAAACCTGCTAACTAGGGCACAGAACAAGTCCACGAGTGGGAACTCCACCCTAGTCCTCCACCACTTCTTCCAGCAGTGGGGAACACCGGAAGTGGATCTGTTTGCCACCATAGCAAACGCAAAATGTCAAAACTTCGCCTCCAGGTGCCACCATCCATAGTCCATAGGCAATACTCTTTGGATGAATTCGTCAAGGATATTTGCATACTCTTTTTCTCCTCTTCCACTCTTTCCATATCTTGTCAGGAAACTCAGTCAGAAATATCTCATGTTTTTGTAGCTCCCACCTGGGCACGACAACCCTGGTTCACGACGCTCTTAAAGTTGTCCCAGTACCAAACATTCTCAGTCACAGCCCAGGCAGGTTCAGGCATCCAAACCCCAAATAACTCAACCTGGCTCCTGAAGTCGTAGAGTTTGGAAACTTGAAATTGCCTCCAGAGTGTATGGACGTGCTAAGGGAGGCAAGACTCCCAAACACAAGAGCTTGTTGCGCAGCTAAGTGGAAACGCATTATATACTACTGTATAACCCAGCATATAGATGCTTGTGTGCCTACTGTACAACAGATAGTATGCTACTTGTTATTCCTACAAAGTCACATTTAGGATACACTTCCTTATGACTGCAGCTAGCGGTGGTTGCGGCTTACCTGCCGAATCGCAAGCATCAGTCACTTTTTCGAATACCAGTCATAAAAGCTTTCATGGAGTGAAAAGAATAATTCCACTACGTGCACCACCAGTACCTTTGTGGAATTTAAACATTGTTGTTACAAGGTTGATGGCCACACCCTTTGAACCAATGCATTCTTGTTCTCTACAATTCCGGTCTTGGAAGGTTGCTTTCCTTGTAGCGATCACCTCCCTAGGAAGAGTTAGTGAGATTCATGCACTTACCATTCAAGAACCTTGTTTTCAGGTTTTTCAAGATAAAGTAAGGCTGCAGACATCTCCCAAATTCCTTCCGAAGGTCGTCTCCGCTTTCCATTTAACCCAAACACTTGATTTACCCATTTTCTTCCCTGAGCCAGAGACCGTGTCAGAAAGAGCACTTCATACACTTGATATTAGAGGCACTAATGTACTACATTGATAGGACTAGATCTTTTAGGAAAACACAACAGCTTTTTGTTACTTTCTCTAGTCCAAGAAGAGGTAACACCATTTCTAAAGCTGATTTCGTACCGTTGATTATGAAATCTATTCAACTTTGCTACATTAAAGCTAAATTAACTTTACCAACAGTTCCACTTGCACATTGTACTAGAAAGAGAGGTGCTTCAATGGATTTCTTAGGCAACATCCCTTTTGCTGATATTTGTAAAGCCGCTACTTGGACAAATCCACACACGTTCACTAAACACTATTGTGTGGATGTCCAGGCAAGGCAGCAATCTGTTTTTTGGGACAAACAGTCCTATGTAAGCGGTTTCAAACTTCTGCAATATCTGATGCCTAGAGCCACCTAGAAAGGAGTACTGCTTTACAGTCTATGCATAGCATGTGTATCTGCAACCAACACAGATAATGAATGGAGTGTGTTGCTTACCTTGTAAGCATTTATTCGTGGCATGTAGTGCTGCAGATACACATGCACCCTCCTGCCTCCCCGGCAGGCGTACGCTGTCAGATTTACAAGTAATATACACTATATAAACAAATATGTACATATTTTTAGTTTAGTACACTCATATTCATTCTTTTATAATATCTTCACTAGCTCCATTCTCACTCGACATTATGGCAGGAAAAATGAACAATCTAACAATGGGGCTGTTAAACATGTGCATTCTCTCGAAGAGGAGGCTCGACATCCCATCAGCATAAAAGACTTCTAAGAGAAAAGCAAGTTGTAGAGTCCAAGCCCAACACTAGATGGCAGGTTGTGCATTGCATGTGGATCTGCAGCACAACACGCTACGAATAGATGCTTGCAAAGTAAGTAACATACTCCTTATCCTCTGCCGGCATTTCTCTCAGTTCCGTAAATTGGAGTTTTTCTCCTGGGGCTTTACTAGTTTGCGTTGTGGCACATGGTGAGTGATATCTTGCCCCCAGTTCCAGACAATCTTCATGACAATCTCCAACAAACAATTGAGGATGGCCAAGTCGTGGCCAAGTGCATGAGCCAGATTGGTCCTTGACGCTACTGGCTGTCTGGTTCTGGTAGTTAACCAGGTAGTGCTTCGGCACCATGCCTGGATAAAATCCATGGGCATCTCTAGTGATGTCCAACAATCTGTAATGGACATGCAATTTGATGGCTGCTGTCTCTTTGAAGACGAAGCAGAATCCGCATTGGAATGCTTCAAAGAAAGCAAAGCAACAACGCACTCTTGCCTTGCACAACCCTTACAGCAGTACCCAACAATATGGCCCCTTTCGAGGCTTCAAAGAGGGATACAGTAGAGGCTACAACAGACTTAGCCTCCACAGCAACAGGCCTGTCAGTCCTTATGAGGCAGAGGTCAGGAATCTGGCCTCCAGGGGCAGCAAACTAGCCAATACCGTGCCACCAACTTCTCTTCTGCCGCTGCTGCAAAAACCCTTTAGCTTGCCATCAGCGGCGATTTGTCACCCAGTTGGAAGTCAAATAAGTTAGTACCTTTGCAAATAGCAAAGCATCTCATTAGACAGATGGGTGCTTTAGATTGTCCAAGATGGTTATTCCATGGACTTCCTGTCCACCCCTTAAACATGCTACCCACACAACAGCTTCTGGGTATCACTTGGCCATTCTCTGAAAAGTTGTTCATGATTTCTTGCAGACGGGCCTATAGAAAGAGTGACCGCATCAGCAGTCTGAATTGGCTGGTACTTCTATTACGTTCTGGTACTTAAGAAAGGCGGAAGACCTGCGCCTTCTGAATTTCGAGAAGGACAACTTCAAGCACTTTAAAACCTTTCCTCCTGACCAACGAGTATAGGACATTCAGTCTTCAATCCTAATGTTTCAATCTCTGTCCTGGGTCTCAGCGAGGCTGGGTCTGAGGATTTTGAGCCTACTGCTTTCTGCTCGCCAAACATGCCTGGTGGCACATGTGAGCCTTACAGTGGGACCTGAAGTACCGGTATCGGAGGAGACTACAAAAGACCTGCAGTGGTGGCTGCTCAACTGCAATGGGACCATCAGCATACCCCGCTTCCTTCCCCACCCAAGTTGCCAGTAGTGACAAATGTGTCGCTACAGGGTTGAGAGGTTATGTTGGAGAGGTGGAGATCAGAAGATTCAGCTCTCTGGCAGAGACCCCCCTCCACATCAACTTGCTGGCATTGCAAGCGATTCGCTTGGCATTGAGGACCATCCTGCCCTCCATCAACAGATGGCTGGTGCAGGTTCTCACGGACAACCGTACTGCCATGTGGTATAGCAACAAGCAGGGTGTGGTGGAGCCTGGTCCTGTGCCAAGACACTCCCCGTTACTGAAGCTGGCTGACTCCTCTGGATTTCCCTGGTGCACACCACCTGTCTGGATCCTTGAACGCAAGGAAGATGAACAAGTGGCAGTCACAGCCATAGATGGCACTCAGCACCTTGTAGCAATGTTAAGAAGCCTGGCTTGATCTCTTCTTCGTATTGAGAATCTGCAGTGTCAGCACTTTTGCGTGCTGGCATTCTCAGATGCATTCCATTTAGAGTGGAGCACTAAACTTCTGTATGCCTTCCCACCGCTACCTCTCCCACGTTCTGAAAAAGAGGAGGAATAACTAGGCCCTAGTCGCTCTGGTGACTCTGGATTGGGCCAGGAGAGTGTGGTAGCCGGAACACCTGGGCTTGAGCAACTGATCTCCTGACACAGCAACAGGGCTGTGTCCTACACTGAGGCAACTTACAACTCCATGTGTGGAGATTGAGTGGTGACAGTTGATCCCCCTTTAACTGCCCTTCCAAGGTAGTTGATGTAGTTTTGGCACCCAGGCATTCTTCAAAAAAATATGTGTATGCAGGACACTGGGACAAGTTTGTGACCTAGTGCGATACCAGTCTGGTGGACTTGTTGTAGGTCAAACTGTTGTTGTTTAATTGTGTGTTTGAGTTGTTAGCAAGGTCTTGATCTACACACACGGTTAAAGGTTACTTGTCTGCCCTTTCTGCCTTTTTATGTGTGCTGGACCAACTGCCCTTATTCAAATCACTGATTGTGATGCTTTGAAGGTTTACAGCACGTTTCCACCTAAGTCTTTTGTGATGCCACAGTTGGGAATTACAGCTGTTTCTCACATTTCAAATGTGTAGCCCTTTTAAACTGATGCACAGTTGTCTATTGCACCTACTCACCCTAAAACAATCTTCCTGTTTGTGATAACATCTGCATGATGGGTGAGTGAACTCCAGTCCCTTTCGGACCAATCTACCACCTTTTTTCCAGACAAAATGGTATTAAGGACTCTAGCTACATTCCTATCAAAGATGGTGATGCCTTTTCATGTTGGACAAGCCATCACACTTCCAACCTTCTTTGCTCCTCCTCACTCCATCAGAAGAACAAGTTACTGACCTTCAGTAATGCTTTTCCTGGTGGATACTCTATCTAACCGCAGATTCCTCACTGCCCTTCCACGTAGAGTTCTGTGGATTGGCCTCTCCCGTCTAAAAAGATCCCTATCTGAAACTCCACCCTAGTTTGTTTAATTTGCCGATGGTCTCTGCAACTGAGGGCGCAGAAGAGTTCCTGACGTCAGCTGTCATGGGTGGAGCTTATATGTGGCTTTGTTTGGCACTTCCAGAGCAGAACATCGTTGGCACTGAGTACATGATGCCTCCTACCAGCGTGCAGGAGCACTGCTTTTAAGTCTTCCGGTTCCAGTACCGTACTTGTGGCTATTCACAAGGTGAAGTATCCATGGTTAGATGGAGTATCCAGCAGAAAGAGTGTTACCAAAGGTATAAGCAACTTGTTAGACATGGAGAATATGATGCCGAGGGCTAATGTGGACAAGGCTTCTTTTTCAGAGAGGGCCAGAGTATATGCTATAGCTTATATTATAAGTTCTCTCTCTCTCTTTCACTTTCATGACTGAAGTGCGGAGTTAGAAATTGAATTTTTAGGGAGAACTAGCATTCTTGCTTTGGCAGGGGGTTTTGTATCCCCCATTAGAAAATGGTTGACCATTATACCTAAGCCACAAGCTAACACTGCAACAAACAATCTGAAGTGAATTGTGTGTCCTGCTGCATTGTGGGGTTCTGGTGAAAGATCACAAGTCATTTCAATAGAAAAATCTCTTGTTCGAAGAAAAATAACTTGCAACATCCAAACCCAGTACTGCACAGCAAGTGTGTGGACAGGATGTAACTCTGTAGCTGCCAACCAATTGTTACAGGTAATTATGATTAAAATTACTCCGTGGAAAGTGTTTCTTTGTGGCTTGAATATACCTACTGAAAAATATCCTCAGTTTTGGATAGGAAACTGTCTTGTGTGACCTCATCAAGTAATAATGCCGCAATTTAGTATAAGGTCCAGTTCGGTCTCAATAAATTAAACCTGCGCTCAACCCTTGGTAGTTTGGCACAGAGCAGTCAGGCTTAGCTGAAGAGAAAACCTATCAAATCAAAATAATCTTTATTTGGTTTCCAACATTAAAACCATAAAAGCACATGCTAAGATAAAACGATAAAATATAATAAAATGACAGCCCTCATGAGAGCAAAACGAATTGGACGATAACTTAGATTATTAAAAACAATCCAAAAGTACACAGACCTCAATAGCACAGAGACGATACCAGATAAGATGATCACTCAAAATTAACACAAAAGAATATCACAACTCATACAAACTACAGCGATCACCCAAATTGGCAGGACCATATAAAAAGTGCAATGTGCCATAGAAATAAAAGGCGTAGCCGAAATTAATCACAGCTAGACCTAAGCCTTATGGCAGATTTTAAAAAAATCAGCAAATGGAAAACGGAGCTACCCGTAAGCATTTGTAAAAACATAAAAGCTGGACGCACTTGCCTGAAATTGGCCTTTTTCAGAATTGGAATTAAAAAGAACTTTCTGGGGATAACATAAAAATTAGAGAACATCATAAAGTGGACCATGTCCTGAGGAGATTGACCATCGCAGGCACAGTACGGCAAGTTTTGACCTTTACTCTGGCCCCTAGGATGTGCAAGGAGAAGGTGAAAAAGATCGAACCAGAACCTAGTCAGCAAGAATCTATCATAAGAATTTATAAACCCAAGTAAGTACGGCTCCACCGTCATACTGGTTTTTAACATAATGAAGCGTCGTAGACTGGGCTTCAGAAGCTCCTTCTCTTCCCTTGCCGTGGTGTTCTGCACAAAGAAGTCCTTCTTTACAAGGTTCAAATCCCTCTTGTTCATCTGGTCAGGTTTAGTAAAAAGATCTCCTCTCCCCAGACTTGTTAGGCTTCCCTCGATGTAGGTAAGCCAAGGCACGTTGGAGGCATGATCAAGGGCCAGGCAATCCTTTAAGATCACTTTATTGAGAGTTGTTCCCTTTTCAGCCGTAATTTTAAACCAGAGAGACACAGGGCGGTATGCTATCACGTCGGTGATATATGTCATACCAAGCTTCTCATGTACAGTAAAAGAGAGGGTACCCTGAGTGACGGATAAGAGCCGTGCTGAAATACGCAGGGCATTGGTACACCAGGGGTCTCCCAGGGGCTGCAGCATGTATTGTGCCACCCCTGCGAGACCACTCAAACTGTGACTACAGGCCTGCCATTGCAGCCTGTGTAAGCTGGTGGTAGCACCACTTACGACAGATATAAGTTTCCTTATATCTGAGAACACTACGCTTAAAAAGCTATGTCACCCCTAAGGCAGGCCTTTGAATCCTGAAGGCAGGGTGCTGGGTTACAAGTGTGAGCGTGCCTCTGCATGAGCAGGACACCTCTGCAAACCCTGGAGTCGATTCTCCAGGCTTTCTAAGTGCGATCAGCCATTTTGGTACATATAGTGGCCATGCGTCATTACGCAATGGCTAACTATATAGTGGCTGTGTCGGACCTGGGCATGTTTGGTATCAGCCTCTCAAGGTCTGCTAGCAAGCCAGTGCTGATGCCAAACCCAGACATGATTCTGCCCTCCTGCTGCTGAGATGAGCTCGAGCAGGGGAAGGTAGAACAATAGGTTTCCTGCACAGGGCGGTGTGACCACCTCCCAGACTGGACTTATTGTATTGGGCTGGGGTGTGGGGTGCTTTCCAGCGCCACAAGACTGCTTTGACAGGCGCACTTGGTGCCCTCCTTGCATACTTCTGTTTGATGTAAAAATAAATTGAGAGGGACCCCTTGCTCAAACCAGGGGAATAGGATACTATTGACAAGTAGAAGAGAGAAATCCCTTGGTGGAAATATATATTCTATTAATACTGGGTCGCTAAATTCCCAGGACAAAAATTGTGGCCCAAATGTTAGAGAATTCTAGGTTGAAGATATTCCTACACAACTAAGAAAGGTATATTTAAAAATTCTTGAATTTATTTAAAATTAATCACTTCATATAAAACACATTACACTTAAAATGACATCAAATTCACATACCTATTAAAATCCTTTGTTTACATACATTCCGAGCAAATGGAAGTACACTAATAATACAATACAGTAGTTCAACACGAAAAATCTTTTTACAGAAGCTTTGATCTCTAATATGACAACAAACATTAAACAGAGAGACAAATATAGACAGTGCAATTTGTCATTAAACACACATCCGATTGGAATAATTCAGGTGCAAATCCTAGATACAATCTATAATCCTTATCTAAAGGGTGAGCTGTTTCCATGGATTGTGTTGAATAAAGCGTTGACGCGTTTCGATGGTTCTATTGTTTACCCATCTTTATCAAGACAAAATATACGTCTCTCTTAAATGGCACTATATGGTTGCCTTTGATCTCAGTCCTGCAGGCAAATACAATGTATTAATATTTCATATAATTACATACTGTTTGTTATAGGTGGCTAGTAGTTTGCACCAACTTAATTTCTCATTCATTTTTCTCAGATATTTCACTTTTATACCGATTACCTTGAGTATTATTAAAATCTATTCATAATTTCTAAAATTTCATAGACATAGCATTCATAATCTAACATTTAAAATTTAAACATTTAAAATTCTGCCCGTTAGCACTATCGGATGGGCTCCTTCTAGTGTATACCTATTGTCAATCTCCCACCCCAAATGAGCCTAGTCACGAAGCTAATGGGAAAAACAAACAGGAGGTATTTTACCTTATATCATTTTACTGCCACCTCCATAAATTTTGACCTTTTGAGCATGTTCATAACCTCTATCCAGAGAGTCTAGAAAATATATATGTATCCATATCAGCGGTAAATATATATTAATTATTATGACAGGCTTGATTATTGTTTTTATATAGGCAATATCCTGTTCTCACCTCATAAAATCATAGATGGCAATCCTTATTATAGCTTCAAAACAAAGCGATCTTCCAAAATATGTCGCTCTGTTTTCTACATTAAAATCGTGGATTATCAATCTGGGGGAGAAACCTATAATTAGTTTTCCTTTTTACTGAATGCGAACTATCAATAATTCATTTAGGTAACTTAACATACCTTGAAAAAGAATTTTGCACCCCTCACTTATACACACTCGCCGATAAAATCTTCAAAGGAGTTTAATTTCCATTTAAAAGTTCAAGGTAAGATTAACTGTAGAGACCTAAAAAGGGAAGAAACGCCATGGCTCTTAGTGCTGTCTTAAATTTATTGGCTTAGAAAAAAGGGGGGGGAATAGTTTAATAGAAGGACTTCCCCCTGTTATAATCTCCCTCTTTATTACCTTCAAATTCGTGTGGGGCAGCTGCAGAAAAACGTCCTTCCACTGCGGGTCGTCTAGATAGAATGACCTTCGCGTTCGTGTTTAAATATCTAATTTCAGAGCACGCTATTGGCTCATCTTTTATTGTTCTTTTCCTTCGATTCCAAACAGCTGTGGGCTAAACACATCCCATGGCAGACCCGCTGGCTCTGCCTACAATAACCCGGAAGTCCGCCCATAAGGTTCATGAATGCGACACTATTACTATCAAACCCGCCGACAAAGGCGGGGGTGTTGTGGTCCTAGATACCAGCGACTATGAAATTAGAATGAGGATGCTTTTAAATGTCAAAAATCGCTACAAACTTGTTTCGTTTACAGAGATGGAGGTTTTAAAAAAAGAGGTAGCGCAATTTTTAAATACTGGCAGAGAAGAGGCCTGGATTTGCAACAATGAATACAAATTTCTTTTCAACAATAATCCCATCATTCCAGCCATTTACGGGCTGCCAAAAATCCATAAAGATGTAGTAAACCCGCCTATGAGACCCATTGTGAGCAGTTTGGGCTCACTCCTTGAACCACTCAGCAAATATGCTGATTTCTTCTTAAGACCTATTGTTCAAAAACAAAAAGCATATTTGAAAGATACAGCACATACAATCTCTATTTTTGAAGGTCAGGGCTTCAATAGGGTGACCCAACTTATGGTCACCCTTGATATTGAAGCCCTGTACACTAACATCCCACAAGACGATACCATCAGGGTAATGTCATCCATCCTAGAAAAGGAAGACCTTAATGGGGGACATAAAGAATTCATTTTGGGCTGTATCAGGTTGGTTCTAAAAAAACAACATCTTCCTCTTCAAGGATGAACTTTATAAACAAATCAAGGGGACCAGCATGGGGGCAACCTGTGCCCCTAGTCTGGCCTGTCTCTATGTGAGCGATTTTGAGGAGAGACACATTTATAATGAGTTGGCACCATACTACGAGAATGTCTCTAGCTGGCACCGGTTTATAGATGACATCATTTTTATTTGGAACGGTGCCAGCAATGAGCTAATGCAGTTTCTAGAATGGCTTAATTTGGGCGATGATAACCTGAATTTTACAGCCAAATTTAGTGACACCAGTGTGGATTTCTTAGACATCCGAGTGAAAGATGGGCAAGGGACATTGGAGGTTGAGCTGTTTTCAAAACCTACTGATAAAAATACTGTATTGAGGTACGAAACTAACCACCCCCGATCACAGAAGGATAATATCCCATTTGGTGAATTCTTGAGGTTACGTCGTAACTGTACGAATCTCTCTGACTTTTATCACCACTCGGAAACCATGAAAAAGAAATTGAAAGACAGGGGTTACCCCAAAAAACTAATAAGACATTCTTTTAAGCGCGCTAGGTTCTATGATAGGGACCACCTTCTGAATACCAATAAAGGAAGTAAGAACAAAAACACACTGGACAGAATAGTGTTCGTAAGTCAATACTCAGGTATGAGTAACAAAATAAAAATATAATAAATCGGAACTGGAAAATCCTAAACAGCGGTTTGCCAATACCCTTAACGAAACCCCGTTTTTCCTTCAGGCGCAACAAAACTATAAGAAATGCGCTAGTGAGAACCTATAAAAGAACAGATGGTGAGAATCAAACCAATTTGCATAACCAGAAAGCGGTAGGAAACTATAAGTGTGGTACTTGTTCTATCTGTCCAAATTGTATTGAGGTGAAGAGCTTGAATTATAATGGCAAATTGTTGGTGGCCAAGACGCTCAACAACTGCCGTAGCAAGAACGTGGTTTACCTGCTTGTCTGACCATGTGGCCTTGGCTATGTGGGTGAGACAAGCAGGGAACTTTGCGCGTTCGGCTTCTGGAACACAAGTCAGCACTGAAAACTAGAAAAGAGAATGCACCGCTAACAGATCACTATCTGAGTAAGAACCATAATTGCAATCAGTTTAGTTGGTTTATATTAGAGAAAGTGACCATTAGTAGGAGAGGAGGCAATTTGGATGCTATCAGAAAAATGAGGGAACAATGGTTCATGTGTTACCTAGATACCATTGAAAAGGGATTAAACTCCCGAGAAGACTGGATGAAATTGATTGCCAACCAATAGACAATCTAATCATACTAGTAACTAGTCTGTGAGGATGCTGTCTGGTATAACTCTGGAACCAAACTTATAGACCTACATTTGTGTTGGAAAAAGAAAGATGGTGGCCACTTAATATGAGACAGCAGAGTTGTATACTTGTATCAGCCTTAAGATGAAACAACTCAAAGTAATATATATATATATATATATATATATATATATATATATATATATATATATATATATATATATATAAATTAAGTATGACAAAGAAATCATCCTGACGAGACAGCGTAGAGCAATCTAGTAGGAGGTTATTTTCTTAAAGATAATAAACATTATGGGGTTCAGTAAGATAATAAACATTTAGGTTTTTAGCAAAATAAATAAAGAAATGAAAGTAGTGAGGGAGTAGAGAAAAATATTGGAGACCCGAATAAGACTATACAGATAAAAGGTAGAAATCCAATGATTAAAGGGTAGAGAAATAAGCAGCAGATATGAGGGTAGGGTTACAATTAGAAGACAAAGAGGGTAGGTAAGTGCGGACGCACACAAGATAAGGGGACCAGCATTTCAAATATCATAAAGAAGGAAGATCCCAAATATCTAACAAGTATAGATCGAAATTAACTTTAGGAGTAAACTATCAGTAAGACCGGTTTTTCAAACCTATTTTTAAAATTTTTACAACGAAGGAAATGGATTGAAATTAAACTAGCGCTATGGGATTTACTAGTGTGAGAATAACAGTACATGTGGGGCGTTAATTTCCGGGTTAAAAGTGGCAGTTAAATGCCTTTAGCCATGCAGGAACCCGAGTACTTCCGGGTTAGGAAAGGCAGAGGCTATGCAATCAAGAGGCCATGAACCTTATGGGCGGACTTCCGGGTTATTGTAGGCAGAGTCAGCGGGTCTGCCATCGGATGTGTTTAGCCCACAGCTGTTTGGAATCGAAGGAAAAGAACAATAAAAGATGAGCCAATCGCGTGCTCTGAAATTAGATATTTAAACACGAACGCGAAGGTCATTCTATCTAGACGACCCGCAGTGGAAGGACTTTTTTCTGCAGCTGCCCCACACGAATTTGAAGGTAATAAAGAGGGAGATTATAACAGGGAAGTCCTACTATTAAACTATTCCCCCCTTTTTCTAAGCCAATAAATTTAAGACAGCACTAAGAGCCATGGCGTTTCTTCCCTTTTATGTCTCTACAGTTAATCTTACCTTGAACTTTTAAATGGAAATTAAACTCCTTTGAAGATTTTATCGGCGAGTGTGTATAAGTGAGGGGTGCAAAATTATTTTTCAAGGTATGTTAAGTTACCTAAATGAATTATTGATAGTTCGCATTCAGTAAAAAGGAAAACTAATTATAGGTTTCTCCCACAGATTGATAATCCACAATTTTAATGTAGAAAACAGAGCGACATATTTTGGAAGATCGCTTTGTTTTGAAGCTATAATAAGGATTGCCATCTATGATTTTATGAGGTGAGAACAGGATATTGCCTATATAAAAACAATAATCAAGCCTGTCATAATAATTAATATATATTTACCGCTGATATGGATACATATATATTTTCTAGACTCTCTGGATAGAGGTTATGAACATGCTCAAAAGGTCAAAATTTATGGAGGTGGCAGTAAAATGATATAAGGTAAAATATCTCCTGTTTGTTTTTCCCATTAGCTTCGTGACTAGGCTCATTTGGGGTGGGAGATTGACAATAGGTATACACTAGAAGGAGCCCATCCGATAGTGCTAACGGGCAGAATTTTAAATGTTTACATTTTAAATGTTAGATTATGAATGCTATGTCTATGAAATTTTAGAAATTATGAATAGATTTTAATACTCAAGGTAATCGGTATAAAAGTGAAATATCTGAGAAAAATGAATGAGAAATTAAGTTGGTGCAAACTACTAGCCACCTATAACAAACAGTATGTAATTATATGAAATATTAATACATTGTATTTGCCTGCAGGACTGAGATCAAAGGCAACCATATAGTGCCATTTAAGAGAGACGTATATTTTGTCTTGATAAAGATGGGTAAACAATAGAACCATCGAAACGCGTCGACGCTTTATTCAACACAATCCGTGGAAACAGCTCACCCTTTAGATAAGGATTATAGATTGTATCTAGGATTTGCACCTGAATTATTCCAATCGGATGTGTTTAATGACAAATTGCACTGTCTATATTTGTCTCTCTGTTTAATGTTTGTCATATATTAGAGATCAAAGCTTCTGTAAAAAGATTTTTCGTGTTGAACTACTGTATTGTATTATTAGTGTACTTCCATTTGCTCGGAATGTATGTAAACAAAGGATTTTAATAGGTATGTGAATTTGATGTCATTTTAAGTGTAATGTGTTTTATATGAAGTGATTCATTTTAAATAAATTCAAGAATTTTTAAATATACCTTTCTTAGTTGTGTAGGAATATCTTCAACCTAGAATTCTCTAACATTTGGGCCACAATTTTTGTCCTGGGAATTTAGCGACCCAGTATTAATAGAATATATATTTCCACCAAGGGATTTCTCTCTTCTACCTATACTTCTGTTTGAGCCAGTTCAGGGAGCCCTTGGCTCCTGCTCTGATGCGAAACTGTAGAAAGGACTTGGGAGTATCCTCCCCTCTGTCCAGCCCCTCCTCTGGAAGGGACCCCTGAGTCGTCCTAACCCCTTTCTTAAGGTATAAAAGGGCTTACCTGTGGGTGCGTCCTCAGATTCGTCATGAGACAAGACTCAAGCCTGAAACCACGTCACTCTCCGACTGTCTGGACACTTGAACTTCGCCTGGAACCGAGACTGCATCAAGGAAGACTCCTGCTGCTCCTGATCTCTCTGTTCTGCAAGTCGTCTTCGCTGTCTGTGTCTGTGCTTTTTCCAGGATCTTCAACAGACCTGTGGCATCAAGGACACCCGAAGTAATCTCCCTTGGTGTGAAGGAGTATCTCCCCTGCATCTGCAGGCACAGCAACGAAGCTGACCGGTTAGCTGTTCCTGACGTTCCCACGGACTTCGAAAGGATCAAAAACTCAGGCGGTGGTTCTTAAAGTCCCTCGAGGCCTGACCTGTCCTCTCTGCAATTTCGTAGCCTGTATCCCTCGTCTGAACCGTTGGGACCAGACCCCTGTGCACCGCGTCGACTTGCCGTTGCCAAGGCTCGTTGGCTCTGCTCTCCAGGGATCTGCGGGCTACAGGAAGTTCCATGCTCCAGCATCTCTTCCTGCCAAGATCGTTCCTACTGCCTCCTCTGCTCTGTGGGCCTTCATCTTTGGTGAACTGCTTGAGGTCCTCTTGCGACTCCCGTGCCTTTGGCCTGTGGGTCCTCTTGAGGGTCTTCTCATGCTTCAGTGGGCTCCCCTGCTTGCTCGGGGCCTGCTCTGACTCTCCTGCACTTCTTGAGTCCCTTGGACCTTGCTGGTCCCAACGTTGCTCCTTCGTTTACCACGCCTGTTGCAGCTTCCAAGGCTTGTTGGTGCTCCCGCCGGACACCAACCCCCTGGTTCTCGACTATCGACAGCTTGTGCATGGCTCCTGGTCTTCCACCGAGTCGCCTGGTCCTCACAACTGCAGCGACAAGGTCATCGTCATCACTCTTGCATCTTCTGTCATCGTTTGGCATTGCTCTTCTGTGCCTCCTGGTCACCTCTGAGTGGCATCGACTCTGTCCCCT
This sequence comes from Calotriton arnoldi, assembly GCA_963921515.1. Taxonomy (NCBI): domain Eukaryota; kingdom Metazoa; phylum Chordata; class Amphibia; order Caudata; family Salamandridae; genus Calotriton; species Calotriton arnoldi. The sequence continues at coordinate 2,148,407 of CAWUFW010001608.1, forward strand.
CCGCTTGCAGGTTCTTCTCTTCAAGAATCCACCCTTGGATTCCACCAGACTCTTGCACAGTCTTCACCAGGGCATCTTTGCTGAAGTCCTCCATTGTGGTCTACGGCGGTTTCCGACGTCACGTCGCACCTATGCACCTGGCTTCACTGGTGTAGGTATCCTGGTTCCTGGGGTATCCACAGGTGGGGTAACTCTCCAAACTTTCTTCCATGTGGTTTCTTCAGGGTCTACTAGGAAGGGTCCCTCTTCTTCAAAACTGCAACTGCGACTTTCCCATTGACTTCTAATAAGTACACGGCTGTGTTTTTACTCTGCGCACAGCCTCCGTGGGGTTCCTGGGTACTTACCATGGTTGGTTCCTTGTGTCCCCAGCTTTTCTGAGTCTCCTGGTCCAAGTCCCAACTTAGATCACAGTTTGCATTCCACTTTCTTAGTATATGGTTTGGTCTCCCCCTGGAGACCACTGTGTATTGTGCTTCCTTTTCTCTTGCAATTGAAGTATTGTTGTGTATTTGTGTTGATATCTCCGTGTAGGAGATATACCAATGTGTTAGTGAGTGTTGTGTAATAAATAGACATATTTTTATAACTACACTGTGTGGTTCTTTTTCGTTTAACCTACACTACATGATTAGTTCTGGTAAAACAAGCTGCTTAACACTCCTTCTGTACTAAGCCTGAAGGCTGCACTCCACAGCTTCCACTTAGAGAGCTTTCTAAGTTTGCCTAAGACCACTAAAACCACCATAAGGTTTTCTGGATTAGTGCAAGGTGCCGCACTTAAATAAGTGTGCACCATGTACTAAGCCGCCCTCGTACAGTGATACTTCAAATGGGATGCCCCGGGGACCATGAGTACCATATATTGGAGACTTACAGGCAAGTTAAACTTTCCAATTAGAATTTCCAATTTGGGTATCTTTTTACTTGCCAACTAAGCTTGCAAAATAGGCTTAGCGCCAGATCTTTACTTGCCATTATAGTGGTGGCACAAACAGTGCTGCAGTCCAATTAATCCTACCTTAGAGGTCCTAGGTACTATGAGTACCTTTTACTAGTGTCTTGTGTCCACGTTAACCTTGCCAATTGGGGATTAGCCAATTTGTACCCACTTTTTTTGGTGGGGGGCGGGGCATCCACATCAATATAGATTTTCTTTTCTTCTCTGTCAACTAGTACGCCAAATAAATACTGAGATAGCAAACCAGGAGTCCAATATCATTAGTGTCTCTTATATTGAGGGAACCAGCCTTGGCATTTTAAATTCTCCCCCACCAACTTAAAAATATGTAGTTTTTGATTTTGCACACTAGATAAACTGTTACTGTAGTTTGCTTGCAAAAGATATAACCCTGCACAAATAACATCTTAAAACGTGAAAAACATTCACAGGATGGTAAAACGTGTATCAGAAACATCCTACTTTCACTTGAAAGTAACTAAATGAGCCAGTAAAACCATAACCTAACAAAACTATACCCTAACATAAATCAAAAAAATCTGTGCCTTTTTTGTAATTTTACATTGGCATAATTCTGTTCATAAACCGAAGAGATCACACAGCATCTCTTAAGTAGAAATCTCAGACTGAGTTGTGTTCTGTCACTGATCTTAAAGATATCAACAGTTAAAAATATTTCTGGTGGCCCCAGACGTTTACAAGGCAGAGATTTGTCGCTTTGCATAGATTTTCCTTCATACATTCACGAAGCATTATTGCTTGTATTCAGAAGTGAAAATGGATAACTGTTTGGCTAGTTCAGCACAACAGGATTTTCTGGTATGTTCACTCCTTCAGACCCTCTACCAGAGAGGGGGTACTGCTGTAATAACTATTTGGAAGGTGAGGAATCTGCAGGTTCAAGTATCTATTAGAAGAAAGTTCCTTGCCTTCTATTACGATCTTTCTGTTGGACTCTTATCTACCTAAGATTACTCGCCTATCTGTTCTGAAAGATTGTCATAGGCATAAAATGCTTAATAAGGGTCTAATTTTGCACTGCATACTCCTGTTTGATGTCAGCTGTCCTCGTCTCTGCCTGTTAATGGCTGAGAAATTGATGTCATGGCACCGGAGTGGCACTATATGTCTTTAGGAATGTCACATCTGGCACAGAGGGGAATCCAGTGCCACCTGCCAGCACAGTGAGTTATTGCAATATTTAAAGTTCCAAACTTGCAGCTGGAAATATTCAAAAGGTGAGTAATCTATAGTTAGAGTATCCATAAGAAAGAGCATTACCCCAAAGGCAACTAACTTTTTCTTCCCATACCGTGATGTCTGGTTGTTCAAGGCGGGATCATTGCAGACAGACATCAATCACCTCAGGACGACAGTCGCTCTCTTGACAATTCTGGAGTTTTCCGCTAGAGAACCAAAGTCTTGCCTGAAATCTACTCAGTTTTCCCTTTATGTGGGGTGTCCAGGACATGGTGGTGTTCTAGGCTTTTTCACCGCTACAGCCGGTCCAGGAGATTCATCCAGTCCTGGAGATTCAGAATATGATATAAATGTGTCCGGCTCAATCCTGTGTCTCATTTGGGATGGTTCCTTGGCTTCTTGGGATCCTAGCCACATGCATTCGTCTTGTTCCGTGAACCAAATGACAGGTGGGCCCTGCAGTGAAACCTTTGGTTTCAGTGGGCTCAGTACCTGGGTAGTCTGTCCTACATTATCTGCATCTCGGAGAAAACCTCTTCAGTGGTAGCAAGCAGACAGCAACCTGACTATTGGCAGGCTCCTCTCCCAGAGCTCCCAGAGAGTAGTGACAGATGGATCGTCTCTGATTTACGGGGGTCACTTACGGGACGTGGAAAGCAGGTTTGTGGTCTTGAGCTGAGCTCCATCTCCACATCAGTCTGTTGCAGCTTCGGACCATCCGGCTGGCTCTCCAAGCCTCCCTATTGAGCATCAAAGGTATGCTGGTGCAGATTCTCATGGATAACACATCTGTCATATGGAACTGCAACAACTGTTCGGGCTACAAGAAGCTCCAGCATCTCATCCCTTGCAACATGGGCCTCCATCTTTGATGAGCTGCCTCTGAGGGCCTCCTGCGACTCTTGTGCCTTTGGCCTGTGCGTCCTCTCGGGGGTCTTCTGCTTTGGTGGGCTCCCCTGCTTGCCTGGAACCTGCTCTGACTCTCCTGCACATGGTGAGTCCCTTGGACCTTGCTGATCCAAACAATTGCATCTTTTCGTCTTCCACGCCAGTTGCGGCTACCAAGGTTTTTTAGTGCTCCCACCGGACACCGACCACCAACATCCGAAGTGGGACACCTCGTGTATGGCTCCTGGTCTTCAACAGCGTCCCTGGGTCCCCACAGCTGCAGCAACAAGATCCTTGTGTACTCTTCTGAACTTCCTGACAAAGGTGGGCATTGTGCTTCCGTGCCTTCTGGTCACCTCCAAGTGGCATAGACTGTCCCCTCTGCTTGCAGGTTCAGCTCTTCAAGAATCCACCCTTGTATTCCACTGGACTTCGTCACAGACTTCTCCAGAGGCCTTTCTTCCTGAGTCGCCCATTGTCGTCTACTAGTGGTTCTGATGTCACTTCACCCCTATGCACCTGGCTTCCCTGGTGCTGGTAACCTGGGGCATCCACGGGTGGGGTGGCTATCCAACCTTCCATCCTCCAAAGGGTTTCTTCTGAGTCCTCTGGGGAGGGTCCTTTTTCTTTAAAACTGCAACTTCTCCATTGACACCTATTATTATTTCCACTCTTCACACAGCCTCCTTGGGTTCCTGGGTACTTAACTTAGATGGTTCCTGGTCCCTCAGACTCTTCTAAGTCCTTTGGTCCAAGTCCCGTTCTCCTTTGCAGTTCGTATTCCACTTATTTAGAATATTGTTTGGTCTCCCCCTGGAGATCAGTGTATATTGGTGCTACTTACCTGATTTCTTTGAAGTATCCTTGTATTGATATCTCCGGGTAGGAGATATACCAATTGATAGTGATTGTGTATTGTTAATACATATACTTAATTTTCATAAACGCTGTGTCTCATCTAATTTACACTCCCGATTGAATTTAGTAAAACAAGCTGCTTTACACTACTTCAAAATAAGCCTGAAGGCTACTCTCCACAGCTACCCCTTTGACAGCTTTAAGGTTATCAAAGACCACTAAAATGACCATACGGGTTGCCTGGATTAGTGCAAGGTGCATCACTCCTTTAAGTGTTCACCATATAGTAAGCCAGCCTCCTACACCCACAGCCTACCGGACCTCACCAACTCCACCTCAACGCCAAGGATCACAGCGTGGTACCCTCTCACCATGCAGTCCACCATGAGATCCATCCACTCAGGAGCCCCAAGAGACCCCTGTTCCCACCACATGTTCAACCTGGAAAACAACACCATCAGCAAAGAGCTCACCTCAGTCCTCAACACCTCCATCACCATGGCGTCCTTCCCAACGGAAACATGCAGAAAGCAAACCCCTCCTCAAAAAACTCTCCACAGACCCAGAGGAACTTAAAAACTACTGACCCATTTCACTCCTGCCCTTCCTGGCTAAAGTCCTGGAAAAAGCCATCATTCGCCATCTCGCCATCCACCTGTAAACGAACAACCTCCTGGACCCCACTCAATCAGGGTTCCACTCAACCACAGCACAGAGACTGCCCTAATAGCGGCCACCGATTAAATCACATCCCTCCTAGACCAGGGGGACACTGCAGCCCTGATCCTCCTCGACCTCTTTACAGCGTTTGATAGAGTACCCCACCACACCCTCCTAAAAAGACTCCACCAGATGAAAATACAAGGGGACACCCTAAACTAGATCACATCTTTCTTTTCTGAAGAACTCAGTGTCCCCTCCCACCCTACATCTCAGGCCCCAAAAACATCTGTGGTGTCCCCCAGAGATCCTCACTGAGTCCCACCCTGTTCAATGCATTCATGGCCCCTCTGGCCACCCTAGTCAGAGCCCACGGTATGAACATCATTTTATAATCTGACGACTCTCAGTTCATACTCTTCCCTATCCGCTGACCCCTCTAACACCAAAATAACTTCCACAGATGTTTGACCAGTGTCACAAGCTGGATGCAGAACAAGTGCCTCAAGCTCAACACTGACAAAACGTAGGTACTCATTTTCGGGAACAACTCCAAACCCTGGAACGACACGTGGTGGCCACAGATCTGGTCCCCACACTAGCAGACCACGCCAGGAACCTCTGCATCATACTTGACAGCAGGCTCACAATGAAAAAACAAATCAACACAGTCTCCCCAGCATGTTTCCTCACGCTCCTAATGCTCCGGAAAATCTTCAAGTGGATCTCCATCAACATCAGACGCACTGTCACCCAGGCCTCTGCCTCCCCCTCCGTACCTCACGTACCCTGCAGGAATTCAGAGACGGACTAAAGACCTGGATGTTCGACTAACAGCCACCCCAGCAGCAGCTCCTCTCCCCCCAATAGAAAGAAATGATTTTAGAAAACAGCTAAAGTAGACAGGGTATATGACTGTAAAACAAGGACATTGCCTTGTAATAATAATTGGGCACCATTAGACATTGGCGAGCGAGTAAATACTATCGGTTAATGAAATGATGTTAACAGTAGTGGATGGATTTAAATAAGTATTAGCTAAGTAATGGTTGTTTTATATTGAAGTCTTTGATAAAGTGTGCATAAAGAAATGGTGGCATATGTTGATAACATTGATTTTCTTCTAGGATTCTTAACCTACTTTGGTTGCTTCTGACACAGCAGTGTGCGTGAAATGCATTGAACCCAGAACCATTCATTAATAAGCAATTCTTTTGAAAATTGACTCAAGATCCATTTCATATAACACAAACAACTTGGAACTTTGAGCAGTAGAGATAAATGACACCGATCAAATGATAATTAAAGAGTACATGAATTTGTATAGCTGAGGCCGGTCATCCAGGGTGGGTGCTAGTCTGAATCTGGACAGATCTCCATACCAACTGCACTGTTCATCACACTAGATTCACTGTTAGTTCACACATGGTTTACCATACCACTTTCATTTAGCTGACTGGATTGAGTCAGTTTGACTGCCATTTTTTTTATTTTGAAAACAACCAAACATCTTATCTTCCCGCAAGGTGGTTTGTTAGATAGATCCTCTCTTCAAATTGCTAAGCCAGCTTTGGGCTAGAGCAGGATAGAGTTATAGGAGCGTTAATGAGTTCCCCCATCTACAGGAATTCAGTGCAGTGTCCATTTTGTGGAATACTGTGATCCTTATGGTTTCAACATCAACAAAAAATGTGAGCACTTCAGGATTTGCAAGCAAAGAATCATATCCAAGATTTCACAAGGACTCATTTATTTTGAAAAGTCATCTTCATTTTATCCATTCACTTGATTAAAGGAGGAGACCATTTTACCTCCCTTTCTTTTGTGAAGTTCCTCCTGCAGCAGAAAAAGCAGTTTTTCCACTGGACATTAAAAGATGTTTTGAGTTCTTTTGAACTAGAGCTTGAAAGACTTCAGAAAATTGTGTCATTTGGAAAATAAGGACAGGCATCGAACAAGCACAGAATAGTGCACAGTACAGAAGCTAAAGCTCAGATGTAGAGTTGGTGCCCACTCAGCTAGAAGCACGGACTCTAATGCACCTCTCTTTGTGGGTATCCGGCACATGGACATGTTCAGAGCTGCAAAATGGAAAACCACACTCACCTTCTCAAACTATCAAGCCTTAGAACGTATAAGTGAAGTCAGACCGCTTTAGGAGAGGTGGTTGGGCGCAAACTTTTTAAATCTGGCTTGACATTGCAGCTGTGTGTATGCTGTATTGTTATTCTGCAGATAAGCTTTCACTTGAGGTGAACATATCTGAAAGAGACACTTTAGTGACAGATTCCTTACCTTAGAATATCCCCAGGCGTCAGGCTGGATCCGGAAAGTTTTTGCGTAGCAGTACCCTCGTGCGTCGGTAGGCGGCGTCGTGCGGCTCCGCGTCCGTCGTCGACGTCGTGATCGCCGGGATGACGTCGCCCCTGCGCGCTGACGTCAGTTCTTCTTTTTCCGCGCCAGTAAGCGCAGATCCGAGAAGAGCAATGCCCTAGTCAATTTTTGACTAACTTTTTTGTGAATTTTTTCACTGTTTCTTTTTCGAGTCTTCAGGACTCCTAGGTGTCGTAGGGATGCCCGGCTTCAAGCCATGCGGCGCCTGTGGTCGCATGATGTCGATCACGGACCCGCATCTGGAGTGTCTCTTCAGTCTCGGCCGAGACAACGACACGAAGTCGTGCCCTGACTGCCGGAAACTTCACCCGAAGGCTTTGCGAGAGTGGTCTCGAAAGCTACTCGAGGTCCGGCAGTCGGCTCCGCGCCGCACCAAGCCCCGGTCCCGGGAGAGGTCGAGGGGTCCCCGCCGGTCATCGGAGTCCAAGTCTTCGCGCTCCTCGGGTAAGTCGAAGCACAAAAAGTCTAAGAAGCATCATCGCTCTAAGACTTCGCCTCGCCGGTCTCGCGACTCGGCTGAGGCCCCAGTCAGCACCGTCCCCGCGGCCCCGGACATGCCTGTAGAGCCGCCCCCGCATTACCCGTCCTTTCCGGGTTCGGGGGCGACTCCGGCCGAAATACAGGAATTCCTGTCGGCCATGGCCCGCCTCTTCAGGCCTTCAGGTCCCTCTGGTGCGCCTTCGGGCCCCGCGGGCCCTGATGGGGTTGCCCCGGCGCCGCCGTCGACTCCGGTCCCGGCGCCGCCTGTCCCACCAGCCTTCATCCCGGCCTCGGCTCCGGCCCCGGCCTCGATCCCGGCTCCGGTGGTACCGCAACCCCCATCGACGCCGGTTGACCTAACCACGCCTACGCCGATGCCCCGGTGCCGTTCCTGACGCCGTCCGGGGCTCCGGACGGCGTCGGTCCCCGGCTCTCTCCGGCTCCGGACATGGAGCCGGACCGACGTCGCTCGACTCCGGCGCCGATGAGACCTTGGGTCCCAAATGTCCCTCCTCCTCCATATTTTGAACAAGAGGAGGACCAGGAGAGCTGGGAGGGGTCTGAGGACCCTCTCACACAACAGTGTGAGTATGATCCGGACTGGGCTGAGGAACTTGGGGATGCCAGTGGTCTAGACACCTCCCCTGACACTGGCATGCTGTCTCCTCCCGTGGCTACGGAGGAGGGAGCTAATTTTGCAACGGTGTTGCGTAGGAGCAGCTGGAGCCTTACATCTCCAATTGCCTACTGTGGCCGTCAGGACTAACCTCCTGACGGAAGTGCTTCAGCCAGCGGCTTCCTCCTCGGAGACTGTGCTGCCGCTTAATGATGCACTCACTGACGTTCTTTTGGGTGCCTGGTCCAAACCCACCACAGGGGCTCCTGTGGATAGGAACGTGGCCCGACGCCATCGCCCTGCTCCGGGCGACCCCTTGTTTCTCTCCCAACATCCCACCCCGAGAGCTTGGTTGTCCAAGCCTCTGCCTCCCAAACCGCCTTCCCTACCGCCCCTCCGGATAGGGAATCCAAACGCCTGGACCAATTTGGGAAGAAGGCTTTTTCTTCCTCCAGTGCTGGCTTGCGGTCCGTCAACACCGCTTGCCTTTTGGGCCGATATACCCACTCCCTGTGGGATTCGGTGGCGGCTGTTTTGCCGCAGTGTTCTGAGGAGGTGCAGACACTGCTTACCCGCGCCATTGCGGAAGGGCGAGATGCGGCTAAATACACCATACGTTGTGGCCTTGATACCGCCGACTCGCTGGGCAGATCGCTTGCGACGACGGTGGCGCTACGTCGCCACGCCTGGCTGAGAACAAATGGTTTCTCGGGTGATGTCCAGAATACACTCATGGACATGCCCTTTGATGGAGTCGGTCTTTTTGGTTCAAAGGCAGACCATGCACTGGAGCGTTTTAAGGACTCACGGGCTACTGCCAAGTCCCTGGGCCTTTCTGTTGTACGCCCTCCGCTCACCTCTGCTTTTCGCCCCTTTCGTGGCCACGGAAGGGGCGCCCAGTCACGTCAGCTGCCCAGCCACCGGCCCGCGCAGCAAGCGTCTTCGCGTGGCCGAGGACATGGATACCGCCGTGGCGGTTCGGGCAACCAGCGTGCGGGTCAGGCCACCACCTCCAACCCGTCCGCGCCCTCCAAGCCCTCCTAGTCCTTCCTTTCCGGTGCACAGCACGCCAGTAGGGGGCAGGGTCCGCCATCACCTTCACCACTGGCGTCCCATCACCTCGGACAGGTGGGTCTTGGACATTGTCCGAAGGGGCTACTCCCTCCCCTTCGAGACCACCCCCCCAGCCATGCCACCTCAATTCCACCGCATGTCAGGGGATCACTTGGTACTTCTACAGAAGGAAGTCATGGCCCTCTTGGCCAAGAGGGCCATCGAGCATGTTCCGACCCCAGAAGTAGGACGTGGTTGCTACTCCCACTACTTCCTGGTGCCCAAAAGGACAAGGAGGACATGCGTCCTATCTTGGACCTCCGGAACGTCAATCGCTTCCTCCGGAAGGAGAAGTTCAAGATGCTCACCCTAGCTCAGGTCTTGACTGCCCTCGACCCTGGAGACTGGTTGGTAGCGTTGGACTTGCAGGACGCCTTATTTTCACATCCTCGTCCTGCCGGCCCACCGGCGTTACCTGCGGTTCACGGTAGGCCTCGAGCATTTTCAGTTCACCGTGCTCCCTTTGGCCTTACAAGTGCCCCTCGGGTGTTCACGAAAGTGTTGGCGGTGGTCGCAGCTCATCTGCGCCGGGCAGGGGTTCCAGTCTTCCCTACCTCGATGACTGGCTGCTGAAGGCGGGCTCGCCCCAGGCAGTCGTCTCCCACCTCCAGACTACGGCCGAACTCCTGCACTCGCTGGGGTTCTCCATCAATGTGCCGAAGTCGCATCTGATTCCTTCTCCACAGCTCCTTTTCATCGGAGCAGTTCTGGACACGACGCAGTTTCGGGCCTATCCTCCCGAACGGCGACTCCGGGATATTCAGGCTATGATTCCAATCTTTCAGCCTTTATCCTGGGTTTTGGTACGGATGACCCTGAGGCTGCTGGGCCTCATGGCCTCCTGCAGCCTGCTGGTCAATCATGCCAGATGGCATATGCGGGCTCTGCAGTGGGACCTGAAGTTCCAGTGGGCGCAGCACCAGGGCAACCTGTCCGATCACGTCCAGATCTCGGAGGGGACTGCAAAACAGTTGCAGTGGTGGCTCTCGAACCGGCAATGGGTCATGGGCAGATCCCTCTCCCTTCCCCAGCCAGAGCACACAGTTGTGACGGACGCGTCCCTTCTGGGATGGGGCGGTCACATGGGAGAGGCGGAAATCAGAGGCCTCTGGTCTCCGGCGGAGTCCCGGCTCCATATCAACCTTCTGGAGCTCCGGGCGATCCGACTTGCACTCAAGGCATTCCTTCCCTCTGTCAAAGGGAAGGTAGTGCAGGTGTTCACAGACAACACCACCGCCATGTGGTATTGCAACAAACAAGGCGGGGTGGGGTCGTGGACCCTTTGTCAGGAGGCTCTGCGCCTCTGGACATGGCTGGAACATCAGGGCATGTTCCTGATGGTTCAACACCTGGCAGGTTCCCTGAACGCCAGGGCGGACGAACTCAGCCGCAGGTGCATGATGGATCACGAATGGCGTCTTCACTCGGAAGTGGCGCAAGGACTCTTTCTACAGTGGGGAGAGCCTTGGTTAGATCTATTCGCCACCAAAGAGAACGCGCAATGTCATCAGTTCTGCGCGTTGGAATTTCCAAGGCGGCACTCGCTCTGCGACGCTTTTCGTCGCGAGTGGAGTTGCGGTCTGTTGTACGCCTTTCCGCCTATACCACTTCTACCCAGAGTGTTGAAGAAGATTCGGCACGACCGGGCCCAAGTCATTCTTGTGGCTCCGGACTGGGCTCGAAGAGTTTGGTATCCCGAGCTACTCAGTATGAGCGTAGATCCCCCGATCCGTCTGCCTCTTCGGGAGGATCTTCTGTCGCAGCAGCAGGGACGGTCCTCCACCCGAACCGGTCCAGCCTCCACCTGCTTGCGTGGAGATTGAGCGGCGGCAGTTGATTCCTTTCGACTTGCCTCCTGAAGTTTGTGATGTGATTCTGCCAGCCAGGCGTCCCTCCACTAAGGTGGTATACGCCTGCAGGTGGAACAAGTTTGTGGCATGGTGCACAGCAAAGGCTGTGAATCCCCTTTCTGCCCCTCTTTCTGAGGTTCTTCTGTTCCTTCTTTCCCTGGCCCAACAAGGTTCTGCCCTGGGTACCATCAAGGGCTATCTTTGTGCCATCTCAGCCTTCCTCAGGCTTCCTGATCAGCCCTCCCTTTTCAAGTCCCCTGTTGTTAACAGGTTTCTAAAAGGCATTACACACCTTTTCCCTCCTGTTCCGTTTGTAATGCCTCAGTGGGACTTGAACTTGGTTCTTACCTTTCTTATGTGCGCTCCCTTTGAGCCTCTACATAACTGTCCTCTTCGTCTTCTCACTCTGAAGACAGCCTTTCTGGTGGCCATCACCTCCGCTCGGCGGGTGAGTGAGCTCCAGGTTCTTTCATGCAAACCTCCCTTTCTGTCTGTCCATCCAGACAAGGTTGTTCTTAGGACGCGTCCGTCCTTCTTGGCAAAGGTGGTTACTGCCTTCCACATTGTGGGCAGACCGTCACTTTGCCCACCTTCTTTCCGCCTCCGCATCCTTCCAGAGAGGAAGAGAGGCTCCACCGCCTGGACCCAAAACGTGCGCTTTCTTTTTATATCAACCGCACACAACACTTCCGGGTGGATGACCAGCTCTTTGTTGGCTACGTGGGCGCCAAAAAAGGTCGGGCGGTGCACAAGAGAACCATCTCCCGCTAGGTAACCTTGTGTATCAAAGCCTGCTATTCTTTGGCTAAGAAGGAGCCTCCTGTTGGGCTGCGTGCCCATTCCACCAGGGCAACGGCTGCTACCACGGCTTTAGGCCGCGGTGTTCCGCTGCAGGATATCTGTCAGGCAGCTACGTGGGCCTCGCTGTACACGTTTAACAAGCTTTACTGCCTTGACAGTCAGGTCCGGAGGGACGGCTTCTTTGGCCGTTCTGTCCTCCGGGACTTCCTTGTCTGATCTTTGTTCGCAGACCCACCACCGGGGTTGGTATTGCTGGGGTATCTATTCTAAGGTAAGGAATCTGTCACTAACGTGTCTCTTTCAGATGCACAAGTTACTAACTTGTGTAACGATATATCTGTAAGAGACAGTAGTTAGTGACAGATTCCTTACCGCCCACCCATCCTCCCCGTTCTGCGAACTGATTTCTAGGGTTAAGGACATCCCTTTCAGGGCCCTAGTATTTTTCAGACACCTATGTCAGCTTCTTGTATGGTTCTGCGTTCCTGGCGCGAAAGTCGTGTACAGAACTGACGTCAGCGCGCAGGGGCGGCGTCTAGTACTGCACGCGACGTCATCCCGGCGATCACGACGCCGACGACGGACGCGGAGCTGCACGACGCCGCCTACCGACGCGTTAGGGTACTGCTACGCAAAACCTTCCGGATCAGCCTGACGCCTGGGGATATTCTAAGGCAAGGAATCTGTCACTAACTACTGTCTCTTACAGATATATCGTTACACAAGTTAGTAACTTGTGCATCTGAAAGAGACACGTTAGTGATAGATTCCTTACCTTAGAATATCCCCAGGCGTCAGGCTGATCCGGAAAGTTTTGCGTAGCAGTACCCTTGCGCGTCGGTAGGCGGCGTCGTGCGGCTCCGCGTCCGTCGGCCGGCGTCGTGATCGCCGGGATGACGTCGCGGGCAGTACTTAGACGCCGCCCTGCGCGCTGACGTCAGTTCTTCTTTTTCCGCGCCAGTAAGCGCAGATCCGGGAAGAGCAGTGCCCTGGTCAATTTTTGACCATACTTTTTGGTGATTTTTTCACTGTCTTTTTCCACCATTCAGGTGTCGTAGGGATGCCCGGCTTCAAGCGATGCGGCGCCTGTGCGCGGATGATGTCCGTCACCGACCCGCATTGGGAGTGTCTCTTCTGCCTCGGCCGAGGCCACGACACCGAGTCTTGTCCCGAATGCCAGGCCCTCAACCCGAAGGCTTTGCGAGAGCGGTCTCGAAAGCTCCTCGAGGCCCGGCATTCGGCTCCGCGGAAGCCCCGGTCGCGTGAGAGGTCCAGGGGTCGCTCGCGGAGTGCACACCGGTCGCCGGCGTCGAAGTCTTCTTCGTCCGGTAAGTCTCGACACAAGAAGTCCAAGAAGCATCGTCGCCTCGGACTTCGCCTCGCCGGTCTCGCGACTCGGCTGAGGCCCCTCCCGGCACCGTCCCGCCCCGCGGCCCCGGACTTGCCTGTGGAGTCGCCCCGTCATACCCGCCTCTTCCCGGGTTCGGGGGCGGATCCGGCCAAGGTACAGGAGTTCCTGTCGGCCATGGCCCGCCTCTTCGGGCCTTCAGGCCCCTCCGGTGCGCCTTCGGGCCCCGCGGGCCCTGATGGGGTTGATCCGGCGCCGCCGGCGGCTCCGGCCCCGGCGCCGCCCGAGCCTCCAGCCTCGATCCCGGCCCGGCTCCGGCCCCGGCCTCGATCCCGGCTCCACAACTCCCATCGACGCCGGTCGACCTCACGACACCTCCGCCGGCGCCGATGTCTCCGGTGCCGTTCTCGACGCCGCCCTGGGCTCCGGGCGGCGTCGTCCCCCAGTTCCTTCCGGCTCCGGACATGGACCCGGAGCGACGCCGCTCGACGCCGGCTCCGGCGCCGATGGGACCTTGGGTCCCAAATGTCCCTCCTCCTCCTTATTTTGAACCAGAGGAGGACCAGGAGGACTGGGAGGGGTCTGATGACCCTCTGACACGCAACTGTCAGTATGATGAGGACTGGACAGAGAGTCTAGGGAGGCCAGTGGTCTGGATACTTCTCCTGACACTGGCATGCTGTCTCCTCCCGTGGCTACGGAGGAGGGGGCCAATTTTGGTACGGTGTTGCGTAGGGCTGCTGGGGCCTTACGTCTCCAGCTCCCTACTTTGACGGTCAAGACTAACATCTTGACAGAGGTGCTTTCAGCCGGCAGCCTCCTCTGCGGAGACTGTGCTGCCGTTTAACGACGCCTCACGGACGTTCTTTTGGGCGCCTGGTCCAAGCCCAACACAGGGGCTCCTGTGGATCGGAACGTGTCACGACGCCATCGCCCCGCTCCGGGCGACCCCCTGTTTCTTTCTGTCCACCCCACTCCTGAGAGCTTGGTTGTCCAAGCCTCCGCTTCCCAAACCGCCTTCCCTACCGCTCCTCCGGATAGGGAATCCAAACGCCTGGATCAGTTTGGGAAGAAAGGTTTTTCTTCCTCCAGTGCTGGCTTGCGGTCCGTTAACACCGCTTGTCTTTTGGGCCGATATACCCACTCTCTGTGGGATTCGGTGGCGGATGTTTTGCCCCAGTGCCCTGAGGAGGTCCAGGCACTGCTTTCCCGCGCCATTGCGGAAGGAAGGGATGCGGCCAAATACACTATCCGTTGTGGCCTTGACACCGCCGACTCGCTGGGCAGGTCGATTGCAACGACGGTGGCGCTCCGACGCCACGCCTGGCTGAGAACCACTGGTTTTTCAGGGGATGTCCAGAATACTCTCATGGACATGCCCTTTGATGGAGTCGGTCTTTTGGGTCCAAAGCAGACCATGCGTTGGAGCGCTTTAAGGACTCACGGGCTACTGCCAAGTCCCTGGGCCTTTCTGCTACACGCCCTCCGCTGCCTTCTGCTTTTCGCCCCTATCGTGGCCACGGTAGGGGCGCCCTTCACGTCAGCAGCCCAGCCACCGGCCCGCGCAGCAGGCGTCTTCGCGTGGCCGAGGACGTGGATTCCGCCGTGGCGGATCGGGCAACCAGCGTGCGGGTCAGGCCACCACCTCCAACCCGTCCGCGGCCTCCAAGCCCTCCTAGTCCCTCCTTTCAGGTGCACGGCACGCCAGTAGGGGCAGGGTCCGCCATCACCTTCCCCACTGGCGCACCATCACCTCGGACAGGTGGGTCTTGGACATTGTCCGAAGGGGCTACTCCCTCCCCTTCGAGACCACCCCCCAGCCATGCCACCTCAATTCCACCGCATGTCAGGGGATCACTTGGTGCTTCTACAGAAGGAAGTCACGGCCCTCTTGACCAAGAGGGCCATCGAGCATGTTCCGACCCCAGAAGTAGGGCGTGGTTGCTACTCCCACTACTTTCTGGTGCCCAAAAAGGACAAGGAGGACATGCGTCCTATCTTGGACCTCCGGAACGTCAATCGCTTCCTCCGGAAGGAGAAGTTCAAGATGCTCACCCTAGCTCAGGTCTTGACTGCCCTCGACCCTGGAGACTGGCTGGTAGCGTTGGACTTGCAGGACGCATATTTCCACATCCTCGTCCTGCCGGCCCACCGGCGTTACCTTCGGTTCACGGTAGGCCCCGAGCATTTTCAGTTCACCGTGCTCCCTTTGGCCTTACCAGTGCCCCTCGGGTGTTCACGAAAGTGATGGCGGTGGTCGCAGCTCATCTGCGCCGGGCCGGGGTTTCAGTCTTCCCTACCTCGACGACTGGCTGCTGAAGGCGGGCTCGCCCCAGGCAGTCGTCTCCCACCTCCAGACTACGGCCGAACTCCTGCACTCGCTGGGGTTCTCCATCAATGTGCCGAAGTCGCATCTAATTCCTTCTCCACAGCTCCTTTTCATCGGAGCAGTTCTGGACACGACGCAGTTTCGGGCCTATCCTCCCGAACGGCGAGTCCGGGATATTCAGGCTATGATTCCAATCTTTCAGCCTTTATCCTGGGTTTCGGTACGGATGACCCTGAGGCTGCTGGGCCTCATGGCCTCCTGCATCCTGCTGGTCACTCATGCCAGATGGCATATGCGGGCTCTGCAGTGGGACCTGAAGTTCCAGTGGACGCAGCACCGGGGCAACCTGTCCGATCACGTCCAGATCTCGGAGGGGACTGCAAAACAGTTGCAGTGGTGGCTCTCGAACCGGCAATGGGTCATGGGCAGATCCCTCTCCCTTCCCCAGCCAGAGCATACAGTTGTGACGGACGCGTCCCTTCTGGGATGGGGCGGTCACATGGGAGAGGCGGAGATCAGAGGCCTCTGGTCTCCGGCGGAGTCCCGGCTCCATATCAACATTCTGGAGCTCCGGGCGATCCGGCTTGCACTCAAGGCATTCCTTCCCTCTGTCAAAGGGAAGGTAGTGCAGGTGTTCACAGACAACACCACCGCCATGTGGTACTGCAACAAACAGGGCGGGGTGGGGTCTTGGACCCTTTGTCAGGAGGCTCTGCGCCTCTGGACATGGCTGGAACATCAGGGCATGTTCCTGATGGTTCAACACCTGGCAGGTTCTCTGAACGCCAGGGCGGACGAACTCAGCCGCAGGTGCATGATGGATCACGAATGGCGTCTTCACTCGGAAGTGGCGCAAGGACTCTTTCTACAGTGGGGAGAGCCTTGGTTAGATCTATTCGCCACCGAAGAGAACGCGCAATGTCATCAGTTCTGCGCGTTGGAATTTCCAAGGCGGCACTCGCTCGGCGACGCTTTCGTCGCGAGTGGAGTTGCGGTCTGTTGTACGCCTTTCCGCCTATACCACTTCTACCCAGAGTGTTGAAGAAGATTCGGCACGACCGGGCCCAAGTCATTCTTGTGGCTCCGGACTGGGCTCGAAGAGTTTGGTATCCCGAGCTACTCAATATGAGCATAGATCCCCCGATCCGTCTGCCTCTTCGGGAGGATCTTCTGTCGCAGCAGCAGGGGACGGTCCTCCACCCGAACCTGTCCAGTCTACACCTGCTTGCGTGGAGATTGAGCGGCGGCAGTTGATTCCTTTCGACTTGCCTCCCGAAGTTTGTGATGTGATTCTGGCAGCCAGGCGTCCCTCCACTAAGGTGGTATACGCCTGCAGGTGGAACAAATTTGTGGCATGGTGCACAGCAAAGGCTGTGGATCCCCTTTCTGCCCCTCTTTCGGAGGTCCTTCTGTTCCTTCTCTCTCTGGCCCAACAGGGTTCTGCCCTGGGTACCATCAAGGGTTATCTTTGTGCTATCTCGGCCTTCCTCAGGCTCCCTGATCAGCCCTCCCTGTTCAAGTCCCCTGTTGTTAACAGGTTCTTAAAAGGCATTACTCACCTCTTCCCTCCTGTTCCGTTTGTAATGCCTCAGTGGGACTTGAACTTGGTTCTTACCTTTTAATGTGCGCTCCCTTTGAGCCTCTGCATAACTGTCCTCTTCGTCTTCTGACTCTGAAGACAGCCTTTCTGGTGGCCATCACCTCCGCTCGGCGGGTGAGTGAGCTCCAGGCTCTATCTTGCAAGCCTCCCTTTCTGTCTGTTCATCCAGACAAGGTTGTTCTTCGGACGCGTCCGTCCTTCTTGCCAAAGGTGGTTACTGCTTTCCACATTGGGCAGACCATCACTTTGCCCACCTTCTTTCCGCCTCCGCATCCTTCCAGAGAGGAAGAGAGGCTCCACCGTCTGGACCCAAAACGTGCGCTCTCCTTCTATATCGACCGCACAAAACACTTCCGGGTGGATGACCAGCTCTTTGTTGGCTACGTGGGCGCCAAAAAGGTCGGGCGGTGCACAAGAGGACCATCTCCCGCTGGGTTACCTTGTGCATCAAGACCTGCTATTCTTTGGCCAAGAAGGAGCCTCCTGTTGGGCTGCGTGCCCATTCCACCAGGGCAACGGCTGCTACCACGGCCTTGGGCCGCGGTGTTCCGCTGCCGGTTATCTGTCAGGCAGCTACGTGGGCCTCGCTGCACACGTTTACTAAGCATTACTGCCTTGACAGTCAGGTCCGGAGGGACGGCTTCTTTGGCCGTTCTGTCCTCCAGGACTTCCTTGTCTGATCTTTGTTCGCAGACCCACCACCGGGGTTGGTATTGCTGGGGTATCTATTCTAAGGTAAGGAATCTATCACTAACGTGTCTCTTTCAGATGCACAAGTTACTAACTTGTGTAACGATATATCTGTAAGAGACAGTAGTTAGTGATAGATTCCTTACCGCCCCACCCATCCTCCCCGTTCTGCGAACTGATTTCTAGGGTTAAGGTCATCCCTTTCAGGGCCCTAGTATTTTTCAGACACCTGTGTCAGCTTCTTGCATGGCTCTGCGTTCCTGGCGCGGAAAGTCGTGTACAGAACTGACGTCAGCGCGCAGGGGCGGCGCTCTAAGTACTGCCCGCGACGTCATCCCGGCGATCACGACGCCGACGACGGACGCGGAGCCGCACGACGCCGCCTACCGACGCGCAAAGGGTACTGCTACGCAAAACTTTTCCGGATCCAGCCTGACGCCTGGGGATATTCTAAGGTAAGGAATCTATCACTAACTACTGTCTCTTACAGATATATCGTTACACAAGTTAGTAACTTGTGCAATGTGTAACATTGATTCTTCAGCATGGTTGTTGATTATCCTTCCTGCAGTGCAGCGGGGTAGATGCATGAGTCCACCTTTCATTTGCATTTCAGTTACGCAAGTACATGAAAACTTTTACTTGAGACAACGGGCTGTGCAGTATGCTAGCTAATATGTGAGAGGAGGTTAATCAAAATGATTGTGAAAGAAAAGCTTCTTAGTCTACAATTAATTACTTGGTCTTAGAAGATCGCATACACCTGCTAGTTTTCCTTGCTAAATGTATTTATTTTTTATTCTGCGCAGCTGTGCGTTGTAACACTATTCAGAAAACCCAGCCAGAGGTCATGTCGCAGAATGCAAAGAAGACTATCCAAAAAAATCTTGCTACATCAGCAGATACTCCACCAAGCACAGTGCCAGGCACTGGCAAGATTATTGCCAGTAGTCCAAAGAAGGCGGTCCGTGATCCGAAAACAGGCAAAGGTAAAGCACTTCAGAAAGTCTTTGCAGTTCATAGAGAATACATTTCATGTAAAAGTATGTTTGGAAAATATACCAAATTTGATTTTATTTGAAGAGTTTGTAAAGAATTGTTTGCATTGATATTCAAGCAGTGTCCAACAACCAATGTGTTCAATTATTGTTTTGGTTAATCTTTGAGTGATTTAGCCTTTCATTTGCTTGGGATACTGGCTAACATGGATCGTGTACTAAACTGAAGGCCTCTGAGTGATTTCATGATTAATATTTTTATTATGTTGGCCAGTGTACTGTAATTTAGTGCAGTGTTCTTGTAATTGATACCTTCTACCCACACATTTCCATCAATTAAAATATCTCGAGGCATAGTCTGGTAAAAGTGAAGCTTGGCACAGCCACCAGGGAGGACTGAATTAGATCCTGCAGCTTTGTTGTCTTTTCAGTAACACTTCACAATAACAGATGTGACATCCTTGTCATTCATTTTTCGTCATCCAGAGTCCATCCATGACCATTGGCATCAATATTTTATTTTGTCCACCCTTGCTAACTTTTTGCTATTTTACTACTGAAAATCTTGGACCTTCTGAAAGAGTCTTAATGACATCAGTTTTGCCCCCCAATTATAAAACAGTGAAAAATTGTCAAGGTTCATGGGAACAGTCCAACCCAAACTGCCAAGCCATGTCTTGGTAGTTCGGGCTGGACTGTTCCCATGAGCCACAGGGTCAAGACTGATTTGCATATAGCTGGGTCTGAACTGAGGTGGCGAAGTGAGCTAAAGAACAATGATGGATTCAACCCAGATCTGTGACTGGGGGTGAGTGTCTGAAAAGATTCAGCGCTCCGTCCATCATCTCCTTGTGGTTTATTTGTTTGCCCTAAGTTGGCAGGGTATGCCCAGACGTGGGTCCCTTGCTCACTTTGCCTCTGGATTCAAGCTAGCCTGGCTGATGAGGGGTGTTACCCCGAAACCTGTCCCAGGATGCTTGTTTCCGGTTCAGGGATGACCTGGCTTGGCAGTTCGGGCTGGACTGTTCCCGTGAGGCACAGGGTCAAGAATGATTTGCATATAGCTGTGTCTGAACTGAGGCGGCGAAGTGAGCTAAAGAACGATGATGGATTCAACCCAGATCTGTGACTGGGGGTGAATGTCTGAAACGTTTCACCGCTTCGTACATCATCTCCTTGTGGTTGATAACATCTTAGCACTATTGATAGGAATGACTGCAATGAACCCAGAGGATTGTGCACCAAATGATGCAGTATACCATAAGATTGGTAGCGGTTTAAAGAAGTCTTCCACAGCTAACGATCAAGCACTTAAGCATGGTGGTTAGACGGCCTATGCTTCTCAGACTCGGTGCGCATATTATTCTGACCGTCCAGTTCAAATGGAGCAAAAGGCGAAATGCTTGGCTAATGTCTATTTAGATATTTTAAAATCAATGTCTTTTGCTTCTGATAGAGACTTGTAACTGCAGATTCCTCACCTCAGAAAATTCCCCAGGTAGAAGGCTGGATCCGGAAAACTTCGAAGTAGTATCTTTGCACGCCTGAAAATGGTGGCTACGGTTCTGCATCATCTACATCAGATGTGACGTGCACAGGCCTATATAGGTGCCACCCAGAAGTGCTGACATCAGTTCCTTTCTGGATCCAGAGCTTTTTATGGTCTCTGAGACTATTTTTCCTCTGCTTTTTGAGGCTTTTTTTTTTTAAATACATTTTCTCCACTGTGCAAGGGACATGTCCCCAAGTTAATTAAGTCCTGTGCGGAATGTCACAGACAGATGTCAGTCTCTAATCCCTACTTGGTCTATCTGGGGTCGTACCACGACCTGCTGTGACTGCGCCTTGATGCACCCAAAGGCAATCTGGGAACTGTAAGTGAAGTTGTTTGCCACCCATCATTAGAAAGGGACGCATCTTTCAAAGTCACAGGGTCGGGACTGTTCCCAATCTCGTTCCCTCAAGCTCCCCCAAGAGAAGTAGTCATTAAAGTCGCACTCCTTCAGTAAGTCAAAAAGAAGCAGCAATCTAAACAGGGCTTCAATTCCCCTGAGAGGGTGCGGGGTCATTGCACCTCCAGGACCCGCTCCCAAAGCATTTCGGTGCCGGTACCGACCTCCGCTCCAAGCGAGCCCGTGTTTCCCAGAACTGGTGCAACTCCTGCTCAACTCCATGAACTGGGACTCCACTGGCAAGACATTCCTTGGTGTCAGTTGGACCCTCTGGATCCACTCCCGGATCCGTACTAAGCCCAGCACCTATGCTGCTACTGGCACCATTCTCCATGCCAATATGTGACCCTCTGACACCGGCTTCATCAGCTCTGATAGACCAACCTATGTCTTTGTCCAACAACGAACCAGCGTTGTGCTGACCCCGTCCGGTGTTGAGTTCAACACCACTTCTTCCGTCCCCTGATTCTGACTTTGTTCTCCTGCCTTCAACAGGGAACACTTCATTCATGACGTTTTTGGCAGAGATTCCGATGATAGCACCTATGATGACACCATTGACCAGTCCCATCAGGGACACAACTGCTATGATGAGCTCCAAGAAGCCAGTGGGCTAGATACGTCCACAGACAGTGTGTTGTTTGCCCCTTCTCTGCTGGCCACAGAGGACTGTGCGTCCTTCGCTATGCTGGTGCGCAGAGCTGCTTATTTTCTGGATCTTCAGCTCCCCTGTCAGGAAGTCAAAACAAACTTATTGACTGAGGTCCTCTAACCTGGCCAAATTGCTCTGAGTCTCTCCTTCCCTTCAATGAAGTCTTGAACGATACCCTTTTGGGGACCCGTGCTAAGCCTTGCTCAGGGGCCCGATAAATCGCCAGATTTCCAGATGCTACTGTTTTGCTCCAGGGGGACCCATCCTTCCTTTCACAGCACCTCTTCCCTGAGAGTTTAGTAGTGCAGGCTTCAGCTAGCAGCATCACCGTCAACCACACTGGATTTGATGTTCTTTTCTTCCTGCGCCATCAGCACAGATCCAGAGCTACCTCAGTCCATTTTTTTGATGCTTTGTCAAACATTTTGGAGCTTTTCACCCAGTGTGCATAAGGATATCCCTTTAAAAAAAAAAAACCTGTGAGGTTTAAACCTGTGGTTCCTGTCACAGGCAGATGTCCGTGTCAGACCCCCACCTGTTTTACCATTCGTGCCTGGAGCGGGACCATGACTCCAAGCCCTGCCCCAACTGCCGTGCCATGATTCCCAAGGTGGTTCCGGAGCTCTCCCTGAAGCTCTTGATAGCCTGACGCCAGTCGACTCTGCGGCGCTCTGGGTCCTGGTCGTGCGGAAGACCCTGGGCCCATTCATGGAGCTGTTCCAGTTGCCGTCATTGGGTTCAAAGTAGTCACAGGAACAACGCCACAGGTCTAGGCCCCGCTTCCATGCGGCAGCCTTAGAGCCCAAGTCTGGTTCCACTCCGCACCTCCCAGAATTTGCCAGAGCGCATCCCGCCCAGTTAAAGGAGTTTTATGTGGCCATGCACCTAATATTTAGGTTGGCTGACCTCTCTGGGGTGCCTTTGGGCCCCACATGATCAGCAGGTACCCCCACTGGATCCCTGACGGTGGGTTTTCCCTCGGCAACAGTCAGGCCCTTGGGATCTGTTCCGGATCCAGATCGACTCTGGTCATAAGACCACAGCCTTCCCCGGAGCCCAGTCTAGTGGCACCATTCCCAGCGCCGTCTAGCCCCACAGTGGCCCCAACCCCATTGTTATATCGACTCTGAACGGCGTTGCCTGATGTCGACTCAGGTGCCAGCAGTAACACAACCTTTTGAGTCAGAGATTGGGCCTACTTACTTGGATAGGCTTGTAGGGAGTGTGATTGGGAAGGATCTGTGGATCCTTAGGATTAGTCCAACCCCTTCAAAGAGCCTGAGGATAACTGGTACGAGGAACTGGTGGATGCCAGTGGTTTGGGCACCACCCTGGACACTGGCTTAGTCTCTGCTCTTAGTGTGCTAGTGGAGGCGAGTGCTTCATTTACCATAGTGGTGAGGGAGGGCAGCTGAAGTCCTGGGCCTTAAGTTGCCCTTCGTGGCAGTCAAGACAAATGTCTTGACAGAGCTGTTTCAACCAGGAGTTGCCTCAACAGAACCTCTCCTCCCTTTTAACAAAGCTCTTACAGATGTGCTGCTCAGTGCATAGGCCAAGCCTGGCACAGGGTCCCCTGTGCACAGGACAATTGCCTGCCACCATTGCCCTGCTCCTGGGGATCCAGCTTTCCTCATGCAGCACCCCACCCCGGAGAGTTTTATTGTCCAGGCTTCCACATCCAAAGTGAACCCTGGCGCGTTCCTACCAAACCACTAGATAGGGATTTTAAGAGGATGGACACCTTCAGTAAGAGGATGTTCTCTTCCGCCAGCAGTGCACTGCAGTTGGTGAACACAACGTGCTTCTTGGGCTGGTATTACCGTACAGTTTGGGATTCGGTTGCGCAAGTGCTGTCCATGGTCTCGGGGGAGATCTGAGCCATCCTGACCCAGGCTATCACCGATGGGGACAAAGCAAAGTCATCCATATGCTGCAGACTGGATATGACCAACTCACTAGGCAGAGCGATTGCCTAGTAAGTAACGATGCCTGACTGAGGTCTACTGGCTTTTCGGGGATGTCCAGGAATCCCTTATGGACATACCATTCAATGGCACTCGCGTTTTTGGTGATAAGGCAGATTCAGTGCTCAAGCGCTTTATGGACAGCAGACCCACTGCCCAGTCGTTGGTACTCTCCATAGTCCTGTGACAGGGCAACTCGGTCTTTCGCCCCTTCTGTTGCTACGGTAGGAGCTACCAACTGTGTGCATTTCTGTCCAGCCACCATGACCAGCAAGCTCCCCAGTCCTTTTTGTGGCCACGGATGCAGTTCCCTCAAGTGCCGTGGGATCCAAGATCTGCCCAGTCCACCACCGGCAGCCGCAGCCTCCAAACACCTTCAATATGCCCTCTTACCATCACAGGCAACTGGTCGGTGGCAGGATATAGTGCCACCAGTCTTGATGGACGTCCCTCACCTCAGACAAATGGGTGCTTCAAATTTGATTACCCCTTTCACTTCACAGAAACCCCACCACCAATGCCACCATTCGCCAACTCAGACCGGCTGACAGAGGTCCACTTCATGCTGCGTCAGGAAGTGTGGGCTCTTTTGGCCAAAGGAGCCATAGAGAGGGTGCTGACATCAGAAGTAAGTTGTAGTTTCTATTCCTGCTACTTTCTCGTGCCGAAAAAGGACGGCGGCCTCTGACCTATACTGGATCTGTGTCCTCAACTACTTCCTGAAAAGAGGAGTAATTAAAAATGCTCATGCTGGCTCAGGTCCTTTCTGCCCTGGTTCCCAGAGACTGGATGGTAGCGTTGGACTTGCAGGATGTCTATTTTCACATATTTTCACATATTCCATTCTGCCGGCCCACAGACATTACCTGTAATTCACGATGGGCCTTGAGCACTTCAGTTTGCTGTGCTTCCTTTTACCCTTAATAGCATCCCTCAGCTGTTCACAGAGGTGATGGCGGTGGTTGCAGCCCATCTGTGAAGGTCAGGGCTTCCCCTACCTTGACGACTGGCTGATGAAGGGAGTCTCTCTCCAGGCAGTCTTCGCCCACCTCCAGACTAATGTGAACCTCCTGCATTCGCTGGTGTTCCTTATCAACATGCCGAAGTAATACCTGACTCCCTCTCAGATGCGTCCTTTCATCGGACCCATTCTGGACACAGTACAGTTTCGGGCCTATCCTCCGGAACGGCGAGTCCAGAAAATTCAAGCTGTGACTCCGATGTTTCAGTCTCTATCCTAGATATCGGTGAGGCTGCTGGTTCTCATGGCCTCATGCATCCTTCTGGTAACACATGCCCGCTAGCATAAGCGGGCTTTGCTGTGGGACCTGAAGTCTCAGTGGTCCCAGCATCAGGGAAATCTCTCCAACCTGGTCCAGATATTGGAGGGAACTGCAAAAGACCTTCAGTGGTGGCTAACAAACCCAGATTGGGTAAGGGGCAGACCCCTCTCCCTTCCCCACCCAGAGCTCACAGTGGTGATATAAGGAAACCGGCTTTTTTGCAGATTCACCCCCCAAGTGCCCTGAGCCCTGCTAAACAGTACTCCGTGCATGTGTTCTGACCCTTTAAATGATGTATGTTCATTTGGCTTGTCCCCAATTGGCATAGACTAACTTGCTTGTAGGCCCCTAGAATATGGTATCGGTGGTATTCAGGGCCTGTAAGTTTGAGTGCCCCCCTACCCCCCGGGACTGCAGCACTTACTGTGCCAGCCTGAGTGGGACAAAGTAAAACATGGCTCCCAGTCTGCTACTGTAGATTGGAAGGGCAGTTTTAAACTGCTAACTCGACTGCCACCCAAGGTAAAGGCAAAGCCCAAACCTCCTTTTTTAATATATGGAAGTCACCTCTAAGGTAGGCCTAAGGAGTCCTAAGGCAGGGTGCTGTATGTTAAAAAGTAGGACATGTACTTTAACATGTTCTCGCAGTAGAAACTCTAAATTGTTTCTTTTCTGTGGAAAGGCTAGTACCCTCATTGACAGGTACAGAGTTACAGGCTGACATCTCAGCCTTGCTAACTTCTGAATGGGACTATGAAAGTTGGTACTGTAAGGTATCAAAAGAATTAGTACATTAAACCCGATTTAATGGTTAAATCAAATTTAATGTCACTGGTAGGCAAACTGCAACTTTAGAAGTGCCAATTTAGTTGTCCAAAGTTTCCCATGCCTGTCTGCTGTTGTACTCCTGATCTGTCCTGCAGATAGCTTTCTGCTGTCCTGGGGAGACATGTGAACGACTCTTGAACAGGAGACAATAGGGGCCTGCATGGGAGAGAGGTGTTACCTGCCTCCTGCAGGAAGCCACACAGGTGTTAACCCAAAAGACTAGCTTCAAAGGAGAAGCTGCCTTTGAAGGGCAAGTGGCAAGCAGAAACTACTCTATTGTTTAGGTAGATAGGCTGGCGATAGGGAAGGGGAAGCCAGGTGTTAAACAAGTTTTCCAGGGGCGTGTAGGCCCCTTGGTAGCCACACCTCTGGGTTGGGCTAGGGAGCTCTGGATGCCGAGAGAGGGGTTCTGCAATGTTGGGAGTGGGCAGGATGGTTCATCTTGGGTTAGCCAGATGCCACACTTCCCAGGAAGTGGTCATCAGTAGGGAGGGAGATCCTAGTAGCCCATTAACTACTGACCTCGTCTACCCTGAGGGCATTTTCTGAGCATACATAGGGCACCCCTGGCACACAGACCTCCAATCTCGTCTGGACTGGATGAAGGATCAAAGAAGGATTACCCTGCTGCACTATGGAACAAGCAAAGAGAGGCTGCATTGGCGAGGACTGCACCTGTTGAACCTAGTGACTAGGAAAGGAGAGGGACTGTGCCTGCTGTGTCTTGCTCATGTAGAAGTTGTCCCTGGAGCCCAGCCAAACTCAAAAGACTCCAAGGATCATTTAGCGGAAAACCTGTTCACAGCACATGGCCACAACAGCGAGAAGCCTGCTGGGGCAAGTTGGTACCCCAGAATCTTCAGATCGCCGCCAACTGCTGCTGTGCAGCACCAGAGACCAGGACCCGATGCTCAAAGTTACACCCGAGTTCGCTGAGCCCGAGAGAGTCGTCGGAGTGCAGCTTGGCTGCCCAGCAGCCGAGTTATTGCCCAGGGAAACATTTGGCTGTGACCGTGATACCGGGTGACTGGTAGCCCAGTGGTCACTGGACTTCTACCAGCACCGAGAGCCCTTCCAGGGACGTCAACCCTGTGACCAGGACCACCTCACCACCTCTGTGTACTGAGGAGTAGCCGCAGGAAGAACCCCGTGCACCGCATCCCGTCCACAGCATCCTTCAACATCTTCAGCATCCTTTGCATCAGGACAGCTTTCATAAGAAACCACTGCAATGGATAAAAGTGCCTGGAACTGACTGAGGATTGCTTCTACCCTTGAGAACTTTTTCTTGAGGGCTCAACTGGTCTGCCTGACTTGCTCCCTACTGGACAAGGTTGCATAAATGGACTCTAAGTGACAGCAATGCAACCAGCCCAACTTTTTGATGAAAAAGTTTCAAAGTGTCAAGTTCTTGTTTGCTGTTAAGTGAAATACTTTGATTTACTATACCTTGTCAATTCTGTATCTCCGGAATCCTCCAGTGGATCTTTTTCGTTGTGGTGCCTAAAAATGCAGTCTATTTATATAAATTGGTGTTGGATTTCTTTTGTGTCTCGTCATGTTCTTCAGCTGTTTTGGTGCTGTTTAAATGCTTTACACTTGTTCCATTTTGTAAGCCTTGCTACTCAGAGCCACAGCTACCCAAGGTTGAGCTGAAGGTTTGACAAACAAAACTTAAGGGTCCTAAAGCGGTTATTAAGTATATTACATGGTGAACTTGCACAACCACACCATATAATACACCCCATTTCCTCACAGATGACAGATGCGTCACTTCTGGGTTGGGGCGTCTATTTAGAAGAGGTTGAGATCAGAGGAGTCTGGTCCACGTCAAATTGCTGGAGTTGAGATTGATCCACTTGACACTGAAGGCCTTCCTTCCTTCCATCACGGAAAGGCTACTCCAGGTGTTCACAAACAACACCACCGCTATATGGTACTGCAACAAACAGGGCGGGTGGAGTCCTGAACCTTGTGCCAGGAGGCTCTGCACCTCTGGAAATGGCTGGAGCCACAGGACAATTTCTTGATCGTACAACACCTGGCAGCTCTTTGAATGGCAGGGTGGCCGCATCACGAATGGCGTCTCCATTTGGTTCAAACATTTCTGATATGCTCTCCCTTCAAGCCCATGCATAGCTGTCCTTTGTGTCTTGACCATTAAAATGGTCTTCTTGGTGGCCATTTTATTCGACAGGAGGGTTACTGAGCTTCAGACACTTTATGTGCACTCTCCATACACCAACCTCTTCCTAGGCAAGCTGGTTCTCTGCACTCATGCCTCTTTCCTAACAAAGGTAGTGAAGCCTTTCCACGTCAGCCAGAGTATTGCTCTTCTAACCTTCTTTGCTCTGCCTTACTGCTACAAAATGTTTTCTGCTTATTTGACCTGCCTGGTTTTCTCGCTTTTGGATCACCTAGTTTTGGAAATTTTAATGTGGGTCAGCACCACAACTGGAGTCTTACCCATGGTAATCACCCGGAAAAAAGACTGTGCATGTTTACCGCCAGTATCTGCAATTTAAGATAATTCCGCTGCAAGGCAGCAGGGGAAAGGGGCACTTGGCTGTTTACACGTGAACATGTGTGCGCACATTTGAGAGGGCTGCACTTGTGAGACTCCTGTTGTACGCAGCCCAGTAAGTGCACACAGGTAGTCTGGCGCAGAGGGGACTCTGCAGGGTTAGATATTGACCTGGAGTAGGCCTTATAATATTAGTTGACACTCTTAGATAAAGACAGTGTGGTTTACTGTTTTGTCTGAAGTGACACTTTATTATATATATGGGCAAAATCTGCCTTAGAGTGCAGTTTCGCTTTCCTTTGGCCTACAAAGTCCATCAAGATATGCAAGTCCAAAGCGGATATATGTACATCTTATGGGCCATCCAGAATTGTCATATTTCTCTGTCTCAACTCTGGATCAGCCCAGGCCTTTTGTCACCCCGCTGGGCCAAGTTCATTACATCTATCTCCAGTAGAAGGAACAAAAACCTCCCCACACACAGGGAGCATCATCAAATAGCTTTATTCGACGTTTTCAGTCATAAAAGCACACAATATACACAAAACATTAAAAGACAATAAAATACCATTAGATAATGCATAAAATACCATAAAAACATTAATTACAATTATAATTCATGACATTTCTTGCTTCACTCAGCTCCTGAGGAGGAAGGGGTGAGGAAGAAAATCTGTATCTGATAATTAGCTGTCACACTGTACCAGGGTTGGCATAGCCCAGGCCCCACTGAACAGACTGCAGAAACTAACACAGGATGGGGCTTTGAAGTTTTGGTGGGAAAGGCCCTGGCAGTGATGTCAGTAAGTGGTGGAGCCGAGGCCCCCAGAGGAGATGTGACTAGTGACTCCTGGATGGCGACATCTTGAATTGTCCCAGCGTGCTGTGCAGAAAGCTAGGGTCAGGGGTGGAGAGGAGATGTGGCACCCTAGGATTGGCGGGGGCCTGGCTTCTTGAACTTTTCACCCCCAGTTAAAAACTCTTGCACGAGGGAGAGAGAGTGCTTTTTGTTGGAGCTGGACACTGGGTCTGGATGATGGCAGCCATGGACAACTGGAAGGAGAAACTCCCTGACCCCTCTTAGACCAAGGACTCTAGAGTTGACCCCAGGACCAGTAGATCTCTCTCCAGGACAGGGAAGCTGGTCATCTTGCACCCCCTAAGGAGCAGCTAGAGCAAGAGCTCAACTTTTGCACCCAGGAAGAGAGATGCCCCAAAGGAGAAGTAAAAGGAGAAAGGCTGGCATTGGGAGCCAGTGGAACCACTCCCTGCAAAGTGGGGCACCTTAGAGGCCTGAGGAAAAGGCTCAAGTGTGCCAAGGCTCACTACCATGGGCAAAATGAGCCCAAGATTGAGACAATCAGTCCAGCAGGGCCTGCAATATGCAGGAAAGAAGGATTTGACGTTTATGCCCCCACTTTGAAAAAAACAAACTGGAGCATGTGGAGCTCCGCTGATGGCGTCTGCAAACCATTCCACCCCCACCCACCCACCCTCGGGGGTGGGCCTTGGCCCAGAGTTAGACGAAAATGGCATTAATCATTTATGAACCCTAGGATGTGGCTTGCGCGGGGCCCCCTCCTCATAGCTCCTGAGGCCTGGGGATCCCAAACCCAGGACGGTTTTTGCACAAGGGGGCCCAGTACTCCACCTCAGGTCCCTGCCACAATAAGGTACAGAGGAAGCCCCCTCCCCAAGGAAGAGCCAAAGGGGCCCAGGACCCCATCTCTGGGACCCAGATGTGACTGGTGTAGTTGGAGTACTGTTGTGCTCCCCTGAGAAGAGGAAGAGGGGCACAGGACCCAGTCTCAGGCCCCCAACAACTAAGGAGCCGTACAGGGCAGCTGCCCCCAGCCAAAGTAGCTGTGCATGGTGCCCAAGCGCCCCCAAACAAATGAAAGTAAAAAGGCAAAAAGGAATCTGCACCGCAGCAACGAAAGAATGCGCCCTGAGCCGCTCATTCAAGATTCACACAACCACGACGGAGCACCCCATAACGCCCAGCGGGCTGTTTCAAGCCCACTTTTCCCCTTGATGTGGTGGCCTCCAGGTCACAAGGTAACCAGCAACAAGAAAAACAAGTGTAGGGGGTTGCAGGAGCGCAGCAGCTCCCCACAAAAAGTTTTATAAAGTTACTGACCCTAAGTTTGGAGGGTCTAAGAAAATATGCCCCCGTATCTGGCTTTATGCCTATCATTCAAGAACTCTTAAGGTTGCAACTTCTGTTATATAGTCAAGGAGTGCAGGGACCTCTATTGGTTGGTCTTATGGCTACATATTTGTGGCCTAAGTTTAAGATTTGTTTTATTTTAGAAAGAACAATGGTTCATGCTAGGCCAGAAAGGTCCTAAGAAACAGCAAAAAAAAGCTGCTCAATTATGATAGTATCTAAACATCTGAAAGAGACAATTAGTTATAGATTCCTCACCTTAGAATTACCCCCAGGCGTCAGACTGGGTCCGGAGAATTTTTCGTCAGCAGTACCCCTGCGCGTCGAAAGGTGGCGTCGGTCGGCTCCGCGTTCGTCGTTGGCGTCGTGGTCACCGGGATGACGTCGCGTTAGCTACTTAGATGCCGCCCTCGCGCGCTGCGTCAGTTCTTTCTTTTTCTGCGCCAGCCAGCGCAGATCCGGAGAGAGCGGTACCTCCAGTCACTTTTTGACTGACTTTTTGCTGACTTTTGTCGACACCATTTGTGAGTCTTCGACTCCTGGTGTACGTCAGGGATGCCCGGTTTCAAGGCTTGCGGTTCCTGCCAAAAACTGATGTCGGTGACGGATCCGCACTGCGTGTGCCTGTGGTGCTTGGAACGCGACCACAACCCCAAGTCGTGGTCTGACTGCCGGACCATAAATCCGAAGTCTTTACAGGAGCGGTCCCGAAAGCTTCTCGAGGCCCGGCAGTCAGCTCCGCACCGTTCGAGGTCCCGGCCACGCGGGAGGTTGAGAGACCGGTCGCGGAGCCACCACCACCACCACCACTCGTCTTCGCACTCCTCAGGTAAGTCGAAGCACAAGAAGAAGTCGAAGAAGCATCGTCGCTCTTTGACTTCTCCCCGTCCGTCGGCCGACGAGGGATGCGGGTGATGCCCCTCCCGCGGCTCCGCGTACGGAGCCCGAAGGTTCGGCTCAGAGTTTCCCTTCCTTCCCCTGGAGCGATGGATGCCCAGCTTGGACAGTTTTACGAAGCGATAAATGCCATCTTTGGGCAGTCCGACTCTGCTGGCGCGCCTTCGGGCCCCACCGGCTCGGCTGGGGGCCCCGGGCCTTCGATGCCGGCAGCTTCGGCCCCGGCACTGCAGGGTCCCCTTGGATCCAGGCCTGGATCCGTATCGGCGCCGGTCGACCTCATCACACCTCCACCAGCGTCGATTCAACCGGCACCACGCCCGCAGCCGGCATCGGTTGTGTCCCCAACCGGCGTCGACCCCAGCCTCCAACCCGACGTGAACACGAGTCGGACCGGCGTCGACCGACGCCGGATCCGGAGCAGATGGATACTTTTGTACCCCTGTTCCACCCTGGTTCTTTCAGATCAGATTGGCAACCAGAGCAGGGTGAGGAGGACTGGGAGCGGTCTGGAGACCCTTTAACTGACCAGTTGGAATATGATCCAGACTGGAGAGAGCAGTTGGGGGATGCCAGTGGTCTTGATACCTCGCCAGACCTTGGCATGTTATCTCCTCCTACCGTGGCTACGGAGGAGGGAGCTTCTTACGCAGTGGTGTTGCGTAGGGCGGCCGAGGATCTCAACCTCGAACTTCCTACGGTGGCGGTCAGGACTAACCTCCTGACAGAGGTGCTTCAACCGGCAGTGAGCTCTTCGGAGCCCCTGCTGCTGTTTAATGAAGCCCTAACGGACATCCTTTTGGGCACCTGGTCCAGGCCCAACACAGGGACTCCTGTGGATAGGATGATTGCCCGACGCCACCGCCCGTCTCCGGCGACCCCACTTTCCTCTCCCAACACCCCACCCCTGAGAGCTTGGTGGTCCAAGCCTCCACGTCAAAAGGCGCATTCCCTAACCCTCCACCTGATAGGGAATCCAAAAAGCTGGACCATCTTGGGAAGAAGATGTTTTCTTCCTCCAGCTTGCGACTGCGGTCGGTAAACACTGCATGTCTATTGGGCCGTTACACCCACTCTGTGTGGGATACGGTGGCGCAGGTGCTGCCCCAGTGCCCGGAGGAGGCCCGGGCCGTGCTCTCCCGTGCGAGGGGCGAGACGCAGCCAAGTTTACCATTCGATGTGGACTGGACACTGCCGACTTACTAGGCAGGACGATTTCAACGTCGGTAGCCCTTCGACGCTACGCCTGGCTGAGGTCAACTGGTTTTTCCGGGGATGTCCAAGCTACCCTAATGGACATGCGCTTTGATGGCCGTCTTCCTGTTCGGCGACAAAACAGACAACGAGCTAGAGCGCATCAAGGACTCTCGGGCTATGGCCAAGTCCTTGGGCCTCTCCACCACCCGCCCTGCGCAGTCTGCTTTTCGCCCCTTTCGTGGCTACGGAAGGGGTGCCCCACCATGTTCCACCCAGAGCCACAGGCCGGCACAAGCTGTTCAGCCCCTGCGCGGCCGGGGACGTGGGGCCCACCGCCATGGGTCTGGGAGCCAGCGAGCAGGCCAGTCTACCACCGCCCCCTCTGCAGCAGCCTCCAAACCCTCCTAGTCTGACCTTTCGGGGCCACCAATCGCCGGTGGGCGGCAGGTATCGCCATCACCTCCCCCACTGGCGCACCATCACGTCGGACAGGTGGGTTATGCAGATAGTCCGAAGTGGCTACTCCCTCCCCTTCGAGACTACCCCTCCATCCATGCCACCTCAGTACCATTGTATGTCGGAGGATCACTTGGCCCTTCTCCAACAGGAAGTTACGGCTCTCTTGGCCAAGGGAGCCATCGAGCGAGTTCCTGCCCCAGAAGTAGGTTGTGGTTGCTATTCCCACTACTTTCTGGTGCCCAAGAAGGACAAGGGCCTGCGTCCTATCTTGGATCTCAGGAATGTCAACTGCTTCCTCCGGAAGGAGAAGTTCAAAATGTTGACGCTAGCTCAGGTCCTGTCTGCCTTCGACCATGGAGACTGGATGGTAGCGTTGGACTTGCAGGACGCTTACTTTCACATTCCCGTCCTGCCAGCCCACCGGTGTTTCCTGTGGTTCACGGTAGGCCACAAGCACTTTCAGTTTACAGTGCTTCCCTTCGGCCTTACCAGCGCCCCTCGGGTGTTCACGGAAGTGATGGCGGTGGTCGCAGCTCATCTGCGCAGATCAGGGGTTCCAGTCTTCCCCTATCTTGACGACTGGCTGTTAAAGGCGGGCTCGCCCCAGCCAGTTGTCTCCCCCCTCCAGACTACGGCGGACCTCCTGCATTTGCTGGGGTTCACTATCAACGTGCCGAAGTCACACCTGACTCCCTCTCAGAATCTCCTTTTCATCGGAGCGGTTCTGGACACGACGCAGTTTCGGGCTTATCCTCCCGAGCAGCGAGTCCGGGATATTCGGCTATGATTCCGATCTTTCAGCCTCTATCCCGGGTTTCGGTCAGGATGACCCTGAGGCTGCTGGGCCTCATGGCCTCCTGCATCCTGCTGGTGGATCATGCCAGGTGGCATATGTGGGCTCTGCAGTGGGACCTGAAGTTCCAGTGGGCACAGCATCAGGGGAATCTGTCCGATTGCGTTCAGATCTCAGAGGGCACTGCACGACAATTGCAGTGGTGGCTAACGAACCAGGATTGGGTCGGCGGCAGGTCCCTTTCCCTTCTCCAACCGGAGTACACGGTGGTGACGGATGCATCACTTCTAGAGTGGGCGGCCACATGGGAGAGGCGGAGATCAGAGGCCTCTGGTCTCCGGTGGAGTCTGGGCTCCACATCAACCTTTTGGAGCTTCGGGTGACCCGTCTTGCACTAAAAGCATTCCTTCCCTCTGTCCGGGGAAGAGTGGTGCAGGTGTTCACGGACAACACCACCGCCATGTGGTACTGCAACAAACAGGCGGGGTGGGGTCGTGGACCCTATGTCAAAAGGCTCTCCGTCTCTGGACATGGCTAGAACATCAGGGCATATCCCTGGTTGTTCAACGCCTGGCAGGTTCTCTGAATGCCAGGGCGGACGAGCTCAGCCGCAGGTGCATGATGTATCACGAATGGCGTCTTCACTCGGAGGTGGCGCAAGGTCTCTTTCAGCAGTGGGGAGAGCCTTGGTTAGATCTATTCGCCACCGAAGAGAACGCGCAATGTCAGCAATTCTGCGCGTTGGAATTTCCAAGGCGGCACTCGCTAGGCGACGCTTTTCGTCGCGAGTGGAGTTGCGGTCTTCAATACGCCTTTCCGCCTATACCACTTCTGCCCAGAGTGCTGAAGAAGATCAAGCGCAACCGGGCCCAAGTCATCCTTGTGGCTCCGGATTGGGCACGAAGAGTCTGGTATCCTGAGCTGTTACACATGGCCATCGATTCTCCGATCCGCCTGCCTCTTCAGGAAGATCTTCTGTCGCAGCAGCAGGGGACGGTCCTACACCCGAACCTGTTCAGTCTCCATCTCCGTGCATGGAGATTGAGCAGCGACAGTTGACAGCCTTTGACCTTCCTCCCGAAGTCTGTGATGTTATTCTGGCAGCCAGGCGTCCCTCCACTAAGACGGTATACGCCTGCAGATGGAACAAATTTGTAGCATGGTGCACAGCAAAGGCTGTGGATCCCCTTTCCGCCCCTCTTTCTGAGGTTTTCTTGTTCCTCCTGTCTTTGGCCCAGCAGGGCTCTGCTCTGGGCACTCTGAAGGGCTACCTCTCAGCCATTTCAGCCTTTCTTAGGCTTCCGGATCAGCCTTCTCTTTTCAAGTCCCCTGTTGTAAATCGCTTCCTGAAGTGCATTACTCATCTTTTTCCTCCTGTTCCCTTCGTAATGCCTCAGTGGGACTTGAACTTGGTGCTTACTTACCTAATGTGCGTTACCTTTGAGCTGCTTCATAACTGTCCTCTCAGACTCTTCACCTTAAATACTGCTTTTCTGATTGCCATCACCTCTGCTCGCAGGGTGAGTGAGCTACAAGCTCTTTCTTCAAAGCCTCCTTTTCTGGCTGTTCATCCGGACAAGGTCGTCCTCCGAACCAGACCTTCTTTTCTTCC
The DNA here is from genome assembly GCA_963921515.1 of Calotriton arnoldi. Lineage (NCBI taxonomy): Eukaryota > Metazoa > Chordata > Amphibia > Caudata > Salamandridae > Calotriton > Calotriton arnoldi. Next base: position 2,183,524 of record CAWUFW010001608.1, read on the forward strand.
CAAGGTAGTTCTTTCCACATTGGTCAATCTATCACTTTGCCCACCTTCTTTCCGCCTCCGCATCCTTCTAAGGAGGAAGAGAGGCTCCACTGTCTGGATCCAAAACGTGCGCTTTCGTTTTATTTGGATCGCACCAAGCAATTCCGGGTGGATGACCAGCTCTTTGTTGGCTACGTGGGTGCCAAAAAAGATCAGGCTGTGCACAAACGGACCATCTCTAGGTGGGTCGTTTTGTGCATTAAAGCTTGCTACTCTTTGGCAAGGAAGGAGCCTCCAGTGGGACTGCGCACCCATTCCACCAGGGCGACGGCAGCGACCACTGCTTTGGAACGGGGAGTCCCCCTCAATGACATCTGCCAGGCAGCTACGTGGGCTTCATTGCACACGTTTACCAAACACTACTGCCTGGACAGCCAAGTCCGTAGAGACGGCTTCTTTGGCCGTTCTGTTCTCCAGGACTTTCTGGTGTGAACTTGGTTTGCAGACCCACCTCCGGGGTTGGTATTGCTGGGGTATCTATTCTAAGGTGAGGAATCTATAACTAATTGTCTCTTTCAGATGAACAAGTTTCTTACCTTCGGTAACGATATATCTGTAAGAGACATAGATTAGTTATAGATTCCTCTCCGCCCCACCCATCCTCCCCGTTCTGCGAACTGACTTCTAGGGTCAGGGAGTCCCTTTTAGGGCCCTAGTTTTTGTGCACCAGTGGTCAGTATCTTGCATGGCTCTGCGCTTCTGGCGTGGAATGTCGTGTAAAAGAACTGACGTCAGCGCCAAGGGCGGCGTCTAAGTAGCTACCGCGATGTCATCCTGGTGACCACGACGCCAACGATGAACGCGGAGCCGACCAACGCCACCTTTTGACGTGCAGGGGTACTGCTGACGAAAAATTCTCCGGATCCAGTCTGACGCCTGGGGGTAATTCTAAGGTGAGGAATCTATAATCTATGTCTCTTACAGATATATCGTTACCGAAGGTAAGTAGCTTGTTCTTATAGTCCTAGACATATGGGGTCAGTTGATGCCCGGAGAAGCAAAACATAAAATGTCGGGGCACACATGGGCTTTCGCAATGCAAAAAGATTTTATTAGAAATGATACAGCAAGGCTGTTTATAAGAAATATAGTTCAAGTGCTCACATTAAGAGGGAAAACAAGCGTGAAGTGGCGAGTGAGGGTGACATTTAAAATATATACATCGCTTTGACAACTTGTTTATATGCTTTATATAAACAGGTTATTACTGACAGTAATGATTATTCCTGAATGGCTGCAATGCTTTATTAATTATAATGTGTGCATACAGTTGCAATGCTTGATTGCTTATAATGATTGCAGATTGATTATGGTTAATGAAGTCGGTGATGGAATGATGTAATATGACATGTTATTCTGGGCTTTAAGTGTGGTAACATTGACATGATTTGGAGTGACACTCACCTATACTGTTATATGCTACATTGTATGGGAGTTGGGTACTGCAATTGTGCAGTCATGACCCTTTAAAGGTCAATTGCAGTGTTATTGAAGATGTTTTCCACCAGTCTTATGTGTAATTGTAAATTACTGCATATATAGTAGTGTGTGTAATAAATGTGCTTTTACTTTTCTAAACAAAAAACACAGACTCGACAATTATTGAGTGCTGTTATTGCTTGCCGGCTAATGGTGATTACTGCCCACACCATCTACCTTGAGTAGGCCTTGGACTGCACTGCTTTGCTACCCTGAAAGAGTCAAGCGCTACAATGTGGTATTTGGTTCTCAGTAAAGGGATGATTGTAGACTCATTACTTGTGCAGGCCACACAACTAATGGCCCATTTCCTTACACTCACCCTTCTAAGGAGGTGGAGAGACTCCATCGACTGGACCCAGAAAGAGCGTTGTCTTTCTACATTGATAATACCCAGAAACAACGGGTGGGGGATCAACTCATCATTGGGTTAACCAGAGCAAAGAAATTACGAGCAGAAACGGACCATCTCCACATGGTCTACATTAAGTTCTGCTATGCATTGACCAAGAAACAATCACCTGAGGACTTTTGGGCTCATTCCACCAGAGCCATGGCGACCACTGTGTCAGCTCAGTGAGTCCCCGTCTGGGACATCTGTCGGGCTGCTATGTAGGCATCTCTGTACACCTTTACCAAGCACTTCTGCCTGGACAGTCCTGTCAATCATGACGGGCGCTTTGCCCATTCGGTTCACCAGGACTTCTTGGTCTAATCTGCTTGTAGACCCTCTGGGGAGGTATTGCTTGGGTATCTATTCTAAGTTTAGGAATCTGCAGCTAGAAGTCCCTATATGATAGAGACATCTAGCCGCAGATTCCTTACTTTAGAATCCTCTCCAGGCGCGAGACTGGATCTGGAAATATTTTCCACAGCACGTCCGCTCACCAGCAGAGGTCATCACGCGACTCCGTATCAACGTCTTTCACCGGATATGATGTTGACTGAGTCCATATAACTCCCTCGTCGACAAACTGAAGTCAGTTCCTTCTTTTCTGCACTTGCAACGCTGATCTGTAGTAGTTAAGGGGCGTTGTTCAGGCCCATCTCAACGCCTTGTTGACCCTGGTGCTTCAGAGTCCGTTCGGCCAGTGACTGTGACTCCGATGGACGTCTGTCTCATTCCTATTTCCGATGTCAAGACGATGCAACGGCGTCTGGCCGCGCCCACAGTATCTTCTTCTTGGATGACTCCATCTGGTGTTATTCAGCCCTGGTCTCTCTTTCCTATGGGAATACACAGTTTGGCAACTGAAGTAGAGAATATTGAGGGCCTAAACCCTTTGCGAAATGCTGTCCAACCTCCTATGGAGGAAAATTGGCTAACTGAACTGGGGGAGGTTAGTGGATTAGAGTCCTCTCCAGTTCAGATTTGCTTTTTCCACCTGGTATGGCAACGGAGGAAAGTTCTTCCTTCGCTGAAATATTGAAGGGGGCAGCTGTGGTGTTGGATTGCTAATTTCCCTCAGTAGCATTATCCACGGATCCTTTGGTGAATATTCTTCATCAAGGTGAAATGGGAATGGAGCCTGTGCTCCTTTTTAATGAGTCCCTGTTTGACCTGCTACTGGGAGCTTGGGCAAAACCCCTGTTGGGAGCTCCAGTTGACCCAGCCGTGGGCCATAGGCATCGACCTGCCCCTGGGAACCCTCTATGTCTCCGTCGACATACCACTACAAAAGGACTGGTGGTTCAAGCTACTACAGCTTCTTCAGACCCTAATGCCCTTCCTTTGGTTCCATCAGGCAAAGAATCCAGATGGTTAGAAAGTTGTAGGAGGAATATATTTTCTTCTGTAAGCTTGGCTTTGAGGTCTCTAAACACTATTTGTGTTATGGGCAGGTTTTATCATGCTTTATGGGACTCTGTGGCGCAGAGGTTGCCTTCTCTGTCAGAGGAAGCCAGAAATGAGTTATTGCAGGTGTTGCAAGATGGCCGGGAGGCGGCGAGATTCACCATCAAATGTAGCATGGACACCACTGATTCTGTAGGTAGAGCTGTAGCTCAGTTAGTTGCTCTGCACAGGCATGCATGGCTGCATCAGTCTGGGTTTTCAGAGTTGGTGCGGGAGAGCCTTAAAGATGTGCTGTTTGGTGTCCATTTATTTGGTGATCAGGCTGATTCGGCCTTTAAGAGATTCAGAGCTGGTTGAACTGATAAGTCCACTTAAGGTATTTTGTAAGCTTGAGTCTGGGGTTCGGTCTTGTGTAGAGAGGTATCTACACAACTTAGTTATGTTCTATTTCATCTGGTACGTCTGGGGTGGAGTTTTGCTTTATGCAAAGGTTTATTGCTTGGTGTCTTTAGTCCCGGACAGTTGGGATTACAGAAGTTTTGTTCCACGATAAGTGGTTTTTAAGTTGAGCCTAGAGGCAGCACACGCATGCGCTGCTCTGCGAGGCATGCAGTAATCTTTCTGTGGGGTTTGAATACACCCACCGCCTGCCCACTGCTTTCCGCCTTTACAATAAGTTTTCATTTCATAGTTTTCATTTGTGAATAGAGTACATTTGTCCCGCCTCGTGGCTGTTTGGTCCCGCCCTGGCTACTGGCCCTGCTACATGGACCCTTTCGATATGGGCCATATTTTTTGTTTGCGTGCACTACTTTCCCGTTTATTCCTCTCCTCGATGTGTGCTTGCTGGCACAGGGCGCTGCTTGCAGTTCCCTTAATCTACCCGTGCCTTCCCCCAACTTGTTAATTTCCAGTGTCATTGTTCCATAATTGCGCCATGTCACGCCCTTCGGTGCTTCTATGGTTCCGTCTAGTTTTATATTACTGTGCATGTACGTGCAGAATATATTTTTGAATGCTTGCTCTGTTAGAACCTTCGCTTAAATCACGCTTGCTTATGTTTTATTGTGAAACTAAAATGTCTGTTTGTGCTCAACCACTTTCTGATGTTCCGAAGGCAGGTACATGGAAACCCCCTGAAGTGATGAGGAAGGTTTGGCTCACTCGCCGATTTCGCCGGCTATGAGTCCCCGACACGCTTGGTATCAGTCTTGCGCCTGGCATGCATGACTCGGCGGGAGCACACGTGACGTGTGCACTGGGAGTGACTGGCTGCAGCAGGTGTAAACAGACAGGCTCACTCAGGTGAAGCTGAGCCACTGTTGTGGGTAGTTTAAAAAGATGCCTGGTCGCGCTGTCGGGGGTGGGGGGGGGGGTTCTAACGCCGGTTCTATATTTTTATTGGATGTGACATGAGATTGCATCTGTTCCTGCGGCTTCCCTCATGATGCTGCAATAGTGAGGGCTGTGCCTGGGCTTTTGAAACACAATACAGGGGGTACCACAGGGCAGACCCCTTCTTCTGCCCCTAGTTGACCTCCATACACACGACCTGCCTCGTCCCAAACTCATGCTAGAGTCTCTTGTGACAACTCGTGGTGGGCATCGCAGTATTCCAAAGCCTCTGTAATCCCGTTAATTTGGGATTTCCAAACTGGTAACATGAGTTCTTTACTTGTTTTATCAAGGGGACTCCGTGAACCTAATGGCTCCTCAACATCTGTGTGCATTTTGAGGTTTCGATTCAGCAACACGCTTTCTCGCACACCAAAGAACATTTCAGCATATCACCTCGGTTTTAAAACCACCGCACTACTTCCCCTTTCATCATTCCTCCCATTACAAACTACTGTATTTCAAGCTGACCGCTCAGATAAATCAGAGAACCTGCTGCAAAAGAAATTTACAATCTCAAAAGGGACTATAACAATTACTTCCCTGATGGTGTGGCATCAAATCAAAAAATCTCTAGAAGAACACATCTGTAAACAGAAATTCTCTTCATATGCTGCCAGGTGATGAAATAATCTTTCCCTGAAACAAAGACTTACCCCTGCCTTACAGAAGTTCAGGAGGGACCAGACTAGTAACTGCTTCACCATCTCCACTTACTTGTGAACTAATCTCCCCTTGTTCTCCACATTCCTCACATCTTTCAGTATAATGTACATGCTTCTGCTTATGTGTCCCCCAAACATGCTTCTGTAGTCCAACATTTTTGCACATATTCCTCCGCTTCTCTGTTGGGCCTAGGTTTGCTCTGTATAAATACCCACAATAAAGTAAAGCAGCTGGTGAGTTAGAGTAAATCTGTATGCGTTGGTGGTTCTGTGGGAAAGAATGTCTAGTCTGGAGAATGTGGCTTCACAGGCATATAACCAGAGAAAAAGCATCTTTTGTAATTTCAGCAGTTTTTTCCTTGCCTTCCTGCAGAGCGTCAAGCTTGTGTGTATTAATTTGAAGGCACTAATAGAAATGTCACATTTCTACCAAAGTGTCACCTACCTTTCAAAGAGCTGTTGAACTATACATAAATACACTTGAATGCCAATTCTTCCCTTTGTCAATACGACCTTGCAGCATACTCGCTGTGCTGTGGTTTCAAAGAATTATGTGGGAAGCGCATACTCAGTCTCACACTGTGTCAAATAAAAGTAAACACATGCATGACGTTATCTCCATCTCGTGTTATGTCATTGTGGGTCACCCCAGAAATTTGTGTGTGAAGTACAGGATTTTAATTTGCATGCTTTAAGCCATACCTTTAACTACATAGGCCACCACTCTTGGAAATAATTCAGTCACCCTTCTTTGGCCACTTTCTACCTTTAAAAATATCCCAACTTTTTCATTCACCAAAACCCCCTCAGTCCCCATCACGTTCTAGGCACTTTGTCACTTTCACACACATGCACTACATCTATGTCCGTCTCTCGTTTTCTTCTCTCAGCTCTTTTCTGCTCAATCTCACTCCACATAATTCCAATACGCTCAATTCCACATAATTTCTATCCACATATTTCCACTGCACACCATGCCACATAATTCCACTACACAAATCCTTTCCATGCCACACAATTCCACAACTTGCAATTCCAATTCAACCCACATAATTCCACTCCACAGCACATAATTCCACTCCACAGCACATAATTCCACTCCACTCAACATACATCCACTCCAAACCACAACACATGGGTAAAAGGCATTGTCATTTACAACACCAATACCTCTAACTCTCACATATGCAAGACCAATTTGCATTGCAAATGCTTGTCTTGGTTTTTGTGCTAGCCGCAGAATGGCTGGACTCTGTCGTGGACAGTTTTTCACTGTTCAATTTGTGTTGCGTTTTATATGTTGAGCCCTGTTATGCAGGTCTTACAGTTGATTTACTCTGGAGAAGAGTTCAAACTCAGGAGTGATACCCTTATGGTATATACTATACTCTGTGGAGTATTGTTTGTATGCCGTTGTGGGCATCTTTAAATGTACACACACACACATATATAAATATAAATAAATATATATATATTATATATATGTGTGTTGAGTGGGGTTTGCTCAGCTTATGCAAATTTTTGTCTCAAGTTTGAGTGGGCTGAGTTCTACTCAATGTGTACGGGTATATCCGTGAACTTTGGTACCCCTGTTAGGTACTTTTGAATTTGTACCCTAGTGGAATCTTAGGGTATATGGTGTGTCCTTCAATGTAAGGCTTATGTGCAAAAACTTTCATAATATGCTTGGTAATATGAGAAAGTGTCTATTATGGTTTTGTATGGTATGGCACAAGAGTGTCTATCCCAAAATTCCTCCTGATATTTCTCGGGGGGCGTAGCTGGTAGACTACATTATTGTTTATGTGGCTTCTGTTTTTTCCCTTGTACATGTCTTTCATTTACAGGATAGATGAGGTTCTCTTCATCTGCTAGATGTAGAACATTTTTAACCAAACGCTTAACTTGTGAAGCTTTATGTCATATATAAAGCTCTTACGGTTCTGTCTTATGGCCAGTGCTATTTTGCATGTTCATGTTCTCTTAGCATGATTAATTAGTTTACTTTTCTGGTACTATATTATGTTAATATAGGTCTTCATGCAGATTTACTATCTTAAGTGGTTCTATTCCTTCTATTGGAAAAGGTTATTTAATGTTTTGCTCTTTCTGGATTGTCATAACGCTGTTCGTTATTACTAAAGATTTTTTCTTTGTTTCTGAAGATCATTTCCCTCTAATGGTGTACCATTTCTTCTCTACAAAGAATTAATATAGGTTGGATCCCTGAGGGGGAGAGGCGTGGGCCTCGTAATTTCTACTTTTGTAGAAAACCTTTATTTCTGACAATCGGGATCATTGCTCTCTTAGAGGTCAATTCCTTTTATTATCTACCTGTATAAAGTTGCTGATAGACAACTCTTTTCCTTATTCCTGCCTTTAGAGGCTGTAAGTTAGAGTCACACATTGCGATGTACAGTTCCTAGAGGCTTAGACAAATTAATGTTCGCCATTTTTAGTGTTCGGATTCTTTTATTTTGGAATCCTTTTTAAAGTTTTTGTTTTTGTTTTTTTAACAGATCATCGGTAGATGGTCTCTATTCATAAAGCGAGGTCTTGTGCAGACCTTGGTTTTATTTAGAGTATCAAGATTCTTTTTGTACTTGATGTCTTATTTGATTTTATGCTACCATTGTTTAATGATGGTCTTATAGGCAACTTGCATTACTCTGATGGGTTGGATGTTGTTGCTTTTCTAAGGGTATGATTCCACTGTAGTTACACACTGTTATGTCACTGTTGCCTACGGATTATTTGTCTTATCTAGCTTTCAATCTAAATTTTCTTTTGTTGATACATAGGCATGTAATTATTTTACTCCTATGTCTCCATATAGATATGTACATTTGTATATAGGGGATATTCTAGCGGTACTTGTACATCTCTAGTTCTTTTTCCTATTGAAGGACTGCTTTTATGTCAATAGGTTTTAACATTGTCTTTTGACTTCTTTTTTTTATGTGAACATTTGTTTTCTCCATGGGGGGTTGTATTTTCTCTGCGTAGTTTACAGAACAGTCCTGACCTTTTATGGTTTACAGGTGTTGTTCAGTGGCACAGCCAGCTGTTCTGGGTTTCACAGGTTTGAACATGATGTTAGAGCTTGAGTATATAACCAAATAGTTATGGATGAAGCCTTATTGCCTTGGGTAATATCTTCCCAAATACTTTTATTGTCTTATAATTTTTGCTACTGTGCTTCTGTACACAGTTATTGTGAGGTGAGAACTTAAAAAGCAGTTTTGTCTTGCTGACATGGGTATGTTGTTCCCATGGTTTAAATGTCTTGTGACTTTATTTACCTATGGCCCCTTCTAGGGGACTTTATATGGTGGGGTATGTTTCTGCTCACCTATATTAATAAAACATTCTGGTCTCTTCTCTTGTTCTTGCCCGGTTGGTCTTAGTAAGAGTCTTTTCGTGGTTGCATGTCGCAGACCCTCCTCCGGTGATGGTATGGCTTTGGCATTTGATTCTAAAGTAGGGAATCTGCGTCTAGATGTCCCTATCAGATGAACAAGTTACTTACCTTTGGTATTGCCTTATCTGGTGGAGACAGAATCTAGCCGCAGATTCCTTAACGATCCTCCCCGCTCTGTGAACTGGGTCCTTTTGGGTCTCAATTATTTTGTTTTGGCCTTACACATTAAAAAAAACAAAAGGCGAGGAAGAACCCATTGATTATTGGATATGAGTTCTCTTTCATCTCAAGGTTGTTAGGATATTCATATACTGAATTATGGTTAGGAATTCGGTAATTATTTGGCACGAGTGTCTTTTGTTTCAGCATACTGTTTAATAGACAGTTTCTATATGTGGCTCCGCGTTTTGAGTGCCGAAAATTGACGTCAGCGCGACGGAGTTATATGGACACCGTCGACGTCATACCCGGTGTACGGCGTCGATACCGATTCGCATGGCGCCCTCTGCTGGTGCACGGACGTGCTGTGGAAAAAAAGTCCGGATCAATTCTCGCTCCTGGGGAGGATTCTAAAGTAAGGAATCTGCAGCTAGAGCCTGTTTCTACCATATGAGATGTTACTGAAGGTAAGTAACTTGTTCATCTGATGAACAAGTTACTTACCTTCGGGAACGCCTTATCTGGTAGAGGCTTTATCTAGCCACAGATTCCTTACTGACCTTCCCAGCCTCTGTTTAGTCAAACCGGTATTCCTACCTAAAAGGTCCCTGCAGGCCCTTAGTTTCTGCACACTGGTAAATCAGCCTTCTGGCGTGACTCCATGCTTCTGGCGTGGAAAGAGTCACATAACGAAACTAATGTCAGCCTGCTGTGATGGCACCTATTTAGGCACCTATCGGCACGCAGAGGTATTACTGCTCAAGATTTTCCGGGTCAAGTCTAATGCCTGGGGACTATTCTAAGGTAAGGAATCTATGGCTAAATAGTCTCTACCAGATAAGGTGTTACCGAAGGTAAGTAACTTGGTCATTTACCCCATCTTTACGTTTCTTTACATTTTTCAAGACCTTTTATCTGGTCTCTCCCTTCTGGCTCCTACCCCTACTACTAGTCTTCTTCGTGTGACTAGAGATCTTTGGCATGAGGATGTATTTGGTTCAAGTGCTTTAAGGCAGGAATTTGCTCTTTTTTGTTGCAATAGGCCATTGATCCTGTTTCACGCAATCTTGTCATCTTCGCTTTTGGTATTCATATTGTCAAATTCCTCTCATCTTCCCCACTCATATATGTGCTTTTGTGTTAAATTATGCTTAACTTGTATAATGTTCATTATATTTGTAATACAACATTTTTACAAAAAAGTTTCTTAATTTGGCATGCTTTGAAAAATGAAGGAAGATTGTCTTAGCATCTCGCTTATGAATACTCACTTATCGGTTTCACACTTTAGCTGCCCTAAGCAAGTGTTTCATCCTCCTCTCATCAAGATTGGTATTGGATCAACGCAATGCATAAAATGCCTAGAAGTGTTACATGATGCTAGTTACCCAGATCAGCATATTAATTGTAGTGTTTCTTTTGGTGCTTGGTTTTCAGCTGTGCAAGAAAGGAATTCTTATGCAGTTAGTGTGTGGAAGCGAGTCAAAGCCAAGTTGGAGGGCAGAGATGTGGATGCTAACAGGAGGATGTCTGTTGCTGAACAGGTTAGTTTTATTTGCGCATCTCTGTTCTTCACAGTTGAAATTACTTCTGCTTTATTTATCTGAAAGAGACACGTTAGTGACAGATTCCTTACCTTAGAATATCCCCAGGCGTCAGGCTGGATCCGGAAAGTTTTTTGCGCAGCAGTACCCTTGCGCGTCGGTAGGCGGCGTCGTGCGGCTCCGCGTCCGTCGTCGGCGTTGTGGTCGCCGGGATGACGTCGCGGGCAGTACTTAGACGCCGCCCCTGCGCGCTGACGTCAGTTCTTCTTTTTCCGCGCCAGTAAGCGCAGATCCGGGAAGAGCAGTGCAACACCGCTTGCCTTTTGGGCCGATATACCCACTCCCTGTGGGATTCGGTGGCGGCTGTTTTGCCGCAGTGTTCTGAGGAGGTCCAGACACTGCTTACCCGCGCCATTGCGGAAGGGCGAGATGCGGCTAAATACACCATCCGTTGTGGCCTTGATACCGCCGACTCGCTGGGCAGATCGCTTGCTACGACGGTGGCGCTCCGTCGCCACGCCTGGCTGAGGACAACTGGTTTCTCGGGTGATGTCCAGAAAACACTCATGGACATGCCCTTTGATGGAGTCGGTCTTTTTGGTTCAAAGGCAGACCATGCGTTGGAGCGGTTTAAGGACTCACGGGCTACGGCCAAGTCCCTGGGCCTTTCTGTTGTACGCCCTCCGCTCAGCTCTGCTTTTCGCCCCTTTCGTGGCCACGGAAGGGGCGCCCAGTCACGTCAGATGCCCAGCCACCGGCCCGCACAGCAAGCGTCTACGCGTGGCCGAGGACGTGGATACCGCCGTGGCGGTTCGGGCAACCAGCGTGCGGGTCAGGCCACCACCTCCAACCCGTCCGCGGCCTCCAAGCCCTCCTAGTCCTTCCTTTCCGGTGCACGGCACGCCAGTAGGGGGCAGGGTCCGCCATCACCTTCACCACTGGCGTCCCATCACCTCGGACAGGTGGGTCTTGGACATTGTCCGAAGGGGCTACTCCCTCCCCTTCGAGACCACCCCCCCAGCCATGCCACCTCAATTCCACCGCATGTCAGGGGATCACTTGGTACGTCTACAGAAGGAAGTCACGGCCCTCTTGGCCAAGAGGGCCATCGAGCATGCTCCGACCCCAGAAGTAGGTCGTGGTTGCTACTCCCACTACTTCCTGGTGCCCAAAAAGGACAAGGAGGACATGCGTCCTATCTTGGACCTCCGGAACGTCAATCGCTTCCTCCGGAAGGAGAATTTCAAGATGCTCACCCTAGCTCAGGTCTTGACTGCCCTTGACCCTGGAGACTGGTTGGTAGCGTTGGACTTGCAGGACGCTTATTTTCACATCCCCGTCCTGCCGGCCCACCGGCGTTACCTGCGGTTCACGGTAGGCCTCGAGCATTTTCAGTTCACCGTGCTCCCCTTTGGCCTTACAAGTGCCCCTCGGGTGTTCACGAAAGTGATGGCGGTGGTCGCAGCTCATCTGCGCCGGGCAGGGGTTCCAGTCTTCCCCTACCTCGACGACTGGCTGCTGAAGGCGGGCTCCTCCCAGGCAGTCGTCTCCCACCTCCAGACTACGGCCGAACTCCTGCACTCGCTGGGGTTCTCCATCAATGTGCCGAAGTCGCATCTGATTCCTTCTCCACAGCTCCTTTTCATCGGAGCAGTTCTGGACACGACGCAGTTTCGGGCCTATCCTCCCGAACGGCGAGTCCGGGATATTCAGGCTATGATTCCGATCTTTCAGCCTTTATCCTGGGTTTCGGTACGGATGACCCTGAGGCTGCTGGGCCTCATGGCCTCCTGCATCCTGCTGGTCACTCATGCCAGATGGCATATGCGGGCTCTGCAGTGGGACCTGAAGTTCCAGTGGGCGCAGCACCAGGGCAACCTGTCCGATCACGTCCAGATCTCGGAGGGGACTGCAAAACAATTGCAGTGGTGGCTCTCGAACCGGCAGTGGGTCATGGGCAGATCCCTCTCCCTTCCCCAGCCAGAGCACACAGTTGTGACGGACGCGTCCCTTCTGGGATGGGGCGGTCACATGGGAGAGGCGGAGATCAGAGGCCTCTGGTCTCCGGCGGAGTCCCGGCTCCATATCAACCTTCTGGAGCTCCGGGCGATCCGACTTGCACTCAAGGCATTCCTTCCCTCTGTCAAAGGGAAGGTAGTGCAGGTGTTCACAGACAACACCACCGCCATGTGGTACTGCAACAAACAAGGCGGGGTGGGGTCTTGGACCCTTTGTCAGGAGGCTCTGCGCCTCTGGACATGGCTGGAACATCAGGGCATGTTCCCGATGGTTCAACACCTGGCAGGTTCCCTGAACGCCAGGGCGGACGAACTCAGCCGCAGGTGCATGATGGATCACGAATGGCATCTTCACTCGGAAGTGGCGCAAGGACTCTTTCTACAGTGGGGAGAGCCTTGGTTAGATCTATTCGCCACCGAAGAGAACGCGCAATGTCATCAGTTCTGCGCGTTGGAATTTCCAAGGCGGCACTCGCTCGGCGACGCTTTTCGTCATGAGTGGAGTTGCGGTCTATTGTACGCCTTTCCGCCTATACCACTTCTACCCAGAGTGTTGAAGAAGATTCGGCACGACCGGGCCCAAGTCATTCTTGTGGCTCCGGACTGGGCTCGAAGAGTTTGGTATCCCAAGCTACTCAGTATGAGCATCGATCCCCCGATCAGACTGCCTCTTCGGGAGGATCTTCTGTCGCAGCAGCAGGGGACGGTCCTCCACCCGAACCTGTCCAGTCTCCACCTCCTTGCGTGGAGATTGAGCGGCGGCAGTTGATTCCTTGTGACTTGCCTCCTGAGGTTTGTAATGTCATTCTGGCAGCCAGGCGTCCCTCCACTAAGTTGGTATACGCCTGCAGGTGGAACAAATTTGTGGCATGGTGCACAGCAAAGGCTGTGGATCCCCTTTCTGCCCCTCTTTCAGAAGTCCTTTTGTTCCTTCTTTCTTTGGCCCAGCAGGGCTCTGCTCTGGGCACTATCAAGGGCTACCTTTCTGCTATCTCAGCCTTTCTCAGGCTCCCTGATCAGCCTTCTCTTTTCAAGTCCCCTGTTGTAAATAGATTCCTCAAAGGCATTTCTCACCTTTTCCCTCCTATTCCTTTTGTGATGCCACAGTGGGACTTGAATCTGGTTCTCACATTCTTAATGTGAACTCCCTTTGAGCCTCTTCACAACTGTCCTCTACGTCTATTAACTCTAAAGACTGCTTTCCTGGTTGCCATCACCTCCGCCAGGAGAGTGAGTGAGCTCCAGGCTCTTTCTTGTAAACCTCCTTTCTGTCTGTCCATCCGGACAAGGTTGTGCTCAGAACCCGTCCATCCTTTCTGCCAAAAGTTGTAACTGCTTTTCACATCGGGCAAACCATCACTTTGCCCACCTTCTTTCCGCCTCCGCATCCTTCCAGAGAGGAAGAGAGGCTCCACCGTCTGGACCCAAAACGTGCGCTCTCATTCTACCTGAACCGCACACAACAGTTCCGGGTGGATGACCAACTCTTTGTTGGCTACGTTGGCGCCAAGAAAGGTCGGGCCGTACACAAGCGGACTATCTCCCGATGGGTCGTCTTGTGTATAAAAGCATGCTATTCTCTGGTTAAAAAGGAGCCTCCGTTGGGGCTGCGCGTCCATTCCACCAGGGCGACGGCGGCTACTACGGCATTGGGACGTGGTGTCCCCTTACAAGACATCTGTCAGGCAGCTACGTGGGCCTCGCTGCACACTTTTACTAAGCATTACTGCCTGGACAGCCAAGTCCGGAGAGACGGCTTCTTTGGCCGTTCTGTTCTCCGAGACTTTCTGGTGTGATCTTGGTTCGCACACCCCCCACCGGGGTTGGTATTGCTGGGGTATCTATTCTAAGGTAAGGAATGTATCACTACGTGTTTCTTTCAGATGAACAAGTTACTTACCTTCAATAACGATATATCTGTAAGAAACATTAGTAGTGATAGATTCCTTACCGCCCCACCCATCCTCCCCGTTCTGCGAACTGATTTCTAGGGTTAAGGTCATCCCTTTCAGGGCCCTAGTTTCAAGGCACCAGTGGTCAGTATCTTGCATGGCTCTGCGTTCCTGGCGCGGAAAGTTGTGTACAGAACTGACGTCAGCGCGCGAGGGCAGCGTCTAAGTAGCTGCTGCGACGTCATCTCGGCGACCACGACACCAACGACGGACGCGGAGCCGCACGACGCCACCTTCCAACGCGCAGGGGTACTGCTGACGAAAACTTTCCGGATCCAGTTTGACGCCTGGGGGTAATTCTAAGGTAAGGAATCTATCACTACTAATGTTTCTTACAGATATATAGTTACCGAAGGTAAGTAACTTGTTCTACATGGCCCAACAGTAGAGATTGATCGTAGTGTAGGCATTTTCTCAAGATAGCCAGCCTTCACTTGCCTCCCATGTCGTAATGCTGCCAAACTTCTGGTATCCACAAAAAATGGGCTTAGAAGAATGGTGATTGACTTGGCTATATGTGGGTTACGAAACAGTGATACTTCAAAAATTAATTAATGTTATTTAAAATAGTTCTGCTGAGCTAGTCAGACCCATCTCTAGTTCTCAAGCATCAGAACTTGGTCAGATTTGTCGACCAAAAGGCTTGAATAGTCATAAGAAAAAACTGTATAAAAATATTTGAGATGTTTGTAAATTAACATTGTGAATATTCATATGAGATATTCTGACCGCCTGACCATTTGTGGCCCTCGGTGGTCCGAGATGGACGCCTCATGATCACCTATCATACCATAGAATATGATTTGCATGGGTGGGTCTTCACTTTACATTTATAGGATCCACTTTTGTAAAGTGTATCCGATTATAACAATTTGATTAAAGCATACCCTGATGGACCTTGTGTTTCCTTCACAGTGATATGTTCTAAACATTTACCAAAACATTTTTTTTAGGTTGATTATGTGATTAAGGAGGCAACGAATCTAGATAACTTGGCTCAGCTGTATGAAGGGTGGACAGCCTGGGTATGAAAAGGAAGACTGCAGATCAGTCTGGATCAGCCAGGTCAGACGTCCACCAGAATCAACTCGGCCTCAGGCATCTGCAGTATAGCCGCGCCACAGTCGGTGGCGATGCATTCTGGGGCTTAATCTGAGGTAACCTAGGAAATCCAGGTGGAGTGGGAAACGAATCCCGCAGGATAGCTGCACTCGGGGATATGCCAAACATAATGGTCTGCAACCCCCAGGGTCCAGAGAAGAAGCTCACCGTCGGGATAGCTCGAATGTCTTTCTGCTACAGAAGAACTGCAAATGTGTCAGGGGGTTGGCCGCAGAAAGGAATGAATGTTTTGGAGACGGCAAGAGTGATATGGAACTCTACTCCTCGTGACCCTGTGTACCATTCAGGAAATTCAAACCCCTGTTATAAGAGCAACGAGATGGCGCCGTCAAGAAATCACAGGGAAGGAAGATTTGACGCGATAGGTTATTGTGGTACTCTTGTTGCTAGGCAGCAGCACTGGTTGAGATGACCAGCAACAGTGGGGTGGAAAGGCTAGGTGTCACAGTATGGACGTTGAACATTCACAAAGCGGCAAAGCTGTGTAACAGAAACACTACTTGTGATGGACTTTCAAGATGAATAAAGAGCTTTTTTGTTTTGTTTTTTTTTCTCCAGAAATTCTTGTAGTTAAGAGCATTTCCATATTCGCTTTTATTTCAAGCCTTGCATTTCACAAGCTCGTTCAACTCCCAGCTTAGTTTGTTTTGTAATTGGAAACGTTCCAGCGGTACCAAGATAGCTTTCAAGGATTACTTTCGAATTTAGATGATCAAATGCAATTTGGTTATTTTTGTTACTCATGTCCTGTAATTGTATCATGTACAGTTTCCGAAAGTACCGTCTCTGTGCATTTGAAAGAATTGAACCTAAACAGGCATTAGATTTAATGTGCACTTTCCCGAGTTTGCAGTGTACATTTTTCATTTGTAATTTACATTTGTCCCTGATATCTCATTCTACTGTGATTGCTGACGTTTACTTCCTAAGAGTAGCTCTTCCAATGTAATCTTTACCTTTTTTAAACCAGCATAGTGTCTAGTAGAGTTTTACATTGTTGCCGACGGATAAACAATAAAGTGAAGTTTTGGTGGAGGTAGAGTGATATGCTTTTTAATTCACTTGGTTAGTCATTTTCGGTTTTAGGTCTTTAATTTTGGTGCCTCCACGCTACCTTTTAATATTCTGGTACAAGTAAACTGAAAATACATGCAAGCATCATCAGACTTGCATTTAAAGCATTTGTAAACCCATTTGCTAAGTTTTCTTTTTTTTGTTTTGTATATTTTGTAATTATGCCTTTTTAAGTGAACACGTGGCCAGGTTTTATTCAAAACTCATATTTTAAACTCGTTTTTCTATATTCTGTTATTCAAGTCTAGGTTTTCTTTCACCTGGCCCCATAAAATGCACATTTAACGGAGACCGTTTTGAGCCCTCCCTCATCTCCCGACCTATGGTTGGGGGACTGAGAAGGACGTCTGGAAATTAGTTTGTATGGCCAATGCAATCAATAGGCAAACATTTTAATTCCAAAGGTTGCATACATGCACGTTCATATTTACTGCTATCTTCCAGGTCAATTCCTTTACCTTCCCTGTAGGTCCTCTCAGGACAGCCATACCTCCCAATTATACAGTTTTCACTTTAGCCACTCAGTCCCCCCTTCTATTGAGTTCAGTACTACAGTTTGAGCATTCATTATCAAACGTCTAGTCCTTAACTACATACAATAAATATATAAAAATTGTGTTCTTCTGCCTGATCTTATGCAGTCACAAGTTTTTTTTTTTTTAAACCTCGCCAATGAGAAACGAATTACATAAACTGGAAAGCAAAGCACAAAAAACATGCCCTTATTACAAATGGCAACAAATTGTAGTTTCGCTGTTTAAACTTTGAGTACTCGCCCTATTCCTTGACACGTGCATACTGACGTCCTGGGCACACTTAGTGTCTGCTAAATCGTGCCAGTTTCTGTGTATTCAAAAGTAAATGGCTACAGCTTTAACATATATTTGATCGCGCCTGCCTTTACCATATAGTGTACTTTGGAAAAGACAGTATATGCTGTAATGAAATATGCAGGATGTTTGTTTCTCAGCAGACAGGACACGTTGTTGCAGTGCCATTTTACTTTGCTTCGTTTATGAATATTTTTATTGAAACAATTTGTAGAAATACCAGAGAGGAACAGCATTGCACGTTTTATTTCTTGGAAGCTGTGGTGACTCGTGTGCTCCCAGGAATCTCATGTATTAAGCAACTTCTGTCCAGGAGGAAAAACACCTGCACAGAAATTGGTTCTTTATTGCATACTTGAATAAAATGGAATAAAATATTGATAGCTGTGGCGTTCTGTTTGTGTGATTGCTTTTTCCAGTGTTTGTCTTTTGTACTGTAAAACAGCTAACCTATATATTCATGTCGTACTCTTGTCCCTCTGCAAATTTTTCACCTCGGATCTTTCCTTAGACATATCTGATCAGATAACATATATTGCACTAGAGCAGTTTTGCACCACCGCTTCCAATAGATACTCCCCCCGGTATAATCCTTATGTTGAACTTCTGCAAAGGCGTGAGACTTTATTCGAAATTTTTTGCAGCACTGAGAGCTCACCACTGTTGGGTAGCGCGGTGGAAGTCAGACCTCATATTCACGAGGCTCCAATAGAAGTAAAGAGGCCATCCTGGTTCTTTTGGATGGTTTTCTGCCAGAAATGTAAATTTGCTGGAACTTTATCCACACCAAGCTTTTCGGGCTTCAAGCCCTGTGTAAAATGATGATGCCAAATGGTGGTTTATCCCATACTTGGTATTTGTGGTGCCTGAGAAAAAGGCATGATGAGTGCATGTGCAAGTTTTGTTCTCTTATGCACCCCAGAGGGATTAGAGAAAGAGTAGCAAAATATTAATGGAGGAGGCTGGCTCAAAGTCGCGATCTAGAACCTATCCAGAAGTCGTCCAACATTAAGAAGGTGACCTGTCCAGGGCTTTGACTCTTTGTCTAAGCCCATACCAATTCTTGAAAAGCTTCAGACTAGGCAGTTTTTTTCCCTACAGTTGGTACCTCAGCTGGAATAGGTATGAGCGTTCCAGCAGGCCATGGCACAGTTTTGCTTCTCAGAGACCTTATGGTGCGGCCTTGGAAGCCTCTTTGTTCCTCTGGAAACACTCTGCACCTTCTAAACTCATTATGGGTCCAGTGACTCAACTCTTTCTTCGTTCAATCCTAATACTGCGCCACTTATGGTAGCTGCATTTAGCAAAAAGGCCATACACCTGCTTTGTCGCCGAAAACTGCACCATTGGTACCAGGCGCAGCAACATAACCGAAGCAATTATCTTTGTCCCCCTATTGCGATTCCCATGGCCAACTATATTCTGAAGTTTAAAAGGAAATCTAAAGCTGCCTATCAAGCATATCTGAAGCAATGATATTATAAAAAAATAACTAGGCCTAAAACCTGACCACATTCCAAAATCATCTTGACTCTCACACCTTGAATTTCCCCAACAGTCTCTGGGTAGGGCTAGAAAACATCATGCACAGCTAATTAAACTACTACTGCCACAATATTCTGATTTGGACCTATGTTAAAACTTCAGAATGCATGCAGTCTTGACACATTGATCACCTTCACAGTGACTATTGGGGGAAAAAGTTGCTAAGACTTAGCTCTACAATTTCCATCTGACCAGCCAAATTCTGTTGGATTCTTCCATTCAGCTGATTCTTCATCTTGTGAATCTCTTCAGGTGCCAAACTGGATCCAGAAGCTCTGGCACAATGACAGGTGGTGCCATCGATCTCCGTTGAGACTCAATCTTGCCTCCAGACATGACAACACGGAGCTGTATGAAGGTGCCACCCATGTGCACTGGCGTTGTTTCTTCTTTTTCAGTTACGCAGTCTCGAATCTGGAGCTCCACTCTTTCTGATTTCAGTTTTTCACTGAATTCTCAAATTCCTGCAAAACCTTTGCAGTGTTCAGGAACATTGCTCTGAAAGCAGGCCGGAAGCAGCTATCTGCACTGGGCCCACACGCCATCTGCTTAGGGTACTTCAGGAGCAATTGTGGCTCCAAGTCATGCAAACAGTGTTCCTTGACGCATGCAAAGGCCTTCAGGGGCAGAGAGACCAACGTTTATTGTGTAATACAGAAGCGAGGTTATCAGTCGATACCACTCTCGAGTAGGATGTAGTTAAGACACGTCCAAGGTCAAGTGGAGGAAGAAACACAAGTTCAATCGAAGCTCCATGATGTCCAGGCGTTCCTGAACCAGAAGGAGATTGGACAGTAAACAGTCATGGTACCAAATTCTGTCCTGCGTCGAACTCAAATCCAGTGCCATACTCTGAGCTGATGACTCCGAAATCCATGGGACATCCTTGACTCTGTAGCAGGCTGTGGCTTTCAAGGAAGTCATGGTTCTGATCTTTAAATTCATCTTAGCTCTCGCTGGTGTGCCTTCTTTCCCCACGGCTCGTTTTGGACCTTCAGGCAGACTACGGCCCTGTACTTACTAACTCTGCACATAATCAACCCACACCCCCAATGGCACTGTGCCTCCTCCACCAACCATGTTTCGCAGACCGCTCTTCTCGTTTTCTGCTGGCAATGGCTATGATTCCAACAATGCGGGTTCTATATTCATCACAGGCTTTAGCCAGTACATTTTACACCCAGAAATTTAAGGGGTAGGAATGCAAGATATTGCACAACTGTAAACTTTATGTAAATCCGCAAATGAAATCCTTGCAAGGAGTTGTAGGTATGAAGGGCACTCATTTTCTGGTATTTTTGAAGTGTGAAAACATAGTGGTGGGAAATGGGGGTAATGATATGCCAAAGCAAGCTTGGAATATATTCTCAAACTGCAATAACGGGTTGAAATGTGAGCCCCTTTTTGTTTAGCTCTCAATTTTGAAGAACCATGATGGAGGTGGCTGTATGCAAAATGAGAAATTAAACAAAATTAGGTTGGGCTCTCTCTGTTGAGCTGCTTGTCTGTGTCAAAAGTTCACTAAAGAAACCTGCTTTCAATAGGTTTGACCCAACCATGAATTAACATGCCCTTTGGCTGGGCAAAAATTTGGCGGAAAATGGCACTTTAGCTATTCAAAATAATTCTAGTCTCCATTGTGACCTTATAAGGACAACCGCTCACATGTAGTCTATCTGGCTCGCTGTATAGTCAGAAAAAGCATTGAAAAGAAACGCATCACTCGGTTTATTTAGCAAAAAAAAGCCAGACTTCTGATTCCTGGAAACAGGATATACACGTTTTCATTTTAAGAAAAAAAGGAATACTAAACTGACTTTGATTGATAAATGAAGTACAATATCAAATTATTTGTTTGGGACTTGAAATTATTATTTTGCATGGGCCATATTGGTTTTCGGCTCGCAGCTTGAAGGCACAAACACAATAAGCGGATGTTCACTCACTTCAAATTATTGGAAACACCCCTTTCATACATAATAATAATTTGAAAATCTGCATGTGCAATGCTCTTAGTAGATTTTCAGCAGTGCGGCATGTTAAAAAAGAGCGAGAACAACTTGCTCAATTCGTTTCTCAGAAAAGTTAAGTACTGTAAAAATCAGAAATTCAATAAGAAGTACAGTTATGTGAATATCGATATAAAATAATTATGTATACTCGAGTTGACAATGGATTGATTGAACAAAAAAAATCTATTGTACGTGCTGCAGAACTGCTCTAGGGTAGGCAGCACTCCAGACAGCCTTTATGTAGTGATAACCCTCAAAGCGTGGATGGAGGTCTCTGACTGGAGCACCCACAACTGAAGCACAAAGAGGTGTGAGGTTTTGCCCTGGCTGACTTCAGCTCAACTGAAAGTGTGATCAAGGAAGACAAAATGCCTCACCTGAGGGGGGCCCCCTTCTCCTTGCACAACATCATCTGTAGTTCCTTCCCTTACCTCTGCCATCTATCAAAGGGGAGTGCCCCATGAAGTTTATCAGCTGCCCCTGCTATCAAACTCTGCATTGAATTTCAGTGTCTGGATCTCCACAGCCGCAGGAATGCAGGCAGTACACTTCCACTGCCTGGGAAAGCAGTACTCCCCTAGTCTTATGCCTTGTCCAGTGCTTAATTCGTAAGATTAAATAAACAAGTTCCAGGTCCCACCTCAGGAGACCATTGCAACTTGCACCACCTGTTGCCCCTGACAGTACCAACATTACTGCTAACCGTCACAGTCCCACTAGTGTGACAATTCAGACCCCAACGCTAGAATAGTGGCATGTATTAGTCATATCTGAAAGAGACACGTTAGTGACAGATTCCTTACCTTAGAATATCCCCAGGCGTCAGGCTGGATCCGGAAAGTTTTGCGTAGCAGTACCCTTGCGCGTCGGTAGGCGGCGTCGTGCGGCTCCGCGTCCGTCGTCGGCGTCGTGATCGCCGGGATGACGTCGCGGGCAGTACTTAGGCGCCGCCCCTGCGCGCTGACGTCAGTTCTTCTTTTTCCGCGCCAGCAAGCGCAGATCCGGGAAGAGCAGTGCCCTGGTCAATTTTTGACCATACTTTTTGGTGATTTTTTCACTGTTTTTTCCAACTTGAAGGTGTCGTAGGGATGCCCGGCTTCAAGCGATGCGGCGCCTGTGCGCGGATGATGTCCGTCACCGACCCGCATTGGGAGTGTCTCTTCTGCCTCGGCCGAGGCCACGACACCGAGTCTTGTCCCGAATGCCAGGCCCTCAACCCGAAAGCTTTGCGAGAGCGGTCTCGAAAGCTCCTCGAGGCCCGGCATTCGGCTCCACGGAGGCCCCGGTCGCGTGAGAGGTCCAGGGGTCGCTCGCGGAGTGCACACCGGTCGTCGGCGTCGAAGTCTTCTTCGTCCGGTAAGTCTAAGCACAAGAAGTCCAAGAAGCATCGTCGCTCTCGGACTTCGCCTCGCCGGTCTCGCGACTCGGCTGAGGCCCCTCCCGGCACCGTCCCCTCCCCCGCGGCCCCGGACTTGCCTGTGGAGTCGCCCCCGCCATACCCGCCCTTCCCGGGTTCGGGGGCGGATCCGGCCAAGGTACAGGAGTTCCTGTCGGCCATGGCCCGCCTCTTCGGGCCTTCAGGCCCCTCCGGTGCGCCTTCGGGCCCCGCGGGCCCTGATGGGGTTGCTCCGGCGTCCCCGGCGGCTCCGGCCCCGGCGTCGCCCGTGCCTCCAGCCTCGATCCCGGCTCCGGCTTCGGCCCCGGCCTCGATCCCGGCTCCACAACCCCCATCGACGCCGGTCGACCTCACGACACCTCCGCCGGCGCCGATGTCTCCGGTGCCGTTCTCGACGCCGCCCTGGGCTCCGGGCGGCGTCGTCCCCCAGTTCCTTCCGGCTCCGGACATGGACCCGGAGCGACGTCGCTCGACGCCGGCTCCGGCGCCGATGGGACCTTGGGTCCCAAATGTCCCTCCTCCTCCTTATTTTGAACCAGAGGAGGACCAGGAGGACTGGGAGGGGTCTGATGACCCTCTGACGCGCAACTGTCAGTATGATGAGGACTGGACAGAGAGTCTAGGGGAGGCCAGTGGTCTGGATACTTCCCCTGACACTGGCATGCTGTCTCCTCCCGTGGCTACGGAGGAGGGGGCCAATTTTGGTACGGTGTTGCGTAGGGCTGCTGGGGCCTTACGTCTCCAGCTCCCTACTTTGACGGTCAAGCCTAACATCTTGACAGAGGTGCTTCAGCCGGCAGCCTCCTCTGCGGAGACTGTGCTGCCGTTTAACGACGCCCTCACTGACGTTCTTTTGGGCGCCTGGTCCAAGCCCAACACAGGGGCTCCTGTGGATCGGAACGTGTCACGACGCCATCGCCCTGCTCCGGGCGACCCCCTGTTTCTTTCTGTCCACCCCACTCCTGAGAGCTTGGTTGTCCAAGCCTCCGCTTCCCAAACCGCCTTCCCTACCGCTCCTCCGGATAGGGAATCCAAACGCCTGGATCAGTTTGGGAAGAAAGGATTTTCTTCCTCCAGTGCTGGCTTGCGGTCCGTTAACACCGCTTGTCTTTTGGGCCGATATACCCACTCCCTGTGGGATTCGGTGGCGGATGTTTTGCCCCAGTGCCCTGAGGAGGTCCAGGCACTGCTTTCCCGCGCCATTGCGGAAGGAAGGGATGCGGCCAAATACACTATCCGTTGTGGCCTTGACACCGCCGACTCGCTGGGCAGGTCGATTGCAACGACGGTGGCGCTCCGACGCCACGCCTGGCTGAGAACCACTGGTTTTTCAGGGGATGTCCAGAATACTCTCATGGACATGCCCTTTGATGGAGTCGGTCTTTTTGGGTCCAAAGCAGACCATGCGTTGGAGCGCTTTAAGGACTCACGGGCTACTGCCAAGTCCCTGGGCCTTTCTGATACACGCCCTCCGCTGACTTCTGCTTTTCGCCCCTATCGTGGCCACGGTAGGGGCGCCCTTCACGTCAGCAGCCCAGCCACCGGCCCGCGCAGCAGGCGTCTTCGCGTGGCCGAGGACGTGGATTCCGCCGTGGCGGATCGGGCAACCAGCGTGCGGGTCAGGCCACCACCTCCAACCCGTCCGCGGCCTCCAAGCCCTCCTAGTCCCTCCTTTCAGGTGCACGGAACGCCAGTAGGGGGCAGGGTCCGCCATCACCTTCCCCACTGGCGCACCATCACCTCGGACAGGTGGGTCTTGGACATTGTCCGAAGGGGCTACTCCCTCCCCTTCGAGACTACCCCCTCCCCTTCGAGACTACCCCTCCAGCCATGCCACCCCGGTACCACTGCATGTCGGGGGATCACTTGACACTTCTTCAACAGGAAGTCGCGGCCCTCTTGGCCAAGGGGGCCATCGAGCGCGTTCCTGCGCCAGAAGTAGGACGTGGTTGTTACTCCCACTACTTTCTGGTGCCCAAGAAGGACAAGGGCCTGCGTCCTATCTTGGACCTCAGGGACGTCAATCGCTTCCTCTGGAAGGAGAAGTTCAAGATGTTAACTCTTGCTCAGGTCTTGTCTGCCCTCGACCCTGGAGACTGGTTGGTAGCGTTGGACCTGCAGGACGCATATTTCCACATTCCCGTCCTGCCGGCCCACCGGCGTTACCTGCGGTTTACTGTAGGCCACGAGCACTTTCAGTTTACCGTGCTCCCCTTTGGCCTTACCAGCGCCCCTCGGGTGTTCACGAAAGTGATGGCGGTGGTCGCAGCTCACCTGCGCAGATCAGGGGTTCCAGTTTTCCCCTATCTCGACGACTGGCTGTTGAAGGCGGGCTCGCTCCGGACAGTCGTCTCCCACCTCCAGACTACGGCCGACCTCCTGCATTTGCTGGGGTTCTCCATCAATGTGCTGAAGTCGCACCTGATTCCCTCTCAGAAGCTCCTCTTCATCGGAGCGGTTCTGGATATGACGCACTTTCGGGTCTATCCTCCCGAACGGCGAGTCCAGGATATTCAGGCTCTGATTCAGATCTTTCAGCTTCTATCCTGGGTTTCGGTCAGGATGACCCTGAGGCTGCTGGGCCTCATGGCCTCCTGCATCCTGCTGGTCGATCATGCCAGATGGCATATGCGGGCTCTGCAGTGGGACCTGAAGTTCCAGTGGGCGCAGCATCAGGGGAACCTGTCCGATTACGTCCTGATCTCGGAGGGCACTGCACAACAATTGCAGTGGTGGCTCACGAATTGGCATTGGGTCAGTGGCAGATCCCTCTCCCTTCCCCCAACCGGAGCACACAGTGGTGACCGATGCGTCCCTCCGGGGATGGGGCGGCCACATGGGAGAGGCGGAGATCAGAGGCCTCTGGTCTCCGGCGGAGTCCAGGCTCCATATCAACCTTCTGGAGCTCCGGGCGATCCGACTTGCACTGAAGGCATTCCTTCCCTCTGTCAAGGGGAGAGTAGTGCAGGTGTTCACAGACAACACCACCGCCATGTGGTACTGCAACAAACAGGGCGGGGAGGGGTCATGGACCCTATGTCAGGAGACCCTGCGCCTCTGGACAAGGCTGGAACATCAGGGCATTTCCCTGGTGGTTCAACACCTGGCAGGTTCACTGAACGCCAGGGCGGACGAACTCAGCCGCAGGTGCATGATGGATCACGAATGGCGTCTTCACTCTGAGGTAGCGCAAGGTCTCTTTCAACAATGGGGAGAGCCTTGGTTAGATCTATTCGCCACCGAAGAGAACGCGCAATGTCAGCAGTTCTGCGCGTTGGAATTTCCAAGGCGGCACTCGCTATGTGACGCTTTTCGTCGCGAGTGGAGTTGTGGTCTGTTGTACACCTTTCCGCCTATACCACTTCTGCCCAGAGTGCTGAAGAAGATCAGTCGCGACCGGGCCCAAGTCATTCTTGTGGCTCCGGACTGGGCTTGAAGAGTTTGGTATCCTGAGCTACTCAGTATGATCATAGATCCCCCGATCCGACTGCTTCTTCGGGAGGATCTTCTGTCGCATCAGCAGGGGACGGCCCTCCACCCGAACCTGTCCGGTCTCCACCTCTTTCCGTGGAGATTGAGCGGCGGCAGTTGATTCCTTTCGACTTGCCTCCTGAAGTCTGTGATGTCATTCTGGCAGCCAGGCGTCCCTCCACTAAGTTGGTATACGCCTGCAGGTGGAATAAGTTTGTGGCATGGTGCACAGCAAAGGCTGTGGATCCCCTTTCTGCCCCTCTTTCAGAAGTCCTTTTGTTCCTTCTTTCTTTGGCCCGGCAGGGCTCTGCTCTGGGCATTATCAAGGGCTACCTTTCGGCTATTTCAGCCTTTCTTAGGCTTCCTGATCAGTCCTCTCTTTTCAAGTCCCCGGTTGTAAATCGATTCCTCAAAGGCATTACTCATCTTTTCCCTCCTATTCCTTTCATAATGCCACAGTGGGACTTGTACCTGGTTCTCACATATTTAATGTGCGCTCCCTTTGAGCCTCTTCACAACTGTCCTCTTCGTCTGTTAACTTTGAAGACTGCTTTCCTGGTTGCCATCACCTCTGCTAGGAGAGTGAGTGAGCTCCAGGCTCTTTCTTGCAAACCTCCTTTTCTGTCTGTCCATCCGGACAAGGTTGTGCTCAGAACACGTCCATCCTTTCTGCCAAAGGTTGTCACTACCTTTCACATCAGGCAGACCATCACTTTGCCCACCTTCTTTCCGTCTCCGCATCCTTCTAGAGAGGAAGAGAGGCTCCACCGTCTGGACCCAAAACGTGCGCTCTCATTTTACCTCGATCGCACACGACAGTTTCGGGTGGATGACCAGCTCTTTGTTGGCTACGTAGGCGCCAAAAAAGGTCGGGCCGTACAGAAGCGGACTCTCTCCCGATGGGTCGTCTTGTGTATTAAAGCCTGTTATTCTCTGGCGAAAAAGGAGCCTCCGGTGGGGATGCGCGCCCATTCCACCAGGGCGACGGCTGCCACTACGGCATTGGGACGTGGTGTCCCCTTACAAGACATCTGTCAGGCAGCTACGTGGGCCTCGTTGCACACTTTTACTAAGCATTATTGCCTGGACAGCCAAGTCCGGAGAGACGGCTTCTTTGGCCGTTCTGTTCTCCGGGACTTCCTGGTGTGATCTTGGTTCGCAGACCCACCACCGGGGTTGGTATTGCTGGGGTATCTATTCTAAGGTAAGGAATCTATCACTAACGTGTTTCTTTCAGATGCACAAGTTACTTACCTTCGGTAACGATATATCTGTAAGAAACATTAGTTAGTGATAGATTCCTTACCACCCACCCATCCTCCCCGTTCTGCGAACTGATTTCTAGGGTTAAGGTCATCCCTTTCAGGGCCCTAGTTTCAATGCACCAGGGGTCTGTATCTTGCATGGCTCTGCGTTCCTGGTGCGGAAAGTCGAGTACAGAACTGACGTCAGCGCGCGAGGGCGGCGTCTAAGTAGCTGCCGCAACGTTATCTCAGCGACCACGGCGCCCACGACTGACTCTGAGCCGCACGACGCCACCTTCCGACGCGCAGGGGTACTGCTGACGAAAACTTTCCGGATCCAGTCTGACGCCTGGGGGTAATTCTGAGGTAAGGAATCTATCACTAACTAATGTTTCTTACAGATATATTGTTACCGAAGGTAAGTAACTTGTGCATTCGGGCTATGATACCGATGTTTCAGCCTCTATCCTGGATTTCGGTGAGCATGACCCTGAGGCTGCTGGGCTTCATGGAATCCTGCATCCTGCTGGTGTATCATGCCAGGTGGCATATGCGGGCTCAGCAGTGGGACCTGAAGTTCCAGTGGGCGCAGCATCAGGGGAATCTTTCCGACTACGTCCAGATCTCAGAGGGAACTGCACAACAACTGCAGTGGTGGTTAACGGACCAGGATTGGGTCTGCGGCAGATCCCTCTCCCTTCCCCAACCAGAACTAACAGTGGTGACCAATGCGTCGCTTCTGGGAAGAGGCGGCCATATGGGAGAGGCGGAGATCAGAGGAGTCTGGTCTCCGGCGGAGTCCGGGCTCCATATCAACCTGTTGGAGCTTCGGGCGATCCGCCTGGCACTAACGGCATTCCTTCCCTCCCTCAAGGGGAAAGTAGTGCAGGTGTTCACAGACCCCCACCGCCATGTGGTACTGCAACAAAAAGGGCGGGTGGGCTCGTGGACCCTATGTCAAGAGACTCATCGCCTTTGGACATGGCTGGAACATCAGGGCATAACCCTGGTGGTTCAACACCTGGCAGGTTCTATGAATGCCAGGGCGGACAAACTAAGCTGTCGGCGCCAGGTGGATCACGAATGGCGTCTTCACTCAGAGGTGGTGCAAGGTCTCGGTGGGAGAGCCTTGGTTAGA
Source organism: Calotriton arnoldi (assembly GCA_963921515.1). Lineage (NCBI taxonomy): Eukaryota > Metazoa > Chordata > Amphibia > Caudata > Salamandridae > Calotriton > Calotriton arnoldi. The sequence goes on from CAWUFW010001608.1 coordinate 2,211,823, forward strand.
TCTGTTCGCCACCAAAGAGAATGCGGAATGTCAGCAGTTCTGCGCATTGGAATTTCCAAGTAGGCACTCGCTCAGCGACGCTTTTCATCGTGAGTGGAACTGGGACCTCCTGTACGCCATTCCGCCAGTACCACTTCTGCCCCCGAGTGCTGAAGATCAAGCGCGACCCAGCCCAAGTCCTTCTTGCGGCTCCGGACTGGGCACGAAGAGCCTGGTACTCCGAGCTCTTGAGCATGGCCATTGATCCCCCGGTCAGACTGCCCCTTCGGGAGGCTCTTTTGTTGCAGCAGCAGGTGAGGGTTCTTCACCCGAACCTGTCCAGCCTCCTCCTTGCGGGGAGATTGAGCGGCGACAGTTGACAGCTTTTGACCTTCCACCCGAAGTCTGTAACGTTATCTTGGCAGACAGGCGTCCCTCTACTAAGACGGTATACGCCTGTCGATGGAACAAGTTTGTGGTATGGTGCACAGCAAAGGCTGTGGATCCCCCCCCTCTGCCCTCTCTGAGGTTCTCTTGTTCATTCTTTCTTTGGTCCAGCAGGGCTCTGTTCTGGGCACTCTAAAAGGCTATCTAGCAGCCATTTCTGCTTTCCTTCGGCTACCAGATCAGCCCTCTTTATTCAAGTCTCATAATGCCCCAGTGGGACTTGAATCTTATCTTGACTTACCTCATGTGCGCTCTTTTCGAGCCTCTTCACAACTGTCCTCTCAGGCTCCTCACTCTGAAACTGCCTTTATTGTTGCCATCACCTCTGCTCGCAGGGTGAGTGAGCTTAAAGCCCTTTCTTCTAAGCCCCCTTTCTTCTCTGTGCATCCGGACAAAGTGGTGCTTAGGACGAGACTCTCCTTCCTTCCTAAAGTAGTTACACCTTTTCACATAGAACAAACTATTACTCTGCCCACCTTTTTCCCACCTCCGCACCCTTCCAAGGAGGAAACTGATGATTTACAGTCATAATATTTATAAACCACTACAACACTAAGAACCCTGTTCACAAACTGCATTACATAACGTAGTAGTTTTCAAATACTGCAAAATGCAATACACAAACCTACACCCAGAGATGTCTGCCTTGCCTATCTTTTCTGTGCGCAGTTCTCCGCCACAGACACTTGGGTATAAAAATTTGTAGCAAATGTGGGAGTGACCAGGGGAGGCGGTAGGAAAATGGGGAATAATTGCTACAAAATGGGAGGCTAGGGAAATTCAAGGAGGGATAATGTGATAAACACACACACCCACAGAACAGTAAGACAATTGTAATTCACAAAATGCATTTATTAAGTTACACCAGCCCTAGAGGTGTTTAAAGACTCAAGTGCACCACATACGGCCAAAGGTTGGTACTACAGTTCACACTCATTTAACACAATGGAAGCCGGTAATTAAATTTGCACACCTTCGGAACTAATTAGTTTTAAATTTAAATGTACTATTTTTGACCAAATTTACTAAATATTAAATAAAAATGCTACTGAGGGGGTATTTTTTAAAATAGTTAAAAATGGTTATAAATTAAATTTATATATTTAAATGAACTTTAACTTGCAATTAAATAAGTTAATGTGCTTTAAAAAAATATATATTTTCAGATCTGAAAGAGACACGTTAGTGACAGATTCCTTACCTTAGAATATCCCCAGGCGTCAGGCTGGATCCGGAAAGTTTTTTGCGTAGCAGTACCCTTGCGCGTCGGTAGGCGGCGTCGTGCGGCTCCGCGTCCGTCGTCGGCGTCGTGATCGCCGGGATGACGTCGCGGGCAGTACTTAGGCGCCGCCCCTGCGCGCTGGCGTCAGTTCTTCTTTTTCCGCGCCAGTAAGCGCAGATCCGGGAAGAGCAGTGCCCTAGTCACTTTTTGACTATCTTTTTTGGTGAATTTTTCACTGTTTCTTCAACGAGTCTTCACGACTCCTAAGGTGTCGTAGGGATGCCCGGCTTTAAGCCCTGCGAGGAATGTGGTCGCATGATGTCGATCACGGACCCGCACCTCGAGTGTCTCTTTTGTCTCGGCCGAGACCACGACACGAAGTCGTGTCCTGACTGCCGGAAACTTCATCCTAAGGCTTTGCGAGAGCGGTCTCGAAAGCTCCTTGAAGTCCGGCATTCGGCTCCGCGCCGCACCAAGCCCCGGTCCCGGGAGAGGTCGAGGGGCCGGACGCGGAGTCCCCGCCGTTCGTCGGATTCAAAGTCTTCGCGCTCCTCCGGTAAGTCGAAGCACAAGAAGTCTAAGCGGCGTCATCGCTCTAAGACTTCGCCTCGCCGGTCTCGCGACTCGGCTGAGGTCCCTGTCAGCACCGTCCCCGCCCCGCGGCCCCGGACGTGCCTGTCGAGTTACCCCCGCAGTACCCGCCCTACCCGGGCTCGGGGGCGACTCAGGCCGATATACAGGAATTCCTGTCGGCCATGGCCCGCCTCTTCGGGCCTCAAGGTCCCTCCCGGTGCGCCTCGGGGCCCCGCGGGCCCTGATGGGGTTGCTCCGGCGTCGCCGTCGACTCCGGTCCCGGCGTCGCCTGTCCCACCAGCCTTCGTCCCGGCCTCGGCTCCGGTCCCGGCCTCGACCCCGGCTCCGGTGGGGCCGCAACCCCCATCGACGCCGGTTGACCTAACCACGCCTCCGCCGACGCCGATGTCCCCGGTGCCGTTTCCGGCGCCGTCCGGGGCTCCGGGCGGCGTCGTCCCCCGGTTCTCTCCGGGTCCGGACATGGAGCCGGAACGGCGTCGCCCGACGCCGTATCCGGCGCCCGATGAGACCTTGGGTCCCTGATGTCCCTCCTCCTCCATATTTTCAACCTGAGGAGGACCAGGAGAGCTGGGAGGGGTCTGACGACCCTCTCACACAACAGTGCGAGTTTGACCCGGACTGGGTTGAGGAACTTGGGGATGCCAGTGGTCTGGATACCTCCCCTGACTCTGGCATGCTGTCTCCTCCCGTGGCAACGGAGGAGGGGGCTAATTTTGCAACGGTGTTGCGTAGAGCTGCTGGAGCCTTGAATCTCCAGTTGCCTACAGTGGTCGTCAGGTCTAACATCCTGACTGAAGTGCTTCAGCCGGCGGCCTCCTCCTCTTCGGAGACTGTGCTGCCGTTCAACGAGGCACTGACTGACGTTCTTTTGGGTGCCTGGTCCAAACCCACCACAGGGGCTCCTGTGGATAGGAACGTGGCCCGACGCCATCGCCCTGCTCCGGGCGACCCCCTGTTTCTCTCCCAACACCCCACCCCTGAGAGCTTGGTTGTCCAAGCCTCTGCCTCCCAAACCGCCTTCCCTACCGCCCCTCCGGATAGGGAATCCAAGCGCCTGGATCACTTTGGGAAGAAGGCTTTCTCTTCCTCCAGTGCTGGCTTGCGGTCTGTTAATACCGCTTGCCTCTTGGGCCGATACACCCACTCCCTGTGGGATTCGGTGGCAACTGTTTTGCCGCAGTGTTCTGAGGAGGTCCAGACACTGCTTACCCGCGCCATTGCGGAAGGGCGTGATGCGGCTAAATATACCATCCGCTGTGGCCTTGATACCGCCGACTCGCTGGGCAGATCGCTTGCAACTACGGTGGCGCTGCGTCGCCACGCCTGGCTGAGAACCACTGGTTTTTCGGGAGATGTCCAGAATACACTCATGGACATGCCCTTTGATGGTGTCGGTCTTTTTGGTTCGAAGGCAGACCATGCGCTGGAGCGTTTCAAGGACTCTCGGGCTACTGCTAAGTCCCTGGGCCTTGCTGTTGTGCGCCCTCCGCTCACGTCTGCTTTTCGCCCCTTTCGTGGCCACGGAAGGGGCGCCCAGTCACGTCCGCAGCCCGGCCAACGGCCCGCGCAGCAAGCGCCTTCGCGAGGACGTGGATACCGCCGTGGCGGTTCGGGCAACCAGCGTGCGGGTCAGGCCACCACCTCCAACCCGTCCGCGGCCTCCAAGCCCTCCTAGTCCCTCCTTTCAGGTGCACAGTACGCCAGTCGGGGGCAGGGTCCGCCATCACCTTCACCTCTGGCGTCCCATCACCTCGGACAGGTGGGTCTTGGACATTGTCCGAAGGGGCTACTCCCTCCCCTTCGAGACCACCCCCCCAGCCATGCCACCTCAATTCCACTGCATGTCAGGGGATCACTTGGCGCTTCTACAGAAGGAAGTCACGGCCCTCTTGGCCAAGAGGGCCATCGAGCATGTTCCAACCCCAGAAGTAGGGCGTGGTTGCTACTCCCACTACTTCCTGGTGCCCAAAAAGGACAAGGAGGACATGCGTCCTATCTTGGACCTCCGGAACGTCAATCGCTTCCTCCGGAAGGAGAAGTTCAAGATGCTCACCCTAGCTCAGGTCTTGACTGCCCTCGACCCCGGAGACTGGTTGGTAGCGTTGGACTTGCAGGACGCCTATTTCCACATCCCCGTCCTGCCGGCCCACCGGCGTTACCTTCGGTTCACGGTAGGCCTCGAGCATTTTCAGTTCACCGTGCTCCCCTTTGGCCTTACCAGTGCCCCTCGGGTGTTCACGAAAGTGATGGCGGTGGTCGCAGCGCATCTGCGCCGGGCAGGGGTTTCAGTCTTCCCCTACCTCGACGACTGGCTGCTGAAGGCGGGCTCGTCCCAGGCAGTCGTCTCCCACCTCCAGACTACGGCCGAACTCCTGCACTCGCTGGGGTTCTCCATCAATGTGCCAAAGTCGCATCTGATTCCTTCTCCACAGCTCCTTTTCATCGGAGCAGTTCTGGACACGACGCAGTTTCGGGCCTATCCTCCCGAACGGCGAGTCCGGGATATTCAGGCTATGATTCCGATCTTTCAGCCTTTATCCTGGGTTTCGGTACGGATGACCCTGAGGCTGCTGGGCCTCATGGCCTCCTGCATCCTGCTGGTCACTCATGCCAGATGGCATATGCGGGCTCTGCAGTGGGACCTGAAGTTCCAGTGGGCGCAGCACCAGGGCGACCTGTCCGATCACGTCCAGATCTCGGAGGGGACTGCAAGACAGTTGCAGTGGTGGCTCTCGAACCGGCAATGGGTCATGGGCAGATCCCTCTCCCTTCCCCAGCCAGAGCACACAGTTGTGACGGACGCGTCCCTTCTGGGATGGGGCGGTCACATGGGAGAGGCGGAGATCAGAGGCCTCTGGTCTCCGGCGGAGTCCCGGCTCCATATCAACCTTCTGGAGCTCCGGGCGATCCGACTTGCACTCAAGGCATTCCTTCCCTCTGTCAAAGGGAAGGTAGTGCAGGTGTTCACAGACAACACCACCGCCATGTGGTACTGCAACAAACAAGGCGGGGTGGGGTCGTGGACCCTTTGTCAGGAGGCTCTGCGCCTCTGGACATGGCTGGAACGTCAGGGCATGTTCCTGGTGGTTCAACACCTGGCAGGTTCCCTGAACGCCAGGGCGGACGAACTCAGCCGCAGGTGCATGATGGATCACGAATGGCGTCTTCACTCGGAAGTGGCGCAAGGACTCTTTCTACAGTGGGGAGAGCCTTGGTTAGATCTATTCGCCACCGAAGAGAACGCGCAATGTCATCAGTTCTGCGCGTTGGAATTTCCAAGGCGGCACTCGCTCGGCGACGCTTTTCGTCACGAGTGGAGTTGCGGTCTATTGTACGCCTTTCCGCCTATACCACTTCTACCCAGAGTGTTGAAGAAGATTCGGCACGACCGGGCCCAAGTCATTCTTGTGGCTCCGGACTGGGCTCGAAGAGTTTGGTATCCCGAGCTACTCAATATGAGCGTAGATCCCCGATCCGTTTGCCTCTTCGGGAGGATCTTCTGTCGCAGCAGCAGGGGACAGTCCTCCACCCGAACCTGTCCAGTCTACACCTGCTTGCGTGGAGATTGAGCGGCGGCAGTTGATTCCTTTCGACTTGCCTCCCGAAGTTTGTGATGTGATTCTGGCAGCCAGGCGTCCCTCCACTAAGGTGGTATACGCCTGCAGGTGGAACAAATTTGTGGCATGGTGCACAGCAAAGGCTGTGAATCCCCTTTCTGCCCCTCTTTCTGAGGTCCTTCTGTTCCTTCTCTCTCTGACCCAACAGGGTTCTGTCCTGGGTACCATCAAGGGTTATCTTTGTGCTATCTCGGCCTTCCTCAGGCTCCCTGATCAGCCCTCCCTTTTCAAGTCCCCTGTTGTTAACAGGTTCTTAAAAGGCATTACTCACCTCTTCCCTCCTGTTCCGTTTGTGATGCCTCAGTGGGACTTGAACTTGGTTCTTACCTTTTTAATGTGCGCTCCCTTTGAGCCTCTACATAACTGTCCTCTTCGTCTTCTGACTCTGAAGACAGCCTTTCTGGTGGCCATCACCTCCGCTCGGCGGGTGAGTGAGCTCCAGGCTCTATCTTGCAAACCTCCCTTTCTGTCTGTTCATCCAGACAAGGTTGTTCTTCGGACGCGTCCGTCCTTCTTGCCAAAGGTGGTTACTGCTTTCCACATTGGGCAGACCATCACTTTGCCCACCTTCTTTCCGCCTCTGCATCCTTCCAGAGAGGAAGAGAGGCTCCACCGTCTGGACCCAAAACGTGCGCTCTCTTTCTATATTGACCGCACAAAACACTTCCGGGTGGATGACCAGCTCTTTGTTGGCTACGTGGGCGCCAAAAGGTCGGGCGGTGCACAAGAGGACCATCTCCCGCTGGGTTACCTTGTGCATCAAGACCTGCTATTCTTTGGCTAAGAAGGAGCCTCCTGTTGGGCTGCGTGCCCATTCCACCAGGGCAACGGCTGCTACCACGGCCTTGGGCCGCGGTGTTCCGCTGCCGGTTATCTGTCAGGCAGCTACGTGGGCCTCGCTGCACACGTTTACAAAGCATTACTGCCTTGACAGTCAGGTCAGGAGGGACGTCTTCTTTGGCCGTTCTGTCCTCCAGGACTTCCTTGTCTGATCTTTGTTCGCAGACCCACCACCGGGGTTGGTATTGCTGGGGTATCTATTCTAAGGTAAGGAATCTGTCACTAACGTGTCTCTTTCAGATGCACAAGTTACTAACTTGTGTAACGATATATCTGTAAGAGACAGTAGTTAGTGACAGATTCCTACCGTCCCACCCATCCTCCCCGTTCTGCGAACTGATTTCTAGGGTTAAGGACATCCCTTTCAGGGCCCTAGTATTTTTCAGACACCTATGTCAGCTTCTTGCATGGCTCTGCGTTCCTGGCGCGGAAAGTCGTGTACAGAACTGACGTCAGCGCGCAGGGCGGCGCCTAAGTACTGCCCGCGACGTCATCCCGGCGATCACGACGCCGACGACGGACGCGGAGCCGCACGACGCCGCCTACCGACGCGCAAGGGTACTGCTACGCAAAAAACTTTCCGGATCCAGCCTGACGCCTGGGGATATTCTAAGGTAAGGAATCTGTCACTAACTACTGTCTCTTACAGATATATCGTTACACAAGTTAGTAACTTGTGCGTTAATAATAAATATTTTAAATTACTTTACCTTGATCCCATCTATTAAATATTCATAACTATTTTTGTTTAACGTGATAAGCTTTATTAAATTTCCCTATGCTTTCCCAGATGGAGATATCCACCTTAGTGGCAGATATCTCAACCAACAGGTGAAAAGTTACTACTAGTAACTTTACACTCATGTATTCTGTTGGAGACTTCACAATGTAGGTGTAAATCTCCAGTTGTAAAAGGTGAATAGCAAATTAGTAAAAAGGTTGCACACATTGTTAGGAGAATTGCTTAATTTGAGCAGGTAGTTGCAGGTGGGGCCCACTAGCACTCATTATTGGGGACCAGACCTTATTATTCCTTATCAGTCTTTGACCCAAAGGAAGAAAAAACACAAGGGGCAAAGGAGGAAAAGAAAGACAGAAAAACCTTCACAAAGGACGAAGGCAGGAACCTGCAAGAGTGAGATGAAAAGGCTGGGAGTGTCTAGCGGTGGATTAGAGAGGCATAAGGTGGAAGCAAGACTTCACATCTTTTATTTGCTACACTGACTTTCAGTAGCGCCGTCCGCTGGCTTCTGAGCAAAACTTTGGTGCCTGGCACTTATTCTTTTACAAATGCAAGCTGTGTAGGAGTAAATGTACACATAAGTAAATATGAACATGTATATTTACCTTTCTGATTCGAGCCTTAAATGTTGATAACATAGGGAGTCGATGAACTCTTTGTTGTTTTGGGTTTTGAAGGAACTCTCTGGGTTCCCTTCAGTTTGAAATCTTTCTAAAACAATATATTAAGCATTGTGGATTTCATGTTTCTATGAATTTTTACAGGGTTCCGCCCCAGTTTTGAGTCTTCTAGGAGGCTAAAAATTTAGCTATTCACCCTTTCATTATTGTTTCCTAACTGTCAATTATCTACCCATCAGCTCCAGGTTATTTTTGGGGTGTCTGCTAGGTTGGTCTTTGTGCTGCACATGCATCTTCCATTATGCTCGCTCATTGTTCTGCTTCTGTAATTTTTAGATTCAATGCGTGTAGTTCTTTAATCCTGCTGCTTTAGTGTGGAGTAGATCCACAGACACTATCTGATCGAGGGTTCTAGCCACAGATTCCTTACCTTAGAATATTGCCCAGGCGTCAGACTGTATCCGTAAATTTTCAAAATGTTCCTCTGTACCCCAGTAGGTGGTGTCATTCATCTCCACATCAGCCATGCCAGAAGTGACGTACACATCGCCTAAGTAGGCGCAACCCCAGCACGCTGACATCCGTTCTTTTGTTTCCGCGCTATCAGCTTAGATCCAGAGAGCGTTACCTCTGTCCATTATTTAAACACTTTTTTGACGTTTTGTTGAATTTTTTGAGACCTTGTCTCCCAGTGTGCGAGGATGTCACCCAAAAAACATTTGGGGTTTAAACCTTGTGGTTCCTGTGACAGACCCCCCCCTCCCCCCCAAAATCTGGTTTGTCTCGGGTACTTGTAGCCGGACCATGACTCCAAGACCTGTGAAGACTATCGCACCATGAACCCCCAGGCACTGCAGGAGTGCTTCCTAAAGCTACTGGTTGCCTGATGCCAGTTGACTTAACCCCTGCTTTCACATGTGAGCCACGGAGCTTATGCCTCTGGGTCTGCTCCACGCCTCCCTGAGTTTGCCGGATTGTCCGCCCACCCTACTATACAAATATTATGAGGCCAGGCACCTAATTTATGGGCGAGCCAACTATTTTGGAGTGCCTATGGGCACATGGGTTCGGCGGGTGCCTCACTGGATTTCCGCCAGAGGATCCTCTCTTAGCTCTCGTCTGGCCCCCTGGATCCGGTTGCGAAACAGCGACCTTCCCCTGCGCCAGTTTCAGTGATGTCATTCCCTGTGCCGCCAACGCCCTACGGTGGTTTCGACCCCATCATCATATCCGACTCCAATACTGAGCCGGATTAGCATCACCCAACGTAGACTCTGGCCTTGTCCGAAACTCGACCTTCCGAGTCAGAGCCAGATCCTTCTTTCTTCAACAGGCCCTACGAGGAGTATAATTGGGATGGATCTGAGGATCCTTATGGTTACCAGAACCTCTTACAGGAGCCAGAGGATTACTGATATGAGGAACTGGCAGATGCAAGTAGTCTGGACACCTCCCCCGATTCTGGGCTAGTCTCTCCTCCTAATATGGCTACGGGGAAGGGTTTCCTTTGCTATGGTGGTGGGGTGTGCAGCTGAGGTCCTGGAACTTACTTTGCCATCGGTGGCAGTCGAGACTAACATCTTAACAGAGGTGCTTTAGCCGGTAGTCCCCCCACACACACACAACCTCTCCTCCCTTTTAACGAGGCCCTACAAATGACCTGCTTCGTGTGCACAGGACAATAGCCTTCCACCATTGGCCCACTCCTGGGGGAACCAGCTTTCCTCACCCAGCACCTCATCCCAGTGAGTAGGTTGTCCAGGCCTCCACCTTCAAAGTTAACCCTGGCACATCCCCACATGGGGAATCCAAGAGGCTGGATATCTTTGTCAAGGCAATGTTCTTGTTCTGCAGCCTTGCACTGTGGTTGGTGAACATTGCATGCCTCTTGGGCCTATACACCCATACAGTTTAGGATTTGGTTGCGTACGTGCTGCCGATGGTCTGGGAGGAGGCCCCAGCAATACAGACCCAGGCTATTGCCGATGGCAGGGACACAGGAGCATTTATCTTTCGCTGCAAACTGGTTATGACCGACTCGCTAGGCAGAGCAATTGCATAGTCAGTGGCACTCAGATGCCATGCATGGCTGAGATCTACTGGCTTTTCGGCAGATGTCCAGGCATCACTTACGGACATGCCAATTGATGGCACCTGCCTCTTTTGCGATCAGGCAGATTCCGTGCTGGAGCACTTTAAGGTCAGCCGGGCCATTGTCCTGTCACTGGGTTTCTCATGGCCCCACGTCAACTCCATTATGACTTGAGTACGGTAGAGGCTATCGGCTGCTTCTATTCCTGCCCAGCCACCAAGGCCCACAGGCTCCCCATTCTTTTCGTGGCCACAGCTCCCAGAAATCTTTTGGGGGACACAGCCAGAGGTCTATCTTGTCTGTTTCTCCACCCCAACCCCTGGGCCACTGCAACCTAAAAACCTCCTTCGTTTGCCCTTTTACCATGACATGGGCACCCATTGGGCCGCACGATCTCATCACCTGCCCTGCTGGTAGTCTGTTATATAGGACAAGTGGGTACTTCAAATTGTTCAGTGGGGTTACTCCATCCCTTTCTTAGAAACCCCATCACGCACGCCACCATCCTCAAAATGGGCTGACCGAGGACCACCTATCCCTGCTTCTTTCTGACGTACAGGTTCTTTTGACCAAAGGAGCCATCGAGAAGGTGCTAGCATCAGAAGTAGGTACTGCTTGCTATTCTCACTACTTTCCGGTGACCAAGTAGGACGGAGGACTCCGTCCTATTTTAGACCTGCGCCCTCCCATTCTTCCTGAAGGAGAAATTCAAGATGTACACGTTAGCTCAAGTTCTATCAATCCTGGAGACTGGATGGTAGCGCTAGTCTTGCAAGATGCATGCTTCCACTTCCATGTCCTGCCTGCACACAGGCGTTACCTGTGGTTTGCAGTGGGCCATGGGCATTTTCAGTTCTCTGTACTCCCTGTCCCCCTCACCAGCACAACTTAGGTGTTCACCAATGTGGTGATGGTGGTTGCAGCACATCTGCGGAGGTCAGGGGGTTCCAGTCTACACCTACCTCGATGACTGGCTGTCGAAGGCGGGCTCCCACCTCCAGACTACAACAGAACTCCTGCATTTGCTGAGGTTCACTATCAACGTGCCAAAGTCACAGTTGACTCCTCTCAGATGCTCCCTTTCATCAAAGCCGTTCTGGACACAGTTCAGTTTTGGGCTTATCCTCCAGAGCGACAAGTCCAGGATATCCAGGCTATGATTCTGCTCTATCCTGGATTTCAGTGTGTCTGACTCTGAGGTTGCTTGGCCTCATAGCCTCATGCATCCTGCTGGTCACACATACACGATGGCATATGCGGGTTCTGCAGTGAGACCTGAAGTCCCAGTGAGCTCGGCATCAAGAGAATCTCTCTGAACTGGTCCAGTTATCTGAAAGAGACACGTTAGTGACAGATTCCTTACCTTAGAATATCCCCAGGCGTCAGGCTGGATCCGGAAAGTTTTTGCGTAGCAGTACCCTTGCGCGTCGGTAGGCGGCGTCGTGCGGCACGGCGTCCGTCGTCGGCGTCGTGATCGCCGGGATGACGTTGCGGGCAGTACTTAGACGCCGCCCCTGCGCGCTGACGTCAGTTCTTCTTTTTCCGCGCCAGTAAGCGCAGATCCGGGAAGAGCAGTGCCCTAGTCAATTTTTGACTACATTTTTGGTGAATTTTTCACTGTTTCTTTTCGAGTCTTCATCGACTCCTAGGTATCGTAGGGTTGCCCGGCTTCAAGCCATGCGACGCCTGTGGTCGAATGATGTCGATCACAGACCCGCATCTAGAGTGTCTCTACTGTCTCGGCCGAGACCACGACACGAAGTCGTGTCCTGACTGCCGGAAACTTCACCCGAAGGCTTTGCGAGAGCGGTCTCGAAAGCTACTCGAGGTCCGGCAGTCGGCTCCGCGCCGCACCAAGCCCCGGTCCCTTGAGAGGTCGAGGGCCGGTCGCGGAGTCCCCGCCGGTCGTCGGAGTCCAAGTCTTCGCGCTCCTCGGGTAAGTCGAAGCACAAAAAGTCTAAGAAGCATCATCGCTCTAAGACTTCGCCTCGCCGGTCTCGCGACTCGGCTGAGGCCCCTGTCGGCACTGTCCCCGCGGCCCCGGACGTGCCTGTGGAGCTGCCCCCGCATTACCCGTCCTTTTCCGGGTTCGGGGGCGACTCCGGCCGAAATACAGGAATTCCTGTCGGCCATGGCCCGCCTCTTCGGGCCTCAAGGTCCCTCCGGTGCACCTTCGGGCCCCGCGGGCCCTGATGGGGTTGCTCCGGCGTCGCCGCCGACTCCGGTCCCGCCGTCGCCTGTCCCGCCAGCCTTCATCCCGGCCTCGGCTCCGGCCCCGGCCTCGATCCCGGCTCCGGTGGTACCGCAACCCCCATCGACGCTGGTTGACCTAACCACTCATCCGCCGACGCCGATGTCCCCGGTGCCGTTCCTGACGCCGTCCGGGGCTCCGGACGGCGTCGTTCCCCGGTTATCTCCGGCTCCGGACATGGAGCCGGACCGACGTCGCTCGACGCCGATGAGACCTTGGGTCCCAAATGTCCCTCCTCCATATTTTGAACAAGAGGAGGACCAGGAGAGCTGGGAGGGGTCGGAAGACCCTCTCACACAACAGTGTGAGTATGATCAGGACTGGGCTGAGGAACTTGGGGATGCCAGTGGTCTAGACACTTCCCCTGACACTGGCATGCTGTCTCCTCCCGTGGCTACGGAGGAGGGGGCTAATTTCGCAACGGTGTTGCGTAGAGCAGCTGGAGCCTTGCACCTCCAATTGCCTACTGTGGCTGTCAGGACTAATCTCCTGACGGAAGTGCTTCAGCCGGCAGCTTCCTCCACGGAGACTGTGCTGCCGTTTAATGATGCACTGACTGGACGTTCTTTTGGGCGCCTGGTCCAAGCCCACCACAGGGGCTCCTGTGGATAGGAACGTGGCCCGACGCCATCGCCCTGCTCCGGGCGACCCCTTGTTTCTCTCCCTACATCCCACCCCCGAGAGCTTGGTTGTCCAAGCCTCTGCCTCCCAAACCGCCTTCCCTACCGCCCCTCCGGATAGGGAATCCAAACGCCTGGACCAATTTGGGAAGAAGGCTTTTTCTTCCTCCAGTGCTGGCTTGCGGTCCGTCAACACCGCTTGCCTTTTGGGCCGATATACCCACTCCCTGTGGGATTCGGTGGCGGCTGTTTTACCACAGTGTTCTGAGGAGGTCCAGACACTGCTTACCCGCGCCATTGCGGAAGGAAGAGATGCGGCTAAATACACCATACGTTGTGGCCTTGATACCGCCGACTCGCTGGGCAGATCGCTTGCTACGACGGTGGCGCTACGTCGCCACGCCTGGCTGAGAACTGGTTTCTCGGGTGATGCCCAGAATACACTCATGGACATGCCCTTTGATGGAGTCGGTCTTTTTGGTTCCAAAGCAGACCATGCGCTGGAGCGTTTTAAGGACTCACGGGCTACTGCCAAGTCCCTGGGCCTTTCTGTTGTGCGCCCTCCGCTAACCTCTGCTTTTCGCCCCTTTCGTGGCCACGGAAGGGGCGCCCAGTCACGTCAGCTGCTCAGCCACCGGCCCGCGCAGCAAGCGTCTTCGCGTGGCCGAGGACGTGGATACCGCCGTGGCGGTTCGGGCAACCAGCGTGCGGGTCAGGCCACCTCCTCCAACCCGTCCGCGGCCTCCAAGCCACCCTAGTCCCTCCTTTCCGGTGCACAGCACGCCAGTAGGGGGCAGGGTCCGCCATCACCTTCACCACTGGCGTCCCATCACCTCGGACAGGTGGGTCTTGGACATTGTCCGAATGGGCTACTCCCTCCCCTTCGAGACCACCCCCCAGCCATGCCACCTCAATTCCACTGCATGTCAGGGGATCACTTGGTGCTTCTGCAGAAGGAAGTCACGGCCCTCTTGGCCAAGAGGGCCATCGAGCATGTTCCGACCCCAGAAGTAGGACGTGGTTGCTACTCCCACTACTTTCTGGTGCCCAAAAAGGACAAGGAGGACATGCGTCCTATCTTGGACCTCCGGAACGTCAATCGCTTCCTCCGGAAGGAGAAGTTCAAGATGCTCACCCTAGCTCAGGTCTTGACTGCCCTCGACCCTGGAGACTGGTTGGTAGCGTTGGACTTGCAGGACGCTTATTTCCACATCCCCGTCCTGCCGGGCCACCGGCGTTACCTACGGTTCACGGTAGGCCTCGAGCATTTTCAGTTCACCGTGCTCCCCTTTGGCCTTACAAGTGCCCCTCGGGTGTTCACGAAAGTGATGGCGGTGGTTGCAGCTCATCTGCGCCGGGCAGGGGTTCCAGTCTTCCCCTACCGCGACGACTGGCTGCTGAAGGCGGGCTCGTCCCAGGCAGTCGTCGCCCACCTCCAGACTACGGCCGAACTCCTGCACTCGCTGGGGTTCTCCATCAATGTGCCGAAGTCGCATCTGATTCCTTCTCCACAGCTCCTTTTCATCGGAGCAGTTCTGGACACGACGCAGTTTCGGGCCTATCCTCCCGAACGGCGAGTCTGGGACATTCAGGCTATGATTCCAATCTTTCAGCCTTTATCCTGGGTTTCGGTACGGATGACCCTGAGGCTGCTGGTCCTCATGGCCTCCTGCATCCTGCTGGTCGATCATGCCAGATGGCATATGCGGGCTCTGCAGTGGGACCTGAAGTTCCAGTGGGCGCAGCACCAGGGCAACCTGTCCGATCACGTCAAGATCTCGGAGGGGGCTGCAAAACAGTTGCAGTGGTGGCTCTCGCACCGGCAATGGGTCATGGGCAGATCCCTCTCCCTTCCCCAGCCAGAGCACACGGTTGTGACGGACGCGTCCCTTCTGGGATGGGGCGGTCACATGGGAGAGGCGGAGATCAGAGGCCTCTGGTCTCCGGCGGAGTCCCGGCTCCATATCAACCTTCTGGAGCTCCGGGCGATCCGACTTGCACTCAAGGCATTCCTTCCCTCTTCAAAGGGAAGGTAGTGCAGGTGTTCACAGACAACACCACCGCCATGTGGTACTGCAACAAACAAGGCGGGGTGGGGTCGTGGACCCTCTGTCAGGAGGCTCTGCGCCTCTGGACATGGCTGGAACATCAGGGCATGTTCCTGATGGTTCAACACCTGGCAGGTTCCCTGAACGCCAGGGCGGACGAACTCAGCCGCAGGTGCATGATGGATCACGAATGGCGTCTTCACTCGGAAGTGGCGCAAGGTCTCTTTCTGCAGTGGGGAAAGCCTTGGTTAGGTCTATTCGCCACCGAAGAGAACGCGCAATGTCATCAGTTCTGCGCGTTGGAATTTCCAAGGCGGCACTCGCTCGGCGACGCTTTTCGTCGCGAGTGGAGTTGCGGTCTGTTGTACGCCTTTCCGCCTATACCACTTCTACCCAGAGTGTTGAAGAAGATTCGGCGCGACCGGGCCCAAGTCATCCTTGTGGCTCCGGACTGGGCTCGAAGAGTTTGGTATCCCGAGCTACTCAGTATGAGCGTCGATCCCCCGATCCGTCTGCCTCTTCGGGAGGATCTTCTGTCGCCTCAGCAGGGGACGGTCCTCCACCCGAACCTGTCCAGCCTCCACCTGCTTGCGTGGAGATTGAGCGGCGGCAGTTGATTCATTTCGACATGCCTCCCGAAGTTTGTGATGTGATTCTGGCAGCCAGGCGTCCCTCCACTAAGGTGGTATACGCCTGCAGGTGGAACAAGTTTGTGGCATGGTGCACAGCAAAGGCTGTGAATCCCCTCTCTGCCCCTCTTTCTGAGGTTCTTCTGTTCCTTCTTTCCCTGGCCCAACAGGGTTCTGCCCTGGGTACCATCAAGGGCTATCTTTATGCCATTTCGGCCTTCCTCAGGCTTCCTGATCAGCCCTCCCTTTTCAAGTCCCCTGTTGTTAACAGGTTTCTAAAAGGCATTACACACCTCTTCCCTCCTGTTCCGTTTGTGATGCCTCAGTGGGACTTGAACTTGGTTCTTACCTTTCTCATGTGCGCTCCCTTTGAGCCTCTACATAACTGTCCTCTTCGTCTTCTGACTCTGAAGACAGCCTTTCTGGTGGCCATCACCTCCGCTCGGCGGGTGAGTGAGCTCCAGGCTCTATCATGCAAACCTCCCTTTCTGTCTGTCCATCCAGACAAGGTTGTTCTTAGGACGCGTCCGTCCTTCTTGCCAAAGGTGGTTACTGCCTTCCACATTGGACAGACCATGACTTTGCCCAACTTCTTTCCGCCTCCGCATCCTTACAGAGAGGAAGAGAGGCTCCACCGTCTGGACCCAAAACCTGCGCTTTCCTTTTATATCAACCGCACACAACACTTCCGGGTGGATGACCAGCTCTTTGTTGGCTACGTGGGCGCCAAAAAAGGTCGGGCGGTGCACAAGAGAACCATCTCCCGCTGGGTGACCTTGTGTATCAAAGCCTGCTATTCTTTGGCTAAGAAGGAGCCTCCTGTTGGGCTGCGTGCCCATTCCACCAGGGCAACGGCTGCTACCACGGCTTTAGGCCGCGGTGTTCTGCTGCAGGATATCTGTCAGGCAGCTACGTGGGCCTCGCTGCACACATTTACAAAGCATTACTGCCTTGACAGTCAGCATTACTGCTTCTTTGGCCGTTCTGTCCTCCGGGACTTCCTTGTCTGATCTTTGTTCGCAGACCCACCACCGGGGTTGGTATTGCTGGGGTATCTATTCTAAGGTAAGGAATCTGTCACTAACGTGTCTCTTTCAGATGCACAAGTTACTAACTTGTGTAACGATATATTTGTAAGAGACAGTAGTTAGTGACAGATTCCTACCGCCCACCCATCCTCCCCGTTCTGCGAACTGATTTCTAGGGTTAAGGACATCCCTTTCAGGGCCCTAGTATTTTTCAGACACCTATGTCAGCTTCTTGCATGGCTCTGCGTTCCTGGCGCGGAAAGTCGTGTACAGAACTGACGTCAGCGCGCAGGGGTGGCGTCTAAGTACTGCCCGCGACGTCATCCCGGCGATCACGACGCCGGCGACTGACGCGGAGCCGCACGACGCCGCCTACCGACGCGCAAGGGTACTGCTACGCAAAAAACTTTCCGGATCCAGCCTGACGCCTGGGGATATTCTAAGGTAAGGAATCTGTCACTAACTACTGTCTCTTACAGATATATCGTTACACAAGTTAGTAGCTTGTGCATCAGGGGGAACTGCAAAAGATCTGCAGTGGTGACTGGATACCGAGATTGAGTCAGCAGCAGACCCCTTTCCCTTCCCCACCCAGAGCTTACGTTAGTGACAAATGCATCACTCCTGGGTTGGAGCGGCCATCTGGGAGAGGTGAACATCAGAGGCCTCTGGTCTCCAGTGGAGTCTCAGCTCTACATCAACCTGTTGGAGTTGGGAGCGATTCACCTGGCATTGAAATCCTTTCTTCCTTCTATCAAGGGAGGCTGGTTCAGGTGTTCACGGACAACACCGCCGCCATGTGGTGGTGCAGCAAACACAGCAGGATGGGATCGTAACTCTTTGTCAAGAGGCCCTGCCTCTGGACATGGCTGGAGCATCAGAACCTATTCCTGGTGGTTCAACATCTGGCGGGTTCTTTGAATGCCACAGCAGACAATAAAGCTCCATCCGGAGGAGGTACAAGGTCTCTTCAACGATTGGGGAGAACCTTGGTTAGATCTATTCCCAACCGCTGAGAAAGCACTATATGTGATGGACATCTATTCGCAGATTCCTTACCTTTGAATTTCCCAGGCATCAGTCTGGATCTGGAAGATTTTTCCTCAAGCAACAACCTTGCGCGCTGGTAGGTGGCGTCGATCAGCTCTGTGTGACATCGGCATCTCTGCCATTGTGACATCCACGTCACCTATATAGGCACCACCTCAGCGCAGTGACGTCCGTTCTTTTCTTTCCATGCCAGCCAGTGCAGAACCATGAAGAAAGTTACACTCTCACTTTTTGACAGGCTTTTTTTTTTTTAACATTTTGGCAAACGTTTTTTGGTGTGTAGATTTCCAACCTGTCCAAGAAGAGTTATGGATTCAAGCCGTGTGGCGCCTGCCACACTTGGTTTGTCTTTGGTGCCTGGAGCACTACCCGAAGTTGTACTCCGACTGCTGGACCATGGCACCGAAAACTTTAGAGGGATAGTTCACTAAAGCTGCTTGCGGCCTGGTGCTCTGCATCATGTCGTTCGCCCTGGAGGTCTCATTCACAGTCGTGGTCGAGAGGAAGGTCAGAGCACAGCTCCAGGAGTCCAAGTATTCATCCTCCTACATCCTGATGCGACGAATGAGCCTTGCCGTTCTAGGCCTCATTCCTCAATCTGTGCCTGGCTCTGCGCTTCCTAACCTTTCCGGGAGCCGGAGCGACCCCCGCCCAGCTCAAGGAGTTTTATGACATTATGTGCCTCTATTTGGGTGGCCTGACCGTACCGTCAAACCTTCGTTCCCTGGAGGCTCAGAGGGGACTCCATCGGGTTCCAATGCCCTCCATAGATCTGGTGATGGATCCGGAGTGACGCCGGTCATACTGTTAAGACCTTTCTCTGCGCTCGTCCCGACGCAGAGACTCCCAGGGCCAGAGACGCCCACCGGCAGTGCCAGCTCCATTCTTATCCCTGACGATCCGGAATAGATCGGCACCTACTGGCGTCAGTAGAACGTTTATGTTATGGGTAGTTCATCAGCCTTATTCTGAAGGGCTAGGAATGGAGGAAGATTGGGAGGGGTCGCTCGACCATTTACAAGACCAACCATACCAGAACATGGACTGGTGTGAGGAATTGGGTGAGGCCAGCGGACTGGATACCTCTCCAGATTCTAGCCTGCTTTCTCCCCCTTCTGTGGCTACAGAGGAGGGAGCATCATATTCTAAGGTGGTGCGAAGGGCAGCTGAGGTCCTGGGCCTTGATCTCCCTTCTGTGGCAGTCAAGACTAACATCTTGAAGGTCCTGCAGCCTGGTGTCTCCTCATCTGAACCCTTGCCTCCTTTCAACACAGCCTTAGCTGATGTCCTACTGGGTACTTGTTCCAAACCCAGCCCTGGGGCTTCTGTGAATGACAATTGCCCACCGCAATCACCCTGCACTGGTTGACACATCTTTCATCACCAACCACCTACCCCGAGAGCTTGGTGGTCCAAGCCTCTACCTCCCAAGGCGCGTTCCCTTCCACACCCCCAGATAGGGAATCCAAGAGCATGGATAGTTGGGGAAAGAAAACGCTTTCTTCATCCAGCCTTGGATGGATCCAGCGGTTGGTGAACACTGCATGCTTACTGGGCCATTATTCCCAAACTGTGGGAAACGGTTGCACAAGTGCTGCTACAGGTCCCGGAGGAGGCCAGGGCCATCCTCTCCCAAGTGGTGTCAGACGGGAGAGATACAGCAAAGTTGGTCATCCATTGTGTCCTCGACACGACTGACTCACTGGGCAGAGCAATTTCAACAACAGTGGCTGTTAGACACCACACCTGGTTGAGAACTTCTGGCTTTTTGGAGGATGTCCAGGCCTCTGTCATGTACATGCCCTTTGATGGCATCCGTTTCTTCGGAGACAATGCAGACATAGCGCTGGAGTGTCTTAAGGACTCCCGGGCCTCGGCCAAGTCCTTGGGCCTCTTGGTGGCCACTTGTCCCCAGTCTGCCTTTTGCCCCTTTCGTGGCTACAGAAAGGACTTTCAGCCATGCCAGCCATACCCCAGCCACAAGACAGCGCACGTTCAGCAACCTCTGCGCGACCATAGGCATGACTCATCAGTTCACCTCCCCTGCAACCTCAGCCTCCAGCCCTTCCTAGTCCGGCCCTTCAAGATCAAGGGTGGCCAGTTGGTGGCAGGATCAGCCATCACCTCCAACGCTGACAGGATGTCGGACAGGTGGGTCCTTCAGATAGTGTGAAGGGGCTACTCACTCCCCTTTGAAACTACCCCTCCCTCCATGCCTCCAACTTAAGACCGGCTGATGGAGTATCACCTGACTTTGCTTCAGGAGGAAGTCATGACTCTCTTGGCCAAGGGAGTCATAGAGAGGGTTCTGGCGCCAAAAGTAGGCTGCGGTTGCTATTCCCGCTACTTTGTGGTCCCTAAAAAGGAAACGGATCTGCGAGCCCTAAACTAAAAAGGAAAAGTTCAAGATGCTCCCTCTAGCTCAAGTTTTGTCTGGCCTGGACCCAGGAGATTGGATTGTAGCGTTGGACTTGCAGGACGCCTATTTTCACATTCCCGTCCTGCCGTCCCATCGACCCTACCTACAGTTTACGGTAGGCCACGAGCACCTTCAGTTCAACGTGCTCCCCTTGGGCCTTACAAAGTTTTCACCAAGATGGTGGTGGTCGCAGCCCATCTGTACAGATCAGTGGTGCCAGTCTTCCCCTATCTCAACGACTGGCTGTTGAAGGCGAGTTCACCCCATGCGGTTGTCTCCCACCTCCATACTACGGCGAACCTCCTTCATTCGCTGGGGTTCCCTATCTGTGAGAAGGTGGCTTGGTATATGCTGTCCACTGGTTAAAGTGGGCACCCTGTACCAATCCACACGACCCTTATGATGTATGAGGTCAAAGATAACCTTTATGAAAGCTATCCTAGTGGTAGCTATGGCGAGCAGCCTTCAGGCTTAATCTTGAAGGAATGTAAAGCAGCTTGTTTTACCAGAATATCACCTCCTGAATGATTAAATGAAGGAGAACCACACAGTAGTTATATAAAAATATGTATTTATTAATATAACACTCTCTACTATCCTCTACACGAGGATAGAACACAAAGCACACAATACTGGATCAATAGAACAGTTGTAAGTAGCACAATACACAGCGGGCTCCAGGGGGAGACCGAACCATATACTAAAATAGTGGTATAACAATCTGATAGGGACATCTAGCCGCAGATTCCTTAACTTTGAATATCCCCAGGCGTCAGACTGGATCCGGAAAATTTTGCGTAGCAGTACCTCTGCGCGCCGGGGGCAGTGCCGCCCGGCTCCACCCTGACGTCGTCCCCGGACATGACGTCAGTGGAGCCATATAGGACCCCCGGCGCGCTGACGTCAGTTTCCTTCTTTTCCGCGTTACAGCGCGGATCCGGGATTCAGCTGTTCCTCTGGCCTGTTTTTCTTCAGGCCCTTTTCGACGTCTTTGGCGTCGGGGAACAGTGTGCGATGCCTTCGGGCTTTAAGTTGTGCGAGACTTGTTCGCGCCAGATGTCGCGTCGGACCCGCACGCCATTTGCATGTGGTGCCTTGGATCGCACCACGACTCTGTTGAGTGTGACGCCTGCCGGCAGATGCGTCCGAAGTCCCTGCGGGAGCGTCGGATGAAGCTCTTGGCCGCCCGGTTGACCCGCACGAGGTCTCCCCGCCGTTCTCCGGTGGGTTCTTCTAGCCGCGTCCGCTCCCGGAGTCGATCCCGCGAGCGTCGGCCTTCAGGTAAGTCCAGACACAAGTCACGGAAGTCTAAGTCCTCGCTTCCACGTGACGATGGGGGCCATGGTTCCCGCTCCCTCTCGGAGCCGTGCCCCCCGGAGTCGACCTCCATTTACCCGCCCTTTCCGGGTACTGGTGCGACTCGGCCCCAGATGGAAGCCTATTACCAGGCTCTGCACTCCATCTTCGGGTCACCTCCACTCCCTGGTGCGCCTTCGGGTCCCACATTGGAGGTAGGCATTCAGGTCGGATCTCCGCCGGCGGGTTCGCCCTCGGCGCCGGCCGAATGCCTCGACTCCGGAGTCGTGCCGGCGTCGGGTCCCAACCCCGATGGGCGTTCCAACCCCACGCCGTGCCATTCTGCCCTGTCTCCGCATAGCCCTTGGCGGCTCCCTGCGTCGGCGGGGCCGGCGGCACAATGCCTGTCGTCTCCTGCCCCTCCGCACCTCTCGGTGGTGGAGGCGTCGCCGCCCACTCGTGCAGCCGAGTCGCCCCTCATGGAGCTCAACGTCGCATCGACGCCCTTTCGGCACCCTTCGACGTCGGAGCGGCGTCGTTCGACGCCGGAACGGTCGCCGGAACCTATTGGCTCTCCGCTTCCAGGGGACGCGGAACCGGTGTGCTCGGGCTTGTCTCCACGCCCGTTGGCTCCACCGCCATGAGGGCAGTGGCCCATTCTTCCTCCTGCTGGGGGACGGGTCAGCTTGCAACCGTCCCCTACAGATGGGCTATTGTCGCCCACCAGGACGCCCACCGAACCTGGTGCTTTATTTTTAAGGGGTGTCCGCAGGGCTGCAGCTGTTTTACGCTTGCACCCTTCTTCTGTCCCCTTGTCCTCTGATCCGTTATTGGATCTCCTCCACCAGGGTGAGGTGGATCTTAAGCCTTTGCTGCCCTTTAGCGGCTTGTTGTTCGACGCCCTTCTCGGGACGTGGGCGCGACCATCTTCAGGAGATGCGGTCGATAGGGCTGTTGCACATAGGCATCGTCCGGCGCCTGGGGACCCCTCCTGTTTGTCACTTCAGCCTAGTGCTCACGGCCTAGTGGTGCAGGTGTCCTTCGCCACGCAGCCTTCTTCTCCACCTCTGCTGCAGCCTCCTACTAGGGAGTCTCGTTGGCTGGAGACATGTGGACGCGGCCTTTTTGCGTCCGCTAGTTCTGCCTTACGCGCTCTAAACACGGTTTGCGTTTTTGCCCGGGCTTCTTGTACCCTTTGGGACTCGGTGAAGTGTCTTTTACCTACCCTCACTGAGTGTCCTCGGGATGACATAGCTCGTCTCATTCACGAAGGCAGAGAAATGGCGCGTTTTGCTATTCGGTCTGCCGTTGACTCTACCGATTCGGTGGGTAGGACAATGGCGCGGTCCGTTGCCTTGCGCCGCCATGCCTGGCTGCGCGACGGGGGTTTCCCCGACAATGTCCGGGACAGTCTCCGGGATTTGCCATTTGATGGTGTGTCCCTGTTTGACGCACATGCGGACTCCGCGGTTCGCCGCCTTCTGTCTACTTTCCCGTAGTTTTGTTCAGGATGCGCTTGTCCTCCTCCTGCCCTATTGTCTTGACTTCATGTTGGGCCCGGGTTCATGCTGTAATACCTGAACGGCCTGGGCGGCTTCTCGCCGTATTTTCCTTTCTGCAGAAGGTCTGCTGCTTATCCTTCTCAGTTCCTGTAGCCGGATGGTTAAGGTTGCACCCTTGCTCCAACGGGTTATGTGTTCGGAGCCTGTGGTTCTGCGTTACACTTTTACGTCCTCTGTCTATGAGCTCACGCTCCAGAGGTGCCCCTGGTTGGGGTTGATCCTTACCCTATGTGGGGTAATTGTTTGCTATTGTATAGCTGCATTCTTCCTACAGTAGCCTTTGTATGCTTCTGTGGGATCCCTTTAACTAGGTCCTCCGGCAGCTGTGCCTGTACGTTTTGCACACTGCTGCTGCGGGCCCTTCAGGGGCCTTCTTGCGGTCCCTTTGTTGGGTGTCGGCTGCTGGCCTGCATCTTCCAGATACCTTTCTTCAGGGCGGAAGGGTTTTCAGATCCCTCCTGTCCCTTCATGGTTCTTCCTTGCGGCCGCTCCATCTGTGGCCGGCCTACCGGAAGGC
This sequence comes from Calotriton arnoldi, assembly GCA_963921515.1. NCBI lineage: Eukaryota > Metazoa > Chordata > Amphibia > Caudata > Salamandridae > Calotriton > Calotriton arnoldi. The sequence goes on from CAWUFW010001608.1 coordinate 2,235,396, forward strand.
TCTGTCGCTGTCCCCAAGCACTCATACTTGGCTCGGCACTATCCTTCTGTGTTCTATCGGCGTACGATGCCTGCTCCCTAGTGTCACCGGCTGGTGTGTTTTTCCCGGCAACTTTATGTTGCCTGGTCCTACCCTGCTATATCCATGCTGAGTAAGCCCTTGGTTAAACTCCGCTCTCCATGGTGGCGTTCTGGCTCCAGACGTTGATGGTCTTCATTGTCTTGTGCCTTGCTGTTTGGCACTTCCCCTGCCACAGCTCCCATGCTCCTGTTGCATTCCGCGCAGGTGTTGTTGTGCTCTCCTTCGGGCTGCGATTGCTGCTCTCAGCGGGGGCGTTCTCCTCAGACCATTGTGGTCGAATGGGGCGTCTTAAGGGAGCGGAGGTATTTCACGGCTAGTCTGCCGACTTTCGAGCTGGTAAACGAGGTTCCTGCCTCGGGGTCCGCTCCACATCCTGTGATTCTGTGCCAATCACATACTCTTTAAACAAAAAAAAATACAAACGAGTAGACAATGTGCCCTTGTGTACCATGACTGGCTTGGCCCCCCTGTCTCTATCTCACAGTAGCCAGTGGGTCTGCCCCGCTACCTGTGGCTGTAGCGTCTAGCGCTGAGCATTGTTCGGCCCAGTGGCCGCATGGCTGTTGGGGCTGTGTGTGTTTTTTCTTTTTTTACCAGTGTACTACACACACACACAAGCCTCCCGCAGGCTTCCTCCTACTTGTAGCGGCCCTGGTCTTGTTCCTCACTCTCGTGAGTGCAGTTCACACAATACGCCTTGTCATGCGTCTCTTGTGTCTCAGCTTTGCTCGTGGCGCTTCATGGGACCTTCCCCTTCCATGGTGTGGTTCTGGCGGTACATACGTTTTCTTTGGTACAGTACTTCTGTTACCCACGTGCGTGGCACGGGTTGTTACCGTTCTTTTCTGCCTGGGGCTGCTGCCCTTTCGCGCAACGTGTGCATTAGCCGGTCTTGTGTTTTTTGTAACACTGACTCATCTTGGGCATCCCCAGCATCTTTCCGTTCCTGTTCTCACTCTCTGTTTCTTTCACTGTCATGCATGGCCTTCCTGTTGGATTCGGTACGTTCTTGTACCTTAGTTGGACCTTCTCTGTCAACGGTCCATCAGATCCTGTGGATCCCTCCCATCCTGCACTTGGTCCCTCTCCGGCTACAGCAGGTGTCCACTCTTATTCCGCACTACCCTTCTGGGTTTGTGCTCATTTCCCCGCTGTTCACCAACGGGGATTTCCTGCTGCCCTCGGCAGCTTTTGATGCCTTTGCCTCCCACGGTTGGCCACTTCCTCCGGAGTATCCTGGCCCGGTGTTGGGCACTCGGCAGTGCTGTCCCCACTGTGTTTAGTCAGCTGGTTGACACTTCTGTTCCCTTGGGAACTTAGTGGGGTTCTGTCGCAGACCCGCCTCCAGTGGGGTATGGCTTTGGTATCTATTCTAAGTTAAGGAATCTGCGGCTAGATGTCTCTATCAGATGTGCGAGTTACTTACCTTCGGTAACGATGTATCTGGTAGAGACGTTGTCTAGCCGCAGATTCCTTAACGCCCACCCATCCTCCCCGATCTGCGAGGACCTTTCAGGTGGGGTTTTCGGCTTTCGCCTCCTTTGGGGTAGATTGTCCTTCTCGGGGCTGCGTTTTTCGCCTTGCTCCCCTTCGGACTATTCCTTTGGTTTACTTGTTCTTTTCCACCCATTCTCGTACTGGGGCGGTGGGTTCAGGGGCCATCTGTGTTTTTTACGCATTTGTTTCTTCCAGTATGGTGCCTACTGGTATTCTCCACCCTCCCGCCCGCCTTCTCCGTTGACTCTCCTACAGTCAATTGGTTTTCATGTCCTTTCGGCCTGCTCCTCAGTCCGACGATTCTCTCACAAGGGACACGGTCTCCCTTGTCTTAATCCTATGGTTTGGAGCTTTTTGCCTGTCTCTCTCGGCTCCTTTTATGGCCGTCTTGTCTCAGGAGAGGACACTCTCTCGCTTTTGCAGGGTTGCTTCTCAGTATACTGTTCTGCTCTCTTCATTTCCTTTCATCCGGTGCAGCCCTTCTGTCGTCTGCCTCGGTCTTGCTTTTGTAGGTCAATTTCCCTCACGGGTGACATTCACTTCGCTGTTGCGAAATGGCCTCTCAGAGTGTGGCTCTGCTCTTTCCTTTTCACCACCTTTCCGTCGACAGTGTTTTCTCACTGTCGTTCATAGTATTGTTTCACACTTGGTTCTTTCTCTCTCACCAATTTTCTTTCTTTTTTATTCGCACACTGTTCCCATATCCTCACAGTTTTGTTGGGGGCTCCGCGTTGTATTGCGGAAAAGTTCCTCCGAAGAAAACTGACGTCAGCGCGCCGGGGGGTCCTATATGGCTCCACTGACATCATGTCCGGGGACGACGTCAGGGTGGAGCCGGGCGGCGGCGCGCAGAGGTACTGCTATGCAAAATTTTCCGGATCCAGTCTGACACCTGGGGATATTCTAAGTTAAGAAATCTGCGGCTAGACAACGTCTCTACCAGATACATCGTTACTGAAGGTAAGTAACTCGTACATCACGACTTGACTAGACACAGTGCCTAGTGCACGTAGAATCGCTGGGACCCCAAGGAACCACCCAAGGTGATGACACAGGAGACCCACGGAGGACGGGTGCAGTGAGGAAATACGACTGCGTGCTCCGTACAACTCTATGGGAAAGTTGCGGTTGCAAAGGTAAAGTTTAAGGACCCTTCTAGGAGGACTTCGAGCCAACCTTTCGGGACTTAAGAGTTTAAAGAGCCACCCCACCTGTGGATACCGTAGTATCAGAGTTACCTATCCCAGGGGAGCCGGGTGCATAGGTCTGAAGTGGCGTCGGAAACTCTTGTCGTTCTCTATGGAAGGAAAGGAAGAAGTGCTGCTGCCGTGAAGGTGAAAAGGGTCCGGTGGAATCCAAGCCTGGATTCTGGATGGAAGGAACCTGAAAGCAGAGGGGATAGAGTCTGGGTCATGTCACAGTGACCAGGGGCTCGGTAGACGAATGCCCACCGATGTCGGGTGCTTCAGGTGCGAAGAAGGGATGCTTGACTCTGCAGCCACGAGGACCAGGTGACATCGAGGACGACCAGGAGCCGGAGGTGAGCTGTCCCACGAAGGATGTCGAGTGCTATGGGGTCGGTGTCCGGTGAGAGCACCAACAAGCCTTGGCAACAGCAACCCACGCAGGAAGGTCAAACAGGTTACGGTGTGGACCAGCAAGGTCCAGGGGACTTTCCAAGCAATGGAGAGTCAGGGCACGTCTGGAGCAACCAGGAAAGCCCAAGAACAATCAAGAGGACCCTCAGGAGGACCCACAGGCCGGATAACCAGGAGTCGCGAGGGGACCTCGAGCAAGATTGCAAAGTACCAGCCCACAGAGCACTCTGTACGAGGAGGCCGGAGATCTTTGGTGCAAATACTGCTCAAGGTCAGGACTACATGGAGTCCAATGCACAAGCTCGGGAATCACCAACAAGCATATGCACTTGCAAATGGACGCGGTGCACAGGGGTTCAGGTTACGCAGCTCCCACGAGGGATACTGGCCTCCTACTCAGTGAGAGGGCAGATCGGCCTCGGGGACCTTCAGGAACCCACCTCCTGTGCAGCTGAGATCTTCGGAGTCTGCAGGAGCTCAGGAGCAACTACTGGTCAGTTGCGCTTTAGGTGCCTGCGAAGCAGGGGAGTGACTCCTTCACTCCAAGGGAGATTCTTCTGTTGTCTTAAGTGCTCCACAGGTCCTGCACGGAGCCTGTATGGAGTCATGGCACAAACTAAGCTTCGGACGGAAAGGGGGACGAAGTCAAGCGCAGTCGAGGTCCAGCGAAGTCCAGATGTCCAGACGGTCGAAGGTTAGTGGTTTCTTCTTTGTAGAATCTTGTCCACGTAAAATCCAATGTCCTGTAGCCAGGTAACCCATTTTATACCCACGGGCGAGGGTTGGACAGATTATGGGGACCCTCCTAGGGGAGGGGTAGGACAGAGGGGTGGCTACACCCATGTCCTTTGTCCAGTTTCGCACCAGAGCAGGAGCCAACGGCTCCCAGAACTGGTTTGAGCTGGACTATGCACAGGGACACCAAATGTGCCCCCAGTGCAGACTTTCTGGCACTCCCAGAGTGTACCCACCCAGCCCCAATGCACTAAACCCTGTCTGGGAGGTGGTCACACCTCCCTGTGACAGGATGCCTATTGTGCTGCCTTCCTCTGCTCGAGCTTGGCTCAGCAGCAGGAGGGCAGAAATATGTCTCTGGCTGGCAGCATCCATTTTGTGCTGTCCGGGTTGAGAAGGCTGGTACCGGGTAGACCGGTGACCCCACGAAGCTCGCTTCTGAAGGGTGGAATCATACCTCCCACACCAGTTACTGGGTGGAGGTATGATTCCAAGGTGTTTGATGCCAAACACGATATGTTTCTATGCAGCCGTTTTCGAGATAGCATTTACCGCGAGGTTATAATGCACCTCTACCTATATGTCCGGCTGAGTCGCAGACAACCCGGGCGAATGATCTCCGAAGGCTGCAAAGGGGCTCTGCTCATGCAGGGGCACCCTCTCACTAAAAACCCAGCACCCTGCCTTCAGGATTAATAAGGCCTGCTATAGGGATGACTTATAAGTTTTAAGTGTAGTGACCTATAGATATAGTAAACCTATATCTAAAGTAAGTGGTGCAAGCACATCTTACACAGGCTGCTGTAGCAGACCTAGAGTTCCATTTTGCCTGGCCTCTCATGGGTGGCATAATACATGCTTCAGCACACGGGAATCCTCTGGGGTACCTATGCCCTGGGTACATGGGTACCATATTCTAGGGACTTATAAGGGTACCCCAGTATCCAATCTGGAGTGTACCAAACTACATGTATGTCAATTTAAGGGAGAAAGCAGATAGACTGGGGTCCTGATTAGCAGGATCCCAGTCAGACTAGTCAAAAACAGTGAGAGATCAAGCAAAAAGTGGGGGTAACCATAAGAGCAGATCCTACTTTCCTACACAACCCCCCCCCAACCGAAAGGACATTAAACTAACCTTGCCCAGTTGAGTCTTCATGTTCTAAGTGGAAATATCTGGAGAGTCCATCTGCATTGGCATGGTTACTCCCAGGTCTATGTTCCACTGTATAGTCCATCCCCTATAGGGAAATGGACCACCTCAAAAGTTTGTGGTTTTCACCCTTCATCTGTTTAAGCCATAAGAGGGGCTTATGGTCTGTCTGAACAATGAAGTGAGTGCCAAACAAGTATGGCCTCAGCTTCTTCAGAGCCCAAACCACAGCAAAGGCTTTCCTCTCAATAGCTGACCAACGTTTCTCTCTGGGGGTCAGCCTTCTGCTTATAAAAGGTACTGGCTGATCCTGACCCTCTTCATTCGGTTGTGATAACACAGCCCCTACCCCCAACTCAGATGCATCAGTTTGAACAATGAATTGTTTGGAATAGTCAGGACTTTGCAGAATGGGAGCAGTGCACATGGCCTGCTTCAGGTCATCAAATGCCTTTTGACAGCTAACTGTCCACTGAACTTTCTTAAGCATTCTTTTGGAAGTCAAATCATTCAAAGGGGTCACTATGGATCCATATCCTTTGACAAACCTCCTGTAGTACCCAGTCAGGCCCAAGAAAGCTCTGACCTGAGTCTGGGTAGTTGGAGCAACCCATTCAATGATGGTCTGGATTTTGCTCTGCAATGGTTGAACCTGACCTCCACCCACACGGTGGCCCAGGTATACAACCTTACTCTGCCCTATCTGGCACTTAGTGGCCTTGATAGTGAGGCCTGCTTTTTGCAGGGCCTTCAAAACATTTCTCAGGTGGACCAGGTGATCCTCCCAGGTGGAGCTAAAGACAGCAATATCATCAAGATAAGCTGCACTATAGGCTTCCAGGCCTGTGAGAACTTTATTCACCAACCTTTGAAAAGTGGCAGGTGCATTTTTCAAGCCAAAGGGCATTACCACAAATTGATAGTGCCCACTAGGGGTTAAAAATGCTGTTTTGGGCTTAGCATCCTCAGGTAGTCTGATTTGCCAGTTGCCAGCTGTGAGGTCAAATGTACTGAGAAACTTGGCTGAGGCCAAAGTATCTATACGTTCATCTGCCCTGGGAATAGGATGAGCATCAGTCCTAGTGACTGCATTGAGCCCACCGCGAGGACGCTGCTACTTGCCGCTGGTCATTCTGTCGGGAGCGGGACTGCACTACACGTCACAGGCTCCTCTTCTCTCAGCGCAGTTGATTCTAAGCGTTTCATAAGCCCCGGAGGGCTCCCGCAGCGCGGGTTCTACCGCGAGGACGCTGCTACTTGCCGCTGGTCATTCTGTCTGGAGCGGGACTGCACTACACGTCCCAGGCTCCTCTTCTCTCAGTGCAGTTGATTCCAAGCGCTTCATAAGCCCCGGAGGGCTTCCGCAGCGCGGGTTCCACCGCAAGGACACGGGACTGCACTACACGTCCCAGGCTCCTCTTCTCTCAGCGCAGCTGATTCCAAGCGCTTCATAAGCCCCGGAGGGCTCCCGCAGCGCGGGCGAAGAGCGGGCCCGTCCACGCCCGGAGGAGGCTGGGCTGGGTTTACTCTCTTTCATCTGCGTCGGGACAAGGTACTGTCGAGATTTTCACTCTGTCTGATTGCTTTCCTGGTTGCTGTCATGTCAAAAGGAGAGGGACTAAAGGAGAAGACTGGAGGGGGGGTCGGAGCTACGCTGGACTCCTTCTTAATTAGAGCGGCCAGCGTTCTCTCGCACGAGATAGAGCTGACCGAGAGACGTCTTACTTTGGACCGACCTCATCACTGGGCTTGCCATTGGCCCCCGAGACTGTTATTCCCCCAGCCATTTCACCGCCAGCGCCGGCACATGTAACTGTAACAGCCCCTCTACCAGATCGGAGCAGCTTTTTTTCTCCGAACCCGAATATAGAGAGTGTCTTACGAAGTGGTGTAGATTGCTCTCCCCAAAATGTTTCCTTATTGGATTCTTCTTCACCACTTCCACCCGCCAAGCGAACCAGGGCAGGGGGGGCTACTAACGGCGTAAAATCTAAAAAACCTAAAAATACACGTGCACCCAAACTGAAAGCCGTCCAAACAAGGGCGTACACTATGAATACTGAAAAGTCAGCACCGCCATCGCCACCAAACACTCTGCTGGCACAGGCATTGCAACCTGACACTATCTGGTCGGAGATCACACTGAGGTTAAACGACATAGTGGATCCTATTCTCACTAAATTGTCCCAAATAGAACTGCGCCTGGCGGAGTTAGAATTACAGAACCAGACCTTACTTGTTCGAATTCCTCCGAGGCATGATTCTCCAATGATAACATCCACAAATGAAGACCCAGTACCATCGAATGTACCACGGGAGTCATCTTTAATAGCCACAACATCGCAGGCAACACCAACATTTATACCAACATCTATACCACCTGGTGGATCTATTAGTGTTGCAACTCAGCCTTCAAATGTGACCTCCAACCTTAATCTCTCACGGGCCGTTCAACGCCTCCCAGGGTTGATTGAAGGGGCTCAACTAGTCAACTGTCATTACCCCAGGAGCGAATAACAGGAAAAATACAAAAGGCAGGGTGCCATGTTAATAACAACGGAGTACAAGAGCACCCCCGCAACAAACTTTCCATCTTCCACCTGCCGCCGCACCACTGTTCTTAGTGTTGGCAAATGTTCCCCCCCTCCGTGAAAATCAGAACGAATCTACCAGACAATTAATGGACAAATATCTCCACTGGTTACTATGTAATGTCAATGTGTCTGAGCGGGGGAGGAGGCACTTGGCTCATGAAATCATTATGGCTAGGAGAGTAGGTTGGGTGGGGGGGTCAAAGGAGATCTTTTGGCGGAGATTGCTTGGTAATTAATTTTAACAATGCGTACGCAAGTGCTTCCCTTTTAGCTAATTTTCACAGCCCCTCTCTAAGGAACACCCAGATAATACCTTTATCCTTGGACTTCTTCTACACTAGCCAGGATGTATCTGAGGGGAGGGCTTTAACGGTTAGAAACCTGAATTCATGTATTTCCCTGAATGAGGGCCTTATTCTAAACCCTGGGATAGGATTACAAAATAGATTTGCCGCTTTGTCGAACTTGGAGGCCTGTGATTGACTAACGCGGTCACCTCCTCTTTCACTTACCAGGTTTACTAGACCAACCATTTTGGCCCCAGTAGAGTGTGGCTCACTGATATTCCGACCTATTATATCACCTTCTGAGGCCTCTTCTGAAGCCGTAATTCTAGCCCCAAGTACACAGGGTTATAGGCAGACTCTACCATTATCAATGGATAATAACGAGGGAAATAGGGCGAACCTGGTATCCTGGAATGTGGCAGGCTTGGCCTCCAAGATCGCTGACTCACATTGGCTAAATGAGTGGCAATCTATGGAGATGGTATTATTCCAGGAAACTTGGTTAAAAGATCCTCCCTTCTTTGTGGGGTTTCGTACCTTCCACTCCCCAGCGATTCCCTCAGCCTCCGGAAGGGCGAAGGGGGGCCTACTTGCCTTAATCTCAAATACTATCTCACTTCAAGTCAGGCAAGTTGGTCCCTTACACGCTCATTTTCAGATCTTTGAGCTGGGCTCTAGGAAAAAGGCCATTTGCACACTCGTCAATTTTTATAATAACGAGTTTGGGAAGATCTCGAGGGATGTGGTGGATGCTCTGGAGTTGAAGATTGGGAAATTGTACAAAGGGAAAAAAGGCGGTAATATGAATCTTATATGGGCGGGGGACTTTAATAATCACCTTTGTAAACTTAATTGGGACTAGGGTATGTGGAGCAGAAGATGCGCATGGAAATCCCCTCTTACATTTCTCACATAAGTATGGGGAGACCCTGAACAGCCTGTTATTCAAGTGGGATTTATTAATATTAAATGCAATGCATGAGAAAGGGCAAAGGACCACCTTTAGAAGGGGCACTAAAGAGTCCACTATTGACTTTTTGCTAATGTCTGGACATTTATCTCAGAAAATGGCCCTTAAGAATATTCGATTTTCACCCCATAGTGATCATGCCATGCTATTGATACACCTAAATATTTTATCCAAACCCAAAGAACACAACCAGGCTGTAAAAGATGTCTACCTGTCTAAGAAAAACGGTTACCAATTGAAATGGCCACAGGTACAAAAACTAAATTTGGCCCCCCGGAAATCCAAGTGATGGTAAAGGAAGATATAATAGCATGCTTGGGAGAAAAGCTACTGCCCACAGATTTGGTTATCAGGTTCACCGACCTCTTGGTAAAAATAAAAACAGCACTTACTCGGGTGAAGTCATCCAATGCTACTGCTAACAAGGGGTGGTTTGACTCTGCCTGTTCAAAAGCTAAAATAACACTCGTAAGTGTCCTAAAAACCCTCCCCAGAGATCATTCAAACATCCGTCTACTACGAAATGATTACAAATTAGCTAGGAGGGTGAGAGAGAAAGACCTCCGGGCACAGGCATGGGAAGATCTTGAGCAAGCAGCTATCTCAGGTAGCAGCAAAGACTTTTTTGGAAATTGTGAATGCTCCCAATTTTAAAGATATTAGTGATCCCGTACCAGATGCGCATGTAGATGAAGAGGCATAGGTGAGTCATTTTGAGGGACTATTCGGGTCATCAACCTCCTCACCCACTCCAGTACGCTGTTCAGAACCTTTACCCCACGGAGGGCTAATCTTCTCTGTATCTGAGGTTCAAAAGGCACTAGAATCCTGTATTCCCGGTAAGGCCCCGGGATCAGACGGAGTACCAATCGACCTCTTCCAACTTAACTACCATATGTGGGTCCCTTTACTCGTAAATGTGTTTAATAGCATCCAGATAGTGGGTCCACCTCCTTCATGGAATAAGAGTATCATTGTGCCGATTTATAAAAAAAGGGGATAGGTGCTCTCCAAAGAATTATCGCCCTATATCCCTCCTCGACACCACTGCTAAATTAATGGGCCAGGTTCTCCTGGCTAGACTAGAGGACTGGGCAGAATCCCATAACATAATTCTGAAGGCTCAATATGGGTTCCGCAGAGGAATGGGGACGGTCGATCAGTGCCTAAACCTCTCCCTAACTATTGGGAAGTACTCGAAGGCTAAAAGCGGGAAGCTATACATGGCCTTCATGGACCTAACATCAGCCTTTGACTGTGTATCACACTCTAGGCTGTGGTCCATGATGGAGGGTATGGGCATTGACCCGCCGATTATTGGATTCATTCGCCAGCTCTACGTGAAAGCCACTGCCTGTGTAAGGTACGGAAGGAAGGGGGAGTGCACCCGTCATTTCAAAATCGAAGAGGGAGTACGACAGGGGTGTGTGCCCGCCCCGTTCCTTTTTTCTATCTATACGAACGGGGTTGAGTTCTCCCGGTCAGCCCTTTCACTGGACGTGCCAAAATTTGAACAAACCCCCCTCCCGATCTTGGCGTACGCCGATGATGAGGTATCGATGGCTAGATCGGGGTTAGCCTTACAAAAACTAGTTAAAGCTTATTCCATCTTTATGTCCTCCCTCGATCTAAAAGTTAATGAATCCAAATCATTTATAATTGTAGCCGGAGCGACCAAAGGTGAGAAACATCCCCATTTCCAGCTAGCAGGTAAGAAAATCGAGGTGGTAGACTCCTTTTCATACCTTGGAGTGCTCTTTGATAAAGACCTTTTGTGGTCTAAACTAGTGGAAAAAAGAGGCCAAGGTATGCAAAGGAGCCTTAACGCTGTTAAGAAATTTGCCAAAAAATTGGGAGGAAGTCCACTAGATGTAATAAAAAATATTTATCTAGCAAAAACAAAATCGGCGGCAACATATGGGGCAGGTGTCTGGGGGATGGTTAATGCTGCGTCATTACAGCAAATGGAAGACTTCTTCTTTAAAAAGTGTGTATCTCTACCCCAATCAGCCCCAAATTACATCCTACATCTTGAACTGGGGCTTCCCTATTTGAGTGATACTATAAGGTTGGCCCCAGTCCTCCTGTGGCTCTCAATATGGTGGAGAACTACGGTGGACTTGACCCAAACCATCATTAGGGAATGCTGTAGTTTAGACCACTATAAAAGGATTGGGTGGTTAAATCATGTCGCGTCTGAACTGAAAGCACTAGGGCTGGAAAAAAATTTCAGGACCCTGACTCATGCAAAAAGGTTACGAAGAAATGGATAACTGACTTGTATACCCAAAGATTAAATCATGTTCGAAGGGAAAAACAACGCATCCTTCCTTCTTCCATTGCTTATGATCTGGTCCTGTCAATACCAGGAGAAGGTTTCCATTACCTATCTCGTTTAAATAACGCGCAGCATAGATTTATCCTATTGCGTTTCCGAATGAATATGATCCCGTTATTCCTGGGACATCCACAAAACAAATACAGACTAGCAGATCTTGCTCCCTGCCCTTGCAATAACCATGCCGTGCAGACAGACCTACATATCGTCCTATTTTGTAAAAATTATTCTGAGGAGAGGAAAACATTTATACTCCCAATCCTGAGGCGCCATAATTTTAGGCAATGCCGGGTCGCCATGTATTTTCTAAAGGCCTTACTGGACCCTTTTGTTTGCTTTTGTGTTGCCTCATTCCTATGGGCCTGTTTTAGGAAGAGGAAAAAGGCGGGTGTATATCTTAGTAGTACTGTGTAGTTTTATTTTATCAATTGTTTTTTAAACGTTTTTAATGGCTTATCCGGACCACAGCAAACTTGTTTAATACTTATTTTAACTTTGTCTATATTTATATTTATTGGTGTGGAAATTTTATATGTACTGTTGTGCTTTTATGGTCTGTTTATAAAGATCGAATAAAGCTGTGTGAACTGAACTGAACTGACTGCATTGAGCCCCACCGCATCTCTCTTTTACCACCCTGGGTGTGAGGTTTGGGTACCAGGACCACTGGACTAGCCCAAGGGCTATCTGAGGGTTCAATTACTCCCAATTCCAACATCTTTTGGACCTCAGTCCTGATGCAGTCCTCTGACATGGTCAGGTTGTCTGTAAATTTTGTTCTTTACAGGTAAGCTCTCCCCTGTGTCCACTTCATGGGTACACCAGGTGGTCTGACTGGGAGTCAGTGAGAACATGTGTCTGTACTGGTTGAGGACTTTCCTGCAATCAGTCTGTTGTTGCTCAGTGAGGCTGCCTGCCAAGGCTACACCATCTACTGAATCATCAGGGTTCTGTGAGAGGAGGTCAGGGAGTGGGTCACTCTTTTCCTCCTGTCCCTCATCAGTATCAATGAGCAAGCCCATGTCTGCCCTGTCAACATATGGCTTGAGCCTGTTCACATGGAGCACCCTTTGGGTGAGAGAAGTTGGCCTGGCATATGCTGTCCACTAATTATAGTGGGCACCTTGCACCAGTCCAAACAACCCCTTATTGGAGATAGGTTAAAGACAACCTTATTGAAAGCTATCCTAGTGGTAGCTATGGAGAGCAGCCTTCAGGCTAAGTCTTGAAGGAATGTAAAGCAGCTTGTTTTACCAGTCTATAATCTCTTGAGTGACCAAATGAAAGAGCACCACACCAGGTATATATTCAAAATATATGTATTTATTGCTAAACACACCCCTCTAGTCTCTTTATGAGGCTAGAGTTCGAAATACACAAGTTATAAGTTATTTAAACACAGTAATAGCACAAATACACGTTTGGGCCCTAGGGGCGTACCAAACCATATACCAATAAAGTGGTATAAGAACCACGACTGAACTAGACACTAGGCCTAGAGCCTCTAGAAGTGCTTGGACCACAAGGAACCACCCAAGGTAGTGACATAGGGGACCCACGGGGGACGCGTGCAGTGTAAATACACAACCGCGATACGCCGTTAACTTCTATGGAGAAAGTCGCGATCAGGAAATTAAAGAAAAGGGACACTTAAAGGAGGACTTGGAGCAAACCCTTTGAGAACTAGGTCGTTCTAGAGTCTCTACCCACGGGAGCACCGGAGTACTCGTGTTACCTCACCCAGGGAAGCCGGGTGCATAGGTGCCTTTCGGGGTCGGGTTTCGTCGTCGATTTGAATGGCAATCTGTTGCAAAGTGCTGCTGGCGACCAAGTGGAAAGTGTCCGGGTGGATCCAAGAGTGGATCGGAGATCTGAGGAACCTGAAAGCAGAGGGGACAGAGTCTGGGTCACTAGCCAGTGACCAGGAAGGCGATGAGCGGATGCCCACTGATGTCGAGTGCTTCTGGTAGGTTGACGGTCGTCTTGACTCTTCAGCCAGGAGGCGTTGTCGGCGACCAGGAGCAGGATTCGGGCTGGTACACGATGTCTGTCGAGTGCTGAGGTGTCGGCGACCGGATTGGACCCAACAAGCCTTGGCAACGGCAAGTCTCGATGAAAGTAAAGAATGACGATGATGCAGACCAGCAAGGTCTGAGGAACTCACCCAGCAAGGGTAAGTGAGGGCAAGCCTGGAGCAACCAGGGAGCCCAAGAAGAAAAGGATTGGCCTTCGTGAAGGGCTACTAGCCAACGGGCTAGCGACCGCGAAGGAGCCTCGAGACGTCGCACGTGGAGCTGGCTCACAGGACACTCGTGGAGTGGAGGCCAGTGATCTTCGGTGCAGTTGGTGCTGGAGGCTAGGGCTACTCGGAGCCCAAAGCACGACTTCGTGGGAGACCCAGAAGAGGATGCACTAGCAAATGCGTGCGGTGTCCAGGGGTCACCGTTCCACGTTACCCACGACAGCTACGGGCCTCAGCTTTGCTGGGGACTCAGGGGCAGCCTCGGGAAGTCTGGAAATCCACCTCTGGTGATGCAAAGACTTCGGCGTCCGACGGGAGCTTAGGCGATGCAGACCGGACAATTGCTTCTTTGGTGCCTGCCAAGCAGGGGAGTCACTCCTTGACCCCAAGGGAGATTCTTCTGTCCTCTAGTCTTGAGTAGAGCGTCGAAGGTCCAGGATTCTGTTTCAGAGTTTCGTCCAGGGATAATCTAAAGTCCTAAGGACTGGGTTCCTATACTTATACTAAGTTTAGGGGTTGGACTACTCTGTGGCCCCACCTATGGGTGGGTCAGGGCAGAGGGGTGGCTACACCCCTTTCCCTTTGTCCAGTTCGCGCAAAAGCAGGGGCTGCAAGCCCCTGATCCGGTTTGAACTGGGGTATGCACAGGGACACCAAATGTGCCCCCAGTGCAGGACTTCAAAGCACCCGAAAGTGCTCCCGCCCAGTCCCAATACACACTATCCTGTCTGGGGAGGTGGTCACACCTCCCTGGGACAGGAAACCTATTGTCCAGGCCTCCCTTGCCGGAGTTTCGTCCAGCAGCAGGAGGCCAGACTTGTGTCTGTGGCAGCAGCATCCATTTTGTGATGCCAGGGCTTTAGAAAGAAGTTACCGGCCAAGCCAGGGTTAACATGTCTCTCCCTCTAGAAGGGTGGAATGCTACGTCCGCCGCCAGAATTGGCGGGGGGTAGTATTCCAAGATGTTTGACACCAAACACGACATGTTTCGGTGCAGCCATTCCAAAGTTAGCATTTAACGCGAGGTTATAATGCGCTTAAGAGTATATGGTCAGGCTGCACTACAAACAGCATCAGAGAAGGGTCTCCGAACGCTGCAGAGGGGCCCTGCTCATGCAGAGGCACCCTCTCACATAGGAACCACGCACTCTGCCTTCAGGATTGATAAGGCCTGCCATAGGAGTGACTTATAGGTTTATATGTGTGTATGTATTTAGTGATATAGGTAACCTATATCACAGTAAGGGGTGCATGCACCACCTTACCCAGGCTGCAGTAGCAGACCTGTGGTGTCAGTTTGGATGGCCTTCCAGGGGTGGCATAATACATGCTGCAGCCCCTGGTAGGCCTCTGAGGTACCTATGCCCTTGGTACATAGTGTACCATATACTAGGGACTTATAAGGGCACTCCAGATTCCAATCAGAGATGTGCCTAAGGCACATGGAAACCTTTTTACAGAGAAAGCAGATAGACTGGGGCCCTGAATAGCAGGATCCCAGTCCAACTAAGTCATAAACCAGCAAAACACCATAAAGAAAGTGGGGGCAACCATATAGTCAGATTCCACCTTCCTACATACCCCCCCCCCCCCCCCAGACGAAAGGAGATAAGGCTAACCTTGGCCAGTTGAGCCTTTATTGACTAAGTGGCCATATAAGGGAGCACCTGCACTAGCATGGTTGCCCCCTGTCTTATGGTCCTCTAAGCAATCCCTCACCCTAAGGGTATGAGAGGGTCTCCACCATGGGGAATCACTACCTGTGGTGTGCTTAGGTAAAGTACAAGGCTGGTGAGGTGTCTGAGTAGGGAAGTGAGGCCCTAGGAATGTTGGTCTCAGCTTCCTCAGATCACTGGTCACCATGTATGCCTGTCTTTCCATGACTGAGTTGCACTTTGCTCTAAGGGTCAACCTTTGGCTGCCCACAGCTGGGGGTTGGGTCCCTTTGGATGGACTACTGGAGGGACATGGCAGGTTTGGAACCTTCTGGTCCCAGGTTTGCCCTTGCCTACCGGAGTCCTTCTGGGGGAGGTCCCTACATAAAGGTATGGGGGATCCCTCAGTGTGTAGAGGAGTTTTCACCTGGCTAGGGCTACTAGCCAGGGTGCCCCTAATCTGCTGATGGGGGGGTTCCTCTGGACAGGGGGCCCTGGGGGGTCCACTGACCTCCCTGACCTCTGCAGCCCTGGGCTGGCTGAGGCAGGGTAGAGAGGGGCAGGTTACCTGCTCCAGACTGGGTACCACCTTGGAAGGGTCCTCTGCCATCAGGGGTGTGGCCAGGCCAGGCCTGACTACCTCTGGGGCAGTTCCTTCACTAGGGGTAGGGTCAGTTCCCTGAGGAGGCTGACCCTTACCTACTGTCTGGAGGGAAGAAGACTTTTCTTCAACCCTTGTGCTCTCTTTTGGGGGAGAGTGGGCCATTCTTCCAGGCTCCATCTCTCCAAAATCTTGGGCTGGGGCTGTGGCCATCACAGCCCCACTAACCTTTACAGGGACGCCCAGCATCCTGAGATGGGTTTGGTGTTCAACTTCAGCCCAGGCTGAAATTTCCAGATCATTGCCCATCAGGCAATCTACAGGTAGGGTTGGGGACACTGCCACTCTTTTTGGGCCTGTGACCCCCTCCCAGCTGAGATTGACTATGGCCATGGGGTGATCTGTTCTGACACCATCAATGTTGGTCACCTGGTATTTAAACTCCGGTAAAAGCTGGTGAGGGGGACTAGTTTCCCTGCCACCATGGTGACACTAGCCCCTGTGTCCCTAAATGCCACAGCTTTCTGACCATTAATTATTGACTCCAATCTGTACCTGCCCAATGCTGTGGGACATGGTAAAGGTGGCAAATCCTATACCACCATCAGAGTCAGAGGAGTCTGTTGAGGGGTCCCTGTCTAAACTAGGGCCCACCTCTGTTCCTCTTGCAAAAGCACCTAACTTTTTGGGTGCACTACTCCCAACTGGAGGATTACTACTGGTAGTACCAGGAGGGGTGGTAGTAGTTGTGGGAGGAACATTTTATTTATTGCCAATCCTGGGGCAACTGGGATCAGTTTTCCAGTGCCCAGGCTTTTTACAGACATGGCAATATGGTTTCTTTTCAGTAGAAGAAGGAGTTTGGGACCCACCCCAGAAGAGGAATTTTGGGGCCCTGTAGGGGACTTATCTTTAGATTTATCCCCACCTTTCTCTTGGGACTTAGTAGAATCTTTCTTCTGGTCACCACCCTGATTTTTAGTTTTTACTCTGGTTCTGACCCATTTGTCTGCCTTCTTTCCCAATTCTTGGGGAGAGGTCAGATCAGAGTCCACCAGATACTGGTGCAAAAGCTGGTTTTGACAATTATTAAGGATCTGCTCCCTCATAATCAAATTGTACAATCCTAAAAAGTCCTGCACTTTGTTGCCATGTATCCAACCTTCCAGAGCCTTAGTAGCACAATCTACAAAATCAACCCAGTCTTGAGTCTGAGATTTTTGGGTGTCTCTGAACGTCAACCTATACTGTTCAGTGGTTAGGCCAAACCCATCTATCAGAGCACTCTTCAAGACTGTGTAATTGTCAGCATCCACTTCTCTTACAGTGAGGAGCTTGTCTCTACCTTTGTCTGCAAAGGAGAGCCACAAGATTGCTGCCCACTGCTTCTGGGGGACCCTCTGAACTTTACAGGCCCTCTCCAGTGCAGTTATCCATTTGTGGATGTCATCCCCACTCTGGTAGGGAGGGACAATCTTGTTTAGGTTTCTATGGTCATAAGACCTTTCCCTATCTTTAGGGATATTGCTGCCACCATGGGACTCTAGTCCCAACTTTTTCTCTCTTTGTAGAGATCTAGGGACTCCCTGTCTATAGCCAGTTGCTGTTTTCTGAGTTCAAGCTGAGCTTCCTCATATTGAATCAGCCTCTTTCTCCTCTCATGAGAGGATTCCCTCCTATGAGAGGAGACAGAGGTCCCTATTGAGGTGCCAGAGTGGTTAGACTCCTGAGAAGGAGATCTAGACCTTCTGGGCACACTCACAATCCTTCCTGGGGGACAAAGTGGAGGTCATTCTGAGCCTCCTCCTCATCCACAGGAGGAATTGGGTTATCCAGGTCAGGGTCATTGTCACCCTCCTGGTCAGTTCCAGAGGGGGGCTGGGGTATTGCTACCCCTGGCCCCATCCTCATCTTCTGCCCCACCCTCTGCTCCTACCCCTTCAGTCCCTAAGGGCCTGCTGAGATCATAAGCCTCCAACATCTCTCTAAGATGTTGGGTGGTGGGACTTTGGCCTGTCTTCAGTTTCCTCAAGTTACATAATGCTCTCAATTCCAAGAATGGGAGGGTATCATACTTGGAGGGAAGAAGCCCAGGGGCTTCTGGCAAGGACTCACTAGGTCCTGGCTTTGAAGACATTACTAGTGTGGTGTGGTGTATGCACTACCTACTCTAGTGTGGCCTACTAAACTCTCTTGTTGTAGAAAGGGTGTGCTATCCCTTAACACACAACTCTAAGTTCAGTAGAACTTACTGTATTCTAAGCTTAAATTATATGTACCTTAGGTACCTTTAGTGGTTTTCAGTTGATCAATTCAATTGAGATTATCTGGTAAAACAATAGCAAGCTGGAATCCCACACGCTGCACACCAATGTGAGAAGTTGGCCTGGCATATGCTGTCCACTAATTATAGTGGGCACCTTGCACCAGTCCAAACAACCCCTTATTGGAGATAGGTTAAAGACAACCTTATTGAAAGCTATCCTAGTGGTAGCTATGGAGAGCAGCCTTCAGGCTAAGTCTTAAAGGAATGTAAAGCAGCTTGTTTTACCAGTCTATAATCTCTTGAGTGATCAAATGAAAGAGCACCACACCAGGTATATATTCAAAATATATGTATTTATTGCTAAACACACCCCTCTAGTCTCTTTATGAGGCTAGAGTTCGAAATACACAAGTTATAAGTTATTTAAACACAGTAATAGCACAAATACACGTTTTGGCCCTAGGGGCGTACCAAACCATATACCAATAAAGTGGTATAAGAACCACGACTGAACTAGACACTAGGCCTAGAGCCTCTAGAAGTGCTTGGACCACAAGGAACCACCCAAGGTAGTGACACAGGGGACCCACGGGGGACGCGTGCAGTGTAAATACACAACCGCGATACGCCGTTAACTTCTATGGAGAAAGTCGCGATCAGGAAATTAAAGAAAAGGGACACTTAAAGGAGGACTTGGAGCAAACCCTTTGAGAACTAGGTCGTTCTAGAGTCTCTACCCACGGGAGCACCGGAGTACTCGTGTTACCTCACCCAGGGAAGCCGGGTGCATAGGTGCCTTTCGGGGTCGGGTTTCGTCGTCGATTTGAATGGCGATCTGCTGCAAAGTGCTGCTGGCGACCAAGGGAAAGTGTCCGGGTGGATCCAAGAGTGGATCGGAGATCTGAGGAACCTGAAAGCAGAGGGGACAGAGTCTGGGTCACTAGCCAGTGACCAGGAAGGCGATGAGCGGATGCCCACCGATGTCGTGTGCTTCAGGTAGGTTGACGGTCGTCTTGACTCTTCAGCCACGAGGTCCAGGAGGCGTTGTCGGCGACCAGGAGCAGGATTCGGGCTGGTACACGATGTCTGTCGAGTGCTGAGGTGTCGGCGACCGGATTGGACCCAACAAGCCTTGGCAACGGCAAGTCTCGATGAAAGTAAAGAATGACGATGATGCAGACCAGCAAGGTCTGAGGAACTCACCCAGCAAGGGTAAGTGAGGGCAAGCCTGGAGCAACCAGGGAGCCCAAGAAGAAAAGGATTGGCCTTTGTGAAGGGCTACTAGCCAACGGGCTAGCGACCGCGAAGGAGCCTCGAGACGTCGCACGTGGAGCTGGCTCACAGGACACTCGTGGAGTGGAGGCCAGTGATCTTCGGTGCAGTTGGTGCTGGAGGCTAGGGCTACTCTGAGCCCAAAGCACGACTTCGTGGGAGACCCAGAAGAGGATGCACTAGCAAATGCGTGCGGTGTCCAGGGGTCACCGTTCCACGTTACCCACGACAGCTACGGGCCTCAGCTTTGCTGGGGACTCAGGGCAGCCTCGGGGAAGTCTGGAAATCCACCTCTGGTGATGCAAAGACTTCGGCGTCCGACGGGAGCTTAGGCGATGCAGACCGGACAATTGCTTCTTTGGTGCCTGCCAAGCAGGGGAGTCACTCCTTCACCCCAAGGGAGATTCTTCTGTCCTCTAGTCTTGAGTAGAGCGTCGAAGGTCCAGGATTCTGTTTCAGAGTTTCGTCCAGGGATAATCTAAAGTCCTAAGGACTGGGTTCCTATACTTATACTAAGTTTAGGGGTTGGACTACTCTGTGGCCCCACCTATGGGTGGGTCGGGGCAGAGGGGTGGCTACACCCCTTTCCCTTTGTCCAGTTCGCGCCAAAGCAGGGGCTGCAAGCCCTGATCCGGTTTGAACTGGGGTATGCATAGGGACACCAAATGTGCCCCCAGTGCAGGACTTCAAAGCACCCAAAGTGCTCCCGCCCAGCCCCAATACACACTATCCTGTCTGGGGAGGTGGTCACACCTCCCTGGGACAGGAAACCTATTGTCCAGGCCTCCCTTGCCGGAGTTTCGTCCAGCAGCAGGAGCCCAGACTTGTGTCTGTGGCAGCAGCATCCATTTTGTGATGCCAGGGCTTTAGAAAGAAGTTACCGGCCAAGCCAGGGTTAACATATCTCTCCCTCTAGAAGGGTGGAATGCTACCCCCGCCGCCAGAATTGGCGGGGGGTAGTATTCCAAGATGTTTGACACCAAACACGACATGTTTCGGTGCAGCCATTCCAAAGTTAGCATTTAACGCGAGGTTATAATGCGCTTAAGAGTATATGGTCAGGCTGCACTACAAACAGCATCAGAGAAGGGTCTCCGAACGCTGCAGAGGGGCCCTGCTCATGCAGGGGCACCGTTTCACATAGGAACCACGAACTCTGCCTTCAGGATTGATAAGGCCTGCCATAGGAGTGACTTATAGGTTTATATGTGTGTATGTATTTAGTGATATAGGTAACCTATATCACAGTAAGGGGTGCATGCACCACCTTACCCAGGCTGCAGTAGCAGACCTGTGGTGTCAGTTTGGATGGCCTTCCAGGGGTGGCATAATACATGCTGCAGCCCCTGGTAGGCCTCTGAGGTACCTATGCCCTTGGTACATAGTGTACCATATACTAGGGACTTATAAGGGCACTCCAGATTCCAATCAGAGATGTGCCTAAGGCACATGGAAACCTTTTACAGAGAAAGCAGATAGACTGGGGCCCTGAATAGCAGGATCCCAGTCCAACTAAGTCATAAACCAGCAAAACACCATAAAAAAAGTGGGGGCAACCATATAGTCAGATTCCACCTTCCTACAGTGGGGGCTCCTGGGAGTACCAAGGTCCAATAGGAAGGTAACCTCTCCCTTTTGCTCAAGTATGGTATGGGGCCCACTCCACTTATCTTGGAGAGCTGCTGGGGCCACAGGCTCCAGCACCCATACCTTCTGTCCTGGCTGGTACACAGTCAAAACAGCCTTTTGGTCATGCCAAGCTTTCTGTAATTTTTGGCTAGCCTCAAGGTTTTTGGATGCCTTCTTCATGTATTCAGCCATCCTGGAGCGGAGACCAAGTACATAGTCCACTATGACCTGTTTAGGTGGTTTGAGAGGTAACTTCCATCCCTCCTTCACTAGCCACAATGGACCCCTAACTGGATGTCCAAACAGAAGTTCAAAAGGCTGTAACCAACCCCCTTCTGAGGAACCTCTCTGTAGGCAAACAGAAGGCAGGGCAACAGGACATCCCATCTTCGCCTAAACTTTTCTGGGAGGCCCTGATCATGCCCTTCAGGGTTTTGTTGAATCTCTCAACTAACCCATTGCATTGTGGGTGATAGGGTGTGGTGAATTTGTAATACACTCCTTCCACTTAGCAGTTATGTAACTTGACATGAAGTTTGCCCCTCTGTCAGTTAAGACCTCCTTAGGGAAGCCCACTCTGGAAAAGATTCCCAGGAGGGCCCTGGCCACCACAGGAGCTGTGGTGGTTCTAAGGGGTATTGCCTCTGGATACCTAGTGGCATGGTCCACCACCGCTAGTATAAATCTGTGCCCAGATGCAGTTGGAGGATCCATGGGACCAACAATGTCAATCCCAACCCTCTCAAAGGGAACCCCCACCACAGGTAGTGGTATCAGGGGGGCCTTTGTAGTACCACCTGCCTTACCACTGGCTTGACAGGTGATAAAGGAGCGACAAAACTCCTTTGTGTCCTCTGACATGTGAGGCCAGTGAAAGTGTGGGACAATCCTGTCCCAGGTCTTACTTTGGCCTAAGTGTCCTACTAAAGGGATATCATTTGCCAGTGATGATAGGAAACCCCTAAACTTCAGAGGTATGACCAACTCCTGGTGGCACCAGGCTTGGGGTCTCTACCCTCTGAGTAAAGGAGTCCATCATCCCAATATATCCTGTGGGACCCACTGGCACTCCCAGCAGCCTCAGCAGCAGCTTGCTGTCTGAGGGGTTCAAGAGAGGGGCAGCTGTGCTGCTCCAGGCTCATGTCTGCCCTGGAAGGGCCCCCTGTCCCCAAGAACTCAACCTGATCAGGTTCAAGTTCCTCTGAGACAGTTCCATCACAGGGACTGGAATCATCTTCCTCAGGAGACTGATCCTCACTCTGAGTCTGGGGGGAAGACACTGCCTTACCCCTACTGCTCCTCCTCTTGGAAGGCTCCTGGTCCATTCTTCCAGGATCCAGGGCCTGGTCAGTGGAAGACATTTTTGCCTGTGACCTGGTCACAGCAAACACATCTGCAGTGATGCCCAACATTGCTGCATGTGTCCTGAGTTCCACCTCAGCCCAGGCTGAAGTTTCCAAATCATTGCCCAATAAGCATTCCACAGGGAGGTCTGAGCTAACCACAACCTTCTTAGGGCCAGTTATATCTCCCCAGCTGAAATTCACAACTGCCAAGGAATGGTCTGTCCTGACATTGCTTGCATTGGTCACTTGGTACATCTCACCAAGTATGATCTGATCAGGTCTCACAAGATCCTTAGTCACCATTGTGACACTGGCTCCTGTGTCCCTGTAGGCCATGGCCTCCTGTCCATTTATTAAAGGCTGTTGCCTGTATTTGCCCAGGTTACTGGGACTGACAAATAAGGGTGCACTAGCCATGCCTCCATCTCAGACTAGAACAGCCTGAGCTGTAATTCTGACTAGGCCAGAACCCATCTCAGTTCCCAGGGTCAACCCTACTACACCCTTGTTTGCAGTACCATCACGTGTAGCTGCACTAGGGGGAACAGTTGCCTTAGGGGGCAGTGGTGTTGATAGGAGAATCCTTGGCTCTGGCACAATTGGCATCCCTAGGCCAATGTGTCTTTTCCTTACACAGGTAACACCAAGGCTTCTTTCTGCCTTTTCCCTTGTTAGTTTGTGAACCACCCTCCGATGCAGGTTTTTGGGGCCCTGAAGAAGACTTCTGGTCTTTACCCTTCTCCCCACCCTTATCTGCTGGTTTAGAATCAGACTTCTTTTGGTCACAACCTTGGTTCTGAGTTTTCTGCTTCACCCTGGTCCTGACCTAACTATCTGCCTTCTTTCCCAATTCTTGGGGAGAAGTCAGATCAGAGTCAACCAGGAATTGATGCAACAACTGTTTTTGGCAATTATTCAGGATCTGCTCCCTCATAATTAAATTGTACAATCCCTTGAAATCATTCACTTTGCTGCCAATAACCAGCCTTCCAGAGCCTTAGTAGCACAATCTACAAAGTCAACCCAGTCCTGAGCCTGTGCTTTCTGTGTGTCTCTGACTTTAATCCTGTATTGCTCAGTGGTTAAGCCAAACCCATCAATGAGAGCACTCTTCAGAACTGAATAGTTATCAGCATCCTCTTCTCTAACAGTGAGGAGCTTATCTCTCCCTTTGTCAGCAAAGGAGAGCCACAAGATAGCTGCCCACTGCTCTTGAGGAACCCTCTGTACTTTACAGGCCCTCTCCAAAGCAGTTATCCATTTGTGGATGTCATCCCCACCATGGTAGGGAGGGACTATCTTGCTCTGGTTCCTATGGTCATAAGTATAATCCTTAACCCTAGGGACACTGTTGCTGCCACCATGGGACTCTAATCCTAATCTCTTTGTAGCCCTCTGGAGCTCTAGGGATTCCCTGTCTAGGGCCAATTGCTCTTTCTTGAGCCTGAGCTTGACTTTCTCAAGCTCTAGAAATTGGCACTGTCTATCATAAGAGGAGTCCCTCTTATTGGATATGGAAGTTCCTACAGAGGTTCCTGAGTGTCGAGATTCTACAGAGGGAGATCTGGATCTCCTAGGTAAACTCTGTACTCTTCCTGGTGGAGTAAAGAGAGGGCCACTGGGGCCTTCTCCCCACCTAATGGAAGATCTAGGTTGTCCTGGTTGGAATCATTTTGATCCCCCTGGTCAGGGTTTGAGTCCAGGTCAAAGAAGGTTTCATTCCCTGCACCACCCACTCTTTCTACCTCATCAGACCCTGGGGTCTTTCTAAGATCATCCAAGAGTAATACCTCAATGAGACGGGTGTTTGCATTTCTCCCTGTCCTCAGCTTCCTAGACACACACATGGCTTTCAATTCCTGGAATGAGAGGCCATTGTACCTAGTTGGCAGAGAGCCACTGGCTTCTCCTCTAGAAGACATACTAGTGTTATGTGGTGTAGGCACCTACTTAACCTAGTGGAGACTAAACTCTCTTGAGTTGGAGAAAGGGTGTGCTAGACCCTTGACTTGCCCAACTCCAGGTTCAGTAGAACTTACTTATTCACATCTTGTATTATATGTGCCTAATACTTTTAGTGGTCTTCAGTTAATCACTCAATGAGATTTATCTGATAAAACAATAGCAAGCTTGAATCCCAACCGCTGCACACCAATGTGAGAAGGTGGCTTGGTATATGCTGTCCACTGGTTAAAGTATCAGAGTTACCTATCCCAGGGGAGCCGGGTGCATAGGTCTGAAGTGGCGTCGGAAACTCTCGTCGTACTCTATGGAAGGAAAGGAAGAAGTGCTGCTGCCGTGAAGGTGAAAAGGGTCCGGTGGAATCCAAACCTGGATTCTGGATGGAAGGAACCTGAAAGCAGAGGGGACAGAGTCTGGGTCACGTCCGAGTGACCAGGGGCTCGGTAGACGAATGCCCACCGATGTGGGGTGCTTCAGGTGCGAATAAGGGATGCTTGACTCTGCAGCCACGAGGACCAGGAGACATCGAGGACGACCAGGAGCCGGAGGTGAGCTGTCCCACGAAGGATGTCGAGTGCTGATGGGTCGGTGTCCGGCGAGAGCACCAATAAGCCTTGGCAATAGCAACCCACGCAGGAAGGTCAAACAGGTTATGGTGTGGACCAGCAAGGTCCAGGGGAATCTCCAAGCAATGGAGAGTCAGGGCACATCTGGAGCAACCAGGAAAGCCCAAGAACAATCAAGATGACCCTCAGGAGGACCCACAGGCCGGATGACCAGGAGTCGCGAGGGGACCTCGAGCAAGATTGCAAAGTACCAGCCTACAGAGCACTCGGTGCGAGGAGGCCGGAGATCTTTGGTGCAAATACTGCTCAGGGTCAGGACTACACGGAGTCCAATGCACAAGCTCAGGAATTGCCAACAAGCATATGCACTTGCAAATGGACGCGGTGCACAGGGGTTCGGGTTACGCAGCCCTCACAAGGGATACTGGCCTCAAACTCGGTGAGAGTTCAGATCGACCTCAGGGACCTTCAGGAACCCACCTCCTGTGTAGCTGAAATCTTCGGAGTCCGCAGGAGCAGCTACTGGTCAGTTGCGCTGGTGCCTGCGAAGTGCCTCCTTCAATCCAAGGGAGATTCTTCTGTTGTCTTAAGTGCTCCACAGGTCCTGCACTGAGCCTGTATGGTGTCACGGCACAAACTAAGCTTCGGACAGAAAGGGGGACGAAGTCAAGCCCAGTCGAGGTCCAGCGAAGTCCAGGTGTCCAGTCGGTTGAAGGTTAGTGGTTTCTTCTTAGTAGAATCTTGTCCACGTAAAATTCAATGTCCTGTAGCCAGGCAACCCATTTTATACCCACGGGAGAGGGTTGGACAGATTATGGGGACCCTCCTAGGGGAGGGGTAGGACAGAGGGGTGGCTACACCCCTGTCCTTTGTCCAGTTTCGTGCCAGAGCAGGAGCCAACTGCTCCTAGAACTGGTTTGAGCTGGACTATGCACAGGGACACCAAATGTGCCACCAGTGCAGACTTTCTGGCACTCTCCGAGTACACCCACCCAGCCCCAATACACAAAACCCTGTCTGGGAGGTGGTCACACCTCCCTGTGACAGGATGCCTATTGTGCTGCCTTCCTTTGCTCGAGCTTGGCTCAGCAGCAGGAGGGCAGAAATGTGTCTCTGGCTGGCAGCCCAAGAACAATCAAGAGGACCCTCAGGAGGACCCACAGGCCGGATAACCAGGAGTCGCGAGGGGACCTCGAGCAAGATTGCAAAGTACCAGCCCACAGAGCACTCTGTACGAGGAGGCCGGAGATCTTTGGTGCAAATACTGCTCAAGGTCAGGACTACATGGAGTCCAATGCACAAGCTCGGGAATCACCAACAAGCATATGCACTTGCAAATGGACGCGGTGCACAGGGGTTCAGGTTACGCAGCTCCCACGAGGGATACTGGCCTCCTACTCAGTGAGAGGGCAGATCGGCCTCAGGGACCTTCAGGAACCCACCTCCTGTGCAGCTGAGATCTTCAGAGTCTGCAGGAGCTCAGGAGCAGCTACTGGTCAGTTGCGCTTTAGGTGCCTGCGAAGCAGGGGAGTGACTCCTTCACTCCAAGGGAGATTCTTCTGTTGTCTTAAGTGCTCCACAGGTCCTGCACGGAGCCTGTATGGAGTCATGGCACAAACTAAGCTTCGGACGGAAAGGGGACGAAGTCAAGCGCAGTCGAGGTCCAGCGAAGTCCAGATGTCCAGACGGTCGAAGGTTAGTGGTTTCTTCTTTGTAGAATCTTGTCCACGTAAAATCCAATGTCCTGTAGCCAGGTAACCCATTTTATACCCACGGGCGAGGGTTGGACAGATTATGGGGACCCTCCTAGGGGAGGGGTAGGACAGAGGGTGGCTACACCCATGTCCTTTGTCCAGTTTCGCACCAGAGCAGGAGCCAACGGCTCCCAGAACTGGTTTGAGCTGGACTATGCACAGGGACACCAAATGTGCCCCCAGTGCAGACTTTCTGGCACTCCCAGAGTGTACCCACCCAGCCCCAATGCACTAAACCCTGTCTGGGAGGTGGTCACACCTCCCTGTGACAGGATGCCTATTGTGCTGCCTTCCTCTGCTCGAGCTTGGCTCAGCAGCAGGAGGGCAGAAATGTGTCTCTGGCTGGCAGCATCCATTTTGTGCTGTCCGGGTTGAGAAGGCTGGTACCGGGTAGACCGGTGACCCCACGAAGCTCGCTTCTGAAGGGTGGAATCATACCTCCCACACCAGTTACTGGGTGGAGGTATGATTCCAAGGTGTTTGATACCAAACACGATATGTTTCTATGCAGCCGTTTTCAAGATAGCATTTACCGCGAGGTTATAATGCACCTCTACCTATATGTCAGGCTGAGTCCCAGACAGCCCGGGAGAATGGTCTCCGAAGCATGCAAAAGGGCTCTGCTCATGCAGGGGCACCCTCTCACTAAAAACCCAGCACCCTGCCTTCAGGATTGATAAGGCCTGCTATAGGGGTGACTTATAAGTTTTAAGTGTAGTGACCTATAGATATAGTGAACCTATATCTAAAGTAAGTGGTGCAAGCACCATCTTACACAGGCTGCTGTAGCAGACCTAGAGTTCCATTTTGCCTGGCCTCTCATGGGTGGCATAATACATGCTTCAGCCCATGGGAGGCCTCTGGGGTACCTATGCCCTGGGTACCATATACTAGGGACTTATAAGGGTACCCCAGTATCCAATCTGGAGTGTACCAAAGTACATGTATGTCAATTTAAGGGAGAAAGCAGATATATTGGGGTCATGATTCGCAGGATCCCAGTCAGACTAGTCAAAAACAGTGAGACATCAAGCAAAAAGTGGGGGTAACCATTAAGAAGCAGATCCTACTTTCCTACACTATCAACCTGTCATAAGTTGCACCTGACTCCCTCTCAGACACTTTTGGCATTGGAGCTGTTCTGGACACTGCAGTTTTGGGCCTATCTCCCGAACAGCGAGTCCAGGATATTCAAGCTATGATACCGGTTTCAGCTACTATCCTGGATTTTGGTGAGAATGACTGAGGCTGCTGTGCCTCATGGGCTCCTTCATCCTGCTAGTGACACGCCAGATGGCATATGTGGGAGTTGAAGTTCCAGTGGGCGCAGCATCAGGGCAGGCTCTCTGACATGGTCCAGATCTCGGAGAGAACTGCACAGGACCTTCAGTGGTGGCTAACAGACTGCGATTGGGTCAGAGACAGACCCCTCTTCCTTCCCCAACCAGACCACACAGTAGTGACAGATGCATCACTCTTGGGATGGAGCGGGCATTTGGGAGAGTCGGAGATCAGAGGCCTCTAGTGGAATCTGGACTCCACATCAACTTGCTGGAGCTCGGAGCGATTCGCTTGGCATTGAAAGCCTTTCTTCCTTCAGTCAAAGGAAAGCTGGCTCAAGTGTTCACAGCCAACACTGCCACCATGTGATACTGCAACAAACAGCGCGGGTAGGGTCATGGACCCTTAGGGATAGCCCTGGTGGTTCAAAACCTGGCAGGTTCTCTGAACGTCAGGGCAGACAAACTCAGCCATCGATGCCTAGCTGATCACGAATGCGTCTCCATCCGGAGGTGGCGCAAGGTCTCTTTCGGCAGTGGGGAGAGCCTTGGTTAGATCTGTTCACCTCCGCCGAGAACGTGCAATGTCGGCCATTCTGCGTGCTGGAGTTTCCAAGGCAGCACTCGCTCGAAGACCCTTTTCGTCTCGAATGGAGCTCAGGCCTCCCCTACACTTTTCCATCTTTGCCACTCCTGTACAGAGCACTCAGAAGATCAGGAATGACAGGGTCCAAGTCATTCTTGTGGCTCTGGAGTGGGTACAGAGTCTGGTATCCTGAGCTTCTCCAACTGAGCATCGATCCTCTGATCAGGCTGCCCCTTAAGGAGGATCTTCTGTGTAGCAGCATGGGAGGGTCCTCCACCAGAACCGGTCAACTCTACGCCTTCTTGCGTGGAGGTTGAGCGGCGGCAGTTGATAACATTCAACCTTCCTCCCGAAGTCTGCAATGTTATTTTGGCAGCCAGGTGTCCCTCTACCAAGATCGTGTACGCCTGCTGGTAACACAAATTTGTAGAATATTGTACAGAAAGATCTATTGATCCTCTCTCTGCTTCTCGCTCTCAAGTCCTTCTCTTTATTTTTACCCTTACCCAGCAGGGCTCTGCTCTGGCCACTCTCAAAGGGTACCTTTCGGCCCTTCTGCCTTTTTGAGGCTGCCAGACCAACCCTCTTTGTTTAAATCCCTGATAGTAAATAGAATTCTTAAGGGGCTTGTACATATGTTCCCTCCTGCCCCTTTAATCATGCCTCAGTGGGACCTTAATTTGGTTCTCACCTTCTGTTCGTTCCTCTGTACAACTGCCCCCTCCCAATGCCTACCATCAAAACAGCCTTATCTGAAAGAGACACGTTAGTGACAGATTCCTTACCTTAGAATATCCCCAGGCGTCAGGCTGGATCCGGAAAGTTTTTGCGTAGCAGTACCCTTGCGCGTCAGTAGGCGGCGTCGTGCGGCTCCGCGTCCGTCGTCGGCGTCGTGATCGCCGGGATGACGTCGCAGGCAGTACTTAGACGCCGCCCCTGCGCGCTGACGTCAGTTCTTCTTTTCCGCGCCAGTAAGCGCAGATCCGGGAAGAGCAGTGCCCTAGTCAATTTTTGACTACATTTTTGGTGATTTTTTCACTGTTTCTTTTCGAGTCATCTCGACTCCTAGGTGTCGGTAGGGATGCCCGACTTCCAAGCCATGCGACGTCTGTGGTCGAATGATGTCGATCACAGACCCGCACTTAGTGTCTCTACTGTCTCGGCCGAGACCACGACACGAAGTCGTGCCCTGACTGCCGGGCCTTACACCCGAAGGCTTTGCGAGAGCGGTCTCGAAAGCTCCTCGAGGTCCGGCAGTCGGCTCCGCGCCGCACCAAGCCCCGGTCCCGTGAGAGGTCGAGGGGCCCCCGCCGGTCGTCGGAGTCCAAGTCTTCGCACTCCTCGGGTAAGTCGAAGCACAAAAAGTCTAAGAAGCATCATCGCTCTAAGACTTCGCCTCGCCGGTCTCGCGACTCGGCTGAGGCCCCTGTCGGCACCGTCCCCGCCCCCGCGGACCCGGGCGTGCCTGTGGAGCCGCCCCCGCATTACCCGTCCTTTCCGGGTTCGGGGGCGACTCCGGCCCAAATACAGGAATTCCTGTCGGCCATGGCCCGCCTCTTCGGGCCTCAAGGTCCCTCCGGTGCGCCTTCGGGCCCCGCGGGCCCTGATGGGGTTGCTCCGGTGTCGCCCGTCCCGCCAGCCTTGATCCCGGCCTCGGCTCCGGCCTCGATCCCGGCTCCGGTGGTACCGCAACCCCGATCGACGCCGATTGACCTAACCACGCCGGCGCCGATGTCCCCGGTGCCGTTCCTGACGCCGCCCGGGGCTCCGGGCGGCGTCGTTCCCCGGTTCTCTCCGGTTCCGGACATGGAGCCGGACCGGCGTCGCTCGACGCCGGCCCCGGCGCCGATGAGACCTTGGGTCCCAGATGTCCCTCCGCCTCCATATTTTGAGCCAGAAGAGGACCAGGAGAGCTGGGAGGGGTCGGAAGACCCTCTCACACAGCAGTGTGAGTATGATCAGGACTGGGCAGAGGAACTTGGGGATGCCAATGGTCTGGACACTTCTCCTGACTCTGGCATGCTGTCTCCTCCTTCCGTGGCTATGGAGGAGGGAGCAAATTTCGCAACGGTGTTGCGTAGAGCAGCTGGAGCCTTACACCTCCAATTGCCTACTGTGGCTGTCAGGACTAACCTCCTGACGGAAGTGCTTCAGCCGGCAGCTACCTCCTCGGAGCCATTGCTGCCGTTTAATGATGCACTGTCTGACGCGTTCTTTTGGGCACCTGGTCCAAGCCCGCCACAGGGGCTCCTGTGGATAGGAACGTGACCCGGCACGCCATCGCCCTGCTCCGGGCGACCCCTTGTTTCTCTCTCAACATCCCACCCCGAGAGCTTGGTTGTCCAAGCCTCTGCCTCCCAAACCGCCTTCCCTACCGCCCCTCCCGGATAGGGAATCCAAACGCCTGGACCAATTTGGGAAGAAGGCCTTTTCTTCCTCCAGTGCTGGCTTGCGGTCCATCAACACCGCTTGCCTTTTGGGCCGATATTCCCACTCTCTGTGGGATTCGGTGGCGGCCGTTTGCCCCAGTGTTCTGAGGAGGTCCAGACACTGCTTACCCGCACCATTGCGGAAGGTAGGGATGCGGCAAAGTACACCATACGTTGTGGCCTTGATACCGCCGACTCGCTGGGCAGATCGCTTGCAACGACGGTGGCGCTGCGTCGCCACGCCTGGCTGAGAACAACTGGTTTCTCGGGTGATGTCCAGAATACACTCATGGACATGCCCTTTGATGGAGTCTGTCTTTTTGGTTCCAAAGCAGACCATGCGCTGGAGCATTTTAAGGACTCACGGGCTACTGCCAAGTCCCTGGGCCTTTCTGCTGTGCGCTCTCCGCTAACCTCTGCTTTTCGCCCCTTTCGTGGCCACGGAAGGGGCGCCCAGTCACGTCCGCTGCCCAGCCACCGGCCCGCGCAGCAAGCGTCTTCGCGTGGCCGAGAACGTGGCTTCCGCCGTGGCGGATCGGGCAACCAGCGTGCAGGTCAGGCCACCAACCCCGCCCCGTCCGCGGCCTCCAAGCCCTCCTAGTCCTTCTTTTCAGGTGCACAGCACGCCAGTAGGGGGCAGGGTCCGCCATCACCTTCACCACTGGCGTGCCATCACCTCGGACAGGTGGGTCTTGGACATTGTCCGAAGGGCTACTCCCTCCCCTTCGAGACCACCCCCAGCCGTGCCACCTCAATTTCACCGCATGTCAGGGGATCACTTGGTGCTTCTACAGAAGGAAGTCACGGCCCTCTTGGCCAAGAGGGCCATCGAGCATGTTCCGACCCCAGAAGTAGGACTTGGTTGCTACTCCCACTACTTTCTGGTGCCCAAAAAGGACAAGGAGGACATGCGTCCTATCTTAGACCTCCGGAACGTCAATCGCTTCCTCCGGAAGGAGAAGTTCAAGATGCTCACCCTAGCTCAGGTCTTGACTGCCCTCGACTCTGGAGACTGGTTGGTAGCGTTGGACTTGCAGGACGCTTATTTCCACATCCACGTCCTGCCGGCCCACCGGCGTTATCTGCGGTTCACGGGAGGCCTCGAGCATTTTCAGTTCACCGTGCTCCCTTTGGCCTTACCAGTGCCCCTCGGGTGTTCACGAAAGTGATGGCGGTGGTCGCAGCTCATCTGCGCCGGGCAGGGGTTCCAGTCTTCCCCTACCTCGACGACTGGCTGCTGAAGGCGGGCTCGTCCCAGGCAGTCGTCTCCCACCTCCAGACTACGGCCGAACTCCTGCACTCGCTGGGGTTCTCCATCAATGTGCCGAAGTCGCATCTGATTCCTTCTCCACAGCTCCTTTTCATCGGAGCAGTTCTGGACACGACGCAGTTTCGGGCCTATCCTCCCGAACGGCGAGTCCGGGATATTCAGGCTATGATTCCGATCTTTCAGCCTTTATCCTGGGTTTCGGTACGGATGACCCTGAGGCTGCTGGGCCTCATGGCCTCCTGCATCCTGCTGGTCGATCATGCCAGATGGCATATGCGGGCTCTGCAGTGGGACCTGAAGTTCCAGTGGGCTCAGCACCAGGGCAACCTGTCCGATCACGTCCAGATCTCGGAGGGGACTGCACAGCAGTTTCAGTGGTGGCTCTTGAACCGGCAATGGGTCATGGGCAGATCCCTCTCCCTTCCCCCGCCAGAGCACACAGTTGTGACGGACGCGTCCCTTCTGGGATGGGGCGGTCACATGGGAGAGGCGGAGATCAGAGGCCTCTGGTCTCCGGCGGAGTCCCGGCTCCATATCAACCTTCTGGAGCTCCGGGCGATCCGACTTGCACTCAAGGCATTCCTTCCCTCTGTCAAAGGGAAGGTAGTGCAGGTGTTCAGACAACACCACCGCCATGTGGTACTGCAACAAACAAGGCGGGGTGGGGTCGTGGACCCTCTGTCAGGAGGCTCTGCGCCTCTGGACATGGCTGGAACATCAGGGCATGTTCCTGATGGTTCAACACCTGGCAGGTTCCCTGAACGCCAGGGCGGACAAACTCAGCCGCAGGTGCATGATGGATCACGAATGGCGTCTTCACTCGGAAGTGGCGCAAGGTCTCTTTCTGCAGTGGGGAGAGCCTTGGTTAGATCTATTCGCCACTGAAGAGAACGCGCAATGTCATCAGTTCTGCGCATTGGAATTTCCAAGGCGGCACTCGCTCGGCGACGCTTTTCGTCGCGAGTGGAGTTGCGGTCTGTTGTACGCTTTTCCGCCTATACCACTTCTACCCAGAGTGTTGAAGAAGATTCGGCGCGACCGGACCCAAGTCATCCTTGTGGCTCCGGACTGGGCTCGAAGAGTTTGGTATCCGGAGCTACTCAGTATGAGCGTCGATCCCCGATCCGTCTGCCTCTTCGGGAGGATCTTCTGTCGCAGCAGCAGGGGACGGTCCTCCACCCGAACCTGTCCAGCCTCCACCTGCTTGCGTGGAGATTGAGCGGCGGCAGTTGATTCCTTTCGACTTGCCTCCCGAAGTTTGTGATGTGATTCTGGCAGCCAGGCGTCCCTCCACTAAGGTGGTATACGCCTGCAGGTGGAACAAGTTTGTGGCATGGTGCACAGCAAAGGCTGTGAATCCTCTCTGCCCCTCTTTCTGAGGTTCTTCTGTTCCTTCTTTCACTGGCCCAACAGGGTTCTGCCCTGGGTATCATCAAGGGCTATCTTTGTGCCATTTCGGCCTTCCTCAGGCTTCCTGATCAGCCCTCCCTTTTCAAGTCCCCTGTTGTTAACAGATTCCTAAAAGGCATTACACACCTCTTCCCTCCTGTTCCGTTTGTGATGCCTCAGTGGGACTTGAACTTGGTTCTTACCTTTCTTATGTGCGCTCCCTTTGAGCCTCTACATAACTGTCCTCTTCGTCTTCTGACTCTGAAGACAGCCTTTCTGGTGGCCATCACCTCCGTTCGGCGGGTGAGTGAGCTCCAGGCTCTATCATGCAAACCTCCCTTTCTGTCTGTCCCTCCAGACAAGGTTGTTCTTAGGACGCGTCCGTCCTTCTTGCCAAAGGTGGTTACTGCCTTCCACATTGGGCAGACCATCACTTTGCCCACCTTCTTTCCGCCTCCGCATCCTTCCAGAGAGGAAGAGAGGCTCCACCGTCTGGACCCAAAACGTGCGCTTTCCTTTTATATCAACCGCACACAACACTTCCGGGTGGATGACCAGCTCTTTGTTTGCTACGTGGGCGCCAAAAAAGGTCGGGCGGTGCACAAGAGAACCATCTCCTGCTGGGTAACCTTGTGTATCAAAGCCTGCTATTCTTTGGCTAAGAAGGAGCCTCCTGTTGGGCTGCGTGCCCATTCCACCAGGGCAACAGCTGCTACCACGGCTTTAGGCCGCGGTGTTCCGCTGCAGGATATCTGTCAGGCAGCTACGTGGGCCTCGCTGCACACGTTTACCAAGCATTACTGCCTTGACAGTCAGGTCCGGAGGGACGGCTTCTTTGGCCGTTCTGTCCTCCGGGACTTCCTTGTCTGATCATTGTTCGCAGACCCACCACCGGGGTTGGTATTGCTGGGGTATCTATTCTAAGGTAAGGAATCTGTCACTAACGTGTCTCTTTCAGATGCACAAGTTACTAACTTGTGTAACGATATATCTGTAAGAGACAGTAGTTCGTGACAGATTCACTACCGCCCACCCATCCTCCCCGTTCTGCGAACTGATTTCTAGGGTTAAGGACATCCCTTTCAGGGCCCTAGTATTTTTCAGACACCTATGTCAGCTTCTTGCATGGCTCTGCGTTCCTGGCGCGGAAAGTCGTGTACAGAACTGATGTCAGCGCGCAGGGGCGGCGTCTAATTACTGCCCGCGACGTCATCCCGGCGATCACGACGCCGACGACGGACGCGGAGCCGCACGACGCCGCCTACCGACGCGCAAGGGTACTGCTACGCGAAAACTTTCCGGATCCAGCCTGACGCCTGGGGATATTCTAAGGTAAGGAATCTGTCACTAACTACTGTCTCTTACAGATATATCGTTACACAAGTTAGTAACTTGTGCTTTAGTAGCAATAACTACTGCCAGGAGGGTGAGCAAATTGCAGGCTCTGTCATCCAAGCCTCCTTACCTGACCATCTTTCCTGATATGTTGGTGATTCGCACTAGGGCCTCTTTCTTACTAAAAGTAGTAGAACCTTTCCACATGGGGCTGTCGGTCACCTTGCCCACTGTCTACGCTCCACAGCACCCCTCTAAAGAAGAGGAGTGATTCCATTGTCTGGACCCAAAAAGAGCGTGGTCATTCTACCTTGATCGCACTAAAGAGTTCCGGGTGGACGACCAACTCTTCGTGGGGTACGTTGGATCAAATAAAGGTCTTGCAGTGCAGAAGAGGACTATCTCACGATGGGTCGTCATCTGCATCAAAATTTGCTATGCTCTGGCCAAAATGCAGCCTCCTGAAGGCTTAAGGGCTGATTCCACCAGAGCTAAGGCTGCTACCATGGCGTTCCAACATGGTGTTCTGGTCCTCGACATTTGTCAGGCAGCAGCGTGGGCATCCCTGCACACATTTACCCAACATTACTGCCTGGACAGTCTAGTCCGAAGGAAGGGCCTTTTTGGCTGCTCTGTCCTGCAGGACTTCCTGGCCTAAACTTGTCCGCAGTCCCTCCTCCGGGGATGGTATTGCTTTGGTATCTTGTCAAAGGTAAGGAACATGCGGCTAGATCAAGTCTCTACCAGATAAGGTGCTACCGAAGGTAAGTTACTTGCCCTTCAGCACTTCTGCCCACTGGAGTTTCCAAGGCAATTGCTCACAGATGCTTTTCACCTTGAGTGAAACTCAGGCCTCCTGTATATCTTTCCGGCGATACTACTCCTACCCAGAGTTCTCAATAAGATCAGGAACGATCGGGCCCAAGTCATTCTTGTGGCTCCGGTTTGGGTATGGAGCGTATGATATCCCTAACTCCTGAGCATAGTTGCCAAGTTTTCAGATTGCTTATGTGTGACATTTTCATAATTTCAGTGTAATTGAGTGACATTAAATGACTGAGTAATTGCAAAAAGAGGGGGCCCCCTGACACTAGTGAGAAGTACACCTAGACAGGGAAAGGACATTAATGTAAATATTCTAGGGCTACTTCAAACCTCGAACCCTCAAACTGAGAAGGGACTAGATAATAACTATAGTGACACTATGATATAGAGATGTATAAAAAAGGTTTTATTCATAATTTATCTTAATCTCAATAATAGATAACTGTAAAAACACATATACATAAAAAATAGTTTATCATACAGAGACTAACAAATAAACAACATTCTGACCACATTCAGTCACATTCAGACATATACTACATACATATAATCAAGATGATATACATGATTATTTTATCCCACATGATTGGATATCTGTAGACTATGACGAACAAACAACACCAACACTTAATTGAGAAGTTAGCATTTTTGGGGTGGTTTTCACAGATGACTCTACGCGTTTCGACAGAAACACTGTCTTCATCAGGAGTTCCACCTCAGAATGTTATGCTCTGTAAAAGATAACATGTGTATTTCACATACATATGAAACATAATTGTTTAACCATAATTTTAAATGTCACTATAGTTAGTAATTATGATGATTACATATAATAATAAAGACCCATAATTTAGGCTGAGGGTATGTTATTTAATAGTCGTTGTTTTCGACTGAAATATTAAAAATGAGCCTGACCAAAAAATGAACACGAATATAAACATATATTCTCCCAAATAACATATGACACTACAAACAGACAATACAAAACTTTTACCAATTTTCTATATTCTTTGTATGGATACCATATCTAAACTGCCGGGGTTCCCTTATTGAAAAAAGATATAAGTGATATCTTTAAAAGGTGAATAGATTGAGAAACAACACATATGAGTACTTATGAATGCTTATTGTTCAGGATGAATGTAAAATACAAAAATGTCGTTTATACCCTAAACAAATAATGAAAAAATATGTATTACCAAAACTGTCCAGCATCTGTATGTAGATTGATGGTACAAAGATGATATATCTTCAAAAGTATGTTCCTATCGATCAGGATACACCTATATAATTCAACAGCAATGTACCAAAACAAAAAAATCAAAAAAATGAACGATCTTTTCATTGCTAACTAGCTGCATCCTTAAATATAAGAAAATGTTCTAACCAGCCACTACGAAAGCTGGTATTACCTTATATTGGTGATGGCCTGTCTCGAAGCGAACAAATTTGATATGTTACCCAACTCCTTCAGGAACTAAGCCCTGAAACAGATAAACAGACCCCAAACAAACATATATGAAAAGGTGCACAAACAAAATTCAAAATGAAAATGTCTAAATTGAGTAATTTTCTATAATTGTCAACTGGGACAAATAATACCTGCTTGATAAAATATGTCCAACAAGAGAGGCGAGCTGCTAGTCCCTCAAATGATTAAGAATGGATGCTGAAAAAAACAACAAACAAAAACAGAATGTCTATATTTTCTGTAAATATGAACGTCCCTAAAATAATGTATTCTGGTACAGATGTAACAATGCCGACCGACTGATAACTGCAGGACCTACTTCAAATAATAAATGTCTACTACAATTTTATACTTAGGTTGCTAATGTGAACAGTTCGAAAAAAGACAAACTACTCTAATCAGAATGAAGCTCTGTCGATTAAACTCTGTTCAGGATAGGAGACATCCATGTTAGGACCGAAACATATAATAGAATAGGCGGAGCAAAACCCGGCCAAAAACAAAATATATATACAAGGACCGCACCAATACATAATGATGTTGTCAAAAAGTCAGTCCATTAACAATATCGAAATGATGGAAAAGGCGGAGCAATGCCCAGCCAATACCTGGCAAAGAAGAAAATAAAAAAAAAAAAAATAAAGGTATTGGCTGGGCATTGCTCCGCCTTTTCCATCATTTCGATATTGTTAATGGACTGACTTTTTGACAACATCATTATGTATTGGTGCGGTCCTTGTATATATATTTTGTTTTTGGCCGGGTTTTGCTCCGCCTATTCTATTATATGTTTCGGTCCTAACATGGATGTCTCCTATCCTGAACAGAGTTTAATCGACAGAGCTTCATTCTGATTAGAGTAGTTTGTCTTTTTCGAACTGTTCACATTAGCAACCTAAGTATAAAATTGTAGTAGACATTTATTATTTGAAGTAGGTCCTGCAGTTATCAGTCGGTCGGCATTGTTACATCTGTACCAGAATACATTATTTTAGGGACGTTCATATTTACAGAAAATATAGACATTCTGTTTTTGTTTGTTGTTTTTCAGCATCCATTCTTAATCATTTGAGGGACTAGCAGCTCGCCTCTCTTGTTGGACATATTTTATCAAGCAGGTATTATTTGTCCCAGTTGACAATTATAGAAAATTACTCAATTTAGACATTTTCATTTTGAATTTTGTTTGTGCACCTTTTCATATATGTTTGTTTGGGGTCTGTTTATCTGTTTCAGGGCTTAGTTCCTGAAGGAGTTGGGTAACATATCAAATTTGTTCGCTTCGAGACAGGCCATCACCAATATAAGGTAATACCAGCTTCGTAGTGGCTGGTTAGAACATTTTCTTATATTTAAGGATGCAGCTAGTTAGCAATGGAAAGATCGTTCATTTTTTTGATTTTTTTGTTTTGGTACATTGCTGTTGAATTATATAGGTGTATCCTGATCGATAGGAACATACTTTTGAAGATATATCATCTTTGTACCATCAATCTACATACAGATGCTGGACAGTTTTGGTAATACATATTTTTCATTATTTGTTTAGGGTATAAACGATATTTTTGTATTTTACATTCATCCTGAACAATAAGCATTCATAAGTACTCATATGTGTTGTTTCTCAATCTATTCACCTTTTAAAGATATCACTTATATCTTTTTTCAATAAGGAACCCCGGCAGTTTAGATATGGTATCCATACAAAGAATATAGAAAATTGGTAAAAGTTTTGTATTGTCTGTTTGTAGTGTCATATGTTATTTGGGAGAATATATGTTTATATTCGTGTTCATTTTTGGTCAGGCTCATTTTTAATATTTCAGTCGAAAACAACGACTATTAAATAACATACCCTCAGCCTAAATTATGGGTCTTTATTATTATATGTAATCATCATAATTACTAACTATAGTGACATTTAAAATTATGGTTAAACAATTATGTTTCATATGTATGTGAAATACACATGTTATCTTTTACAGAGCATAACATTCTGAGGTGGAACTCCTGATGAAGACAGTGTTTCTGTCGAAAGCGCGTAGAGTCATCTGTGAAACCACCCCAAAAATGCTAACTTCTCAATTAAGTGTTGGTGTTGTTTGTTCGTCATAGTCTACAGATATCCAATCATGTGGGATAAAATAATCATGTATATCATCTTGATTATATGTATGTAGTATATGTCTGAATGTGACTGAATGTGGTCAGAATGTTGTTTATTTGTTAGTCTCTGTATGATAAACTATTTTTATGTATATGTGTTTTTACAGTTATCTATTATTGAGATTAAGATAAATTATGAATAAAACCTTTTTATACATCTCTATAATCATAGTGTCACTATAGTTATTATCTAGTCCCTTCTCAGTTTGAGGGTTCGAGGTTTGAAGTAGCCCTAGAATATTTACATTAATTAAATGACTGAGTGACACTTTCACGCGAACAGTATGTCACCCACACTTAGTACTAGCATGGCACAGCCCACAGCCTAGGTCGGACACCTGTTGCTGAACAGGGCTTCAGAGAGACAATAAATTGAACAGAGATTCCCTACCTTAGTCAGCCTGCACCTACCTAGCTGGCAATCAATCAAATTAGTAGCATGATCAGATCATGATCAATTGACAGTCTGTCCAGGCTCTCTGCCACGTGGGACCCAAGGCTGACTACAGGATGTGAAAGGGGCCCCAGCTGGGATCTTCTCTCTGTACAGTTCTCCAATTAGGCCCCTCTTTTACTGCAGTTTAGACTGACCCAGTTTTTGGCATGTATTTAGAAGCTTTGTGTTGCTGCTGGACATCCACATCTGTTTGATACTATGGTTTGAGCAGGGGGTGGTTTTTACATTAATTAGGCAGGTGTGTGATTTTGTGTTTTGGTCTTCAAATCTCTGAAGTTCGTTATCTTACTGTGATAGCAGGATATTTACACATCATAATATATTGACAATCCTATACTTCCCGTTGTCCACTAGCACTATCTTGTGGCATTTGAAAAACAGCACTTGAGCTCAGCTTTTCTTCCGTCCGTCCCAGCAAAGTGAGAAACTGGAACTATCGCACTTTAGGACACAGTTCTTTTGCGTGACAATCTCCGATAATGCGGGAAAACTACCAGAAATGCGTTATTCTAACACAGGATGCTTGGCACTTGACAGGGCTTCCTGAGCATGAGCATTGGTCCTCCAATCTGGCTGTCCCTTTGGAGGATCCACTGTCAAAGCAACAGGGCAGCATGTTGCCCCTGAACCTGCGCTCACTCCGCCTTCATTCATTGAGATTGAGCGGTGCCAGTCCACGGTTTTTGGTCTCCCTGTAGAAGCCTGTGATGTAATT
Source organism: Calotriton arnoldi (assembly GCA_963921515.1). NCBI lineage: Eukaryota > Metazoa > Chordata > Amphibia > Caudata > Salamandridae > Calotriton > Calotriton arnoldi. The sequence continues at coordinate 2,275,865 of CAWUFW010001608.1, forward strand.
GTGGCAGCAAGGCGTCCCTGAAGTAAGACTGTATTAGTCTGTCGTTGGGCCAAATTTGTGGCTTGGTGCGCTTCCAAATATGTTGATCCCCCTTTCTGGCCCTTTGTCTGAGGTTTTTTTGTTTGTTTTAGTTAGCCCGGCAAGGCTTTTTTTTGGGCAAAGTTAAAGGGTATCTTTCGACCACATTGGTTTTTTTGCGGTTGACGATCAGCCCTCCCTGTTTGTCACCTGTTGTGACTCGTTTTCTAAAAGGGCTACAATATATGTTCCCTCCATTATGCCTCAATGGGACATGAATCTAGTATTGACCATCATGGTAGGCACGCCCTGTGAGCTCTTGCACAATTGCCCTCTGTGCCTTTCGACCATCAAAACTGTTTTTCTAGTGGCCCTTACTTCGGCCAGGAGGGTTAATGAGCTGCAGACACTCTCAGTGCATTCTTCTTACAATATTGTTTTCCTAGTAAAACTGGTTTTGTTAACACGTGCTTCATTCCTGCCGAAAGTGGTGACACCTTTTCACGTAGATGGGACCATCACACAGCTTACCTTCTTTGTTCTGCCTCACCTCGTCCCAAAGAGAAGGAGAGACTCCACGGCCTGAACCCAAAATTCTCATTCTACATTGATCGTATCAGAGAGTTCCGGATGAACAATCATTTCTTCAGTGGGTTCATTTGGGCAAAGAAAGGAAAGGCCGTGCAGAAACAGGGACCATCTTAGGATGTATTGTGCTCTGATTAAAATACGCTATGCACTGGCCAACAAGCACCCCCTGAAGGATTGAATGCTCATACCACCAGAGCCAAGGCTGAAACCACTGCGTTAGCTCGTTGAGTCCCTGTCCTGGATATCTGCCAGGCTGCAACGTGGTCTTCTCTGCACACATTTACCAGGTACAACTGCGTGGGCAATCGGGTCTGTCGTGATGGGCACCTTCCCCGTTTGGTCCTCTAGGACTTTTTGGTCTAAATCTGTTCGCAGACCAAGCTCTGGGGAGAATTGCTTGGCTATCTATTCAAAGGTAAGAAATGAGCGGGTAGAAGTCTCTGTCAGATTAACAAGTTACTTACCTTTGGTAGTGCCTTATTTGGCAGGATTCTGTTTAAACACAGTTTTCTTACTGACCTTCAAAACCTCCCCGTTCTGCAAACAGATTTATTTACATAAGATTACCCTTGTAGGCTCTTAGTGTCTGCACACTGGTCCATCAGCATTCTGTCGTGGCTCTGTACTTCTGGTGCGGATATGTCACAAAAAGAAACTGATGTCAACGTGCTGGGGTGGCGCATATATAAGCACCACGCACGTCACTTCTGGTGCGGACGATGTAGAGCCGAACAACGTCACCAACTGGCGTTTAGAGGTACTGCTCAAAAATTTCCAGTTTCAGTCTGATGTCTGGTGAATATTCTAATGTTAGGAATCTGCAGCTAGATATGGTCCCTATCAAATAAGGCATTACCAAAGGTAAGTAACTTGTTCTTTATCACAGTACCAACTCTGTCATGGCAGCAACTTATTTTAAAATTGCCAATGTTTTACTTGTAGTTGGGGTTCTGCTTTTTTATTTGGGAAGAAAGCTCAAGTGGATCTTCATTTGTGGCTGCTTGTTTATCTCCTTTATTTGTCCCATCAACCATTTTTACTGTGGTGTCTGCAGATGTTTGTAGGTACTGAGTATTTTCTTGGTGTTTGTCCCTGATCATTTACGGTTAACACAATTAATGTAGCGTTCCACTGTTCTCAGTCCATAGCAGATCAGAATAGCACAGTTACACTTTTATTCTATAGCGTACTTGTGCAGACTAGCTTAGACGTACTTGTTTTAGCACTTTATTTTGCTGTGAAATCAACATGGCTCATATTCCTTCGGCTGATCAAGGTTGGTTGTTCACGTACAGCTTCTATTTTACCAGGAGTCTGTAATGTTATATGCAATGATGTTGGATCCGTTCAAATAGGTCTGGAGATCAGGAGGATATGACTGCTATTTGTCTCTAGTGAGGATTTCATGGTTAAAGCACCTCATTTTGATTGCTCCGGCTGTCTGGGATGTCAAACTTATACTTTCTCCTTATCTCGCTCATGGATGGAGTATTAGGTCTTGATCAGTTCCTGGCAGAATTCATTGTTCGGTGTGCTATATCTGCATTATATAGATGTGTTTTGGTGCAATATTAGTGGCCAGCGCACACACTACCTTAATTTCCCTCTTTTATCAGAATATCAACCATTATATCTACAAACTTTTTATATTTAAAAAAAAATTTTTTTTTTACTTTGGCTTCACAGAAACATGGAAAAAATGGTCGAAATTGCTTCAATATCCATGGTGCAGATTCACTACTCACTTCTGTTGGAGCACTACAGATCCATGGCTGGAGCCACACGGTGCTAGCTGCTGCCAATGAGGTGTCAATTCTCAAAAGTTCCAGAACCTGTCTGACACTTGGAAAGAGGTTCATGGGAAATTTGTAATTAAGCAATTTGTTAATCCCGGTTACATAAATTGGATCGGTGTAGATTTGCTGAAGGTGACAGTTGCAAGAAAATAAAAGTACAAACTGACCAGTGTAAAAGCTCCACTTTGAACAAGCCAGCCTAAATGTCAATAAATATTAATAAAAAAAAATATTAATCAAAAGCCATTTACTAAGCACAAGCAGCTGCTTCCCAGGGAAGCATCCCAGCTCTAAGATAGCCACACAGAAGGACATGATTATTTCTCTCCAAAAAGGAATGTTTTAAGAATGGATTTGAACACATCTTCCTCAGTAAATAGTTGTAGGCCACTAGGTAAAGAATTCTACAGCCTAACCGCACAGATAGAGAAAGATCTTCCCCGCCTCTGGATTTCCAAAACAAATGAGTCTGAATAAGTCTCTGGCTGGCAGAGCGAAGAGCCCTGCTAGGCTCATAAACTCTAACTCTTTTTCTGTAAATAAGAAGGGCGTTTTTTTTTTTGTAGAGTTCTATGGGGTATAGTTACAGCTTTCAATCTGATTCTTTGCCAAATCGGAAGCAAGTACAGTTCCTTCAGCCCACCCCTGATGGATTGTCTAATGTGGGTGTTCACAATGAAGTGGGCAACAGCTTTCTGCACAAGTTGCAGCTTGTTTAAAAGGCCCGCTGTCACCCCAAGATCTAGAACATCGGCATAGTCTAATTTAACCGTAATCAAAGCTTGAATAATGTCCTTCCGCGTATTAGCTGGGAGAAATTTTTAAGATCTTTCTTAAAGATTTCAGAATCAGAAAGCAAGTATTAATCACAGACCGCACTTGCGGTTCAAATGATAAATCCTCATCAGATTTGACCCCTAAGTTTTTCGCCACATCAGCAGCTATTGGAGGATCCTCCGACCCAGCTGGCCATAATCTTCTGATGTGATGCTCAGTATTGCCAAAGATGAGAGTCTCCAGCTTATCTGAATTCAACTTCAGAGAGCTCTTGAGCATCCGGTTGTCAACGTCCGAGAGGCAGCCCTGAAAGTTAGCTACTACTTACTCGTCCAGTTGCTAGAAGACAATCATCAACTGCGGGCCATCTGCATAATAGACAATATTGAAGCCCAAAGCCTCCACTGCTCTGGCCAATGGAGCCATGTAAATATTGAACAAGGTAGGGCTCAATGCCAAGCCGTGCGGTACACCACATGAAATTTATCTATAGCTCAAGGTATAACGAGGTAGATAGAACACTTGTTCTCTATTTGACAGGAAGCAGTTAAGCCATAGCCATTTGTTACCCATAATGCCCACACCCTTGAGATTATTGACCAGTTTCTCAAGCATCTTCCCCATGGCTGGCAATAAAGAAATCGGTCTGTAATTATTTATGCAGCGATGGTCAGCTTTAGATTTTGTCAGTAGAGGCAACACCAGTGTCTTTTTACAAGCTGATGGTACCACTCCATCTTCAGGTGACAGATTAAATAGAGTGTTTACCACTCCCTTAAGAGAGGGAGCCATCTGTACCAAACACTTGGGAGGACATGGGTCAAGAGGTGACCCTGATTTCGATTTGCCAACGATCACTTTGGAGTCCTCCAGAGAGATGATCTCAAAAACAACCAGCTTGACCCCAGAGGAGGAAGTTTCCTTTTGGTCCTCGTTAAGAGGATTCCCATAATCCTCTTTCTTGAAATTGGCTTAAATTCGTTCCACCTTTTCCTGAAAATATAGGGAGAGATTGTCGCATAGGCTTTGATAGGATGGAAAGGTTTGTTGATCCGCACCAGGGCTTTAAAAAAAGAGGACTTGACTATACAAGACACTGCTCTTTGGGGCATTTTTGGCTGATGCAATTTCTTTGGCAACTGCCTCTGCATTGGTAATATTTTTACGGAAAGCCTTGAGAGCTTCCTTATTAATAGCTTATCCTCTTCCAAATAATCCAGTCACCAAAGCCTTTCCTGCTGTTTGCAATTACTCTTTGCAACCAGTAAGAATGTAGTAAACCAGGGAGCCGAAGGCGAATTTCTTCTTACTGTACTCCCACTCTTATATAAGATAGAAACTAAACTTGCAGAATGTGCTTGCTACTTCTTTGCCGTATATCTTCTAAAAGCTGGTAACAGTTAAAATGAATGCATAGAAATCTATATGCACTGCAGTCTGTTTAGTATCTCAGGCTACGAATTTTTCTTTTTTTGGCAGAAATGACTGGTTCTCGATTTACAACCCCCTTTAGTAGCAAAACAAAACCTTGAGCACTTTAATGTGCTAGTCCACATCCAGAGCTTGTACGACCGGAGCAGCATTATTCATCAATGATTTAAAAGTTGTTACCGTGGCTGAAATCTGATTATGTCCCTTTTGATTCTGTGGTGTAACCTCCATTTTCACTAAAGCCTCAGTGTAGTGGTGCACTTGCTGAAGAGCAGCAATAAAAACAAGCATTTTTCAATGTTCTTTTCTGGAGCCATTGGATCATCAATAAAAAAAATGATTTTCACCGATACTGCTCAGTATTGGCATTTGTATGTTTGTAGATGCCAAGACTTTTTTAATCAGACGAGTATTATTAAAATGGTGTGTTAAGCTGTATAAGTTACTTTAAAATTGAATAGAACGTACCACAGTTTAATATGAGATTCGTTTAAAGCCGACATTTTAAAGCTGACCAAAATTATCAAGCAAATTTAGAGAGCATGTAAATTTAAAGACAAAAATAACAAATGGGGAATGCGGTGCAAGTGGACATGCAGAATTTGAAATGGTGACTGCAAGTAGACTTTAGGCGGCAAAGTCACACGCGCAGGCTATTACGGTGCAGGGGGAAGCATTTAAGAAGTCCCAAGTAGGAATCTTTGGTTTTATTAAGGCACACTGTAGTGTTGGCATCTTGATAAGCCGGCACGTGAACGTCGTTAGTTATGAAGCAGTCTTAAAACTGAATAATGGTTGTGCCTCAACTCTTAATACCGACAAAAATCATTAAATTGCATAGTGTAAAGTGACAGTTCTTCAAATAAGAATGGTAGTATAGATAGTGTATCATGATGAAACAGCAGAACTCCTTTTAGATTCAACCTCCAACACCACTGAAACGTTAATAACGAAGCTTCTATAACCGTGTTTGCTTAAAAATAATAGTTAAACCCATGTGTATGGATACAAGGGCCACCGGCAAAATGTAAAAAATATGCAGAGTGATAGTTTTATTACAAAAAATACAAACTTGCCTACCGAAAATGTTTTAGAGGTCACCTATGAAAGCGCTTGCAGTTATAAGTATGAAACGCAATTAATTGTCCGTGTCAGGTTTGAACATTAAAAGCAGCAAAAGGGCAAACTAATAAAGAACTTTTAACAGAGCACACTCGAAGCCCACAAATATTTTTTTGATACATTTCTTAATTAACGTTTTGCATAAAAGGGAATCGTCCAATACAAGAAAAACACACCGGTTTAACAAACCCGAACTTTAACAAATGCAGTATGAATATAGCAGAATTTCCAGTTCACCATATATTACAATGAAGGTCAAAAGGATGTCTTTGTCCATTGTCGGTGTGAAACTGTGGTAGCTGGCCGGGGAGAGGGGGAGATGGGAGGGAGCACGTGCCACTATCAATCAGGGTGTTTTTTAAGAGCGCTACTCACCCATGAATGAGGGCCTCAAGGCGCTGGGGGGGGGGGGGCGGGGGCTGCAGCTCCGGGTCAGCCGAAAATCCACAGACGCAATTACGCGCCCTACGTCTGTAGGGCAAGCAATTACAATCTTGGAGGAGAGGAGCACACATCCACCAGCTGAACAGCAACCTCAACTCTCATCATAATACCGACCTCCACATAGCCAGGAGGTGGCAGGAAATTGACCCAACAGCAATAAAGTTACTCTGAGTCTTCCTGCTGCGAACGGGGGACAACGCGGCAGGCACAGGTGACCCTGGGGCTGATCCCTCCTCCTTTTCTGTCTCAACGTCTACTAACTGGTCTACCATCTTGCTCCACATCTCCAAGTCCCTTTCCGCATGTCGTCTGTGCGAACCTTCCCGAGTCGGCACTCCTCCGCTACTGCCCACTCTAGGAAGTCAGTTCTCTATTTGTCAGAAAGACGGTTTCCTTTGGACTACCCTCTGAGAATAACTCATACTGCTGACCACATCAACTGATATTAGCCATAACCACACAATCTCTAGCCTGCTTCACATACCCCATACACACAAGGGGGATATAATAGTGAGCCCAAGGTCACAATACAAAATTATAAAAATAGATCTATTTATTGGTAATTATATCAAAAGAGATATACAGAAGGAAATACAAATTGCTTCTGAAGGTAAAAACAGCCTAAAACTATTATTAGAGAAACCTTGTTTGTCATAACACATAATAGGTAAAAGGAAAATCAATTTTTTCACACATTGCTGATAGTGTTCATATGTAATATGACCACCCTGAAAGCTATAATCAATCAATAAAACTAAACTCCAATAAAATGAGCAAACATTACAGTCTAACAGAGAGAGTACACACAAGAGACAATACACTTTGTCATAAACAAAACACACATCCGTAATAGGACAATAAAAAGCACTAGAACCCGATACTCAGAATTGATTGGTAATCTGTGGTTCCAGCCTTATAACGGATTGTGTCATGGAGCGTCAATGCGTTTCGATGGAAAAACTTATTGCACCATCTTTTTCAAGACTTTATCTGTGACTCTTAGTCAAAGGATTTTTTCGACGAAACTAAAATAAAAATACCTATATGTTAGAACACATATATCAATCTGTCTGTCAAATACTGTGTTGTACTTAATTATAATCACAAGACATCATAATAACAATAGACATAAACCTTAACATGCACATAATGGTACTACCCTCACAGTTTGATATTCCCTATTCTATATTTCATTCAATATCACATGCAAAGACCTTTATACAGTTGAATCTAAAAAGATTTTTTAATAAAAACAGAAGAACTCATACTAGTAAACCATTTTGTTAAAAATTCTGTTGTCCGGTGTTGACCACCCCCCTGGGCTTCACATTATAGTTCCCCTCCAAGATACATACAATCTCACTGTGAACACTATATACAACCTCCCCCCCCCCCCCCGATCTTATTATACTCAATCACTCAACTATAGGACCCAATTGTCCCGATTACACCATCCTGGGGGGACAATTATTGTGTCGCTGTTCTCACCTCGTACTTGCTTGTTGGATGAAAAGAAAAACTTCTCCTGTCGAGGCTCTTTTGTAAGAATACTGCTATCTTAAAAACTACTTCAGGAGTTACTACCTTCGTCCACCTCTGATGTGTCCTGTCATATAAGTATCAGGGCGTGTCTGGAAATAGAGATGTACTCTAATTAATTATGAGTAAGGTTTAAGCGGTCTGGGACTTTATATCGTCTATTAACCTCCGTTCCGTCGGACACTTTCATAATAATAAAGGCATGTCCCTCACCTGTTCCTCTATTTGTTCCAGGTCGATGATGCTGCTCTTGCCCACTGGAAGGCAATATGTTGTCGGGCCAGAACCAGGCCCAACTGGGCAAAGTTATATCTCATTTTCCGCCCTCTTTCGTGAGTGGCAGAACGCCCAGAAGACAATGTCAGATCTGACCTGGTTCCCATCACTAGCTTCACAGAGTGTAGTATCCGGGTCCGGTAGGTCCGCAGCTCGCAGCACCTCCATGTCACATGGATGAAATCAGCAGGGACTTCACCGCAGTGAGCACAGCCTGCCGGCCATGTGGGGGTGAACCCTATGGAATCTCTGCGGTGTCAGGTAAGCTCTGTGAAGATAATACAATTGCACAAACTTGAATCTAGCATTGCTTGCAGTTTTCTGTACTTGTGCTCTGGTGCGGTTCCACCCACAATCCGTGTGCGGGGTCTCAAGGTCATCTTCCCATTTAAGATGGGGGGACGTTATGTCGATCTGCCTGTCACCCTTCAGGACAGCATACAGTCATGAAATAAGGCCCTTATGGGAGCCTGGATCCAGCAGCACCGCTAGCACCTTGGACTCACTAATTTCTGCCGGGAAGCCTGTCCAATATCTGCTCGCATATTGCGGGTACTGCCCAGGGCTGATCCCGAATAGTTCCCCCACCTCAGTGAGAGTCACAAATGCGCCACTCAAATTATATCTCCCCCTCTCTGGCAGCCACCATTCACCCACTGCATAACATCCATAGAGGTGCGAATACACAGGAAGGGTTTGAGCCACTGAATAGGGAGAAGTCAGCCATATGATGCACACTTCAAAACACATCGCTGCCTATTCCCAGGCCTGCGTGACCAAGGACACTGTGAACAGGGTGTCCGGTGGCACTCGATGTACCTCCATAAGCAGCTTCGAAAGTTTATATGCTGGCATTAGGCTCTCTAGTAATTTTTTCCCCAGTTTGGGCCATCATCACACTACAGAGCTGCAAATTGGAGCAATCCAGGCTAGATAGTACAGGTAGAGATCTGGGAGTCCGAGTCCTTCCTCTGTGATATCCAATATGTGATAGAGACTTCTAGCCGCAGAATCCTTACGCTTGAATTTCCCCAGGGATCCGACTGGATCCGGAAGATTTTTCGTTAGCAGTACCCCTGCGTGCCAGGTGGCGTCGGTCCACTCCATGCAGCGTCGTCCCCGCTGGAAGTGACGTTCACGTCACCTATATATGTGCCACCTCGGCGCGTTGATGTCAGTTATTTTCTTTCTGCGCCAGCTAGCGCTGATCCGGGAGAAGAGCTACTGCTCTGTCAGTTTTTGACAGAATATTTGCAACATTTTGTCAACATTTTTTGAGGTTTTTCCTCCTGGTGTGTTGAGGATGTCATCGAGGAAAACAGGTTGCAAACCCTGTGGAGCCTGTCACTGCGCCATGTCAGTGACTTATCCCACACCTCGTTTATTTGTGGTGTCTGGAACGTGAACATGACTCCAATTCATGCTCCGATTGCCGGGCCATGGCGCTAAAGGCTTTGACGGAGCGGTCTATGAAGCTGCTAGCGGCACGGCATGTGACTCCTCCTCTTTGTCCCACTCAAAATCATCAGGGCATTCAGGTAGGAGGCATAAAAAACGCAAGAAGTCGAAGTGCGCTTCGAATTCTCCTCGTCCGACGGTTGACACGACGGAGGAGCTTCGGCATTCAAAGCCTGGTTCCTTGAAGCCTGGGCCGAGTATGCGCCTCCCTAGTCTTCCGGGTGCTGGAGAGACCACCGCTCAAATTAACAGTTTTATGAGGCCAAACGTCTCATATTTGAGTGGCCCGACCCCTCTGGCGCGCCCTGGGCCCTGCGGGGTCAGAGGGGGCCCAATCTGGTTCCGCACCTGTGGCTCCAGCCCCGGCGGGCCCCTATGGATAGAGGCCAGTGCCGGTCGTGCCACTCTGACCTTCCCCAGCGCCAGCCCTGATGCAGATGCTGCTGGCACCACCCAGCGTCGACAGCCCCATTGTGATCCCCGAATCCGACTCATGGCCGGAGCCACGTCGACCAACGCCATTTCCGGTACCGCCAGAACAACTGTGTCCTAGGTCGAAGCCTGAGCCCTATTCCAAAGGGCTAGGCCTCGGGGAGGAATGGGAGGGGTCGCTGGACCCTTTAGAATACCAGCCTTATATTCAGGATATGGACTGGTGTGAGGAACTATGTGATGCTCTGACCGCTATCCTCAATTCCGTCATCTCCTCTGGCCAATTTCCCACCGCATGGAAAACGGCGGTGGTAAAACCTTTGTTAAAGAAGGCCTCTCTTGACCCGACAGAATCAAAAAACTATCGGCCCATTTCCCTGCTGCCCGTTCCGGCTAAGATCCTGGAAAAACATCTTAACCGCCATCTCAGTTGTTATTTGGAGGAATACCAACTGCTCGATGGCTCGCAGCATGGTTTCAGGAGTGAACACAGTACGGAGACGGCATTAACCGTTGTCTTTAACAACATCCGACAACAGGTTGATGCTGGTCATACCACCCTACTGATTCTCCTGGACCTGACGGCAGCCTTCGATACGATTTCTCCTTGTAGGCTGGTTGGCAGGCTCTGGGAAATTTGGATAGAGGATTCCGCACTCAATCTGCTCTCATTGTTCCTTTTGAATCGCTCGCAAAGAGTTAAGATGGGCCAATTTCTTTCTGCCCCTAAACAATTGTTCTGTGGAGTCCCCCAGGGATCCTCATTGAGTCCTACCCTCTTTAATATCTATGTAGCCCCGCTCGCCACTGTGGTAAGATCTTTTGGCCTTGAAGTGCTTTCCTACGCTGATGACACTCAGATTCTGATTTCCATCACTGAGAATGTCTCAGCCTCAGCAGTAAATTTTAAAAACTGCATGCGGGCGGTAGCTGCATGGATGGTTGAGAACTACTTAAGACTCAATGGGGATAAAACGGAGGTCCTAATCTTTGGAGACAAGATGGATATCTGGTCGGAGGCCTGGTGGCCTGATTCTCTTGGATCCTGCCCCCGCCCCTGTCTTAGTGCCAAGAATTTAGGCATCATTGTGGACTCCTCTCTTTCCTTGGGCTCACAAATAAATAGAACTGTCTCTGCCTGATTTGGGATGATACGGACTCTCAGGAAGATCTTCCGTTTTCTTTCCCTTCCTGCACGGAAACAGGCAGTGGTGGCCCTCGTGGTCTCGAGGTTAGACTACTGTAATGCCCTTTATTTAGGGATAAATAAAGGACTTCTTCATCGACTTCAATTGGTGCAGAATGCCGCCGCTAGGCTGGTGATGGGTCTCCCCAAATTCCATTCAGTCTCAGCTACCATTAGAAGCCTGCACTGGCTCCCGTTGCGGGAGGAGAATTGTGTTCAAGGCTTTATGCCTGGTCCACAAGGCCGTCCACAATAGGGGGTCAGAAGGTATCAACAAAATGTTTCAAAGATATCTTTCCGGCAAGGACTTGAGATCTGCAAGTAAGAACCGGGTAACAGTTCCCAGGGTGAGGAAAGCTAGGTGGGGGGGAGGGCTTTCTCGTTGTTAGGGGCCAATCTGTGGAGTTCCCTTCCTTCCCCAATTTCCACTCTGGAAACCCATTCCTTATTTCGTAAGTCCTTGAAGAACTGGCTTTTCACCTGTCCTAACCTTTAAGCTTCCTACTCTATAGACACCTTTTACTCTGATCGCTTTCCGCAGCGCCTTGATGCCCCTGGGCTAAGTTCGCCCTCTACAAAACTTATATTCATTCATTCATGCTAGCGGACTAGGTATGTCTCCAGATACCGGCATGCTTTCTCTCCCTACCGTGGCTATGGAGGAGGGAGCTACATACGCAATGACGGTGCGGAGAGCAGCTCAGGTCCTCGACCTTCCGTTGACCTCGGTGGCAGTCAAGACCAACATCTTGACAGAGGTGCTGCAACTGGTAGTCTCCTCCTCTGAACCCCTACTCCCTGTCAATGAAGCCCTCACCGACGTCCTTCTGGAGTCCTGGTTCAAACCCTGCACAGGGGCCCCTGTGAATAGGATGATTGCCCACCACCACCGCCCACATTTCCTCACTGAACACCAGAGAGCTGGTGGTCCAAGCTTCCAGTTCCCATGGTGCGTTCTCTGCCGCTCCCCCGGACAGGGATCCAAGAGGCTGGACCGCTTGGGAAAGAAAATGTTTTCTTCCCCCAGCCTTGCGGTCAAATAACACTGCATGCTAATTGGGCTGTTACTCCCACATGCTGTGGTAAACGGTTGCGCAAGTGCTGACACAGGTCTCGGAGGAGGCCCGGACCATTATTTCCCAAGCAGTGACAGACGAGAGAGACACATCGAAGTTCACTGTACTCTGTGGATTGGACACGACCGACTTGCTGGGCAGAGTGGTTTCGTCGCCAGTGGCCCTTAGATGCCACGCCTAGCTGAGAACGTCTGGTTTTTCAGGGGATGTCCAGGCTTCCCTCGTGGACATGCCCTTCGATGGCACCCATCTCTTCGGCGACAAGGCACTCTGTGCTGGAGCGCTTTAAGGACTCACAGGCTACGGCTGTAGGAAGCTGACTCTGTATATTCTATACCAAAGTAAGGTATAGTGTACACAGAGTCCATTGGATCCCCAGAGGCTTTACAGAGGCTAAAGTGATAATACTAATGCTCTCTGTAGGAAGGTAGGATTTGCTTTCATGGATACCCCCACTTTGTGCTGGTGTCAGTATGTTTTTGTGACTAGTCTGACTGGGATCCTCCTAATCAGGACCCCACTCACTGTGCTTCCTCCCTAAATTTGACATGTTAAGTACTTCTGTACCTCCACAATTGGCTACTGGTGTACCCCTATAACTACCATAGTATATGGTACATAGGTACACCAGGGTTCTCCCATGGGCTGCACATGTATTATGCAACCAATGAGAGACGACTCAAACTGTGACTGCAGGCCTGCCATTGCAGCCTGTGTAAGCTGGTGCTAGTACCACTTACGACAGATATATGTTTTCTTATATCTGAGGTCACTACACTTAAAACCTATAAGTCACCCCTAAGGCAGGCCTTTCAAATCCTGAAGGCAGGGTGCGGGGTTATAAGTGTGTGGCTGCTCCTGCATGAGCAGGACACCCAGACAAACTCCGTAGTCGATTCGCCAGGCTTTATAAGTGCGGTTAGCAATTTTGATGTATAGTGGCCATCCGTTATTACGCGGTAGCTAACTATATAGTGGCTGTGCCGAACCTGGGCATGTTTGGTTTTAAACATGTTGGAATCATACCTCCAACACCGTTAACGGTGTTGGAGGTATGATTCTATGCACTGAGGGGCTCCTCTGGGAAGCCCCCAGTACTCCCGGTAACGGCCTTCTAGGGTCTTCCAGCAAACTAGTGCTGCTGCAGACCCCAGGCACGATTCTGCCCTCCTGCTGCTGAGCTGAGCTCGAGCAGGGGAAAGTAGGATAATAGGTTTCTGTCACAAGGAGGTGTGACCACCTCCTAAACAGGACTTAGCGTATTGGGGTGGGGGCGCTTGCCAGTGCCACCATACTTCTTTGAAGGGCACATTTGGAGGGATCCTTGCATACTCCAGTTTGAGCCAGTTCAGGGAGCCCATAACTCCCGCTCTGGTGTGAAACTGGTCAAAGGACATCCTCCCCTCTGTCCAGCCCCTCCTCTGGGAGGGACCCCTGAGTCGTCACCCTAACCCCTTTCTTAGGGTACAACACGGCCTACCTGTGGGTGGCTCCTCAGATTCGTCGTGGGACAAGACTCGAGCCTGAAACCACATAACTCTCCGACCGTCTTGACACTTGAACTTCACCTGGAACCGAGACTCCATCAAGGAAGACTCCTGCTGCTCCTGGTCTCGCTGTTCTGCAAGTCTTCTTCGTCATCTGTGTCTGTGCTTCTTCCAGGATCTTCAACAGACCTGTGGGCATCAAGGACACCCGAAGTAATCTCCCTTAGAGTGAAGGAGTCAATCCCCTGCATCTGCAGGCACCGCAACGAAGCTGACCGGTCTGCTGCTCCTGACGTCCCATGGACTTCGAAAGGCTTAGCAACACAGGTGGTGGTTCTGCAACTCCCTCAAAGCCTGACCTAACCTCTCTGCAATTTTGAGGCCAGTAGCCCTCGTCAGAACCGCTGGGATCGAACCCCTGTGCACCGCGTCTACTTCCGTTGCCAAGGCTTGTTGGCTCTGCACTTCAGAGATCTTCGGGCTACAAGAAGCTCAAGCCTCCAGCATCTCTTCCTGCCAAGATCATCGTCTTCACCGTATCCTCTGCACCGTGGGCCTTAATTTTTGGTGAGCTGCTTGGGGTTCTCTTGCGACTCCTGTCCCTTTGGCCTGTGGGTCCTCTTGAGGGTCTTCTCCTGATTAACTGGGCTCCCCTGCTTGCTAGAGGCCTGCACTGACTCTCCTGCACATGGTGAGCCCCTTGGACCTTGCTGGTCCCAACTTTACTCCTTCATCGCTTTCTATGCCTGTTGCAGCTGCCAAGGCTTGTTGGTGCTCCCGCCGGACACGACCCCCTGGTTCTCGACTTCCGACGTGGGACAGCTCGTGCACAGCTCCTGGTCTTCCTCAGCGTTGCCTGGTACTCACAGATGCAGTGACATGGTCACCGTCATCACTCCTGCATCTTCTGACATCGGTGGACATTGCTCTTCCGTGCCTCCTGGTCACCTCTGAGTGGCATAGACTCTGTACCCTCTGCTTGGAGGTTCTTCTCTTCAAGAATCCACCCTTGGATCCCACCAGACTCTTACACAGTCTCCGCCAGCGGTCCACTGGGGAGGGTCCTTCTTCTTCAAAACTGCAACCGCAACCTTCCTGTTGACTTCTATTGAGTACATGGCTGTGTTTCCACTCTGCACACAGTCTCCGTGGGGTTCCTGTGTACTTACCTTGGGTAGTTCCTTGTGTCCCCAGCTCTTCTGAGTCTCCTGGTCCAAGTCCCAACTTCGGTCGCAGTTCCCATTCCACTTTTTTAGTGTATGATTTGGTCTCCCCCCTCCCCCCCCGGAGACCACTGTGTATTGTTTTTACTTACTCATTTGCAATTGAAGTATTGTTGTGTATTTGTGTTGATACCTCCGGGTAGGAGATAGACCAATGTGTTAGTGAGTGTTGTGTAATAAATAGACATATTTTTATATATACACTGTGTGGTTCTTTTTCGTTTAGCCTACACTACATGATTAGATCTGGTAAAACAAGCTGCTTAATACTCCTTCTGGATAAGCCTTTAGGCTGCTCGCCACAGCTACCACTTATAGAGCTTTCTAAGGTTGTCTAAGACCACTAAAATCACCATAAGGGTTGTCTTGATTAGTACAAGGTGCTTCACTTAAATAAGTGTGCACCATATACTAAGCCAGCCTCCTACATTGGTGTGCAGCGGGTGGGATTTAAGCCTGCACAGTTTTACCAGCTCTAGGTGTGGTAGATGGAAAAACCACCACTAACATTAGGCACATATAAATACTTTTGTAAAGTAGTACGTTCTACTGAACTTTTTGGATTGTTAGTTGAGGGTCTAGGACAACCTTTCCTACAATATTTTTGAAGTTTAGTTTCCACTAGGGTAGGTAAGTGGCAGCACCACACTATACCTAGTTTACCATGACTTTAGTTGGGGAAGCCAGTGGGCCCCAATCTTCTTGATACAGTGGCCTTAAGTTCCACGAACCTTGGACCCTGGCTGCATCAAGGAAGTTAAAGACAGGCAGCAACCCTAACACTCAGCAACTCTTAGAGCTGCTGCTGCAGGATGACCTACAGAAAGCTGAGCAGTCAGAAGGGCAGAACAGTGTGGGTGGGGTACTACACTCAGTGACACTAATTCTGAGCATGACCAGGAAGAGTCTGATGACTCCACATTGGTGAAATCTGATCCCCCAGCGAATAGTACAGATAGTACAGTGGGTGTCCCTAGAGGTAGGTCCCCCTTTATTCCTCCTGGGAGGGTGCAAAGAATGCAGGGGAGGTCTAGATACTCCTCTGTGAATTCCAATGCCTCGAACAATTCCATAGGGACCTCCATCTTTAGTCAAAGGGAGTACTCTTTCCAGAGTGAATACCACCTACTTAAACTTGAGAGAGCCAAGCTCCGAATCAAGCAAGAGCAGCTGGCCCTTGATAAGGAAACCTTAGAAGAGAGGGCTAGGAAGAATTTGAGACTAGAGTCCCATGGTGGTAGCACTAGTGTCCCTAGGGTCAGGGAGTAATCTTTTGATGCTAGGAATCTGAGCCGGTTGGTCCCTCCTTACGAAGAGGGGGATGATATCCATAAATGGAGCACTGCTTTGGAGAGAACCAGTAAAGTACAGAAGGTCCCTCAATGGCAGTAGGCAGCTATTCTGTGGCTCTCCTTAACTAGTAAAGGCAGAGACAAACATCTCATTGTCAAAGAGGAAGATACTGACAATTATGCAGTCTTGAAGAGTGCCCTCATAGATGGGGTTGGTTTAACCACTGTACAATACAGGGTTAAATTCAGGGACACACAGAAGGCACACACCCAAGACTGGGTTGACTTTGTAGACAGTGCTATTTAGGCTCTGGAAGGCTGGCTTCATGGAAGTAATGTGCATGACTATGGGGAGTGAACGATTTATTGACGAGGGAGCACAATCTTAATAACTGTCCAAATCAGCTGCTATACCAGTACCTGGTGGACTCTGATCTGACCTGTCCCCAAGAGTTTGGAAAGAAGGCAGACTGCACTAGGATGAAGCAGAAAAACAATGGTGGTGGAGGTTGCCTGAAGAAGCAAGATTCTTCTAAGGCCCAAGAGAAGGGTGGGGAGAAAGGTAAAGACAAAAAGGAGTCTTCTCAAGGTCCACAAAACCCTTCCTCTGGGGTGGGTCCCAAAACTCCTCTTACTGTGGCAAGAACATGTGTAAGGAGAAAGTCCACAGAGCAAGGGATGCCAATTGCTCTAAAGCTAACACCAACGAGCCTACTACTACTACTCCCAATGCAACTAGCGCCCCTAGCACCAGTAGAAGTAGTAGTAGTGCCCCAAGTGATTAATAGGGTTAACCTTGGGTTCTGAAGTGGGGTCTGGCATAGTCTGAACTCCCACTCAGGCTGTCCTTGTCTGTGACAGTGGCATGGAACTTGCCTCTTTACTTGTAAGTCCCACTAATTTGGGCAAGTACAGGCAGCAGCCTCTGATTAATGGTCAGGAAGCTGTGGCATACAGGGACACTGGGCAATGTCACTATGATGACAGAGAAACTAACTGGTGTCTCCTGATCAGATCATACTTGGTCAACTTTACCAAGTGACTAATGCAAGCAATGTCAGGACTGATCATTCCTTGGCAGTCGTAAATCTCAGCTGAGGAGGGGTAACTGGCCCTAAAAGAGATGTGGTTTCCCCAGACCTACCTGTGGACTGTCTGTTGGGCAATAATTTTGAAACTTCAGTCTGGTCTGAAGTGGAATCCAGGACACATGCAGAGATGATGGGAATCTCTGCCAGTACATTTGCTGTTACTAGGGCTCAGGCCAAACAGGCACGGAGCTCTGGATCCTGGAAAAATGGACTAGCTAGCTCCTAATAGGAGGTGCAGGAAGGGTAAGGAATTATCCTCCTCCCAGACTCCCAGTAAAGGCGAGTCTCCTGAAGAAGATGATCTTAGCCCCTGTGAAGGAACTGTCCCAGAGGAACTTGGGCCTGACACAGCAGAGTTCCTGGGGGCAGGAGGCCCTTCTAGGGCAGACTTGAGTCTGGAGCAGATATCCTGCCCCCCTCTTGAACAGCCCAGACAGCAAACTGCTGCTGAGGAGGCAGGTAATGTCTGTGGGAAGATGGGCTTCTGTTTTCTGAGTGTAGAGACCCCAAGACTGGTGCCATCAGGAGGTTGGTTGTACCTCAGAAACTCAGGTGTTTTCTTCTCTCCCTAGCACATGACGTTCCCCTTGCAGGACATCTTGGGCAAAGAAAGACCTGCATAGGCTTGTCCCTCATTTTCATTTGGCTCCACTTGTTCTGAAGACGCCTAGGAGTGTTGTTGCTCCTTTGTTACTTGCCAAGCCAGTGGTAAGTCAGGTGGCACTACAAAGGCCCCCTTAATTTCACTCCCAGTGGTAAGGGTTCCCTTTGAGAGGGTAGGGATAGACATTGTTGGTCCCTTAAACCCTACAAAGGCATCTTATCTGATAGAGACTTCTAGCTGCAGATTCCTTACCTTTTAATTTCCTAGGCGTCAGGCTGGATCTGGAAACTTTAGCTGAGCAATAACCCTTGCGCGCGACGTCTGGTATCTCCATTCAACTCCGTGTGACGTCGGCGGCGTCGTTAGCGTCGGTTATGACGTTGCGGTGCCTATATAGGCGCCACCCAGGCACGCGGATGTCAGTTCTTTTCTTTCCGCGCCAGTTAAGCACCGATCTGGGAAGTGCTACCCCGCTGCCACTTTATGGCAGACTTTTTCTCGACTTTTGTCGAAATTTTGGGGATTTCCAACTTCGTGTGCGAGGGATGTCTTCGAGGGAGACAGGTTTCAAGCTGTGCAGGACTTGTTCCCGCATGATGTCGGTCACCGATCCCCACCGCGTATGTCTGTGGTGTCTCGAGCGCGACCACGATACGAAGTCGTATTCGGACTGTCAGGCGATGGCTCCGAAGACCTTGACAGAGCGGGCGATGAAGTTGCTCATAGCCTGGCAGTCGACACTGTTAAGCGAGACTCTGAGGAGGTCACAGTCCCGATCGAAGACGAGGAGGTCGTGGGACCGCTCACGGGGCCCTAAGTCCTCTTTCTCCCATTCAAGGTCCTCGGGACACTCGGGGAAGAGGCATACGAAGAAGAAAAAGTCCAAGCGGACTTCGTCTTCACCTCAACTGGCGTCCGTCGTCGAGAGAGGTAAGGAGCACCAACGCTCTAGGCACGGTTCCCCGGAGCCAGAGTCGACTTCGCGTCTTCCCCCCTTTCCGGTAGCCGCAACAACTCCTGCTCAAATGAAAGAGTTTTACGAAGCCATGCGCCACGTATTTGAGCGGAACAACCCCGCTGGTGAGCCTTCGGGCCCCGTGGAGTTGGAAGGGGCCCCATTGGGTTCGACACCGTCGGCTCCGGCCACAACGCAGATGGGGCCACAGGTACCCGATCCTGGATCCGGTTCGACGCCAGTCGTGCCAACGCGACCTTCCCCGGCGTCGTACCCGAAGTCGGTGCCTGCAACGTCACCGATGCCCATCCATCCTCATCCCCCACGACGTTGACAGAACCCAGAGGTTCTATGTTGTCGCCTGAGCACTTTGAGGATGTGCTAGGCTCAGGAGAGAAACGGGAGGGGTCGGGGGAACCCTCTTGAATCCCAGGAAGTCTCTGAGGAGAATTTGGACTGGTATGGGGAACTTGGGGAAGCCAGTGGACTGGATATTTCTCCAGATACTGGCATGCTCTCTCCGCCATATGGGGGTATGGAGTAGGGGGCATCCTATGCCATGGTGGTAAAGACGGCAGCTGAGGTCCTTGGACTAGAGCTGGCCTCAGTGCAGGTCAGGGCTAATCTCCTGACCGAGGTGTTTCAACCTGGTGGTTCCACTTCCGAACCCCTTTTGCCCTTTAATGAGGCACTTACAGGCGTCCTTCTAGGTACATGGTCCAAACCTAGCACAGGGGCTCCTGTGAATAGGACGATTGCACGCTGCCATTGCCCAGCTCTGGACGACCCAAAATTCCTCCGCCCCCACCCCACCCCAGAGAGTTTGGTGGTGCAGGCCTCTACGTCCCAAGGCGCATTCCCTTCCGCCCCTCCGGATAGGGAATCCAAGAGGCTGGATTAATTCAGGAAGAAGTTGTTTTCTTCCTCCAGCCTGGCATTGCGGTCGGTGAATATCGCATGCTTATTAGGCCATTTCTCCCATTCCCTTTGGGAGACGGTTGCGCAAGTGCCACAAGTCCCGGAGGAGGCCCGGGCTGTGCTCTCCCAAGCTGTCAAAGATGGGAGAGATGCGGCAAAATTCACCATACGGTGAGGCCTAGATACGACCGATTCGCTGGGTAGATAGATTTCAACGACGGTGGCCTTGAGGCGCCACGCATGACTTCGTCCAACTGGCTTCTCGGGCGATGTCCAAGCCAATTTGATGGACATGCCCTTTGATGGAACCCGCCTTTTTGGGGAAAAGGCAGACTCGGCCCTGGTCAGGTTCAAGGACTCTCGAGCTACTGCCAGATCCTTGGGCCTTTCCTCCACCCCCGTGGCCATTCTTCCTTTCGCTCCTTTCATGGCAATGGATGGGGTTTCCAGCCGCATCAGCCATATCCCAGCCACCGTCCCGCACAGACTGCCCAAGCCGTACAAGGACGGGGTGCATTCCGATCTCGAAATGGAGGCCAGAAGTCGTCGACCGCACTGCCCCCTACAGCCGCAGCCTCCAAGCAATCCTAGGCTGCTTCTGCAGGACCACACTACTCCAGTTGGTGGGAGAATTCGTCATCATCTCCCCCACTGGAGATCCATAATATCGGACAAGTGGGTCTTGCATATAGTTCAGGAGGGCTATTCCCTACCTTGTCTTTCTTTCTGATTCTGAAGAAGAACAAGGGCTACAGCCCATTTTAGATCTTCTCTTCCTCAAAAAGGAGAAATTCAAAATGCTCACTCTGGCTCAGGTCTTGTCTGCCCTAGACCAAGAAGACTGGATGGTAGCGTTGGACCTGACTGACGCGTATTTTCATATTCCCATCCTGCCGGGCCACAGGCGTTACCTGTGGTTCAAGGTAGATCGCAAGCACTTTCAGTTTACCGTGCTCTCTTTCGGCCTTACCAGTGCCCCTCGGGTGTTCACCAAGGTGATGGCGGGGGTCGTAGCTCATCTGCCCAGGGTAGGGGTGTCAGTCTTCCCCCTACATCAACGACTGGCTGTTGAAGGCGTCCTCGCCCCAGGCTGTCATCTCCCATCTTCATACTATGGCGAACCTTCTGCATTCGCTGAGGTTCTCTATAAACATCGGAGCTGTTCTGGACTCTGAGCAGTTTCGGGCTTATTCTCCCGAGCAGCGAGCCCAGGATATTAAGGCTATGATTCCGATATTTCAGCCTCTATCCTAGATTTCGGTGAGACTGACTCGGAGGCTGTTGGGCCTTATGGCCTCCTGCATCCTGTTGGTAAGACACGCCAGATGGCATTTGCGGGCTCTGCAGTGGGACTTGAAGTTCCAATGGGCTCAGCATCAGGGAAATCTCACCAACGTGGTTCAGATCTCGGAAGGAACTGTGAAAGATCTGCAGTGGTGGTTAATGAACCGCGATTGGGTCAACAGCAGACCCATCACCCTTCCCCAACCAGATCTCACAGTTGTGACAGATGCGTCACTTCTGGGATGGGGCGGCCATCTGGGAGAGGTGGAGATCAGGGGGACACTGGTCTCCAGCAGAGTCGGGGCTCCACATAAATTTGTTAGAGCTCCGAGCAATTCGGTTGGCATTGAAGGCATTTCTTCCATCTGTCAAGGGGAAGTTAGTGCAGGTGTTCACGGACAACACCACCGCCATGTGGTACTGCAACAAGCAGGGCGGGGTGGAGTCATGGACCCTTTGTCTACAGGCCCTGCGTCTCTGGACATGGCTGGAACAGCAGGGCATAACACTCATGTTCTCTGAAAGCCAGGGCGGACGAACTCAGCCGTCGATGCCTAGCGGATCACGAGTGGCGTCTCCAGTCTGAGGTGTCGCAAGGTCTCTTTCAGCAATGGGGAGAACCTTGGTTAGATTTGTTCGCCTCCGAAGAGAACACGCAGTGTCAGCGGTACTGCGCGCTGGAGTTTCCAAGGCGGCTATCACTCAGCAACGCTTTTCGTCGCGAGTGGAGCGCAGGCCTGTTGTACGCCTTTCCGCCCATACCACTCCTGCCCAGGGTTCTGAAGATCAGGAATGACAGGGCCCTAGTCATTTTTGTGGCTCCGGACTAGGCAAGGAGAGTCTGGTATCCAGAGCTTCTGATAATGAGTATCGATCCTCAGATCAGGCTGCCCCTTCGGGAGGATCTTCTGTCGCAGCAGCAGGGGAGGGTTCTTCACCCGAACCTGTCAACTCTGCACCTCCATGCGTGGAGATTGAGCAGCAACAGTTGTAAGCTTTTGACCTTCCTCCCAAAGTCTGTAATGTTATTCTGGTGGCCAGGCGGCCCTCCACTAAGAGAATATATGCCTGCCGTTGGCAGAAATTTGTATTATACTGTACAGAAAGATCCATTGACTCTCTTTCTGCTGTCCTTTTATTCATTCTAACCCTTGACCTGCAGGACTCTGCCTTGGGAACTCTCAAGGGTTACCTTTCTGCTCTGTCTGCTTTTTGCGGCTGCCAGACCAGTCCTCTCTCTTCAAGTCTCCTATTGTAAATAGATTTCTAAAAGGGTTGGCTCACTTATTTTCTCCCACGCCCTTTGTTATGCCACAGTGGGACCTTAATTTGGTCCTCCGCTATCTGATGTGAGCCTTTGCACAATTGTCCCCTCCGGCTGTTGACCATCAAAACAGCCTTCTTAGTGGCGATTATATCTGCCCGGATTATCTTGTTTGCCTACTTAGCTTATGTCCTTTCCGGACAAGGTGGTGCTTCGCACCAGGGCATCCTTTTTGCCAAAGGTTGTGACCCCATTTCATCTGGGTCAGTCCATTACTTTGCCCACCTTCTTTGCTCCCCCACATCCCTCTAAGGAAGAGGAGCATCTCCACTGACTGGACCCAAAAAGAGCGTTGTCGTTCTACCTTGACCGCACAAAAAAGTTCCAGGTGGATGACCAACTCTTTGTGGGGTACGTGGGAGCAAAGAAGGGAAGGGCAGTGCAGAAAAGGACCATCTCTCGCTGGGTCGTTCTCTGCATCAAGATCTGTTATGCCTTGGCAAAGAAGCAGCCCCCTGAGGGATTAAGAGCCCATTCCACCAGGGAAAAGGCTGCGACTACGGCCTTGGCTCGGGGTGTCCCAGTCCAAGACATCTGTCAGGCAGCGACTTGGGCATCTTTGCACACATTCGCAAAACAGTACTGCCTTGATGGGCAGGTGCGCAGGGATGGACATTTTGCCCGTTCAGTCCTGCAAGACTTCTTAGTTTAGGATGTGAGTCCGCAATTCACCGCCGGGATGGTATGGCTCGGGTATCTGATTCAAAGGTAAGGAATCTGCAGCTAGAAGTCTCTATCAGATTAACAAGTTACTTACCTTAGGTAGTGCATTATCTGGTAGAGACTCTATCTAGCTGCAGATTCCTTACAGCCCCATCCATGCCTCTCCGCTTTGCCGACTGATATTGTAGAACTAGGGTTGCTCCCCTTTTCAGGGCCCTAGTTTTGCAAACTACTACGTCAGTTATTTTGTTGCTCTGCGCTTCTGGCGTGGAAAAAACAAAAAGTACTGATGTCCGCGCGCCTGGGTGGTGCTTATATAGGTACCGCAACGTCATAACCGACGCTAACGACGACATCACGCGGAGCCGAATGGAGCCACCTGACATCGCGTTCAAGGGGTATTGCTCAGCAGAAGTTTCTGGATCCAGCCTGATGCCTGGGAAATTCAAAGGTAAGGAATGTGCAGCTAGATAGAGTCACTACCAGACAATGTGTTACCGAAGGTAAGTAACTTGTTCGACACAGTTGCATCCTAGTGGCGGTGGACCATGCCACTAGGTATCCAGAAGCTATCCCACTTAGGACCACTACAGCTCTTGTGGTGGTGAGGGCCCTTCTGGGAGTCTTTTTCAGAGTGGGGTTTCCTAAGGAGGTCTTGTCAGACAGAGTACAAACTTCATGTCTAGCTACATAGCTGCAATGTGGAAAGAGTGTGGTATAAACTACAAGTTTACCACACCCTACCATCCACAGTGCAACCGGCTTGTTGAAACGCTCGGTATTCACCAGTACCTGGGGACTTGTTGTCCCAGCATTCCTTGGTCTTCTGGCAGCAGGAGGGGCTGATCCTGTTTTCCCTGCGCATAAAGCGCTTCCTAACCTTCTGTGGCACGGGACGCTCAGTATTCACGGCACCTAGGGACTCATTGTCCCAGCATTCCGTGGTCTTCTGGCAGCAGGAGGAGCGGATCCTGTTTTCTCCACGCCGTGCGCATAAAGCGCTTCTTCACCTCTCGCAGCCCAGGCCAGTCCTGTGCCCATCGGTGCCAGGAGGAGACTGGGCTGGGCCACCCCTGTAATTTGTGCCACCGGATCGCCCGGAAGGCACTGTGCCTTACAAAACTTTTATTTGAACCTTTTTCCAAATTGTAGGAACTTCAACCAAAGGTTTAATTCCTGGACTTGCTACAGACAGCCATATTGACTTGCAGTTATCAGCTGGGTCACATCCAGTCACAGTGGACCAATTTATTTCTCCTCTATACTATAGGTTCATACTATTTCTCCTGTTTTGCTTTGGTTTTTTTCTCTTTCTTTAGCAAATGGGCAAGAGAAAAGCACTATATGGTGGGGTAGGGGTGGTGAAAAAGAGGGCAAAAAAACTATTAAAGCACCCAGGGGACAACTGCGTAATGGACAGATTAGACAACATTGTCGCTAAATGCGAAGAGATACTGGCCTCAGACGTTGCTGCTCTACCCACAGACAATAGGTCATCACTGGCTAGGATGGAAGTTAGCAACCAGAAATGTATCCCTAAAATGTTTAAGAAACTGAGCAAGAAACAGGCAGAGCCCAATACCATAGCACCCGAAGAGGGTGGTTCTCTTAAAGCTAGTGAGCCCCCTTCCTCAGTTGTCATTTGTTGTAATTGATATACTCCATTGCAGTCTTTATCAGATAGTCTTCCAAGTGAGGGGGTCGAGTGTGGGGAAGGCTTGCCCTCAGAAACTACAATATTCGCTCATTACAACCAAGCCCTGGCCTGTGATTTTTCTAAGTTCAGAATTGAAATAGATTCCCTTAAGATTATGGTATTTGAAGCAGCTCCTTTAGGGCAGGGAGGCTTTCTTCACACGGAAGGGCACTGGATTTAGCCACCATTCTAGCTCTACCCCTGATCCATCTAGTGACTCCGCAATGAAGGTTACTTGTAAAGCCCCAACCGTGAAATCTGACCCTGACCTAGGGAAGCCAATTAAGATGGATGGCCTGAGTAGCGCAAAATCCCTGGGCAATAGGAGGCTTATATTCGGCTCAGGGGGGTCCAAGATAGGTATTGTTACCCCCTGCACTGCAAGGGGACTTGGAATTCATAGCAATGCACCAATAAAACTCCTGACGCATCCTCATCGACTGCCCCAGGAGAATAAGGAGGGTCCAGCTGACTGTAAAGTCTTTATGGTAAAGGTGCCGAGGATCTCAACGAATCTACTATGGGAGGATGAGGATTTGTTGAGGAACAAGGCCATCCATTGGATTCACCACATCAGGTGCTGCAGGTCAGCTATTAGGGAAGATATTGTTGGGGCTAAAAGGTGTATGGATCCTTATAGTGCTACAGATTGTATTGAATTGTTGTTAACAAATAGGAGTTTGGTCGACAATTCGGTGACCTTAGATCACAGAACTACTCCTCCTTCAGGATGCAACATTCAATCCAATCAGTCTTGTAAATAGTGGGCTTGCACCTGGCAGTTACCCCTCAGATCCAAAGTGTGGGGATGTGCCAGTGCTGGGCCTGGTTGACTGACTACAACAGCAAGGAGGCCAGGAGGCAGGGGGGGAGGTGTCCCTCTCAGGTGGAGCTGATAAGAACTCCCAGATGGGCTACCCTTGTGTCTATCCCATCCAATATGGTCTTACCAACAGTGATATGCCCACAGGCCAGCTAGTGGGGCAAGGTAGTCTGAGTCCAAGCCTGACTCCGCTATCAAGTCTGGTTACCCCCAGTACCCATGCTCTCCTAGATCCCATCGATATCTCTTACCCATAGTAAAGGCACCCCCAAAGTCTCCTTGGTTTCCCGGAATATAGCTGAAATTAAATCAAAAATGGCTACAACCCACTAGAATTCGCATTTTTCAGGAAACTTGGAGTGTTGAGCCCATAAATAGGGCTGGGTTTTTAAGGTTCCTCATACCCACAACATCAAATAAGTTTAAGCGTCCTGCTGGGGGATTGCTAATTTGGGTGAGGATCGCGCTAAGATATGGTGTTAGTGAGCTTCAGACTGGCAGCATTGACATTCTGGAAATTCGAATTAGGGGGGGCACTCAAATTCAAATACCATCATTGATATTTATAACATCTACGCGCAAGGAACACGGGGGGGCAGACAATCGGATACCTTGCAGAAATTAGAGGAGTTATTGGATAGAAGAGATCCTTCTCACTATTTGATTTTAGCAGGCGACGTCAATGTCACCTTTGAACCACTGACTGGGAATGATGTTTGTGGGACAGCTGAGGAAGATGAAATGTGGCATATACAGAGACTGGTGCTATCTCCTGTTAAAAAGTGGACAAAAGTAGCTACTCAGCTTAAAGCCATGTCCCTTGAGTATGGGGTCAGAGCCATCAATGGAAGAACCAAGTCTGATAAGCAGGGGGCACACACCTTTAGTAGGATTAATAGCTTGAGTCATATAGACTACATTTTACTGGACCTAAGGCTGTGGTACCTAGTTGACGATATGGAAATAAGGGTAAGAATTGAAAGTGATCATAGTCCCTTATGTTTAAGTTTGTTGTCTTCGTGGACTTCTTTGCCCAACCAGGCTAGGCAGAATGCACTATCCCGAGAACTGGCACTGTCCAATGATAAACGACGACTAAAGGGGCTTCATATAGTGGTTGCTTGACAAACGAATTCTTGGATTTCAAATCTGATTGTGGATTTGTGGACTACCTTGACACCATTTTGCCCCAAATGAATGGAAATTGTATATACAGTTCAGGTTGGGTACTCTTCCTCTTAATGTGTTTACGGGTAGGTGGTCCAGCCCCACCCTTACATCCAACCGCTGCTCCTGTTATCTGATAGAGACATCTAGCCGCAGATTCCTTAACTTAGAATATCCCCAGGCGTCAGACTGGATCCGGAAAATTTTGCATAGCAGGGCCTCTGCGCGCCTGGGGCGGCGCCGCCAGGCTCCACCCTGACGTCGTCCCCGGACATGACGTCAGTGGAGCCATATAGGACCCCCCCGGCGCGCTGACGTCAGTTTCCTTCTTTTCCGCGTTACAACGCGGATCCGGGATTCAGCTGTTCCTCTGGCCTGTTTTTCTTCAGGCCCTTTTCGACGTCTTTGGCGTCGGGGAACAGTGTGCGATGCCTTCGGGCTTTAAGTTGTGCGAGACTTGTTTGCGCCAGATGTCGGCGTCGGACCCGCACGCCATTTGCATGTGGTGCCTTGGATCGCACCACGACTCCGTTGAGTGTGACGCCTGCCGGCAGATGCGTCCGAAGTCCCTGCGGGAGCGTCGGATGAAGCTCTTGGCCGCCCGGTTGACCCGCACGGGGTCTCCCCGACGTTCTCCCCGACGTTCTCCGGTGGGTTCTTCTAGCCGCGTCCGCTCCCGGAGTCGATCCCGCGAGCGTCGGCCTTCAGGTAAGTCCAGACGCAAGTCACGGAAGTCGAAGTCCTCGCTTCCACGTGACGATGGGGGCCATGGTTCCCACTCCCTCTCGGAGCCGTGCCCCCCGGAGTCGACCTCCATTTACCCGCCCTTTCCGGGTACTGGTGCGACTCGGCCCCAGATGGAAGCCTATTACCAGGCTCTGCACTCCATCTTTGGGTCACCTCCACTCCCTGGTGCGCCTTCGGGTCCCACAGTGGAGGTAGGCATTCAGGTCCCAACCCCGATGGGCGTTCCAACCCGACGCCGTGCCATTCTGCCCTGTCTACGCATAGCCCTTGGCGGCTCCCTGCGTCGACATCGGCGTCGGCGGGGCCAGCGGCACTATGCCTGTCGTCTCCTGCCCCTCCGCACCTCTCGGTAGTGGAGGCGTCGCCGCCCACTCGTCCAGCCGAGTCGCCCCTCATGGCGCTCGACGTCGCATCGACGCCCTTTCGGCGCCCTTTGACGTCGGAGCGGCGTAGTTCGACGCCGGAACGGTCGCCGGAACCTATTGGCTCTCCGCTTCCAGGAGACACGGAACCGGTGTGCTCGGGCTTGTCTCCACGCCCGTTTGCTCCACCGCCATGGGAGCAGTGGCCCATTCTTCCTCCTGCTGGGGGACGGGTCAGCTTGCAACCGTCCCCTACAGATGGGCTATTGTCGCCCACAAGGACGCCCACCGAACCTGGTGCTTTATTTTTAAGGGGTGTCCGCAGGGCTGCAGCTGTTTTACGCTTGCACCCTGCTTCTGTCCCCTTGTCCTCTGATCCGTTATTGGATCTCCTCCACCAGGGTGGGGTGGATCTTGAGCCCTTGCTGCCCTTTAGTGGCTTGTTGTTCGACGCCCTTCTCGGGACGTGGGCGCGACCATCTTCAGGAGATGCGGTCCATAGGGCCGTTGCGCATAGGCATCGTCCGGCGCCTGGGGACCCCTCCTGTTTGTCACTTCAGCCTAGTGCTCACGGCCTAGTGGTACAGGTGTCCTTCGCCACGCCGCCTTCTTCTCCACCTCTGCTGCAGCCTCCTACTAGGGAGTCTCGTTGGCTGGAGACATGTGGACGCGGCATTTTTGCGTCCGCTAGTTCTGCCTTACGCACTCTAAACACAGTTTGCGTTTTTGCCCAGGCTTCTTGTACCCTTTGAGACTCGGTGGAGTGTCTTTTACCTACCCTCCCTGAGTGTCCTCGGGATGACATAGCTCGTCTCATTCACGAAGGCAGTGAAATGGCGAGTTTTGCTATTCGGTCCGCCGTTGACTATACCGATTCGGTGGGTAGGACAATGGCGCTGTCCATTGCCTTGCGCCGCCATGCCTGGCTGCGCGACGGGGGTTTCCCCGACAATGTCCGGGACAGTCTCCGGGATTTGCCATTTGATGGTGTGTCCCTGTTTGACGCACATGCGGACTCCGCGGTTCGCCGCCTTCTGTCTACTTTCCCGTAGTTTTGTTCAGGATGCGCTTGTCCTTCTCCTGCCCTATTGTCTTGCCTTCATGTTGGGCCCGGGTTCATGCTGTAATACCTGAACGGCCTGGGCGGCTTCTCGCCGTATTTTCCTTTCTGCAGCAGGTCTGCTGCTTATCCTTCTCAGTTCCTGTAGCCGGATGGTTAAGGTTGCACCCTTGCTCCAACGGGTTATGTGTTCGGAGCCTGTGGTTCTGCGTTACACTTTTACGTCCTCTGTCTATGAGCTCACGCTCCAGAGGTGCCCCTGGTTGGGGTTGATCCTTACCCTATGTGGGGTAATTGTTTGCTATTGTATGGCTGCATTCTTCCTACAGTAGCCTTTGTATGCTTCTGTGGGATCCCTTTAACTAGGTCCTCCGGCAGCTGTGCCTGTACGTTTTGCACACTGCTGCTGCGGGCCCTTCAGGGGCCTTCTTGCGGTCCCTTTGTTGGGTGTCGGCTGCGGGCCTGCATCTTCCAGATACCTTTCTTCAGGGCGGAAGGGTTTTCAGATCCCTCCTGTCCCTTCATGGTTCTTCCTTGCGCCCGCTCCATCTATGGCCGGCCTACCGGACGGCTCTGTCGCTGTCCCCAAGCACTCATACTTGGCTCGGCACTATCCTGCTGTGTTCTATCGGCGTACGATGCCTGCTCCCTAGTGTCACCGGCTGGTGTGTTTTTCCCGGCAACTTTATGTTGCCTGGTCCTACCCTGCTATATCCATGCTGAGTACGCCCTTGGTTAAACTCCGTTCTCCATGGTCGCGTTCTGGCTCCAGACGTTGATGGTCTTCATTGTCTTGTGCCTTGCTGTTTGGCACTTCCCCTGCCACAGCTCCCATGCTCCTGTTGCATTCCGCGCAGGTGTTGTTGTGCTCTCCTTCGGGCTGCGATTGCTGCTCTCAGCGGGGGCGTTCTCCTCAGACCATTGTGGTCGAATGGGGCGTCTTAAGGGAGCGGTGGTATTTCACGGCTAGTCTGCCGACTTTCGAGATGGTAAACGAGGTTCCTGCCTCGGGGTCCGCTCCACATCCTGTGATTCTGTGCCAATCACATACTCTTTAAACAAAAAAAAACAAAAAAAAATACAAACGAGTAGACAATGTGCCCTTGTGTACCATGACTGGCCTGGCCCCCCTGTCTCTATCTCACAGTAGCCGGTGGGTCTGCCCCGCTACCTGTGGCTGTAGCGTCTAGCGCTGAGCATTGCTCGGCCCGGTGGCCGCATGGCTGTTGGGGCTGTGTGTGTTTTCTTTTTTCGCCAGTGTACCACACACACACACACACAAGCCTCCCGCAGGCTTCCTACTACTTGTAGTGGCCCCGGTCTTGTCCCTCACTCTCGTGAGTGCAGTTCACACAATACGCCTCGTCATGCGTCTGTTGTGTCTCAGCTCTGCTCGTGGCGCTTCATGGGACCTTCCCCTTCCATGGTGTGGTTCTGGCGGTACATACGTTTTCTTTGGTACAGTACTTCTGTTACCCACGTGCGTGGCACGGGTTGTTACCGTTCTCTTCTGCCTGGGGCTGCCGCCCTTTCGCGCAACGTGTGCATTCGCTGGTCTTGTGTTTTCTGTAACACTGACTCATCTTGGGCATCCCCAGCATCTTTCCGTGGCTGTTCCCACTCTCACAGTGTTTCTTTCACTGTCATGCATGGCCTTCCTGTCGGATTCGGTACGTTCTTGTACCTTAGTTGGACCTTCTCTGTCAACGGTCCATCAGATCCTGTGGATCCCTCACATCCTGCACCTGGTCCCTCTCCGGCTACAGCAGGTGTCCACTCTTATTCCACACTACCCTTCTGGGTTTGTGCTCATTTCCCCGCTGTTCACCAACGGGGATTTCCTACTGCCCTCGGCAGCTTTTGATGCCTTTGCCTCCCACGGTTGGCCACTTCCTCCGGAGTATCCTGGCCCGGTGTTGGCCACTCTGGCAGCGCTGTCTCCACTGTGTTTAGTCAGCTGGTTGACACTTCTGTTCCCTTGGGAACTTAGTGGGGTTCTGTCGCAGACCCGCCTCCAGTGGGGTATGGCTTTGGTATCTATTCTAAGTTAAGGAATCTGCGGCTAGATGTCTCTATCAGATGTACGAGTTACTTACCTTCGGTAACGATGTATCTGGTAGAGAAGACGTTGTCTAGCCGCAGATTCCTTAACGCCCACCCATCCTCCCCGATCTGCGAGGACCTTTCAGTT
This sequence comes from Calotriton arnoldi, assembly GCA_963921515.1. Classification (NCBI taxonomy): domain Eukaryota; kingdom Metazoa; phylum Chordata; class Amphibia; order Caudata; family Salamandridae; genus Calotriton; species Calotriton arnoldi. Next base: position 2,306,898 of record CAWUFW010001608.1, read on the forward strand.
GGGGTTTCGGCTTTCGCCTCCTTTGGGGTAGGTTGTCCTTCTCGGGCGGCGTTTTCGCCTTGCTCCCCATCGGACTATTCCTTTGGTTTACTTGTTCTTTTCCCCCATTCTCATACTGGGGCGGTGGGTTCAGGGCCATCTGCGTTTTTTACGCATCTGTTTCTTCCAGTATGGTGCCTACTGGTATTCTCTACCCTCCCACCCACCTTCTCCGTTGACTCTCCTACAGTCAATTGGTTTTCATGTCCTTTCGGCCTGCTCCTCAGTCCGACGATTCTCTCACAAGGGACACGGTCTCCCTTGTCTTAATCCTATGGTTTGGAGTTTTTTTGCCTGTCGCTCTCGGCTCCTTTTATGGCCGTCTTGCCTAAGGAGAGGACACTCTCTCGCTTTTGCAGGGTTGCTTCTCAGTATACTGTTCTGGTCTCTTCATTTCCTTTCGTCCGGTGCAGCCCTTCTGTCGTCTGCCTCGGTCTTGCTTTTGTAGGTCAATGTCCCTCACGGGTGACGTTCACTTCGCTGTTGCGAAATGGCCTCTCAGAGTGTGGCTCTGCTCTTTCCTTTTCACCACCTTTCCGTCGACAGTGTTTTCTCACTGTCGTTCCTGGTGTTGTTTCACACTTGGTTCTTTCTCTCTCACCAATTTTCTTTCTTTTGTATTCGCACACTGTTCCCATATTCTCACAGTTTTGTTGGGGGCTCTGCGTTGTGGCGCGGAAAAGTTCCTCCGAAGAAAACTGACGTCAGCGTGCCGGTGGGGGGGGGTGGGGGTCCTATATGGCTCCACTGACGTCATGTCCGGGGACGACGTCAGGGTGGAGCCGGGCGGCGCCGCCCCCGGCGCGCAGAGGTACTGCTACGCAAAATTTTCCAGATCCAGTCTGATGCCTGGGGATATTCTAAGTTAAGGAATCTGCGGCTAGACAACGTCTCTACCAGATACATCGTTACCGAAGGTAAGTAACTCGTACGTCTAGACATGACAGAGACTGTTGCCCATATAATGTTTGTATGCCCAGCCTACAGGACTCCGCGGGAAAAATCGCTGAAACCAGTATGTAGAGGACTGGGCACAAAGAACCATCTAATTGCCCCAAGGATTTTGAGATCTGATCCATCCACCCTTCATGCTTGTGCTGCAGCTAAATTTTTGGGGCACATGTGGAGCATTAGGAGGAGCCTTCTTATAACTCAGTGTTCTTAATCTCTCGAAAGACAACCTGACTTTTAGTTGAAAATTGTCCCCATAAGGAAATGCCCACCATTTGCTGTGGCTTTTTAGCTCTATTTTATAGGTTGTTTTCAATTAACTTTTAAATCTATTTTACAATCTTATCCGTATTTGTACCTGTATTTATGTGGTTGTAAAGACTTTTGATGGCATCAGGTTGCCGAAATAAAGTTATTACTTACTTACTTACTTAGAAAGGTTCAACAAGACCCTCAAGGGTATGATCATGGGACTCCCAGAAAAGCTCAGGCAAAAATGGGATGTCTTACTACCCTGCCTTCTATTTGCCTACAGAGAGGTTCCTCAGAAGGGGGTGGACAATAGCCCATTTGAACTTCTGTTTGGACATCCAGTTAGGGGTCTATTGTGTCTAGTGAAGGAAGGCTGGGAGCAAGCTCTCAAACCTCCTAAACAGGATATTGTGGACTATGTCCTTGGCCTGCGTTCAAGTATGGCTGAGTACATGAAGGCCAGAAAAAGCTTTGAGGCCAGCCAGGAGCTTCAGACAGCTTGGTATGACCAAAAGGCTGTGCTGCCAAGACAAGTGGAGTGGCCCCCACACTATCCTTGAGAAGAAAGGTGAAGTCACCTACTTGGTTGACCTAGGCACTCCCAGAAGTCCTCACAGAGTTCTTAATGTGAACCGCCTAAAACCTTTTATTGATAGGGCTGACATGAGGGGCAGGAGGAAGAGAGTGATCTCTCCCTGATCTCCTCTCTCAGGACCTTGTTGATGGGTCAGTTGATGGAGTAGCCTTGGCAGACGGCCTCACTGACCAACAGCAAGCTGATTATAGGCAAGTCCTCAATCAGTTTCCACACTTGTTTTCTCTGACTTCCAGTCAAACCACCTGGTGTACCCATGAAGTGGACACAGGTGACAGCCTGCCTGTGAAGAGCAAAATTTACAGATAGCCTGACCATGTCAGAGATTGCATCAGGACAGTGGTCCAAAAGATGCTGGAGTTGGGGCTCATTGAGCCTTCAGATAGCCCTTGGGCTAGTCCTGGTACCAAAACCTCAGACCCAGGATGGTAAGAGAGAGATAAGGTTTTGTGTTGACTAGCGAGGCCTCAATGCAGTCACTAGGACTGATGCCCATCCAATTCCAAGGGCAGATGAACTGATTGATACTTTGGCCTCTGCCAAATATCTCAGTACATTTGACCTGACTGCTGGTTATTCCAGCAAATCAGACTCTCTGAGCATGCCAAACCAAAAACAGCATTTTCAACCCCCAGTGAGCATAATCAATTTTTTGTGATGCCCTTTGGCTTGAAAAATGCACCTACTACATTTCAGATGCTGGTGAACAAAGTCTTAACAGGTCTGGAAGCCTATAGTGCAGCATATCTAGATTATATAGCTGTCTTTAGCTCCACCTGGGAGGATCACCTGGTCCACCTCAGATATGTACTTGAGGCTCTGCAGAAGGCAGGCCTCACTATCAAGGCCACCGAGTGCTAGATAGGGCAGAGCAAGGTTGTGTACTTGGGCCACCTTGTAGGTGGAGGCCAAGTTCAACCATTGGAGAGCAAAATTCAGACCATCATGGACTGGATTGCTCCCACTACCCAGACGCAGGTCAGAGCTTTCTTGGGCCTGATTGGGTACTACAAAAGTTTTGTTAAGGGTTATGGATCCACAGTGACCCCCCTTAATGATCTCACCTCCAAAAGAATGCCTAAGAATGTTCAGTGGACAGTTAGCTGTCAAAAGGCATTTGATGACCTGAAGCAAGCCATGTGCTCTGCTCCAATTCTACAAAGTCCTGACTACTCCAAAACATTAATTGTCCAGACGGATGCTTCTGAGATAGGTATAGGTGCAGTATTGTCACAACCCAATGCAGAGAGCCAGGATCAACCAATAGCTTTTATTAGCAGAAGGTTGACCCCCAGGGAAAAGCGTTGGTCAGCTATTGAGAGGCAGGCCTTTGCTGTGGTCTAGGCCCTGCAGAAGTTGAGGCCATACCTATTTAGCACTGGCTTAAACAGATTAAGGGGAGAGGAGTTGGCCTAACGGCTAGTACGTTCGACCTCGGACCTGGGGAACTGGGTTCGAGTCTCGGTAATGACGCTGAACATCCTGTGATTCTGGGCAAATCACTTAATCTCCCCGTGCCTAACAAAAATGAATGTGTGTCCTCATGTAATGTAACTGGTGCTATGTAAAGCGCTCTGATACCCGATTCGGTTGCGGGTCAAGTTCCCGCTATATAAAACTCTGCAAAAAAAAAAAAAGGGTGAAAACCCCAAACCTTTGAGGGGGTCCATTTCCCTACAAGGGATGGACTTTTCAGTGGAACATAGACCTGGGAGTAACCATGCCAATTCAAATGGTCTTTCCAGATATTTCTACTTAGAAAATGAAGACCAAACTGGGCAAGGTTAGTCTCTTATCCTTACATTCGGGGGTGGGGGGGATATAGGAAAGTAGGATTTGCTTTTATGGTCACCCCCACTTTTTGCATAGTGTCAGTGTGTTGGGCTGTAGTTTACTGGGATTCTGCTAATCAGGATACCAGCAACTGTGCTCTCTCCCCTAAATTGGCACTGGTAAGTACTTTGGTACATCCACAATTGGCTACTGGTGTACACTTATAAGTTCCTAGTATATGGTACTAGGGTACCTAGGGCATAGGCACACCAGGGGTCTCCCATGGACTGCAGCATGTATTGTGCCACCCATGGGAGTCCACTTAATCTCTGACTACAGGCCTGCTTTTGCAGCCTGTGTGAGATGGTGCTTGCACCTCTCACAACAGATATGTTTCCTTATATCTGAGGTCAATGCACTTAAAAACTATAAGTCACCCCTATGGTAGGCCCTTCAGTCCTGAGGGCAGGGTGCTTGGTTACAAGTGTGAGGGTGCCCCTGTATGAGCAAGACACCCCTACAAACCCCAGAGTCGATTATCCAGGCTTTGTAAGTGTTGTCAGCCATTTTAAGGTATATAGTGGATATTAGTCATTAAGAGATGTCTAACTATATAATGGCTGCACCGAGCCTGGTCATGTTTGGTATCAAACATGTTGGAATCATACCCCAGCACTGATTCCGGTGCTGGAAGTATGATGCCATGTACTGGGGGGGATCCTTAGAGGACTCCCCTGTACTCCTGGTAACAGCCTTTCAAGGTCTGCCAGCAAGCTAGTAATGCTGCCAACCACAGACACAATTCTGCCCTCCTGCTGCTGAGCTAAACTCGAGCAGGGGAAGGTAGAACAATAGGTTTCCTGTCACAGGGAGGAGTGACCACCTCCCAGACAGGACTTAGTGTATTGGGCTGGGGTGGGGGGCGCTTTGCAGTGAGGGAGTCACTCCTCTGCATCTGCAGGCACCGTAATGAAGCTGACCGGTCTGCTGCTCCTGTCATCCTATGGACTTCCCGAGGCCCAGCAATACGGGTGGTGGTTCTGCAACTCCCTTGAGGCCTGACCTGTCTTCTCTGCAATTGTGAGGACAGTATCCCTCGTCTGAGCTGCTCGGACCAAGCCCCTGTGCACTGCGTTGACTTGCCTATGTCAAGGCTTGTTGGCTCTGCACTCCAGAGATCTTCGGGCTTCAAGAGGCTCCAGCCTCCAGCACCTCATCCCTTGAAGATCAATGTCCTCACTGCATCCCTTGCACCTTGGGCCTCCATCTTTGGTGAGCTGTCTGAGGTCCTCTTGCGACACCTGTGCCTTTGGTCTGTGGGTCCTCTCAGGGGTCTTCCTTTGCTTCAGTGGGCTCCCCTGCTTGCTCGGGGCCTGCTCTGATTCTCCTGCACTTAGTGAGTACCTTGGACCTTGCTGGTCCCAACGTTTGCAGCTTTTTGCTTTCCACGCCAGTTGCGGCTACCAAGGCTTGTTGGTGCTCCCACCGGACACTGACCACCTAGACACCAACATCAGACATGGGACAGCTCGTGCACAGCTCCTGGTCTTCCTCAGCATTGCCTGGTCCTCACAGCTGCAGCGACAAAGTCACCGTTTTTACTCCTGAATCTCCCGACATTGGTTGGCATTGTGCTTCCATGCCTCCTGGTTACCTCTGAATTGCATAGTCTCTGTCCCCTCTGCTTGCAGGTTCTCCTCTTCACGAATTCACACTTGTATTCCACCGGACTCCTTCATATGCTTCTCCAGAGGCATCTTCTTTGAAATCTCCCATTGTCATTTATGGCAGGTTCTGACGTCACTTCACCCCTATGCACCCAGCTTTCCTGGTGCAGATAACCTGGTTCCTGGGGCATCCATGGATTGGGTGGCTCTCCAACCTTCCGTCTTCCAAAGGGCTTCTTTGGCGTCCTGTGGGAAGGGTCCTTCTTTAAAACTGCGACTTCTCCATTGGGCACATGGCTGTTTCCACTCTGCACACAGTCTACGTGGGGTTCCTGGGTACTTACCTTGGGTGGTTCCTTGTGTCCCCAGCTCCTCTGAGTCTTCTGGTCCAAGTCCAGTTCTTCCTTGCATTTCGCATTCCACTTTCTTAGTATATGGTTTGGTCTCCCCCTGGAGACCAGTGTATATTTGTGCTACTTACCTGGTTATTTTAAAGTATTCATGTGTGTACTTTGATATCTCTGGGTAGGAGATATACCAGTGTGTCACATAATAAACAGGCTTATTTTTATAAACACTGTGTGGTTCTTTTTCATCTAATCTACACTGTTGTTTAAATGTGGTAAAAGAAGTTGCTTTACACTTTTTCAAGATAAGACTGAAGGCTGCTCTCCACAACTACCACTGTGAGAGCTTTCTATGGTTATCAAAGACCACTAAAATCACCATAAGGGTAGCCTGATTTAGTGCAAGGTGCATCAGTCCTAAGAGTGTGCACCATATACTAAGTCAGCCTCCTACACCAATCATTGACACTTTAAAGCTGAGGAGATAGCATGCATGTTTATAAATCAGGAATAAGAATTAAATGGAATGCCTCTTAGCCTTTCCCCTTAGTCCTCACTAGTCTCACTCCTTTATCCCATGCTCGGGTTTGAGAGTATCAACACTTCTATTTTTGCATTTAAAGCACTTTTCTTTACTAATCCCATTTCTTGTAGTGGGACTCATGAGTCAGGGTGAAATATGTTTTTGTTTCTGTGTTAAGTATGGTTCTCACGCCATCATGAATACCTGCTTCTAAACTTGTGTATTCACTGGTAGGGATTCTGATTGACATCACAGACAACTAAAGCTGCACTCGGTTTGATGCCACTCAGACCCACTGCTGTGTTGCATTACTCTGCCCTGGGAAAACGTTCCATGGGTGTTTCCATGTAACTCCCATGGATTTTGATGCATTCCCAGATTTACCATCACTGCATTAAAAAGATGACGCTTCCCAGGTGAGGCATAATGAGGAGAAAATTCATTTCTTCTTATTACTTCCTCTTTCTATGTGTGCTGCATTCTGCAGCGCACCTAGATGGAAGAAAATGCCTCTCTGGATTGTTTTTGTGCAGGAAAGTGGCCCTTTCTGCACAAAAAGAATCCTTCATGCAACACAGGCACCCTTGCACCATGGTGCAAGGGTGCCTGTGTTGGCGCTAGGCAGACCATTGTGCGGAAGTGCTGGGGAAAAGGCAGTAATGCACCGTATTGTGTTAAATACGGCGCATTCCTATGCTTCCCTGTCATGCAGAGTAGCGCAGTAAAGTGACTTGCTGCATTACGTTACTTTTGAATAAATATGCCCCTATATGTTATCTAAAGTGTGTGAGGGATAGCAGGCTTTTCTGAGGCAGAGGTGATTTTGTAAAATAAATTTCACATACATGGTGTTCTGTGCACTCTGGGCTCCCTTACATCTTGTGTGGTAAACCTGCATTCGTAATATCACACCTATCAGCAACTCCAAACACAGAATATCTTCTTCATGTGGAGAACCATGATTACCTCCTGAGAAATGGGGAATTATTGCTGCCACTTGGAATACTGTGCCATAATCCTGCAGTAATTCCATCCTTTTTCTGGTTTCCAAGAAGGAGATTTCAGCAACAGGCTCGGATTGGGAAGTCGGGCATTCAGCCGAAGCCCAATGCCAGAGGCCAGACATGGGAGTTTTTTTCCTGAACCTTTGCCAGGATTGGAGCTGGCTCGCACTGCTCCTCTGACCTGAGAGGCTATGGCGCTTAAACTAGCAGAGACTGTCAGGCAGCCATCATCATCTACAGAATAACAATGGGCCAGCCTGAGTAGGCACACTGTAGCAACATGTGCTACTGGAAGCAATTTTAAGGAATGTTAAGAACCCCAGTGTACCCCAATATAGGCCTAGGTAGATGCACAACCTTTTACCTACATTTGTCCTACCTTGTTCTACATAACAGTTTGGTGCTGACCTTTTGCCTAGTTATGTGCCGAATAAATGTGTGGTTTTCTTTGAAAAGCCAGCCTCATTTATTATGCATGAGGATTCTTAGTATCACAGCAGGATTGCCATCTTCTGTATAATAACTCTGTACAAGGGTCATCACTATCGTCATCCTTGAACGACAGACCCACAGTACCATTTTAGGTAGATCCCCTGAGGGTACCTTTTGGGTATATAAGCACTGCATCTTCGCTGGGCAAACTAGAGGAGAAACTTCATGCTGACACGAGACGCTGAGGTCCTGCGTGCCGTTCCAGCACGCACTGGTCTGACATCCCTTGCTGGGTGTCCTACTCGAGACCAAAGACGGGGTCCTTCATTCTCTCCCATCAGGTAATGGGGCTGGCTCTTTCCTAGGGGGATTCTTGGCTTCACACCCATATACATGCTAGGTACACTTGGGTACAATTTGGTAGGGTTAGCATCTTAAGAGTATGCCTAATTACTGACATGTATCGATATGCATGCATACATTCACTGTTTTAGCACCATGGTAGGATTCTACCTTTTATTTGCTCTGTTGGTGCTTGTAATCTTAGACATATGTGTCTGTCTAATGATTGTCACAGCAAATACATTTTACACCAGAATGACGCTGGTTCAATAAATACTTATTGAAAACGTCCCCATAGTTTGTTCTGTGTATCTCTCTGAGAATAAGTAAGCACAAGTGACTGAGCGAAAAGTACTGCACTGTTTCCACGATCCCTGAGGGGTTCAAGAGTCCTGTTCAGTGGTTGCCAGAAAACTATTCGCTCCTTGGTTAGTGTCGTGGGCTTATAGTGGCACTGCGAGCTAGCTGGTCTACAGGCTAACATATCCTGCGGGGGTGTCTGGAATCAGTTTAGACACCAAGCCCTTAGTTTATATTATCTAGACAAAACTCAGATCCGGTAGATTTTTAGGAATAACACGACAGGAATGTTTGCGTTGCACAATATAGTCGGGTGCAGCGACAGCTCACATGCTCATGCCGAAGTTACAAAGTTGGACCACCCCTTACTTATCTAGGTCGTAATACATAGCCTGTATTGCTCAGATACGTTTAAAGCTATGGTCAGGTAATGCGACGATTGTTCGTGGCAGCCTTGATGGGGAAGTGGGGTATCTCAGTTATCTGAAAGAGACAATTAGTTATAGATTCCTTACCTTAGAATTACCCCCACGAGTCAGACTGGATCCAGGGAATTTTTTGTCAGCAGTACCCCTGCGCGTCGGTCGGCTCCGCGTTCGCCGTTGGCGTCGTGGTCGCCGGGATGACGTTGCGGTAGCGACTTAGACGCCGCCCTCGCGCGCTGACGTCAGTTCTTTCTTTTTCTGCGCCAGCCAGCGCAGATCCGGAGAGAGCGGTACCACCAGTCACTTTTTGACTGACTTTTTGCCGACTTTTGTCGACACCGTTTTTGAGTCTTCGACTCGTGGTGCACGTCAGGGATGCCCAGTTTCAAGGCTTGCGATTCCTGCCGAAAACTGATGTCGGTGACGGATCCACACCGCGTGTGCCTGTGGTGCCTGGAACACGACCACGATCCCAAGTCGTGTTCCGACTGCCGGACCACGAATCCGAAGTCTTTGCGGGAGCAGTCCCGAAAGCTTCTTGAGGCCCGGCAGTCGGCTCCGCACCGTTCGAGGGACCGGTCCCGCGGGAGGTCGAGGGACCGGTCCCGCGGGAGGTCGAGGGACCGGTCCCGCGGGAGGTCGAGGGACCGATCCCGGAGCCACCACCACCACCACTCGTCTTTGAAGTCTTCGCACTCCTCAGGTAAGTCGAAGCACAAGAAGAAGTCGAAGAACCATCGTCGCTCTTCGACTTCTCCCCGTCCGTCGGCCGACGCGACGAGGGATGCGGGTGGTGTCCCTCCCGCGGCTCCGCGTACGGAGCCCTAAGGGTCGGCTCCAAGTTTTCCTCCCCTGCTCAGCTTCGACAGTTTTACGAGGCGATGCATGCCATCTTTGGGCAGTCTGACTGCGCTGGCGCGCCTTTGGGCCCGGCGGACTCGGCTTGGGGCCCTGGGCCTTCGACGCCGGCGGCTTCAGCCCAGCACCGCAGGGTCCCCAGGCCTGGATCCGGATCGGCGCCTGTCGACCTCATCGCACCTCCACTGGCGTCGATTCAACCGGCACCTCACCCGCAGCGGCGCCAGTTGTGTCCCCAACCGGCGTCAACCCCGGCCTCCATCCCGACGTGGACACGGAGTAGGACCGACGCCTGATCCAGCGCCGACGGGTACTTTTGTCCCCCTGTTCCCCCCTGGTTCTTTAAGACCAGATTGGCAACCAGAGGAGGGTGAGGAGGACTAGGAGGGGTCTGGAGACCCTTTAACTGACCAGTTGGAATATGATCCGGACTGGAGAGTGGAGTTGGGGGATGCCAGTGGTCTGGATACCTCGCCAGACCTTGGCATGTTGTCTCCTCCTACCGTGGCTACGGAGGAAGGAGCTTCTTAGGCAGTGGTGTTGTGTAGGGCGGCTGAGGCTCTCAACCTCGAGCTACCTACGGTGGCGGTCAGGACTAACCTCCTGACAGAGGTGCTTCAACCGGCAGCGAGCTCTTCGGAGCCCCTGCTGCCGTTTAATGAAGCCCTAACGGACATCCTTTTGGGCACCTGGTCCAGGCCAACACAGGGGCTCCTGTGGACAGGATGATTGCCCGACGCCACCGCCTGGCTCCGGGCGACCCCACTTTCCTCTCCCAACACCCCACCCCTGAGAGCTTGGTGGTCAAAGCCTCGACGTCCAAAGGCACATTCCCTAACGCTCCATCTGATAGGGAATCCAAAAAGCTGGACCATCTTGGGAAGAAGATGTTTTCTTCCTCCAGCTTGGGACTGCGGTCGGTAAACACTGCATGTCTATTGGGCCGTTACACCCACTCTGTGTGGGACACGGTGGCGGCGGTGCTGCCCCAGTGCCCGGAGGAGGCCTGGGCCGTGCTCTCCCGTGCAGTCGCCGAGGGGCGAGACGCAGCCAAGTTAACCACTCGATGTGGACTGGACACCGCCGACTTACTAGGCAGGACGATTTCAACGTCGGTAGCCCTTCGACGATACGCCTGCCTGAGGTCGACTGGTTATTCCGGGGATGTCCAAGCTACCCTGATGGACATGCTCTTTGATGGCCGTCGCCTGTTCGGCGACAAAGCAGACAACGCGCTAGAGCGCTTCAAGGACTCCCGGGCTACGGCCAAGTCCTTGGGCCTCTCCACCACCCGTCCTGCGTAGCCTGCTTTTCGCCCCTTTCGTGGCTACGGAAGGGGTGCCCCACCACGTTCCACCCAGAGCCACAGGCTTGCGCAAGCCGTTCAGCCCCTGTGCGGCCGGGGACCTGGGGCCCACCGCCGTGGGTCTGGGAGCCAGCGAGCGGGCCAGTCCACCACCGCCCCCTCTGCAGCAGCCTCCAAACCCTCCTAGTCTGACCTTTCAGGGTCACCTATCGCCGGTGGGCGGCACGATTCGCCATTACCTCCCCCACTGGCGCACCATCACGTCGGACAGGTGGGTTTTGCAGATAGTCCGAAGGGGCTACTCCCTCCCCTTTGAGACTACCCCTCCATCCATGCCACCTCAGTACCATCGCATGTCGGAGGATCACTTGGCCCTTCTCCAACAGGAAGTTATGGCTCTCTTGGCAAAGGGAGCCATCGAGCGAGTTCCTGCCCCAGAAGTAGGTCGTGGTTGCTATTCCCACTACTTTCTGGTGCCCAAGAAGGACAAAGGCCTGCGTCCTAGCTTGGATCTCAGGAACGTCAACCGCTTCCTCCGGAAGGAGAAGTTCAAGATGCTCACCCTAGCTCAGGTCTTGACTGCTCTCGACCTTGGAGACTGGATGGTAGCGTTCCACTTGCAGGACGCTTACATTTACATTCCCGTCCTGCCGGCCCACCGGCGTTACCTGCGGTTCACGGTAGGCCATGAGCACTTTCAGTTTACCGTGCTTCCCTTCGGCCTTACCAGCGCCCCTCGGGTGTTAACGAAAGTGATGGCGGTGGTCGCAGCTCATCTGCGCAGATCAGGGGTTCCAGTCTTCCCCTATCTCGACGACTGACTGTTGAAGGCGGGCTCGCCCCAGGCAGTCGTCTCCCACCTCCAGACTACGGCGGACCTCCTGCATTCGCTGGGGTTCACTATCAACATGCCAAAGTCACACCTGACTCCCTCTCAGAAGCTCCTTTTCATCGGAGCGGTTCTGGACACGACGCAGTTTCGGGCTTATCCTCCCTAGCAGCGAGTCCAGGATATTCGGGCTATGATTCCGATCTTTCAGCCTCGATCACGAGTTTCGGTCAGGATGACCCTGAGGCTGCTGAGCCTCATGGCCTCCTGCATCCTGCTGGTGGATCATGCCAGGAGGCATATGCAGGCTCTGCAGTGGGACCTGAAGTTCCAGTGGGCACAGCATCAGGGGAATCTGTCCGATTGTGTTCCGATCTCGGAGGGCACTGCACGACAAATGCAGTGGTGGTTAACGAACCAGGATTGGGTCAGCGGCAGATCCCTCGCCCTTCCCCAACCGGAGTACTTGGTGGTGATGGATGCATCACTTCTAGGGTGGGACGGCCACATGGGAGAGGCAGAGATCAGAGGCCTCTGGTCTCCGGCGGAGTCCGGGCTCCACATCAACCTTCTGGAGCTTCGGGCGATCCGTCTTGCACTAAAAGCATTCCTTCCCTCTGTCCGGGGAAGAGTGGTGCAGGTGTTCACGGACAACACCACCGCCATGTGGTACTGCAACAAACAGGGCGGGGTGGGGTCGTGGACCCTATGTCAAGAGGCTCTCCATCTCTGGACATGGCTGGAACATCAGGGCATATCCCTGGTGGTTCAAAACCTGGCAGGTTCACTGAATGCCAGGGCGGCCGAACTCAGCCGCAGGTGCATGATGGATCATGAATGGCGTCTTCACTCGTAGGTGGCGCAAGGTCTCTTTCAGCAGTGGGGAGAGCCTTGGTTAGATCTTTTCGCCACCGAAGAGAACACGCAATATCAGCAATTCTGCGCTTTGGAATTTCCAAGGCGGCACTCGCTAGGCAACGCTTTTCGTTGCAAGTGCAGTTGCGGTCTTCTATACGCTTTTTCGCCTATACCACTTCTGCCCAGAGTGCTGAAGAAGATCAAGCGCGACCGGGCCCAAGTCATCCTTGTGGCTCCGGATTGGGCACAAAGAGTCTGGTATCCCGAGCTGTTACCCATGGCCATCGATCCTCCGATCCAACTGCCTTTTCGGGAGGATCTTCTGTCGCAGCAGCGAGGGACGGTCCTCCACCCGAACCTGTCCAGACTCTACCTCCTTGCGTGGAGATTGAGCGGCGACAGTTGACAGCCTTTGACCTTCCTCCCAAAGTCTGTGATGTTATCTTGGCAGCCAGGCGTCCCTCCACTAAGACGGTATACGCCTGCAGATGGAACAAATTTGTGACATGGTGCACAGAAAAGGCTGTGGATCCCCTTTCTGCCCCTCTTTCGGAGGTTCTCTTGTTCCTACTGTCTTTGGCCCAGCAAGGCTCTGCTCTGGGCACTCTGAAGGGCTACCTCTCAGCCATTTCAGCCTTTCTTATGCTTCCTGATCAGCCTTCTCTTTCAAGTCCCCTGTTGTAAATCGCTTCCTTAAGGGCATTACTCATCTTTTCCCTCCCGTTCCCTTCGTAATGTCTCAGTGGGACTTGAACTTGGTGCTTACTTACCTAATGTGCGCTCCCTTTGAGCCGCTTCATAACTGTCCTCTCAGACTTCTTACCTTAAAGACTGTTTTTCTGGTTGCCATCACCTCTGCTCGCAGGGTGAGTGAGCTACAAGCTCTTTCTTCAAAGCCTCCTTTTCTGGCTGTTCATCCGGACAAGGTCGTCCTCAGAACCAGACCTTCTTTTCTTCCCAAGGTGGTTACTTCTTTCCACATTGGTCAAACTATCACTTTGCCCACCTTCTTTCCGCCTCCGCATCCTTCTAAGGAGGAAGAGAGGCTCCACTTTCTGGATCCAAAACGTGCGCTTTCATTTTATTTGGATCGCACCAGGCAATTCTGGGTGGATGACCAGCTCATTGTTGGCTACGTGGGCGCCAAAAAAGGTCGGGCCATGCACAAACGGACCATCTCTAGGTGGCTCGTTTTGTGCATTAAGGCTTGCCACTCTTTGGCAAAGAAGGAGCCTCCAGTGGGACTGAACGCCCATTCCACCAGGGCGACGGCAGCGACCACTGCTTTGGGACGGGGAGTCCCCCTCAATGACATCTGCCAGGCAGTTACATGGGCTTCATTGCACATGTTTACCAAACACTACTGCCTGGACAGCCAAGTCCGGAGAGACGGCTTCTTTGGCCGTTCTGTTCTCCAGGACTTTCTGGTGTGAACTTGGTTTGCAGACCCACCTCCGGGGTTGGTATTGCTGGGGTATCTATTCTAAGGTGAGGAATCTATAACTGATTGTCTCTTTCAGATGAACAAGTTACTTACCTTCGGTAACGATATATCTGTAAGAGACATAGATTAGTTATAGAGTCCTTACCGCCCCACCCATCCTCTCCGTTCTGCGAACTGACTTCTAGGGTCAGGGAATCCCTTTTAGGGCCCTAGTTTTTGTGCACCAGTGGTCAGTGTCTTGCATGGCTCTGCGCTTCTGGCGTGGAATGTCGTGTAAAAGAACTGACGTCAGCGCGCGAGGGCGGCATCTAAGTAGCTACCGCGACGTCATCCCGGCGACCACAACGCCAACGACGAACGCGGATCCGACCGACGCCACCTTTCGACGCGCAGGGTTACTGCTGACGAAAAATTCTCCGGATCCAGTCTGACGCCTGGGGGTAATTCTAAGGTGAGGAATCTAAGGTAAGGAATCTATAACTAATCTATGTTTCTTACAGATATATCGTTACCGAAGGTAAGTAACTTGTTCAATAGGGCAGAGCTTCCACAGTTTCAATTCCATTGAGGCAAGTGTCACAATTTCTCTTATGATTTGAAGGCTCGTTTGCAGTAAGCCATGAGGGTTGGCAAACACACCGCAGCCTTTTATCTGATGCATGGACCAGGCATGCTTACCAGAGAGTTCCCATCATGCATTGCAGCAGTTTCTCCAAACATAACAGTGCTCACAGGTTTTAAATGTGTTGCTTCTAGAAGTTATTATAAGACAGTCGCAATTTATATGCTTGACCATTTTATGCTAATTTCGCATTGCATCTGCCATGGTTATCCTTGTGTTGGTGCTCGTCGATGATGCAGGCTGACCCCAGCTCTACCTTCCCCCACCCCCCAGCTCCTTAGCCATTGTCTGCATTTAGGCGGGCAGATAGTCAATGAGTGCATTACACAGCCATGGATGGGGCAGGGGGGTTTCAGGGGGTGTGCAAGGCAGCACTGGACCGTCTCATCCAACATTTACTGCTTCCCCCCTCTGTTTCAAATTCTCGTTGTGCAGGGTTACAGCTTTGTAGGTTTATCGAGGTTAGTCTCGGGGTTTAATGGTTTTGCCTTTGAAACTAACGCCGAGGGCAGACCCATTGATGCTGCATACATGCCCATGTTTTAGCGGAAGAAACTAAGTTTTGAAATAAATAAATAACAGAGTATCTGGAAGAGACACGTTAGTGATAGATTCCTTACCTAAGAATATCCCCAGGCGTCAGACTGGATCCGGAAAGTTTTCGTCAGCAGTACCACTGCGCGTCGGTAGGCGTCGTCGTGCGGCTCCGCATACGTCGCTGGCGTCGTAGTTGCCGAGATGACGTCGTCGGAGCTACTTAGACGCGCCCACGCGCGCTGACGTCAGTTCTTTCTTTATCTGCGCCAGCAAGCGCAGATCCGAGAGAGAGCGGTACTCCTAGTTAATATTTTAACTTGGTTTCTGAGACTTGTTTCTCTTGTTTTGTCGAGTACTCGACTTCTGGTGCAGTAGGGATGCCCGGGTTTAAGTCCTGTAGGGACTGCCGTTGGACCATGTCGGTGGTGGACCCGCATGACGTGTGTCTCTTCTGCTTGGGGCACGCCCATGAACCCGAGACGTGCCCCCATTGTCGGGCCATGGCGCCGAAGGCTTTGCGGGAGCGTTCCCAAGAGTTGTTGGAGGCCCGGCAATCGGTTCCGCGCCACTCAAGGTCCCGCTCCCGTGGGAGGTCGAAGGACAGGTCGCGGAGCCAACACCATCGTTCATCGGAATCGGGGACAGGCCGTACGCGACTCGGGAAGAAATACAGGTATTCCTGTCGGCCATGGGCCGTTTATTTGCCCCATCGGTTCCCTCCGGAGCGCCTTCGGGCCCTGTGGACCCATTGGGTGGTTCTGCCCCCGTGCCGCCACCTTTGGCCCCGGCTACGCCGGCAAGATACTCTGTGGCGCTGTTGGCTCCGGCCTCGGCGCCGCCTCCGGCGTCGGGCCGACGTCGCCTCCAGGGCCGGCGCCGGGCACGACGCCGTTGCCTATGGGCCCGGACTACGTCGAGCCTGGATCTATTACCCTCCAATTCCTATTTCAGGAGGGGAATTTATTCCCTTTCCCCGGGCCCCTCGTCCTTACCAGCCTCTTAAACAGACGGTGGACGAAGGGGAGTACTGGGAGGGGTCTGAGGACCCCCTCGCAGCTCAGTGTGAGGATGAGCTGGAATGGGAGGGCGATGTGGAGGGTCCAGGCGATCTGGATTTCTCTCCGCACCCTGGTACACTGTCCCCTTCTTCTGTAGCTCCGGAGGAGGTTGGGTCCTTCTCTGTGGTGTTGCGTAGGGCGGCTGAGGCTCTTAACCTCGAGCTCCCATCCGTGCCGATCAGGACCAATCTCCTGACTGAAGTGCTGCAGCCGGCGGCCTCCTCAGCGGAGCCGCTACTGCCCTTTAATGACGCGCTTACAGACATTCTGTCAAGCACCTGGACCAAGCATAACACGGGGGTTCCTGTGGATAGGAGTGTGGCACGACGCCATCGCCCGGGCGACCCCAGTTTTCTCACGCAACACCCAACGCCTGAGAGTCTGGTTGTCCAGGCCTCTGCCTCTCCGAGCGCATTCCCTTCCGCACCTCCGGACAAGGAATCCCAAAAACTTGAGCAGTTTGGGAAAAAGATTTTCATCTCTGCCAGTTCCGGTTTGCGGGCGGTGAATACTGCATGCCTGTTGGGCCGCTATTCCCACTCTGTGTGGGACACAGTGGCACAGGTGCTGCCTCACTGTCCGGTGGAAGGTCGGGCGGTGCTCTCCCAAGCCATTGCCCAGGGGAGAGATGCTGCAAAATTCACTATTCGCTGTGGCCTTGACACCGCCGACTCCCTCGGCAGAGCAATTTCCACAACAGTGGCGCTGCGCCATTACGCCTGACTCAGAACAACTGGCTTCTCAGGGGATGTCCAGAACACTTTGTTGGACATGCCCTTTGATGGCACACGCCTCTTTGGTGACAAAGCGGACAGCACATTGGAACGCTTTAAAGACTCCCGGGCTACGGCCCAGTCCTTGGGTCTTGCCACCACGCGCACTCCCTTGGGGTCTGCCTTTCGCTCCTTTCGAGGTCAAGGTCGAGGCGCACAAACGCGTTCCTTTCAGAGCCGCCGGCCTGCGCAGCAGCTAGTCTCAAGCGCAGCCGTGGTCGGGGGCCCGCCGAAGTGAGTCACGGGGCCAGCGGGCGGGTCATTCCACCACCGCCCCTGCCACCACTGCCTCAAAACCTTCCTAGTCCGGTGTTTCAGGCCCACCGAACGCCAGTGGGCGGCAGGATTCGCCATCACCTCCCCCACTGGCGCACCCACACTTCGGACAGGTGGGTTCTGCAGATAATCCGAAGGGGCTACTCCCTCCCCTTCGAGACTACCCCTCCAGCCATGCCACCTCAGTACCACTGCATGTCGGGGGATCACTTGGCACTTCTCCGGCAGGAAGTTGCGGCCCTCTTGGCCAAGGGGGCCATCGAGCACGTTCCGACGCCAGAAGTAGGTTGTGGTTGTTACTCCCACTACTTCCTGGTTCCAAAGAAAGACAAGGGCCTGCGTCCTATCTTAGACCTCTGGAACGTCAATCGCTTCCTCCGGAAGGAGAAGTTCAAAATGCTCACGCTTTCTCAGGTCTTGTCTGCCCTAGACCCGCAAGACTGGATGGTAGCGTTGGACTTGCAGGATGCTTATTTTCATATCCCCATCCTGCCGGCCCACCGGCGTTACCCTGCGGTTCATGGTTGGCCACGAGCACTTTCAGTTCACCGTGCTCCTTTCGGCCTTACCAGCGCCCCTCGGGTGTTCACGAAAGTGATGGCGGTGGTCGCAGCTCATCTGCGCAGATCAGGGGTCTCAGTCTTCCCCTATCTCGACGACTGGTTGTTGAAGGCGGGATCGCCCCAAGCAGTCGTCTCCCACCTCCAGACTACGGCCGACCTCCTGCATTTGCTGGGGTTCTCCATCAACGTGCCGAAGTCACATCTGATTCCCTCTCAGAAGCTCCTCTTCATCGGAGCGGTTCTGGACACGGCGCAATTTCGGGTTTATCCTCCCGAACAGCGAGTCCGGGACATTCGGGCTATGATTCCGATCTTTCAGCCCTGGTCCTGGGTTTCGGTCAGGAAGACACTGAGACTGCTGGGCCTCTTGGCCTCCTGCATCCTGCTGATCAATCATGCCAGATGGCATATGCGGGCTCTGCAGTGGGACCTGAAGTTCCAATGGACGCAGCATCAGGGAAATCTGTCCGATTACGTCCAGATCTCGGAGGGCACTGCACAGGACTTGCAGTGGTGGCTCACGGACCAGCGTTGGGTCAGCGGCAGATCCCTCTCCCTTCCCCAACCGGAGCACACAGTGGTGACGGATGCGTCCCTCCTGGGATGGGGCGGCCACATGGGAGAGGCGGAGATCAGAGGCCTCTGGTCTCCGGCGGAGTCCAAGCTCCATATCAATCCTTTGGAGCTCAGGGCGATCCTACTTGCACTGAAAGCATTCCTTCCCTCTGTCAAGGGGAGGGTAGTGCAGGTGTTCACAGACAACACCACCGCCATGTGGTACTGCAACAAGCAAGGCGGGGTGGGGTCGTGGACCCTATGTCAGGAGGCTCTGCGCCTCTGGATGTGGCTGGAACGCCAGGGCGTTATCCTGGTGGTTCAACACTTGGCAGGTTCTTTGAACGCCAGGGCGGACAAACTCAGCCGCCGGTGCATGATGGATTACGAATGGCGTCTTCACTCGGAGGTGGCACAAGGTCTCTTTCAACTGTGGGGAGAGCCTTGGTTAGATCTATTCGCCACCGAAGAGAACGCGCAATGTCAGCAGTTCTGCGCGTTGGAGTTTCCAAGGCGGCACTCGCTCGGAGACGCTTTTCGTCGCGAGTGGAGTTGCAGGCTGTTGTACGCCTTTCCGCCTATACCACTTCTACCCAGAGTGCTGAAGAAGATCAGACGCGACCGGGCCCAAGTCATTCTTGTGGCGCTGGACTGGGCTCGAAGAGTTTGGTATCCCGAGCTACTCAGTATGAGCGTGGATCCCCCGATCCGACTGCCTCTTCGGGAGGATCTTCTGTCGCAGCAACAGGGGACGGTCCTCCACCCGAACCTGTCCAGCCTCCACCTCCTTGTGTGGAGATTGAGCGGCGACAGTTGATTCCATTTGACTTGCCTCCTGAAGTCTGTAATGTAATTCTGGCAGCCAGGCGTCCCTCAACTAAAACTGTATACGCCTGCCGGTGGAAAGAATTTGTGGCATGGTGCACAGCGAAGGCTGTAGATCCCCTTTCTGCCCCTCTTTCTGAGGTCCTGATGTTCCTTCTCTCTTTGGCCCAGCAGGGCTCTGCTCTGTGCACTATTAAGGGCTACCTTTCTGCTCTTTCAGACTTTCTCGGGCTGCCTGATCAGCCCTCTCTTTTCAAGTCCCCTGTTGTCAATAGATTTCTCAAAGGCATTACTCACCTTTTCCCTCCTATTCCTTTTGTGATGCCTCAGTGGGACTTGAACCTGGTTCTCACATACTTAATGTGCGCTTCCTTTGAGCCTCTTCATAACTGTCCTTTACGGTTATTAACTTTGAAAACTGTCTTCCTGGTGGCCATCACCTCCGCTAGGCGTGTGAGTGAGCTTCAGGCTCTTTCATGTTAACCTCCTTTCCTGGCGATTCATCCGGACAAGGTTGTGCTTCGACCACGTCCCTCCTTTCGACCAAAAGTAGTCACCTTCCTTTCATATTGGGCAAACTGTCACACTGCCCACTTTCTTTCCGCCTCCGCACCCTTCAAGAGAGGAAGAGAGGCTCCACCGTCTGGACCCAAAACGTGCGCTTTCATTCTATCTCAACCGCACACAACAGTTCCGAGTGGACGACCAGCTCTTTGTTGACTACGTGGGCGCCAAGAAAGGCCGAGCTGTACACAAGTGGACTATCTCCCGATGGGTTGTCTTGTGTATTAAAGCCTGTTACTCTCTGGCTAAAAAGGAACCTCCGGTAGGGCTGCGCGCCCATTCTACCAGGGCGACAGCGGCTACTACAGCATTGGGACGCGGTGTCCCCCTGCAAGACATCTGTCAGGCAGCCACGTGGGCCTCGCTGCATACTTTCACTAAGCACTATTGCCTTGACAGGCAAGTCCGGAGAGACGGCTTCTTTGGCCGGTCGGTTCTCCGTGACTTTCTGGTGTGATTTCACTTCGCAGACCCACCACCGGGGTTGGTATTGCTTGGGTATGTATTCTAAGGTAAGGAATCTATCACTAACGTGTCTCTTTCAGATGCACAAGTTACTTACTTGTGTAACGATATATCTGTAAGAGACATTAGTTAGTGATAGATTCCTTACCGCCCACCCATCCTCCCCGTTCTGCGAACTGTTCTCTAGGGTTCAGGTAGTCCCTTTCAGGGCCCTAGTTCTATTGCACCAGTAGACGGTCTCTGGCATGACTCTGCGTTCCTGGCGTGGAAAGTCGTGTACAGAACTGACGTCAGCGCGCGTGGGCGCGTCTAAGTAGCTCCGACGACGTCATCTCGGCGACTACGACGCCAGCGACGTACGCGGAGCCGCACGACGACGCCTACCGACGCGCAGGGGTACTGCTGACGAAAACTTTCCGGATCCAGTCTGACGCCTGGGAATATTCTAAGGTAAGGAATCTATCACTAACTAATGTCTCTTACAGATATATCGTTACACAAGTAAGTAACTTGTGCATTTATTCCCCCCCCCTCAATTTGACTTCTATTGAAGCAGAGGCAGTCTCGGGTGGAGGCAGCCAAAATAAAGTCAATTTCGGCCTCAATTGGCGAGCCTCCTGAATCCGATCGATGAGCGGGTATGATTCTGACCTATACCCCGTTCTTATGGTCACCTCGGCCACCGTACCTCTGCATTTTCGTCTCATTTAATCTTCCTGCCACCTGTTAAGGAGCGGGTCCTCTGCTTCCCTGGGGCACAGTTCCGGATCTTAGTGGACGATGGTTACTCGTTAGTTGCAATTAGAAGGTCGTCACCCTATCACCCAGTGGGCCAATTTTGACCTTCTCGTAGTGCTGCCCCTTGCTTTCTGTCTTTGTTTACTTTAATTACTAGTAAAGCAGTGCTTAATTTGTAAAATATTCAGTGCCAGGGCTCTGACCAGTAGGCCACTGCAGCTTGCACCACACATCCTCCTTGTCATTGCTGCCAAAACAACTACTAACCATCTCTCTCGCATGTAAATGCGACAGTTCAGATTATTCCAGGTCCCCAAAGCTAAAGGAATGGCTGGTGAGGCAGGTATAAGCACTATTTTAATGTATATTGTATTCCTAAACAACCGTTGTTCTGCTCATCTCTAAATTAGATGAGCAGCGCCACCATGTGGTAGACTGTCAACACCATACTTAGAACAGTTAGGTGCCGGTGCTGAGCACCAGAAACCAATTAAGTGCCTGTGCTGAGCACCGGAAAGCACCAGCTCAAATTAAGCACTGTACTAAAGGGCCAATAATGCAGCTTTAGAAATCATTTAAAAAGTATTTTCCATTTACAGTGACTGTTTTAGGTATGCACAGATAAAGGTTAGAAATACCAGTCATGTTATTAGAAAACCAGTCAGTTGTCAAACATAAGGAAAACTGATTATGGGTTGCAGCCCACAGGAGAGGCCAGCTTGACATTCACCCTCGTTAGCTATTATCTGTTTCTGGATGGGTCCTGTCTTTTTGGGGGGCGAGGGGTCATTTAGTGCAGTAATTCCCAGTCTTGCCCGTTGCTTCCTTGGACTGAACTGCCAATAGCACCCTGGATTTACCGATTCCCACCCCTAGATCCAATTCAGCTGGAGCTGTATCGACTTCGACACATGGCACATTAAGCTCGGCAGAGTAACTGTTCTGGTGAATGATCGAGGGGAGTTTGGGGGACATTCACAAACTGCCACATCTTGACACTGCAACTTAACACAGACAGTAGTGACGCAGTCAGGCTTGCCAATTTATGCGGACCTATATGCCTTTTCTTATGGACACCCTTTGTAGGTCACCTCAAACACAAGGCCATCATGGGCCGGCCAAGATTCCATTTCAAAGGCATCATAGTAAATCAAAAAGCTGATCTCTATCAGACAATCTTTGATGAAACAACCGAGAGCAGTGTCAAATGGGACAAGGTGTGGCATGCTAAGGACAGCCAAGGACTACAGTGGTAGTGATGTTACATGGTACATAGGTGCGAAAACCAGGGTGTGCCATCGCATCCCCCGGTGGAAGCGTCAGGAGGGACTGACTCCAGGGGTTACCTGGAGAAATTGCACTTTTATGACAAAGGTTATGATGCAGTATGTTAACTGTGCATGAGAATGCAGCACAGCACAAGTTTGTCAATGACATAGTAGATGTAGTGTGTTTGTGAAGTGATGAATAAATGTTTGAACATGGACGGGTGTGTGCCCCCAACCACAAGTAGTCCCGTTGGGAAGGGATAGTGACAACAGCGTGGCGAACAAGGGCACACCACATGGTCACACACATGTGCAGGAGTGGTTCCCCGCACCTTAAGCCCCCGGTATCGAAAGGTTCCTTTTCCTGGCGCACAAGTACAAGAGTCTGGGTTATCAGCCACTCCTTCGTGGCCAGGGCAGCAAGATGGGCAAGCGTAAAAGATTGGCGTGACTACCTGAGCGCACATGGGAAGTGGATCGGCACCCCTGGCATAACGTGGGCGATGCTGGAACTCAAATTAAACTATGCTGGAAAATGGGCAACCCAATAGACCCTTGGAGGCTTGGGTAATATAAACTCAATGTCGGGTATCTGAAAGAGACAATTAGTTATGGATTCCTCACCTTAGACTTACCCCCAGGCGTCAGACTGGATCTGGAGAATTTTTTCCTCAGCAGTACCCCTGCGCGTCGATAGGTGACGTCGGTCGACTCCGCGTTCTTCGTTGGTGTTGTGGTCGCCGGAATGACGTCGCAGTATCTACTTGGACGAAAGAATTGTGTTCCGAGAATCAGGTATAACGTAGTGGCACCCTTCTTTTAGTAAGCGCACACTGTAAAACTGTAACGTCGGTTTAATGCACGTCCAGAAACAAACGATGTTGCACAAGAGCAACCCTTGCGTTGGTCAAGAGTTGTTGTGGTCAGCCTGGTTTCTTTAGTCGTTTCTGCATTGAATTGCTCCATGTACTCGAACATACTCTTATGGTCTGAGTCTTTCAGGGTCTTCAGTCCACATAAGAACAATCTGTCCTGAAGATGGTCTTATAGATGTTTTCACAGCAAAGACAGAAACGTCGACAACTAAACCCATTTTCATTGTAACCATCATCTCAGGAATTATTCATTATATAATCAATGATGATTTGCCTGTGTTCTAATGTTTGAAATGGGTTATGGCAAAAGTGCCCATGAGACTAAATAATTATAGTTAAGAATCTCTATCGCTTTTGTCTGTATGTAAATTGTATTTTGAACCCTTTTGAACAAAACATTTTTTCTACATAAATTTGTATTTTGAAAAGTATACACCAGTTTGATATTGTTCATTTTCTGTGCATTAGTGCTACGATAGATTCGCTTTAAAGTTAAATAATTAATTTTGAAATCTATTTATAAGCCATTAAAAAGGAACTCAAATTAAGGCACACCCTGAGGGCAGGCGAGAATGTGCCCGGCATACTGGTGATATACCTTGGGGAAATGACGTTACCACACTGGGGATGGCGCAGCTGCTCCATGACATGAGGGCTGCTACACTGGTTAGATCGACAGCAGAGCTGGTTACTTGCAACATAATTTTGCTGGAGATACTCCCCGTGACGGAATGGTGGGGGCCCAGTCACACTAAGCAGTGGAGGCATCAAGGCGAAGCGTGATGGCAACAAGGCAGCTTTGTGAGGCATGGCCTGCTTTGCACCTAATTTGTGCACCTGTCAGACTTGGGCAATATAATGTATGCGAGGAATATTTAGTGGGACCTGAAATCATTTGGTTGTGGTGAATGAACCCTAGAGCTACACAGGTGGAAGATTCAGGGTCACGTTAGGCCACCCTCAGCCATGGCGGGTCTTATGGGTGATCCTAATGCAAAAAGCAAATAATACCCCATCAGATGGCGATGGGGCCGCTAAATATGATATCCTCAGGCCATACGGGGCCATGAGAAGAACTCAACTGTGACCCCCTCAGCCCGCAGGGGGCAGTTGAAATCCTGACAACTGGAGGTTGGTCTTAACTCGCTCTGTGGTAGCATGGGTGCAACAACCAGTAAAATGTTTTGGGCCGCAGCCCCAATGCAAAATACACAGCACCGGATGGCAAATAAGACAGCTCTGTGATGCCTAGTGGCTGGAGATTGTTTCAGAATGGGTGTCTGCGGATAGTCCTACACGGCGCTGCAGACAGTTGATCACCCGTAAGTTAACCATACCTGTGTACTGCATAATATAATGCGAATAAACGGGCGACAGTTTTTCCTACAAATGACGTGTGGTCTATTTTATTTTGGAAATGCAACTGTATGTTTGTCACAAAAGGTACTGTGTGTTAGACATTGCCAGATATCAGAAGGGCTATGGGTGGAAACACTATAGTTCTGCTATGGTTCAGGGGCCTATCTATAAATGGTGCAGTCTTTGTAGTGGAATGGGGGTCTGAAGTATGAGACCACCCCTGCCCCCCGCCCCCAACTGGACTGACTGCTCACACTTCTGTAGCCCCTTCTAAGCCCCCTTAAATCGACCTTTTAAATAAATGGTTTAGGAAGAAGGAATCCCAAGTGCCAGCACTACAGGAGCTGATTGTGTGATGGTCTGGTAGGAAGGCATAGCCTGTAAACTGATTGGTTTCTTTTTATTGCAGTACATGTTTCTGTGCAGCTTTCTGTTTTAATATTTGCAGCCAATGGAAATGAAGAGCCCACTTAGAACTGCTTAATATAATATATATATATATATATATATATATATTCACTGAAAAAACCATAGGTTTTAGGGACGTTATAGTTAGTTGGACATTTCACTCGTACATTTCACTCGTACAAAACCATAGAAATTCCGCCGTTATAGTTAGTTCAGCTAACTATAACTCGCGCCCACGTAATGCACTGCTGATGACGTCACATATTACATCATTCATGACATGGTCAGTGACATCACTGATGACATCACTGATGACATCTCAAATGACATCACTGATGACATCATCCAGTGACTGTGTGTTTCTTTAAAGTTTAAATATGTATTATATATATGCCAAGGTGTATTGAAGAATGAGTGGGTGTATAAGTGTCTGGATGGAGGATTTAGTAGGTGCGTAAATGACTGTTTAAGTGAGTGATTACATGTGTCTTACTGAATGCATGGGTTAGTGACTAAACTGTGTGAATGCCTGTATCAGTCTGTCTGTTGTTGTATAAGCTGCTGCATGGGTTGGTCAGTAGCTACATGAGTGTCTATATGGGTTATCGATTGGTTGCCTGAGTATTTGTATGGGTGCCTGAGTGTGTGTGTGGGTGGGTTGGAGGTGTGTGACTCTGTGCATAGATGTTTGAGTGGTTGATTCACTGGGTGTATGGGTTCAAGAGTGCATGTGGAAACAGCTGTATGGGTGGGTGAGTGTGTGTATGGGTGTGTTGGTGAGTGAATGGATGTCTCAGTGGTACATGTCCAAGTAACTACATATGTAAAAGGCAGTGTATGTGAGAGTTGGAGTATATAAATGACTATACGTGAGAGTCAGTGATTGTGAGAGTGGCTGTATGGATGAGTGTGTACTTGTATCAGTGATTGTATAAGAGAGTAAGTATGCGTTTGTTTCTGTTTGAATAAGTGATGTGGTGTGTGTATAACTGTATAGGTCAGTAAATGGAAGTGTGATTGATTTTTTGCATGACTGACTAGGTGTGTGAGTAACTCTGGATGAGTGGTGGTGTGTGAGTGTCTGTATAGGTGTATGAGTGCATATGATAGTGTTGTATTGATGAGTGACTGCATGTATGAGTGATTGTATGGGTGAATGAGTGGATGTGTGTGTAGACCTAGGAATCAGTGAGTGCGTATGTAGTAACTGGTATTGGTGTGTCGATGGTTTCGAAAATGGTAGTCTGTATTTTACAGTGGGTGTATCAAAGGTTATATTAGAGTGTGAGGAGGTGCATCAGATTTTCACGTGGATGATGTCATCAGTGATGTCATCAGTGATGTCATTTGAGATGTCATCAGTGATGTCATCAGTAATGTCACTGACCATGTCATGAATGATGTAATATGTGACGTCATCAGCAGTGCATTGGGGGCGCGAGTTATAGTTAGCTGAACTAACTATAACGGCGGAATTTCTATGGTTTTGTACGAGTGAAATGTCCAACTAACTATAACGTCCCTGAAACCTATGGTTTTTTCTGTGAATTTCTAAGGTTTTTTAAATGCTAATTTCTAACTATAACGTGCCTGAAACCTATGGTTTTTTTCAGTGAATTTCAATGATTTTTTAAATGCTAATTTCTAACTATAACGTCCCTGAAACCTATGGTTTTTTCAGTGAATTTCAAAGGTTTTTTAAATGCTAATTTCTAACTATAACATAGCAGTCGCGTTTGCAGAGTGGTAGAGAAAGGTGAGCGTGGCCTTCAAACACCTTTTAGCAATCCCACTGTGTGGGATTTAGCGGAAGTAACAGGAGGGATAGTTAGCCCCCAACGTCAACCTTGGGGCCACCTACCCCTTTATTACCTCCAGTAAGTCCCACACAGCAGGATTGCTAACTTGTTATATCAGGCCCCACCCCTCCCTGCAGCACTCTGCAAACGCGCCCCCTGGCGTGTTCTAAGTTGGGGATTAAGTCCCCTTGAATCCCGAGGGTCCCTGGGGGCCAACTAGGCCACCAGGTACCTCCATTAAGCGCCACTGAGTTGCGTTGCAGAGAGGTGTAAAAAGGGGCGTGGCCTCAGACCACCTCTCTACAACGCAGCTCTGTGGCGCTTACTGGAGGTACATGGTGGGCTAGTTGGCCCCAGGGACCCTCAGGATGAAGAGGACTTAATCCCCCAATTTACAGCGCGCCAGGGGCGAGTTAGCACACTTGTTATGTCAGGCCCCGCCCCCTCCCTGCACCACTGTGCAAACGCGCCCCCTGGCGCATTGTAAGTTGGGGGATTAAGTCCCCTTGAATCCTGAGGGTCCCTGGGGGCCAACTAGCCCACCAGGTACCTCCAGTAAGCCGCCCTGATCTTGGCCCGTCTTGACTATGGGAACTCGCTTTACATTGGACTTCCCGACTCACTGCTGGGCAAACTCCAGGTGGTGATGAACGATGCGGCCAGGTTAATCTTCAAGCAACCAAAGCGCACTCGGGCATCACCCCTATTGCAACAACTACACTGGCTTCCCATCAGGCAGAGGGCCAAATTTAAAGGCCTCTGCATTACACACAAGGCCGTATATGGACAGGCACCCAAATATATCAAGGTACGCCTGGTGCTATATGCCCCCTGCCGCACACTAAGTTCCTCCACGGAGTGCCTTTTAAAATGCCCACGGTTCAACTTTACCACTAAAGGAGGCCGAGCTTTCTCGGTCCTTATCCCGCAGCTATGGAACAGGCTGCCTAGTCAGCTCCGCTCCGAAAGCTGCCTCCTCCCGTTCAGGAAGAAACTGAAGACCCTACTATTTTCAGAAGCTTGGGCATAGCGCTCCCCTCTGTGATACAACCCCCACCTGGGACTACCGTTGATCTTCTTGCAGCGCTTAGAGACCTGTAGGTATTAAGCGCTCTACAAGTCAAAATTAACAATAACAATAACAGAGCTGCGTTGCAGAGAGGTGTAAAAAGGGGCGTGGCCTCAGACCACCTCTCTGCAACGCAGCTCTGTGGCGCTTACTGGAGGTACCTGGTGGGCTAGTTGGCCCCCAGGGACCCTCAGGAGTGAAGGGGACTTAATCCCCCAATTTACAATGTGCCAGGGCGCGCGTTTGCACACTTGCTATGTCAGGCCCTGCCCCCTCCCTGCACCACTGTGCAAACGCGCCCCTGGCACGTTGTAAATTGGGGGATTAATTCCCCTTGAGTCCTGAGGGTCCCTGAGGCCAACTAGCCCACCAGGTACCTCCAGTAAGCGCCACAGAGCTGCGTTGCAGAGAGGTGTAAAAAGGGGCATGGCCTCGGAACACCTCTCTGCAACGCAGCTCTGTGGCGCATACTGGAGGTACCTGGTGGGCTAGTTGGCCCCCAGGGACCCTCAGTATTCAAGGGGAATTAATTCCCCAACTTACAACGCGCCAGAGGCGCGTTTGCTGAGTGCTGCAGGGAGGGGGCGGGGCCTCCGGTGCGATGCCGTTTTTGTTTTTTTACAAGGGGGCTGTGTGGCCCCCTTATTTTACATTATTTGGGGCCCTGGGGACCCCATCCCCCAGGGCCTGCTCTTTTTACATTTAAAAAAAAACGGGGAAGGGGGCCGCGCAGCCCCCCTCCCGAGGCCAATTTCAGCCCCGGGGACCCCATCCCCCGGGGCATGGCCACATTTTTTTTTTGTTTTAAAAAAAATGTTTTTAAGGAGGGGGGCTGCGTGGCCCCCCTCCTTAGGCCTCTATTGGCCCCGGGACCCCATCCCCCGGGTCTGTGCCTCTTTATTTTTTTATAATTTTAATATTGAAGGGGGGCCGCGTGGCCCCCCTCCTGGGCCAATTCTGGTCCCGGGGACCTCATCCCCCGGGGCCGGACCTTTGTGTTGTGGACCGTGGGGGGAGCCCCAATGCCCCCACGGTCCCGCCGGCTGCCCGCCTCCTGCGGGACCCGGCATTGCTTTTGAGCAAGGGGAGCTGCTGACATGCAATCCTGCTTTGCTTCATTGTAGCGAGAGCAGGTTTTCCTCTCTGTCAGTCAGTCAGTATCTCTCTCTGTCAGTCAGTATCTCTCTCTGTCAGTCAGTCTCTCTCTCAGTCAGTCAGTCTCTCTCTCTGTCAGTCAGTCTCTCTCTGTCAGTCAGTCTCTCTCTCTGTCAGTCAGTCTCTCTCTCTGTCAGTCAGTCTCTCTCTCAGTCAGTCAGTCTCTGTCAGTCTCTCTCCCTGTCAGTCAGTCTCTCTGTCAGTCAGTCTCTCTCTCTGTCAGTCAGTCTGTCTCAGTCAGTCTCAGTCAGTCAGTCTCTCTCTGTCAGTCAGTCTCTCAGTCAGTCAGTCTCTCAGTCAGTCAGTCTCTCTCTCTGTCAGTCAGTCTCTCAATCAGTCTCTCTCAGTCAGTCAGTCTCTATCTCAGTCAGTAAGTCTCTCTCTCAGTCAGTCAGTCTCTGTCAGTCAGTCTCTCTCTCTCTGTCAGTCAGTCTCTCTCTCTGTCAGTCAGTCTCTCTCTCTGTCAGTCAGTCTCTCTCTCTCTGTCAGTCAGTCTCTCTCTCAGTCAGTCAGTCTCTCTGAGTCAGTCAGTCTCTCTCATTCAGTCAGTCTCTCTCTGTCAGTCTCTCAGTCAGTCTCTCTCTGTCAGTCAGTCTCTCTCTCAATCAGTCTCTCTCTCTCTGTCAGTCAGTGTCTCTCTCTCTCTCTGTCAGTCTCTCTCAGTCAGTCTCTCTCTGTCAGTCAGTCTCTCTCTCTGTCAGTCCCAGTCAGTCTCTCTCTCTGTCAGTCTCTCTCTGTCAGTCTCTCTCTGTCAGTCTCTCTCAGTCAGTCTCTCTGTCAGTCAGTCTCTCTCAGTCAGTCAGTCTCTCTCAGTCAGTCTCTGTCTCTCAGTCAGTCTCTCTCTCTGTCTCTCTCTGTCAGTCTCTCTCTCAGTCAGTCTCTCTCTCATTCAGTCAGTCTCTCTGTCAGTCAGTCTCTGTCTCTCTGTCAGTCTCAGTCAGTCTCTCAGTCAGTCTCTCTTAGTCAGTCTCTCTCAGTCAGTCAGTCTCTCTCTGTCAGTCACTCTCTCAGTCAGTCACTCTCTCAGTCAGTCTCTCTCTCTGTCAGTCTCTCTCTCAGTCAGTCTCTCTCAGTCAGTCTCTCTCTGTCAGTCTCTCTCTCAGTCTCTCTCTCAGTCAGTCTCTCTCTGTCAGTCTCTCTCTCTGTCAGTCAGTCTCTCTCTGTCAGTCTCTCTCTGTCAGTCTCTCTCTGTCAGTCTCTCTCTGTCAGTCAGTCTCTCTGTCAGTCAGTCTCTGTCAGTCAGTCTCTCTCTCTGTCAGTCTCTCTCTCTGTCAGTCTCTCTCAGTCTCTCTGTCAGTCAGTCTCTCTGTCAGTCAGTGTCTCTGTCAGTCAGTCTCTCTGTCAGTCAGTCTCTCTGTCAGTCAGTCTCTCTGTCAGTCAGTCTCTCTCAGTCAGTCTCTCTCAGTCAGTCAGTCTCTCTCTACCTCAGTCAGTCAGTATCTCTCTCTCTCAGTCAGTCAGTCTCTCTCTGTCTGTCAGTCAGTCTCTGTCTGTCAGTCTCTCTCTGTCTGTCAGTCTCTCTCTGTCTGTCAGTCTCTCTCTGTCAGTCACTCTCTCTGTCAGTCAGTCTCTCTCTGTCAGTCAGTCTCTCTCTGTCAGTCTCTCTCTCTCTGTCAGTCTCTCTCTCTCTGTCAGTCTCTCTCTCAGTCAGTCAGTCTCTGTCGTTCAGTCTCTCTCTCTCTGTCAGTCTCTCTGTCAGTCTCTCTCTCTCTGTCAATCTCTCTCTCTGTCAGTCTCATGCTGTCAGTCAGTCTCTCTCTGTCAGTCAGTCTCTCTCTGTCAGTCAGTCTCTCTCTCAGTCAGTCAGTCTCTCTCTCTCTCTCTACAACATACCTTAGAAACATTGCCAATATCTCTGGCTAAACACTTATAAGGTCCCAACGGCGAAACCTATTGGCGATGCCAATGCTTGTTTTTATTTTTTCTTCCGGATTCGCGCACCCAGCGCGAGTCGGACGTTTCTTAAAATGTTTTTGGGCTGGGGGTCCTTATGGGACCCCTGAGCAGGCCTAGGGGGTCAGGGTGTTCCTCCCTGCCCCCTTTTCTTGTTTTTCATCTTTGTTTAACTGTTTTCTTATGACTCTGGTTCAACCTAGTCCCACGATGGCTGCCAGCATTTCCTGGATGAAGTGCTGACAGCCAATCATATTTCACGATGACATGTGTGGTTAGGCTCCGCCTAGATATCGATATTTTTTTTTCCTTTCTTTTTCCTTTAATATTTCAAAAACTACTGAACGGATTTACACCATTTAACAAAAAGGACTCTTTCTGGACCAAGACCTACCTTTTTGCCAAATTTGGTGTAACTCCGTTCAGCAGTTCGGGCTCTAGCTTTGTCTAAAGTTTCCTATGGAAAATAACATGGGGAAAATGCGTTTTGGGACCCCCCCCCCATTTTTCCGACCCCCGCTTGGCGAATCACCCCGAAACTTTCAAGACAGGAGCTGACCGGAGCTGATCACTAATTTTGAAAATTTCACGAAGATTCGTCAACCGGCGCCAAAGTTATTGGGAAAACAAAAAATGCTTTTCCTATGGAAACTAGGTCCTAACTATAACTACCTACTGGCGACCGCTTAAATTGGCGAGCTAGCGCTACGGTTTTACCAGAATAAAGCAACTGGGAAAAGCTCTTCTGTGTCTGAGTGCAGCCCAATTGTTGGACATTTCTCACGGAGCCTGTATCTATGTGCGGCCGTCCTGCCGCAGGGACTGCACCACTTCAGAAAATGGGGGCCATGGAGCTCCAAATTAAGAAGGGCATCGAATGTGGGGCACTGATGTGGATTAATATCGTCACGCTGTTCGGGGCTCATGTGGAGCCTTTCAATTTGCATTGAATTTGGAGCACCACCATCTGAGGGATTTAAATACGGACTACATCTCCCAGAGCACAACGTGAATTCTCATACAGAGTTGTCCAATCAGGACTCACGATATGGTGGAAATAAGGAAGGTGTGGCTGCATGGGTGCTCTTGACTGCATTTACCCTTTGTAAAAGAGAACTCTCGAAACGCGTCAGGGCTGCGGTCTGCGGCTTAAATTGACGAGCCAGCGCGACAGTTTTACCAGAATAAAGCAACTGGGAAAAGCTCTTCTGTGTCTGAGTGCAGCCCAATTGTTGGACATTTCCCACGGAGCCTGTATCTATGTGCGGCCGTCCTGCCGCAGGGACTGCACCACTTCAGAAAATGGGGGCCACGGAGCTCCTAATTAAGAAGGGCTTCGAATGTGGGGCACAGATGTGGATTAATATCGTCACGCTGTTCGGGGCTCATGTGGAGCCTTTCAATTTGCATTGAATTTGGAGCACCACCATCTGAGGGATTTAAATACGGACTACACCTCCCAGAGCACAACGTGAATTCTCATACAGAGTAGTCCAATCAGGACTCACGATATGTTGGAAATAAGGAAGGTGTGGCCGCATGTGTGCTCTTGACTGCATTTACCCTTTGAAAAAGAGAACTCTCGAAACGCGTCAGGGCTGCGGTCTGCTGCTTAAATTGGTGAGCTAGCGCGACGGTTTTACCAGAATAAAGCAACTGGGAAAAGCTCTTCTGTGTCTGAGTGCAGCCCAATTGTTGGACATTTCCCACGGAATATATATATATATATATATATATATTATCTACTGGCGGTCGCCAGTAGATAGTTATAGTTAGGACCTATTTTCCATAGGAAATCCGCAACATTCTATTTGAAATAACTCTTGCGTCGGTTGACGAATCTTCGCGAAATTTTCAAACTTTATGGCCCGCTCCGGTCCGCTCCTACCCTGAAAGTCTCAGGGTGATTCGTCAAGCGGGGGCCGAGAAAAAGGGGGTCCCAAAACGTGTTTTCCCCATTCATTTTCCCATAGGAAACTTTAGACACGGCTACAGCCCGAACTGCTGAACGGAATTACACCAAATTTGGCAAAGAGGTAGTTCTTGGTTCAGAAAGAACCCTTTTTGTTAAATGGTGTAAATCCGTTCAGTAGTTGCGGAGAAATTAAAAAAATAAGAATCAAAAAATCAATTTCTCATAGGAAACTTTATGCAAGGCTACAGCCCGAACTGCTGAACGGAATTACACCAAATTTGGCAAAGAGGTAGTTCTTGGTTCAAAAAGTACCCTTTTTGTTAAATGGTGTAAATCCGTTCAGTAGTTGCTGAGAAAATCAAAAGTAAAAACACATATATATCTGGGCGGAGCCTAACCACACATGTCATCGTGAGATCTGATTGGCTGTCAGCACTTCATCCTGGAATTGCTGGCAGCCATCTTGGGACCAATATAAATGATAGTACCACATTGAAATGCATTGTACTGAATCGAAGATTTTGAGGGTTACCAAAAGGAGAACTATAAAGGGTGATAACAGACTTTAGTTACATTATAATTCATTTGTTGATGGTACCATACTAATTTCAGGAATTGTGGTGTGTTCTAAGGTGATTTTACCCTGTGAAAAACCTTCTGCTGGGATATCATGAATCATGTTTGAGAGAAAACTATTTTCACATGCTTGTCCCATACAGTTTTGGAAGGTGCTCCAGAAGCTAAAATGAGAGCATATTTTCTGTAAATTCACATTATCTTTCTCAGTCATGTGAGAATGAAGTCTGACATTCTCAGTAAAACATGTACATCCAACAAGGGCAGAGACTGTCAGTTGATTCCTTTGTGTTCTACTGCAGCTTCCCAGAGTGTTCTAAAGAACAACTAGAGTGCTAACAGCCTTACTTATGACAAAAGTATGGCACACCTGAAGCCATCTTGATTGGAATAAACTGGTAACACTTAAAACATTTAATTTAAAAAGGAACAAAATGATGGGGTTCATTTTGTCATAGAAATTATGGTTAGTGCTGTAGAAAGAAAAATTAGGACATGTTTCAAGTGTGATCTCAAATATCTTCCTGTTATATTTCAACAGGAGCAACCTGTCAGTTGATGCCTTTGTGTTCTACTGCAGCTTCCCAGAGTGTTCTAAAGAACAACTAGAGCGCTAACAGTCTTACTTATGACAAAAGTATGGCACACCTGAAGCCATCTTGATTGGAATAAACTGGTAACACTTAAAACATTTAATTTAAAAAGGAACAAAATGAGGGGTTCATTTTGCCATAGAAATTATGGTTAGTGCTGCAAAAAAGAAAATGTAGTGCATGTTTTAAGTGAGATCTCAAATCCTCTTCTATTTCATTAGAAAATTCTGACATGCAGACTGAAACAATCACTTTCAATACCAGCAGTAGGCTTCCAGTTAACTCCTTGGTGAGCAGTAGCTTTACTACAGTGATCTAATGAACAACTAGAGTAATAACATTCTGAATTTATGGCAAATGTGTGACACATCTGAATGCCTTCTTGATGGAATCAAAGTAAAAAACTGAAAGCATTTCCTACTGAGGAGACTGCAGTAAATGAGGAAATTAGGAAACTTCATAACAAAGAAGTCTTACAAGATGGCCACCAGTGAAAAAAGAGCCCAAATGTGTAGCACAAATATTACCCAGATGTAGCCCACATATAGCCCAATGACAAAAGTGTGCAAAACACTTTTTATTTTTAGTTTTTTTGCAGTTTTATGTAGTGCAGACTGGTCAGGTATTGGAGCATTGCATCTTAAAACATGACCCCCCTACACTACAAAAACACCACTGCACTACCCTAAACCCTAAAACACTACCCCAGCACGGCCCCCTACACTACACAAGCACCACTGCACTATCCTAAACCCTAAAACACTACCCCAGCATGACCCCCTACACTACACAAACACCACTGCACTACCCTAAACCCTAAAACACTACCCCAACATCACTGCACTAACCTAAATCCTAAAACACTACCCCCAGCACGACCCCCTACACTACCCAAACACCACTGCACTACCCTAAAACATGACCCCCTACACTACACAAACACCACTGCACTACCCTAAACCCTAAAACACTACCCCCAGCACGACCCCCTACACTACACAAGCACCACTGCACTACCCTAAACCCTAAAACACTACCCCCAGCACGACCCCCTACACTACACAAACACCACTGCACTACCTTAAACCCTAAAACACTACCCCCAGCACGACCCCCTACACTACCCAAACACCACTGCACTACCCTAAAACATGACCCCCTACACTACACAAACACCACTGCACTACCCTAAACCCTAAAACACCCCCTACACTGCCCGAACACCACTGCACTGCCCTAAACCCTGAAACACCACCCCCAGCACGACCCCCTACACTGCCCGAACACTACTGCACTGCCCTAAACCCTGAAACACCATCCCCAGCACGACCCCCTACACTGCACGAACACCACTGCACTGCCCTAAACCCTGAAACACTACCCCTAGCAAGACCCCCTACACTGCCCGAATACCACTGCACTGCCCTAAACCCTGAAACATCACCCCCAGCAAGACCCCCTACACTGCCCGAACACCACTGCCCTAAACCCTGAAACACCACCCCCAGCAAGACCCCTACACTGCCCGAACACCACTGCACTGCCCTAAACCCTGAAACACCAGCCCCAGCACGACCCCTACACTGCCCGAACACCACTGCACTGCCCTAAACCCTGAAACACCACCCCCTGCACGACCCCCTACACTGCCCGAACACCACTGCACTGCCCTAAACCCTGAAACACTACCCCCAGCACGACCCCCTACACTGCCCGAACACCACTGCACTGCCCTAAACCCTGAAACACCACCCCTGCACGATCCCCTACACTGCCCGAACACTACTGCACTGCCCTAAACCCTGAAACACCACCCCCAGCACGACCCCCTACACTGCACGAACACCACTGCACTGCCCTAAACCCCGAAACACTACCCCCAGCAAGACCCCCTACACTGCCCGAACACCACTGCCCTAAACCCTGAAACACCACCCCCAGCAAGAC
Source organism: Calotriton arnoldi (assembly GCA_963921515.1). Taxonomy (NCBI): domain Eukaryota; kingdom Metazoa; phylum Chordata; class Amphibia; order Caudata; family Salamandridae; genus Calotriton; species Calotriton arnoldi. The sequence goes on from CAWUFW010001608.1 coordinate 2,342,676, forward strand.
CCCCTACACTGCCCGTACACCACTGCACTGCCCTAAACCCTGAAACACCACCCCCAGCATGACCCCCTACACTGCCCGAACACCACTGCACTGCCCTAAACCCGGAAACACCACCCCCAGCACGACCCCCTACACTGCCCGAACACCACTGCACTGCCCTAAACCATGAAACACCAGCCCCAGCACGACCCCCTACACTGCCCTAACACCACTGCACTGCCCTAAACCCTGAAACACCACCCCCAGCACGACCCCCTTCACTGCCCAAACACCACTGCACTGCCCTAAACCCTGAAACACCACCCCCTGCACGATCCCCTACACTGCCCGAACACTACTGCACTGCCCTAAACCCTGAAACACCACCCCCAGATCGACCCCCTACACTGCACGAACACCACTGCACTGCCCTAAACCCCAAAACACTACCCCCAGCAAGACCCCCCACACTGCCCGAACACCACTGCCCTAAACCCTGAAACACCACCCCAAGCAAGACCCCCTACACTGCCCGTACACCACTGCACTGCCCTAAACCCTGAAACACCTCCCCCAGCATGACCCCCTACACTGCCCGAACACCACTGCACTGCCCTAAACCCAGAAACACCAGCCCCAGCACGATCCCCTACACTGCCCGAACACCACTGCACTGCCCTAAACCCTGAAACACCACCCCCAGCACGACCCCTACACTGCCCGAACACCACTGCACTGCCCAATACCCTGAAACACCACCCCCAGCAAGACCCCCTACACTGCCCGTACACCACTGCACTGCCCTAAACCCTGAAACACCAGCCCCAGCACGACCGCCTACACTGCCCGAAAACCACTGCACTGTCCTAAACCCTGAAACACCAGCCCCAGCACGACCCCCTACACTGCCCGAACACCACTGCACTGCCCTAAACCCTCAAACACCAGCCCCAGCACGACCCCCTACAATGCCCGAACACCACTGCACTGCCATAAACCCTGAATCACCAGCCCCAGCAAGACCCCCTACACTGCCCGAACACCACTGCACTGCCCTAAACCCTGAAACACCACCCCCAGCAAGACCCCCTACACTGCCCAAACACCACTGCACTAAAGCCTGAAACACCACCCCCAGCAAGACCACCTACACTGGCCGAACACCACTGCACTGCCCTAAACCCTGAAACACCACCCCCTGCATGACCCCCTACACTGCCCAAACACCACTGCACTGCCCTAAACCCTGAAACACCACCCCCTGCACGACCCCCTACACTGCCCGAACACCATGGCACTGCCCTAAACCCTGAAACACCACCCCTCAGCACGACACCCTACACTGCCCGAACACCACTGCACTGCCCTAAACCCTGAAACACCACCCCCAGCACGACCCCCTACACTGCCCGAACACCACTGCACTGCCCTAAACCCTGAAACACCACCCCCTGCACGACCTCCTACACTGCCGGAACACCACTGCACTGCCCTATACCCTGAAACACCACCCCCAGCACGACCCCTACACTGCCCGAACACCACTGCACTGCCCTAAACCCTGAAACATCAACCCCAGCAAGACCCCCTACACTGCCTGAACACCACTGCCCTAAACCCTGAAACACCACCCCCTACACTGCACGAACACCACTGCACTGCCCTAAACCCTGAAACACCACCTCCAGCAAAACCCCCTACACTGCCTGAACACCATTGCTCTGCCCTAAATCCTGAAACACTAGCCCCAGCAAAACCCCCTACACTGCCCAAACACCACTGCAGTGCCCTAAACCCTGAAACACCACCCCCAGCACGACCCCCTACACTGCCCGAACACCACTGCACTGCCCAAAACCCTGAAACACCAGCCCCAGCAAGACCCCCTACACTGCCCGAACACCACTGCACTGCCCTAGACTCTGAAACACCAGCCCCAGCAAGACCCCCTACACTGCCCGAACACCACTGCACTGCCCTAAACCCTGAAACACCAGCCCCAGCATGACCCCCTACACTGCCCGAACACCACTGCACTGCCCTAAACCCTGAAACACCAGCCCCAGCACGACCACCTACACTGCCCGAACACCACTGCACTGCCCTAAACCCTGAAACACCAGCCCCAGCACAACCCCCTACACTGCCCGAACACCACTGCACTGCCCTAAACCCTGAAACACCAGCCCCAGCACGACCCCTACACTGCCCGAACACCACTGTACTGCCCTAAACCCTGAAACACCACCCCCTGCACGACCCCCTACACTGCCCGAACACCACTGCACTGCCCTAAACCCTGAAACACCACCCCCTGCAGCACCCCCTACACTTTCCAAACACCAGTGCACTGCCCTAAACCCTGAAACACCACCCCCTGCACCGCCCCCTACACTGCCCGAACACCACTGCACTGCCCTAAACCCTGAAACACCACCCCCAGCACGACCCCCTTTACTGCTCGAACACCACTGCACTGCCCCAAACCCTGAAACACCACCCCCAGCACGACCCCCTACACTGCCCGAACACCACTGCCCTAAACCCTGAAACACCACCCCCTGCACGACCCCCTACACTGCCCGAACACCACTGCACTGCCCTAAACCCTGAAACACCACCCCCTACACTGCCCAAACACCACTGCACTGCCCTAAACCATGAAACAACACCCCCAGCACGACCCCCTACACTACCCGAACACCACTGCACTACCCTAAACCCTAAAATACTACCCCCAGCACAACCCCCTACACTACCTGAACACGACTGCCCTGCCCTAAACCCTAAAACACTCCCCCCAGCACGACCCCCTACACTACCCGAACACCACTGCACTGCCCTAAACCCTAAAACACTCCCCCCAGCACGACCCCTACACTACCCAAACACCACTGCACTGCCCTAAACCCTAAAACACTACCCCCCGCATGACCCCCTACACTACCCAAACACCAATGCACTACCCTAATCCTTAAAACACTACCCCCGCATGACCCCCTACACTACCCTAAACCCTAAAACACTATCCCCGCACGACTCCCTAAACTACCCAAAGACCACTGCAATACCCTAAACCCTAAAACACGACCTCCTACACTACACAAACACCACTGCACTACCCTAAACCCTAAAACACTACCCCTACACTACACAAACACCACTGCACTACCCTAAACCCTAAAAAACTACCCCCAGCACGAACCACTACACTACCCAAACACCACTGCACTACCCTAAACCCTAAAAACTACCCCAGCAGTACCCCTACACTACCCAAACACCACTGCACTACCCTAAACCCTAAAACACTACCCCCAGCACGACCCCCTACACTACCCAAACACCACTGCTCTACCCTAAACCCTAAAACACTCCCCCAGCACGACTCCCTACACTACCCAAACACCACTGCACTACCCTAAACCCTAAATCTACCCCCAGCATGACCCCCTACACTACACAAACACCACTGCACTACCCTAAACCCTAAAACACTACCCCCAGCACGACCCTCTTCACTACCTAAACACAACTGCACAATTTGTTACAGGCGTTGCAACGCAGGCCTGTGGTGCTTACTGGAAGTACCTAGTGGGCTAGTTGGACCCCAGGGACCCTCAGGATTCAAGGTGACCTAATCCCCCAACTTAAAATGCACCACGGGGCGCGTTTGCACAGTGGTGAAGGGAGGGGCGGGGCCTCAGGTGACATGTGCGCAAACACGCCCTGTGGTGCGTTTTAAGTTGGGGAATTAATTCCCTTTGAATCCTGAGGGACCCTGGGGCCAACTAGCCCACCAGGTACCTTCAGTAAGCACAACAGAGTTGCGTTGCAGAGAGGTGAAAAAGGTGCGTGGCCTCGGAACGCCTCTCTGCAACTCAGCTCTGTGGTCCTAACTGTAGGTACCTGGGGGCTAGTTGGGCCCCAGGGACCCTCAGAATTCAAGGGACTTAATCCCGCAACTTAAAACGCGCCACGGGGTGCGTTTGCACACATGTCACCTCAGGCCCCCCTCCCTTCACCACTGTGCAAACGCCCCCTGTAGCGCGTTTTAAGAGGTAGTTTTAATCCCCCTGCCCTATTATGTACTAGGGACTTGCAGAGGAGGTCATGCTAATCACAGGGGTACCCCAACGCATAGTGTTCCCTAGTGTATGTAGGTGTTTTCACTGTATTCTAAGTGTCTTTTAGCATAGCACTGGCTCTGGTTAGTCAGAGTCAGTTACCACCAGTACCCGTCTGAAAAAGTTGTGGGCACAGGATGATTTTGCAACAAGGCCTCTTTCTGCTCCTCTGTTGGTTCTTTCTGCACATCTTTTGCTTCTTTCTGTGCGTTTTTTCTTCTTTCTTCACATGTCCTACCTCTGTAGGCATAGTTAGAAACTAGCATTTAAAAAACCTTTGAAATTCACTTAAAAAATCATAGGTTTCAGGCACGTTATAGTTAGAAATTAGCATTTAAAAAACCTTTGAAATTCACTGAAAAAACCATAGGTTTCAGACACGTTATAGTTAGAAATTAGCATTTAAAAAACCTTTGAAATTCACTGAAAAAACCATAGGTTTTAGGGACAGTTATAGTTAGTTGGACATTTCACTCGTACAAAACCATAGAAATTCACCGTTATAGTTAGTTCAGCTAACTATAACTTGCGCCCGCAATGCACTACTGATGACGTCACATATTACATCACTCATGACATGGTCAGTGACATCACTGATGACATCTCAAATGACATCACTGATGACATCATCCATGTGATAATTTCATGCATCTTCTCACACCCTAATATAACTTTTGATACACCCACTCTAAATTACAGACTGCCATTCTCAAAATCATAGACACTCCAACACCAAAAACTACATACCCACTCACTGATTCTTAGGTCTACACACACATCCACTCACTCACCCGTACAGTCACTCATACTTAGTCACTCAGTACAGGACTATCATATGCACTCATACACCTATATAAACACTCACACACCGCCACTCATCCATAGAGGTACTCACACACCTAGTCAGTCATGCAAAAAACTTAATCACATACCCATTTACTCACCTATACAGTTATACACACACCAGCTCACTTACTCATACAAATACTAGCACATTCTTACGCTCTTATACAATCACTGATACAAGTACACACTCATCCATACAGCCACTCTCACAATCACACACTCTCACTTATAGCCATTTATATACTCCAACACACATATATACTGCCTTTCACATATGTAGTTACTCACACATGTACCACTGAGATATACATTCAATCACTAACACACCCATACACACACTCACCCACCCATACAGTCCATCACAGATGCACTCTTGAAACCATGCACCCAGTGAATCACCAACTCACACATCTATGCACAGAGTCACACACACCCCACCCACACAAACACTCAGGCACCCATACAGATACTCAGACAATCAATCAATAACCCATGTAGACACTCATGTAGCTATTCAGAAAGCCATGCAGCCGCTTACAAACCAACAGACAGACGGATACAGACATTCACACAGTTTAGTCACTAACCCATGCATTCAGTAAGATACATTTAATCACTCACTTGTAGAGTCAGTCACTCACGTACTAAATCATCCATTCAGACACTTATACACCCACTCATTCTTCAATACGCCTTTCCCTATATATATTAAACATATTTAAACTTTACAGAAACACACAGTCACTGGATGATGTCATCAGTGATGTCATCAGTGATGTCATTTGAGATGTCATCAGTGATGTCACTGACCATGTCATGAGTGATGTAATATGTGACGTCATCAGCAGTGCATTGCGGGGGCGCGAGTTATAGTTAGCTGAACTAACTATAACGGGGAATTTCTATGGTTTTGTATGAGTGAAATGTCCAACTAACTAGAACTGTCCCTAAAACCTATGGTTTTTTCAGTGAATATATATATATATATATTTATATCCTGCTCCAGTACACCGTTCTAGCGTGTCACTCTTAAGGCGGGTGCTCTAACACGGCGGTGCTCCGTGATGTAATATGTGACGTCATCAGCAGTGCATTGCGGGGGCGCGAGTTATAGTTAGCTGATCTAACTATAACGGGGGAATTTCACGGGTTTTGTACGAGTGCAATGTCCAACTAATTAGAACTGTCCCTAAAACCTATGGTTTTTTCAGTGAATTTCAAAGGTTTTTAAATGCTAATTTCTAACTATAACGTGCCTGAAACCTATGGTTTTTTCAGTGAATTTCAAAGGTTTTTTAAATGCTAATTTCTAACTATAACGTGCCTGAAACCTATGGTTTTTAAGTGAATTTCAAAGGTTTTTTAAATGCTAGTTTCTAACTATGCCTACAGAGGTAGGACATGTGAAGAAAGAAGAAAAAACGCACAGAAAGAAGCAAAAGAAATGCAGAAAGAAGCAACAGAAGTCCACAAAGACGAAGAAAAGTGCAGGAAGAAGCAAAAGATGTGCAGAAAGAACCAACAGAGGAGCAGAAAGAGGCCTTGTTGCAAAATCATCCTCTGCCCACAACTTTTTCAGACGGGTACTGGTGGTAACTGACTCTGACTAACCAGAGCCAGTGCTATGCTAAAAGACACTTAGAATACAGTGAAAACACCTACATACACTAGGGAACACTATGCGTTGGGGTACCCCTGTGATGAATATGTGATGTTACAACGCGATCAAAATGATTGCGATATGTAACATCGCAGTTTTTACAACGCAAGTCGTTACAACGACTTGCGCTGGAGGGCGCTGGACTTAGGAGTAGTAAGATTTACTATTCCAACACCAGTCTACGTACAGTAGGGAAGGTGTTGGAATAGTAAATCTTACTATTCCTTAGGTTATAGCGCCCTCCAGTGCAAGTCGATGTAACTCTTGCGTTGTAATGGCAGCGTTCTAAATGCATCGCGGTGTAATCACCGCAATGTAAAGGATGTTTCCCCCCTGTGATTAGCATGACCTCCTCTGTAAGTCCCTAGTACATAATAGGGCAGGGGGATTAAAACTACCTCTTAAAACGCGCTACAGGGCGCGTTTGCACAGTGGTGAAGGGAGGGGGGCCTGAGGTGACATGTGTGCAAACGCGCCCCGTGGTGCGTTTTAAGTTGGGGGATTAAGTCCCCTTGAATCCTGAGGGTCCCTGGGGCCCAACTAGCCCACCAGTTACCTACAGTTAGGACCACAGAGCTGAGTTGCAGAGAGGCGTTCCGAGGCCACGCACCTTTTTTCACCTCTCTGCAACGCAACTCTGTTGTGCTTACTGAAGGTACCTGGTGCGCTAGTTGGACCCCAGGGACCCTCAGTATTCAAGGGGACTTAATCCCCCAACTTAAAACACGCCACAGGGCGTGTTTGCACACATGTCACCTCAGGCCCCGCCCCCTCCCTTCACCACTGTGCAAACGCGCCATGTGGCGCGTTTTAAGTTGGGGGATTAAGTCCCCTTGAATCCTGAGGGTCCCTGGGGCCCAACTAGCCCACCAGGTACCTACAGTTAGGACCACAGAGCTGAGTTGCAGAGAGGCGTTCCGAGGCCACGCACCTTTTTTCACCTCTCTGCAACGCAACTCTGTTGTGCTTACTGAAGGTACCTGGTGCGCTAGTTGGACCCCAGGGACCCTCAGGATTCAAGGGGACTTAATCCCCCAACTTAAAACACGCCACAGGGCATGTTTGCACACATGTTATGTTATTTATTCTTGTATAGCGCATATACACCTACAGGTCTCTTAGCGCTTAGGAAGAAGCAGGACATGTCACCTCAGGCCCCGACCCCTCCCTTCACCACTGTGCAAACACGCCCCGTGGCGCGTTATAAGTCGGGGGATTAACTCCCCTTGAATCCTGAGGCTCCCTGGGGTGCAACTAGCCCACCAGCTACCTCCATTAAGCGCCACAGAGCTGCGTTGCAGAGAGGTGTAAAAGGGGCGTGGCCTCATAACACCTCTCTGCAACGCAGCCCCTGGCGCATACTGGAGGTTCCTGGTGGGCTAGTTGGCCCCCAGGGACCCCCAGTATTCAAGGGAATTTGTTCCCCATCCGTTTGCACAGTGCTGCAAGAAGGGGGCGTGGCCTCCGGCGCGATGCCGGTCTTTTTTTTTTAGAAGGGGGGCTGTGTGGCCCCCCTTCTTTTTCTAATTTATTGGCCCTGGGGACCCCATCCCCCAGGGCCTGCCCCCTATATTTATTTTTTTTCAATAAAAAAAACTTTGGACGGGGGCCGCGTGGCCCCCCTCCCAAGGCCTTAATCGGCCCCGGAGACCCCATCCCCCGGGGCATGGCCTTTTTTTTTTTTATTGTTTTGGAGGGTGTCTGCGTTGCCCCCTCCTCAGGCCACTTATGGCCCCGGGAACCCCATCCCCCGGGGCCGGCCTTTGTTTTTTTTAAAAACTTTTGGGGAAGGGGGCCGCGTGGCCCCCCTTCCGGGCCACTTGTAGCCCCAGGGACCCCATCCCCCGGGGCTGGCCCTCTCCGTTGGGGACCGCGGGGGTCCCCAATCCCCCACGGTCCCGCCGGCTCCCCGCGTCCCTCGGGAGCCGGCATTGCTTTCCACATGGGGAGCTGCTAAGATACAGCTCCCCGTGTGGTAGAGTATGCTTTGAATTTTGGAAGAGAGAGTAGGTTTCCTATCTCTCTTCCAAGATTCAAAGCAAGTTTGCTATGACAGGACGGGAGCCGCGAGACTCCCGCCCTGCCATAGCAAACTACAGTGTCCCGGGTGTGAGCACCCGGGACACTGCAGGAGCCGGCCCTGGGGGTGGTGGTCCCAAGGGCCATCACAGGCTCCAGGAGGGGGGCCACGCGGCCCCCCTCCCAACATCTTGAAAGCCCCGGGGAGGTGGTGGTCCCCGGGGCGTGTGGGGGGGCTGGAGCCCCCCACACAGGTAATTTTCATTTAAAAAAAAGAAGCCCCGGGGGGTGGCGGTCCCCGGGGCTGCGGGAGGGCCGAGTGCCCTCCCGCACCATTTTTAATTGAAAGCCCCGGGGGGTGGCGGTCCCCGGGGCTTTTATTTTATAAACCCTGCATGCCCACCCGGGGGCAAATAACAACAAAGCGCGGGAGCCCGCGCTTCATTTTTTTTTTCACGGCGGGATCCGCGCACCCTGCACGCATCCCGCCGATTTTTTAAAAAAAAAGAAATTTGTGGGACCCCCTGAACAGGCCTAGGGGGTCAGGGTGTTTCTACCCTTCATCAACCGGCGCCAAAGTTATTGGGAATAGAATGTTGCGGATTTCCTATGGAAAATAGGTCCTAATTATAACTATCTACTGGCGACCGCCAGTAGATAATATATATATTATCTACTGGCGGTCGCCAGTAGATAGTTATAGTTAGGACCTATTTTCCATAGTAAATCCGCGACATTCTATTTGAAATAACTCTTGCGTCGGTTGACGAATCTTCGCGAAATTTTCAAACTTTATGGCCCGCTCCGGTCCGCTCCTACCCTGAAAGTCTCAGGGTGATTCGTCAAGCGGGGGCCGAGAAAAAGGGGGTCCCAAAACGTGTTTTCCCCATTCATTTTCCCATAGGAAACTTTAGACACGGCTACAGCCCGAACTGCTGAACGGAATTACACCAAATTTGGCAAAGAGGTAGTTCTTGGTTCAGAAAGAACCCTTTTGTTAAATGGTGTAAATCCGTTCAGTAGTTGCGGAGAAATTAAAAAAATAAGAGTCAAAAAATCAATTTCCCTTAGGAAACTTTATGCAAGGCTACAGCCCGAACTGCTGAACGGAATTACACCAAATTTGGCAAAGAGGTAGTTCTTGGTTCAAAAAGAACCCTTTTTGTTAAATGGTGTAAATCCGTTCAGTAGTTGCTGAGAAAATCAAAAGTAAAAACACATATATATCTGGGCGGAGCCTAACCACACATGTCATCGTGAGATCTGATTGGCTGTCAGCACTTCATCCTGGAATTGCTGGCAGCCATCTTGGGACCAATATAAATGATAGTACCCCATTGAAATGCATTGTAGTGAATCGAAGATTTTGAGGGTTACCAAAAGGAGAACTATAAAGGGTGATAACAGACTTTAGTTACATTAGAATTCATTTGTTGATGGTACCATACTAATTTCAGGAATTGTGGTGCGTTCTAAGGTGATTTTACCCTGTGAAAAACCTTCTGCTGGGATATCATGAATCATGTTTGAGAGAAAACTATTTTCACATGCTTGTCCCATACAGTTTTGGAAGGTGCCCCAGAAGCTAAAATGAGAGCATATTTTCTGTAAATTCACATTATCTTTCTCAGTCATGTGAGAATGAAGTCTGACATTCTCAGTAAAACATGTACATCCAACAAGGGCAGAGACTGTCAGTTGATTCCTTTGTGTTCTACTGCAGCTTCCCAGAGTGTTCTAAAGAACAACTAGAGTGCTAACAGCCTTACTTATGACAAAAGTATGGCACACCTGAAGCCATCTTGATTGGAATAAACTGGTAACACTTAAAACATTTAATTTAAAAAGGAACAAAATGATGGGGTTCATCTTGTCATAGAAATTATGGTTAGTGCTGTAGAAAGAAAAATTAGGACATGTTTCAAGTGTGATCTCAAATATCTTCCTGTTATATTTCAACAGGAGCAGCCTGTCAGTTGATGCCTTTGTGTTCTACTGCAGCTTCCCAGAGTGTTCTAAAGAACAACTAGAGCGCTAACAGTCTTACTTATGACAAAAGTATGGCACACCTGAAGCCATCTTGATTGGAATAAACTGGTAACACTTAAAACATTTAATTTAAAAAGGAACAAAATGAGGGGGTTCATTTTGCCATAGAAATTATGGTTAGTGCTGCAAAAAGAAAATGTAGTGCATGTTTTAAGTGAGATCTCAAATCCTCTTCTATTTCATTAGAAAATTCTGACATGCAGACTGAAACAATCACTTTCAATACCAGCAGTAGACTTCCAGTTAACTCCTTGGTGAGCAGTAGCTTTACTACAGTGATCTAATGAACAACTAGAGTAATAACATTCTGAATTTATGGCAAATGTGTGACACATCTGAATGCCTTCTTGATGGAATCAAAGTAAAAAACTGAAAGCATTTCCTACTGAGGAGACTGCAGTAAATGAGGAAATTAGGAAACTTCATAACAAAGAAGTCTTACAAGATGGCCACCAGTGAAAAAAGAGCCCAAATGTAGCACAAATATTACCCAGATGTAGCCCACATATACCCAATGACAAAAGTGTGCAAAACACTTTTTATTTTTAGTTTTTTTGCAGTTTTATGTAGTGCAGACTGGTCAGGTATTGGAGCATTGCATCTTAAAACATGACCCCCCTACACTACAAAAACACCACTGCACTACCCTAAACCCTAAAACACTACCCCAGCACGGCCCCCTACACTACACAAGCACCACTGCACTATCCTAAACCCTAAAACACTACCCCAGCATGACCCCCTACACTACACAAACACCACTGCACTACCCTAAACCCTAAAACACTACCCCAACATCACTGCACTAACCTAAATCCTAAAACACTACCCCCAGCACGACCCCCTACACTACCCAAACACCACTGCACTACCCTAAAACATGACCCCCTACACTACACAAACACCACTGCACTACCCTAAACCCTAAAACACTACCCCAGCACGACCCCCTACACTACACAAGCACCACTGCACTACCCTAAACCCTAAAACACTACCCCCAGCACGACCCCCTACACTACACAAACACCACTGCACTACCTTAAACCCTAAAACACTACCCCCAGCACGACCCAAACACCACTGCACTACCCTAAAACATGACCCCCTACACTACACAAACACCACTGCACTACCCTAAACCCTAAAACACCCCCTACACTGCCCGAACACCACTGCACTGCCCTAAACCCTGAAACACCACCCCCAGCACGACCCCCTACACTGCCCGAACACCACTGCACTGCCCTAAACCTTGAAACACCACCCCCTGCACGACCCCCTACACTGCCCGAACACTACTGCACTGCCCTAAACCCTGAAACACCATCCCCAGCACGACCCCCTACACTGCACGAACACCACTGCACTGCCCTAAACCCTGAAACACTTCCCCCAGCAAGACCCCCTACACTGCCCGAACACCACTGCACTGCCCTAAACCCTGAAACATCACCCCCAGCAAGACCCCCTACACTGCCCGAATACCACTGCCCTAAACCCTGAAACACCACCCCCAGCAAGACCCCCTACACTCCCCGAACACCACTGCACTGCCCTAAACCCTGAAACACCAGCCCCAGCACGACCCCTACACTGCCCGAACACCACTGCACTGCCCTAAACCCTGAAACACCACCCCCTGCACGACCCCCTACACTGCCCGAACACCACTGCACTGCCCTAAACCCTGAAACAGCACCCCCAGCACGACCCCCTACACTGCCCGAACACCACTGCACTGCCCTAAACCCTGAAACACCACCCCCTGCACGATCCCCTACACTGCCCGAACACTACTGCACTGCCCTAAACCCTGAAACACCACCCCCAGCACGACCCCCTACACTGCACGAACACCACTGCACTGCCCTAAACCCCGAAACACTACCCCCAGCAAGACCCCCTACACTGCCCGAACACCACTGCCCTAAACCCTGAAACACCACCCCCAGCAAGACCCCCTACACTGCCCGTACACCACTGCACTGCCCTAAACCCTGAAACACCACCCCCAGCATGTCCCCCTACACTGCCCGAACACCACTGCACTGCCCTAAACCCGGAAACACCACCCCCAGCACGACCCCCTACACTGCCCGAACACCACTGCACTGCCCTAAACCATGAAACACCAGCCCCAGCACGACCCCCTACACTGCCCGAACACCACTGCACTGCCCTAAACCCTGAAACACCACCCCCAGCACGACCCCCTACACTGCCCGAACACCACTGCACTGCCCTAAACCCTGAAACACCACCCCCTGCACGATCCCCTACACTGCCCGAACACTACTGCACTGCCCTAAACCCTGAAACACCACCCCCAGCACGACCCCCTACACTGCACGAACACCACTGCACTGCCCTAAACCCCGAAACACTACCCCCAGCAAGACCCCCTACACTGCCCGAACACCACTGCCCTAAACCCTGAAACACCACCCCCAGCAAGACCCCCTACACTGCCCGTACACCACTGCACTGCCCTAAACCCTGAAACACCACCCCCAGCATGACCCCCTACACTGCCCGAACACCACTGCACTGCCCTAAACCCGGAAACACCACCCCCAGCACGACCCCCTACACTGCCCGAACACCACTGCACTGCCCTAAACCATGAAACACCAGCCCCAGCACGACCCCCTACACTGCCCGAACACCACTGCACTGCCCTAAACCCTGAAACACCACCCCCAGCACGACCCCCTACACTGCCCGAACACCACTGCACTGCCCAAAACCCTGAAACACCACCCCCAGCAAGACCCCCTACACTGCCCGTACACCACTGCACTGCCCTAAACCCTGAAACACCAGCCCCAGCACGACCGCCTACACTGCCCGAAAACCACTGCACTGTCCTAAACCCTGAAACACCAGCCCCAGCACGACCCCCTACACTGCCCGAACACCACTGCACTGCCCTAAACCCTCAAACACCAGCCCCAGCACGACCCCCTACAATGCCCGAACACCACTGCACTGCCATAAACCCTGAATCACCAGCCCCAGCAAGACCCCTACACTGCCCGAACACCACTGCACTGCCCTAAACCCTGAAACACCACCCCCAGCAAGACCCCCTACACTGCCCAAACACCACTGCACTAAAGCCTGAAACACCACCCCCAGCAAGACCACCTACACTGGCCGAACACCACTGCACTGCCCTAAACCCTGAAACACCACCCCTGCACGACCCCCTACACTGCCCAAACACCACTGCACTGCCCTAAACCCTGAAACACCACCCCCTGCACGACCCCCTACACTGCCCGAACACCATGGCACTGCCCTAAACCCTGAAACACCACCCCTCAGCACGACACCCTACACTGCCCGAACACCACTGCACTGCCCTAAACCCTGAAACACCACCCCCAGCACGACCCCTACACTGCCCGAACACCACTGCACTGCCCTAAACCCTGAAACACCACCCCCTGCACGACCTCCTACACTGCCGGAACACCACTGCACTGCCCTAAACCCTGAAACACCACCCCCAGCACGACCCCCTACACTGCCCGAACACCACTGCACTGCCCTAAACCCTGAAACATCAACCCCAGCAAGACCCCCTACACTGCCTGAACACCACTGCCCTAAACCCTGAAACACCACCCCCTACACTGCACGAACACCACTGCACTGCCCTAAACCCTGAAACACCACCTCCAGCAAAACCCCCTACACTGCCTGAACACCATTGCTCTGCCCTAAATCCTGAAACACTAGCCCCAGCACGACCCCCTACACTGCCCAAACACCACTGCACTGCCCTAAACCCTGAAACACCACCCCCAGCACGACCCCCTACACTGCCCGAACACCACTGCACTGCCCAAAACCCTGAAACACCAGCCCCAGCAAGACCCCCTACACTGCCCGAACACCACTGCACTGCCCTAGACTCTGAAACACCAGCCCCAGCAAAACCCCCTACACTGCCCGAACACCACTGCACTGCCCTAAACCCTGAAACACCAGCCCCAGCATGACCCCCTACACTGCCCGAACACCACTGCACTGCCCTAAACCCTGAAACACCAGCCCCAGCACGACCACCTACACTGCCCGAACACCACTGCACTGCCCTAAACCCTGAAACACCAGCCCCAGCACGACCCCCTACACTGCCCGAACACCACTGCACTGCCCTAAACCCTGAAACACCAGCCCCAGCACGACCCCCTACACTGCCCGAACACCACTGTACTGCCCTAAACCCTGAAACACCACCCCCTGCACAACCCCCTACACTGCCCGAACACCACTGCACTGCCCTAAACCCTGAAACACCACCCCTGCAGCACCCCCTACACTTTCCAAACACCAGTGCACTGCCCTAAACCCTGAAACACCACCCCCTGCACCGCCCCCTACACTGCCCGAACACCACTGCACTGCCCTAAACCCTGAAACACCACCCCCAGCACGACCCCCTTTACTGCTCGAACACCACTGCACTGCCCCAAACCCTGAAACACCACCCCCCGCACGACCCCCTACACTGCCCGAACACCACTGCCCTAAACCCTGAAACACCACCCCCTGCACGACCCCCTACACTGCCCGAACACCACTGCACTGCCCTAAACCCTGAAACACCACCCCCTACACTGCCCAAACACCACTGCACTGCCCTAAACCCTCAAACACCAGCCCCAGCACGACCCCCTACAATGCCCGAACACCACTGCACTGCCATAAACCCTGAATCACCAGCCCCAGCAAGACCCCCTACACTGCCCGAACACCACTGCACTGCCCTAAACCCTGAAACACCACCCCCAGCAAGACCCCCTACACTGCCCAAACACCACTGCACTAAAGCCTGAAACACCACCCCCAGCAAGACCACCTACACTGGCCGAACACCACTGCACTGCCCTAAACCCTGAAACACCACCCCCTGCACGACCCCCTACACTGCCCAAACACCACTGCACTGCCCTAAACCCTGAAACACCACCCCCTGCACGACCCCCTACACTGCCCGAACACCATGGCACTGCCCTAAACCCTGAAACACCACCCCTCAGCACGACACCCTACACTGCCCGAACACCACTGCACTGCCCTAAACCCTGAAACACCACCCCCAGCATGACCCCTACACTGCCCGAACACCACTGCACTGCCCTAAACCCTGAAACACCACCCCCTGCATGACCTCCTACACTGCCGGAACACCACTGCACTGCCCTAAACCCTGAAACACCACCCCTACAGCACTGCCCTAAACCCTGAAACATCAACCCCAGCAAGACCCCCTACACTGCCTGAACACCACTGCCCTAAACCCTGAAACACCACCCCCTACACTGCACGAACACCACTGCACTGCCCTAAACCCTGAAACACCACCTCCAGCAAAACCCCCTACACTGCCTGAACACCATTGCTCTGCCCTAAATCCTGAAACACTAGCCCCAGCACGACCCCCTACACTGCCCAAACACCACTGCACTGCCCTAAACCCTGAAACACCACCCCCAGCACGACCCCCTACACTGCCCGAACACCACTGCACTGCCCAAAACCCTGAAACACCAGCCCCAGCAAGACCCCCTACACTGCCCGAACACCACTGCACTGCCCTAGACTCTGAAACACCAGCCCCAGCAAAACCCCCTACACTGCCCGAACACCACTGCACTGCCCTAAACCCTGAAACACCAGCCCCAGCATGACCCCCTACACTGCCCGAACACCACTGCACTGCCCTAAACCCTGAAACACCAGCCCCAGCACGACCACCTACACTGCCCGAACACCACTGCACTGCCCTAAACCCTGAAACACCACCCCCAGCACTGACCCCTACACTGCCCGAACACCACTGCCCTAAACCCTGAAACACCACCCCCTGCACGACCCCCTACACTGCCCGAACACCACTGCACTGCCCTAAACCCTGAAACACCACCCCCTACACTGCCCAAACACCACTGCACTGCCCTAAACCATGAAACAACACCCCCAGCACGACCCCCTACACTACCCGAACACCACTGCACTACCCAAAACCCTAAAATACTACCCCCAGCACAACCCCCTACACTACCTGAACACGACTGCACTGCCCTAAACCCTCAAACACTCCCCCCAGCACGACCCCCTACACTACCCGAACACCACTGCCCTGCCCTAAACCCTAAAACACTCCCCCCAGCACGACCCCCTACACTACCCGAACACCACTGCACTGCCCTAAACCCTAAAACACTCCCCCAGCACGACCCCCTACACTACCCAAACACCACTGCACTGCCCTAAACCCTAAAACACTACCCCCCGCATGACCCCCTACACTACCCAAACACCAATGCACTACCCTAATCCTTAAAACACTACCCCCGCATGACCCCCTACACTACCCTAAACCCTAAAACACTACCCCCGCACGACTCCCTACACTACCCAAAGACCACTGCACTACCCTAAACCCTAAAACACGACCTCCTACACTACACAAACACCACTGCACCACCCTAAACCCTAAAAAACTACCCCCAGCACGAACCACTACACTACCCAAACACCACTGCACTACCCTAAACCCTAAAAAACTACCCCAGCAGTACCCCTACACTACCCAAACACCACTGCACTACCCTAAACCCTAAAACACTACCCCCAGCATGACCCAAACACCACTGCTCTACCCTAAACCCTAAAACACTCCCCCCAGCACGACTCCCTACACTACCCAAACACCACTGCACTACCCTAAACCCTAAATCTACCCCCAGCATGACCCCCTACACTACACAAACACCACTGCACTACCCTCAACCCTAAAACACTACCCCCAGCACGACCCTCTTCACTACCTAAACACAACTGCACAATTTGTTACAGGTGTTGCAACGCAGGCCTGTGGTGCTTACTGGAAGTACCTAGTGGGCTAGTTGGACCCCAGGGTCCCTCAGGATTCAACTTGACCTAATCCCCCAACTTAAAATGCACCACGGGGCGCGTTTGCACAGTGGTGAAGGGAGGGGGCGGGGCCTCAGGTGACATGTGCGCAAACACGCCCTGAGGGGCGTTTTAAGTTGGGGAATTAATTCCCTTTGAATCCTGAGGGACCCTGGGGGCCAACTAGCCCACCAGGTACCTTCAGTAAGCACAACAGAGTTGCGTTGCAGAGAGGTGAAAAAAGGTGCGTGGCCTCGGAACGCCTCTCTGCAACTCAGCTCTGTGGTCCTAACTGTAGGTCCCTGGGGGGCTAGTTGGGCCCCAGGGACCCTCAGAATTCAAGGGGACTTAATCCCGCAACTTAAAACGCGCCACGGGGTGCGTTTGCACACATGTCACCTCAGGCCCCCCCCTCCCTTCACCACTGTGCAAACGCGCCCTGTAGCGCGTTTTAAGAGGTAGTTTTAATCCCCCTGCCCTATTATGTACTAGGGACTTGCAGAGGAGGTCATGCTAATCACAGGGGTACCCCAACGCATAGTGTTCCCTAGTGTATGTAGGTGTTTTCACTGTATTCTAAGTGTCTTTTAGCATAGCACTGGCTCTGGTTAGTCAGAGTCAGTTACCACCAGTACCCGTCTGAAAAAGTTGTGGGCACAGGATGATTTTGCAACAAGGCCTCTTTCTGCTCCTCTGTTGGTTCTTTCTGCACATCTTTTGCTTCTTTCTGTGCGTTTTTTCTTCTTTCTTCACATGTCCTACCTCTGTAGGCATAGTTAGAAACTAGCATTTAAAAAAACCTTTGAAATTCACTTAAAAAATCATAGGTTTCAGGCACGTTATAGTTAGAAATTAGCATTTAAAAAACCTTTGAAATTCACTGAAAAAACCATAGGTTTCAGACACGTTATAGTTAGAAATTAGCATTTAAAAAACCTTTGAAATTCACTGAAAAAACCATAGGTTTTAGGGACAGTTATAGTTAGTTGGACATTTCACTCGTACAAAACCATAGAGATTCCCCGTTATAGTTAGTTCAGCTAACTATAACTTGCGCCCCGCAATGCACTGCTGATGACGTCACATATTACATCACTCATTACATGGTCAGTGACATCACTGATGACATCTCAAATGACATCACTGATGACATCATCCATGTGATAATTTCATGCATCTTCTCACACCCTAATATAACTTTTGATACACCCACTCTAAATTACAGACTGCCATTCTCAAAACCATAGACACTCCAACACCAAAAACTACATACCCACTCACTGATTCTTAGGTCTACACACACATCCACTCACTCACCCGTACAGTCACTCATACTTAGTCACTCAGTACAGGACTATCATATGCACTCATACACCTATATAAACACTCACACACCGCCACTCATCCATAGAGGTACTCACACACCTAGTCAGTCATGCAAAAAACTTAATCACACACCCATTTACTCACCTATACAGTTATACACACACCAGCTCACTTACTCATACAAATACTAGCACATTCTTACGCTCTTATACAATCACTGATACAAGTACACACTCATCCATACAGCCACTCTCACAATCACACACTCTCACTTATAGCCATTTATATACTCCAACACACATATATACTGCCTTTCACATATGTAGTTACTCACACATGTACCACTGAGATATACATTCAATCACTAACACACCCATACACACACCCAGTCCATCACAGATGCACTCTTGAAACCATGCACCCAGTGAATCACCAACTCACACATCTATGCACAGAGTCACACACACCCCACCCACACAAACACTCAGGCACCCATACAGATACTCAGACAATCAATCAATAACCCATGTAGACACTCATGTAGCTATTCAGAAAGCCCATGCAGCCGCTTACAAACCAACAGACAGACGGATACAGACATTCACACAGTTTAGTCACTAACCCATGCATTCAGTAAGATACATTTAATCACTCACTTGTAGAGTCAGTCACTCACGTACTAAATCATCCATTCAGACACTTATACACCCACTCATTCTTCAATACGCCTTTCCCTATATATATTAAACATATTTAAACTTTACAGAAACACACAGTCACTGGATGATGTCATCAGTGATGTCATCAGTGATGTCATTTGAGATGTCATCAGTGATGTCACTGACCATGTCATGAGTGATGTAATATGTGACGTCATCAGCAGTGCATTGCGGGGGCGCGAGTTATAGTTAGCTGAACTAACTATAACGGGGAATTTCTATGGTTTTGTACGAGTGAAATGTCCAACTAACTATAACTGTCCCTAAAACCTATGGTTTTTTCAGTGAATATATATATATATATATATCCTGCTCCAGTACACCGTTCTAGCGTGTCACTCTTAAGGCGGGTGCTCTAACACAGCGGTGCTCCGTGATGTAATATGTGACGTCATCAGCAGTGCATTGCGGGGGCGCGAGTTATAGTTAGCTGATCTAACTATAACGGGGGAATTTCACGGGTTTTGTACGAGTGCAATGTCCAACTAATTAGAACTGTCCCTAAAACCTATGGTTTTTTCAGTGAATTTCAAAGGTTTTTTAAATGCTAATTTCTAACTATAACGTGCCTGAAACCTATGGTTTTTTCAGTGAATTTCAAAGGTTTTTTAAATGCTAATTTCTAACTATAACGTGCCTGAAACCTATGGTTTTTTAAGTGAATTTCAAAGGTTTTTAAATGCTAGCTTCTAACTATGCCTACAGAGGTAGGACATGTGAAGAAAGAAGAAAAACGCACAGAAAGAAGCAAAAGAAATGCAGAAAGAAGCAACAGAAGTCCACAAAGACGAAGAAAAGTGCAGGAAGAAGCAAAAGATGTGCAGAAAGAACCAACAGAGGAGCAGAAAGAGGCCTTGTTGCAAAATCATCCTCTGCCCACAACTTTTTCAGACGGGTACTGGTGGTAACTGACTCTGACTAACCAGAGCCAGTGCTATGCTAAAAGACACTTAGAATACAGTGAAAACACCTACATACACTAGGGAACACTATGCGTTGGGGTACCCCTGTGATGAATATGTGATGTTACAACGCGATCAAAATGATTGCGGTATGTAACATCGCAGTTTTTACAACGCAAGTCGTTACAACGACTTGCGCTGGAGGGCGCTGGACTTAGGAGTAGTAAGATTTACTATTCCAACACCAGTCTACGTACAGTAGGGAAGGTGTTGGAATAGTAAATCTTACTATTCCTTAGGTTATAGCGCCCTCCAGTGCAAGTCGATGTAACTCTTGCGTTGTAATGGCAGCGTTCTAAATGCATCGCGGTGTAATCACCGCAATGTAAAGGATGTTTCCCCCCTGTGATTAGCATGACCTCCTCTGTAAGTCCCTAGTACATAATAGGGCAGGGGGATTAAAACTACCTCTTAAAACGCGCTACAGGGCGCGTTTGCACAGTGGTGAAGGGAGGGGGGGCCTGAGGTGACATGTGTGCAAACGCGCCCCGTGGTGCGTTTTAAGTTGGGGGATTAAGTCCCCTTGAATCCTGAGGGTCCCTGGGGCCCAACTAGCCCACCAGGTACCTACAGTTAGGACCACAGAGCTGAGTTGCAGAGAGGCGTTCCGAGGCCACGCACCTTTTTTCACCTCTCTGCAACGCAACTCTGTTGTGCTTACTGAAGGTACCTGGTGCGCTAGTTGGACCCCAGGGACCCTCAGGATTCAAGGGGACTTAATCCCCCAACTTAAAACACGCCATAGGGCGTGTTTGCACACATGTCACCTCAGGCCCTGCCCCCTCCCTTCACCACTGTGCAAACGCGCCCCGTGGTGCGTTTTAAGTTGGGGGATTAAGTCCCCTTGAATCCTGAGGGTCCCTGGGGCCCAACTAGCCCACCAGGTACCTACAGATAGGACCACAGAGCTGAGTTGCAGAGAGGCGTTCCGAGGCCACGCACCTTTTTTCACCTCTCTGCAACGCAACTCTGTTGTGCTTACTGAAGGTACCTGGTGCGCTAGTTGGACCCCAGGGACCCTCAGGATTCAAGGGGACTTAATCCCCCAACTTAAAACACGCCACAGGGCATGTTTGCACACATGTTATGTTATGTTATTTATTCTTGTATAGCGCATATACACCTACAGGTCTCTTAGCGCTTAGGAAGAAGCAGGACATGTCACCTCAGGCCCCGACCCCTCCCTTCACCACTGTGCAAACACGCCCCGTGGCGCGTTATAAGTCGGGGGATTAACTCCCCTTGAATCCTGAGGCTCCCTGGGGTGCAACTAGCCCACCAGCTACCTCCATTAAGCGCCACAGAGCTGCGTTGCAGAGAGGTGTAAAAAGGGGCGTGGCCTCATAACACCTCTCTGCAACGCAGCCCCCTGGCGCATACTGGAGGTTCCTGGTGGGCTAGTTGGCCCCCAGGGACCCCCAGTATTCAAGGGGAATTTGTTCCCCATCCGTTTGCACAGTGCTGCAAGAAGGGGGCGTGGCCTCCGGCGCGATGCCAGTCTTTTTTTTTTTTTTTTTTTTTAGAAGGGGGGCTGTGTGGCCCCCCTTCTTTTTCTAATTTATTGGCCCTGGGGACCCCATCCCCCAGGGCCTGCCCCCTATATTTATTTTTTTCAATAAAAAAAACTTTGGACGGGGGCCGCGTGGCCCCCCTCCCAAGGCCTTAATCGGCCCCGGGGACCCCATCCCCCGGGGCATGGCTTTTTTTTTTTTTATTGTTTTGGAGGGTGTCTGCGTTGCCCCCCTCCTCAGGCCACTTATGGCCCCGGGCACCCCATCCCCCGGGGCCGGCCTTTGTTTTTTTTAAAAGCTTTTGGGGAAGGGGGCCGTGTGGCCCCCCTTCTGGGCCACTTGTAGCCCCGGGGACCCCATCCCCCGGGGCTGGCCCTCTCCGTTGGGGACCGTGGGGGGTCCCCAATCCCCCCACGGTCCCGCCGGCTCCCCGCGTCCCTCGGGAGCCGGCATTGCTTTTCCACATGGGGAGCTGCTAAGATACAGCTCCCCGTGTGGTAAAGCAATTTGCTTTGAATTTTGGAAGAGAGAGTAGGTTTCCTACTCTCTCTTCCAAAATTCAAAGCAAGTTTGCTATGACAGGACGGGAGCCGCGAGACTCCCGCCCTGCCATAGCAAACTACAGTGTCCCGGGTGTGAGCACCCGGGACACTGCAGGAGCCGGCCCTGGGGGGTGGTGGTCCCAAGGGCCATCACAGGCTCCAGGAGGGGGGCCGCGCGGCCCCCCTCCCAACATGTTCAAAGCCCCGGGGAGGTGGTGGTCCCCGGGGCGTGTGGGGGGGCTGGAGCCCCCCCACACAGGTAATTTTCATTTAAAAAAAAGAAGCCCCGGGGGATGGCGGTCCCCGGGGCTGCGGGAGGGCCGAGTGCCCTCCCTCACCATTTTTAATTGAAAGCCCCGGGGGTGGCGGTCCCCGGGGCTTTTATTTTTATAAACCCTGCATGCCCACCCGGGGGCCAAATAACAACAAAGCGCTGGAGCCCGCGCTTCATTTTTTTTTTCACGGCGGGATCCGCGCACCCTGCACGCATCCCGCCGATTTTTAAAAGAAAAAGAAATTTTTGGGCCCTGGGGGTCCTTGTGGGACCCCCTGAACAGGCCTAGGGGGTCAGGGTGTTTCTACCCTTCATCAACCGGCGCCAAAGTTATTGGGAATAGAATGTTGCGGATTTCCTATGGAAAATAGGTCCTAATTATAACTATCTACTGGCGACCGCCAGTAGATAATATATATATTATCTACTGGCGGTCGCCAGTAGATAGTTATAGTTAGGACCTATTTTCCATAGGAAATCCGCGACATTCTATTTGAAATAACTCTTGCGTCGGTTGACGAATCTTCGCGAAATTTTCAAACTTTATGGCCCGCTCCGGTCCGCTCCTACCCTGAAAGTCTCAGGGTGATTCGTCAAGCGGGGGCCGAGAAAAAGGGGGGTCCCAAAACGTGTTTTCCCCATTCATTTTCCCTTAGGAAACTTTAGACACGGCTACAGCCCGAACTGCTGAACGGAATTACACCAAATTTGGCAAAGAGGTAGTTCTTGGTTCAGAAAGAACCCTTTTTGTTAAATGGTGTAAATCCGTTCAGTAGTTGCGGAGAAATTAAAAAAATAAGAGTCAAAAAATCAATTTCCCATAGGAAACTTTATGCAAGGCTACAGCCCGAACTGCTGAACGGAATTACACCAAATTTGGCAAAGAGGTAGTTCTTGGTTCAAAAAGAACCCTTTTTGTTAAATGGTGTAAATCCGTTCAGTAGTTGCTGAGAAAATCAAAAGTAAAAACACATATATATCTGGGCGGAGCCTAACCACACATGTCATCGTGAGATCTGATTGGCTGTCAGCACTTCATCCTGGAATTGCTGGCAGCCATCTTGGGACCAATATAAATGATAGTACCCCATTGAAATGCATTGTAGTGAATCGAAGATTTTGAGGGTTACCAAAAGGAGAACTATAAAGGGTGATAACAGACTTTAGTTACATTAGAATTCATTTGTTGATGGTACCATACTAATTTCAGGAATTGTGGTGTGTTCTAAGGTGATTTTACCCTGTGAAAAACCTTCTGCTGGGATATCATGAATCATGTTTGAGAGAAAACTATTTTCACATGCTTGTCCCATACAGTTTTGGAAGGTGCCCCAGAAGCTAAAATGAGAGCATATTTTCTGTAAATTCACATTATCTTTCTCAGTCATGTGAGAATGAAGTCTGACATTCTCAGTAAAACATGTACATCCAACAAGGGCAGAGACTGTCAGTTGATTCCTTTGTGTTCTACTGCAGCTTCCCAGAGTGTTCTAAAGAACAACTAGAGTGCTAACAGCCTTACTTATGACAAAAGTATGGCACACCTGAAGCCATCTTGATTGGAATAAACTGGTAACACTTAAAACATTTAATTTAAAAAGGAACAAAATGATGGGGTTCATCTTGTCATAGAAATTATGGTTAGTGCTGTAGAAAGAAAAATTAGGACATGTTTCAAGTGTGATCTCAAATATCTTCCTGTTATATTTCAACAGGAGCAGCCTGTCAGTTGATGCCTTTGTGTTCTACTGCAGCTTCCCAGAGTGTTCTAAAGAACAACTAGAGCGCTAACAGTCTTACTTATGACAAAAGTATGGCACACCTGAAGCCATCTTGATTGGAATAAACTGGTAACACTTAAAACAATTAATTTAAAAAGAAACAAAATGAGGGGGTTCATTTTGCCATAGAAATTATGGTTAGTGCTGTAGAAAGAAAAATTAGGACATGTTTTAAGTGAGATCTCAAATATCTTCCTGTTATATTTCAACAGGAGCAGCCTGTCAGTTGATGCCTTTGTGTTCTACTGCAGCTTCCCAGAGTGTTCTAAAGAACAACTAGAGTGCTAACAGCCTTACTTATGACAAAAGTATGGCACACCTGAAGCCATCTTGATTGGAATAAACTGGTAACACTTAAAACATTTAATTTAAAAAGGAACAAAATGAGGGGGTTCATTTTGCCATAGAAATTATGGTTAGTGCTGCAAAAAGAAAATTTAGTGCATGTTTTAAGTGAGATCTCAAATCCTCTTCTATTTCATTAGAAAATTCTGACATGCAGACTGAAACAATCACTTTCAATACCAGCAGTAGACTTCCAGTTAACTCCTTGGTGAGCAGTAGCTTTACTACAGTGATCTAATGAACAACTAGAGTAATAACATTCTGAATTTATGGCAAATGTGTGATACATCTGAATGCCTTCTTGATGGAATCAAAGTAAAAAACTGAAAGCATTTCCTACTGAGGAGACTGCAATAAATGAGGAAATTAGGAAACTTCATAACAAAGAAGTCTTCCAAGATGGCCACCAGTGAAAAAAGAGCCCAAATGTAGCACAAATATTACCCAGATGTAGCCCACATATAGCCCAATGACAAAAGTGTGCAAAACACTTTTTATTTTTAGTTTTTTTGCAGTTTTATGTAGTGCAGACTGGTCAGGTATTGGAGCGTTGCATCTTAAAACATGACCCCCCTACACTACAAAAACATCACTGCACTACCCTAAACCCTAAAACACTACCCCAACACCACTGCACTAACCTAAATCCTAAAACACTACCCCAGCACGACCCCCTACACTACCCAAACACCACTGCACTACCCTAAAACATGACCCCCTACACTACACAAACACCACTGCACTACCCTAAACCCTAAAACACTACCCCCAGCACGACCCCCTACACTGCCCGAACACCACTGCACTGCCCTAAACCCTGAAACACATACCCTAGCACGACCCCCTACACTGCCCGAACACCACTGCACTGCCCTAAACCCTGAAACACCACTCCCTTCACGACCCCCTACACTACCCGAACACCACTGCACTGCCCTAAACCCTGAAACACCACCCCCAGCATGACCCCTACACTGCCCGAACACCACTGCACTGCCCTAAACCCTGAAACACTACCCCCAGCAAGACCTCCTACACTGCC
The DNA here is from genome assembly GCA_963921515.1 of Calotriton arnoldi. Taxonomy (NCBI): domain Eukaryota; kingdom Metazoa; phylum Chordata; class Amphibia; order Caudata; family Salamandridae; genus Calotriton; species Calotriton arnoldi. The sequence goes on from CAWUFW010001608.1 coordinate 2,368,791, forward strand.
CGAACACCACTGCACTGCCCTAAACCCTGAAACATCACCCCCAGCAAGACCCCTACACTGCCCGAACACCACTGCCCTAAACCCTGAAACACCACCCCCAGCACGACCCCCTACACTGCCCGAACACCACTGCACTGCCCTAAACCCTGAAACACCACCCCAGCACGACCCCCTACACTGCCCAAACACCACTGCACTGCCCTAAACCCTGAAACACCACCCCCTGCACGACCCCCTACACTGCCCGAAAACTACTGCACTGCCCTAAACCCTGAAACACCATCCCCAGCACGACCCCCTATACTGCACGAACACCACTGCACTGCCCTAAACCCTGAAACACTACCCCCAGCAAGACCCCTACACTGCCCGAACACCACTGCACTGCCCTAAACCCTGAAACACCACCCCCAGCAAGACCCCCTACACTGCCCGAACACCACTGCCCTAAACCCTGAAACACCACCCCCAGCAAGACCCCCTACACTGCCGGAACACCACTGCACTGCCCTAAACCCTGAAACACCAGCCCCAGCACGACCCCAACACTGCCCGAACACCACTGCACTGCCCTAAACCCTGAAACACCACCCCCTGCACGACCCCCTACACTGCCCGAACACCACTGCACTGCCCTAAACCCTGAAACACCACCCCCAGCATGACCCCCTACACTGCCCGAACACCACTGCACTGCCCTAAACCCTGAAACACCACCCCCTGCATGATCCCCTACACTGCCCGAACACTACTGCACTGCCCTAAACCCTGAAACACCACCCCCAGCACGACCCCCTACACTGCACGAACACCACTGCCCTGCCCTAAACCCCGAAACACTACCCCCAGCAAGACCCCCTACACTGCCCGAACACCACTGCCCTAAACCCTGAAACACCACCCCCAGCAAGACCCCCTACACTGCCCGAACACCACTGCACTGCCCTAAACCCTGAAACACCACCCCCAGCACGACCCCCTACACTGCCCGAACACCACTGCACTGCCCTAAACCATGAAACACCAGCCCCAGCACGACCCCCTACACTGCCCGAACACCACTGCACTGCCCTAAACCCTGAAACACCACCCCCAGCACGACCCCTACACTGCCCGAACACCACTGCACTGCCCTAAACCCTGAAACACCAGCCCCAGCACAACCCCGTACACTGCCCAAACACCACTGCACTGCCCTAAATCCTGAAACACCAGCCCCAGCCCGACCGCCTACACTGCCCGAAAACCACTGCACTGCCCTAAACCCTGAAACACCAGCCCCAGCAAGACCCCCTACACTGCCCGAACACCACTGCACTGCCCTAAACCCTGAAACACCACCCCCAGCAAGACCCCCTACACTGCCCGAACACCACTGCACTAAAGCCTGAAACACCACCCCCAGCAAGACCACCTACACTGGCCGAACACCACTGCACTGCCCTAAACCCTGAAACACCACCCCTGCATGACCCCCTACACTGCTCAAACACCACTGCACTGCCCTAAACCCTGAAACACCACCCCCTGCACGACCCCCTACACTGCCCAAACACCACTGCACTGCCCTAAACCCTGAAACACCACCCCTCAGCACGACACCCTACACTGCCCGAACACCACAGCACTTCCCTAAACCCTGAAACACCACCCCCAGCACAACCCCCTACACTGCCCAAACACCACTGCACTGCCCTAAACCCTGAAACACCACCCCCTGCACGACCTCCTACACTGCCGGAACACCACTGCACTGCCCTAAACCCTGAAACACCACCCCCAGCACGACCCCCTACACTGCCCGAACACCACTGCACTGCCCTAAACCCTGAAACATCAACCCCAGCAAGACCCCCTACACTGCCTGAACACCACTGCCCTAAACCCTGAAACACCACCCCCTACACTGCACGAACACCACTGCACTGCCCTAAACCCTGAAACACCACCTCCAGCAAAACCCCCTACACTGCCTGAACACCATTGCTCTGCCCTAAATCCTGAAACACTAGCCCCAGCATGACCCCCTACACTGCCCAAACACCACTGCACTGCCCTAAACCCTGAAACACCACCCCCAGCACGACCCCCTACACTGCCCGAACACCACTGCACTGCCCTAAACCCTGAAACACCAGCCCCAGCAAGACCCCCTACACTGCCCGAACACCACTGCACTGCCCTAGACTCTGAAACACCAGCCCCAGCACGACCACCTACACTGCCCGAACACCACTGCACTGCCCTAAACCCTGAAACACCAGCCACAGCACGACCCCCTACACTGCCCGAACACCACTGCACTGCCCTAAACCCTGAAACACCAGCCCCAGCACGACCCCCTACACTGCCCGAACACCACTGTACTGCCCTAAACCCTGAAACACCAGCCCCAGCACGACCCCCTACACTGCCCGAACACCACTGCACTGCCCTAAACCCTGAAACACCACCCCCTGCATGACCCCCTACACTGCCCGAACACCACTGCACTGCCCTAAACCCTGAAACACCACCCCCTGCAGCACCCCCTACACTGCCCGAACACCACTGCACTGCCCTAAACCCTGAAACACCACCCCCTGCACCGCCCCCTACACTGCCCGAACACCACTGCACTGCCCTAAACCCTGAAACACCACTCCCAGCACGACCCCCTTTACTGCTCGAACACCACTGCACTGCCCAAACCCTGAAACACCACCCCCAGCACGACCCCCTACACTGCCCGAACACCACTGCCCTAAACCCTGAAACACCACCCCCTGCACGACCCCCTACACTGCTCGAACACCACTGCACTGCCCTAAACCCTGAAACACCACCCCCTACACTGCCCGAACACCACTGCACTGCCCTAAACCCTGAAACACCACCCCCAGCACGACCCCCTACACTGCCCGAACACCACTGCACTGCTCTAAACCCTAAAACACCACCCCCAGCATTACCCCCTACACTGCCCAAACACCACCATACTGCCCTAAACCCTAGAACACTACCCCTCAGCACGACCCCCTACACTACCCGAACACCACTGCACTGCCCTAAACCCTAAAACACTCCCCCCAGCACGACCCCCTACACTACCCGAACACCACTGCACTGACCTAAACCCTAAAACACTCCCCCCAGCATGACCCCCTACACTACCCAAACACCACTGCACTGCCCTAAACCCTAAAACACTACCCCCGCATGACCCCCTACACTACCCAAACACCAATGCACTACCCTAATCCCTAAAACACTACCCCCCGCATGACCCCCTACACTACCCTAAACCCTAAAACACTACCCCCGCATGACTCCCTACACTACCCAAAGACCACTGCACTACCCTAAACCCTAATACACGACCTCCTACACTACACAAACACCACTGCACTACCCTAACCCTAAAACACTACCCCCTACACTACACAAACACCACTGCACTACCCTAAACCCTAAAACACTACCCCCAGCAGTACCCCTACACTACCCAAACACCACTGCACTAACCTAAACCCTAAAACACTACCCCCAGCAGTACCCCCTACACTACCCAAACACCACTGCACTACCCTAAATCACTACCCCCAGCACGACCCCCTACACTACCCAAACACCACTGCACTACCCTAAACCCTAAAACACTACCCCCAGCACGACCCCCTACACTACCCAAACACCACTGCACTACCCTAAACCCTAAAACACTCCCCCAGCACGACTCCCTACACTACCCAAACACCACTGCACTACCCTAAACCCTAAATCTACCCCCAGCATGACCCCCTACACTACACAAACACCACTGCACTACCCTAAACCCTAAAACACTACCCCCAGCACGACCCTCTTCACTACCTAAACACAACTGCACAATTTGTTACAGGCATTGCAACGCAGGCCTGTGGTGCTTACTGGAAGTACCTAGTGGGCTAGTTGGGCCCCAGGGACCCTCAGGATTCAAGGTGACCTAATCCCCCAACTTAAAACGCACCACGGGGCGCGTTTGCACAGTGGTGAAGGGAGGGGGCGGGGCCTCAGGTGACATGTGCGCAAACACGCCCTGTGGTGCGTTTTAAGTTGGGGAATTAATTCCCTTTGAATCCTGAGGGACCCTGGGGGCCAACTAGCCCACCAGGTACCTTCAGTAAGCACAACAGAGTTGCGTTGCAGAGAGGTGAAAAAAGGTGCGTGGCCTCGGAACGCCTCTCTGCAACTCAGCTCTGTGGTCCTAACTGTAGGTACCTGGGGGCTAGTTGGGCCCCAGGGACCCTCAGAATTCAAGGGGACTTAATCCCGCAACCTAAAACGCGCCACGGGGTGCGTTTGCACACATGTCACCTCAGGCCCCCCTCCCTTCACCACTGTGCAAACGCGCCCTGTAGCGCGTTTTAAGAGGTAGTTTTAATCCCCCTGCCCTATTATGTACTAGGGACTTGCAGAGGAGGTCATGCTAATCACAGGGGTACCCCAACGCATAGTGTTCCCTAGTGTATGTAGGTGTTTTCACTGTATTCTAAGTGTCTTTTAGCATAGCACTGGCTCTGGTTAGTCAGAGTCAGTTACCACCAGTACCCGTCTGAAAAAGTTGTGGGCACAGGATGATTTTGCAACAAGGCCTCTTTCTGCTCCTCTGTTGGTTCTTTCTGCACATCTTTTGCTTCTTTCTGTGCGTTTTTTCTTCTTTCTTCACATGTCCTACCTCTGTAGGCATAGTTAGAAACTAGCATTTAAAAAAACCTTTGAAATTCACTTAAAAAATCATAGGTTTCAGGCACGTTATAGTTAGAAATTAGCATTTAAAAACCTTTGAAATTCACTGAAAAAACCATAGGTTTCAGACACGTTATAGTTAGAAATTAGCATTTAAAAAACCTTTGAAATTCACTGAAAAAACCATAGGTTTTAGGGACAGTTATAGTTAGTTGGACATTTCACTCGTACAAAACCATAGAAATTCCCCCGTTATAGTTAGTTCAGCTAACTATAACTCGCGCCCCGCAATGCACTGCTGATGACGTCACATATTACATCACTCATGACATGGTCAGTGACATCACTGATGACATCACTGATGACATCTCAAATGACATCACTGATGACATCATCCATGTGATAATTTCATGCATCTTCTCACACCCTAATATAACTTTTGATACACCCACTCTAAATTACAGACTGCCATTCTCAAAACCATAGACACTCCAACACCAAAAACTACATACCCACTCACTGATTCTTAGGTCTACACACACATCCACTCACTCACCCGTACAGTCACTCATACTTAGTCACTCAGTACAGGACTATCATATGCACTCATACACCTATATAAACACTCACACACCGCCACTCATCCATAGAGGTACTCACACACCTAGTCAGTCATGCAAAAACTTAATCACACACCCATTTACTCACCTATACAGTTATACACACACCAGCTCACTTACTCATACAAATACTAGCACATTCTTACACTCTTATACAATCACTGATACAAGTACACACTCATCCATACAGCCACTCTCACAATCACACACTCTCACTTATAGCCATTTATATACTACAACACACATATATACTGCCTTTCACATATGTAGTTACTCACACATGTACCACTGAGATATACATTCAATCACTAACACACCAATACACACACTCACCCACCCATACAGTCCATCACAGATGCACTCTTGAAACCATGCACCCAGTGAATCACCAACTCACACATCTATGCACAGAGTCACACACACCCCACCCACACAAACACTCAGGCACCCATACAGATACTCAGACAATCAATCAATAACCCATGTAGACACTCATGTAGCTATTCAGAAAGCCATGCAGCCGCTTACAAACCAACAGACAGACAGATACAGACATTCACACAGTTTAGTCACTAACCCATGCATTCAGTAAGATACATTTAATCACTCACTTGTAGAGTCAGTCACTCACGTACTAAATCATCCATTCAGACACTTATACACCCACTCATTCTTCAATACGCCTTTCCCTATATATATTAAACATATTTAAACTTTACAGAAACACACAGTCACTGGATGATGTCATCAGTGATGTCATTTGAGATGTCATCAGTGATGTCATCAGTGATGTCACTGACCATGTCATGAGTGATGTAATATGTGACGTCATCAGCAGTGCATTGCGGGGCGCGAGTTATAGTTAGCTGAACTAACTATAACGGGGGAATTTCTATGGTTTTGTACGAGTGAAATGTCCAACTAACTATAACTGTCCCTAAAACCTATGGTTTTTTCAGTGAATTTCAAAGGTTTTTTAAATGCTAATTTCTAACTATAACGTGTCTGAAACCTATGGTTTTTTCAGTGAATATATATATATATATATATATATATATATATATATATATATATATATATATACACATACATACCAAAACCTTGCAGTCTCACCTGCCAGACAACTGCTCCGTGCTGGAGGTGTGGCTCTCTTCACCTTTTTCTTTGAAAAATAAATCTCCTTTTCTTAAGTAACCGTGATCAAACTGTATAATTTAACACCTTTTCCAAAACACGGCATGTAATAGAATACTTTCTTTCAGGTGGTAACATCGAGGTTCTCTGACTCATTCCGAGATGATATGGTTCGATAATTAGCACTTAATACTCCCAAGACACACTGATCAGTCAGAATCTGTACGTCTTTCTTTTTTTTTATTTATATAACTAACAGAGAATTGTATTCTGGGGGATGTAGTTTCACTTTCTGGTATAACTGAAGATGTCACACATGACATGGAGCTGCCTAGTAACAATGTTTTTAATACCTGCTTATTTACATTGGCAGCACTTTCTGCAAGCACTCCTGTAGGATCTTCAAGTCCAGTTAGGGCCAGATGTCTTTTTTAACAGCCAGAACAAATGTGCATTGACACCCACAGAAAAAAAGGGAAAAAAATCAAAATTGTTATTTTCATGACATCCCTAGCTGCTAAATTGTCCCATGTTTTATATGACACAGCCAGTCAGTTTGGGCATTCTATTTACTAGCAGGTTTCATTCTGGTACTTGTATTTTTATATCAAAGTCAGTAGTATGATCTTAAAAATCTAAGCATGCAAAGTGTTGTCAGTTATAAAGCCAATTTGGCTGATGGTCACACAAGACAAAGGTCCAGTTAGTTCATGTCAATATGGCAATTTGCAAGCAGCTGTTTATGTAAACTCGTAATCTCACCACCCATCTCACACTTTTTGATGAACAGTAGATGCACATGTTGTCCGCGTTTATTGGAATTCCATTACTGCTATCTCATAAATGTGTATACATTGTTATCCAAAAGCCCTCTGAAGCAGCCAAAATGTGACATCTTGGCACTACATGAAACACTGTGACAACAAAATCTTGCCTTAGGTAATTTAGTACCCGAACATACCCACTTCTCTGCAAATACCCCGAAGGTAGTCCACCATACTAATTTACATTTCCTATCTTGGGTAAAATGACACAATGATGAATTTTCAATGCAGAAGGTCACACAGCTCTCTGGTTTTTCCCAAGTGAAGTGTGGGTAACTCTTTTTCCCTTTGGATTTGAGGACTTGAAGTTCTTCATTTATAGTGAGCAATCAAACTACAAGTGCCAGAATGCAAAGTAAAACTTATGACTGAATGAGGTACTCCTTCCAGACACATCACAATTTGAAAGCTTTAGGATCAAAGCAGGGACATACAACAAAACAGACATTTTGAGCCTTGAAATAATGGTGTATTCTTGTTAAGACACATACTGAAGAATTTTTAATGAATCAACACTTGCACTACACATGGTGGGATGCTACTAGCTGATGTCTTGTGGCGAGCAGGCTGCTTATGGTAAGAAGGAAGCAGTGTACTTTTGAATTTAGAACCCTCTGTGGTGGCACTCCATATTTTTCACTCTTTAAATGCAGTCAGACCTTCCATTTTCAGATATTATTTTACTCTGTTCTGGGTATGCACACACAGGTGAGTCTCTCTGGTCCCTGAAACTATGTTCGACACTCGTAGAAGCACTAATAGAATCAAGGTTTGTGCCCCTCCCTGTGCTGCACAGCACTGTTTGTACCTGTCAGTACCTTATTTAACTTCTCTTGAATCATTAATCTCTTATTACATGTATTTCTTTTCATTTACTATCTAAAAAGTCTTCTTTATTTTCGAATATGCTTTTGAGTTAATTCCAAAGGCAAGGAGCGGAATCAGGCCGAAGACAGAGAAGACCAGGAGCAGCGAGTCCGTATCTGCAGCCCAAAACCCCACCAACCATCAACTACCTTTCCGCTGTTGGCCATACTGTTTTTAGTCAAGATAGTAGAGTGAAGGGTGATGTAGCGCAAAATTCATTTTCATTTGTAGGGGTGCATTATAATCACACGTATAGAGTGCATCCGCATATAATCCTTTGGTGTGTCAACATAAGGTGTTAGGACATTGAACCATAATAACATTAAATGTGATGTATTTTTTTTATTTATTGCGATTTTATATAGCGCGAACATTACCCGAAGGTGTCAGAGCGCTTTACAAAAGAACCAGTTGCGTTACATAAGGACTTTGGATTGCATGAGTTACATAGGAGATACAAATGGAAACAAATTGCAAATGTACAAGTTATAAAGTCACTCAAGAGATACGAGCAGATAAACTCTAAGATCACATAGGAATGGTAGAAGTACAAAGGTCAACTACATATACTAGTGGTTAGAGTTATATATATACAAGTTGCAAATTCACACAGGGTTATATATTAACAGTGATTAGGCTTAGACAATTATATATTACATATTTACAGAGCAGGAAATTCTTGCCATCGTTCAGCCCAGTGTTCAGGAGGTGTTGCACTCAAGGGTGGTGGTCTTTAGAAGTCAGGTCTCCCGCCTGGTTCAGGCACCCGCAGTGAGGCCCCGGCAGGCCCAGCGCGCCAAAACCGCGTATAGACATTGAAAGCTGCAGGCGCCATGTTTAAGTCAGGCAGACTAAGAGTCAAAAGGAGGACAGTTCGTTGAAATGTAGCTTTTGTCAGTTCACCCCTTGGGAGAGGATTGGTCTGCCCTTACTGTCCCTTCTGAGCCCCAGTCTTGTGGTTGCTCCTTCCCTCCTGCACATTATATCCCTCGCACGCCGACTCTGGCACTCGCGGAGGTATTGATGCCTGTATTTGTCCCTGCGGCCGCCATTTTGAAGTCAGGCAGGCCGCTTGGGGGCTTTCTAATTCGTTCAGGTGCAGCTGGGGGGCCCCGGTCCTGTTGTCCCCATGTATTTAGGCCGTTACATGGAAAACTTGAAGAATTCAAGTGGAAACTAAATGTAACTAGCAGAAAACACTAACATGAAGAATTTGTGTTGGTAAGCTGACAAGCATTCGTTATTACATGGGTTTATTAATCATGTAATTTTATATGTAAGTATGAATATTAACTGAATGTGCGTTATTTTCTATGCAATTTGTAAAGGCTCATTCTCCATTTCTGTTATGTTAGCTGAATCTTGTAGCCCCGAAATGCATTTCTTTGGAAGCTCTCACTTTAGAATTAACAGTTTGAACTTCATGTGTGCTGTGGATTTCGTTCTTTCGCACGTTTGTGTTGCAGGTGGAAGAAGCACCCATGTTAGTTAGAATAATGTCTTTGTTTTAGGAGTTAGGCAAGGAGAGAAGAGGATACATTGAGAGTTAAGGCAAAAAAGGAGAACTGTTGTATTTTCACACTGGAGAAGGCCTGGAAATCAAGGTCATTATGTTGCTGTTCAGGAACATCGCCATCCTGTGGAAAAGTACCTATGTGAACGTGGACCGAGTGGATATCGTGACCCAAAAGGAATCCTGGGAAGATACCTGTGATATTGGAACATTGCAAGTAGGGAAAGAGCCCACTTCTCTGCCTTTGGAGAGAGAGAATCTCAGAACAAGCTCTTTCTCAGTGGCTTCATGCTTCCTGACCAATTGGAGTGGAGACACTTCTAAGGAAGACTCCAAGTACTGACACTTTTCTCTATCCTGCCCTGAAGTACGCTTAAGCAGGGATGTCACGTTAGTATTAGTGTACGGATAGATTAATGCTTTATTTTTATCAACCCTCGATGCAGGGAAATTTGGACTCATGCTTTTTGATCCTCTGTATCCTATTTCTTGAGTTAATTGTCTTGTGCATGTTGCACCGACTCAACTTTATCCGAAGATTTGGCTTTATATTGATTCCAATGTATTTCTACACCCTCGTCTTGAGGTGTCTTTATGTCCAGTTATTTTTGGCTTTGTAATAAATTAACTAACCTTACTTAGTGTTCTGTGGTTACTATGTTTCTAGAGAAATTGCTTTTGAATTGATTGACAGTGGTAACGATTTCTCTCCCCTCCACGCTTTCATGCTGAGAAAAAGAACCATCGACTTGAGATTCTAGAACAGATCTAGAACTTATGGGCCCAGCCCTTTTAAGGGTGTTAGGAATGTTGAACTTTAGGGAGGGGAAGCAGAAGCCTCTTGGATCTGAGGGCTGGCAAAAGCTCCTGGCAGCTAAGATTGAGACTGGAGCCTTGGAGACCTAAGTGTAAGTTGGAGACTCAAGGGCCTAAATTGAGATGGGCCTTTGCATGGAATCTTAGTATGAGAAGGAGCCTGTGGGGCAAAGCAGGAGCTTCAGAGATCTAGCAGAGTGTGGGAACCACAGGGCCATAGTGTGTGCAGCGCACCAGGAAAGCTGGCAGTAAACAGAAACTTCAGTGAATTTCATGGTGAACATGGCTTCCACTGACCTGAGGGTGAGAAGATGCTTCTTGGTAAAACGTGAGCAAGAGATACATGGCCAAAGGATGAACAGGGATCTAAGAAGACTTGCAGGCGAGCATAATTCCAAGACACCTAGGAGTGTGCTTGATTGCAAGGGCACCTGAAAGTGAAGAGGAGCCTCTTCGGTTCTCAATGTAAGTAAGATTTTCAGGTATGTGAATCTGAGCAGGAGCCTTAGCGAACAGAACTGAGTTTAAGGATTCTGATGGAGAGTGGGTAGTTTTAGGACCAACTGATGATGAGCAAGAACCTATGTGTCTTAGGGTAAGCAGGACATCCGGGTCCTTCAGAATGAACAGAAGTCCGACCTATAGGTGAACACCGTCTTTCGGGGACCTGTACAGCCCTGCCAAGTACCACGCATCAGGCATTAGACTAACGCATTTCAGTGAGATGGTCTGCATCACCGTCCTGAAATGCGAAGTCACACATTATAGCGCCTCCTCAGCAGTCAAGCTGGAGTGCTGCTATAATGCACCAATGTGAGTGGCAGGGTGCATTGCACACTGTTAACGTTAAGTTTCAGGGACGTGCTCATGATCTGTTTGCAGCTGTGTACTCTGTTACAATGTATTGACTAACACAGGACTGGACACACCCCAGGCCGACGCCATGCGGCATCACTGCATAGTCACTGCCCAATGGCTTGTCTTCTTAGACACTTACAATGTAATTGTGAAGACTAGAGATGTTTTAATAGGTGAGGGACAGGGTCAGTCCTGCAGTGCTGCCGGCGCCGCCCACGGTGGTGTGAGCGCGCAGCCTTTCAAGAAGTTTTGGCTGCACTTGTGTCAGTGTGTGGGCAACTGAATGGCAGCGCAGGCCCTCCTCACTGCTCGGACCTAGGTGGTGTGGATGAGGATCCATTCCCGGACCCAGCGCTGGCCACGGCTGACTTGCCGTTTTGGTGAAGCTGCTCAGTATTGCCATTTGTTCACCGGCGTGACGGTATGGATCCTGCAACCATGTCAGTCGTGGCCTGAGCCCACCAGCGCCAACGATTGAGCTGAGGCCAGTCTGAGTCAGCAGCCTTCCCCCTGCCACAGCGAGTACTGTCACCACCAGTGTGTGGCACATGACCATGAATCATCCAAGGGTGGCGTTGGTTGCACTGTAGGCCTGGGAGTTCACAATGAGTTGTTACAGGATGGCCGTGCAGGGTGCTCGCCTCTTGCTGCTGTGCCGGCTTGCCTTCAAGAAGTAAGTACCTGAGAGAGAGAGAGTGAGTCAGCATTAATCTGTCTTTTAGTAAACTTGTGCCATATCCTTTATTTAATTTTTCAAAGAGTAGCAATACTTGTGCAAATAAGCTGAGGTAGTGGGCAGGCGGCGTGTCGGACCACGGAGCAGTTGGACGCTCAGCTATAATTGATTTTTATTTGTGATACTGTGAGTGTGTATTTGAAATACCACAGCTTGCCGGGCTGTGACCTAGACTGTGTCCCGGAGTGTCCGCGAGTCAGCTGACTATAATGATGATGTGTTAGGCAGCTGAAATCCATGTCGGGGCCTCTCACATCCTACAAGACTGGACCCGGGTTTCACGGGGGACAGAGAGAGGGGCTTGGCCACTGATGATTCTTTCCATCTATTGATTGCCAGTAAAAAAGCCTGGGGCCCAGTGGGCATACTAAGCAGTAGCGGCTGTTACCAACCAGGTGAGATGTGGTGGGAGGTATTGGGGGACGGGGAGACGGGGAAGTAACCTTTTTACCGCCGACGGCCGCCTCTTCTTTCTCCGTCCTCCTCTCTGCACAGCAGGAAACACACAGCCTCCCAGAATCCCCTGGCCAATCACAACTCTGCTTTGGCAGCATTGTGATTGGTCTGAGCGTCGTGGTTCGGCACTCAGACAGGGGCTGGCAGGCTGTTCATGTTCTCCACGCAGCCTGCGTGGAGAACATGCAAAGTGCACATGATGTTTGGCCGGCCGAGAGGGCCGGCCAAAGCGCCATGCGCACTTTAGTTGCTACCACCACTTCTACCCCTGTGACGCACGGGGAGCCTAGCCCCGCCCGGCTTCAGCTGCAAGCTGAATGCAAAAAACAAAATGATAATAGCGAACGTTATATCATTTTATTTTTTGCATTCAGCTTGCAGCTGAAGCAGTGGGGCGATGCTCCTCCGCCTTAGCGGAGGAGCTGCCACTGGTACTAAGACTGGTTAAAGCTGGCATGACTAATTGTTTTTCTGCTGATGTTCTGTTGTTTTGAGCTCCCCGTCTGTTTGTGCCCTTAGAACACCGGCCCGTCTGCCAACAGGTGACCGAGGCCCTGGCAGCATGCCCCCTGTTCAGTTTCACCTGGAGCAGGTGGTGCTTATCTTCAAATGCCAGGGCAATCAGGCCTCCCTCCAAACTGCCGCACACTGCGGCCACCAGTTCTGAGAGCTCCTCTCACGGTCCAGCGTGCCTCCTGATAAGAGACAGACTGACTTCAACAGCTGCTGAGAGAATGCATGCAGCCCGCTGAGCCAGTGAATGTGTGACAGTCACTTTCTCACCAACAACATCGGCAGCTGCCTTATTTTTTATTTTTCGCCCGACTCCGCTTCGTACCTAATACATCAAGAATGAAAAATATAATCGGTACGGCGTAATTTAGACCAAGGTTGTAGCATCACCTTGGCTTGGCACCAAAATGGTTTTCAATGGCACACACTTATTTTGGCACCCGATTAAGAATTGTGCGTAAACAGATGAAGAATCACTTGGGCAAATGGCAATTGTACCCCCACCCCTTTTTGATATGATATTACCCCGTGCACACAGATTCGCACGCTACATTGAGAAAAGGTAATCTGGTAGCAAGTGGCTGAGAACCGGGTGCTTTTTTTTTTTACATCTAATGAACCACTTAATCAAGGGCTTCAGTAACCCAGTTAATGCAATAAGTGATAAGCCATTGGTGTCAAGAGGCTAAAAATAGGATGCTCTACTGCATAAAACATGCACACATAACTGGGCATATCATTTATTGCTTATATAACACAAATATGACGTTCTCTCTGGCAATGTCTGATTGTTCTTTACATTGTTAACATATACTAAAATGGTTTTCAACTTGCCCCTATGTCATGGAAATTACTTTTAGTAACTTCTCGGGTCGACCAAGAAAACTTTACATTGGGGCAAAAAAACATAACAAATCCTTATGAATTACACCATTTGTGCTGCATGTGTAATACAGAAATAGGCAAACAGATTCAGCACCATAAGTCGATATCACAGAAACAGCTTTGTACCACGGCATGCATGGCGAAAATTAATGGTGACACCATAGGTGACACAGCTTAAAATTACAAATGTTGCTTACAAATCATTTTAGGAGTGTTTTAGATATTTTAACTAGTTGCAGCAGTTAACAGTAGTGTTGTGCCTCTGACTTTACAAAGGCACTAGGCTAGTGCTCTTCCATTTCTGGTACTTTCCAGCAGTTAACTTCTTAGTTTATCGTTGCTCAAATGGGTGCAGTTTCTGATATTTATGTTTCCCTGGTCTTCATTGCTTCATTTTGCTCGCGAGAAAGTGTCACTCGTAGTCATTGAAATGTCACTTGTAATTACACTAAAATTATGGAAATGTCACTCATAGCAATCTGAAACCTTGGCAGCTATGCCTGTAGTTAGCAGACAATGAGAATCCATCCCCATGAATGACCAGGAACTTTAGGGCATTAGAGCAAAGAGGTGACTCAGGGATCTGAGGGTGAGCACAGACAAAGGGAGTAGACCTGAAGATGAATGTGAGGTGCGTTAAATAATGGAGTTTTCAGTCCTGTTCTCGGCCCTACAGACTAAAAAAAGCTTTATTTAGCACAAAGTTCTCCTAAAATTAGCCCACTGATATTAATCAAGCAATGCTTCGCGAGAGGTCGCAATCCACAAATGCGAGCCATTTTTTTGGCCTATTTTTGTTCCGAATCCGACTCTGTTCCCCAGCTTTTAGCTGGTGAAATGTCTGATGGCAAGAATTAGCAGGAACACCGGATTCACGCATTCCCTGCTGAAGCGGAAATTACCCTGGACTTCTTTATGTTCCAGTTTGAAACGTACACGTCATAGAGGTTAGTCACATGATGCGTTCAGGTAACTAGATTACTTTATTTGTTTGGCAATCGACTTTTGTGTTATATTTGATTTGTGTGGTATTCCTTAATTTCTCTGGACATCACCTCGATGCTGTACTACACGCAACTATGGGGGTTATTAGGATGGCGGGCGGACTTTAGTCCGCCCGCCACCCTAGCATTGCTGGGACCGGCCGCCAGACGTGCGGCTGTCCCGCACCGCTAATTAGGATGCGACCACCACCCTGGCGGTCGCATTCCGCATACTTGACATTGCGGCGGGTGCTGCTGTAAGCAGCACCCGCCGCAATGCCAATGTGCCATGTTGTGCATTGCCATGCACAACGTGGCAGGCACCGTGCGGTGCCTGCCTCCTTGTGCATGGCAATGTAGGGGGGTACCATAGGTACCCCCCAAGAGCAGCCCCCCACCACCCCCCCGCCCCCGGGGGCCCGCAACGGGCCCCCAAAGCGATTCTCCGCCAGCCTTTCCATGACGGCATTGCCGCCATGGAAAGGCTTTGGAAACCATACATCTTAAAATGGATGGCGGTGCCTGCTAGGCACCGCCACCATATTAAGCCCCTGCTCCGACCGGCGGAAAAGCGGCGGACGCACTTTGCGTCTGCCGCGATACCCCCGCCATTATAATATGGCGGGGGTAAATCGGGTTGGGATGGCGGGCAGATCGCCAGCCCAGCGATGGCGATCCGCCCGCCATCCTAATCACCCCCTATGTGTCATTCTTTGGATCTGCAAAATTTGAGCGAAGGACGGTATGTTGTGATTTCACGACTTTCCTTTCCAGATGCTAAAATTAGTTGTATCCTTTCATATTCTGTTATTATGTGTAGGTAGAAAAATAAATTCCAGCAGATGGCAGTGTCGGACCATCTGAACGCAGCTCAGACAGCTAGTCCGGGCACTGTGCGGATCACGTGTGCATACTAAGACTGTCTTTCGGGAACTTTCTCTTTAGACAGGAGCACGTGAGAGGGAAGTTAGAGTGGTGAAATGCAAACTGGTTTCTATGGGCACCCATGACCTGCGAAGACGTGATTTCCACTTAGGCCAAACGCAAAACTCACGCCTCCGTGCAGTCGTCCGTTCAGGAATGTGTTGGGGTTCATTTTAACTTAAAAAGTGTTACTCACCCATATATTTGCTGGCGGTTTGGACAACAGTTATTCAAACTCACTACAAAATATAGCATTTCTTTCTTTGATTTTGTCTGTGGGACCATTGAGGGGAAAAGACATTGGCCGGGATCACATGTTGTGCTGGAATACAATTGGATATTTAGTACACTGAGGCCCTGATTATGAGTTAGGTGTGGTGGTAATTATCGCATGCAGAATAGTGCATGAGTTTAATGAATCGTCTGATCACAAGTTAATAAAACGCATGTGTTATTAGCACGTGTTAAATACTGCAGGGATAATTTACAAGCCCTGTGTGTTGCCGGAATGTCACTTTTTGTGACGTGTAGGTGGCGCACAGGGCTTAGCCATATGTCCAAAGCCATGTAAAGCCACCCTGCATGGCTTTTCATGGCCTTGTAGATATGGAGTGAGGCAACGCAGCGCAAGTCTCTGTGTTGCCTCACATGGGATGGGGAGGCGTGCCATGGGTGTTGCGTTGGGGGATCCCACGTAACACCCATTGCATTGGACACATTCCCAGAGTTGCAAGAATCTGTAAACCTGGGATGTGTCAAAATCTTACACCTCCCCAGGGGAGGCGCAACGAGGAGAAATATCTTTATTTCTCCTGGATTTTCCCTCTTTCTATGTGTTCTGCATTCTGCCTCACACATAAAAAGAGGAAAAAGCCTCCAGTCCCGTCCATGAAGCTCAACGACTGGATCCGGCATTAACATTCGAATCAGGCACTCCAACAATCCTCATAGTTCGTGCAGTGACTACACGATCTGACTATTGAAACTATCATCATCATTTGACTCAGGACACAACCGTTATTTTATCAGTAAATTTCTAACCAGTAAGGAAGACTGCAGCCAAAAAAGAGACACCACCACATCCAGGTCCTGACGAAAACCCCTTAATGGTGATGGGGTTGGAAACGCATTGACCGCGGCTTCTGGGATAAGACATCCTCAAGTGCTCAGGGAGAAAGTTCTTAATTAATTTCCCTCTCTTGTTGCCAACACTCTAAATTAGAGGTCCCAGAGCTGTGCATATAGGCAGGAGATAACACACAAGTAGTGTTTAGATAGTTTGGTTCTTTTCTCCGCCTAAGTGCCTTTATTATCTTTGAGTCAAGGACTGGTGCCTTATGTTGCCGCAGTGCCGTAGTGACCTATGTTTTATCAACTGTGCAGGATTTGTGTAATTCACAATAATTGTTGATGTTTGATACTCACTTGCAAATATATGTTGATGTTCGTTATCTATTTGCACATTTATGAAATGTTTATGTAACCTATGTAACCTACAATTGTTTCATTACTTTGTGTTTTCCTTGATATCGACATGATTTGAATGAATTTAACTTTTCTGAAAAAAGTTTAAGAAAAGTGGAATAAATCACACGAGCTTGTGGATTCAATACATTGGCTCGTCATTTGAGTAATTTTGAGAATTCAAGCTACTAGTATTTAGCATATGGGCATAAAGCTCCGCCCACTTTCCACCCATCTTTTTAATTGTTTCCTGTCCTTTGTAAATGGTGGTTTTTCATTGGCCAATAGGCTTAGTAGTCCCTCCTTAGTACCGCCTTGTCTCTTCTTGTAACCTCCCATGAAGACACCCCTTGATACATGTGTTGTTACTCCTTAGGTTTTAATTATAGCCTCAGAACACTATTTTCTTAAAGGGCTTCAGGCAGGACAGACGCTTGGTCCTAAGCAAGGCTGGCAGTGGTTACTTTACTCACTAGCACATCACACATTTATATGAGACCTCTATGAATTTCCCTTCATCAGCTCCACACAGAGTACAACCTAAACCGGAATTATTATAATAATTCTTTTGTCACATTTCAAAGCTACTAATTGTATATATGGACATAGCTATTTGAATGTACTTGTGGTACTGTCTTACATGCAATGCATTATGGGTAGGGTGGATTTACCATATCTTCTGCAAGGTGCAGTACCATATATGACCAAAAGAGGTCCCATGGGACTTGTTTTGGCACATATGGTACTGCACCCTGCAACATGGCTAGGTAAAAAACATTGGCATTTATAATGCCAATAACTCCAACTTTGTAGGGTGCAGTACCATATGTGACCAAAAGAGGTCCTATGGGGCCTGTTTTGGCCACATATGGTACTGCACCGTGCAACATGGCTAGGCAGAAAACATTGGCATTTATAATGCCAATAACTCCAACTCCAACAAGTGCGAGATCGATTGCATTTCCAATGCAATAGGTCTCGCATTTGTTAAAGTTAGAGCTGTTGGCGTTGAAAATGACCATGTTTTTTACTTTTTCTTTTTTATATCATTGGCAATAGTGCTATGCAAATATATTAACTCCACTGTAAATAAAAAAAGTAAAATACATTGTTATTGTCAACACCTACAGCAGAGACGTTTTAAGGCATGGGCAAAGTGGACTCTGGCCCAGGGCCCCAGCCTTTCAGGGGGCCCCTGACAGAGCCGGCTCTGTTCTGCAGAGACTTGCCCAGATAACCTTGAAACATTCTTCAACAGATTGTTTTAAATACCGTTTTCCTTTCATCTATTTTTAATGTGGGTGACGTGTGAGAGTCTATTACAGACATTTTGCTTAGAAATGTTATGTTTACGTTTTATGCAACATCCATAACAAAAGTTCCTTTTAGAACAAAACAGAACCTCGCATATGAGAAATGGGAGGATATCACAAAGAATTATTTGCAGTAATATTAGTGAACTGCTACTTGTTACAATATTGAAAACACACCTCACTATCCCTGAATATTAGATATACAAAACATTTAGAACCTGGACCAGTGCGCCTGTGTACTGTCAGTGACCTGGCCAAAGGGGGCATGTAAGAACTGAAACTGGATCATACATTTAAAGCTGCTCTAAACAGGGGCCCCCAAAATAAGTTTGGCCCAGGGCCCCCAAAATCCTTAAGATGTCCCTGGCCTACAGTTCTAACTTTAACGAATGCGAGACACATTGCATCGCAAATGCTTGTTGTTTACCAGTCATTGGATCTCCTCGTGAAGTAAGGAATGTAGTGCTGAAGAGAGACAAAGGGTAATGAGTAGAGTGCCTGCATAAGGCAAACAACAAATTGAAATGCATTTGTAGTCGTAAGAATTTTAAAAATCTTTTAAAGGCAAATACAGACAGATACAGAATGTCCCTGACCTTTGAACATAACTATCTGCCTGGAAATAATGGTACTACCTCGACAGCAACAAAAACGAACACTTTTCAATAAGAACTACGAAAAATACTTCTAAAAACAGAACACTTCGCACTCAAACATAAAATATATTGACTAAGGACAGTGTGAAAGGGGCTATGGATTGGGGTTAAGTGTATTGGGGTTCATGGTAGGAGGTAGGGGTAAGGGTATAGGATTTTTGATATAGAGTTAAGGTTTAAGGCTTTAAGATATAAGGTAAGGATTAAGGGTTTCAGACATATGGGTTAACATTTAACCATTTGGGCATAGGGTTAATGGCATAGAAGGGGTGAAGAGTAGAAGATTCAGTGGGAAATTAACTAAGATTTAGCGCTGTGTTTGCATCACAAAAGTGACGTAAATCGGCGCAAAATCAGTTTTTTTCAATTTAGTTTCGCGCTTGAAATAACGGAAAAGTAACGCGAAGCAGCGCATAGCGCTGCTTTGCATTACTTTGCGCCATGGGGGCGTATCAAGGGTGGAGCATGAGCGTGCCCATTCAACCACCCAAGGTTTCTCATGCTAAATCCAGTTTACTAAGTTAAGCAGATTGGGTTTAGCGTGAGAAAACTGCGCCCTTTTTAAGTAGGCGCAAGGAGAAAAAATGCTTTCAATTCTTCTTCCTTTTCCGACTTTGCATGTGTGCTCCACTTTACAGCACGCAATCAAAGAGGGAAAAGGTTTGAAGTGAGTCTCAGCATTGTATTTCGTAATGGAAGGGTACCCTTCCAGTACAAAACCTATGCTAGACTCACGGAGACACCTTTGCACCATAGCGCAAAGGTGTCTCCGTGGCGCACGGCAGCTGATTTCAACGTCGGCGCTAGTGAGAGCGGAGGAGAGTGCCATATTTTAGTAAATAGGGCGCTCTCCTCCACTCTCCTTTTCATGTAGCGCAGCGCAGCATTTGCGGCTGCTGCAGTGCGCTACGTGAAAAGTTGGTAACTCTCCCCTTAAGTGTATAGGATTTAAGTATAAGGTTCAGGGAACAGGGGATGGGTTAAAGGTGCATGGTTAAGGGATTTGGGGGTATAATTAAGAGGTAAAGGCTTGAGGTATGGGGTTAAAGGTTTAGAGTGTAGGGTTACGACTTTGGGGTATAGTGATTAAAGATATATGGTTAGAACTACATTTGTAAGGATTAAGGCTTTAGGGAAACTGTTATAGATGCAAGGTTAAAGGGTACTGGTTTGGGGTATAAGGTTAAAGGTTTATGATCTAAGGGGCTAGGATTTAGGGCTTACGCAGTAAGGGCATAGGGTTACCATTATAAGGGTTAAGGTAATTGGTTAGGAATTAGAGGTTAAGGGTATAGTGTACAGGGTTAAGGGTTTGAGGTACATGGTTTAGGCTTTGAGATGTAGGGTAAAGGGTTTGAAGCATTGTTATAGGGATTCTGCACACACACAGAGCTATGCACAGGATAATAGGACCTCGAATATAGTGGTGAGCCAAGCATAAACCTTAGCACCTAAAACCCCAACCCAACTAGCCTTAGCGTCCCATTAGCAACAATGTACCAATGATTAGACAACCCAGAACACGGTATCTCTCTCTCTCAGGACTCGCAGTAGCAAGAACACCCTTTCGTCACTCACTCATACCTGTCCACAACCGGCGTAAGAAGAGACACAGTATAGGTTAAAATGTTTATTTCAACATACGTGCTCTAAGATACAGTACACGTGACAGTACTATCAGCATAATGCATAAGAATAATATAATCAGCATAGTTACAACTCCATAGAATACTAACGGGGAAAGCATTTCATAAAGCAGTGGATAGAAGGCTGAATGACATTACCACCCTCCCCGTGCTAGTAGCTATTGTATTATAAAAATAGAAGACCTCTGGGCTTTGGCAAGCGAACCCCCATACCTCAGTCTCTAGATGCAAAGACTACATCAGCAGACAATCACAGCTCTTCTCTCTGGAAAGGTTTTCTTCAAGTCCCTCTCAAGAGGGAAAAACGCAATAATAAAAGCCCACCAATTTCCCCATGGCAGCTGTACATAGTGTTATGTCTAGGTGCGAGGGACTGGCCATATCAGCAAGAACCAGGGACGTGTTTTTCGACCTTGTAACTGTTGTTCAGACTGAGCCCAAAAGGAACAGGAGAAAAGGTGACAAACAGAAAATGCAGACAGTTGTAAAATAACTTGGCAGGAGCAGAGGGCGACAGAACAACGGCTAAGAGTAACGTGCGCAAAAGTCATCATGGCAGCCAGGCCTATGCCAACGTATCCAGGCAGGCCAGGAGGCCACAAACCACAAGACACCCTCCCCTGGACAGTCCATTGGCCAAGACTAAGGACGAAGACAGAGTTCAAAACACCTGAGCAGAACAGAGGCGTCCACAGTGGAAGGAGTGGAACGCGGCAAGGTAGCAAAAAGACAGTCAGCGAGGCAGTCCACGGACAGTGAGCGGCAAATCAATCCAAAAACGTCGAAGTGCAGAAATATGCTATACCGTCCAAGAGGACATCATTGGAATCGTCAAAAAACGTAGACGCCATCCAGTCCAACAGGTCAAAGCTGCAGGAATGCTCCTTAGAGGACGGAGCATCCAAAAGCAATGCGGGACAGCTTGCGTGATATTCAATATAGCTTTGTTGTAGGAGATTCTGAGCAGCCGCCCAGATATCCCATTGTGCCAAAATCCCCAGTGAAGCCGCACGCGTCATGCAGCCTGCAACGGAACAGTCCCGTTCATGGGCCTCTAAAGGACCCATCAACCGAACGAAATCCGGAACAGACAACGACGTATTGGAGAGGCAATAATCCATGGCCCAGGTGAAAGGGCAGCGAATGCAAGACATCACAGGTTGCACGCAAGTGAAACACGCAAAGCGAAAAGAAAGGGTATAGGACACACTCAGTGTCGCCAATGGCAGAACTCCGAAACCAGATAAAATGCGCTCACGGAGCAGCAGTAGGCGTCCGGGGTCGAGAAGGGCCCATCGGGGAGCAGCCATTGCGAAGGAAGCAGATCAACAGTAGTACACCAGCCGCCAAAGCAAGGATTAATGGAAAGCCACCAAAGACACTGGAAAAAATAGAATGAATAAACGCCGGTATCACACCAAAAATAGTTTGGAAAGAGGACACTAGGCCGGACCCCACCACCTTAAAAAAATGCACTAGACCTTCAGTGTTAGATGCGTTAAAAATACGGTGGATTAATTCACCGAAATGTTGTGGGAGGTTAGTGTTCAAAAGGACCTGTATTTCACTGTAGGTACTTGCCACCTGGAGAACAAATGTCTCCCGGGCGGAAGTGAGCATAACCTCCTCGTTCAATAATAGCACCTTTATTCTGCTCAGTTTATTGAAATCCGCCTCCATAGTAGGAATGGAAGGCCAAATAGAATTATCTACGATGTCGTGAGGGGGAGGAAAAAGCACATTCTTGCAGCAGACAACCCTGTGCGATACAGTAACAATATAAGGGATGCCGGCCTGCATACCACAGCAGTTGTCGTTATTTAAAAGGAAATAGCTACCATTTGTAAGCAAAGTAAAGGTAGGAGAAATAGTAGGAGCAGGAATGCCCTTTAACACACAAGCAAGATTCGGAGCGGAAACATTACAAGCTCCGTGCAATTTAATATGTTTACAAACAAGGGAATGACCCACTGTTGAATCGCATGACTCCCCCGTGAGAAAAACTTCCTTGTCATCTCTAAGGCATTTATACATGAAAGGGAGGGACCAAAGTTCATGCAGGAAGGCACTACCCAAAGGCTGGAAACGGCCCACAGGATAATGTTTCATGCATGAACTAAATTCAAACAAGGAAAAGGGCAATGCGATAACCCCATGAACTAGCCACACAGCAGAATCTATTTCCGCTACAGAGAATGGTAAGGGCTCCACTTTCTCGATATGTAACAGAGTGTAAACTGCATCTTTCATGGACATGAACTGCTGTTTGTCAGTTAAATTAAAAGGCAGAAATAAGGCAGTGGTGTTCAAAAAGTGCCAAGGAACCTTACCCAACTTAAGTGTTTGCAAAGTCCACGCAAATTGCATAACTGAACGTAATTGATTTTGACCATGATACAACACAGAAACATCATCTTGTACAATATCAACAACAGAGGACACAATATTCTCCAACGTGTAAATGCGGGAAGACAGGGTATTAATACTATTGTCAACAACAGCAAGCACCTTTTCCAAATTTGCTTGGTCTATTTCCCGTAAACGGGAAGCAGCCTCCATTTGCGATAGCTTCCAGAGTTCATTATAAGCTTCATAAATGAACCTCTTCGGTCGTGGACCACGAGGTCCCAATATAAAGTCGGATAGATCAATATTGCCTGAAAGGAGGGACAAATGTTGTTTAACAGAGTCTACGGAAGAATGTTGCAACCATTGTTTACATAATTTACCAACAGAATAGGTGGTGACAGTACGGGAGTTAGAAAACCTAGGATCGGGTGTAGGAAGGTGGAATCTGACTATATGGTTGCCCCCACTTTTTTTTATGGTGTTTTGCTGGTTTATGACTTAGTTGGACTGGGGTCCTGCTATTCAGGGCCCCAGTCTATCTGCTTTCTCTGTAAAAGGTTTCCATGTGCCTTAGGCACATCTCTGATTGGAATCTGGAGTGCCCTTATAAGTCCCTAGTATATGGTATACTATGTACCAAGGGCATAGGTACCTCAGAGGCCTACCAGGGGCTGCAGCATGTATTGTGCCACCCCTGGAAGGCCATCCAAACTGACACCACAGGTCTGCTACTGCAGCCTGGGTAAGGTGGTGCATGCACTCCTTACTGTGATATAGGTTACCTATATCACTACATACATACACACATATAAACCTATAAGTCACTCCTATGGCAGGCCTTATCAATCCTGAAGGCAGAGTGCGTGGTTCCTATGTGAGGGGGTGCCCCTGCATGAGCAGGGCCCCTCTGCAGCGTTCGGAGACCCTTCTCTGATGCTGTTTGTAGTGCAGCCTGACCATATACTCTTAAGCGCATTATAACCTCGCGTTAAATGCTAACTTTGGAATGGCTGCACCTAAACATGTCGTGTTTGGTGTCAAACATCTTGGAATACTACCCCCCGCCAATTCTGGCGGCGGGGGTAGCATTCCACCCTTCTAGAGGGAGAGACATGTTAACCCTGGCCTGGCCGTTAACTTCTTTCTAAAGCCTGGCATCACAAAATGGATGCTACTGCCACAGACACAAGTCTGGCCTCCTGCTGCTGGACGAAACTCCGGCAGGGGAGGCCTGGACAATAGGTTTCCTGTCCCAGGGAGGTGTGACCACCTCCCCAGACAGGATAATGTGTATTGGGGCTGGGCGGGAGCACTTTCTGGTGCTTTGAAGTCCTGCACTGGGGGCACACTTGGTGTCCCTGTGCATACCCCAGTTCAAACCGGATCAGGGGCTTGCAGCCCCTGCTTTGGCGTGAACTGGACAAAGGGAAAGGGGTGTAGCCACCCCTCTGCCCTGACCCACCCATAGGTGGGGCCACAGAGTAGTCCAGCCCCTAAACTTAGTATAAGTATAGGAACCCAGTCCTTAGGACTTTAGATTATCCCTGGACGAAACTCTGAAACTGAATCCTGGACCTTCGACGCTCTACTCACGATTAGAGGACAGAAGAATCTCCCTTGGGGTCAAGGAGTGACTCCCCTGCTTGGCAGGCACCAAAGAAGCATCTGTCCGGTTCGCATTTCTGAAGCTCCCGCTGGACGCCGAAGTCATCGCATCACCAGAGGTGGATTCTCAGACTTCCCCGAGGCTACTCCTGAGTCCCCAGCAAAGCTGAGGCCCGTGGCTATCGTGGGTGACTTGAGACCGTGACCCCTGGACACCGAGCACATTTGCAAGTGCATCCTCTTCTGGGTCTCCCCCGAAGTCGTGCTTTGGGCTCCAAGTAGCCCTAGCCTCCAGCACCAACTGCACCGAAGATCACTGGCCTCCACTCCACGAGTGTCCTGTGAGCCAGATCCACGTGCGGCGTCTCGAGGCTCCTTCGCGGTCGCTAGCCCGTTGGCTAGTAGCCCTTAACGAAGGCCAATCTTTTTCTAACTTGGCATCCTGGTTGCTCCAGGCCTGCCCTCACTTACCCTCGCTGGGTGAGTTCCCCAGACCTTGCTGGTCTGCACCATCGACGATCTTCCTCTGCATCAAGACTTGCCGTTGCCAAGGCTTGTTGGGTCCAATCCGGTCGCCGACACCTCAGCACTCGACAGACACCGTGTACCAGCCCGAATCCTGCTCCTGGTCACCGACAACACCTCCTGGACCTCGTGGCTGAAGAGTCAAGACGACCGTCAACGCACCTGAAGCCCTCGACATCGGTGGGCATCTGTCCATCGCCTTCCTGGTCACTGGCTAGTGACCCAGACTCTGTCCCCTCTGCTTTCAGGTTCTTCAGAACTCCGATCCACTCTTGGATCCACCCGGACACTTTCCACTTGGTCGCCAGCAGCACTTTGCAGCAGATCGCCATTCAAATCGACGACGAAACCCGACCCCGAAAGGCACCTATGCACCCGGCTTCCCTGGGTGAGGTAACACGAGTACTCCGGTGCTCCCGTGGGTAGAGACTCTTCAAAGTCCTAGATCTCAAAGGGTTTGCTCCAAGTCCTCCTTTAAGTGTCCCTTTCCTTTAATTTCCCGATCACGACTTTCTCCATAGAAGTCAACGGCGTATCGCGGTTGTGTATTTACACTGCACGCGTCCCCCGTGGGTCCCCTGTGTCACTACCTTGGGTGGTTCCTTGTGGTCCAAGCACTTCTAGAGGCTCTAGGCCTAGTGTCTAGTTCAGTCGTGGTTCTTATACCACTTTATTGGTATATGGTTTGGTACGCCCCTAGGGCCCAAACGTGTATTTGTGCTATTACTGTGTTTAAATAACTTCTAACTTATGTACTTCGAACTCTAGCCTCATAAAGAGACTAGAGGGGTGTGTTTAGTAATAAATACATATATTTTGAATATATACCTGGTGTGGTGCTCTTTCATTTGATCACTCAAGAGATTATAGACTGGTAAAACAAGCTGCTTTACATTCCTTCAAGACTTAGCCTGAAGGCTGCTCTCCATAGCTACCACTAGGATAGCTTTCAATAAGGTTGTCTTTAACCTATCTCCAATAAGGGGTTGTTTGGACTGGTGCAAGGTGCCCACTATAGTTAGTGGACAGCATATACCAGGCCAACTTCTCACATTGGTGTGCAGCGTGTGGGATTCCAGCTTGCTATTGTTTTACCAGATAATCTCAATTGAATTGATCAACTGAAAACCACTAAAGGTATCTAAGGTACATATAATTTAAGCTTAGAATACAGTAAGTTCTACTGAACTTAGAGTTGTGTGTTAAGGGATAGCACAACCCTTTCTACAACTCAAGAGAGTTTAGTAGGCCACACTAGAGTAGGTAGTGCATACACCACACCACACTAGTAATGTCTTTAAGGGTAGGATCTAAAGAATCCTTGCAGGAAGCCACTGAGCTTCCACCCTCCAAGTATGATACACTCCCATTCTTGGAATTGAGAGCATTATGTAACTTGAGAAAAATAAGGACAGGCCAAAGTCCCACCACCCAACACCTTAAAGAGTTGTTGGTGGCTTATGACCTTAGTAAGCCCTTGGGGACTGAAGGGGTAGGAGCTGAGGGTGGGGCAGAAGATGAGGATGGGACCAGGGGTAGAAATACCCCCAGCCCCCCCTCTGAAACTGGCCAGGAGGGTGACAAGGATCCTGACCTGGATAACCCAATCCCTCCTGTGGAAGATGAAGAGGATGATCAGGATGATGCCCTCTTTGTCCCCCCAGGAAGGATTATGAGTGTGCCCAGGAAGTCTAGATCTCCTTATCAGGAGTCTAACCACTCTGGCACCTCAATAGGGAGCTCTGTCTCATCTCATAGGAGGGAATCCTCTCATGAGAGAAGAAAGAGGCTGATTCAATATGAGGAAGCTCAGCTTGAACTCAGAAGGAAGCAAGTAGCCTTAGACAGGGAGTCCCTAGATCTCTTTAGAGAGAAAAGAAAGTTGGGACTAGAGTCCCATGGTGGCAGCAATATCCCTAGAGATAGGGAAAGGTCTTATGACCATAGAAACCTAAACAAGATTGTCCCTCCCTACCAGAGTGGGGATGACATCCACAAATGGATAACTGCACTGGAGAGGGCCTGTAAAGTTCAGAAGGTCCCCCAGAGGCAGTGGGCAGCAATCTTGTGGCTCTCCTTTGCAGACAAAGGTAGAGACAAGCTCCTCACTGTAAGAGAAGAGGATGCTGACAATTACACAGTCTTGAAGAGTGCTCTGATAGATGGGTTTGGCCTAACCACTGAACAGTATAGGTTGAAGTTCAGAGACACCCAAAAAGCTCAGACTCAAGACTGGGTTGATTTTGTAGATTGTGCTACAAAGGCTCTGGAAGGTTGGATACATGGCAACAAAGTGCATGACTTTTTAGGATTGTACAATTTGATTATGAGGGAGCAGATCCTTAATAATTGTCAAAACCAGGTTTTGCACCAGTATCTGGTGGACTCTGATCTGACCTCTCCCCAAGAATTGGGAACGAAGGCAGACAAATGGGTTAGAACCAGAGTAAAGACTAGAAATCAGGGTGGTGACCAGAAGAAAGATTCTACTAAGTCCCAAGAGAAAGGTGGGGATAAATCTAAGGATAAGTCCACTATAGGGCCCCAAAATTCCTCTTCTGGGGGTGGGTCCCAAACTCCTTCCTCCCCTGAAAAGAAACCATATTGCCATGTCTGTAAAAAGCCTGGGCACTGGAAATCTGATCCCAGTTGCCCCAGGATTGGCAATAAAGAAAATGTTCCCCCAGCAACTACTACCCCCTCCTGGTACTACCAGTAGTAATCCTCCAGTTGGGAGTAGTGCACCCAAAAAGTAGGTGCTTTTGCAACAGGAACAGAGGTGGGCCCTGGTTCAGACAGGGACCCCTCAACAGACTCCTCTGACTCTGATGGTGGTGTAGGATTTGCCACCTTTACCATGGGTCCCACAGCGATGGGCAGGTACAGACTGGAGCCAATGATTAATGGTCAGAAAGCTGTGGCATTTAGGGACACAGGGGCTAGTGTCACCATGGTGGCAGGGAAACTGGTCCCCCCTCACCAGCTTTTACCTGAGTTTAAATACCAGGTGACCAACATTGATGGTGTCAGAACAGATCACCCCATGGCCATAGTCAATCTCAACTGGGAGGGGGTCACAGGCCCAAAGAGAGTGGCAGTGTCCCCCACCTTACCTGTAGATTGCCTGATGGGCAATGATCTGGAGATTTCAGCCTGGGCTGAAGTTGAACACCAAACCCACCTTAGGATGTTGGGCGTCCCTGTAAAGGTTAGTGGGGCTGTAATGGCCACAGCCCCAGCCCAAGAATTTGGAGAGATGGAGCCTGAAAGAATGGCCCACTCTCCCCCAAAAGAGAGCACAAGGGTTGAAGAAAAGTCTTCTTCCCTCCAGACAGTAGGTAAGGGTCAGCCTCCTCAGGGAACTGACCCTACCCCTAGTGAAGGAACTGCCCCAGAGGTAGTCAGGCCTGGCCTGGCCACACCCCTGATGGCAGAGGACCCTTCCAAGGTGGTACCCAGTCTGGAGCAGGTAGCCTGCCCCTCTCTACCCTGCCTCAGCCAGCCCAGGGCTGCAGAGGTCAGGGAGGTCAGTGGACCCCCAGGGCCCCCTGTCCAGAGGAACCCCCCCATCAGCAGATTAGGGACACCCAGTCTAGTAGCCCTAGCCAGGTGAAAACTCCTCTACACACTGAGGGATCCCCCATGCCTTTATGTAGGGACCTCCCCCAGAAGGACTCTGGTAGGCAAGGGCAAACCTGGGACCTGAAGGTTCCAAACCTGCCATGTCCCTCCAGTAGTCCATCCAAAGGGACCCAACCCCCAGCTGTAGGCAGCCAAAGGTTGACCCTTAGAACAAAGTGCAACTCAGTCATGGAAAGACAGGCATACATGGTGACCAGTGATCTGAGGAAGCTGAGGCCAACATTCCTAGGGCCTCACTTCCCTACTCAGACACCTCACCAGCCTTGTACTTTACCTAAGCACACCACAGGTAGTGATTCCCCATGGTGGAGACCCTCTCATACCCTTAGGGTGAGGGATTGCTTAGTGGACCATAAGACAGGGGGCAACCATGCTAGTGCAGGTGCTTCCTTATATGACCAATAGTCAATGAAGGCTCAACTGGCCAAGGTTAGCCTTATCTCCTTTCGTTTGGGGGGGGGTTATGTAGGAAGGTGGAATCTGACTATATGGTTGCCCCCACTTTTTTTTATGGTGTTTTGCTGGTTTATGACTTAGTTGGACTGGGATCCTGCTATTCAGGGCCCCAGTCTATCTGCTTTCTCTGTAAAAGGTTTCCATGTGCCTTAGGCACATCTCTGATTGGAATCTGGAGTGCCCTTATAAGTCCCTAGTATATGGTATACTATGTACCAAGGGCATAGGTACCTCAGAGGCCTACCAGGGGCTGCAGCATGTATTGTGCCACCCCTGGAAGGCCATCCAAACTGACACCACAGGTCTGCTACTGCAGCCTGGGTAAGGTGGTGCATGCACCCCTTACTGTGATATAGGTTACCTATATCACTACATACATACACACATATAAACCTATAAGTCACTCCTATGGCAGGCCTTATCAATCCTGAAGGCAGAGTGCGTGGTTCCTATGTGAGGGGGTGCCCCTGCATGAGCAGGGCCCCTCTGCAGCGTTCGGAGACCCTTCTCTGATGCTGTTTGTAGTGCAGCCTGACCATATACTCTTAAGCGCATTATAACCTCGCGTTAAATGCTAACTTTGGAATGGCTGCACCTAAACATGTCGTGTTTGGTGTCAAACATCTTGGAATACTACCCCCCGCCAATTCTGGCGGCGGGGGTAGCATTCCACCCTTCTAGAGGGAGAGACATGTTAACCCTGGCCTGGCCGTTAACTTCTTTCTAAAGCCTGGCATCACAAAATGGATGCTACTGCCACAGACACAAGTCTGGCCTCCTGCTGCTGGACGAAACTCCGGCAGGGGAGGCCTGGACAATAGGTTTCCTGTCCCAGGGAGGTGTGACCACCTCCCCAGACAGGATAATGTGTATTGGGGCTGGGCGGGAGCACTTTCTGGTGCTTTGAAGTCCTGCACTGGGGGCACACTTGGTGTCCCTGTGCATACCCCAGTTCAAACCGGATCAGGGGCTTGCAGCCCCTGCTTTGGCGTGAACTGGACAAAGGGAAAGGGGTGTAGCCACCCCTCTGCCCTGACCCACCCATAGGTGGGGCCACAGAGTAGTCCAACCCCTAAACTTAGTATAAGTATAGGAACCCAGTCCTTAGGACTTTAGATTATCCCTGGACGAAACTCTGAAACTGAATCCTGGACCTTCGACGCTCTACTCATGATTAGAGGACAGAAGAATCTCCCTTGGGGTCAAGGAGTGACTCCCCTGCTTGGCAGGCACCAAAGAAGCATCTGTCCGGTTCACATTTCTGAAGCTCCCGCCGGACGCCGAAGTCATCGCATCACCAGAGGTGGATTCTCAGACTTCCCCGAGGCTACCCTGAGTCCCCAGCAAAGCTGAGGCCCGTGGCTATCGTGGGTGACTTGAGACCGTGACCCCTGGACACCGAGCACATTTGCAAGTGCATCCTCTTCTGGTTCTCCCCCGAAGTCGTGCTTTGGGCTCCGAGTAGCCCTAGCCTCCAGCACCAACTGCACCGAAGATCACTGGCCTCCACTCCACGAGTGTCCTGTGAGCCAGATCCACGTGCGGCGTCTCGAGGCTCCTTCGCGGTCGCTAGCCCGTTGGCTAGTAGCCCTTAATGAAGGCCTATCTTTTCCTAACTTGGCATCCTGGTTGCTCCAGGCCTGCCCTCACTTACCCTCGCTGGGTGAGTTCCCCAGACCTTGCTGGTCTGCACCATCGACGATCTTCCTCTGCATCGAGACTTGCCGTTGCCAAGGC
Organism: Calotriton arnoldi; assembly: GCA_963921515.1. Lineage (NCBI taxonomy): Eukaryota > Metazoa > Chordata > Amphibia > Caudata > Salamandridae > Calotriton > Calotriton arnoldi. The sequence continues at coordinate 2,400,020 of CAWUFW010001608.1, forward strand.
TTGTTGGGTCCAATCCGGTCGCCGACACCTCAGCACTCGACAGACATCGTGTACCAGCCCGAATCCTGCTCCTGGTCACCGACAACGCCTCCTGGACCTCGTGGCTGAAGAGTCAAGACGACCGTCAACGCACCTGAAGCACTCAACATCGGTGGGCATCTGTCCATCACCTTCCTGGTCACTGGCTAGTGACCCAGACTCTGTCCCCTCTGCTTTCAGGTTCTTCAGAACTCCGATCCACTCTTGGATCCACCCGGACACTTTCCACTTGGTCGCCAGCAGCACTTTGCAGCAGATCGCCATTCAAATCGACGACGAAACCCGACCCCGAAAGGCACCTAGGCACCCGGCTTCCCTGGGTGAGGTAACACGAGTACTCCGGTGCTCCCGTGGGTAGAGACTCTTCAAAGTCCTAGATCTCAAAGGGTTTGCTCCAAGTCCTCCTTTAAGTGTCCCTTTCCTTTAATTTCCCGATCACGACTTTCTCCATAGAAGTCAACGGCGTATCGCGGTTGTGTATTTACACTGCACGCGTCCCCCGTGGGTCCCCTGTGTCACTACCTTGGGTGGTTCCTTGTGGTCCAAGCACTTCTAGAGGCTCTAGGCCTAGTGTCTAGTTCAGTCGTGGTTCTTATACCACTTTATTGGTATATGGTTTGGTACGCCCCTAGGGCCCAAACGTGTATTTGTGCTATTACTGTGTTTAAATAACTTCTAACTTATGTACTTCGAACTCTAGCCTCATAAAGAGACTAGAGGGGTGTGTTTAGTAATAAATACATATATTTTGAATATATACCTGGTGTGGTGCTCTTTCATTTGATCACTCAAGAGATTATAGACTGGTAAAACAAGCTGCTTTACATTCCTTCAAGACTTAGCCTGAAGGCTGCTCTCCATAGCTACCACTAGGATAGCTTTCAATAAGGTTGTCTTTAACCTATCTCCAATAAGGGGTTGTTTGGACTGGTGCAAGGTGCCCACTATAGTTAGTGGACAGCATATACCAGGCCAACTTCTCACATCGGGCTTGTCCTGAGTATAGCCAGAAACTGTGTCATGAAAACGCAGCTGGCACTCGTTAGATGATATGGGCCAAGACAACCAAGGTGACTGAACAAGCGTAGACATATTAAACGAATTGTTCTGAAACAAAACCTGTAAAGTCGAAAGGGACATATTGAAGTGCGAGCTGTGGTTTAGAGTGGAAGACAGGGATGGAATTGATGGTGCATTCATTTGTTTTGTAGTAGCCAGACCCCAACACGTAGTCTGATAGATAGAAGCATTCAAAAACACCATTTGGGCTGGGATTAGGCAGGCACGGTGCAAGGCCTCGGTGCCTTGCACCTGCCAAGGCTTGGAGCCCCAGATTGACTTCAAATCCACAGTCTCCGTCCAGTATTCATAACCACCCACAGCCAAGGCCTTTAAAAAGGAACTCGAATAAAGCAATTTAGTGTGGGTCAACATGAATTTCTGTGTGAAAGGGGCAGGTAATTTGAAATAATAGGACCCAGGGTTCGATCTATTAAAATCAGTGAAATAAGTAAATTTATTTTGAAGAGTCCGGGAGCTACCCGATAAAGGGTTTGGGCAATGTTCCCATTGAGTGTAGGTCACAGGGCTACGTAGTGCACTCGGTTTATGGACAAAATGGTTGCCCCAATGCTGGTAACAGTATAAATCGGCATAATTCGCAGAATTCATATACAAATCCTCAGCATTAAATGAAGCATAATATTTCAAATCAGCAAACAATGCTTCAACTGCATGCACATCCCAATCATCAGAATGAATATTACTTTTTACTACATCACCCATGGAAACTCGAAGGACATTCGGTACATTAATAACTTCTGTCGGTCCATGAATTTGAAAATTTACCGCATCCCATACGATGCCATCAGCAACTGGAAAAGCTGAAATGTTCACTAATGTGTGGTCACGCTTCATGATGTGAGATGAGGAATGTGGAGCCAAAGTTCCAGCAACACTGTTCACAGCAGAGCGTTCAGGCAAATAGTGACCATTGATCAGTAGAAAAAACACGGTGACAAAGCAAATGGACATGAACAAAAAAATCAAGAAAAGTACCAACCAAATGTATGTCCAAGGGGGAATCAAAAAATTGTCTCTAAACCAGGATACAAAAATACTGAACTTGGATGGGACAATCGACGTGGTGGAATCCGAGTCAAAGGAATAACGTGTCGGACTCAGTGGCGTTGTTGGTAAATGAGCCACAGATTCTGTTTCGGGATAGGTATACTCGTTCTCGTCCATGCAGGGGGTAACTGGAGGTTCGAGTATACTTTCAGGCAAATCAATCATCTCAATCGTAACATCAGTGACCGTTCGGGCAGTAGGGCCTCGAACACAAGTCCGGTAAATTGCAGGACAAGAGACCGCTGGTGTAACACTATTTAGGATCGGCCAGTTGTTGTAGCTTGACATTTTCCACTGAGATGTATCTGTTCTCCTTGCGACCAGGAAGCGGTGGTAATATGACTGTACGTGTTCCCTTCAAACCCAGGACTGGAACCGGTGCACGATAAGAGGGGACGAATTCTTTCTTGTTCTCCACCTTCTCTCGAACCAGGTCTCCAATCTTCGGAAGCCAGCCGGCAACCGGAATCTGCAGGGCAGTATCTGTGGCTGAAGGTAAATGTGCGTTTGCAAGTTTGTCTCGGGCTTCTTGTAAGTCCTGTAACATAGTAGAATGGTTATCTACATCAAACTTGGCGGGTTGCGCCGCCATGTCTAGACCATCAAGGTCAGGCACAAACATTCTTATGCCAAAGAGCATTTCGTATGGGGTCCGCCCACCCAGAGATCTTCTAGGGAGATTATTAAGTGCACGTTGTACGGTATACAAGTGGGCCAGCCAGTTCCTGCCAGTACCTAAGACCCTAGCTGTCAAGGATTGCTTTAAATCACGGTTCATTCGCTCCACAATTGAATTACCCTCAGGTCTGTATGGAGACGAAAACTTCACCCGTACCCCCAGTGAACCCATTGCGTCCTTGTACGTCTTAGAGGCAAACGCTGGACCTTGGTCAGAATGGAAGGTACCACATGCGAAGATTCCCACAAAGACACGCAAATCCCTGATGACATTTTGAGCGTCAGCACTCCGTTGTGGCCAGACCCAGATGAAACGTGTGCACGAGTCCACTGCAACTAAGATATATTTATAGGCAGTGTCTGAAGAAAATGGACCGCAGTGATCCAGGTAAACACACCCAAAGGGTCTGTTAGAAATGTAGAGCGAGGTCTGTGGTGGTCGTGTAACCGTAGAAGGCTTAATCTGTTGACACACGTCACAAGAAAGCACATAAGTACGGGTGTCTTTATATAAACCACGCCACCAGTACCGCTGCTGCAAGATGGAAACGGTCGCAGACACTCCAGCATGAGCCGAAGCCATGCCTTCGTGTGCTGCCGTTATCAAGGAAAGTCTGCGATCCGCGTTGGGTATCAGCCGATCGCCAACGTTTGGTATTGTTACATAAGGAGCCTGTTCGGGACCTAACTGATAAGAATATTTGGAAGGAAAACCCCTAGGGTAATTAGCACCTTCCTTTGTCGCAACAATAGCGGCCAAAATATCGGTGTCAATTTTTTACATGGATCTGGTAACTGCTGCTACTGAACACGTGACTACTGCTGATCTGGCTGCTTCGTCTGCCAGACCGTTACCAACAGCGTGTGCGCCCACCCGCTGATGGCCTAGGGTGTGAACCACTTGTGTGAGTGGCAAACGTTGTCTCAATTCTGCCACCCGAACCCAAAGCATCTTATGCTTGATTGTGCTACCTTTAGCGTCTCTATAGTCGTTTTGTGACCAAAAGAATAGATTGTCATTGTATGATTGAACACAGTAATAAGAATCGCATACAATAAGTGTGGTCACATCCGGATTTACGAATTCAAGCGCAAGCACCAATGCGCGCAGCTCGGCCAATTGCGCAGTACTGTCCCCGAGTGTTTGAGTATGCACTACAGTGGACTTGAACTCTCCGTTCACAAAGGTACCTGCAACAATAGCACATGCGGCTGAATAAGCATGCTTGGACCCCGTGGCCGCTTGTGCCGAACCATCGGTGTAGATCACACAGTCGTAATCCTCAAGCGGCAGTAAAGACAGAGGAGGAGGATGAACGAATTCATACTGTAAAAACTCCTGAGTCTGTAGAGAAGAATCGAAAATGAATGTGACATCCGGAGACGTCAAAGAAGTTGCCCATTGTATCCAACGGGGATGCAAAGCTTTAGAGTTCGGTACACTTGCCTTTGTCACTGCTTCCAGAGCAGGATAGGGTGTTACCACTAGAATGCGCTTTCCCTGTGCCAGTGCGCGCTCCTTCAGAATCGCCATTTGCACTGCAGTCAGAACTTTCTCCACAGATGAAAAGCGCAGTTCTGCGGACGTGTACAGATGTGACTTGTATGCGATTGGTACTGTGTCACCCTCGTTAAAGGTTAAATACGTGAAACCCACTGCCCCCGGAATTATTCTAATCACCAGGTTTGTGTGGTTATCACGCGTCAACAGGTACTTAGACTCAAGAAGGTCTGTCTGCAATGACTGCAGAATGGAGGAATGCTCCGGAGGCCAACAAGACTTCGAAAAGTTTGGTTGTATCAAGGCATACAATGGCTTGATATGCTGGGCGTATTCGGGAATATAAGTACGCCCGAAGTTCAGGAAACCCAGCAAAGACTGACGTTTTTTCAGAGTAGTAGGAGGGCACAAAAGTGCACATTTTTCCAAGAAGTGGGGGCTAAGCCCTTACCTTCATTGTTGAGCTCGTAGCCCAAAAACAAAACTGTTAATTCAGCAATGTGTGATTTGGCAAAGTTAAACTTATAACCTAATACCGCAAACTCGAGAATAATGCGGTCCACTCTGGAAAGATGCGGGTATAACTCGTCGTCTGTCAGGTAAATATCATCGACGTACGAACACGCATCTGGATCTATGCCGTCTAACAAAGAGACAACACGGGCAGCGAATACTCCTGGACTGTTTTTGTAGCCCATAGGGAGTCGCCTTAATTTGAACTGTTTACCACCGGAGGTAAAAGCACTCCATTGGCTACACTCCGTGGCTAAGTTGTGCGTGTAAAATCCATTGGATAGGTCAAGTGTCGTTTTATATTTTTTACGAACAAGACTGTCTACAAGCGCAGAACTATGGGTATTTTGCACCGCAAAGGTCCAACAATGAGAGTTCAAATGCCGGTAATCCAATACTAGGCGGTACGATCCATCGGGTTTAGAAACCGCGAAAAGGGGATTATTCATGGGTGATACGCATGTTTCTATTACTCCCTGATATTCTAACTGCGTCAGAATTTCAGAAACGGGGCCTTTGGCTTCACGTTTAATGGGATATTGGGGTTGTGGCTGCGGTAGGGACCGTAAAGGTATCTCATGGGGGGGAGAATCTTCATCCCAACCCACGTGGTTGCGGTATAACGCAGGAGCCAGGGACACAGCCCACTCAGCTGCAAGAGCCTCCGCTTTGTCCTTTGGGACATGTCGAGAAAAGCTCAGAAGGATTGCCTCCTCCCCTTTACGTGCAGCAAGTACAAATGGGGGTGGCCAATCCGCCTCTGCTAACAAAATATCGTATGAAGAGGTCAGATTTTCCCAAAAAATCCCTTTAATTACACGCTGTATATCACCTTCAATTTGAATGGCGATATTAAATAGTCTGTCAGGGGGTGCCACTCTGGTGTCGGCTGTTTCAACAGTAATGAATGTTTCAGTTGCTGTCGCCTCCATATGAGGACGTAGCGCCTCCTGCACTATGGTAACTTCCGCGGCGCTGTCTAGGAGGGTTACTGCCCACGTCCAATTCAGGAGTCTCGTTCTCACCGTCTGTGGCATATTTCGCTGTTACAGCGGCAACTTTCTTCTTCTGAAATTGTGGACGAGAACGTTGAAAGTCTTCTGCTTTCCCTCTGACTTGTTGTTGAGGTTGATCTCGTCCCTGGGGAGCCTCCCGACCCCTTCCGCTATCCTGGCGATCCCCTCCACTAGCTTGCGAAGTTGTCTGTGCCTGTGAAGAACGAGGAGAACGCGTATCAGGGATCTGAAACCTATCCGGAGATTTAAGTCTCGCCCTATCGCGCAAATCATATGTGCGTTCAGAAGAGACAGAAACAGGGGATGCGCCTCGCGACCCCGGCTTCTTCTGTTGCTTACCCTGTTTTTTCTACCTCCAGCTCTTTTTAGTAAACACTGGTTTCTCATCTTTCTCAGATTGAGTTTTAGGTTGTTGTTGTTGTTGCGATTGTGTTTGCTGTTTTGCAAAAGGCTTATTGCCCAGGCTATTTCGGCCAATAGTTTTATAAGCCTGGGTTATAATTTTCGGTAATTCGCGCGGCTTGTCCAATTCTGGGACTAAAGCCAAAGCATTAGCTACTTGAAAGTTCACTGCATCGCCCTTGACATTCGCAAGGATCAGCTCAGCTACTACTTCGAACACTCCCACCAGTCTCATCCCTAATTCCACAGCCGCTTCAGGGCCATGTTCATCCTGTACTTTTTTAATTACAGAGGGGAGAACCGTCATGGAAGGAGTGCCGAAACACTTCGAATAAACTGCTGCGAATACCCTACCCCAGTTGTTGCATGCTGTCAACTCGGGGATTAAGTCTTTTGGCAAACTAATTGTAAGAATTCTATGTTTATCCACTGGTGTCGTGTTTGGAAAAACTGCCTCCAACTGGTCAAATTTTTCTGCAAGCCAATAAGGTAAATCATCCTTATTTTGTGGACGTTTGCCCATCACTGAGTTCACCATGACGGGACTTATGGTCACTCCGCCTGCAGCAGCTGGATGGCCCACAACTCCAGGTGGGGCCCCCTGGATGTTGCCTGTAACATATTGCACTAAAGCACGATGCACTCGCACCAAAGCCGAATACATATTGCGCAGGTCAGCGACTGGTATCTGCATATATCGCGGATGTGGGGTGTACCCGGCCAAAACAGGCCAAGTGGCCCCGTCAATAGACAAGGGGCCTAAACGAACCGTTGTTACCGGTTGTGGGAGGGCGCCATCAAACCACACACGGTGCTGCCAAGCCGTGAGCGGTACTTCAAGATTAGTATAAGGTCTATAGACAGCAGGAACAACGGTGGGTTCATATTCATGGAACAGATTATCGTTCGCTTCCACCGCTGGAAAGGTGACCCAAGAGTAGAATACTTCAAAGTGGAAAGCCGGATCGGCTTGAACCACAAAGATTAGTTCGACTCCCGTGTCCGGCACTCCATACACCCTTAAGTGATCACGGAGCGCTGTGCGGCTATGTGCCGCTATGTTTACACCCGCCATTACGATCGGGGTTGTTCGACAACCTAACAGTAGGCAGCACAATAGAGGGTTCGATTAAGAAACCTTTTTAATAACTTCAAGCTTGAAATAACCTACAAAAACGTCAATATAGGAGGTATTACCGTCACACACGCTTCCGGAAGCGTCCGTGAGGGTTCTTGTGGACAAGCACAAGCACTACTCAAGCGTCTCGCAGATAAGCAGCCCACCCGTTGGTCGCGCCATGTTATAGGGATTCTGCACACACACAGAGCTATGCACAGGATAATAGGACCTCGGAATATAGTGGTGAGCCAAGCATAAACCTTAGCACCTAAAACCCCAACCCAACTAGCCTTAGCGTCCCATTAGCAACAATGTACCAATGATTAGACAACCCAGAACACGGTATCTCTCTCTCTCAGGACTCGCAGTAGCAAGAACACCCTTTCGTCACTCACTCATACCTGTCCACAACCGGCGTAAGAAGAGACACAGTATAGGTTAAAATGTTTATTTCAACATACGTGCTCTAAGATACAGTACACGTGACAGTACTATCAGCATAATGCATAAGAATAATATAATCAGCATAGTTACAACTCCATAGAATACTAACGGGGAAAGCATTTCATAAAGCAGTGGATAGAAGGCTGAATGACATTACCACCCTCCCCGTGCTAGTAGCTATTGTATTATAAAAATAGAAGACCTCTGGGCTTTGGCAAGCAAACCCCCATACCTCAGTCTCTAGATGCAAAGACTACATCAGCAGACAATCACAGCTCTTCTCTCTGGAAAGGTTTTCTTCAAGTCCCTCTCAAGAGGGAAAAACGCAATAATAAAAGCCCACCAATTTCCCCATGGCAGCTGTACATAGTGTTATGTCTAGGTGCGAGGGACTGGCCATATCAGCAAGAACCAGGGACGTGTTTTTCGACCTTGTAACTGTTGTTCAGACTGAGCCCAAAAGGAACAGGAGAAAAGGTGACAAACAGAAAATGCAGACAGTTGTAAAATAACTTGGCAGGAGCAGAGGGCGACAGAACAACGGCTAAGAGTAACGTGCGCAAAAGTCATCATGGCAGCCAGGCCTATGCCAACGTATCCAGGCAGGCCAGGAGGACACAAACCACAAGACAGCATATGATTAGGTGTTTAGCGCTAAGGGCTATGGATAAGGGCCAACCCCTATGATTACATTTGTTTAGCATCAGAGTTGGAAATCATAAATTTAAGTTGAGCTGATGGGTGGTAGGTATTTTAGCATATCTGTATAAAAACATATTATGAAGTATTGCTTTTCACAGTGACACTGTGCATAATTCCTTTCAACGGCACACAGTTCAATTTCAAGGTGATGCAATTAGAAGTGTTTAAAACAAACTGAGAATCAGTAACAAAAAAAAGAAATAGCTAGTCCAATTATACTAAAACATAATGGAAGCTTACAGCTTTAGCTATTCATATGACCTGTATTGAGACCAATATTTCTTCTAGCCTAGCACTGTTCTCCCAGACTAAGTGAGATTATGTTACCTAGTATTTGTATAGTGCAAATGGTGGTGCACCCTACCGCAGTTCCCTTGTCTGGTAGTTGTTACAGACCAGAGCCGTCAGCAGTATTTATAGAGGTGCATGGGTGGGAAGTGTCCTGAGTAGGTGTAGCTGTGCCTGGTGCATAAGGGCCAGAAATGTGCTGAAAACATTGCAGTGCCTTGTGACAGCTGCTGAGTGTGGGCAAGTAGAGCAGTGATGGTGTTACATCCATATATTGTGTGGGTCCCATGAGAGGCAGAAGTGGTAAGAGAACTATATGGGTAGGCGTGATTGTTGAGGGCCAAAGATGTACTTGAACTATCTTGCTGTGGGATTATTGATTCAACGAAGAAGTGGCAAGGTCTGCGACAGGTTTAGATGAAATAGTGTGCTCTTTCCACACTTGCCCTATCTTAAGTGGAATTTTATGCTTACTGTGGTTTTGGTTTCAATACCTTCTTTCGAAGAGACATTTAAGATGAATTCACTTTGTGATTTGTTTCTTTGTTACCCCCCACAAACACACTTGACCCCCGCTCAGTCAAGAGAGTTGCCCCAAAAGGCTAGGACCTAGGCGGTTTATACACAATGGAAGGTACAACTCTTGTGTATCTCCATTAGTCGAAGTTAAAAAGCTCGGTCATACTTTTACATTAACGTCTATTTTTCACCTTTCAAATTTAAAATAGGGCTGCACAAACGTACAATTTTGCTGTCAAAGTTTTGTGAGGGCTACAAGTTTAGTAGATTCAAAAGAATGGGCAGCTTTTCACTTTCTCAGATCTTCGCTTGCAGGAAAATTTTCAGCGAAAACAATTTTAATTGCAGATTTTTTTTGACTCTTCAAGAAAGTTTGTTTTACAGGTTTGTCATCATACAAAAGAGGCCACCTCCTTTTTTTTTTGGGTTCATCAAGTTGATGAAATTTTCAAAACACGTCAGGAGTTGACAAAAGCCATCTTTGCAAATTTTGCACAAGGTTCATTTTAACTGTAGCGATATGAAACTCATCAAATCTATTCACACTTCCATGAGATGCCCTACATTGACCAGGCCTCAATTACAATTCCTCGCTTCGATCTGATGGGGCGAGGAACATAGGAATTATGAGACACCTCAGATCTGTTTTGTTTTCACCCTCAGAATTGCTGAAAGCATCCAATATTTTCTAATGAAACTCCATTGGAAAATGATGAATTACCAGGATAATATTAGCTGGAATTACCAATTTTCCTTCTAATTCCTCATTGCAAGGGGAACCTGACTGTTCCACTTGGAATCCCCAGTAAGTACACACCCTGGGAGTTACCAGTACCTCATTATCAGCCTCCCCAGAGGTGTGAAATTACTGAGTCGTGCACCGGAGTATTCGTAATGAGGACCTAACTCTTACAAAACAAGCATTGGCATAGCCAATAGGTCTCGCCTTTGGGACCTTATACGTTTTTAGCCAGAGCTATTGGTTTTGGCAATGTGTTTAGGCTATGTTGTAGAGCATTGTGGCTGCTGTGCAGCATGCTGAAACGTTGTAATAAAAAAGTCTTATATGCATTTTTGTTATCTTATATATACCAAGAAGACATTATGTACAACTGAACAACCCTATTGAAAAAGTAATAACATAAAAAATGTCTTCTAGTTTGGTTTGTCCTTGCAGTGCGGGCAACTTCTTCCTGCCTGTTCTAATGCTTGTTTGTTATAGTTTTCAGTTATTGGGAGGGGTGGTGGGACATAAACAATGGGAGAGTGGAGGTTGGGAAATAGTACCTGAATTACAACACAAGTAGTGGACGGACACTAGGGGAGAATCAACAGATACCAGATTCTGAGGGCAGATTGAGGTGGTGCTGAGATGGTGCTGAGTTGGCGGTGTACTGGTGCAGAAGCGATGCACAGGTGATGCTGCTGAATGATACTGAAGTGGTGCTGAGTGATGCTGAGGTGGGGTGTGCTGGTGCGGAGGCGATGCTCAGGTGATGCTTAGTGATACTGAGGTGAAAAAAGTAGAGGGAGAAGAGAAAGTGAGAAAGACAGAGAAAGTAAAACATGACAGAATGAGAGAAAAAAGGCGAAAGAAGGAAAAAAACAAAAAGCAAAGAAACAAAGAAACAGGAGAAAATGAAAAGAGTTGAAGGAAGAGAAATTAAGAAAATGAGAGGAAGAAGCAAGGAAATGGTGATAGAATGAATGAAGAGTAAGGAAGAAAGAATGACAAAGGAAGAAGTAGAAAAAAGAAGGAAGAGCACAACAGAAAGAAAGCAAGAAAAATATATAGAAAATGATAGAAAGTAAACAGAAGGACAAATGAGAGTAAGAAAGGGAAAGAAAAGAACAAAAAGAAAGTAAGAAACAAAGAAGGAGAGGTATGGAGAAAAGGACAGTAGTGGAGGAAAAAAAGAAGAAAAAGAAAGGAAAAAGCACACTAAATACAACAAGAAGGAGGAATATCAGTGGAGGAAAGATGGACCTGAGAAAGATGATAACACTGAAATAAAGGAGGGAAAGAACGAGAGAAAAACACACAGAAATAAAGAGAAAGGACAAAAGAAAGGGAATGTGAGAAATAAAAAAAGGCGAGGATGCAAAAATAAATGGAGACACGAGAAAGACAGAAAGGAGAGGAAAAAGAAAAAATAAAGAACAAAGGAAATAATTATTGAGCGAAAGAAGGAGAGAAAGAAGGTGAAAGAAAGATTTAGAGAGAAAAAAGAAAAGCACAGATAAAAGAGAAGAAATAAAGAGAATGGAAGAGGAGAAGTAGTAAGGGGTCAAAGGAGGAAAAGAACAAAGTAGAGGTAGAAGTGAGATAAAGGGAAAAAGTTAGGGAAAAGTAGCAAGAGTAAAATAAAGACAAGAAAGAGGAAAAGAGAAATAGAGCAAGAAAGATGTAGTTTAAAAAGTTTAAAAGCATAGTTAGAGAAAGAAGAAAACCAATAAAGAGGATAAAATAAATGAAGAAAGGAGAAAAAGACAAACAAGGAAAAAAGAAAGAGAAGGAAAGAGGCAAGAAAAAGAAGTAAATAAATATGTTTTAAGAAGAGGGTAGGCTGCATTATCCTGCACTGTTAGCTTTTAGCCCTTACATGTGCAAGCTACTTAGTGGCAGCCTGCGAGCTACTGGTAGCTCGCAATCGATCTGTTGGAGACCCCTGTTTAGACGATCCCTGGTAACTGTCTGTATGTTAGCTGGTTCCGCTGAGCTGTGAAGGATCTCTAAGTATACTAATTTCTCTGTTCTGCAGCAGAAGCTCAAGTGTGTGATGGATGTGCCCATCACCAACCTTTCTACAGAAGCATTTCTCATATGATACAATCAGGGTTTCAGCTGAAAGCCCGCTCCATTCATTCATCTGTTAAAATGTGGTGACTGAGGGCAGATAAAAACAGTAACCTCAAAACAACTGATTTGCATTTAATGCAGAAGGTACCGGTAGTCTTGTCATTTCCCACATGTACGGCAGAGAAAATCAAAATAAGACGAGCAACTACTGTAAACAGCAATTAAATGAAGGCCACATTTTTAATTTCTTCTTAGGAGGTGCTGAAAAAACGCCCCTTTTTAACACACAAAGCTGGTCTTTGAAAATAAGGCATTTATGTGAGGAATACCAAGGCATCTAGTTATTTTACCAAGCGTTTAAAAGTTTTGAGTGTAAATGCCACTTTTAACACCAATGTATTTTTATGAAACACTTCCACCTCAAAGTTTGATGGCTTTATAAGAATTAGATTTTACTATAATACAGTCACTAGTTTTATTAGCCTTCCTGGCAGCAAGAGACTATGGCAGGCTGGACAGCTCTCGGGCTGCCTGGTCCAGGCTTCCCACCTCTTCGAGGGTAGGAGATGTGTGGCCAGAGCAGCTCCCCGTGGCATGGCCTAACATGTTGTGTTGGACTAAGCTATATGGGGCAGAGCAAAAGCTTCCGTCCATGTTACTGGTCAGTCTGTACTGTCACAGACGAGTTCTAAAATGATGGAATAGATGTCACTCCACAAGTGATGGAGCATGTTTAAACTATATTAGGCTATCACATTTGTACAGCCTGAGTGACCTAGGGCATATAGTTATTGGTCTGGGGATGGTGGAATGTAAGGAAGCAAAGCAAATGAGGCAAAAAGGTGACATGAGTCTTCAGAAACAAAACAAATGGCGCAGGTCTTGTGTTTAGTGACCGACAGTTATCAAAGATCATTTGAGGCCCACTGGTGATGGCATGTGGTAGAGGACAAAGATTTAACAGTGTAGCGAGAAGCTGTGTGAACTATGCACGCCTGCTACAGAGATTGGTGTGATCTACTCAGTGTTAATTATATATAGCTGTATTTATAATTATTTGTATGTAGTGCTGCAATAACGCATGTCTACTGCTAATAACTGATAATAGTCCTCTATTTGTGGTACTAAATATACTAACCATTGAAGGACAGAAGGGGGGAGTCTACCAGGCCGGGATTTGTGTACATGACCTCCAGAACACTGCATGTGTTGGCGGCGAGTGTTCAGCTCACTGAGCCATCCTCTCGACTTAATTGTCACAACCATGCACTTTTTATGTAGATCTTCTGTGGAGAAGGTGTTTGGTGGCTTGAAATGGAGCTGACCGTCCTACTGACAGTTGTACTGATGTTTGCTGCTTATTTAAAGTGATACCTGTTCCGGGCGGATGGTGTAGGAGGCCGTGTGTCTGGTTTTTCAGGCCACACGCCTCTCTCCCTGTTGCTTCAGGGCACCAAGAGAAAGCTGTGCCTTAAACAGAGTCCAGAACCCCGCCCCTCTCCCCCCATCACGCATCCTCCTTCCTTCTCCCCAGGCGGTGATGAGTCAGGGGCCTGTCACCAGCCTCCCATCTGAGCCACTCTGGTTCTTCCTTGCCACACACAAGCGGGCATGTGTGATCCTCGGCCAGATAAGCCCGCTCCCGACATGATGCAGCAGCCTTAGGCCACCCTGCGTTAGTCATTCGGACGATTGATTCCTGCCAGGGCTCCGATTGGGACTCCATGTAATCAGTCACGCATTTACCTGGCAAACCCTGCTGGTTGGGTCAGTCAGTCAGTCCTCTGCACCGGACTCACTTCTTGTTGCGACTCACTTGACTTGGAAGTTGTGAATCTGACTCCTTCACTATCGGGTGCGCTTTAAGAAGGGCTGTTTCTTTCCATTACACCGGCAGTGTGTAAAACTGTGACACAGACTGCGATTGGCTTGGTTCCAGCCGCAAACATATGTAAAAACACAACTCGCACATTACAGTATACAGACCTAAGATTCACTTAAAAAGTGGGGGAAGGAGGGTCAAATATAAGTGGCGTTGGAAAGTGTATTAGTCATTTCAGTTTTGCAGGGGGTGTCATGTGCTAAATACATTAAGGAATAGAGACGCAATTCTACAATTTTCCTAACCCTACTCAGAGCATGAACGCAAATGTTCATTGTCTGCCCACGTGTATTACTTTATGACATGAATATCTACTTGTGAATCACAAGGGGATGAATGAGAACATCCAATAAAGTGTCGACCTCCGAAGGATAAGAGGCTGAGTGGACACGCCGGGATTGTAACCTGTGGCCGCAAAGCCAGACGCAGGTTTCTGGAGTGGATGTGTTAATTCACTGAACTACCAGAACAATCAGTATACGTCTCCCTCTGTAACTGGCCCCTGGGAGTGGAGTGTTCTCCCCCTCGCCCACCGCCAGGGCATCGGTTGTCTGGCCCTTCCGGGCCAGCAGAAAAATAAACAAGCAAAAACGGGAGGAGGGGGATTGTATAAAGGACATGATTTACAGCCTTGGGTGCATGAGAACAACAAGGGGCGACATGTGCAGAGAAGCGCGTCCTCATGATATTAGTTATCTGTACTCACTTATTCCCTTCTAGACTTGTGTTTTCAACGAGGCATGACTGTGTATTTCACCAAGGGGAGCGAAGGCACGAATGTAGAGAAAGGAATCGGCAAACAGGAGCCAATGAGCTTAAAAACAAGAGAGGAGCGGGGGCGAGCGAGCGCGGCAGCCTGGGCTTTCGAAAGCTGACCAGACGCTCGTGCGTCATGGCCTTTTCCCCGCACGGCCGGCATGTTTCCAATTATCGCGCACGCGTCTGGGCACGATAATGGGAAACAGATGTTGGCCCTGCGCGCGTAACCGCAGGAAAAAGGCCATGACGCACGAGCGTCTGGTCAGCTTTCCAAACCCCCTTACTAAAAGTCTCGCAAGCAGCGCATGCGCTGCTCTAGGCTCGACCTAAAAAGGGTGAGATATTCGGATACTATAAACCTCTCTTCAGTTTAGCCAAATCTGAGTCTTTGTTTAAATATTGAAACTGGTGCAATGGACTGTTAAATCCATTCCAGGCCTGTTTTTGCAGCAGAGAAAAAAACTCGCAGTCACCAATCCTGAGGTTGCATTGGTTTTTGGAAAGGGACGAGTTAATATGTATCTAAAGCATCTCATGAGTGTGCTGAAGATTAACTGAAAATCAAGCTTGAAAAATGATTAGACAGAAATGCATCAGCAAAAAAAAAAACATCTGACACAAAAACAGGTAAATCAGCAAATTGACTCAAGATAAAGGGCACGCTCAACAGCCGCTGCCAATTCACTGATACCAGCATATGTGTCTCAGTGTTTTCTGTGATTGCAATGACAATGTTCTATCCAGGGCCGGACTGGCCGTAGCGGGCACCGGGCGTTTTCCCAGTGGGCTGCCAGGGTGGGGACCGGTTATGGGCCCCTGGGGGCCGTTTTTGTTACCAGGGGCCGGCAATATCGGCCCCCTGTAACAAAATCGTCCGAAACTGGCACTAACTAACAGCTCGGCCGCACCTCCCTCTCCCCCCTCCTGGGGGCCGGCCGAGCAGTTTGCCAGGGGGCCGGCCGAGCAGTTTGCCAGCCGAGCAACTGCCGAGCAGTTTGCCCGGCCCTGGTTCTATCGTTCCCTATACCTTCATCACAATTTTTTTAATAGTTGTACATAGCACAAACTCAACTCAAAGGTATTGGAGCGCTTTACATTTTTTAGGAGATTAAGGGACAGATTTACTAACATTTGACTCAATGTAAGACAACTTGCTGCACTGCGTCAAATGGCGAGAGCAGCAATGCGCCATATTTACTAAGATATGACGTATTCCTCCTCTCTCTCTGTCTGTGCTGGCGCAGTGAGTGCTGCCTAGCGCCAATGCAGACACCCTTGTGCCTTGCTGCATGCATGCTTGTGTGACAGGTGGGATGGTTTTTGTGCAGGAAGGGACAACTTCCTGCACAAAATCAATCCTCAGGCATTTTTTCTCTGTTGGGATGGCATAGCATTTTGATGTATTCCCAGGTTTGCAACCTCTAGTAAGTCTGGGAATGCGCCAAACACCATGGGTGAATGCGTAGGAACATCCATAGTCCGCCCATGGAACACCATACCAATGCAGAGTAATGCAAAGCATGCCTTTGCACTGTCTTGTGTTACTCTGGATTTACTATGCCACACAGAGCCATCCAAGGTGGCTTTGAGTAGCTTAGTATATATCACTTAAGCCCTGCGTTGCCTTGCGTGACACAATGGCAACACAAGGGATTACTAAATCTGGGCCATAGTGATGTGACCAGAGTCATAGGATGTTGAGCCGATGCTGAGACTCAAACCTGGTTCCCCAGTTCCAAAGTCAGTAGTTCTAGCCACAGCGTCACATCTTCCCTCAATTGGAGCACTCGTTGTGCCTAAAGCTTTTTTCTCCTTTGAAATAAGAAATGTGTGCAGTAACACATGGTCTGCAGTGCCACGGCTGGAACAAATGGTTAATAAATAGTTAATAAATCACTATTTGATGCACTCTTCATGCAGCAGACTACATATCGGCTGAGTTCACTTTTTGGATATACCACGCTCCTCCTTATTTCAAGGTCCATACTACCTTCTCTGGCAACTCCGCCCCCTGGAGTTAAAGGGAACTTAGGGACCACTGTTCTTTATAACCTCTGACTACCCTTGGTCCATAGGCATCTGAGGGTTTCCCTTGTTTTGTTTGAAATACAGACTGAAGCACGGTATCCTTGGTGACATGGAATCTGCTGGTAACCTTAGACTCTGAGTGAAGTACGGTATCCTTGGTGACATGGAATCTGCTGGTAACCTTAGACCCTGAATGAAGTACGGTATCCTTGGTGACATGGAATCTGCTGGTAACCTTAGACCCTGAGTGAAGTACGGTACCCTTGGTGACATGGAATCTGCTGGTAACCTTAGACCCTGAGTGAAGCACGATACCCTTGGTGACATGGAATCTGCTGGTAACCCTAGACCCTGAGTGAAGCACGGTATCCTTGGTGACATGGAATCTGCTGGTAACCTAAGACCCTGAGTGAAGCACGGTATCCTTGGTGACATGGAATCTGCTGCTAACCTTAGACCCTGAGTGAAGCACGGTATCCTTGGTGACATGGAATCTGCTGCTAACCTTAGACCCTGAGTGAAGCACGGTATCCTTGGTGACATGGAATCTGCTGCTAACCTTAGACCCTGAGTGAAGCACGGTATCCTTGGTGACATGGAATCTGCTGGTAACCTTAGACCCTGAGTGAAGTACGGTATCCTTGGTGACATGGAATCTGCTGCTAACCCTAGACCCTGTGTGAAGTACGGTATCCTTGGTGACATGGAATCTGCTGCTAACCTTAGACCCTGAGTGAAGTACGGTATCCTTGGTGACATGGAATCTGCTGCTAACCCTAGACCCTGAGTGAAGTACGGTATCCTTGGTGACATGGAATCTGCTGCTAACCTTAGACCCTGAGTGAAGTACGGTATCCTTGGTGACATGGAATCTGCTGCTAACCTTAGACCCTGAGTGAAGTACGGTATCCTTGGTGACATGGAATCTGCTGCTAACCTTAGACCCTGAGTGAAGTACGGTATCCTTGGTGACATGGAATCTGCTGCTAACCTTAGACCCTGAGTGAAGTACGGTATCCTTGGTGACATGGAATCTGCTGCTAACCTTAGACCCTGAGTGAAGTACGGTATACTTGGTGACATGGAATCTGCTGCTAACCTTAGACCCTGAGTGAAGTACGGTATCCTTGGTGACATGGAATCTGCTGCTAACCTTAGACCCTGAGTGAAGTACGGTATCCTTGGTGACATGGAATCTGCTGCTAACCTTAGACCCTGAGTGAAGTACGGTATCCTTGGTGACATGGAATCTGCTGCTAACCTTAGACCCTGAGTGAAGCACGGTATCCCAGGTGACATGGAATCTGCTGGTAACCTTAGACCCTGAGTGAAGCACGGTATCCTTGGTGACATGGAATCTCCTGGTAACCTTAGACCCTGAGTGAAGTACGGTATCCTTGGTGACATGGAATCTGCTGGTAACCTTAAGCAGAGCCCAATGTGAATTGTGCATATTTGCAAGCTATAAGTCTACGTTTTCCAAGAGTTCAACCTCAACAACAATCATATATCACAAATTATCTCCAGAGTCTTGCATGGACAGCACAATTGAATGTAGTGATTGTGAACATTGAAAATCGTCACCCTGTCTAAGTTTTCATGCACAGCCCACTGGGGCACTTTCACAGAGTTCTCGTGTTTCCCACACTCATGTGTGAAGAGCTCTTTCGGGCCATGATTTTATTTTGCTTTCTTTGACTTATATTCTTGGTTATTTCAGTGTAAAGTAAAAACTACAAGTCCCAGTAAGCAGGTGATCCTAGACTGGATGAGCCTCTCAAACACGGGCATGGGAAACGAGAGAGCCCTGCCTTAATCTAGAAAAGGAGGGTGTGAGAATGGCTCTTTTCCACGGTCAACACAAGGAGAACTATGGAGGGTGCAGAATGCCAGATGAAACTATCAATGGTAAATTCAATAGATCTGGCTTTAATGTGTCAATGTATAAACACAGACATTTATAAAGGCTGTTTACATGTGTTGTATGCACAAATGTTGCTTTTCACATTAAAGCCTGCCCTATTGATCGTAGCAAAAAAGGATTGCTTTCTGTATAGAATGCATACAGGTTTTCAAGAATTGAATGTGACAAAGAGCATGAAAATTGAGTGTAGTTTTCAGATGTAAAAAAGTCACTCATGCAGGAAAAAGCAGAAAGGTACACCAAATAGCCAATAGCATGAGGCGAGAGAGTAATAATCTTCCATATAAATGTTAGCAATACATCCTACAAACAGATGTGCTGACAGCCAGATTTCAAAATAGTAGAGTAAGTGACAGATTTATGATTGGATGTAAACAGAAAATACTCCAGTATGTGGAGAAAGTGGTAAAACTTCCAGAAGCAAATTCTCCACACTTAGGGAATCCTCTGGCAAAATTACCTCTACCGCATGCATTCTATTTCAGAGGGAAATATTCTGTGAGCTATACTATGATGGAGACATTTCTCATGGAAGGCCAGCAATACAGATGAATCGAATAGTCAGATTTTTGTTTCCGTTATTTTCTGAGGTTTGGGACTTCATGACGACAGTGACATTTCAATCAGATGATTTTAGAACTTAGAAACTGGTTCCAAACGATTTCTTTTTTAATAGACTAATCAGTATTCTTGGGTATCCATCTCAAATTCAGGGTTATCTATGAATATTCATGAGTCAGTATTGGCCCATGAATATTCAAAACTCCCATCCTACCGAAAAATAGAACTTTTTTGAAATCATTTCTTGTTTAAATTCCCCTCCTCTGAAACTATCTTTTGCATTGAATAAAATTGTGCTTCTGTTATCTAACTTTGAATAGAATTAGAAGGAATATATTTTACAATGCAAAAGGTATTCTGTTATATCTGCACCACTACAGACATAATTGACGAATTATCCTGTACATTTATAAAGCTAGACAACTATTATATTTAATGTAAATTTTCAAGCTAGAATAAAAAAGGAAAGTTCTGATTTTATTAAAGCTACAGCAGCAAATATTATGCTTTCTTAGCCTGCTACATGTATTATAGCAGACCCAAATCTGAAACAACTACACTTCCTAACAAAGGCTGGGTCACAAACTACAGGTTGAGGGGGGAGGGTATCACCAATCAGTCATGAGCTTAGTTTATATATAGCAGTCACCTAGAAGTAACAGCCTCTTTTCTTGACGTGAAGACAAAATAAACCCCATGAATGAAATGGAAGAGCATCAGAAGAAACCCAACAGAAACAATACAACAAACCAACTCATCAGAAAAAATCCAGTCCAGAAACCAGGATGTTTGAGCTTCAAATGTGCCCTGTTGAGATGAAGCCTTACGAAGAACCAGGAGTAGCAATTTAAGCAGAAAGAAAGAATCAAGTGCATTTAAAGTATAGAAAATGTAATGGGAGGCAAACAAAACACCTGACCAGATGTCAATGATGGAGGGATAATATTCACATTCATGACTTTAATAAAATCAGGACTTTCCTCCACAATTCTACCAGAGGCTCATTGTGCTTGTTTAGAGTCTATCCATTATTACCAAACAGGCATGAGCCATCGGTTTGCAATAAAAGGTTGTGAATGTTGATACTCTAGACTATATAGCAGATCTAAGAATGTTGTCTAACCTTGTTTCAGCCAAAAAGTTTCTGGAGGCCATGTCTCCTCTAGAGGAATGAGTTGCAAATATTTTTACTCTTTTCAGCCAAAGACATAGCTTTAGCCTATCTGGCTAAAATAGGTGAAGATACAGGAGCATGGGTTTTTAACAAAGAAGGAGAGCAGGGCTTAATTTGAGCCAGTGGTTTCCGGTGCTCAGCACCGGCACTTAATTTTCAACACCGGTGCTGATTACCGTCTGCCACATGATGGCGCTGTTAAGCTAATGTGAAGATAAGCACAACAACAGTTGTTTATTAATTAAATATACAGTAAACATGTCTAATACCTGCTGTCCAAGCCATTCTTTTAGCTTTGCAGGCCCTGGAATAGTCTGAATTGTCACCCTTATAGGAGAATGATGGTTAGTAGTTGTGTTGGTAGTGTCACTGACAGGGGCAATGTGTGCTGCAAGCTGCAGTGGCCTCCTGATGAGGGCCGTGGCATTCATTTGTTTATAGATTAAGCACTGAAGGAGAATATGTTCTTAGATCAGTCTTGAATTCATATTATATAAGGCCACACGACACACACCTTTGAATAAGAAGGAAAATAAGGCTACTGTATGCTTGTGTAGGTATTCTTCAAGTGCCTACTAACAGTCAAGGTCATCCTGGACAGAGAATGTCTTGTAGAAATACCTAGAACCATTTGAGACTCTTTCAAATGGAAATCAAGCATATTAGTGAGGTTAGTTTTGCAATGATAGAGAGTCATTGTCAGGCCTTGTTTGGAACAACTGCAGAATTAGTTTGACATCCCATGGTAAGAAATAATGTGGTTTAGTGGGTTGAATATCTGATATCCATTAGCAATGTACAGACTAAAGGATGTTCCCTTAAGTGAGTTTGTCTTCACAACGTTCAGGGACAGCAAATAACTGATCTGTACCCAATAACAATCACAAAAGACTTGCCATGAGATGGCATTGAGGCACAAAATTGCAGAGCTGAAGAGATATTTGATAAAATGGAAGAGTTATTCCTTTCCACAAATCAATAAACTCCAAGATTGCCAAGCCTTCTTTTAAGTCTTGCTGGTACCAGGGGCAGAGGAAGAATATTAGGCTTGCAACTGAAGGTAAGAGGCCCATCAACGGCCAAGAATACCCGAACGTTTCAAAGCCACCAATGGTAGATTAGCAGATAAGATCAGATTGTAACTTTCTACGGGGATCTTAGAGGATGTGTGGGTGAAATGTGAGCAATACATGTATATCTATGGTCATTTTGAGGACAGATCGGAACCAGGCCTGATCCATGTAGAGTGGGGTAGTAAGAGCCACCAAGGTCACCTGTCTAAGAATCTGAGTCAGCCCTAGAAATCATGATAAAAAGAGGCAAAGATTAAATGTGACCAATCTTGGAAGAACATGTGTATGGCAAGAGAATACTGTAAACGTGGGGCAGTTGTGAGTTCAAACATGAGACAAAGATCTTTTGGCAATGGACCCCTGTGATGATTCAGTGTTTGGAAAACTATGGGATGACGTCTCCTGTCATGAAGATATCTGGAATGCTAACTTGACACCATGTTAATACCAGGAAGAATTTCTGCCCTAACTGAACATTTTGATGGGGATAAAATTCCCAAAAGGCCTTTGCCAACCCCACCAGGTGTTCAGACTTGGTACCTCCAAACTAGTTTATATATTGGACCACGTAAATGATGTTCATCCACAAAAGTATGGTGAAATGGGCTTTCTTCTCCTTGGTGAATTTGGCTAGCAAAGCAGCCTTCAAAAGATCTAAACAATTGATATGCATGACAGTACTTTTACAGATTACGTCCCACCAGGTGAGCATGGAATACTCCAAGGATCTTGTCTCCACCGACTTGCATGTGACTAAGAATAGATCTTGGGATTTGGTACAACTACTCCAAGCAATAAATGGTCTTGTGACCAGGCCATCTCTTCTCGAGTATCTTCGTCTAAGAATGCTTTCTCTTTATTGATAGGCCCTTCAGTAAATGTCTGATCTTGAGACATCAGCATTCATGGTAATGAAGTGGCATTGGAAATACAACTTAAATGGATAATGCCACAACCTCTATCATTCTAGCCAATTGCCTGAGAGATGTTTGAGAATGTGACAATATCCTTATTTTTTTTTAATAAGAATTATCTTGGACTTTCGAAGATGTAAAACTTCTTATTTGGATTCGACAGAGAAAACCGGTGAAACATGAATCAAAGGGGTGATGCCTGAATTGTTAAATCCTAGTGTGGCAATGAAACTAAAGGAACCTCCTGGGTTCCAGACCAATTGAAATCAGAGAGGTGGTAGCTCTTTCGGTCTAGCTTCATCACCCACTGTCCTGCAAAAGGAGCATCCCTGAGATTAACAATGACCCTCATTTTGAAGGGATGGTTCTTTTTCTTTTCCATTGTTGTTCACAAAAAACCTTAGGATGCAGTAAACGCTCTTCTATGGCTCCCTTGTAAGAAGCTTTCTCTTATTCTTTAAGATCGA
Source organism: Calotriton arnoldi (assembly GCA_963921515.1). Taxonomy (NCBI): domain Eukaryota; kingdom Metazoa; phylum Chordata; class Amphibia; order Caudata; family Salamandridae; genus Calotriton; species Calotriton arnoldi. The sequence goes on from CAWUFW010001608.1 coordinate 2,422,954, forward strand.
CGATTCTTCTACATATAAATGAATTAGCCTTCGAGAAAACAGTGAAACAAAGGAGAGAAAAACTCTATTTAAAAAGCCCTGTACAGTTTGAAGAAGCCAGGGACTCACTGCAATTGCTTGATGACTTTCAAGAAACACGTTTTGAAAGCAATTAACAAAGGGGAAGAAAATAGGATGGAGGCATTGAGAAAAGACCTCCCTTGTACTCTGTTGTAGGGCAAATATGGGTCCGTTCTCGTTTGCTGAAAGGAGTAGGGTTATTGGTATTGCCGAAACTAGCCAAGATATAGGTACTGTTGTAACACGTTACTGAAGTGGTCATGGTTGGCGCAACAGTTCCTAGACATACTGGTTTTAATCAAAAACATGTTCCCAAAACACCTCTTTGGAGACTACTGTTCTTTGTACAGTAAGAGAAGCTTTGACAAAAATCCTAATTTTCTTAGTAAAATGGTCACTAAAAAAGAAAACCCTTAGCTGCAGGATCCGCCTATGAGCTTGCAAGTTCACACAATTTGTAATCAGTCTTAAGTAACAAGACCTTGTTTCCTTCCAGCGACATAACCACATGAGCATATTATCAGCAAAACACACGGGGCCAAATTTACTAACATTTGAGGCAAAGCAACACAGCAAGACAACTTTCTGCGCTGCATCAAATGGAGAGACCAGGAATGCTCTATATTTACTAAGATGTGGCACATTCCTGATCTCTCTCTCTCTGTGCTGGTGCACTGAGTGCTGCCGGGCGTCAATGCAAACACCCTTGTGCCATGGTGCAAGAGTGCCTGTGTTACAAACAGGATTGTGTTTCTGCAGAAAGACATGAAAAGGTGCATATGGGCAGTCTTGGGCCCTATAATTAATAAATTGCTCCAGTACTGAATCTACTCTACACTGGTAAAGCATGCTGGTCATTGTACTTTCCATATCATGTCCTTAAACAAAATGTTAGTGCATGAAATATAGTGTGTAAATAGTGGAAGCCCAAGTAGCAGCAAAGGGAAAATATATGTAAAGAAAGCAGATGAGAAACACAGCAGTGGAAAACACAACCAAATTAAGCCCAGCACACTATCACTATCAGATATACATTAACAAACAGATTTAAAACAAATTTCTAACAATAGAATATAAAAAGGTGTGACATGGTGTTAACTCCTGGCTGAGCAGCAAGAAAAGAACCTGTTACTTCCTGGTGACTGTTATACCTTACGACTGATTGGTAGTTTCACTTCCCCACAACCTGTAGGTTGTGACCCAGAGTTTGCTTGGATGTGTGTTTTTTGCAATTTGTGGTTGCTATAGTTAAATTAACAAGTTAAAAAAGCATAACATGAACCACGCAGATCACTGAACTGTATTTTATGTGCATAGCTCAGTGGGTTACTGCTTTTGTCACAGACATCCTTTTGTTACTGTGCAGTTCATAAGTTACAATCGTAATCTAGCACAGTGAGCTATAAACTACCATCAAAGAGCTGCATGCAAACCGCATGGACAGGTTAGAAAGTTATGATTTTCTAAGTCTTTCATTATCCTAATGTTGCTAAAAAGGGGTTGTTTGGGTAGAAATAAATCTAGAAGAATGGAGCTGACAGCTGGATCGAACATCAGGCCCACAATCGAGTGCGGGATTCCAATCTGCCAGATTTACACCCGTTTAGGGTGCCCACGCCTGCAAAGTGCCCAACATAATTCGCGACACATTCAGTTAGGCATTTTAGCCAAAAGTGTATTGCATTCTGGGGCTTGTAGGCGTGCTTTTGAAATGAAATTGTGCCCAAAATCTTAGCGTGCTAGTAATGTCTGCTGCAAAGCCAAACTGTCTGCATGTGTCATACATGGCATCAGGCCAGGGTGGAGGCCTTTGGAAAACCCTGTAAAACCTCCCCCAGGCACGTGTGTCCTGCCCCACTAGGAACCTCTCGTTTCCACTGTGTCGTTGTGATTCCGAACTGCTAATTATTCAAACCTGAAATTATTGCATTCAAACTCAATGCCAATTAAGTACCAAGCATTATTCACAGCGGCATAAACCCAATCTGCCTTTATCTGGAATTTTAATGGTTTTCTGCAGTTTCTCATTCATTGCCAAAGCAGCCGAACTAATGACGTTCCTGCTGTTCTGCATCCAATCTAAAGTAGCATCTTACAAATGTCTCCAGATACATAAAACTGCAGCTCATTTAATCGGATCAAACGTTTATGTTTTTAGTGCAATAATTCAATGATTTGCAAAATCTGCGAACCCGCCCTTCTTCTGAAAATAAAACGCATAGACTCAAATTCAGATTAATTGTATTGACTACTCAGCAGCCGGGATGCAAATCAGCGTATCTCGAGGAATAAGAAAACCTCCATTTTAAAAGGAAGCAAAACGTGTCCAAAGTTTAGAGGTAAAAATGTAAATGATCCCTCCACATGTATGTACAAATGTATTATAAACTTCTCTGAACAGCATTTCATAATCCCGACAAGCAAAATTCTTTAAGAAAAAAATCTGATAAACCGCGTTTTGAAAGAAATATTTCAGCAAGACCAAACATGTGGCTTTCCCTTTGGATTAAATGTGCATTGAAGACTTCCAGAATGGTTCCTGCAATATGCAGTACCCGTTTATTTAGGGCCATATTTATGAGCCCAGTTGCGTTGCTCGGTGCAACTCAAAAATGAGATTTATGAAGCCACGCAAGGCCACTTTGCATGGCCCTGAGTGGCTCCATAATCTGGAGTAATGCAACGCAGCGCAGCGCAAATCGCTGCATTGAGTTACTCTGCCCTGGGGAGGCGTTCCATGGGCATTGCGTGGGTGTTCCCACACAACTCCCATGGTTTTTGACGCATTCCCTGATTTACCACAAGTGGTAGTCCTGGGAATACGTCAAAAAAATATGGCTTCTCAGGGGAGGCGTAACAAGGAGAAATATCTTTATTTCTCCTTGTTACTTCCTCTTTCGATGTGTGTTGCGTTCTCCAGCACACATAGAAAGAGGACTATGCCTCTCAGAATCGTTTCCCTTCCTGCACAAAAACAATCCTGCATGCATCGCAGGCACCCTTGTAGCGTGCTGTAAGGGTGCCTGCATTGGCACAAGGCAGCCCATTGTGCGCCAGCCTGGGGAGAGGACAAGAATGCACCGTATTGTAATAAATACGGCGCATTCCTGCACTCTCCCTGTAACGCAGCACAGCTCAGCAAAGTGACTTGCTGTGCTGCGTTGCATTACAATCCCTTAAACGTGCCTCTTAGTGACTTCCCTCAACCTCTGACTTTCCATCTAGTGTTTTGCCATCAAGATATATGGAACCTCATATTAGAAAAAACATGGAAATGACACACATTTTCTGCAAGATGGTATGGTATTTTATTTGCGAGGAGGGGTATGCTAGGATAATATATGGTGTGGTGTGGTACAGAGTGGTGGGGTGCAGTGGGATTCAGTGTGGTGTATGGAAATATGTTGTTAACCAGTTAAGTTGCTTCCACAACAGTATGATGAGACTGAAACCAGTGACCTCTACTAAAGATTAGGCAATTATTTTCTAGCACATGAATAGAAACAAGGCAGCCTGAAATGGGAAGTCTCCACCGCAAGTGTGAATACTTCATGGATGGAACCATTTAGCAGTGCTTGGTGGCTAACCCTAATCTTCCTGTGCGTTATTAAGGCAAACCTCTCCCCTTGGAATCTAAGTGTAAGGCCATTGCACAAGTGGAGAGCTAGGGGTCATAGTGCTTAAATTTGACTCTCGTTGAAACCGGTAATGTATATACCCTGTACAATATAAGGTCCGACAAAACCTAGAAAATGCAGATTTCAACACTCAGCAGACATAGATTAGCGAGAAGGTTAAAGAGCGATGTAATCTGCTGAGACAACCTTATACTCTTCACCCTCGCTTGGGTGGAACACTTGTAGCCCGACAAATCACCCTTGGAATCACAACCACAGGGAAAATCCAATATCTAACACAGCATTACATGCTCCCACACCCACATGGCAAATCCCAAACACGAAATGTCTGCGAACATATGTGCTAAGTGGACATGTAATTTGTGGACATGCTCTGTAAGAAAAGCTCATAACATAATTTAACCACTGTGTTGTCGTAGAGATGGAGCCACGTTGTCCATCCATTTCAGGGAAAGAAGATAAGCAACAACACTCTGCCTTTTCAGCAGTCTGGCAACAGACGTTTGTACAGCATTGGAAATGCCAAAATTACAATTCAAATGGTTTGAGACAAACACATTCACCCCCATGTACTGATACAAAAATATCCTAGAATGTAAAATCCATCTAACCCCAGTAGACAAATGCAGTCATGATTTGTCCCAATACCTGTATTCCTTGAAAGCCATTGGAGGTTTTGCATGAGAAACCAAGGGATGGGGGACAGAAAGCGTAAGAGCAATGGCTGTGCCAATTATTACCTATCAGGATCACTGTCTTGCTGGGATACCACTTAAATTTGTAGTGGGACCTCCACTATACGTGCCTCAAGTTTGGTGAACACTGCATCAAGGTCTTGGGCCATAGTGAGCATGATCTGGATGTTGACTCAATGGTTGTCTCAAGTTCAAGCAAGAGCACACAGAAGTCTCAGGTACAGGTTGAAGACGAGGCAGGAGAGGGGCGATTCCACAAGGACCCCACATAGAAAATGTAGAGATGAGATCCAGTTGCCGGTACAGTTTGTAACTGTCCCTTCGCAGATAGGAATGAGAGATCCTATTTGATGGCACTGATGAAAGCCGCATGGAGGCAATGAAGCACCGTGGGCTGGTTGAGAGTGTTGAAGGCCACCAACAGATCTACAATAACCAGGAAACCACAAATATCATCGGATCATCCAGCACTAAAACCCTAACAACCCTGTGTTGCAGGATGCTCGAAAACCCATCTGTATGGCGCACAGATGAGCCGCCACCCCATGCAGCAGTGTGTGACAAGGTAAAGAATTTGGGGTACTTTACACAACAAATTTAGAACATGGCAGAAATACTTCCACAGAGATATGAAAGAATCTGGTCATTTAATTCTCTTATATTTGAATTGTGGAACTCTCTAACAGTAGAAAAAATGAATATACAATTTAAAAGGTCTACCAATTTCTAATTATATTATAAATTGTTTTATTGAAGAAATGTACCCTTGCAGGAATATTCCTTGGCCCAATAGCAACATTGTTACTGTGTACTCTAACTGTTGCATTGGAGGGTAAAAGCAGAGCTACTCGGGCAACACAGGGAGATGAACGGCTCCACACGCCAGAGTGATAATGATAGAACTTTAAAAACTAACTTCCCTTGATTTTATTCAATAACTTTATTTGGATGTTACTAGCAAGATGCATAGACTATGCTGTCCATGAGAGATGAACTACATATTCAAGCATGAAAATAGGAGAGAGGCATTTAACAAAACATTTTGGGGCTTATTTACAAGCCCCTTGCGCCACCGGTGCGTCAATTTTTGTGACGCACCGGCGGCACATTTTACTGCCCCATATTTACAAGGACAGGAAAAGCCACCCTGCGTGGCTTTAAATACGGCCCCTTTACACACAGCACTTTGCGTGAAAGGTGCGTTCCATGGGTGTTGCTGTGGGTGTTCCCAAGCAACACCCATGGAACCTGACACATTTCCAGATTTACGAGAAATCGTAAACCTGGAAATGTGTCTGAATGCTAAGCCTACCCAGGGGAGGTGTAGGGAGGTGCAACGAGGAGAAATATATTCATTTCTCCCCGTTTTGTTCCTATTTCTATGCATGCTGCATTCTGCAGCACACATAGAACGAGGAAATCACCTCTGGTGATTGTTTATGTACAGGAAGGTGTCCCTTCCTGCACATAAACAGTCATTAAAAAAATAACGTTTTGCAGGTTCTACGTGTGCTAATGCATTACACAGAGAAGTTGAAAAACACCATGTCAGATTGTTTATGTGCAGGAAGGGAACCCTTCCTGCACATAAACAATCATCCCCGTGACGCAGGCATCCTTGCACCATGGTGCAAGGGGTGCCTGCATCAGCGCATGGCAGCCCATTGTGCGCCAGAGCAGGGGAGAACACAGGAATGTGACATATTATTGTAAATATGTTGCATCCCTGTGCTTTGAATGTGCCGCAGCGTGGCGCAGCCAAAGGGCTTGCGGTGCAGCGGCACTTTCTTGTAAATGAGGCCCTAAATATATATTTCCAACCGACCTAAAAAAGGAAAAAAATATGATTAAGTTCATATGTGCAAGTGTGATGACACGCACACGCATATGGATCATGATGCTATGGCAGCCCAGTGGGAGGATGTATAATCCTGCTTGCATCACCATGCATGGGCGCGCTTGCGACATGATGCAGTCGTCATTTTGTTTTTTTTAAGTAATTGCTCCAAGATGACAGATGCCAGTTTTGAAACGGTACATTTAAAATAATTAAGCTAAATGTGTGCACAAGCACATTCTCAAAAAGAAGTAGCCCAACAACAAATTGAAGCTGTTGGACTCTCCAAAGAAGGGGAATAAAGTTAATAAATAAAAAAGATGCAACGGGGTGGGTAGGGAAGCAATGGTGGACAGGCATTAATGAGGGAAAGTGAACATAGCCAAGCGGTGAGATTAACGGGGCACAGACTGCGGAGAGTAACGAAGGAGGTGGGAGAGGGGCTTAAATAAAAAAAAACTGTAAAAAAAAAAAAAGGACACAACAGGGAAAAAATTACCAAAAAGCCATGGAGGAGAGGGAACAGGAGGGAAGCAATGGACGAGCTTGGGGGTGGCGGAGTGCCAAACAGAGAGTGCAGTTATTGTAAGAATGGGAGGGAGAAGGAGCATACATATAAGAGACCAAGAAAACACACATACTCTCATGAGTGCTAAAGGCAAAAAAAAACCTTGCCTGAACGTGAGCAGTGAAAGAATGCAAGTAATTCCAATCTAAAGGATTGTATAGATGTTATACTCCAGAAGAGGGGCAATCTCAAGAAGAAGGAAACCCCTCTAATTAAAACCAAGCAAATGAGAGTGACAAGAAAGACAGCCAATGGTGAGCAATGGGCGGGCCCAAAGTCCCTTTTAATAATAGTTTTGTACAGAATAGTTCTTCGACAACGGCTAAAACTGAAACCTGAAGGTGCGATTTAAGAAGAAATTCGAGTAAGGGGAAAGGGAGAGTAAAGAAGAGCGCCAGGGACAGAAAAAAGGGGGCTTAGCTGACAGGATGCCAATGATGGCACAGCTAAATGTGTGACTTAAAACTACATCATAACACATGAAATAACAGATCAAGTTGTACAATAGCAAATATTTTTTATTTAGCCAGCAGTTGGAAAAACAGTGAGGTTTTCAGTTATTTTGTAGGATGTCCCCTAAATAGTAGGGATTTTGTACTGTTTGGCCGGTTGCAGAAAAAATAACCACATCCGAAACATATTCTATGGAAACACCTTAAAATGCTCTTTCTTTTCCATCCGTGTTGTTATGTTGTTTTTCAATGGCGCAGGTTTCAGCCCACCTCTCGTTGGTTTGCCCTGGTCACTCTCTGGTGGTTAACTGGGTCACCTCCCGGGCACAAGGACCTGTTTTCCTCACTCAATATATATTCATGAGCACGTTTCCCTTCCTCCACACTCTGGTGAGAAATGGGAACAAGTGCAGCCTAGCTGAAACCACTAACTTGCAATATCTCACTATGGTTTAACCGGAGGACTTTGTCCGGCTGCTTCTCGAACCTTCCAGGAGAGACAGAGAAGAGCGCGTGCTGCAGAGGGTGCACCTGGCGCTGCTTCTTCTTGTTGCGTCTGTGGGATGCAGGATGGGATGGTCACGCCAGAATAAACAGTAAGTCGCTGCCTCAGAGCACTTTTAAATCTACTCCTACGGTAGAAAGGCGTTTCAGCTGCTGTGATGCGTCACTGCAGACAAAGAAGATGTGCTACTATGCGGTGTGAAGGTGGTTGTCGTAAAACGAAGTGTAGCTTTTGCCAGTCCAGAGAGTACAAAGAAGGTAGGGGTGGGTCAAATTTAAGTTTAACTGATTTGTGGAAATAATTTAGTCATTGTGGCTGGAACCTTTGCTTTTGTAAAATACTGTATTATGATTTGGAGATCTAATGATTGGTTATGCAAGCTCACAGCATGTCACAAACCATTTTCAACAACCAGTAAGTAATTGTGTGCGGTCGTTGCAGGTGGTGGGCGCTGCCAGTCATTTTTAGGAACTGGGACTTCGTGTTCTCAGACTCTGACCGAAATCAAGCACAAAAGGGAGAAAGAAGGAGGAAGGGAAAGACGGGAAAACAGTAACAAAGGGAGAAGGCAGGGTCGGCCGAAGAAGAACCTGCTAGAGTGAGGGAAAGACACAGAAGAGAAGTCAAGTTATAGCAAAAATTCCTTTATAGATGTTAGAGTAAATGATTTTTGGTGTCGCAATTTTGTAGTTTAAACAAATGTATTTCAACGGTTTTATTGGTATGCAATGGTTTTAATTAACTATGCAAATAAACTTGACTTGGCAAGGAAGAGTATGGTTGTGGAAGAAAGAAACATGAGGTGGAATCAAGACGCTTGAGCCTTGGTATACAGTAGCCTTGGCATTCGACAGATAGCACTGGAAAGGAGCTTCTAATAACATCCTTGGCCCTGCAGTTATTTATTGTTTTTTTACTGATTAAGCTCTGCCTAGGTGCTGCTGGGTGTTTGAAAGTCCGATAATGCACTGGTAAAGCAGGAGGCTGCTCAAAGTGGGGTTTAGGGCTGGTGACCTTCAGGCTGAACCCAGATCTGTGAGTTTGTACCCATTATTTAGTGTCATTGCCTGACTGCTGAGAGCGTTTGATCGCTTTTTGTCTAGTGTTTTTCAATGTTCGCCAGTTTGTGCCTTTATATGACGTTGCTTACCCTAGCTGTCATTCTCCAATTGTTGATATCTCTGTGGTGGAGGCTGATTTTCTGACTTACTGTTGGCCCACTCAAATATCTGCTATGAGGAATACCTGTTATTTTAGCTATTGTATTTTTGTGTTAGAGTGTGATGTGCATGCCAGTATCTTTAGATTGCTTGATGGGTTTCTCACTCCCTGTCTGTGGTGTCAAGGTTAGGGTACATAGGTCATTGAGTATTCAAGAGAAGTTCACTTGAACATCTCTGTATGCCTGGTCATGGAACTCTTCTAAGCTCGCAACTTAAGTCTCCTACTGCAACCATATTCCCCCCTGAGAATTTTAATATTGTGCCCCCCATTTTCCTCGACCCTCAAAGTAGTCGAGACCTCTTACTCCTCCTTAGTTCTATTCCATTCTCACAAAACTAATTTTACTACTATGATCTCCCTAATCACTTTCTAGAGATTCTTCCCTCCTCCATCTCTCATTATACTCATCCCAAACCTCATCTTACTACTAAGACCTCCCAATAAACACTTTCTGGACTCATCTCTTCTATCCCCCCATTATCCTTTGCAATCCAACTAACCGACTTACATGTCCACCGCCAGCGTTGGTGCGTCCGTTGGGGCGTAGCCCCCCCGCCCGCAGCTCCCTCGGCGTCTTTGAACCTAAGTAAACTCAATCAGTTTACTTAAGTTCAAAGACGCCGAGGGAGAACTGACAATCATGTCAGTCAGCATGACGTCGGACCGCCCACCCCCTTCAGAGTCTGAAGGGGGTGGGCGGTCCTGCGTCATGTTGACTGACATGATTGTCAGAGGGACCAGGGGCAGCAGGCAGCAGCACAAGTGCGCATGAGTGGGGAAGGGCAGCGAATTTTCGCGCCGTGCCCAGTCATGCGCACTTGTGTTTGCACTGGCTTAGCAGATGCCCATTAGGAGAGCGAGGGTTGAGCAAAGGCTCAAACCTCGGTCTCCTAATGGGCAGGCGGGCGAGAGGTAACCGTGCCCTAAGCCAATCCTGGCGCTGCCAGCAGCGCCAGGATTGGTTGAGAGGGGCTATAGGCGCAAACGGAGTCGGACCCGAGGCGGCGCGGGCGGGCGGACCTGCTCAGGTAGGATTTTCTTTTTTTATTTCAAAACTCCCCCGGGCCCCCGGCACCCCCCCCCCTCCCCGGCGCGCGAGCCGCGACTGTTCTATTGCAAAAGAAGTAAAATGCAAAGTGTGAACGATGTACTAATGACTCCCCGTTTAAGACGTGATGATCTCAGCTTCCTTCTCAGCCTTAAAGTTTACCCTTGCTTGCGTAAGATAGCTGTAAAATGCACTACCGTAAATGAACTGTTCCACAGCGGCAATCAAGGAGTTCTCAAGGATGCAACACTTGGCCGTCGCCATTCATGCTCGGGGATTCGCATTATCTCAATTTTCGCACCGGTTGTTACTGAACTGTACAGAATTTAACAATATTTAAATCCAGCAATATTATCCTGATTGCATCTCTTGACTTTGGATCCGGCCCTATAATAGCTTTGCAAGTTTCCTGAGATAGTTATTTTGCCAGGCAGGGTGGTGTGTTTTTTTATTATTCCCGTCAATGTGATGCATCTGATAATGAATATGATGCTGACCTGCAAGGGTAGCTGGTGCAGGTTTGTAGCTTTTTGGTGGCTCAAGCTCCCGCATGAAGATCAATATTCAGTGGAGTCATGTACTTTATGTGGATCATTTAAAGAGATTTTATCACGTCGAATGTGGATCTCGCTCTAAGGCTTTCAGCATGGGTAGATTCTCTGAGAACTGCTCCCAAAGAATCGCATGCTAAGAAACGTGTAAAACCCCGCAGTGTACGTGCAGGGCCATTCGACCATAAAAGCAGGGGGTTATTTGGTGTTACAGGCAACGGTTGTATTTATAAGTAATGTGTAACCAGAATGTGCCACGGGCCTACAAATTTGCAGTTCGAAAGCAGCAGCACATACGTGTGGCTATGTCAGAGCCCGCAGAAGGCTAATGAGAGGTTCAATAACACGACCATTTCAGGGCCGGGTAAATGTCGGCTGGGGCTTCTCCACTTCAGTTACAGTTCCTATCTGAGCTTCATCCCCCAGCGATTCACCGCCTAGGAAACGAAACCCAGGGCCCCTTCATATCGGAAAGAGTGCATTATTCACACACGCATTTGATACAGTCACTTATTGGCGTCGCCAACTTTTGCCTGTTTATAATTAGTTATTGCAGGGGTCGGACTGTCGCTTGGGACGCCCTGGCTCTGCTGAACGCATTACATGAAAACAAAATCTGAGCAGTTTTCAATGGGGTCTGTAAAAGTCACTTTGAACATTAGCAGCCTGCGCTCACCTCGTGCTCCAGTATTGCGGGTTGGGCTTAGCTGACTGCAATGGTTTATGAAGAGCTGAGACCCGCCGGGCTGCCTCAGAGGTGGCACCATGTCACCTGGCCTGTAGTTCCACCCTGCTAGTAACAGTGAGTTTAGATAGCCTGTGCCGGAATCCAGGGGTGCCACTGACACCTTTGGGTACCCGCAGGCTGCATTGTCTGCAGATGTATATGGCCGGGGATACATTTGGACAGGGACAGCCTGGGGACTCTTCATTGACCGTATACAAAGTACCTATGGTCGGCGAGCCGCAGACTCTGATAAAGGTATACAATTGCATAGTTCTGAAGTGAAAAAGTGAAATAATATGAGAAAGGCGGGCATGAAATCACAGTTTGCATTTTGCAATTATGATTTATTGTTTTGCATTCTACAAAGTAATGAGAAAATATGTGAAAAAACATGAACCTTGTATTTATCATGCACCAAGCAAACAAGGATTAGAGGGGAAAAAAATGAAGAATAAAGAAAACGTTCTTAGCAACATTCCTAAAACTCAAGGCGTGGCTAGCCGAGCAAGATGGCAGAGGAGCTCAGAGGAAGCTACACACGGACCACGCGGCTGCCCCTTATCTGTCTTTTTTCCAGCCTTTTACAGAACTATCGACACTGCAGCAGTAGGCACCGGAGTTGCTGATGGTCCAACCCTAATACCCCTGCCACCAATTGGGTAGCACGTGGGGATCCTCTGAGTGCTGAAGGGGGGGGGGCATACCTTTGCCGGGCCCCTTAACCACCCGACAGGGCCTGGATGGGCAGCTGGGACCGGAGATGGAGACCAGGAAAACACTGGTGGAAAAGCCTGGGGGAATCACGCTGGGAGATGCGACCGGAGCACCTACCTAACGCAAAGGTGGTCCCCGTGGCCTCTGGCGTGCAGGGGCGCCTCATCAGAGAGACAGGGCTTCTCATCATGTTACAACGCCATTGACAGACCTGGTGTCTGCAAGCGGGCCCTAGAATTTGCCATCCCTCCGCGGGACTCCTGGCAACAGAACCTTCTCTGAAAAACCTCTGAGAGGCTCGTGCTGTGGCGCCTACCACTCCCTGGGGCGCACACAATCAGCCCCACCTTGATGGTGGGTCTCCGGCTCCTTTACATACCGGTGGACACAACTGAGGATATTCAGTCCATGCTGGGCCTCTTGCGATATGGGTGGCCCACAGTCCTCCTGGATCCACTCGAATAGGTTAAAGGGACAACATCCCAGGCGTACGTCGATTGTGTTGGGTCCCCCAGATGACCGCGGCTCCTGGTGAGCTCATTGGCTCGCATCAGCGTCCTCTGCCTCACTCCGTCTCGCTCTCGCTCTGTCCCTACAGAATGGCAACACCGCCTTAGCCATCGCTAGGCGCCTGGGCTACATCTCTGTTGTCGACACCCTGAAGGTCGTGACGGAGGAGGTGACCACCACGGTGAGTGCTGCGAGTGTTCAAGTGCCTTACCTTTTGTGAACCCATGCCGTGCCTTTGCAGAGATGTGTGTGACACTTTGTAAGCATGTGCTTCGCCTGTCCCCTTTCTTCCCCTTGTCATGTGAATTTCTGCAGTCTGATTTTACACAAAGCAGTGGGTAAGTCTGTACAATGCTGCCGGGTGTCATGAAAGGCTGTCTCTTTCGCCGTCTGTCTCTGTGTGCACGTGATTTGATAAAGCCACGTGACCAGGTGAAAGCTACAAGTTCGCTGAAGACAGAAGGAGAGCGTCTTACATGACCTATTGTGCTTGTTAAGTACACCACGGTAATGATGCCAATAAAACGGCAGTTTTTAATGTGTTTAATATTTCAAGACTATACGTTCTCACTGCTTAATAAGCCTAGCTTTATCGCTGCATTCATTTGCTTTAAAATGCACCATTTGCCAATCTTTTTTAAATTTCTTTCTCAGGAGAGGGACTCTCTCTAGACCCCAGGTTTGTCCATTGGACTTGTTCACATCACTAACTAGTGTTTTCTATTGGAAAGGGTAGAGCCAAAGCAGCCTTGCTTAGTACCCTAACCCTCTTCAGAAGTCAGACTTGCTTGGCAACCCAGAAATTCTCTGAAATAATGTTTGAGTTTTCTTTTATGAATGCCTAGAACTACTGAATTTTTAGTCCATTTATCACAGATATAGTGCTGAAAATCGCACCAAAAAGATGGCAATTTTTAAAAAATTTCTTCACGTGGGGAGAAGCCCCCCGAAACCCCCTTATTGCCGTCGAGCTCGCTCGCTGCGCTCGCTCGCATGCGTTGATTCGCTCTGCATACGCCCCACCAGTTTCAAATTCCACCAGCCGTCCCTGTCCACCGCTCAAATTAACTCAAATTTCACTATACTAACCCACCACTAATCCTTTTTGGGTTCCAGAGTAGCGTGCTGCCCGCCGAAAAGCACTTTGATGCATCGTCAGGGGTAGTAAGCGCTTTATAAATACAATTACAATACAATGCAATATCATTACCTTTTGTCCTTGAGACTCCTACACCACCAGTCTCTTATAGTGGCCTCTTATTTCTGAGCCCAGTACATCAGGTAAATATTTTAACCTCTTACTCCTGAGCCCACCTGCCTCAATCTCATATTGCGTCCTCTTACACCTGAGCCTCATGTTCCATGAGTTCTAAAAGTGTAACCCTTTACTCCTGCTCCGCACCCTCCAATCTGTTATTATGACCTCTTACTCCTGAGCCCAGCCCTTGAATTCAATACGAAGACCTTACACCTGAACCTCTGCACCACCAGTTCCACATCCTGAGCTTCGTTACACACATTCACTCTTGAGCTGATCCCTTCAGCCTCGTATGGAGACCTCTTATCCTAAGCACAATGTGCCAAAAGCCTCGTTTTGTAATCTCTTACTCTTTACCCGGCCCCACCAGTCTCATACTGAGACCATTTACTCCTGAGCCTCGAATAAGTTCAGTGTCATATTGTTACTGTTACACTTGACCCAACCACCCTCTCTCACTCAGGAGCTTTCAAATTCACAGTGAAACCACCAACTCCAGATCCTCCAGAACTACCAGCTTCAGACTATGAGCTTTTTCTACTGAGCCTGTCAGTCTGATATCATGACCGCCCATATTATGTCACAGAAGTGTTTTTGTAGTGTAACTTTCACCAAATTCTTAGCCTCTTGTGGCTGCACTGTCTTCTGCAATCATGGCTACGATTCAGGCATTACAGAGGGTGCCACTAGTGCTTGTGTGGCCCATCTTCAAGATGGATCGTGCAGGCACACATTTTAGGCATGTGTTATCGGAAAGTGGCATTCCTTCATTTCCACGGGGGCCTGGCCCCATGTCTTTTGCTTGTGTGGCTGCTCCATATTACATATGCAGTCACAGAGGCAAACAGGCCATTGGGAGGTGCACTGATTGTTGCCTCTTATGAAATAGCACTCAGAAGGTTTGCCCCTGAGGACACCCCTTGGGAGAGGGATACAGGGATTCCAGGGACTCACCCCCTCCATTCCCCTCAAAGGCCAATGTAGGTGCGCACTGGACTTTACTGGGGGCAGATACCTACCCCCTCTGCAAATACAGGTCAAGCCCCTTGCATTAAAATGCACACTAGTACTTTCAGACTGCAGTTCCACCATTCCATCCTGCACTGCCCCAGTGCCAGCAAGAGTTTTCACCTGCACTGAGGGCAGTACATTTTATTTTAGGAATGTGGGGGCTTATTTAAGAGAGCCCTGTGACACTTTTGCACCACGTAAAGTGGTACATGTGGTACATGTGTGATGCAGGGCTCCCATAAAGATTAATGAAGCCATGCAAAGCCACCCTGCTTTTTTGAAACACACACACACACACACACACACACATACACACACACACACACTGATCAGCCCACCTTCATAAACCATTGGTTGACTGTAACTGTCAGGTTCGCTCTTCAACAGCATACAGTGATTTAATTGGAGTAGTAGTTGTACGATTAAGCATGGGGATGGGAATACTTTTTGTCCCTTTAAGGTTGGCAGGAACTGAACCAGGAGCATGAGAAGCAATGCTGCCTCTGCAGGAGAGGCAGGAGCATTGCAAGACCTAGTGCCAAATAGCTGCTGTATTACTCCTTCATCCTATCTGCGTTGAGGATGAGGGGAATCTGAAATTGTGTTGATGGGAGTCTGAGGCAGGAGTGTACCACTGCAGCTAACTGCACTCCAACCTCAGGGTCCCACCATATGACTCTGATCCTTGATGGCAGCCTGTGTTGGATAGTAACAAAGAAACTGTGTAGCATCTGAGTATGCTACCTGTGCAGAGGCGAATGTGCCAAGCTCCAGCATCTTTTATCAATGTGACGGGGCACTCTCTGAGGCACTGTTAACCACCAAAACACTGAGACTTGGGATGCACTGTTTTCAAAATCAAAAATGAGTTCAGATGTGAGCCCATGCTAGAAGCCTTCTTCCTGAACAGTGTAAATAGTAGATAAACAAGCATGACTTTGCTTCACTGTGTGCAGCAAAAATAATAAACAATGAATGTGACATCCATTTTGAACAATATGGCGTTGAGAAGTAGCTGTGTCCTAGTTAGCAAAGGGCAAACAAATGCACGTTAACTGGTCATATCAAAATCGTTTCAAAAGCAATAGCATAGTGGCAGTGTACACATATAAATTCGAGTGTAAGACCATTATTCTGCATGTTATTAATAATGCAAAAATATTATAAAATGTTCACAAACCTCTACAAAATTGTACCTTCAGCATCGTCTGACAAAAATAGCGTGTCCTAAATATGGTTTACAAAAATATTGCCATGTTGGGGTTAATAACAAAAACTCTACGGGGCATATTCTCAAGGACTCATTGCCGATTTAGCGGCACTTTTCCGCCACGAAAGTGGCGATAGATTTATCGCCCTATTCACAAGCCTGCGCTAACAGCCGACATCGTCAGTTTACCTGCGATAGCTGCCGCTAAAAACATCACCAAGGCTGACAGCGGCAACTAACGCTAATCATATGCAGAGTAGGCGTTCCTGTGCAAAAACTCACAATAACACCACTTCGCGATATTCTCAACGACCAGCCAGATTGGCGATGCGGTCCAAAAACAGGCGATAAGGCACGTTAGCAGCAGGGACTTAAGACCTGCTTTTTTTTGGTCTTAAGTAGGACGAAAACCTGCAGTAGAAAGGGAGCCCAGCCCTGAGCCACATCTAAAGACCAACAGATGCCATGGAGCTACTAATCATGCAGCTTGGAGACCCAAGAGGGCCACAACACCCACCGCCACCACCCCCAGGACCACCCCCACCCCCAGGACCATCTCCCCTGTCCCCCCAGTCCCTGGTCGTTACTCACCCTGTTGCTGTTGGGTCAGGTCATGTTGAGCAGTGTCCGGTCCCCCAACTCCTGCCACCGTCTCCCCACTGATGACTGTGGACACCATTTCCTCCATCTCATCCATCTCCTGCTGTGGCGCTGGACTCCCACCTCCAGTCTGCATTGCTGCTTTCCGGTTGTTAGCGAGTTTCTGCTTGGTTTTGCACTTCACATCATTCCAGCGCTTCTTGCAGTCGTCCACTTCCCTTCTCTTCAGTCCGACTGCATTCACCTTGGCCAAGATGGACTGCCATATTGCATTTTTAGTTGCCAATGACACAGTGGAGGTGATGAACAGTTGTTGGTGGTGTTCTATCACCTCCATAATCAGGATCTTGTTTTCCTGCGGACTGAATCGCGGGTTCCTCTTCTTCTTCTCCTTGCCCCTCTCCTTCCCCGAGGTCCCTGGCTGGTCCTCCGGGGGGTTTGTGGGGTTCTGGTTGGCCTCTGTAGTTGCTCCAGCTTCCTCCATGGTGCTTCTCAGTTGTTTGGGTTTTTCTTTTTTTTTTGCAGCTTTTATGGTGGTTTTTCCCGCCTGACGTGGGAATAGCAAGCCTGGTGCTGCTTATCGCTGATATTTTTATCGCTGTTGGGCCCATCGCCACTTTTTTCACGTTCGGGTTTCCTTTTTTATCGGTGTCCCGGTAATTTTAACGCGGACATTTGACGCGCCATCGGGAAACTATCGCCTGTTGCAGGCGTGTTGGGAATACGCCGTTAACACAGCTTTAGTTTCCCGCGATAGACGGCGTTATGTAAAATTGCGTTAACCTAGGTTGGCGATAATTATCGCCCGTTCTTGAGAATATCCCCTACATCTGTTGGAACAAAATTTTCGTAAACAATATTTAGGCCACACTAGTTATGCCAGATTATATATTTATTTTATTTATTCTGACATCTACTAAATCATCTGTTGTTACCGCTCGGCAAATAGGAGGCTGGTACTGAGATAAGTGATACTAGATGTAGTATGGCTATCTCATTCAGAAACGGAAATGTTAATCTGCTGAAAAGCTTCCCACCCACTCACCTGATAGAAAAAGAACAAAAGCAAAGTCAAATTACTCCATGACAGAGTGGGTGTCACTGACAGAAAAACAAATTAAAAACGATTTTGCATGAGAAAGCACTGTTGAAGGATAGAAAAGCAATGTAAAGTGCTCCAAAATGTGTTCCGTTTATTGTAAGACAGTTCTGAGAAGGTGCCTGATAGTGAGGAGCAGGAAAATCACACCAACCATGGGCTGCATGCAATCAAAAGAGAGTAGGGATAGCAAGAGGGCAACAAGCAGCGTCAAAGCCAATAGTCTAACCATCCATTTCCTTTCAATAAAAATTTGTATAAGGTGAAAAGTATTTACTAATATCAGTATTCAACAGTGTGACATTGATCGTAGAGCATCAGCTTTTCCATGCTTGTCACGGTTCATCTTTGTAAACAATTCACATTTGCATAATCCGCATCAGCTGCCCACGATGTCTACAGCAGAGAAGCTATCACTGTGTGTGACGTGTTTTGGCTTGGGAAGACAGGTTGGATTTCGATTTTTATTGAGGGTGTTGGGTGGAGGTGGTCATTCTGTGCACGAGAATAGCAGCATTGTTTTAGCTGAAATAATCCCCATCAATGACTATTCAGTCCGCGCAAATAAAACAAAAATGAGGCTGGCTACATTGGGGAGCGGAGTAAACAGGGAAGAGGGCGATAGGCAACATGAAGTAGTGAAAGACATATAGAGATTTGGGGATTCAATGTAAAGGAGTCCGTAAGGTGTTGGAGCTCAACGGAGCGATTGTGAGGCGGCAATGGCACCTGGAGCTCTCTGCGTTTCTGAGGCTGTACTATCCAAGAGTGCGGCAAAAGACTAGACCTGCGCTGAAGCAGCTGTTTTTTCAGCATTCATTCAGTGCCATTTTCAAAGCAATCTTGCTGGTAAGCGCTGATGTCTGCGAATCATTAGCGGTGATTTGTACAACACCAGGTTAATTACAGGTTAATAAAATATGCGCCCTTCAGCAAGTTGGTTTAGTCTGTGCAACCCCGCCAGTGAACGTCCCATTGCACTCTGCTGCAGGAAGGGTCACTCTGCAGTGAAGTAAGGTTAATTACACCAAGGCATTACATAGTGCCATTTCTAGTGCACCAAGCTGACGACAGAGGAAGCAGGGGGAGGGAGAAGAACACACATCATGCACTGTGCATGCAAAACCTTAAAAACAAGGTCTGCCACTCATGGTAAGTCTAGGAATGCGCCAAAACCCGTAGCTGGATGCTTGGGAACACCCACACACCACCCATGGAATGCCTCCCTGGGGCAGAGTAATGCAAACAGTGACTTGCGCTGCCTTGCGTTTCTCCGGATTTACCAAGCACCACAGGGCCACGCAGGGTGGCCTTGCATGGCTTGGTAAATCTCATCTAGGTTTTGTGTCGTCCTTGCTTGCCTTCGGTGGCGCAAGGGTGACACAAAACCTTTGGTAACTATATGCCCCTTAGTTTTTCTCTAATTCTGAAATTACTTGAATTAAAAAGGAACATCCAGACTGTACGAGCAAGCCATGTCTAACATGGGACAACTCAAGGGAAAACATAGGTTGAGATTATTTAGGATGAAGGGCAGAAGGTCGCTATGTAGTATAGAAGCAAATACTTATCAAAGCCTGGGGCATATTTACAAGGGGAAATCGCCACCAGAACGTCACTTTTAGTGAGGTTTTGGTAGCGATATCCCCTTCTCCTTATTTACAAGGCGGCGTTAAGCCAATTAACATGGCTTTAACACCGCCTTGTAAATAAGGGCCCTTTTCATGCTTCACTTAGCGTGAAAGGGGCGTGCAATGGGTGTTGCAGTGAGCGTTCCGCCGCAACATCCATTGCTTTTTGACGCTGCCCCCTATTTACAAGAATGGGGCAGTGCCAAAAACTAAGACCAGGGAATACCTGGTCTTAGACTGGCGATACGAAGAGAAATTATTAACTGGCAGTTACTTGGGTTCACGATCCACTCCATCATTTTTTGCCCACTACGTCCCTGATACAAGCTTCTGAAATGGGCTCTTCTGCTCTCTCTTGGGTAGTGAAGGACAGCCATAAATGGGGTGCATTGCGGCCCTAACAGCCCTAATGAATGCTGCACCCCTGATTAATTGAAATATTCCTATGGGGGTGTGGAGAAAAATATGTACGGAGAGGGGATTGACAAAATAAGACATCAGTAAAATTCTTACAGTAGTGATTGACCTTCAGCTGTGTATACAAACATTCACTTACAAAACATACCAGGTACCGTTTGAAGACATCTTAGTCCATGGTCTGAATACATCGCTATATTCATCATCCTGTAAATGAAAATGTAAGATTTAATTAGAGATTAAATTGATGTTGTCTGTCCTCACCTCGCATCTTTTGTGGTTAGCATTTCTGTTTCCTCATTAAGCCTGTGTGCGTGGATTGCAGACAGCTGTTTTAATTAGCACTAGATGTTGTAAATTACAGAACCCTGATAGCCTTGCTTACAAAGGTAAGGCAAGGTAATGTATTACCTTACCTTGCTTACAATTTAAACCTTCAGATATTATGAGTTAGAAAAGCCAATAAGATAGACGAGTGGGTTAAGTGCTTGCTGCAGTAATTTGTGTAACCTGAAAATCACAAGACCGTCTTTCAGCAGAGTTGTCTCGGACGTTCATCCTTCTGAACGTGTTAAAAGTCTTCATTGAGAACCTGCCAGAGCAGAAAAAATATCCAGGAATCGAACACTGATACCGCTTCATGATATTCTCATAGTGACTGTAATTACAGTTAAACGTCACGCTAATGATGGCATCTAAGTGTTGACATGAATCATGTCCATACCAATGTGGACTTGATCGATGGTAACAATATCAGAAGTTATTTCCTTTTTTTTCCAGACATCCTTTAGATATGGCAATAATGTCTCTCATAATCATTATTATCACAGCCAGATATTACCCCTATATTTAAAAGCGTGCTCCCCATAACGGGCAAAATATATTACATTGGGTAATGATAATTTCCATTCTTACATATAAAACTTAATAAATAAATAAATATACTCTTTAAGATTTCATAAATGGAGATAATGAAAGAAATGTGCAATTATATCGAAAGTTTCCTATTTTTATGTCTCTCGAATTGTCTACTTCTAAACCGTTTTTGCCAATCTAGTTAACTGGTAATTTCTGTTCTGGTGTCACCCTTCACAATAGAATGTGAACTTTTATCGCACATTTTTAATACACAAAGGGGGATATTCTCAAGAACGTGCGATAATCATCGCCAAATTAGGTTAACGCAATTTTTCATATCGCCGTCTATCGCAGGAAAATAACTCTGTGTTAACGCCGTATTCCCAACACGGCGGTAACATGCAATAGTTTCCCGACAACGCGTCAAATGTCCGCGATAAAATTACCGGGACTGTGATAAAAATCTAAAGCCGAAC
Organism: Calotriton arnoldi; assembly: GCA_963921515.1. NCBI lineage: Eukaryota > Metazoa > Chordata > Amphibia > Caudata > Salamandridae > Calotriton > Calotriton arnoldi. The sequence goes on from CAWUFW010001608.1 coordinate 2,444,043, forward strand.
GTGAAAAAAGTGGCGATGGGCCCAACCGCAATAAAAAAATCAGCGATAAGCTGCGCCAGGCCTGCAATTCACACAAGTCAGGCGGGAAAAATCACTATAAAAGCAGGAAAAAAACCCACAAACAAAACCAAAACAACTGCGAAGCACAATGGAGGTAGCTGGAGCAAGTACAGAGGACAACCAGAACCCCACAAGACCCACGGAGGACCAGCCTGGGACCTCGGGGTCAGGGAAGGGCAAGGAGAAGAAGAAGAGGAAGACGCGGTTCAGTCCGCAGGAAAACAGGATCCTGATAACGGAGGTGGTAGAACTCCATCAACAACTGTTCGTCACCTCCACTGTGTCATTGGCAATAAAAAAGTGGAATATGGCAGTCCATCCTGGACAAGGTGAATGCAGTCGGAGTGCTGAGGAGGACAATGGAAGAGCTCAAGAGGCGCTGGAATGATGTGAAGCGCAAAACCAAGCAGAAACTCGGCAACAACCAGAAGGCAGCAATGCAGACTGGAGGTGGGAGTCCAGCGCCACAGGAGGAGCTGGATGAGATGGAGGAAATGGTGTCCACAGTCATCCGTGGGGAGACGGTGGCAGTAGTTGGGGGACCGGACACTGCTCAACATGACCTGACACAACAGCAACAGGGTGAGTAACGACCAGGGACTGGGGGGACAGGGGAGATGGGCACAGTGTCACACATGCACAATTAAGTATAGCACAGTGCACACCCACAATGACTCTGGATCATGTCCCTGATCCCCTTGGCACACTGCAGCACACCTAGAAACAGCAAGTAGGCCCCCCTCGACTATGTGCCCAGAGGGGGCCCTTCCCACACATCACCAATCTCTCAACCAACCCATGCACATGTGCCAAACCCAGCAAAGCGGCGTGTCTGTGAGCCACACTCACAATGCTAGTGACACTGCATGACGAATAGCATAGCTGCAGTCAATATATTATGACATGTTGCACGCCACGACACTGAGGTGGCTGAGTGTGGACCACATCCGTAAAGGAGCAGGTCACACTCTGACACATCCACGTGCACAAACAACCCCTGACCTCAACAACACATCTGCGGACCAACCATGCCCCAGAGTCCCAACTCCCACCAAGAGCCCAATTTACCCAAGTATGCAACATCTCAGCACTGTATAAGCACAGAAGTCAAAGGCACACCGCCTGAAAGGGCGGAGGGGCAGCAAAATCAGAGCTGCAGGGCCAACTCTCCCAAAATGCAGCACACACACATAACATCCAGAGCACATCAACATTGACAACAATGTGGTACAAACTGTAACACGTTCACAACAGTACAGAGGACACAACTGGTGCCGCTTGTGTGTAGAAACTGGCCAATCACATTTGGCATAGCAGGGAAATGTGAGATGATAATGTACAAGTACAAACACACATCCGTGATGTTGTCGAAATGTCCACTGTCCCGCATCAAATAGGCAGCTCCTCCCAAACAGTCACAATGTACATTGTCATGCAGTCTGTATGTAAACTTGTACAATGCGTCAACATACATGTGAACACAATGTTAAACTGCATCTCCCCTTCACATTGTAGAGGGAGAATCAACACCTCCTGCAGAGCAGACCCAACATCTCTTCACTGATGATGAAGAGGACCTCCACACCTTCGACACCAACGCCCTCCAAGAGCTCATGGACAGCTTCGGCACCTCACCTCCAGGAGCAGGGCAGCCCAGCTGCATCGAGGAGACCTCACCCCCTGCACAGACCACACAGCAGGAAGCACCCACCACCCCGGCTGTCTCCCAGGACCCCCACGAACAACACATGGCCTTCCAACGCCGTGTGTTAGGGTGCCAGAAGAAGATGGCTGATCAGGTGCGGGTGGGGTTCGACCTCATGGCACCCAAACTAGATGCCATACGTGGGTGTCTAAGTCCCATCAGGGACCACTTACAGTCCCTAACGGACACCCACAGTCTGCTCCATGCTCTCCAATGATCCATGGCTGACATTGCTGGAGTCTTGACTCTGAGACAAGGACAACTGTCTAGTCAGAGTGGCTCCAGCGATGTCAGCCGGGAGTTGGGACACATGCGGAGGATCATGGAGAACAGGGAGCGGATGGAGGCGGAAAGAATGGGTGCCACGGCTGCACACCAGCGAGATGTAGCTGGGATCTTCCATGCCCTGCAGATCCTCATCATGGCATTGCTGCCACAAGGCCTGGCGCCGATGAATGCTGCTTCTGCTTCTACATCCACATGTCCGCCCCCTGATGTGTCAGTGCCTCACAGTGCGGCAGACATTCCACCTCCGGCCCCTGATGTGTCACTGCCACACAGTGCGGCAGACATTACACCTCCGGCCCCTGATGTGTCAGTGCCACACAGTGCTGCTGACAAAACACCACCACCCACATGTGAGGCACATGAAACATCAGAGGACGAAGATGCGGATGATTCTGCCGTAGTGGTAAGAAGGAAGCGGTAGCATTCATCTCCGCCATATGGCCTGTTTCTGCTTGGTTCTGCCCTCTGCATCATCACCTTCCACTGTCCCCCGATACACTCTGCAACACTCACCTTGGACCTCGACATGGACTGCCATATTCTCTTTGGTTACCAATGACACAGCAATCAGACTGCGTACTGAACTCTTCCTCTTCCGATGAACTTGTCATTCCCTAAAGGACTCTGGCTGGCCCTCCATGGGGCAACAATGTAAAGTGGGGTTCGCATGGCCCTGTACTGCTCCAGCTTCAACACTCCACTGAATGTGAATAAAACATTCAAATTCACACAGATGTGTCATGTCTATGATCATTCAAGTATGAAAGTATGGATGAATGTAGGGTCAGTGATTCCCCCTTACGTCCATGTTGCTCATGTTGTGGGACTTGAGTCACAGGGTGCAACATTGCCGATTGCGGTCCGGGTGGCGCCGACACTACAACAGAGACACACGCATTAGTTACTTCCTTGTCCAGCCCAGAACTGAACCACGCCCAGAGCCCCAGGCTCATTGTTCACACCCCTACGCTGGACTGGCATACGCCAGCCCAGCCCACTCCGCTTATGCTTACAGGGGGGGACGACAAAGCTACATGTCCCAGGTCTTCCCTGTAGTGATATGCTGATCACTGGTCTAGTTGTCAGCATGCCACAGCCACTCCCTGAGGGCTGGTTTACACCCACACCACACCCATCCAGCACAGGCGTCACAGGACATGTGACCCTGCCAATAAAAGGGGCCTACCACATCACATTCTCCACTGCCGAAAGTGACATGATGGCGTCCGCACCACGAGACTCAATCATAAAGGGGCCATGACCTGTGGCGCACTGGGTTAGTGGCACCCAATGCACTGCGGCCGGCACGGGCCTACCGCCACTGGACGGTGACTTGCTGTGCACTGAGGTAGGGGCACCTGAAGAGCTGAGCGGGTGTTCAGCCTGCGATGATGCGTAGACCTCGATACGCTGTCCTGCCAATCAGGATTCGATTTGAATTGAGGGCCCTGCTGGAGCGCAGTGTACGCCGAAGTCAGCAGTCAGCACACACATGACTCCGCAGTGCAGTGCCGCAGGGTGCGCTGGGGGCCTGTGGCGCGGAATCCAGCGATCAGCTGAAGAGGTTGCACCGCCACATGGTGGGCCCTCTTGGAGACATGCCGGTGGCGGCAGGTGAGCATTGAGGCCTGGGTGCGCAGGGGCGGCCAGTCATCGCTGGGCGGTGGACCGGTCTGGGGACCAGGACTGGGGTGCAGCAGGCGCACAGGATCGCGCAGGCACCACCGGTCACAGCGGCGGCCTCGTGGCTGGGTGGGGGGCACCACCCTGGCAGACACGACCCTGCATGCGATGACGAGATGTGCGCGGGTTGGCTTGGGACGTAGCCACCTCGCCTCCAGTGTAAATCTGGCCGTTGAAGGTGGTCGGCCACATGTGTGTAGGCCTATGGACAGGATATGGTGGACACAGAGACACACGCAGTAGTTACTTTGGTGGCCATCCCGGAACTGAACCACGCCCAGAGCCCCGGGCTACTTATTCACGACATACACCGGCCAAGGCCACTCCGCTTACGCTTACAGGGGGGGACGACAAAGCTACATGTCCAAGGTCTTCCACACTGCCTGAGGAAACCTGTTTGCGTCCACTGTCCACAACACTACAAACACCAGCAGTATATGTCCACATGGACATGTCTGTGCTCTGCATACTGAAGTCTGTCCAGCACATCACCGCCACACTTGGCATTGTGTACATTCTTATTGATGGGTCACTTGCCTCCTTCGCACATACTTTGTTCCCACCTCTCCCCACATTCTGCAATTGTGTGGCAGAGGTGACATGCCGTGGATGGTTTGTCTACATGGCTGGCCACGGTTACCACAGTTACTTGTGTTGTCGTGTCTGGTAGTTGGGCCTGTTGATTGGCATGTTGTATGTGATTTTGTAACGTGTGCATTCCCACAGTTGTGAGTTGTATGATTGTGGAGTTGAGGTGTGTGGTGTGTTCAGTTGGTACTTACCGACGAGCAGTGCATTTCCATAGGTGCCATCCTCAAAGCGCTGGTTGGTGATGGACTTGCGGAAGATGTAGGAATCATGCACACTGCCTGGGAAGTTTGCGACGACATTCGTGAACATGCCCCGGTGGTCCACTTTTGCCTGCACATTGATGGAATGCGTGTGGTTTCTGTTGCGGTTATTGTGTGCAGTGTCGGCAGGGGGCACAAGTAGTACATGCGTGCAGTCAATTGCCCCCAACACGTGCGGGAAGCCAGCTATGGCGTAGTTCCCTTGCTTGGTCTCCAGCTGTTCCTGCACAGTGTGGGAGTAGTGAAGGTGCAGGGGTATCAAGCTGATACAAACCGTGATGCTTACAGGTATGATAACTCCTGCATAATAAGACCTTAACAGAAGTTCGTGTGGTCGTAACCTTCCTTTTCTTTCCTACGAAGGTTACGCCCACACGAACTTCTGTTACGGTCTTTTTATGCAGGATTTATCATACCTGTTAGCATTCCGGTTTGTCCAAGTGCAATACACTGCACCAGATTACGTTTGTGACTATACGGACGCTTGACCATTGTCACCATTTATCCAGGTTTCTGAATACTGACTTTCGGAATATGGAATTGTATTGGGGAGTTCCCGCAGCATATGCAGTTATTTGAATCCACACGTTGCCCTGATGAAGTTCCCCGTTGGGAATGGAACGCGTTGGCTGAGCTTTTCGTATTGTTGATTTATGTATTTGTAATAAAGAACTGTTTTTACACTACTGTTGACTACTGGACTTCATGACCTGGCGCACTCCCATTTCAGTAACTACAATCTTGGATCTGGAGCACAGAGGCGTCAGGCAACGGCTGGCATTGGGGTTGGTTGCGCAGGTACACTACGAATTGTAACTGGCATGTGGTGCGGATACAGGGGCCCGCCGTTGCTTTTGTGGACATGCATCCAAGACATGTGTGAGGAAGTTTGATAGGGCTGGCTGTGAGACTCCTCCGACTCTGGCTGTTGTTGGTTGGAAGGTACCAGAGGCCAACAGGTGCAGCACAGCCAGCAGCTTTGTCTGCGGAGGGATGTTGGTTGTCCGCTGTGTTGGTACCGTCAGCCTGCGGGCAATGTGGGGCAGGATGCGGAGGATGGTTGTCCTTTTGAGCCTGTAGTGGGCAATGGCATCCTCTGGCGTTGAGTGTCTGAGGCTGGTGCGTTTTAGGAACGTCTGCTGTCTTCTTCTGCGCTGCCTAGGTGGTAGTCCGGGGTGGGGGGTGGTCCAGGGGGGGGCCTGGGGGTGGTGGCGGTGGGTGTTGTGGCCCTCTTGGGTCTCCGAGCTGCATGATCATTGGCTCCATGGCATCTGTTGGTCTACAGATGTGGCTCTGGGCTGGGCTCCCTTTCATACTGCAGGTTGTCGTCCTGCTTAACACCAGTAAAAGGCAGGTGTTAAATCCCTGCTGCTAACGCGCCTTATCGCCTGTTTTTGGTTCGCTTCGCCGATCTGGCTGGTCGTTGAGAATATCGCGAAGTGGTGTTTTCGTGTGTTTTTGCACGGGAACGCCTACTCTGCATATCATTAGCGTTAGTTGTCGCTCTCATCTGTGGCGATGTTTTTTGCGGCAGCTATCGCTGGAAAACTGGCGAAATCGGCAGTTTGCACCAGCTTGGGAATAGGGCGATAAATCTATCGCCACTTTAGCGGCACTAAAGTGCCGATAAATCGGCGATGAGTCCTTGAGAATATGCCCCAAAATTGCTATGGTGCAGTCATTCTGCTAGGTCATAGAGTTACAAAAAGACTCTATCCACTTTCATAAACCTAAAGCGTTTTGCTTGAGTGATCATAATGTTCAACAAAATAAAAGTCTAAACTGTTGCTTCCCTCACTAGTTTATGTATCTTCAAATCTACTTGCAGATAATTGGAGAACTGGACCTTTTTCTGCTTTTGGGATTGTGAGAAAAACGCGTATTATTGAACTGTAAAACTGTAATGCATATGAAGAGACTACCTCCCGACAAGCAAGTTTGTGAGGTTGACTGGTCACGTGGTAGTGTGTACCCAATCCATCCTCCTTTGGGTGTCAGATTTGTGTGGCCCTTAACAGCCTGTGTGTTTGGCCACAGGAAAAAGACAATACCGCTGGTGTTGTGATTATTGTGTCTCTATGTGGATAATTCAGATTCTTATGAAAACTTTAAGACGAAGCAAGACATTCAATGCATTAATATGGCAAGCTTTACATCTCTCCTAGTGCTGGATGTGATTTCTAATACACGGTTATGGAAGTAATCCAGATCATTCTGAAAACAATCAGACATTTATTTTAACATCTCTTTATTGTGAAAATAGTCGCTGCAAACATTACTTAAAATAAGTTATTATAAGCAGTCTTATCTTTTAAATGATGCAGAAGTAAATTGAAGAAAATGTGCCTAGCCCATAAAGCTTTGTGGAGATATTTGTAGAAATATGTGAATGCCAAGAGAAGATTAAAAATATTTCCAAAACACTGTAATTTCACTAAAAATATAAATTAATTTCGATGACCTATCAAAGCTAAGTATTTCATACCTAACATTTCCGGCACTATTGACCTTCCCTTGGGGAATACTTAAAGTTTAATCATGGGGCAACCTCTGTTTAAACTCATTGACAACAAATTGAGGCCCATATTTGTCATAGTGTTGCATCGCCCTTGCGCCACTCATGCAGGTGCAAGGGCGATGCAACACTAAAGTTAGATTTATCAAGACACGTGGCCCTGCATGGCTTGATAAATCTGGAGTAACGCATTGTGCGCCAGCGCATAGAAAGGACAGGAATGCGCTGTATAAAATTAAATATGGTGCATTCCGGCCCTTTCACTTTCACACAGACCAGCAAGGTGGCTTGCTGCATTGCGCTGCGTGAAGGATTATTAAATCTGTCCCTTAAACTCAAAGGGCTTCACCCTATTGTGCTTAAAGGTTATGTTTTAAGATTTATAGATTTTCCAAAAAACAAGAAGGGCCCCACAAACCAAGGGAACAGAGCACCATTTTAAACAGTACATCTAAAATCTCCCCTTGAGAAACCTTTATGTCACACCACGTTTGCCCAAACACCGTATTAAATCAGTCAACCTTCAAACATACTTTATGAATCGATTTCTATCACCAAAACAAGTACCAAAAAGGTATAAAAATGCACAAAGATTTTATGACGTGTTCACAAACACCATGCCAGTTCATTTGTTATCTACATATAATGTGTATCAACAATTGTTATATAAAAATGTTCACATAAAGAATTGAAAATTGCATCATAGAAATTCAAGTAATATCTCATAAAAAAAAACAATACGGCGCAAAATCAAAACCCAAACAATAAAAAAATTAAAAGAAAAATGAGGGAGAATAAAATAAGACAACACAGATATGTCTATTAGGCTGATCAGCTCTAATCATTGATCAAGATTCCTGATGTATCGGGGGCGTGGCCAGCCGGCAACGAAGATAGCCGATTCGTGAAGCGGCTCCGACACCCGACCTTGCCTTTATGTCTCTCCGGTCATTAATCCGTCCCCTCGGAGCGATCTGAGGCTGTCGGGCTGATCGTGCTTCCGAGGGGAACCAGAGGTGTCCAGCAGTCCAGAGACAGAAGACGGCGAGAACTCCAGGACTCCGGCGACCTGCTCGGCGAGGGCAGGTGCCGCCCTTTAGTCTTCCGAGAAGCCGGGACAACGCGTTGCGGGCGATGGGTGATGCCTCATTCCCCTGCCCCCCTGAAGCCCACAAGCCTAAACGGGGGACCTGTGGAACCCAGCGGTCCTGGAAAAAGAGGGACGCGGGCCTCGGGGCTCCTGTGGTCTCTCCAGCGAGGAGTGGTGCCGCTCTTCGAAGTACTGAGAGGCCGAGACAGAGTGGGGCCGATGGCAGACGGCGCTTCGCTCTCTCTCCCCTTCCCCCCTGTGATCTACAAGCCTGAGCGGGGCCCGGGGGACGAGAGAGGAGTCGCGGGAAACAGAAAGCTGCCTGCCTGCACGAAAATCGGCACCGGGCGCCCGAGCTCATCGCTCGGAATAAAGAGGAATACTTCCAAATTTGAGTGGCAGAAGGGAAAACACAATAAGAAGAAGCCCAAAGTGGAGGTACATATATAAAGCCGGAGCTACTCGCTGAACTTGAGGGCCAGTTAACAAACTATCATTGTCCCAGGAGACTCTGTACTGGATGCCCCAACACAGGTCATGCCACAACCCAGCCACTGAGGTTGATATCACGGGGGGGGGGTTAAAACTCTGAGGAAAGGCAAGGGGAAAACCGACAGGCTGTGTGGAGCAAGCTTTCACTTCACAGGCAGGCACTGGTGAGTACTCTTTTTCACTTATAAATTTCCCCTCCCTGCCCTCCAAGTAGCCGATCCATTGTTGGTGAATTATTGCACTCGGGATAGGAATCGGCCACAATGGTGGGTGGCAAAGGCCATAAAGGTCCCACCAGACAAAACTGGATCAGTTCGTTCTTACGGAGGACGGGGGACCGGGTAACAAAGTCCGGGACCAAGTGCCAGCAACAGCGCTCACTCCACCAGAAGGAGAATCCCTAACATTGCAAGATATAATGGCGGCGATCCAGGGTATAAAAACCTCGCTTGAGATGAGAATGGACACGGTCACAATGGAAATGTCACTAATGAGGGCAAACCTCCGCAACGTAAACTCTAAATTGAAGGAAATAGAAGATACTACTACATCCCTAGACTGTTACCAAGACTCTACAGAAGCAAGTCTGGGAAATGCTAGAAGCTAATACCACGATAGAGGCTCGCTGGGAAGATAATGAAGGGAGTGCGAGGCGTAATAATATCTGCATACTAGGGGACCCTCAACAGATCTCTTCGTGGAAGACTTAGTGATCAAGGAACTGCAGCCCAGAGGGCTCTCCAAATATTTTTAAGTGGAAAGGGCCCATAGAATACAGGGCTTGCGCCCACAACCGGGAGCAGCCCAAGACCTATCATAGCCAGGATCTTTAATTTTAGGGACAGAGATGTAATCCTTCAGATTACCAGAAGTGCACCTCCGGTGCTCATTGAGAACGCGTCCATCACCTTTTTTCCAGACTTCACGCTCAAGGTACAGAGATTACGGCGTAGTTTCCTTGAAGTAAAAAAAGAACTAAGGAACAAGGGACGGAAGTATGCAATGCTCTTTCCTGCCCGACTGCGGGTGGAGGCGGAGGGGAAAACATGGTTTTTTGAGTCGCCGGAGGAAGCATGGAAGTGGCTGGATGGATGGAGAATCCCGAGCAATAAAACAGTCAAGACCGAGCGAGGACGACAGCGGAAGACATCGGGAGAAGTGATAAGACACTTGCCTCGGAGCGCACAACAAGAAGAGACGACTGTCCCCTGAACCAGATCCATAAGCGAGCCACATGCATAGTTTTAGCCGACTGGCTGAATGAGAGAGAGACAATACAGAAGGTGGGAGTAGGATCTATTATGCAGATGCTAACAAATGTGGTACGACACTGTAAAGGTGGGACTGGAGAAAAGAACAGTGGGGTCAGGGACAGAAGGGTAAAATACGGGAAACATCCATTACAACGCAGTCATTACATCGCACTGCTTTTACAACGTTACTGTTACAACGCAACTGCCTTTACATCGCATGCCATTACAACGCATGCCATTACAACGCATGTCACTACAACGCATGCCATTACAACACATACCATTACAACACATGCCATTACAACGCATTATAAGGTAAGTAATGGAGATTTTTTAGTTTTAGGGTGGGTATGGGTTTTGGGGTAGATGGGAATAGTAATTTTTACCCCTACACTATCCAACACTTTCCCTACTGTTGCACTCACTGGAGTGGGAATAGTAATTTTTACCCCTACACTATCCAACACTTACCCTACTGTTGCCCTAAAAATATTATGCGTTGTAATGGTATGCATTGTAATGGTATGCGTTGTAATGGAATGTGTTGTATTGGTAGTTTTTAAAAATGCGTTGTAATGGCATGTGTTGTAAAATCATGCGATGTAATGGTAGTTGCGATGTAAAAACCGTGTTGTAAAAGCATGCGTTGTAATTGTTTGCGTTGTAATGTCATATATTCGTCAAATACAGAACTGAATTGAGATAGATGACTGGTTTGAAATATGACCCCTTGGGAATAAAACCGTCGAGTGATCCGGTCACTTGACAGTACTAATATGTGGGGAGGTCGGGGTGAAATGCTGGGGGATGGTTCACGTTCCCTCTACTGTAATGTTGTTTGGGGGAGGCGATAGGCACTCTGCAGAGTTTGGGGGGTGGGCAGTTTTGAGCTTGCCGTGCAGGGGGCAGGGTGGGGGGTGGTTCGGTTTGGGAGGGAGGTATTAAGGGTTGGGGGAGGGGGAGGGGAGTTGAATGTTTTGTTACGCAGTATGGTGGCTGAGAAATGCACGAACTTGAGTTACACAATGTATGCATCTCGATGTGGTCATAGGCAAGCTTGCTATCACGCGATTATTGGAAATAGTACAGAGCGAAAATGGGAATACAGACAAAACCAGAGATTTGTCTGGTTTGCTGGAACGTAAATGGGTTGGGCGACAGGATAAAACGAGGAGTTGTGCTACAATTCATTAAACGATACTCGCCCGGAGTGGTACTCCTCCAAGAAACACATCTAATGGGCAACACTTGTAAGGCCCTAGATAGATGGCGATATAAAATGGTGGCACATGCAGGATTTATGACAAGCTCTAGAGGGGTAGGCATACTATTAAAGAGACAATTACCGTTGAGGATACAGCGCTCCTGGATCAACCTTCTGGGCTGATATGTTGCCCTCTCAGGGACGTGGGAAGGAGAAGCGATAAATATACTGTTGGTCTACATTCCCCCAGCTTTACATATCACCACACAGCCAGACCTTGGTAAACTCCTGTTGGAACTCCCACCCAGTGAACTCCTCATGGGAGGATATTTCAACATGACAATATGCGATTTGCTTGACCATTCCCCCCCATGGACAACTACACCTTCCACCACACACCTGACGGACTTCTGTATGGCAATAGGGATAATAGACATATGGCGCGTTCAAAACCCCACAATTCAAAAATTTACATTTCATACGGGAGCACACGGGAGCCTTTCATGGATAGACCTGCTACTGACTCTGGGTAACCGACTACCGAGATTTAGTGAGGTACGTCACTTGGGGAGAGGGATATCTGACCATTCCCCTGTATGGGCCATATATAGGATTGACAAACAGGGACCCAGTAAGGGAATTACACTCAACCCATGGTACTTAAAGATCCCGGGTATTAGGTAGGGCCTGACAAAAGCCACGGACAACTTCTTTAAAGAAAATGAAGCTTACAAAACAGTAATTAAAGGTGAAGCATTATCATTGACTGTTGGACACAAAAAACAATCTAGGCTAGAGGTCGAAATCATTGAACAAGAAATCCTGGCACTAGAGACCCAGCTAGCCACGGACCCCACCACTGATGTTAAACACGAACTGGCACTTAAAAAACAGGCCTATAGGGACCTGACCACTGAGGCGGCAAGACTTAGCTACAGTGTAACCCACCACCGTATATATGAATCGGGAGATAAAGCTGGGAAACTGATAGTATGGCTTGATAAGAGAGAAAAGGCGAGCAGATGAGTCACTGAAATCTTATAGGAGGAGGGGGGATCCCTTACGGGCCCACAAGACATAGCAGACGCTTTTGCAGACTACTATGAAAAACTATATGCCCCAACGGGTACGGCAAAAGACACACAATTGATGGACGGAATGCAGAACAAATCAAAACATTCACCCCCAGTCAAGAGATCTGGGTTAAATCCATCATTCTTTTGCTCACCATGCCACCCCAGTTTAGACCTGGCCATATGCAAATCAGTCTTGACCCTGTGCCTCATGGGAACAGTCCAGCCCGAACTGCCAAGCCAGGTCCTCCCTGGACCGGAAACAAGCATCCTAGGACCGGTTTCGGGGTTTCACCCCTCTTCAGCCAGGATAGCTTGATTCCAGTGGCACAGTGAGCCCAGGACCCACGTCTGGGCATACCTGGCGCACTTAGGGCGAGAAAGCAAAAGACACACAATTGATGGACGGAATGCAGAACAAATCAAAACATTCACCCCCAGTCAAGAGATCTGGGTTAAATCCATCATTCTTTTGCTCACCATGCCACCCCCGTTTAGACCTGGCCATATGCAAATCAGTCTTGACCCTGTGCCTCATGGGAACAGTCCAGCCCGAACTGCCAAGCCAGGTCCTCCCTGGACCGGAAACAAGCATCCTAGGACCGGTTTCGGGGTTTCACCCCTCTTCAGCCAGGATAGCTTGATTCCAGTGGCACAGTGAGCCCAGGACCCACGTCTGGGCATACCTGGCGCACTTAGGGCGAGAAAGCAAAAGACACACAATTGATGGACGGAATGCAGAACAAATCAAAATATTCACCCCCAGTCAAGAGATCTGGGTTAAATCCATCATTCTTTTGCTCACCATGCCACCCCAGTTTAGACCTGGCCATATGCAAATCAGTCTTGACCCTGTGCCTCATGGGAACAGTCCAGCCCGAACTGCCAAGCCAGGTCCTCCCTGGACCGGAAACAAGCATCCTAGGACCGGTTTCGGGGTTTCACCCCTCTTCAGCCAGGATAGCTTGATTCCAGTGGCACAGTGAGCCCAGGACCCACGTCTGGGCATACCTGGCGCACTTAGGGCGAGAAAGCAAAAGACACACAATTGATGGACGGAATGCAGAACAAATCAAAACATTCACCCCAGTCAAGAGATCTGGGTTAAACCCATCATTCTTTTGCTCACCATGCCACCCCAGTTTAGACCTGGCCATATGCAAATCAGTCTTGACCCTGTGCCTCATGGGAACAGTCCAGCCCGAACTGCCAAGCCAGGTCCTCCCTGGACCGGAAACAAGCATCCTAGGACCGGTTTCGGGGTTTCACCCTCTTCAGCCAGGATAGCTTGATTCCAGTGGCACAGTGAGCCCAGGACCCACGTCTGGGCATACCTGGCGCACTTAGGGCGAGAAAGCAAAAGACACACAATTGATGGACGGAATGCAGAACAAATCAAAACATTCACCCCCAGTCAAGAGATCTGGGTTAAATCCATCATTCTTTTGCTCACCATGCCACCCCAGTTTAGACCTGGCCATATGCAAATCAGTCTTGACCCTGTGCCTCATGGGAACAGTCCAGCCCGAACTGCCAAGCCAGGTCCTCCCTGGACCGGATCAAGCATCCTAGGACCGGTTTTGTGGTTTCACCCCTCTTCAGCCAGGATAGCTTGATTCCAGTGGCACCGTGAGCCCAGGATCAACGGGTACGGCAACAGTGGACAATGCATTACTTCGAGATCTGCATCTCCCCACCCTCAGAACGGAAGATAGTGACATTATGGAAGCTGACCCAACCATAGAAGAAATAGTGCAGGCGATCCGAAAGACCGCATCAGGTAAGGCCATGGGGCCGGCAGGACTCCCAATAGAGCTATACAAATCCAACATGGCACTCCTAACAACCCACTTACTGAACGTGTATATAGAGAGCTGTGAAAAGGGAGACATTCCCAGAGATCAAAGACTGGCATCTCTCGTAGTTATACACAAAGAAGGTAGACAGTCTGAGAACTGTTCCTCCTACAGGACTATTTCCCTCCTCAATACCGAAGTTAAAATACTGGTGAAACTCGTAGCCCTGCGACAAATTATTAACAAATTGGTCCATCCAGATCAATCCAGCTTTATGCCTGGCAGAAGTACAGCTCTAAATTTGCGACGTATCCAGGGGTTACTGGGACGAGTTAAGTTCATTCAAGAAGACGCTGTGATCCTGTCAATGGACGTCCGCATGGCGTTTGACAAGGCCGAATGGCCATATCTTTTTGCAGTGCTCGAATGTATGGGCTTCAGCCTTAACTTCCTGTCCTGGGTACTTCTACTGTATACGGTACCACCGGCAAGAGTCGTAGTTAACGGAAAGATTTCTACAGAATTCCCGTTAGGACGGGGGACCCGACAGGGCAGCCCCTCTTACCCTTGTTGTTTGCCCTAGTCCTGAAACCATTGGCGATTTGGGTCCGTGGGGACCCCTTGAAACGAGGCCTTTGTTGGGCAGAGGAGTGGGAGGACAGAATATCCCTTTATGCAGATGATATCCTATTGTACTTGGCATCCCCGCACGCTTCCATGAGTAGGATATGGAATATATATTCACATTCTTTGGGAGACACTCAGGGTACACCATTAATTGGTCTAAATCAATGTTGTTTATTCTCAGGGGAGAGGCCCGCAGCAAACCCAGTGTACTGAAGTAAAGGTGACTAGGGATGGATTCCGATATCTAGGGATTTATGTCATGGTGAACTCAGAGGCCTTCGTCGACCATAATCTCCAGGGCCCCTGACGCGACTTAAAAAAGATGTCTGCCACTGAAGGAAACTGCCTTTTTCCCTACTGGGTAGAGTGGCGTTATTTAAGATGATTGCATTGCCCAGATTTCTATACGTGTTGCAAAACACGCCATTCCCAGTCTCGGAGGTATATTTCGGGCTATTGAATCAGAATTGAGAACCCTGTTGTGGGATGGAAGGCTCCTCGTATAGCGCTCATAAAGCTGACCCGTGATTGGTACGATGGGGGAATAGCATTGCCAGATATCCATAAATATTACTTAGCTGCACAGCTTGCCACAGTTAACCAATGGATGCACTGTCCCCCGGGAGATCCAGGATACGCCATGGATCGTCAACTGTTGCAACCACATGGCTACAAACGAGCACTCTACACCGCTTCAAAAGCAGAACCCTTACGGGACCAACATCACTCACGGTCCAAACATGGCATAGGACCCTCAAAACACTGGCTGGGAAGGAAGAATCGCACAATCCACCCCCCTGTGGGATTCCCATGAATTGGGCACTTTGGGACTCAAGCCTGGGTTCGATAGGTGGGACATGATTGGCATCTCCAGGGTGGGAGATTTATGAAAAGGAGGGAAAGTCATAACATTTCCCGACTTGCAGCATGAATACGGTCTGGTTACATCAGAGATTTTTAGATATCTCCAAATTCGACATGCCATAATGGCAGTAATCCCCAAGGGCGAGGTCCTCCCGGAGGCGTCCCCATTGGAAGCTAGGCTACTTGACGACTATATGACGCGCAATGCAATCTCATTGACATATAAGAAAGTGATTCATAATACCCCAGACACAGTGTCAGCGTTGGGAGGCAGACATAGCGGACATTGAGGAGAAAGACTGGAGAGAGGCATTATCCTCACCTAGGGAAGTGGTGATTAGGGCACAATTTCACCTAATACAGCTTAAAATCTTACATAGGGCCTATATGTTGTGTAACACACTAGCAAAGATGGGGAGGAGGCCCAATTCCGCCTGCCTGGGGAGATGTGGATGAGATGGTACCTTCCACCATATAATCTGGGTGTGTCCAGCGATACAGAATTATTGGACTTTAGTGCTAGCTTGTATAAATAATGTGGGAGGAAGTGTACCCCTCACAGAGAGAAGATGTCTACTGAATGTGTGGGAGTCCTCAGATCTAGGCCAAATGGAGCAAGTGTGGGTCATGCTGGGGTTGATGGCAGCTAAGAGGAACATTTTGAAAATGTTGGGAGCTGAGACATCACCACAACTAAAAGAATGGAAACGAGACATGAACTGGTGCATGATCGCGGAAAAAGTTATTTCTGAGGGCCGTGGCTGTCCACGAAAGTGGGGAAAGATATGGGCACATTGGAATGAATACAGAGGTGGGCTCTGCGCTGAGCCGGGAGGGGGGCCTGCAATGCTTGCCATGGGTGGAAGGGCAGACAGAGTAGAAGATGGGGAAGAGAGTCTCTGATATATGTAGACTGTCAAAAGCAGGGAACGGAAATAGAAATGTCCTAATCACCGTGCATACATGAAATAACTTGATATTGTTGATCATATTGTGTGAATGCTACCTTTACTTTTTCAATAAAAAAGATATGAGAAAAAAAAAGATTCCTGGTGTGTCAAAAGATTCCTATCTATGGTATCACAATGTTGAGCAGATTCTGCACACAAAGTACGTTGACGCGGTTTAAGTGAAATTGATAATGTGTTACCAACTCCTTCAGGGCAATATGGATAATTCTATCTCCCACAGCCATATTATACAGTATCTAGAAAACACACATATAATTGGCATAAATTATTTAAAAGGTAAACTATTCCAGGGAATTGTTACAACACTTATTTTATAACACATATTATCAAACCAAGGTGCATCGCTCACCCCTGTGGTACTGTTTTCTATGTTACCTGCATATCTTTTCAAATATTCAAACTACTATCATATATATGCAGTGGAACTTTACAAGGATCTTTTGTACCCATTCATAATCTCTGGTCTTACTTTCCATTTCCTAATGCATGTCACATGTTCTCATCTTCATGTTTTTACCCAAGCTGCAGAACTCTCAGTCGCTCTCACAATCACACTACTTACATGGTCCTCACTTAAACTTATACAGTCGCCCAATACAATCTGGGGCCGTATTACGCATTTTCATTGTTTGCGCCGGTCGCACCTTTTAAAAGGTGGGCCGGGCGCAAACAATGAAAATGTGCCCTATTACGATGAATGCGGTGCCCCAGGGCAGCTGCGAACTCGCACTGCCCTGGGGCGGTGCATTCATGTGAAAACACGGAGCGGCTGTTTGCAGCCGCTCCTTGTTTTAACAGTGCAGGCAGCAACTCGCCTGCACTTTTGAAGGGGATTAGAAATCTCCTTGCAGGTGGGTGCAGTCACTGTCTGCACCCGCCTGCAAGGGGATGTCTGGGGGGGTCCATAGGACCCCCTTTCCCCCTCCAGAGGGCTGCTCTCAGGGGGCGCACTTACAGTGCACCACCTAGAAGGTGAGTGCGCCCCCTGAGAGCTTCTTTGCCTCTGTGCCTGCGTCTGTAATATGGCACGGGCGCAGAAGCAAATTAATCCCCTCATTTGCATAGGGCACGCCCCTATGCAAATGAGGGAACGACCCCTGAAGGTAGCACTAGCGCTTTAAGTGCGCCAGCGCTATCGGTATTACTGAAGGGGATGCACAAGCGTCTGAGCCACCGTCTGTAATACCAAAGTGCCCCAGGGGTGCGCATAGCAGGCGCAAACGCCCGTTGCGCCCCCGGGGCACTTACTGTAATATGGCCCCTGATGTGCAATTTTCGCAACTCACCAGTTAGTGAGACTAAATTTCCTCGTGCAGGCCTTCATGTTATTTCTGAAGTGCCATGAATGGTAATGTTTCTTTAAAAACCAGGAAGGCACATTTATTTACTCATAAGTAAATCAGCCAGCTGTGAAGGAAAGGTAGAGGGTTTTTAAAGGGATACAATACCTTCCCATCTACTCGCAGGCCTTCAGCAAGGACAATACTCATTATCTTACCTTTCAAACGTATGATAACGTCAATCAGAAAGGTTTCAAACACCCACGGAATACTGTCTCGATTGGGGTGTCACTCAAGGGAAATTGAATCTCCTTTGCTTTTTTCCTCTCAGATGCCCCACGTGCTATGTATGGATTTAAATTCCAAAGGGCCACAATTACAATCATGTAGCTCAAAATGTTTTGCTTCTTTCAAGATTTTTATATCTATGTATATCTCACTTCCATAATATTCACTAACACTTTACCTCTCGATTTTGGAGAACGAGGTACATGTAAAAACCACTGTGTGGGTGAAACAGCGGTTGCAAGGATTCTTACCTAAAAGTAAAACATAAGCCCTTTGTATATATAGAAATTATTGTTGCCCTATTCCTATCCCTATATTTCAATCAGCAGCATATATCCTAAATTGTGTCTACTATTAATTAATTAATTAATTAATTCTGAAGTAGGGTCTATCTGGGTTAAATCCATCATTCTTTTGCTCACCATGCCACCCCAGTTTAGACCTGGCCATATGCAAATCAGTCTTGACCCTGTGCCTCATGGGAACAGTCCAGCACGAACTGCCAAGCCATGTCCTCCCTGGACCGGAAACAAGCATCCTAGGACCGGTTTCGGGGTTTCACCCCTCTTCAGCCAGGATAGCTTGATTCCAGTGGCACAGTGAGCCCAGGACCCACGTCTGGGCATACCTGGCGCAGTTAGGGCGAGAAAGCAAAAGACACACAATTGATGGACGGAATGCAGAACAAATCAAAACATTCACCCCCAGTCAAGAGATCTGGGTTAAATCCATCATTCTTTTGCTCACCATGCCACCCCCGTTTAGACCTGGCCATATGCAAATCAGTCTTGACCCTGTGCCTCATGGGAACAGTCCAGCCCGAACTGCCAAGCCAGGTCCTCCCTGGACCGGAAACAAGCATCCTAGGACCGGTTTCAGGGTTTCACCCTCTTCAGCCAGGATAGCTTGATTCCAGTGGCACAGTGAGCCCAGGACCCACGTCTGGGCATACCTGGCACAGTTAGGGCGAGAAAGCAAAAGACACACAATTGATGGACGAAATGCAGAACAAATCAAAACATTCACCCCCAGTCAAGAGATCTGGGTTAAATCCATCATTCTTTTGCTCACCATGCCACCCCAGTTTAGACCTGGCCATATGCAAATCAGTCTTGACCCTGTGCCTCATGGGAACAGTCCAGCCCGAACTGCCAAGCCAGGTCCTCCCTGGACCGGAAACAAGCATCCTAGGACCGGTTTCGGGGTTTCACCCTCTTCAGCCAGGATAGCTTGATTCCAGTGGCACAGTGAGCCCAGGACCCACGTCTGGGCATACCTGGCGCACTTAGGGCGAGAAAGCAAAAGACACACAATTGATGGACGGAATGCAGAACAAATCAAAACATTCACCCCCAGTCAAGAGATCTGGGTTAAATCCATTATTCTTTTGCTCACCATGCCACCCCAGTTTAGACCTGGCCATATGCAAATCAGTCTTGACCCTGTGCCTCATGGGAACAGTCCAGCCCGAACTGCCAAGCCAGGTCCTCCCTGGACCGGAAACAAGCATCCTAGGACCGGTTTCGGGGTTTCACCCTCTTCAGCCAGGATAGCTTGATTCCAGTGGCACAGTGAGCCCAGGACCCACGTCTGGGCATACCTGGCGCACTTAGGGCGAGAAAGCAAAAGACACACAATTGATGGACGGAATGCAGAACAAATCAAAACATTCACCCCCAGTCAAGAGATCTGGGTTAAATCCATCATTCTTTTGCTCACCATGCCACCCCAGTTTAGACCTGGCCATATGCAAATCAGTCTTGACCCTGTGCCTCATGGGAACAGTCCAGCCCGAACTGCCAAGCCAGGTCCTCCCTGGACCGGAAACAAGCATCCTAGGACCGGTTTCGGGGTTTCACCCTCTTCAGCCAGGATAGCTTGATTCCAGTGGCACAGTGAGCCCAGGACCCACGTCTGGGCATACCTGGCGCACTTAGGGCGAGAAAGCAAAAGACACACAATTGATGGACGGAATGCAGAACAAATCAAAACATTCACCCCCAGTCAAGAGATCTGGGTTAAATCCATCATTCTTTTGCTCACCATGCCACCCCAGTTTAGACCTGGCCATATGCAAATCAGTCTTGACCCTGTGCCTCATGGGAACAGTCCAGCCTGAACTGCCAAGCCAGGTCCTCCCTGGACCGGAAACAAGCATCCTAGGACCGGTTTCGGGGTTTCACCCCTCTTCAGCCAGGATAGCTTGATTCCAGTGGCACAGTGAGCCCAGGACCCACGTCTGGGCATACCTGGCGCACTTAGGGCGAGAAAGCAAAAGACACACAATTGATGGACGGAATGCAGAACAAATCAAAACATTCACCCCCAGTCAAGAGATCTGGGTTAAATCCATCATTCTTTTGCTCACCATGCCACCCCCGTTTAGACCTGGCCATATGCAAATCAGTCTTGACCCTGTGCCTCATGGGAACAGTCCAGCCCGAACTGCCAAGCCAGGTCCTCCCTGGACCGGAAACAAGCATCCTAGGACCGGTTTCAGGGTTTCACCCCTCTTCAGCCAGGATAGCTTGATTCCAGTGGCACAGTGAGCCCAGGACCCACGTCTGGGCATACCTGGCACACTTAGGGCGAGAAAGCAAAAGACACACAATTGATGGACGAAATGCAGAACAAATCAAAACATTCACCCCCAGTCAAGAGATCTGGGTTAAATCCATCATTCTTTTGCTCACCATGCCACCCCAGTTTAGACCTGGCCATATGCAAATCAGTCTTGACCCTGTGCCTCATGGGAACAGTCCAGCCCGAACTGCCAAGCCAGGTCCTCCCTGGACCGGAAACAAGCATCCTAGGACCGGTTTCGGGGTTTCACCCCTCTTCAGCCAGGATAGCTTGATTCCAGTGGCACAGTGAGCCCAGGACCCACGTCTGGGCATACCTGGCGCACTTAGGGCGAGAAAGCAAAAGACACACAATTGATGGACGGAATGCAGAACAAATCAAAACATTCACCCCCAGTCAAGAGATCTGGGTTAAATCCATTATTCTTTTGCTCACCATGCCACCCCAGTTTAGACCTGGCCATATGCAAATCAGTCTTGACCCTGTGCCTCATGGGAACAGTCCAGCCCGAACTGCCAAGCCAGGTCCTCCCTGGACCGGAAACAAGCATCCTAGGACCGGTTTCGGGGTTTCACCCCTCTTCAGCCAGGATAGCTTGATTCCAGTGGCACAGTGAGCCCAGGACCCACGTCTGGGCATACCTGGCGCACTTAGGGCGAGAAAGCAAAAGACACACAATTGATGGACGGAATGCAGAACAAATCAAAACATTCACCCCCAGTCAAGAGATCTGGGTTAAATCCATCATTCTTTTGCTCACCATGCCACCCCAGTTTAGACCTGGCCATATGCAAATCAGTCTTGACCCTGTGCCTCATGGGAACAGTCCAGCCCGAACTGCCAAGCCAGGTCCTCCCTGGACCGGAAACAAGCATCCTAGGACCGGTTTCGGGGTTTCACCCCTCTTCAGCCAGGATAGCTTGATTCCAGTGGCACAGTGAGCCCAGGACCCACGTCTGGGCATACCTGGCGCACTTAGGGCGAGAAAGCAAAAGACACACAATTGATGGACGGAATGCAGAACAAATCAAAACATTCACCCCCAGTCAAGAGATCTGGGTTAAATCCATCATTCTTTTGCTCACCATGCCACCCCAGTTTAGACCTGGCCATATGCAAATCAGTCTTGACCCTGTGCCTCATGGGAACAGTCCAGCCTGAACTGCCAAGCCAGGTCCTCCCTGGACCGGAAACAAGCATCCTAGGACCGGTTTTGGGGTTTCACCCTCTTCAGCCAGGATAGCTTGATTCCAGTGGCACAGTGAGCCCAGGACCCACGTCTGGGCATACCTGGCGCACTTAGGGCGAGAAAGCAAAAGACACACAATTGATGGACGGAATGCAGAACAAATCAAAACATTCACCCCCAGTCAAGAGATCTGGGTAAAATCCATCATTCTTTTGCTCACCATGCCACCCCAGTTTAGACCTGGCCATATGCAAATCAGTCTTGACCCTGTGCCTCATGGGAACAGTCCTGCCCAAACTGCCAAACCAGGTCCTCCCTGGACCGGAAACAAGCATCCTAGGACCGGTTTCGGGGTTTCACCCCTCTTCAGCCAGGATAGCTTGATTCCAGTGGCACAGTGAGCCCAGGACCCACGTCTGGGCATACCTGGCGCACTTAGGGCGAGAAAGCAAAAGACACACAATTGATGGACGGAATGCAGAACAAATCAAAACATTCACCCCCAGTCAAGAGATCTGGGTTAAATCCATCATTCTTTTGCTCACCATGCCACCCCAGTTTAGACCTGGCCATATGCAAATCAGTCTTGACCCTGTGCCTCATGGGAACAGTC
Source organism: Calotriton arnoldi (assembly GCA_963921515.1). Classification (NCBI taxonomy): domain Eukaryota; kingdom Metazoa; phylum Chordata; class Amphibia; order Caudata; family Salamandridae; genus Calotriton; species Calotriton arnoldi. The sequence continues at coordinate 2,466,468 of CAWUFW010001608.1, forward strand.
TCAGCCCGAACTGCCAAGCCAGGTTCTCCCTGGACCGGAAACAAGCATCCTAGGACCGGTTTCGGGGTTTCACCCCTCTTCAGCTAGGATAGCTTGATTCCAGTAGCACAGTGAGCCCAGGACCCACGTCTGGGCATACCTGGCGCACTTAGGGCGAGAAAGCAAAAGACACACAATTGATGGACGGAATGCAGAACAAATCAAAACATTCACCCCCAGTCAAGAGATCTGGGTTAAATCCATCATTCTTTTGCTCACCATGCCACCCCAGTTTAGACCTGGCCATATGCAAATCAGTCTTGACCCTGTGCCTCATGGGAACAGTCCAGCCCGAACTGCCAAGCCAGGTCCTCCCTGGACCGGAAACAAGCATCCTAGGACCGGTTTCGGGGTTTCACCCCTCTTCAGCCAGGATAGCTTGATTCCAGTGGCACAGTGAGCCCAGGACCCACGTCTGGGCATACCTGGCGCACTTAGGGCGAGAAAGCAAAAGACACACAATTGATGGACGGAATGCAGAACAAATCAAAACATTCACCCCCAGTCAAGAGATCTGGGTTAAATCCATCATTCTTTTGCTCACCATGCCACCCCAGTTTAGACCTGGCCATATGCAAATCAGTCTTGACCCTGTGCCTCATGTGAACAGTCCAGCCCGAAATGCCAAGCCAGGTCCTCCCTGGACCGGAAACAAGCATCCTAGGACCGGTTTCGGGGTTCACCCCTCTTCAGCCAGGATAGCTTGATTCCAGTGGCACAGTGAGCCCAGGACCCACGTCTGGGCATACCTGGCGCACTTAGGGCGAGAAAGCAAAAGACACACAATTGATGGACGGAATGCAGAACAAATCAAAACATTCACCCCCAGTCAAGAGATCTGGGTTAAATCCATCATTCTTTTGCTCAGCATGCCACCCCAGTTTAGACCTGGCCATATGCAAATCAGTCTTGACCCTGTGCCTCATGGGAACAGTCCAGCCCAAACTGCCAAGCCAGGTCCTCCCTGGACCGGAAACAAGCATCCTAGGACCGGTTTCGGGGTTTCACCCCTCTTCAGCCAGGATAGCTTGATTCCAGTGGCACAGTGAGCCCAGGACCCACGTCTGGGCATACCTGGCGCACTTAGGGCGAGAAAGCAAAAGACACACAATTGATGGACGGAATGCAGAACAAATCAAAACATTCACCCCCAGTCAAGAGATCTGGGTTAAATCCATCATTCTTTTGCTCACCATGCCACCCCAGTTTAGACCTGGCCATATGCAAATCAGTCTTGACCCTGTGCCTCATGGGAACAGTCCAGCCTGAACTGCCAAGCCAGGTCCTCCCTGAACCGGAAACAAGCATCCTAGGACCGGTTTCGGTGTTTCACCCCTCTTTAGCCAGGATAGCTTAATTCCAGTGGCACAGTGAGCCCAGGACCCACGTCTGGGCATACCTGGCGCACTTAGGGTGAGAAAGCAAAAGACACACAATTGATGGACGGAATGCAGAACAAATCAAAACATTCACCCCCAGTCAAGAGATCTGGGTTAAATCCATCATTCTTTTGCTCACCATGCCACCCCAGTTTAGACCTGGCTATATGCAAATCAGTCTTGACCCTGTGCCTCATGGGAACAGCCCAGCCCGAACTGCCAAGCCAGGTCCTCCCTGGACCGGAAACAAGCATCCTAGGACCGGTTTCGGGGTTTCACCCCTCTTCAGCCAGGATAGCTTGATTCCAGTGGCACAGTGAGCCCAGGACCCACGTCTGGGCATACCTGGCGCACTTAGGGCGAGAAAGCAAAAGACACACAATTGATGGACGGAATGCAGAACAAATCAAAACATTCACCCCCAGTCAAGAGATCTGGGTTAAATCCATCATTCTTTTGCTCACCATGCCACCCCAGTTTAGACCTGGCCATATGCAAATCAGTCTTGACCCTGTGCCTCATGTGAACAGTCCAGCCCGAACTGCCAAGCCAGGTCCTCCCTGGACCGGAAACAAGCATCCTAGGACCGGTTTCGGGGTTTCACCCCTCTTCAGCCAGGATAGCTTGATTCCAGTGGCACAGTGAGCCCAGGACCCACGTCTGGGCATACCTGGCGCACTTAGGGCGAGAAAGCAAAAGACACACAATTGATGGACGGAATGCAGAACAAATCAAAACATTCACCCCCAGTCAAGAGATCTGGGTTAAATCCATCATTCTTTTGCTCAGCATGCCACCCCAGTTTAGACCTGGCCATATGCAAATCAGTCTTGACCCTGTGCCTCATGGGAACAGTCCAGCCCGAACTGCCAAGCCAGGTCCTCCCTGGACCGGAAACAAGCATCCTAGGACCGGTTTCGGGGTTTCACCCTCTTCAGCCAGGATAGCTTGATTCCAGTGGCACAGTGAGCCCAGGACCCACGTCTGGGCATACCTGGCGCACTTAGGGCGAGAAAGCAAAAGACACACAATTGATGGACGGAATGCAGAACAAATCAAAACATTCACCCCCAGTCAAGAGATCTGGGTTAAATCCATCATTCTTTTGCTCACCATGCCACCCCAGTTTAGACCTGGCCATATGCAAATCAGTCTTGACCCTGTGCCTCATGGGAACAGTCCAGCCTGAACTGCCAAGCCAGGTCCTCCCTGGACCGGAAACAAGCATCCTAGGACCGGTTTCGGTGTTTCACCCCTCTTTAGCCAGGATAGCTTAATTCCAGTGGCACAGTGAGCCCAGGACCCACGTCTGGGCATACCTGGCGCACTTAGGGTGAGAAAGCAAAAGACACACAATTGATGGACGGAATGCAGAACAAATCAAAACATTCACCCCCAGTCAAGAGATCTGGGTTAAATCCATCATTCTTTTGCTCACCATGCCACCCCAGTTTAGACCTGGCTATATGCAAATCAGTCTTGACCCTGTGCCTCATGGGAACAGCCCAGCCCGAACTGCCAAGCCAGGTCCTCCCTGGACCGGAAACAAGCATCCTAGGACCGGTTTCGGGGTTTCACCCCTCTTCAGCCAGGATAGCTTGATTCCAGTGGCACAGTGAGCCCAGGATCAACGGGTACGGCAACAGTGGACAATGCATTACTTCGAGATCTGCATCTCCCCACCCTCAGAACGGAAGATAGTGACATTATGGAAGCTGACCCAACCATAGAAGAAATAGTGCAGGCGATCCGAAAGACCGCATCAGGTAAGGCCATGGGGCCGGCAGGACTCCCAATAGAGCTATACAAATCCAACATGGCACTCCTAACAACCCACTTACTGAACGTGTATATAGAGAGCTGTGAAAAGGGAGACATTCCCAGAGATCAAAGACTGGCATCTCTCGTAGTTATACACCAAGAAGGTAGACAGTCTGAGAACTGTTCCTCCTACAGGACTATTTCCCTCCTCAATACCGAAGTTAAAATACTGGTGAAACTCGTAGCCCTGCGACAAATTATTAACAAATTGGTCCATCCAGATCAATCCAGCTTTATGCCTGGCAGAAGTACAGCTCTAAATTTGCGACGTATCCAGTGGTTACTGGGACGAGTTAAGTTCATTCAAGAAGACGCTGTGATCCTGTCACTGGACGTCCGCATGGCGTTTGACAAGGCCGAATGGCCATATCTTTTTGCAGTGCTCGAATGTATGGGCTTCAGCCTTAACTTCCTGTCCTGGGTACTTCTACTGTATACGGTACCACCGGCAAGAGTCGTAGTTAACGGAAAGATTTCTACAGAATTCCCGTTAGGACGGGGGACCCGACAGGGCAGCCCCCTCTTACCCTTGTTGTTTGCCCTAGTCCTGAAACCATTGGCGATTTGGGTCCGTGGGGACCCCTTGAAACGAGGCCTTTGTTGGGCAGAGGAGTGGGAGGACAGAATATCCCTTTATGCAGATGATATCCTATTGTACTTGGCATCCCCGCACGCTTCCATGAGTAGGATATGGAATATATATTCACATTCTTTGGGAGACACTCAGGGTACACCATTAATTGGTCTAAATCAATGTTGTTTATTCTCAGGGGAGAGGCCCGCAGCAAACCCAGTGTACTGAAGTAAAGGTGACTAGGGATGGATTCCGATATCTAGGGATTTATGTCATGGTGAACTCAGAGGCCTTCGTCGACCATAATCTCCAGGGCCACTGACGCGACTTAAAAAGATGTCTGCCACTGAAGGAAACTGCCTTTTTCCCTACTGGGTAGAGTGGCGTTATTTAAGATGATTGCATTGCCCAGATTTCTATACGTGTTGCAAAACACGCCATTCCCAGTCTCGGAGGTATATTTCGGGCTATTGAATCAGAATTGAGAACCCTGTTGTGGGATGGAAGGCTCCTCGTATAGCGCTCATAAAGCTGACCCGTGATTGGTACGATGGGGGAATAGCATTGCCAGATATCCATAAATATTACTTAGCTGCACAGCTTGCCACAGTTAACCAATGGATGCACTGTCCCCCGGGAGATCCAGGATACGCCATGGATCGTCAACTGTTGCAACCACATGGCTACAAACGAGCACTCTACACCCGCTTCAAAAGCAGAACCCTTACGGGACCAACATCACTCACGGTCCAAACATGGCATAGGACCCTCAAAACACTGGCTGGGAAGGAAGAATCGCACAATCCACCCCCCTGTGGGATTCCCATGAATTGGGCACTTTGGGACTCAAGCCTGGGTTCGATAGGTGGGACATGATTGGCATCTCCAGGGTGGGAGATTTATGAAAAGGAGGGAAAGTCATAACATTTCCCGACTTGCAGCATGAATACGGTCTGGTTACATCAGAGATTTTTAGATATCTCCAAATTCGACATGCCATAATGGCAGTAATCCCCAAGGGCGAGGTCCTCTCGGAGGCGTCCCCATTGGAAGCTAGGCTACTTGACGACTATATGACGCGCAATGCAATCTCATTGACATATAAGAAACTGATTCATAATACCCCAGACACAGTGTCAGCGTTGGGAGGCAGACATAGCGGACATTGAGGAGAAAGACTGGAGAGAGGCATTATCCTCACCTAGGGAAGTGGTGATTAGGGCACAATTTCACCTAATACAGCTTAAAATCTTACATAGGGCCTATATGTTGTGTAACACACTAGCAAAGATAGGGAGGAGGCACAATTCCGCCTGCCTGGGGAGATGTGGATGAGATGGTACCTTCCACCATATAATCTGGGTGTGTCCAGCGATACAGAATTATTGGACTTTAGTGCTAGCTTGTATAAATAATGTGGGAGGAAGTGTACCCCTCACAGAGAGAAGATGTCTACTGAATGTGTGGGAGTCCTCAGATCTAGGCCAAATGGAGCAAGTGTGGGTCATGCTGGGGTTGATGGCAGCTAAGAGGAACATTTTGAAAATGTTGGGAGCTGAGACATCACCACAACTAAAAGAATGGAAACGAGACATGAACTGGTGCATGATCGCGGAAAAAGTTATTTCTGAGGGCCGTGGCTGTCCACAAAAGTGGGGAAAGATATGGGCACATTGGAATGAATACAGAGGTGGGCTCTGCGCTGAGCCGGGAGGGGGGCCTGCAATGCTTGCCATGGGTGGAAGGGCAGACAGAGTAGAAGATGGGGAAGAGAGTCTCTGATATATGTAGACTGTCAAAAGCAGGGAACGGAAATAGAAATGTCCTAATCACCGTGCATACATGAAATAACTTGATATTGTTGATCATATTGTGTGAATGCTACCTTTACTTTTTCAATAAAAAAGATATGAGAAAAAAAGATTCCTGGTGTGTCAAAAGATTCATATCTATGGTATCACAATGTTGAGCAGATTCTGCACACAAAGTACGTTGACGCGGTTTAAGTGAAATTGATAATGTGTTACCAACTCCTTCAGGGCAATATGGATAATTCTATCTCCCACAGCCATATTATACAGTATCTAGAAAACACACATATAATTGGCATAAATTATTTAAAAGGTAAACTATTCCAGGGAATTGTTACAACACTTATTTTATAACACATATTATCAAACCAAGGTGCATCGCTCACCCCTGTGGTACTGTTTTCTATGTTACCTGCATATCTTTTCAAATATTCAAACTACTATCATATATATGCAGTGGAACTTTACAAGGATCTTTTGTACCCATTCATAATCTCTGGTCTTACTTTCCATTTCCTAATGCATGTCACATGTTCTCATCTTCATGTTTTTACCCAAGCTGCAGAACTCTCAGTCGCTCTCACAATCACACTACTTACATGGTCCTCACTTAAACTTATACAGTCGCCCAATACAATCTGGGGCCGTATTACGCATTTTCATTGTTTGCGCCGGTCGCACCTTTTAAAAGGTGGGCCGGGCGCAAACAATGAAAATGTGCCCTATTACGATGAATGCGGTGCCCCAGGGCAGCTGCGAACTCGCACTGCCCTGGGGCGGTGCATTCATGTGAAAACACGGAGCGGCTGTTTGCAGCCGCTCCTTGTTTTAACAGTGCAGGCAGCAACTCGCCTGCACTTTTGAAGGGGATTAGAAATCTCCTTGCAGGTGGGTGCAGTCACTGTCTGCACCCGCCTGCAAGGGGATGTCTGGGGGGGTCCATAGGACCCCCTTTCCCCCTCCAGAGGGCTGCTCTCAGGGGGCGCACTTACAGTGCACCACCTAGAAGGTGAGTGCGCCCCCTGAGAGCTTCTTTGCCTCTGTGCCTGCGTCTGTAATATGGCACGGGCGCAGAAGCAAATTAATCCCCTCATTTGCATAGGGCACGCCCCTATGCAAATGAGGGAACGACCCCTGAAGGTAGCACTAGCGCTTTAAGTGCGCCAGCGCTATCGGTATTACTGAAGGGGACGCACAAGCGTCTGAGCCACCGTCTGTAATACCAAAGTGCCCCGGGGGTGCGCATAGCAGGCGCAAACGCCCGTTGCGCCCCCGGGGCACTTACTGTAATATGGCCCCTGATGTGCAATTTTCGCAACTCACCAGTTAGTGAGACTAAATTTCCTCGTGCAGGCCTTCATGTTATTTCTGAAGTGCCATGAATGGTAATGTTTCTTTAAAAACCAGGAAGGCACATTTATTTACTCATAAGTAAATCAGCCAGCTGTGAAGGAAAGATAGAGGGTTTTTAAAGGGATACAATACCTTCCCATCTACTCGCAGGCCTTCAGCAAGGACAATACTCATTATCTTACCTTTCAAACGTATGATAACGTCAATCAGAAAGGTTTCAAACACCCACGGAATACTGTCTCGATTGGGGTGTCACTCAAGGGAAATTGAATCTCCTTTGCTTTTTTCCTCTCAGATGCCCCACGTGCTATGTATGGATTTAAATTCCAAAGGGCCACAATTACAATCATGTAGCTCAAAATGTTTTGCTTCTTTCAAGATTTTTATATCTATGTATATCTCACTTCCATAATATTCACTAACATTTTACCTCTCGATTTTGGAGAACGAGGTACATGTAAAAACCACTGTGTGGGTGAAACAGCGGTTGCAAGGATTCTTCCCTAAAAGTAAAACATAAGACCTTTGTATATATAGAAATTATTGTTGCCCTATTCCTATCCCTATATTTCAAACAGCAGCATATATCCTAAATTGTGTCTACTATTAATTAATTAATTAATTAATTCTGAAGTAGGGTCTATCCTCAGCAATTAAATACCCCTTCGTATAGGCGAGCATAAATGCAATTGTGATGCAGGTCAGTGACAAATAAAAAGGGGCCCCTAATAACTGCAAGTGCCCGCATATTCACGTAATTGTTCTGCCTAACCCTTTGACCACTGTCAATTCAGTGGCGCTTGGCATGGACTTTAATCTAATTCATCCTCGTGATCATATCAGATCGAGACACCAGGGGGCGTATTCCATAAAGTGCCCCAGGGGCGCAACGGGCATTTGCGCCCGTTTTGCGTGTACCCCGGGGCACTTTGGTATTAGAGAAGGGGCCGCAGACGCTTGTGCGGCCCCTTCTGTAATACCAATAGCATTGGCGCACATAAAGCGCCAGCGCTATCTTCTAGGGGTGTTCCCTCACCCCATGCAAATGTAAAAGGTGGCGCGCTGTCAGTGTGCCCCCTGATGACAGACCTCTGGCTGGGCTAAAGGGGGTCACATGGACCCCCCCAAACATCTCCTTGCAGGCGGGTGCAGTCGCTGACTACACCCGCCTGCAAGGGGATCTTTAATCCTCTTCAAAAGTGCAGGCGGGTTGCCGCCTGCACTGTGAAAACACGGAGCGGCTGTAAAGCAGCCGCTCTGTTTTTCACCTGAATGCAATGTCCTGGGGGCAGCGCGAGTTCACGGCTGCCGTGGGAGCAGCGCATTCATCGTAATAGGGCGCATTTTCACTGTTTGTGCCCGGCGTGCCTTTTAAAAGGCGCGCCCGGCGCAAACAAAATGCGCTTTATGTGTAATCTGGCCCAGGTAAGCCACCGTACTTCTGCTAAATTAGATTTCATTTTTGGGCTAAATAGGTTTAAATGGGCGCATAAGAGAGCTCTTAAAAACCCTGGATAATTGTACCACACACCACCTGAGAAGTTAAGTTCAAAAAATGTTTGCACTCTTGCTTTTCTAAGATTTGCTGTTTAAATTTATATTCTTGAAAATATAACAGTATTGTGCAGAGGCGCTCCAATTTTTGATTTTTTAAATGGGCTTCAGTGAGTTTTAGCAATCTTTAAATGTGTTTCCTAATGTTGACAAATCAGATTTTTTGCTTGAACTTTCCATAAAATGTTCTATCAATCCTCTTCCTTCAATCTCTTCTCGTACACAGATGAACCTAAGGTTCTGGCAGAAAGGTCTGTTTTTCAAATCTTCCTGTTTCCATTGTAGCATCCTTACCTCCTTTTCATTGGTTCATTGCCACTCGTACCTCTTCACAGCCAGATAAAGTCTTGCCTGTGTTTTCTGAAGTCTTTCTGAGAGACTTTCAAGTTTGCACCTACATTCTCTAATTGTACTCTGTAGAATCTGATGTCTTCTCATTACAGATTAAATGACGAGTGTGCTCTGTGATGATCTCAAAATTTCCGACAATTTTTTGGTTAGAGTATTTCTTCTCTTCTACTACATTTTCGCCATTTTTGGAGTCATTGCTTGTGGCTGTTTCTCACTAGAAGTCCAATTCAGTACCTATTTCTATCATGCTTGTGGAATCTGTGCTATAGTGTGACTAAACTTTCAATAGACATTTCTCTAAAAAATGAGTCTCTGGAAAGGAAATCTGTTTATGAACCTTATTTTATTTGGTCTTTACAGCTTCCCAAAGCTTAATGGCCTTGTTCTTCAATTAGAGCATGTCTTTGATTTGTGAGCAGAATTTTGAGAGGGATTTGATATGACGTCGATCTTCTCCCATGCTTATTAAGTAATACTCTCATTTTCATAATTCTCCTGAAATACACTTCGTTAGATTTATGTTATCTAAGCCCCCAGAACTGTTCTATAAGACCTTCTTAAATCTAAAATATATATATTTTTCACTGTACATTTCCTTTTTGTTCTTGAAGGGGTTTATGGTAATTTTCCTGAATCATTGATGGAAAACGTCTCCTCCTATTCAACAATTTTGTACTGGGCATATTGATTTCTATGGCTGATTATTGGGGGGGTTGGAATTCTAAACTCAGTTCTCCATGTATTTTCCTTTGGGGATTCTGGTTTGACATAGGTTTATTCAGCTCTTCCTCCTCTTTGTTTTCTCGCCCGGGCTGTAGATCTGGTAACTATGGTAAAACCACATGTTCAGTTGTTTTTATACAGAGTTGATCTTCATCTGTAGGGATTGGGATTATCTTTTTCACTGCAATCTGGAACCTACATTATCTAGTAGAGTGACACTTTCAATCACTTCCATTTTGTTTAGCTCTTTTAATAGAGCCTTTTCAGCTCGTAAGTAATTTTTACATTTCTATAATTTGCTGGGGTTAGTTCTCCTGATTTTTCCCTTTCACATGTTGGCTATGGTAAAGGTTAGTCTAAATGGGGTAACCCGTAGGACCACTGGACCCGGGTAGACAATGGTACAAGAAAAATGGTCACAGTGGCTGGCTGCTTATAGTATTATGTACATAGAATTAAATTCAAATCCATTAAATCATTCAAAACGTCACAACACAGAAAGATGATTTACTGTGATTTAATATTGCATCACAGAAAAAGAATCAATCAAAACATATGAATATGAACTTAATCAACATTGGTATACATCGGTGCTCAGAGAGAGAGGGAGGGGGTGAGTGCTCAGGGAGAGTTGAGTGATTGTACGAAGGAACGGAAAGGCAATGTGGTTCAAATACATCCAAATAATTTAGAACCAATCCGGTCTTCAACTAGACGAAACAATCTACAAAATAAACATAACAATCTAGGCACAGATAAACATGTCTCTGTGGCCCACGTCTGATATAGATACAGATATGTCAATGTTTCGACCCCTGTTACCATAAAGGTTGCTTCATCCTTATTATGGGGTCTTCATCAGGACTCAAGGAAATAGTGTGGGAGGGGAAGGAGCACCTAAAAGCAAATAATCTAAAATTAGGTGACGTTAATATAGAAACAATGCTATAGTGAAAAATTAATCAGTGGTAGTTACCATTAGGGACAGCACGAAAAATCGGGCCGTATTTTCAAAGTGTGGGCCTGGTTGGCTCCTAAACAGAAAATCAGAGACGGAGAAAAGGTCAGAGAACAGGGTCACCCGATGGCCCATAGATGCGATCATATAGTGGTGTAAATTAATTGAGGCTCACTTGTAAAGGGAAAGCAATCCCAGTATAATTGAGAGAGGGGTGCCAAAAGTACACCTTGTTGTCCGGAAACGGTTGATGAGTAACCTACAGAGTACAAAAAATGGTTTCAGGACAAAACCTAGTGTGCACAGCCAAATCTCAACGAAGGACACAGACTGAATGGGGCGTTCACACTGTAGTTAATGCGTTAAGCGCTAAATGTATTTACTCAAAATCGTTAAACGAAACAGAGTCAAAGACTCCTCTGCGCTATGTTAAAATGAGAACCCACCACATGTCTAGCGTGGTGGTCACAAAATGACAACATGATGGTTAGAAACGCCCCGCATTTACACCGTATTGGTGTGAAAACGGCCAGCATCGATTTAAGACTCACCCATGAGTGTCATGCATGACCTGACACGATGTTGCGTGGGAGGTAAAAGTCCCTTTAAGAGTATATACATATGCCAGTCTAAACCCATAAAATGAAACCTGAATGGGTTAACATTAAACTCGATTGCATAGCTAAACGCGATCCCCAGAGATAACCTATTAAATGAGGGCCAAAGTTCAGCACAAGACAGAGGCAGGGCAGATAACTCACCGCCGGCGGCTCCGGTATGAATCCGAGAAGCTGTACGACCGCGGTATCCTGTATCTATTTAAAGGGAGCCGAGCCGCGTGCACGTTAGTAGCGCGGCCCGAGCAGACGCTCAATGCTTACTGTAGCGTTACGCGGTGGATGGTGGGCATAGTGGAAAGACCTGCCGTTTCAGGTGGTTACAGAATGTAGACAAATAATGTTGAAAGAATAATGGGCAATTTAATAAAAAGTAGTGTGTCAAAGGGTCATGTGCAGCTTTTTCTTAAATAGAAAAGAAGTTAAAATGTATTCATACGGTGGACAATGTAGTGCAGGAAAACATTAGTTGGCCGCTGTCACGTCTATAAGTACCCAAGTGCAAGATTTTAAAATAAGGGTGATGTAATGAAGCAATTAACGTCAGTAGTGTGGGCTGGATCAAACCAAGCCTCTTGTAATGTCAAGGAGGGATTACTGTCCAAGCATAAGGCTCACAATATATGTGTGAAAAACCCTTACAAGTTCGATGCTGTCACGTTTATAAGGACAGAAATTTGTGAGAAATTTGTGGTTACTGTAATGAAAAACACTCAATCCTGGAAGAGTGAGATGGGTCACATAAGGTTCCTTATAATATTGAAGAGGGATTTCTGGCCAATCATAAGGCGCACAATATATGTGTGGAAAACATATTACACATTTGCCCATGCCATACCAAATTACTATACGAAATTACCATATGAACACGATTGTTAGCTGCATGAAATACACGTGCCATTCAACAGGCACATACTGCACATTGTACATAGCAAATATCTTTCCACATCATTCATCACTAATTGCGCTAGAGTCACTGAATGTCTATGATAATTATACCTGACATCATGGTGCCCATGCAATATGCCTAATATAGCAAAAGACCAAACATTTGGGCACATCCCACCCTTACATATACATGATGTAGTTAACACAATCATACGTTTAGAAAGTTGTGTGACACAATCTGCTCTGGGCTTGGTATCATAAATTATGTATTACTAATCTTGAACTAGGCAGGACTTGTGACATCCATCTCATTAAGGCCATCCCTAACCGAATCAAAAAGGTCCATCCATTTACACTCACAAATGTTGAGTATTGAGTCAAGATTGCCACCCCTGGGACCCAGTGTGATTTTTTCAAGAACCACCCATTGCAAGGATTCTGGTGGATGATTTTTGGTTTGAAAATGCTCCACCAATGGGGCCCCAACAGAGTTACACCTAATCTTGCTGCAATGTTGAAGTATTCTTGCCTTTACTTTCTGTCTGGTTTGGCCCACATAGATGAGGCCACAAGGACACAAAATCGCACAGATAACCTCTGATGTATTACAGTTAGTATGTACAGTGAGATCAATCTTGTGTTGGCGATAGCAAAATTGTTTGGTTTGCAGAGTCATCTTACATGCTTTGCAGCGGCTACACTTAAAATGGCCAACAACCGCAGGAAGCTGCCAAAGTGACTGGATGGTTGGTTCCGGTGGTGTTTCAAGTAAGGACCAAACCACGTGGTCCTTAATGTTCTTCCCTTTCTTAAAGGAGTGCATTGGTGGATCCCGTATTTCCAAATCGTCAGCAATGATGCCCCAATGTTTGTTGACAACTTGTGTGATGGCTTTACTGCAGGTATTGAAGGTAGTGACACAGATCATCCTTTCCATCTTCTCAGTCGTTCGATCTTTTGGCGTAAGTAGAGCGTCACGATGATTGAACCAGGCTCTTTTTCTTGCCCTCTTCACCAGTCTTTTCGGATAGCCACGTTCAATCAGACGTGATATTAGGTCATCAGATTCCTGAAAGAAGTCCTCCTTACGGGAACAGTTCCTTCTGATCCTAAGGAACTGTCCAAAGGGTAAATTATCACGGAGCCCTCTGGGATGATGACTTCCATATCTCAGAAGAGTATTCCTTTCTGCTGGTTTTCGGTATAGGGTGGTATATAGATGTTGATCAAGAACTTTAATGGAGATATCCAGAAAATCAATAGACTTGGTGTCCCAGTGAATGGTAAATTGAATGTCATCCGATCTGCCATTAATCCAAGTATGAAATTCCTGAAGGTCTGACGTAGTGCCCGTCCATATTAATAACACATCGTCAATGTACCTTTTCCAGTGGGTCATATTGGTGCTGAATGGGTTCATGGTATTGTAAATGAACTCTTGCTCGAAGTTATCCATAAATAATATTGCCAAATCCGGGGCGAAGGTGGCTCCCATGGCAACTCCCTTTGTTTAAAGGTGGTATTCTCCTTGGAACATGAAAAAGTTTTTCCTCATAGCAATTTCCAACAATTGAAGAATAAACTCCGTAGGGATCAGTGAGGGTTGCGTCCTTCTATCCAATGCTTTGCGTATCACCTCCAATGCCGGACCCTGCGGGATGCTCGTATATAACGACACGATGTCCATGGTGACAAGGATCTGTGTGGTAGGGTCAAAAGCCATACCGTCAACCAAATTGATGACCTCCATAGTGTCCCGGAGGTACGATCTAGTATTTTCCGCCAATGGTTTCAGGAAAAAATCAATGAATTTGCAGAGAGGTTCCAGTACTGAGCCGCAGCCCGAGACAATAGGTCTCCCAGGTGGTTTCTCAATGTTTTTGTGTACCTTTGGCAAGGTATAAATCATAGGGAGAAGGGTTGCCGCTGATTGAGGTAGTCATACTCTAAATCCGAAAGAAAGCCACAGTCGTTGGCAGACTTAGTAATCCTCAATACAAACTTCATAATCTCCTTAGTGGGATCGGTACTGAGTCGTGTGTAGCTAATTCCATCCCCAAGTTGGGAGTCAATCTCTTTCTTGTAGTCCTAGGACCATTCACTGGGACACCAAGTCTATTGATTTTCTGGATATCTCCATTAAAGTTCTTGATCAACATCTATATACCACCCTATACCGAAAACCAGCAGAAAGGAATACTCTTCTGAGATATGGAAGTCATCATCCCAGAGGGCTCCGTGATAATTTACCCTTTGGACAGTTCCTTAGGATCAGAAGGAACTGTTCCCGCAAGGAGGACTTCTTTCAGGAATCTGATGACCTAATATCACGTCTGATTGAACGTGGCTATCCAAAAAGACTGGTGAAGAGGGCAAGAAAAAGAGCCTGGTTCAATCATCGTGACGCTCTACTTATGCCAAAAGACCGAACGACTGAGAAGATGGAAAGGATGATCTGCGTCACTACCTTCAATACCTGCAGTAACGCCATCACACAAGTTGTCAACAAACATTGGGGCATCATTGCTGACGATTTGAAAATACGGGATCCACCAATGCACTCCTTTAAGAAAGGGAAGAACATTAAGGACCACGTGGTTCGGTCCTTACTTGAAACACCACCGGAACCAACCATCCAGTCACTTTGGCAGCTTCCTGCGGTTGTTGGCCATTTTAAGTGTAGCCGCTGCAAAGCATGTAAGATGACTCTGCAAACCAAACAATTTTGCTATCGCCAACACAAGATTGATCTCACTGTACATACTAACTGTAATACATCAGAGGTTATCTATGCGATTTTGTGTCCTTGTGGCCTCATCAATGTGGGCCAAACCAGACAGAAAGTAAAGGCAAGAATACTTCAACATTGCAGCAAGATTAGGTGTAACTCTGTTGGGGCCCCATTGGTGGAGCATTTTCAAACCAAAAATCATCCACCAGAATCCTTGCAATGGGTGGTTCTTGAAAAAATCACACTGGGTCCCAGGGGTGGCAATCTTGACTCAATACCCAACATTCGTGAGTGTAAATGGATGGACCTTTTTGATTCGGTTAGGGATGGCCTTAATGAGATGGATGTCTCATACGCCCAATTGTCCTGCCTAGTTCAAGATTAGTAATACATAAACTATGATACCAAGCCCAGAGCAGATTGTGTCACACAACTTTCTAAACGCATGATTGTGTTAACTACATCATGTATATGTAAGGGTGGGATGTGCCCAAATGTTTGGTCTTTTGCTATATAAGGCATATTGCATGGGCACCATGATGTCAGGTATAATTATCATAGACATTCAGTGACTCTAGCGCAATTAGTGATGAATGATGTGGAAAGATATTTGCTATGTACAATGTGCAGTATGTGCCTGTTGAATGGCACGTGTATTTCATGCCGCTAACAATCGTGTTCATATAGTAATTTCGTATAGTAATTTGGTATGGCATGGGCAAATGTGTAATATGTTTTCCACACATATATTGTGCGCCTTATGATTGGCCAGAAATCCCTCTTCAATATTATAAGGAACCTTATGTGACCCATCTCACTCTTCCAGCATTGAGTGTTTTTCATTACAGTAACCACGAATTTCTCACAAATTTCTGTCCTTATAAACGTGACAGCATCAAACTTGTAAGCACATATATTGTGCGCCTTATGCTTGGACAGTAATCCCTCCTTGACATGACAAGAGGCTTGGTTTGATCCAGCCCACACTACTGACGTTAATTGCTTCATTACATCACCCTTATTTTAAAATCTTGCACTTGGGTACTTATAGACGTGACAGCGGCCAACAAATGTTTTCCTGCACTACATTGTCCACCGTATGAATAAATATTAACTTCTTTTCTATTTAAGAAAAAGCTGCACATGATCCTTTGACACACTACTTTTTATTAAATTGCCCATTATTCTTTCACATTATTTGTCTACATTCTGTAACCACCTGAAACGGCAGGTCTTTCCACTATGCCCAACATCCACCGCGTAACGCTACAGTAAGCATTGAGCGTCTGCTCGGGCCGCGCTACTAACGTGCACGCGGCTCTGCTCCCTTCAAATAGATACAGGATACCGCGGTCGTACAGCTTCTCGGATTCATACCGGAGCCGCCGGCGGTGAGTTTTCTGCCTCTGTCTTGTGCTGAACTTTGGCCCTCATTTAATAGGTTATCTCTGGTGATCGCGTTTAGCTATGCAATCGAGTTTAATGTTAACCTATTCAGGTTTCATTTTATGGGTTTAGACTGGCATATGTATATACTCTTAAAGGGACTTTTACCTCCCACGCAACATCGTGTCAGGTCATGCATGACACTCATGGGTGAGTCTTAAATCGATGCTGGCGTTTTCACACCAATACGGTGTAAATGCGGGGCGTTTCTAACCATCATGTTGTCATTTTGTGACCACCACGCTAGACATGTGGTGGGTTCTCATTTTAACATAGCGCACAGGAGTCTTTGACTCTGTTTCTTTTAACGATTTTGAGTAAATACATTTAGCGCTTAATGCATTAACTACAGTGTGAACGCCCCATTCAGTCTGTGTCCTTTGTTGAGATTTGACTGTGCACACTAGGTTTTGGCCTGAAACCATTTTTTGTACTCTGTAGGTTACTCATCAACCGTTTCCGGACAACAAGGTGTACTTTTGGCACCCCTCTCTCAATTATACTGGAATTGCTTTCCCTTTACAAGTGAGCCTCAATTAATTTACACCACTATATGATCGCATCTATGGGCCATCGGGTGACCCTTTTCTCTGACCTTTTCTCCGTCTCTGATTTTCTGTTTAGGAGCCAACCAGGCCCACACTTTGAAAATACGGCCCGATTTTTCGTGCTGTCCCTAATGGTAATTACCACTGATTAATTTTTCACTATAGCATTGTTTCTATATTAACGTCACCTAATTTTAGACTATTTGCTTTTAGGTGCTCCTTCCCCTCCCACACTATTTCCTTGAGTCCTGATGAAGACCCCATAATAAGGATGAAGCAACCTTTATGATAACAGGGGTTGAAACGTTGACATATCTGTATCTATATCAAACGTGGGCAGAGGGCGTGGCTTGACGCCGATGTAGGGAGAAGCGGACCTCGGAGCTCCTCCGTGGCCTCCCTCCACTGCTAAAGATCCTGAGACACTGAGGTGGCCCCTTGCCGCGCATTCCATGGCTTAACGTCTGGTGCCCTCCCGGGAGTTCTGTTGAGGAGCGTTGGTGCCGTGATAAGGGGTAAAAAAGCAGTTCCTTGCCCCGCTCGACCTCCGGCTGCGACGGCGCTAAGATGGCAGCCGCGCGCTGATACGGAGGTCTCCGATCCCTGAGGTGACAGGAGTTTGGCGCTCTGAACTTGAGCGGCTGCGAGGAGTCCCGGATCTGGACCTGAGACGGAGGTCCACAGGGGCGACATCCTGGGGAGAGCGCACTGAAGAGACGGGACCTGCAGTGCGCCCTTGCATCGAGTAGCGCTCCCAAGATGGCGGCTCCGGGAGAGGATGGCGAGACTCGATGAACAAGTACGCAGACAACCGAGAGCAGCAGTGTGGTGGCGACCGCTGCCTATGGAAAAGTGGATTAGCAGTTGAAACACACGCCCTGGGTCTGGGGCTGCAACATTGATGGCGGGGTAGAGACGACAACAACGGGAGAGCGCCGAGCCCGGAGTCTGCTGGGTGCCCGAGTGACTGCAATGTGGTTCGAGCGGTGAGGGCGCGGAGCTCCTGTGGGACGGAGTTGGGGAAGCAGAAGAAGGCCAGAACCTACCTTTACTGAGCTCCCCTCTTGGGCAGGAGGTTGACTACGATGCAGTGGCGCCCTACCGCCGGGAGGAACCGCGGCGCATGCTACATTGCCGAGGTGCAGCAATTGCGAGACACCGTAGTGACTGCAGACCGATGAGTCGTGTGGCTTGGACTTCACCCAGCAACAGTACATGGTGAGGGGGAGATTGAGCAGGGCTCTGTTGGATGGCAGCAGTCGTGTATTGGCACTGAAATATAGACCGGCTGGTGAGGGAGGGATGAGATGCTTCTGACTGGCGCTGGGCACCCGTTGGAGAACCGGCTGACGTCGTGGCTCCTTTGGGTGGCTATTGACGGCCCCTGCGGGGCTCACTGTAGCTGTTCACGGGCCCTGCACACCACGGGAGCTCCTCCTTTACGTACCGGAGAGGCCAAGTCACCGAAGTCTGCGCTGAGGTGGTACAACACCTGCTGGTCAGCGGAGGTGGACGCAGAAGAGCAAAGGTTGTCGAGCCCCTCACCAGACGCCTGAACCCCTATACTGGTCCGTGAGCTTGACGGCCTGCGAGGGCTCCACGACATTTAACGACTCCTCGCGGCAGGCTCCACGATGGGGAGAGTATCCTATAGAAGGGGGTTTGAGGTCCTGCAAGTGGAAGAAGCAGAGCAACATACTGAAGGTGATGAGGGTGCGCCTGGGAGATGGGCGGAGAGGGCTCCCGGAGACCCTACCCTAGCCGACATCATGCAGGCCATTACCTCCTCGAGAGCAGCGCTGGAAACGAAAATTGATGCCATAGGGACGGATCTCACCTTGCTAAAAGATGACCACCGTAAACTTAAGGAGAGAGTGACCATCAATGAGAACACCATGAGGGAGGTACCGGAGGCGGTCTCTACCCTACAGCGTGCCCTGACAGTGGTGGAAACCAAAATCAATGTATTAGAAATGAGAGCTGAAGACAGTGAGGGGCGCTCATGACGAAATAATCTGCGCATAGTGGGAGTCCTGGAACGTGAGGAGGGGGCTGATGCTGTCCAGTTCCTAGAGGCTTGGTTAAGGGCGGAGGTGGCCCCGGAGGGTCTCTCCCCCTTCTATGCACTCGAGCGCGCTCACAGAGTTCTGGCCCTACCGCCTAAACCAGGAGCTCCACCCCGCCCGCTGGTAGTGAGGCTGCTTCACTATCGTGACCGAGACTTCCTCCTACAACGAGCCCGAGAGAAACAGGACCTGCAGATTGGGAACAGTAGGGTGATGATCTTCCCGGATTACACCAGAGAAGTGCAGCGCCAAAGAACCTCCTTCCTGGTTGTTAAGCGAAAACTGCGCCAGCTACAGCTCCCCTATGCTATGTTGTTCCCGGCACGCCTCCGAGTGACTGCGGATGCAGAGACGCATTTCTTTACTACCCCGCATGAAGCTTGGGACTGGCTAGAGACTCGACGCAACACTAGACCCTGCACTTCACCACCGGGCTCACCCCGGCGGGAGCCGAACACTCCTCCCCCTCCTCAAGGGGCTCCTTCGCCTGCCGGACGGCAGCAAGAGCGTGATAGAGCTGTACGAGCAGTGGCGGAGATTAGCCATGGTGACGTGAGCCTGACCACTAATACCACGGAACTTGAACCAGATAGATCCGACGGCTCAAGGTCGAGCAGTGTCCATGAGGCATCAGATACCGAACTCCCGGACCTTACTCCTCAAACTGCAGACGGCATAATTTGAAGACCACATGACAGGTCGTATGAAAAGGGATTGTCTATTGATGGGAGATGTTCTTTGCTACCGTCTGCAATGCTTGGGGACTCTCAGGGGACACTATCGGCCCGATGGGGGCCACTATTTGACCTACGAATGTGGGGGGGTTCTGGGGGTGATCTGGGTCCAACGGGGTCGGCTTACGCCTCGCCGCTCTCATGATTCACTGTTCGTGTGCCTTAGTTTGGATGGGGACTTGTTTGTGTGTACCTGTCCTGGGGAAGGGGAGTTGGGGAGTTTTTATTGTTGAGGGGAATGGGTTTGGGGCCAGGCATGTCGCTAGGGGGGAGCTAAACCGTGAAAATCTGTGGCTCATACTATGGGACCCACCGTAAGTATTAAATGTATATCTTGGAATGTTAGGGGGATGCACACCATGATCAGACGTCATAAAATACACACTTATCTGATCAGGAGAGGGGTGCAAATCGCGTTATTACAGGAAACCCACTTAACGCAGAAAGAAGGGGCGGCATTGCAGCGCCGATGGAGAGGGCAGGTATTCCATACTACATATTCAGCCTTTGCCAGAGGGACCCTGGTCTGGGTGCACGCGGGAGTCCCCTTTCAGTGTGTCAGACAAATAATAGACCCAGAGGGCAGATTTATGGTGGTATTGGGGAGGCTCGATGGACGAGATATAGCAATAGGAAGTATCTACGCCCCTAATGTCGATCAACCTGCATTTTTGGCCCAACTCTCACAGACACTAGCACCGGTGCTGACTGGATCGGTACTATTGGGGGGGGACTTCAACAGTATTGCTGACGTCAGCTTGGACCGTTCCCACCTACCGCTCCCCGGCGCTCCCACACACAGGGTTGCCGAGGCTAGGCGAGACTGGTAGCGACACTGGGGGTTGACGGACACATGGAGAGCTCACCACCCGGGGGAGAGAGACTATTCTTACTTTTCGGCTCTACACAAGTTGCATGTCCGCTTAGACTCGATACTGTGCTCCCCGGATGTGCATAGTGGGATCACCCTGAGTGAGTACTTAACTAGGACGATATCTGATCACAATCCTCTGCTGGTGACCTTGGACTGGGTACGGACCAGGCCTACGATCCCTAGGAGGCGGCTGCGACCGGAGGTGTTAGAGGATCAGGTGTTTCGAGCCACGATAGGCACTGCTATAGAGGATTATTTCCTGACTAATGCTAACACAACTAGCCCACTCATTGAATGGGATGCTTTTAAAGCCGTTATTAGGGGTCGATGTATTGGAGAGGCGGTGGGGGTACGGAAGGTTCTCCTGGGTGACATACAGAAAGCAGAACAGCGGCTTCGGGAAGTAGAAAGAGATAGGCCGGAGAGGGTGGACAGACAGGCTGATCTCCTTGACGCTAGAGAAACTCTGGCGGCGCAGGTGGAAAGGTTGCGATGCTTCGATTACAGGGCCTACACGGCTTGGGCTCATGCTGAGAGAGACAAGTTGGGAGCATTGCTAGCTTGGCTGGCCAATCCGGCACGCAGAGGGACGACGATCCTGGAACTACGGGGGAGGGATGACGAGAGCCATTATGGGCAGCAGGATATCAATCTCCAGTTTCTGGAATATTATACTGCCCTATATCAAAGTAAGCTTGATCCCGCAGTGTTAGAAGGGGAGAGATTTCTAGAAGATATAGAACTCCCTCAAAATGATGCAGATGCAGCGGAGGCCCTGGGGAGGGACGTTGAACTTGGTGAGGTGCGCCGGGCCATAAAACAGATGGCCAGAAACAAAACTCCAGGGACGGATGGGCTCCCGGTTGAGTTTTATTCCACATATGTAGATATTTTGGCTCCCCAACTGATGGCCCTCTATAATAGAGTGAAGCGTGATGGATATTTACCTGCTACAATGAGAGAAGCGGTAATCATCCCGCTGCTAAAACCTGGCAAGCCAGCTTGAGATCGCACTGCATATCGGCCCCTCGCCATGCTCAACCTAGATTATAAGATATTAAGTTGCATCTTAGCGAGCCGGCTGATGGTTCACATGATGACGCTCGTGCATGTGGACCAAGCGGGCTTTATTCCATCCCAGAATACAGCCATGAATATACGTAGACTTCTTAGACTGCTAGACGCGACCACTTATAACAAAGAAGAGGCTTGCATTTTATCGATTGACATTGAGAAAGCATTCGATAGCCTCGAGTGACCATATCTTTTCGGTGTCCTGAGAGCGTTTGGGCTAGGGGAGGAGTTCGTAGCCTGGACAGCAATACTGTATAAGAATTCTACTGCCAGAGTTCGCACGGGAGGACTGATTTCAGAGGCCTGTGTAGTGGGCAGGGGTACGAGACAGGGATGCCCGCTATCTCCTCTCTTGTTCGCGCTGGCGGTGGAACCTCTAGCAGTACAGGCACGATCGGGTCGTTATTATCAGGGGTTAGACATGCTGGGACAACCTCAATTTATAGCACTATATGCAGATGATCTCCTGATGTTCCTCGCTAACTCTGAGGACGCTCTGCGGGGAGACAAAGATCTCCTGAATAGGCTGGGAAGAATTGCAGGCCTCAAGGTCAACTGGAACAAAACGTGCCTTTTCCCTGCTTTGGCAGGGAGAGT
The DNA here is from genome assembly GCA_963921515.1 of Calotriton arnoldi. Classification (NCBI taxonomy): domain Eukaryota; kingdom Metazoa; phylum Chordata; class Amphibia; order Caudata; family Salamandridae; genus Calotriton; species Calotriton arnoldi. The sequence goes on from CAWUFW010001608.1 coordinate 2,488,606, forward strand.
TGGCCCACCGGACACAACAGATGTGGTGTGGGAAAACCGATGCCTGACTTATCTGGGTGTTAGAATATACCACGACACTGCGGATTTGTTAGAAGGTAATATAGGGCGAGCGATACAAGCCACCAAAAGTAACTTTGAATTTTGGGGGACCCTCCCGCTGTCAGTGGCGGGTCGGGTGGCTCTATTAAAGATGGTCACACTGCCTAGACTGCTCTATTATTTTGGCTCGTTACCACTCTGGATCCCGTGCAAACTCTTTGCCCAGCTTAACACCATGATCACGGGATTTTTATGGGGCACTGGGAGACGCTCACCACCATGATGAGGCCCAGGGCAGAGGGGGGCTTTGCAGTGCCGGATTTTGAGGCCTATTATCATGCAGCCCAAATACAGTGGTTCACGAAGTGGATGGCGGGACGGCTCCGAAATGCGGAGGACTTTGGGAACACGGATCCGGGTTTGCGACTCCTGTCCCGCGTGCTGTTACTTCTCCCTTTGAGAGATGGGGAAGCCCCAGAGGGCTTATGGGCGATGCGTCGCTGCTGGGACCGGGCTTGTGGTCGAGTACGACCAGGACCCCCGTATGCGCCTGAAATCCCGCTGATGGTCTGCGAGGCACTGCCCCATGGTGGAGATTGGCACGGATTGCGAGCTTGGGAGGAGGCGGGGATATCCACTATTGGAGATCTATATGAGAAAAATACCTTACTCCCTTTTAACGATTTATTAGAGCGATACCAGCTTCCCAGGGGTGATTTCCTTTTACATGCTGCCCTGACGGCAGCCATCCGTAAGCATTGGAGAGAGGGGCTAGTAGAACCTCCGACTTCTCTGGCTTGTCAGTACGTAGTAGTAGCGGCTGGAACGATTAAAGCAGTCACTTGTCTCTACCGACGCCTTACACAGGAGACGCGGCGACCACTGGCGGGCCTGCGTCTCAAATGGGAAGCGGACCTAGGCGAGCCCATAGATGAGAAGCCGTGGGAAGAACTGGTAGAAAGAGCTTGGAAAAGTTCCAGAAATGCGCGTTTCCAGCTGATAAATTGTTTTGTCCTCCATAGAGCATACCTTACCCCGTCCAAGATTAAGGAATATTTTGGGGCCCGATCCGCTTGTCCAAGGTGTAACCTGGAAAACGCGGAGTTTCTACATATGTTCTGGGACTGCCCATTACTGGGGGGGTTCTGGAGAGGGGTAACAACTAGACTAGGGGACACAACGGAACGCGACATAACACTGACACCGGGGTATTGCCTACTACACTGGTTCCCTCACACCGCCCGGAATAAAGTTACCAGCAAATTTATAGACCTGGGGTTGGTATTGGCCAAAAGGGAACTTACTAGTCATTGGAAGGCGAAAAGCGCCCCTAGCGTACTGAGGTGGTTGAGGGAGTTTATAAAGTGGGCGGATTGTGAAGGGATCTTTCGACTACAAATGGCCCAAAGGAATGGAAGTGAAAAGACACTGGAAGCAGCGAGAGCGTGGGTGGCATTAGTGGAGGTGTTAAAACAGCCGAGTGGTGATGACGAAACACCCCCTGGGTGAGCAGACCCAGATACGGAGACCGGAATACCGGCCTAACTGTGTGACTATGATGGCCGTCCAAGAGATTGAGATGCCCATGGAGAAACTGAATGGGAGCAGACCCTTTTAGAAAACTACTTTACTGGAAATACCATGTCTGATGCCCTGTACGACCGGATAACATTACCAAACGGGGAATTGGATGACTGAGTGACATGCCTGGGGGGTGGGCGTGGGTAGGTGCTGGGCGGGTGGGAGGGGAGGAGAAGGAGGGTTCTTTTTGTTGATTATTACAAGTTAGTATTGGAACGGAATGCTGGGACGTTGAATGTCAACTAAGGGGATGTAGTGCCTGGCTGGTTCGAGGTCACTGAACTATACTCAGGGAACTGCCAACACCTTGCACAAGACCAAGACCAATGACTTCTAGAGGACATTGAACCGAGTTTATTGTGTATGGATGTAAATGGCTTATTATTGAATGCGACTTGTAAGTTCTGGCTCCTCTCTGTATTTCTATTGACTGCATTGTTGCCACTGAAAAAAATCTGTTTACAAAAAAAAAAAAATCAAACGTGGGCAACAGAGACATGCTTATCTGTGCCTAGATTGTTATGTTTATTTTGTAGATTGTTTCGTCTAGTTGAAGACCGGATTGGTTCTAAATTATTTGGATGTATTTGAACCACATTGCCTTTCCGTTCCTTCGCACAATCACTCAACTCTCCCTGAGCACTCACCCCCTCCCTCTCTCTCTGTGCACCGATGTATACCAATGTTGATTAAGTTCATATTCATATGTTTTGATTGATTCTTTTTCTGTGATGCAATATTAAATCACAGTAAATCATCTTTCTGTGTTGTGACGTTTGAATGATTTAATGGATTTGAATTTAATTCTATGTACATAATACTATAAGCAGCCAGCCACTGTGACCATTTTTCTTGTACAATATGGTAAAGGTTGTTTTAGCTCAGAAAGAGTGCTACATCTTGTTTTCTTCTCGTAGGTGTACATAGATTTTCCTTTGCACTTTAGTTGGGGCAGTTACATTTGAGCAGCCCCTTTCCATTCTCTTGGGTCTGTTTATCCAATGAGTTTAAAGTTGGTTTGTGTGCCAGGCCGTGCATTGCTCCCACTTGAGCCAATTTTGGTGGTTGAGAATGTTTCTCTTTAATTTTTTGCGCAGTTATCTAAAGTTCCCTAACAAACAATTGCTCTACTTCAGCATCTTTTGAGTATCGAGAGGGAGCAGCATTAACAGAGGACTAGATGTCATTGGCAGCAATAAATCAGAGGTACTCTATATATATATGATATATATATATATATATATATATATATATATATATATATATATATATATATATATATATATATATATATATATATAATCCACTGGCGGTCGCCAGTAGATAGTTATAGTTAGAACCTAGTTTCCATAGGAAAAGCATTTTTTGATGTGCTTATAACTTTGGCGTCGTTTGCCGAATCTTTACGAAATTTTCCAAAAAGTTCCTCTTTTCAGGTGAGCTCCTATCCTGAAAGTTTGGGGGTGATTCGTGAAGGGGGGGGCTGAGAAAAAAGGGGGGTCCCAAAACGTGTTTTCTCCATGTAATTTCCATAGGAAACTTTAGACAAGGCTACAGGTCAAACTGCTGAACGGAATTACGCCAAATTTGGCAGGGAGAAAGGTCTTGGTCCAGAAAGCACGCTTTTGTTTAAATGGGGTAAGTCCGTTCAGTAGTTTTAGAGAAATATCAAAATTTACAGATATTGATATTTGAGAATTCTGACATCTGATTGGCTGAGGCGTTGCGAGCATGAGCGTGCGGCTCATTGGTTGTGAACTGTTGAAACTAGGAAGTGTTGGCAGCCATTTTGTGACTGAGATGAAAGGCGTAGGGTGAAACAAAAGAGAAAAATTGTATAAGAGGGTATAGTAGGAACACTGTGGTCTTAGTTCAAGCAGTCTGTACGGTGCAGAGGCAGGGAGTTTGAATGTTGCGTAGGCCATGGAAATCACGTCCGCAGAACAACGTTGAGCGGTATTGCGGCAAGGTTGCGTAGGCTCTGGAAATCCCGTCAGGAAAACAATGCGCCGTATTGCGGCAAGCAGTGTTTTAGGGTGCACACACAGGTAGTGTGAATGTGCGGTATTGCGGCAATGTTCAGTAGGCTGTGTAAATCATATTGGGAAAATAACAATGCGCCGTATTGCAGCCTTCCTTTAATATAATGCGCAGAAATGTTTACTTATAATGCGGTGTTCACTTTTATCACGGACAGTGTCACTTTCTTAGACGAAATTTAATATTATGTGGGAGGGCGTGTTCTGTTCGTGTCTGGAACAAAATTAACGTTTAATTGGCTGAGGTGTTCCAACAACGAGCTCAATGTTCATTGGCTGCGAACCATTGAAAGTAGAAGTGTTGCCAGCCATTTCCTCCCCGTCCGCGGAGTAGCAGGGACATCTGATTGGCTGACGTGTTCCAAGCAGGACCTTCCCAAGCTTAATGTTCATTGGCTGCGAACCATTGAAAGTAGAAGTGTTGCCAGCCATTTCCTCCCCGTCCGCGGAGTAGCAGGGACATCTGATTGGCTGACGTGTTCCAAGCAGGACCTTCCCAAGCTTAATGCTCATTGGCTGCGAACCATTGAAAGTAGAAGTGTTGCCAGCCATTTCCTCCCCATCCGCGGAGTAGCAGGGACATCTGATTGGCTGACGTGTTCCAAGCAGGACCTTCCCAAGCTTAATGTTCATTGGCTGCGAACCATTGAAAGTACAAGTGTTGCCAGCCATTTCCTCCCCGTCCGCGGAGTAGCAGGAACATCTGATTGGTTGACGTGTTCCAAGCAGGATGTTCCCAAGCTTAATGTTCATTGGCTGTAAACCATTGAAAGTAGAAGTGTTGCCAGCCATTCCCTCACCCTCCGCGGAGCATCAGGGACATCTGATTGGGTAACGTGTTTCAAGCAGGACCTTCCCAAGTTTAATGTTCATTGGCTGTAAACCATTGAAAGTAGAAGTGTTGGCAGCGATTCCCTCCCCCTCTGCGGAACACCATGGACATTATATTGGCTAAAGTGTTCCTAGTACAAGTTTGCTCATTATTGGCTGGGAACGGTTCACTGTTGTGAACCATTTTGTGACGCACTTCAATGGAGTATGGGAAAAGAAAGTAGTAGCGGGGAGGGTAGGAACACTATTAACTCTGTACAGTGGTCACAAGGTGGTGGAGAGGGATTGTGAAGGTAAAAATAGTTTTTTATATATTTTAAGGGCCATTTATATAATTTGCGTGGGGTGTACAAATCACGGCGGGAAAATAACAAAGTGTGTTGCGGTCTTCTTTTTATTAAGTTTGAGGGTGGGATACTTCCCAGGAGCACTGTTTAGTTATAATGTGGTGTTTACTTTTCTGACGGGGAGCTGTGGTTGCGCAGCAAAAATTTCAGTCTAGGTTTGAAATAGTTTTTATTAAGCAATTACAAATATACTTTCTTCGGAAACTGAAGCTGTATATATCAAAGGGGTGACAAATAAAAACGCAATTCATAAAATATCCCTTAAGCGTGGGCACACCCTCCCTTATTTTTCTGCTATAGTTTGTAAAAGTGTTGCCCCATATTCTTGATAATATAAGAGGGCATGAGTTACTTTTAGATAAAGTAGAAAAGAAGTGCTACAAGAAACACTCCCGCACTACATCATCTCAGGTCACAAGAACAATAACAAGTAAAAAACAGTTAAACACAAATCACTTTATATTACATAGAAATGTACGCTTTATCATTTTTTATAATTTCTATTCTGTAGAATTCGGGAAAGTTCGGTCGTAGTGCTTAGAGGTCGCTCACTGCTCTGCTAACAAATCACGTACTCCTTTAACAATATATAGGATAGTAGTATAATAATATACACTACTGGTCGTATATATTCTATAGGGAGAAGGTGAATCGGAACTGCAACAGACAAAAATAGAAATAGTAAAAAAACATTCAGAAATGTAGGGTTTATCAAAGGTATTCACTAAGAAAGTATCTATGGAAACTATTTTTTTTTAAACTGCAATTTCCAAAAATATTGTCACTGTAAAAATATCTGATCAAGTAAGTTATAAAGGTCAGTAAACTGTATTTCAGATGGTTTACTCCTGGCGGCGACAAATCTCCAATTCCTGTTGTGTGGAAATATCACACTCTTACAATATACACAGTGTCACTGATGGCACACAAAAAGGAAAATGAAAATGAAGTCATCAATACAAAACAAGATCAATAACAAAATACTTTCCAGCGATGAGTATGTTGAGAGATTCTTTTCTCCGGGACTTCGAAATCTTTCATCTTCGCACCAACGGGTCATAAAGTGCTCTGAGCTCACAATGACTGTTAATTTTATAATATACATATTCACAGTATATGATCCCAAGGAAGAAACAGAGTTAGAACGAGAAGGTGCTGACGTTAAATATAAATCTTTAGTCTTCGCGTCGACGGGTCATAAACTCCACTGAGGTCAGTATAAATGTTAATATTACAATATACATACTCACACTGTATGATCTCAAGGGAGAAATAGACTAAAAACCAGAAGCTGCTGACGTTACATATAAATCTTTAGTTTTCGCGCCAACGGGTCACAAACTCCTCTGAGATCATAATGTGTGGTTATTATAATATACATACTCACACTATATGATCTCAAGGGGGAAATAGACTACAAACTAGAAGCTGCTGACGTTACATATAAATCTTTAGTCTTCGCGCCGACGGGTCACCAACACTTCTGAGGTCAAGTACAGTGTCAATATTATAATATACAAAGTCACACTATATGAGCTCAAAGGAGCCAGAACAGGAACAATGTTTGCTGTATTCTGTCTGTTTCTGAAAACAAGCTGCTGACGTTACATATAAATGGCAAAAACAACCAATAACACTTTTTTCTAAATACAAGTGTTTAAATATTAACAAATAGCTACGTATTATAAATATCTAGTATGCCATAATCAAACAACTTACAACTCAGGATTATGTTTTGTGGCCGCAAAAGAAGAATCCGACTGTAGAAAAGAGCACCTGCATCACTGAATGGAGACGCGTAAATAACTCGCAAAAACGAAACTAATCAATCAACGGGTGTGGTTTATATACTTTTTGGTTATTGAGTAGTCTATAGAAGGAAGATGCGGCTCCGCCCATTTAGATGTCACGTTTTACAGTTGACACGTGCTCACGTTTTAACTGTTTAACTTGTGCATGTGTTGGGAAAAGTTACAAAATGTGAAGCGGAAAAAGTTTCGATTTCGAACCTAACACGTATAAGGTCCTTAATATGTACATACGTTGGAGAGCTTAAAAACTGTTACCCGGAAAACCGTGTCATTTCCATTCTCATGAGAAAATACATTTATTAATTGCCGTAATTATAAATAGAAGACATAAAAAAAAAGATCTATCAGAATAGAAGGAAAAAAAACGTGACAATATTTCTCATCACTATGGTTTTAAATTAAAAAAAATGCGAGCATTTGTAAAGCGTACAGCTACCCCTGGAAAGGTGTGCCGGCGCTCGGGGGCGTTGGAAAGATTAAGCAAGGTATTGCCCACAGTGACATAGTGGTGGTCTAACGTGCCGCTGGAGCCGGGAATCGAACTGTGAACGCTGTTGTTGGAAGTCAGGTATCATAGCTGCTCCGTCACACTTTTTCCACACTTATATGTTAATTAGTGCTAATTAAGTTTTAAACATTGTTAAATTATAACTTATAACAGGCTACTGTTACAGTTAGTTTTTCACTACAAAAAGTATGCACGTCTTTTTTAAATTTAGTTAAAAACAATATAGGTTTCAGGGACATTGTAGTTAGAAATTAGCATTTATAAAACCTTTCAAATTCACTGAAAAAACCATAGGTTTTACAGACGTTATAGTTAGAAATTAGCATTTAAAAACCTTTGAAATTCACTGAAAAAACCATAGGTTTCAGGGGCGTTATAGTTAGCTGGACATTTCACTCGTACAAAACCATAGAAATTCCACTGTTATAGTTAGTTCAGCGAACTATAACTCGCGCCCCCGCAATGCACTGCTCATGACGTCACATATTACATCATTCATGGCATGGTCAGTGACATCACTGATGACATCACTGATGACATCATCCACGTGAAAATCTGATGCACCTCCTCGCAGTCTAATATAACCTTTAATACACCCACTGTAAAATACAGACTACCATTTTCGAAACCATCGAGACACCAATACCAGTTACTACATACGCACTCTTTGATTCCTAGGTCTACACACACATCCACTCATTCACCCATTCATTCACTTATACATGCAGTCACTCATCAATACAACACTATGATATGCACTCATACACCTGTTCAGACACTCACACACCGCCACTCATCCATGGAGTTACTCACACACCTAGTCAGTCATGCAAAGAATCAATCACACTCCCATTTACTCACCTATACAGTTAGACACACACCATCTCACTAATTCATACAGATACTAACGCATAATTACTCTCTTATGTAATCACTGATACAAGTACACACTCATCCATACAGCCACTCTCACAATCACTCACTCGCACATATACTCATTTATATACAGCATCACTCACATATACTGCCTTTTACATATGTAGTTACTCACACATGTACCACTGAGACATCCATTCACTCACCAACACACCCATACACACACTCACCCACCCATACAGCTGTTTCCACATGCACTCTTGAACCCATACACCCAGTGAATCAACCACTCACACATCAATGCACAGAGTCACACACCTCCAACCCACCCACACACACACTTAGTCTCCCATACAAATACTCAGGCAAACAATGAATAACCCATATAAACACTCATGTAGCTACTGACCAACCCATGTAGCAGCTTATACAACAACAGACAGACTGATACAGACATTCACACAGTTTAGTCACTAACCCATGCATTCAGTAAGACACGTTTAATCACTCACTTATACAGTCAGTCACACACCTGTAAAATCCCCCATCCAGACACTTATACACCCACTCATTCTTCAATACACCTAAGAATATATGTAAAACCTATTTAAAAATTACAGAAACATACAGTCACTGGATGATGTCATTTGAGATGTAATCAGTGATGTCATCAGTGATGTCACTGACCATGCCATGAATGATGTAATATGTGACGTCATGAGCAGTGCATTGCGGGGGCGCGAGTTATAGTTAGCTGAACTAACTATAACAGTGGAATTTCTATGGTTTTGTACGAGTGAAATGTCCAGCTAACTATAACGCCCCTGAAACCTATGTTTTTTTCAGTGAATATATATATATATGTACTATATATATATGCTTTTCCGCCTTTGCTTTCTCTCCTTTCACTTCCACGCTTGGCCTGGAAGCCACTCCCTACTGCGCGGTTTCAGTCCTTTCCGCTAGTCATCCTCTGCACTGAAGATTTCCTCCTGTCCCTTCATGATGATTTTAGTCACAGCGCCTGCTTTTGGCTTCCTAAGCGCTGCGGCCAACATTCTCACTGTGTATCTGTAGGTGAGCGTGGCTTAACAGATCGACTGTGCATCAGAGTGTCAGTAGTTCTTTTAAACAGGTTCTCCCAAAAAAGCTGCTATTTTTATCTTATCCAGAAAGGGGATCGTTGGGGAGTCTCAAGCTTTCTGCTGTGGCACCATCAGTCATTTCTTGTCAAAGCACCATCTCCTAAAGTCTAGTGCATGGGAGCTCACAGACAGAGATGTTGCTCACCTCACTTGCTGGCAACCATCTTCCCACATCTGCCATCTTTCCACATCCGTTGACTTAAAAATGAGTATAGTGTGCCTAACCATAGGGAAACCCCTATTCATGAGACCAATGAGTTAGGAGGTAACACCAAAGCTTGTGGTTTATGAAGGAAATTCAACATAAGGAGGACAATACAGGAGTACAGTTTCCTACACCATAAAAATGATATGGTGGAGAAAAATGTTTTCCAAAATGTGACTGGTGGATTCTCCTCCAGAGAATTTTCAGACAATTTTTCATGATGAGCCAACACAATCCTATGGTCCTATGTTCCCTCTGGAGGTTTCTAGATAGGTGAACCCATGACAGCTCTCGACCCCTGGAGGTACTTTTTAGGCATGATTGGCTTAAAGTATGGTCCCAGTCCACATTTTGGCTTCCATTTAAAGTAAACTGACTTTTGGTACTCACTTTTCAGTCTTTCCTGATTTCCTGACTCGAAAAAGGCTAAACGCCGAAACGCGTCGTCTTGGTGCACAATAAAGGATTGTGCAAAAGTCCCCGAGTGTGCCGCTCTGTGTTTTCTCTTCTGGAGTGCTGGAGGATATCACTTGGTGAAAAAAAAAAATATATATATATATATATCGAAAGAACAGTACATTTATTTTATTTTTTCTGTGGTTAGCCTTTGATTGAAGTCTGATTTGCTTTATCGTGTAATTTCAGCTTGGTGTGATTGGCTGAGAGGCAGTAAGTAATGGAGAATACAGCCACACGGAGAAGAGCGCAGTCTCTCAGTAACACTAACAAGGATCCTTCTGATAACAGAAAAGAAAGTAGACAACACCATGGAGGTATAGTCAGGAGAAAGTCTGTGTCAGAATTGGTTGCCCGGTAAGTAGACATTTTTTGCCGATGTTGCTTAAAATTGAAATCCCATCCTTGTTGCCAAGCAGAACAAGAACTTAAAAAAGCAAAAGCCACTTTATTTAGGAGCCCACAGCAGCATACTGGAGGAGCCGTCTCATGCAGATACACACGTCTAACAATGTACTACAGTAGCTGGGTACCCACTCTCTGGGTACTGTGTCTTTTAGCATGGTGGGATCTTCTTAGCTTGTCCATTTCTTAGGAAAATAAGAAAAACAACTGCGCCTCCACTCTTTATGAGATTGAAAGGGACACAGGACAATCTCTGTGTAGTGATGTGCTATGTCTGATTTGTCCTGTTTGTAGGGAAAGAGCATGATGTAGTGACGAGATGTATCTGTGTATACATAAGCAGTGTGGGTGTGCTGTAGAATGTTGAGTGTTGATTCTGTGAGAATGTGATGATGCATGAACTATTGGAGTCTGTGTGCTTGGTGAGGCCTGGGAGTTGATTACTTATGAAGGGAGAATGGACCCCTAACAGGACCTATCAGTCTGTGGCTGTAATCTGACATGAAATGAATAATTTCCTGCTACCTGTTCACTTCCAGGATCTTGTATGAAGACCTTGCCTTCCAACTACAACATTTTTGTGACAAGTTGTTAAAAGACCCTGAGTAGAGATGCAGCAGGACTCTTGTGGCAGTTAGGAGAAGGTTCTGAAAGAGGGCGAGAACTGCCTAAAGATGGAGGGGCAAATTAATAAAATATTCATGCAACGCAGCAAGTCACCTTGCTGCGCTGCGTGAAAGGGAGAGGGCAGGAATGTGCCATATTAAACATTATACTGCACATTCCTGCTCTCTGCGTTCACTGGTGCATAAACTGCTGCCTAGTGCTGATGCTGAAACCCTTGCACCGTGGTGCAGGGTGCCTATGTTGTAGGCAGGATTGTTTTTGTGCAGGAAGGGGCGCCTTCCTGTACAAAAACAATCCTCAGGCATTTTCCTCTTTCTACGTGCACTGCACAATGTAGCACATGCAGAAAGAGAAAGCAACAAGGAGAAATCAATATATTTCTCCTCGTTGCGCCTCTGGTGGGGAGGCATACAATTCTGATGCATTCCCAGATATTCCAGTGTTGGTAAATCCTTGCCTGGTTTCCCGACCTATCTAAATGGACTCAGAGAACATTCCCATGTATGATACCCTGGCTGTCAAAAATGAATATAAGTACCTGCTCCTAGTTACAAAGCCCGGCTCCAGTCCCATCTCTGACATAACAGTCACATGTACCACCAGAAGACCTTGTTTAATGCTTTTTCAGCATCCAACAGGATCATCAATTTAATTCCCTCGCCACATCCAGAGCAGAGATGACAAGATAATATGGGCGGTGGTGTCTCGTGAAGGAAAATATCCATGCTGCATTGCATCTATTAATGAGGTGATTACAGCGGAAAGTCGATTGGACAGAACCCGAATGTAGATTTTAGAGCCACAATTTTATCAGAGAAATAGGGCAATATGAGCCACAATTTAGAGGTTCTTTATTCTTTTTTACAAATATGGAAAATATATGATTGTCCGCAGGATGGCAGAATTAATGTTAGAAAAGCTGATGAGTTTAGTAATTCCATGAAAAGAGGAGTCAGAATATTCTTAAACTGCTTATAAATCTCAGTCGGAATAGAATCTGGCCCCGCAGCTTTACCGCTCGCCAGTTGCATAATAGCCATCTCAATCTCTTCCCTAGTGATTATGCTGTCCAGCACGACTTTTTGCTCCTCTGTAAGCTGGTTCAGTCATGAGATCTGCATGTAAGAGTCAGTTGTATCCCGAGTAGCGTTGCATTCTTCCTTATATAAGGCAGAATAAAACTGATGGAAAACCGCTAACATCTCAGGACCACTTATAACCACTTTTTTCCAGCAGAATCTCTAACATCCCGAATCAGATTGTTGTTATTCTTTTCCTTCAATTGAACGGCCAATGCCTGCCCCATCTCTTCAATATTTTTGAAGCTCAGTAAACGCTTTACTCAATATTTATGGCAGGCCCTATCGCAGATCCATTTTTTTAGCTGCATCGGGAGCATGGTCAAATGCTGAAAGGCCTTTAAAGTGCTCCCTGGACAATTGGAGAGCCTTGACAGGAAAAATATTCCAACTCGAGTTGGAGAAGCCTTTCCCATAGCCTGGCCCCCGTAGCCCTCTCCTCCTTGCCTTTAAGAATAAAATAGCTGGTAGTCTGACCCGAATCAAAGCCTTTAAGGCCCCCCAGACCATAGTTGAACAGGCTGTACCCCCATTAATACGAATTAATTCGCTCAGATCAGAACCCATGAGGTTAATGTATTGGGGTCCTGTAACAGCTTATGATCAAAGGTCCATCTATTCAAGGGCAAACAGTCAGACATATAGCTAGATTTAACAAAGAGTGACAGTGGATTATGGTCTTACACAATTCGCAGGTTTAATTTAATAGTCACTGCCATCAGGCAGCTGTGGCTAACAAAGAACATATCCACCCGGGAAGATATGCCATTCGCGATAGAATGAAATGTAAATCTTGGCTCATGCCCCCGACAGGTACGCCAAGCATCACACTCGGCATGTGTAGTGCTAATTTGCTAAATAGCTGCCTGAGACTTGGCCATCCCCCCGTGCAGCTAACGGAGAAGTTGTTGAATCCGCCCCTCGCTCCATAACCAGATTGAAATACACACACATACTAATCGGATTGGGCCATATGCAAAGTTGAACTAATTGCCAGTTAAACAGAGAGGGATCATCCGTGTCTAAAGCATAAACCACACAGACCGTTAGTAATATACTACCATTGCCTATGCGTTCAATCATCCGTCTCCCGGACCTGTCAATTTAATCCGGCAGGCAGACCATCCTCTCCCTTTAGGAAGTAAAGCTACCCACCTCTTCGGGGCATTGATCCCAGCTGCAGCAAGGGTATTGTAGCCTAAACCACTAAGCTTAGATAGTTCCCCAATGGTAAGATGGGGCTCCTGAATACAAACAAGATGAGGGTTAAGTGTACAGAGTTCTTCCCTCACATATCTGACTTTAGCACGAGCGCATATCGTTAATATTCTGACTAAGGATCTGTAACCCCTGGTTGCGACCCCAACTAGTATTGTCTATATCCTATGCGCAGAATGATGGTTCAACCCTACTGCCACCCATGCTATTCCTCCTCCTTTCAGCTGTATTAACCCAAGTGCTCCCCAAGCCTTACAAACCTTACCCAGAACCAACCACAATCCATCACTTCCCTCCCCCTTCACCACTCCTGCAAGATCCCCCCACCCACCCACCTTTCACCCCAACATCACACCACTCAAACCCATTATTACTTTTACCCTGTTATGCACAATAGTCAATGAAGTACTAGATTCCTCACAGATACAAGGTCTCGAAAAACTATCTCCAGTTCATGGCAGATCTCCCTAACTTGGCTAGACATTTGAATACAAAGAAAATGCAAAAGACAAAAATATGTCCTACCAGAATGATGAAGAAAGCCTCAGCATCCAAATGCCTCTGTCTCTGCTGATCAGTAGCTGTCTCACAAACGCTGCTGGCAATGGGAATCTCAGGAACCCAACTGCTTTCCAACTTGCTCACTGAGCAATGGGCATGGAAGATTAGGTACGGCTCGATTTAAAGGTAGCACCTCAAAATGTCTGGTAAAAGTTATAGAACTTCTAGGGATTTGTAAATCTCACTCAGGATTAGTGAATCTTGATATCAGGCAAATTCCTTTAGTAACAAAACTCTTTACACATCATAATCACTTCAGGCTTCCTGATAGGGTACCTGGCAGCACCACCACTATTTCACATAGCATAATCCACACCTTACATAGACCCTCAACCCACGCCCACTCTCCTGATGTTCCTGTCATACTGTGGGCATGTGGTGGACGTGTGGAGGTTTGCATGGTGGGCATAAATGCTCCTGACTTTTTAAATGCGCACTCTGAAAGCACAATTAAAGTAAGGTATTTTATTTGTAAAAATGATGATATGAATAGGACTCTGGTGTAGTTCAATTACTGTCCAAATATTTGCTCCCATCTGGAAAATGAAGCCCACTGACTGATCTACAACAACTCATTCAAGGTCCCTGATACCGGGTGCCTCAAATGGGGTTAAGGTGTTTACCAGATCCGTCATACAGACCTTCCAAAATTAACGTGTGGAAAATTGTAGTGGAGTGATATTTCTTGCACTCACTATTCACGACATGCGGATAACTCCTGAGGAGAGAACTGAATTTTAGCCCATTCTTGAAATCAGGGCCTAAGCCTTTCATTTGTAATCTTTAAAACTATTGTTTTTTTGCCTATCGGTGAATCATGTTGACACCCAAAGGGTCTATTGTATTGTACAAACATTCTCAACAAATATTAACGTGAGCAGGCTGTTTAAGTGTGAGAAAATGCCTCTTTTTGCATGTTCACCTCCTCTTTTCGGACTGATGCTGACAGTTTTTCGACTCTGAATGTGCACTGAGTCCTGCTAACTAGTCCTCAATGCCAGTGTTCTTACCCATGACAAAGTGTATGTCGAATTGGCTACCCCCGATTGTCAAGGACCAACTTACATAAGTCCCTAGTATATGGTACCGGGGGCATGTAAGGCAGAGTGACCACCCAGAGCTGCAGCACTGTTTGTGCTACCCTGAGTGTGTCAAAGGTACAAAAGGTACAAAATGGCTCCCAGCCTGCCACTGCAGACTGGAAAGGCAGTGTTGCACTGCTAGTTCGACTTTGCCATTAAAATGGTAAAGCCACCACTTCCCTTAACAATATATTCAAGTCTTCCCTAAGGAAGGCCTATGAAGCCCTATGACAGGAATCTGCATATTATTAAGTAGAGCATATATATTAATATATGTCTTAACAGCAAAACCTCCAAATTGTTGTTTTGCTTGGCAAAAGTTAGTAGCCCCATTAGCTAACACAGGGTTACCGGCTGGCAACCCAGCCTGACTAACTACTAAATGGGACTACTTAATTGGGTACTGTAAGGTATCAAATTATTTTTATTTTTATTTTTTATTTATGTGTTTTATAGAGCGCGAACTTGACCCGTTAGGGTATCAGAGCGCTTTACAGAAGCAAACAATATACAGACAGGCTTAGAAACAACCAATTGCAGAGCGAGTAGTAGGGGGCCGGGTGCCGGAGATATAAGGGAAAGAAGGGCACGTATTTACAGTTTACAAAACCAAATACTGAAGATGAGATAACATATGTACAGATTACGTTTACAATTATTCAAGACAAGGCACCAAGTTTCTGATGGTGCCACTGGTAGTCCGAAGGGAGGCAGTGGACGGCCATAGGTCAGGGCCATAGTGATGGTTGAGGCAAAGTTTAAGCGAGAAATTTGCCCATTAAACCTGACCTGATTCCCAAATCGGATTTATTGTCACTATTAAAGTTAAGCAACTTTTAGAAAGTTGCCACTCTGTGCCCCAGTGGTCCATTAGCCTCACATGTGCTGGGACCCACAGACTGCTTTCTGCCAGCCTGGTGAGTGGTGTTTACAACTTCCAGGAAAGGGTCAAACACTGCTTGCCTCTAGGAGAGGTGTTAACCTCCCCTTTGTAGGAAGCCACTTGGGCTGTTAGCCCAAAAGGCAAGCTTCAAAGGGGAAGCCGATTTTGATGGGCAAATGGCGATAACACACCCGAGTGGCTGCCTATTGCTTAGGTAGACAAGCTGGAGAAAGGAACAGAGAGGGAAGACCATTGCCCAAACCGGTTTTCCTGTGGGCATGTAGATACCAGGTAACCACAGCTCTGGGGTGGGCTACTGAGCTCCTTACATCCAAGGAAGGGTCCCCACATTTTTTGAGTGGCCAGAATAGTGTACTCTGGGATTGCCAGATTCTACGCATAGCCGAAAAGTCATCACCCAAAGGGAGGGGACCTGGTAGCCCGTTGGCTACTGACCGCACGGTCCCCTCAGGGCACTTTTACGGGATAAAAAGGGCACCCCTAGCACCCTGGACTCTTACATCATGCTGGATTTTGGAATATGACCAAAAAAGGACTGCCCTGCTGCCCTTGGAATCGCACAAAGAGAGGCTGCACCGTCTTCTGAACTGCACCTGCTGCACATTGTGCTAGCAAATTTTGGATGCGCTTGTGGTTCTTAGCTTGGGGAAAAGTTGATCCCCAGCCCCAGACCAAAACACTGATTCAAAGGGTCAGTCTGCTGATCTTCTGGAACCAGCTTCAGGGACACAGGAGCAGAAGTAGCCCAGACCAGCAAGTTACTAGCCACTGGAGAAGAATCACTGCTAGCTGCTGCTAGAAGTCTCGAGAAATCAATCTTTCACAGCCAAAAGTTGCACCTGAGTCCACTGGACCCGGTAGTGTCATCAAAGTCTGGATTGGCGGCTCCAGAGGGACACTAGCCCCCACTAAAGGATTTTGCTTGAACCATGGTAGCCGGAAATCAGAAGCCCAGCTGCTGCTAACCTCCGACCTCCGGAAAGAGGACTTCGTTGGACCCCGACCTCTGCGGCCAAAGTTGCCCTGCATCAGCCGTGGACAAAGGCACCCCTGTTGATCCCATCACAACCGGATCATTTTTAAGCAGCTTTTCGTTCTGCATCCCCAGCATCAGGACCATTCCATTATAGTCTATGGCGGTCATGCTGTACAGGCAGGAACTGGACTGAACAACACTCTAGTTGCCGGT
The DNA here is from genome assembly GCA_963921515.1 of Calotriton arnoldi. NCBI lineage: Eukaryota > Metazoa > Chordata > Amphibia > Caudata > Salamandridae > Calotriton > Calotriton arnoldi. The sequence goes on from CAWUFW010001608.1 coordinate 2,505,509, forward strand.
AACTGTTCAAATCAACTCCACTAGCCACCTAGACCTCCATCCTGTTGGATTTGGTCGCACAAGCCGGACTGGAGTAGAAGTATTAACTTTCACTAACTTTTGAAACGTTTACAAGCTTTTTGTTGGCCAATGCTTGTTTGCGGTTAGAATTAAAAGAGATAAAATCTTTGAAAAACCATATCTCTGGAACCCTCAGGTTGATTTTGCTCATCTTGCACTCTAAACATTCATAAAAATACACTCTGCGTTTATAAATTGGTGTCTTGTGTCTTTCGTGTTGTGCGGCTTTCTTATTTCATTTTTTGGTACTGTTAAATGCTTTCCACTAAGTTCCTTTGTTCATGCCTTGCTGTTCGAAAGCCATAGCTACCCAGGGTTGAGCTTAAGGTTTTTACAGACAAGCTTGAGTGGACCCAATAAAGGTTTTGCGAGTGTATTTGATCAGTCTTTATCAATGAAATCCCAGGTGAACTCTACCTGTGGTACCTGTAATGCCAACATGCAGCTTTTAAGGAAGAATGTTCCGTGGTTCCCCCCTCAGATACAGAAAGTTTCTAGTCCAAGCACTTATCACCAGCCGCCTAGAAATTCACTTCTAGGAGCAGCTAATGACACCTTGGTATCAAAACTCCAAGTGGTGCAGAATACTGCCTCCCAGCTAATTTTTAACTTGCCTCGCCATACTTCCATGGCCCCCATTTTAAGGGACATGCATTGGCTGCCCATAAAAAACGTATATTCTTCAAGATATGTGGCTTGACACAGAAAGACTTAATTAAGGCCTTGCCCGTCTTATTTGCATTAGAAGCTTTGCCTGTAACAGCCCTCTTGGGCCTTTAGATCTTCTAACAAGTCTTATCTTATCTAAAAATACCTTGCATCCGCATGGCCGAATTTGGCGGTAGATCATTTTCCTATCTGGCGCCATCTTACTGGAATAAACTTCCCCTGTCTATTCAGCTATGTGAGGACCATGCTAAATTCAAAAAGCTATTAATACATGGCAATGTAATGTTTCTCTCAAAATCTCTGGTGACTACTCATGCCAACCTGCTGTGCCCAGTGCCGAGATGCTCCTCTGGGAGTGAGTCGTGCGTAATAGCAAGTTTAAATAATAATAAATAATAATAATATTATTCCGCGATTAGGCCCCACAGCCATATCATGTAATACACCCAGATTCTCACAGTAAGTATATATATAAAAAAGCATGTTTGTGGTATTTGCCATGCAGCTTAAAGGAATCTGGCTTTTTTTTCTTACTGAGTACATTTCACTCACACATAATATTGAAGAAAATGTAATTTAGTACTAGACTGTCACATCTTTAGGTATCATGCGACATAATTTTCCTTGGGTGCTGTGTAGGCTAACACTTCAAGTTCCTTTACATGTGCTCACAGTTTATGAGGGATGCAGCTCACAGATGTTCTTTTTTCCAATACCTTTAAGAATCAATAAAAATGAATTGCTTTCCCTGAAAACTAGTGGCACTACCCTGAGAACTGCAACCAACCCCATACAAAGGGATGCTTTGAACATGCCTGAAGTCTGCAGGTGATGGCTTTTAAATAAAAGAACTACCCTAGTTTTGAGAATACAATTAAGTCACATGTGTTTCTTTACCATAGGTATCAGAATGTGATGGATATTCACACAGCCCAGAAGGAAGAAAAGGTAAGGCTGGAAATCATTCTAATTTTGATTTTTGTAACGGTCTTTGGAGCCAAATAAAACTGGGATTCCAAATTATTTCAGTTTCCTTCAAGTTCCCTGCAGAATAATTCACAGAAATATTGCAGAGGCACAAATCATTTTATATGACTTTTGAGTTCGTTCAAATGCTGTTTTATTGAAAGAAATGCAATTTTTACATAGGTTGTACATGTATGCCATTACATTCAAATTGCCATTTTTGATTTATGTATTTTTACTGAAGTTCTGAAACATACCAAATTGCCAAAACACCTCCAAAGACAAACTAATAAGCCAATTCTTGTTTTTGGTTGGAGGCATATCAGTTCAAAAGAGACTATTACAGAGAATATCCCCAAATGGTCTACTTACAATGTATTTTTATATTAAACTGCCTTTTCTGCCATAACAAATCTACTACAGTGAACTCATCTGCAACAAAAACTGTTTTTACTAAACATCACTAAAAACTTGCTAAAATGTTATTTCTAAAGCTACCTTAGCTGTAACCCTTTCCCTACACATAAAAAATACTCTAATCCTTGCCCTATTCCCAAACCTTACTGCTTCTAATTTTAACCTTAATCCTAAAGTAAATCGTACTACTTTTTATTTGAACTTAATCTAAACTCAAATTTTAATCTAAACCTTAATCTAACTTTTATGGTAACTCTAAATGTATTCCTACATCCCTCACCCTAAACCTCATCTTAACACTTATCCTAAACCAAACTATGGGGCTCATTACAATGGCGGATGGGCTTCAGTCCGTCCGCCATCGTCCCGGGGATTGGGACCAGCCGCCTATAAGGCGGCGGTCCCGCAAGTGACATTACAATGCGGACGCCACCACGGCGGCCACAAATGGCATGTTTAACATTGCGGCGGATGCTGCTGGCTGCAGCACCCGCAACACTGTTAAGAATGCACTGTTTGCATTTCTCTGCACTACATGGCAGGCACCATGCGGTGCCTGCCACATGGTGCAAGGAAATGTAGGGGGGCACCATAGGTGCCCCCCAAGTTCACAAACAACCAGCCCCTGCACAAGGGGGGCCTGCAACGGGCCCCCAGAGGACATCCCCGCCAGCCTTTCCATGGCAGTTGAACCGCCATGGGAAGGCTGGCGGGGATGCAGCATCCTAATCTGGCGGACAGTGCCTGCTAGGCACCGCCACCATTCTGAGGATACGTGCAGGTCCGACAGGCAATCGTAACGGTTGCCTCTGTCGGACCTGTGGCGGGTGGGCTTTCCGCGCGCCAGCACACCGCCCGCCATCACAATCTTGCGGGTGGTGAATGGCCTTACGATGGCGGTGAACCAGCCACCGGCAGCCTGCTGGTGGCGGGTTCACCGCCATCGTAATCAGGCCCTATGTTCTTCACATTACCTTACCTACAATGAAAATATTCAATTAATCTCATGCCTAAAGGAATGATGTAATGGGATCAAAGAACCTTTCTTTGTCAGGAGTGTTTTGTGAAGGTTGTCTGTGTTTAGGAATTTAGCATTATAGAGGTATATTTATATTAGTAGTGACTATTCACATGACTTGAATGGGAATTAAACAATTTGACAAGGGAACCAGAGAATACCATGCTAAATTGTAATTGAACAACATCTAATTGAGAACACCGCACAGACAAATACTTTAATCAAAAAGAAATAATAATCTTAAAAACAAGTCTGGTAAAATGTGATGTTTCCACTAATTACGCCGATGGACACCATTGAAGTAGATAGAAGTTATACTGTCTGCTTATTAAGGGTGAAAATTCGGACAGCGGTTTTTCCTGCTTGGGACCTCCAAGAAAAGCCTGGCAGTCCAAAACAGGAAAAAATTAAAATGAGTCCCACATGCTGGGAGAAACCTTCCAGGGTTTCAAGGCCATCTTGGGAGTTTGTTTTTGAAAAACAAATAATTTTGTTAAGAGGCTGTATGAAACATGACAGCCTCGTCGTTCAGCACTAATGCCTTCTGAAGAGCCACCGCGGGGACAGCTCCTCTGAAGACACATAGATAGATCTCTGCCAGACAAACGCAGGCGGCTCTCCATCAAAGCAAAGCCTAAATAAATTGGTTATTTCCTGTTCCTTCCTATGAAATTATTGCATTTTTATAGCTGCTGATCCTCCCTATAGCTGGTCTTCTTGAATGGAGTGTCACTTTAATCATTACATTTGTACTTTCTAACTTAATTAGGAATTTTAACTTGCCTCATTCTTGCCTGCAAAGATGTTTTAGTGATAATGTTAATGCACAACATGCATATTTCTCTGAACAAGGCCATATACTAGGCTTCCAAAGGTAGCCTAGGGATTCCTATGAAAAAATGTTTACTTAATCAGAGTTACATTTTCTGACTTTGCTAGAGCTCTGCAACAACTCACATCATTGAATGCATCCTCCTTCTCCCATAGTTTAACAATCTGTTTCCCTACGGTTGGCTTGACGGTTTAGGTTCTAATAATGCCCCTATAGAACTTTTTAAAAGGAGGGTTCTATTCAGCTCTGTACTGGCTTACAGAATGGAATAGCCCCTTCTCGAAATAGACATTTTTTCAACACACTTGCTCCTTTCACTTGATCTAATAATTCTCATGGAAACAACACGGAAATTAATCTTCACCAGTTGCATGCATTACGTATCTGTAATTTATGCATGGGGTAAGAAAATCCAGTTTATTTTTATGTAAATGGCTTCTTGATGCAGTAAAATCAGCAGAAACAACCTTTGGAAAACCAACTCAGTCTTATCCAGTCAAGAATACAGTATTAGACACTTTTCACTATCGTCAGGACAATTGTCTCTTTTCAACATAGTTATAAAGGTGAATCATCAAGATATCTTAACTCATCCATGGTTCTGTTCTAAATTCCAAGACTCCCTCAGAAATGGGATTTAATATTACCAGGTGTGCCTCAATTTTCTGTTCAAGATGATAGCCAGAGTGTTTCAACATTAAACTATTGAGAATGCACGGGCTACTCAACTTTTTCTCTGAAAAAACACATAGGGCCTGATGCACAAAGGTAACTTACTCTTTTGAGTAATTTACACTTTGGATTCAGTTTACAACTTTTGGTATTCACAAACTCCGAGCCCGATGCCCAAACTGCAATTCATAGTACATTTTGTAGTACTACAAAACGTACTACAAATTGCAATTTACAAATTATGTCCAAAGTTTATGCCTCAGCAATTTCCTATACTTAGGTGTTGATCCAATACTTCCCAAAAGCACAAATTACAGCAAATGCAGATCCAAAAACTTTAATATGCCCATCAGAAACATTGTCTGGGAAGATGAAACCGTGGATCAACAATATAAGAATGTGTGTCTAATAGCAAAACTTCCTTTGAACTGAGAACATTGAGCAAGAACCGATATAATATCCATCGTACATACTTAGTCAATAGGAATTCTGTCAACAAGAAGAATTCAATGGACACTCTCAAAACAATGCAGCTAATTAGTGGTGTCCAGTGGTATGGCAGCAATAGATATATTGTGCACTGGAATAATGAACAATGAATTATCAGACTCAGGCAATACCCAAAGAATATTGTGGCATAGAACAGGGTGCCACAAATACCTTACACTGTATTCATCATCTGAAATCAGGCTGTTTACTTAGTCCTTGCACCTTAAATAATGCCATATCAATTTTTCGACCTCTAATCATGTAGAATAATGTTAAAGACTAGCAGTTTATATATAATAAAAAAAGTATGTTGAATTGCTTTCTGGCAATATTTTTAATCTAGCATCAGTAAAAAATAGCAGACCCTGCACGGCTGTACACTATGACGTTCCATAGTTCTGTATTTTATCTGTGACAATGTGAGCTATGTTCTCAATAATAACAAGAAAAACCCACCATCTTGATAATGTGACAGGCTCAGACAGAGCACTGTTCTTGATGATACCCAGAGTTATTGACATCCCAGTATTGAAAATGTACAGCTTCATTCAGACATGTGATCAAAGAACCCAGGGTCACTAAGAGCTAGGACCTCAAATTTCCAGAATTGCTAAGAACTCCAGTCCTGGGAATATCCTGACTCATTCAGAGCTCTGTACTTGACAACATGCAGACAGATTCCCTGTCCCTACTTATAAATACCCCAAACTCACTTAGATCACTGTTCTGCTCAGTATAACACACAGAATATAAACTTAGAGCCCAACATAGCAGGCTCTACCGGCCATTACAGGCCTGCTCCAGCGTTAAAGTGCCGAGCCGAAGGCGAGGTCCTTTAGCAAGGAAGCGGTCCTTTAATGGCCGGTAGAACCCTCAACGGAGGGTTCTAAGGCTATTAGAACATTCCGCCCCTAGGGGGCAGAATGTTCTAATTTGTAAAACAAAGGCTTGATGGAGCCCAAGGGGTTTGAAATCCCCTTGGGCTCCATTAGGCCTGTGTTTACAGCAACAGCTGTGAACAAAGGCAACATTGGAATGTTGATGCTCCGGGCTTCTACCAGCCATTAGAAGCCCAAAGCACTTCATTGTCTTCAATGAAGAGCTCAACATTCCAATGTTCTAATCTTTCATAGAATAGTCTTTTTGATAACACACAGAATAAACCAGAAGCCTATTTATGATAATGCATAGATTCACTCGTGCATTTTAGTTTCCTAATATTCAGACGCGTAAGCTCTGTTTCGACAATATCTAGACTCCCTTTGCTATTCTGTACAAATTCCAGCAGGATATTGTAGTCCACAGTTTTATTCATTGCGGGTTAATTAGGTTCATGTGTTAGATGATTCATCGCCATGTTGTTTATTATACTTTTTGTATGGGGGTCTTTTACTACTGCTTTTTGGGTAACAAGGCAGAATGTAGAGTGAATCAAACAGTTGAAAAGTTTAGATAAAACAGGATCAAAGGTGGTGATTTTCCAATATTTATATGGAACTGCCTGGAAAAATGAATATTGAATCTTGATAGGTAAGAGCAACCCAAAAGATAAGTGGGTGTTTAACTGGACTTGGGTGTTGAGCTGGCCAGATATGAGAGATGATAAAGCGAATTTAAAATGACTATGACTTTGGGAGAGCTCATTTACAGTTACTTATTTACTGTAGGCTGCTTAGAAAAGGCAAGTCTCGATTCCATTAGGGAACCTGTGTATATCTCCTCATATTCTCGGATGAGCAGGGATCACACTCTGGAATGGTGAATATTGGCTTTGAAACAATTTTCCACCTAATCCTTCTTACCTTTCTGGGCAGATGATAACTATTTACAAGGATGTAACTTTAGAAGTTAACTTATTACTACATTACTGCCCTCACCTGACCCTTACAGAATGATTCTCCTAGCCCACGGGAAAGGGCCAAATAATATGTTAAACGATAAGGCACTTCAAGGAGTTAAAGTATGGTGTTGCCAAAATACAAGAATAAATGGATCATAAACTGAATCGTGGCTAACTCCTTATGAGGTGAGACTAAAAACAACAGGACAGCAGCCAAACATATCAAAACCATGTTTTGGTCTACTCAGCCTATGGTGCACAGAAGTAGATGGAATATCTCCCCCTACCTGATTATCTGACAGGAGAACTTTAAAGAATGTGGAGAAGTTAGGGGTTGAATTAGAACCTGGCCGGACTACCACCTGCCAAATTAAGAGATCACTGTTGGCCCTGCGGTGAACTCTGTGCCTTTACAGGAGCTGCTGCAAAGGCGGCTTCTGTGTAGGAATAAATAGTTTGGGTCACGTCCGCCATGTTTATGATGCAGGCTCACCAAACGTTTTTGTTTTTCAGAAAAAAAGTCACAAAGTGGAAGTTTGTTTTTGAAAAAAAAAATTCCCCCATGCCCTGTGAGTTTTCTCCAATGGTTTAGGGTGCCATTATTTTTTCTGTACTTGAACGCCAGGTTTCACCTGGCAGTGACAGACAGAAATAAAGGACATCAGGATGTCTGCTCGAAATAGCCACGCAGTCTATTGCTTTTACTCCGGCTCATTGTCGGGGTACCTTTCTGACAGCGGAGCCAGTGGTGGCACCACTGGTGGGAAACTGATGGTCCGCCTGATTTATAATTTCGCAGGCAGATAACAGATTTGGCGGACAACTTACTCTGTCACGTTTGTGACAGAGTAGCCTGCCTGCCAAACTCTAAATCGGGCCCTTGGTTTTTTTTTAATAGCCACTGACGTTTCTTTTATTTAGAAGATAACATTTGTTTAATGTTTATATTCTTTACATTACAATGCTATTCTCAGGTACAAGACGGAAGTGCGCAAAAAAAGACAGCAAAAATGGATCTGCTGAAAAATAAGTCTGAAGATTGTCACATCCAACATAAGGACTTTACCCGAAGCAAATATGGGGAGAGAGATAATTCACAGAAAAATAGAACTATCATTATTAACAGGAATCTGCATGTGACGTCAGGCACAACGCAAGTCAATGGCAGGGTACAACATAAAACTGGTTCTGCTCAAACAGAGAAGACCCAAATCTTCAGTGGCACTAAACTAAGTGAAGCCCAGCACAAAACGTCAATCACCAAGAGATATGAAGCCCTTGATTGTAAATACCGGATAGAGCCAGCAACATCAACAAAGGACATTGTTTTGAAAGAGAGACACACAATTTCCAAAGAAGAACATAGAATCAAAAAGGTTGGTTACCAGATACCTTTGTAAAAATGTTTTAAATAATTACTTTGATGGATTTTAAATGAAATGATACGAAATATAAAATGAACAGATCTAGTTTGTATGGCACACTAATCACCTGAATATGACACCTGAGCACGAACATGACGACATAGAGCAAACAAAGTATTCTGATTTTCAGAATAGTTGTTAAACTACTTGATATTTTCATTATCTGCTATGACCTTATTCTTTTTCTATGTGGAACTTTGAAAATTAACAGGTGTCAAACCAGCTAGAAGGGAGCTAAGGGGCTTATTATGAGTTTGGTGGTGCGGGAGCGGGACCCCCGCTCCCGCACTGCTCCTGCACCGCCAAACTCATGTAGGAACCGCCCGCCAGATCAAGTTTTCTCCTGGTCTGGTGGGCGGTTCTTTGGCGGTGCTTGCACACAGGGGGACACATGGTGTCCCCTTCCTGTGTGCATCCACGTGGTGTGAGGCACCAGGGGACCCTGTAGCGCATATTGCAGCCCTGACAAGCATATTGCAGCCTCAAGACCGCCACACCACCGGCGGTTGCAGTCATCCCAGGGCGGCCCGACTGCACTGGTCCTAATAGGGTGGTCGCGCCGCGCCTCCACGGGTCTGGTGGTCCGTGGACCGTCGGACTCTTAATAAGCCCCTAAGACGGAGGTTAATGTAGGCTTACTGTCATTGTAGAGTTCCTACCACAAAATGGTGACCTCCTGAAAGATGCTTTATTTGTGTTGATTAGATGTAATTTGAGTGACTTTATAACTACATTCCCTGCTGCGGGATTAAAAGAGGCCTCTGTCATCTGTGGTTCTGAATTAGTTGCAGTAGTGAACATAGTTTGACGTTCCCGATGGTGATAATGATTCTCAGCTGGTGCATGCTCCTCACAACCACATCTTTGTGCTTGATATGAAAGTTTGGAGATCTGTGGGAGCAAAAAGGTAGCCCAAAATTTAAACACCCCAAAATTCACCTTAATTAGTGCTCCCAAATTCACTGGATCAGAGATGGTGTTAAACCTCCTTTTCATGAGGCAACATTTCCCCGCGTTTAGGCACCTCCAGAAGCATCAAAATTCAGAAATCAAATACAATTCATTAGGTACATTGGATGGATTGAATGGGCCCACACAATAACTCAGTTCTGGATCAATGAAAAGTTGTAAAAGGGTTTTATTACAGATTTTAAAAATAAAGTGGTACCGAGTCAATGCCACGAAGGCACTTAATACAGAGTTACACAGATATTGCAAAAATCTGAAATTATTTCAAGTCCCAAATAGCCAGCAAAATTGGGAAAGAAACGGCCCACATTCCTAGTAGAAAAGGAAAGACACCTGGCTCACACCCAAATTAGAGGGTTATTATACATTATTTTTGCATATTAAACTACAAAACCTGCAGATTTACTGTGGTGTGAGCAAATTCAGCATTTCTTCAGCAAATCGGAGCATATTAAAAATAAACGTCACATTGCATTAACGCCTAAGCACTGTCCCACTACATGAATAGTTTATTCAACACTCTCAATGCTAATGTCGCCAGGAGATGGTAGAACATAACTAGATACATGAACAATAATATGTTATGTAAATGAACGGACTATAGTGAGCCAACAGAAGAACATTGGAATGTTTCAAGTTGTGACTGAAAGTTCATCGAGAGCAAGACCTCAATAACAATGGAAAGAAACCAGTATATCTCAGCTTGGCTGTATGCTGCAGAGCTTATGAGAAGAGAAGGTGGGCAGGGGGAAGAAACATGAATGACGGGGGTGGCTTCCATCATGTAAAAGATGGCGTTTGACTTTAAACTGAGGCCTTATTGTCATACAGCAGGAAAACAACACACTTTCTATACATTAAAGAAACTTCGATTCAAATGCCACAGCACTACATAAGTATGTACAGGTATCATCAAGTGGGAAAATGCATTCTGCTCATTGTTACTAATGCACTAAAATATGATCTCATACAGCATTTCTCATAGAACTAATGTAAATGAGCAGCACAAAGTTTTTATCTGCACGTGTCTGATGCAAGTTCTCTTGTCAATTTCACTGTTCACTCTTCAAGCATCATTCATCTGCATGTCGAGTGAGTCTTTCATGTGCATTTTGATCCTTTGGTGGTACTCCCAGGGGTATTTAATGTAACAAGGCCAAATAAATTGGTAACCTGCTGGGCAGGTGCGGTTTCACAGGCCCGTTTACTATTTCAATCAATGGTCGTTCCTTTTATTTACTTCTGGTGTTGGTATGGGCTCTCCAGCTCTCTCATGTTAAAAATTAGCACTTTCAGCCTATCAGCAATATAAACACAAGTGCATGAAACTGCTAAGAGATAAAATGATGGTAATGAGTCAACTACAACTTTGGTCCCAAGGGTAGAATGTCTCCACTTCCATCTTTTTAAAGGGACTTGAAATATATTTCAAAAAATATGCTTGACAAAAGGAATGAGGTTCTCTTATGTTACATTATGCTATGTTTTGATATGTTACCTTAAGTTATGTTATGTTGTGTGATGCGTCAAACAAACATTTCCTGGGACTCACAACCCTTACAGGTACTCACAGTAGCTGCAGCGTACAGAGGAAATAGAAACCAAACAAGGGATGAGAATACTAGATTGTTTTTCTACATGATTTTAGATGCATATCTGGCTTTTCCTCCCACCATTTCTTTCCTTTTAAACATAAAAAGCAAACAATTAACTCAAAAGTGTTCACACACAATTAACAGCAATGAGAAAAAAATTTAAACACCACTTACTGCGTTGTCCATAATATTTTCAAAATTAAAATGACAGATACCTTTCAATTTCCACTTCCTATTTACTAATGCTAAAATATATTTTTCTTCTTAAATCCCACCACACCACATACAGTGTCTAAACTTTTACATGAATGCACGTACATGTTGGAGCTTCATAGAGTAAATATAATTTATTTTTCTATATATTTACTTTTTTCTCTTCTGTGGCACGCTACACCCCAGACAAATCACAGTGCATTACTGAGAATAAAATGAACTGGGGCTTTATGAAGTGCAGTTTTCTGGCCTATAATGTGTTACTACGACCTCCTCAAGCTTTCACACTAAGCCTATGTTGCCCGGGGTCTACAGCCACTGCTATATCAGTCACTGAGATGTCCCACTTGTCCCACAATTGTACACTAGTATCTACCTCAGCTGTAATCTATCTATCTATCTATCTATCTATCTATTACCTACTGGCAGTCACCAGTAGGTAGTTATAGTTAGGATCTAGTTTCCATAGGAAAAGCGTGTTTTGTTTTGCTAATAGCTTTGGTACCATTTGACGAATCTTCACAAGATTTTCAAAACTAGCACGCACCTGAGTTGAGCTGCTGTGTGCAAAGTTTCAGAGTGAATCGTCAAGCAGGCGCCGATAAAAAGAGGGGGTCCCAAAACGCGTTTTCCCCATGCAATTCCCATGGGGATTTTAGACACAACTACAGCCCGAACCGCTGAACGGAATTACACCAAATTTGGCAGACAGCTATCTCTTGGTCCAGAAAGAGCATTTTTTGTGATGTGGTGTAAATCCTTTCAGAAGTTTTGGAGTTATAATACAAAAAAGAAATGTAGATATCTATGGACGTGATCCCTGTGCGGATCCGACAGATCTCATGCTGAGATCTGATTGGCTGCCAACACTTCAACCAGGAAGTGTTGGCAGACAATTGAAGACTCAGACTCAGCTGAGTCCCAATAAAAAAGTTTAAAAAAGAGAAGGGAGCAGGTTAGGAAAACCCTGACTCCCAAGGCCTAGTGGTGGGGTCCCCCAGGAACCCCGCCAGGGCCAAAAAGCTTTTTTTTTAAACGTTCCAGCGATATTCACTGTGGATCTGTGAATGTCGGAAAATTGTTTTTAAAAAACAAGCGTGGTCTCCCATGCTTGTTTCAACCCCAGCCCCCGAGTGGGCCAGGTCCAGGGGCATAATATAATAATTATAATGGAAGGGGGACGCATGCGGCTCCCTTCCCCAGGGCCGATTTCCACCCCGGGACCACCACCTCCCCGGGGCAGGCCAGTAATAAGTGTGAGGGAGGGCCACACAGTTCTCCAACGGCAGTTGATGGCCCCAGGGACCGTCACCTTCCCAGGGCAAGGTCTATGTTTCAGAATGGAGGGGGCCGCACGGACCCCCCTACTGGGCCCTTTGTTGCCCCGGGGACCACCACCTCCCCAGGGCAAGGCCAATTTAGAAAAAGGGGGAGGAGTGCCACGCGGCCCAACTCCCACGCTCTTTTCGGCCCAGGGAACCATCACCTCCCCGGGGCAAGCCAGCAAATAGAAAGGAGGGGGGCCACGCAGCACCATTCCTGGACCCATTAATGGCCCTGGGGACCGCCACCCTCCAGGGCCAGATCCTTATGTCTTGAGGTGCCAACCCTGGGGACATAGATGTTTTTTTTGCTTGGTGGGAGCTTTGACAACTCCCGCCAACCGAGAGCAAACAGTAAGTCTGCTCCCAGTGGGCGGGAGCAGGAAAACTGCTCCTGCCCGCTGGAAGCAGACTTTTCATCTGTTTCCCTGCCCGAAAACAAATTAAAGAATTGTTCCTACACGGGGAGCAGCATTTCATGCTGCTCTCTGTGTGTGGGAGCAATGCCAGCCCCTGCTGGAGGCAGGGAGCTGGTAGGGACAGTGGACACTCGGTGCCCTGGGTGGGGCTAGGGCACCCAAGATGAAGTGGCCAGGCCCCGGGGGATGGGATCTGCGGGGTCAAAATTGTCCTGGGGAGGAGGGCTGCACGGCCTTCCCCCCTTTAAAATTGGCCAGACCCCGGGGATGATGTCCCCGAGGCCAAAACTGGCCCAGTGAGTGGGTTTCATGTGGCCCCATCCCCTTTCGCAAATTGACCTGACCCTGGGGTATGGGTCACTGTGGCCAAAAGCAGCCTAGCGAGGGGGGCCACGTGGCCCTCCTCCCCCTAATTGTCTGGGCCTCCGGGGATGGGGTCTCCGGGTCCAAAATCGGTTTGGGGAGGGCGGTGCCTCCGCTATGGGGGTGGGTGCCTGTGGGGGATTGGCTGCAGGCCAGGCCCTGCGGCCCATCCACCTCTGCGCACGGCTGAAAGAGTGGGGTTGGGAGCCTACGGGTAGAAATTCAACAGTTTTAGTTATACGTATCTCAAGAAACTATAACTTGTGCTCTAAGGTAACTATAACTCGCACCCTCGCCATGCACTGCTACTTACCCCACATTTACATCAGTAATGACATTATTCATAATATAACTGCAGCATTTGCAATGAAATTAGTGATGAGAAAACTGTGCATGGCAGGACGTGTGTTATAGTTACTTTAGGGCACAAGGTATAGTTACTTGAGATAACTATAACTGGTGAATTTCCACCTTTGGTTTTATCAGTAAATTTCTATTATTTTTTAACATAAAGTAATATTTTGTTACTATACATGAAGTCAAACTCCCAACACACACGACCTTTGGCTATGCGTGGTGGGTGTTGGCTGCAGGGCCTGGCCTTCCGCCAGGACCTGCTTCCAAAACACCACAGGCAGCCAACCCCACGCTGCGAGGTGGCCAGACCCACTGCAGGCACCCTACCCTATGCTATGCACGGCCTTTGGCAGTGCACAGCAGGGAGTTGGCCACAGGAAACCAACACCACTCTGCGCACGGCCTTTGGCCACATGTAGCGGGGGCTTGACCACTGGAACTGATCAGTGGCCAGGCCCTGTGGCATACCCCCCTGCTAGCAGCCAACCTCCTGCTGCGCATGGCATTTGGCTATGTGCAGCAGAGGTTTGCCACCAACCCCCTTGCAGGCTGCCAACCCCACACCACCCACAGCCTTTGGTGATGTGATGTAGGGTTGGCCTCTGGGCCCCATGGGCCCTATCCCATGGTGGCAAAACATATATATTAAGGGGAGGGGACGACACTTAATAGGCCCCAGAGACCCCATTCCCAGGGGCCATAATCAACAAAAAAGGGGAGGGGGCCTTGTTGCCCCCCCCCTCCCAGAGCCATAATAGCCTCCGGAAACCCCTTTTTCCAGGGTCAAATTCTAAGGGGAGGGGGGCATGCGCCCCCATCCCCGAGCCTTATCAGGCCCAGGGACCCCATCCCCTGGGACTGAATTGCAGAAAAAAGGGGAAGGGGCTGCGCACCCACCTCCTCAAGGCTTATCAGGACCTGAGACCCCTTCCCCTGGGGCCAAATACTAAGGGGAAGGGGGCGTGCAACCCCCTTCCCCGAGCTCTAATAGGTCCTGGGGGCCGCATGACATTACAAAAGAAAGGGGCCGCACAGCCCCTTCCCCTTTTAAAATATTTCAGCCTGGGGGATGGGGTCCCAGGTAAGAGGGGCTGCACGTCCCCTCCCCATTATTAAAATTGTGTACTGGGGTCCCCGGGGCCTCTTTAGGCTTGGGGTGGGGGCACACGTCCCCTTAAGTACTACCTGCAGCGGCGCCCAGGCCCTGGCCCATCCTGGAGGGTATTTTTTTTGGAAAGGCACAGACTCCTCCTGGAAATTCGTGGCAATTAAAAAAAATAAAACATTTTTGGCCCCATTCAGGGTTCCTCTGGGACCCCACCAGCAGGTCTAGGTCAGGTTATCCCTACTTTGCCTCTCATGTCATTTTTGTGTGTTTTTTAAGGACTTGGGACTTGGGACTGAGTCCTGAGCCCTAAGAGGGCAACCACCACTTCCTGGTTGATGTGGTAGTAGCCAATCAGATCTCAGCATGAGATCTGTCGGATCTGCGGAGGCTCCTTGTCCCTAGATATACAAGGTTTTTGAGGATTAATTGCTCAAAAACTACTAAACGGAATGACACAAAATCACAGAAGCACTCTTACTGGACCAAGATCTAGATTTCTGCCAAATTTGTTGTAAATAAATTCAGAGGTTTGGACTGTAGCTGTGTCTAACGTTCCTATGGTACTATGGGGAAAATGCATTTTAGGCCCCTCATTGTTCTCAGGCCCTGCTTGACAGATCACCCTGAAACTTTCCATGCGCAAACTAGTCAAAAAGTAGCACTTTTTGGGAAGGTTTTGTGGAGATTCGTCAAACTGTGCCAAAGTTATCAATACAGAAAAAGCATTTCCTATGGAAACACGATCTTAACTATAACTACCCATTGGCGACCGCCACTGGGTAGTGTATGTATTTATATATTAAACTTCAACATTGCATGCAAGGTACTTTGTATCTGAAAGTTAATTGACAGAAGCAGGTATGTGGCTACAGGTGTTCTGTGCCTTCCTTCTCCTTCGGCTTGGACATGTGTTTGCGAGGAGGTGCTTGATTAGTATATTTTGGAGTTTGCACTTGAATTAGGGTAGTGTCTGTGAAGGCTGCACGTGCTTCCACTCAGGAAATCTTCTAGGGCCTTCCTGAGCTGCAGAGATTGTTTTGGGATGTAGTACAGAACTGGTGTTTGATATACCTTTTCTCTGCATCAAAGTGTGAGTGCTTCCATAATACACTTTTGGTGCTTTCCAATAAACTGGCTTCTTGTTCAAAACGGAGAGCTCAAGAATCCTTTGATACCCAAATGGCTTCGCCATTTTGTTCTTTATAGATGGTGCATGGATCTCACTATTGTGTCCCACAGCATTATCACTGGAATCCCTGTTCTTCTCATGCTGAGGACTAACACAAGGTGAGGACAGCCAGTCTCTTGGTAGCCCCATGCTCGTGTTAGAGCATGCTTTTACATAATAAAAGGTAGACATGACATGTTACTTTGTGATGCTGCTAATGCTGCAACACCATTAAGTGACACTACAACCACAGTTTCCCTCGTCCCAGCATAATAGTTTTTTTAATTAGGTGCTGCAACTTAAATGAGAAACCCATAAGGGATCCACAAAATATTTGGCCCCTATGCCCACCATAGTTTCTGACATACCTCCTCAAGTTTTCAATATCACCTTGTCCCTTCTCCAACTGAGGTCTGTTAAATCAGCTGGTGATCATCACAGAGCGCCCAGCAAAGTAGCAGAGGTACTCTTCTTTAGAAGCCTGAGTGCAGATTTGGCTTTTGAATTTAATTCACCTCATTCTTATGGTGATTTAGCTTATACTTTTGAGTCCAGCTCCTCTCTGTACTCTTGAAACATATCACACCAAATTGCAATCACTTCCCCTAATTGGGTATAAATTTACAAATTCTGTTCCATCATTCCTCTAACTAACTGGCTTAATTCAAGCTAGGCCTCAACCTGTTCTTACTGGTTAGTTTGTAAAACTCCCTACAACTTATTTTGTGGTCTCAATTGGCATCTCTTCCTGGGATAACAGTGTCAATAGAATGTTTAGATGGTGAATCTGCTCTGGCATCTCCATGGCACTCAGGGTCGACTGTTGGTCCTTTGGCCATTGTTCATTGTTGTATTGGAAAAATTGATCCTCTAATCTTCATCCTTCTGTAATGACATGGACAGAGACATTTTACTAAGAGGACCCTACGCTCCTACACTATTCTCCATCTCTGCATTCCACGATTCTGCAAAGCCAACTTGTGGCAGAAACTTCTTTGTACAAGCACCCTTGTTTTGGAAAAATCTTCGTAAAGAGCTCCAAATGATCTACAGTCAATTAGGAGGAATCAAACTGGCTCTTTATCTAATCTATGTTCTTCTAGCTTGACCTACTGAAACCATTCTTTGGTGAACTTTGTCTGCCATTTCTGATCTGATATCTATAGATCATCAGAGGTAGATGTAGGGAAACCACCAGCATCATTGGTTTCAGTGTCTCTATGGATGTTGTCAGTGATTAATGGCAGTGGTGTAGGCAATCAGATCTCCAGCTGGTACTGGTCAGTTCTAAATAATTTTGTCTCCATTTCCAGTGATGGACATGGGCCTCTCGACCCTTTGTGGTGTTCCTTAGGACACACGCTGTAAACCATAACTATTACAGTACTAAGATACAGTAGTTCGTCCATGGGTAACTCAAAATTGACCAATGGGAAACCATTTCGCCACCCACCCGTTTTGGTCAAAAAAATCAGTCTTCAGTCCAGTGCTTAATTTGAGCTGGTGGTTTCCGGTGCTCAGCACTGGCACTTAATCATCAACACCAGCTCTTTAGTTTCACACTCATTTTTGGTAGGCACAGAGATTAAGTGATTTCCCCTGAATCACAGGGTGTTGAGCCAATGCCGAGACTCGAACCTGGCTCCCTAGCTCCGAATTCGGCAGCTCTGGCCATTAGGGAACATCCTCTCCCCACTTCCTGGTTAGTAGTTGGCTCTGTTTTAGGCTGCATTACAGGAGAAATGTGCTGGTGCAAGCTGCCTCCTGACGAGAGCCCGGCACTTATTTTTTTTACAAATTAACTACTGCTTCAGTCCTTTTACCTCCTTTTCCACAAGTGTTTTTTGAGTGTGGTGTTCCATACTGTTTTCTCTTTTCTAATTTTGTGTAGATAAATAAATAGGTTCAGAGTGGGCTTCAAAGAGAGATTAAAAAGACTGGTGACAAAAGGTATCGCAATATTGACTATGAAGCCATGGTAACAAACATCTGAAGCTGAGTGAGAGATGTGGTTGCCTAAACTGGAAGTGACCAGGGCCAAACTGAGAACCAAAAGGAGCCCTGGCAATATTGTCAGACCTGCCCCCGGGGGGGGGGGGTGCGCAAGTGTGCAATGCTGCTTTGGTTACTGGGGGCTAATATTGCAGCACCGCTACAAAACCGGGACTCAGAAACAAAACCAGCCCCGACCGCTCAAAAAACGCCCCCCACCCTTCCAGCCTCCCGGGAAAACGCCTGATGCCCGTTACGGCCAGTCCGGCCCTAGAAGTGACCTCAGGTTCTTGGGAGGAATGTACAATTATAGAGGGAATGTTTTCAGCTTGCTAAGGCAGGTTGATTATTCTTGAAAAGTCTCAAAATCTGTAATTTAAGTCGTGGGTCCTGCTGGAAATATTTACTGGTGCCTGGCTGCTGAAATGAGCCCGACTCTCTGAAAGGCCCACCACCTCTAAGATTGCCACCGTGCTGCACTGAGGAGTTTCTTGGTAAACCGCCTGCTGGCTGTACGCGGTCCTCAGATGGACCAGTGCACTGGGCTCTGACCTGGAGAGGGGGCACTGACCCCAGTGGGAGCACTGTACTTAGCAATAACTTACGATTTCAAAGCACCTGCCTCAGAGTTCCTTGTGGGTCCAGCTTTCAGGCAGCAATAGAAATGTCAAGATAGCTATTGTGATTAATGTTTCTGCTAGAGAGAGAGATCCGAGTTTGGTCTAGTGGCAGTTTTGACTCGCAATAAAGTTGCGCAGAGGGTTAATATGCTGCTGCAAAGAACAGATCTGTATTTATGTAGCTAGCTGAGTGGATTAGTAAAGCCAACCTTTACCAGCCCTTTAAAACAAATGAAATGTATGTGAGAGAGGGGCTATGAAGGGATGAGGGGCACTTTTGCGGGGTGGTAGTAAGGGAATCTGAGAAACAGGTCATGGGGGCAGGGGGGGTGCCAAAAAAGATTGTCGCACCGGGCGTCACCAGCACTAAAGACGGCCCTGGCCCTCGATGTAGAGTCTGAGGCAATTGAGGTACACTACGTTAGTGAATGGTGTGCCTCAAAATCACACAGTAAATTGAGTCTGGTGGGCGTTAACAGTCTGTCCAGTCTTCCAAGGCCAGATGGTTTGTTATAACGACACTCTTCAGGACACACTTCGTTTAACACACAACTGCTGGTAATGGGTAACCAATCTGTGGACTGTGAAGCCAGTTACATTTACTTGCACTAATACATTGTAATCTTTAACCTACATTTGCTACCGCCAACTGGTCCAAAAAACGACATATGATCCAAACGATCAATTTAAAAGTACAAATTGTTTAAGCAATAGTCAGTCAATGCAAATGTACTTGATAAGGCCTATTGAAGAAAACGTTGGCACGCGTTTGCACTACGGTGGAACTATGTTATTTAATTTGGCACCTGCATTTTAATTTACTTTCTGCAAATGGGGAAGGCTCCTCGTGGACATTTTGGCACAAAAGAGCTGGTGTTCTTCAGTTTCTGATTTACAGAAATCTATTACCAGTGTACTCAATGAAAGTGCAAAGCACAACCTGTAGAGTGCAACATGTATTCGTCCGGGTCAAAGTGCAAACCACACGTGATTCTCAGCCCTATTGCTCCAACGTCCGACTAGTTGGCCCCATGCCTCTTGCTCAACAGCTGTGTCATGAAACTTTAGATATTTATTTATTTTTGAATGGAGTCATCAAAACCACTTCTTTAACGAGGACTGGCCCTAATTTATAGTTTCCTAATATGCTGCGGCGTGTTTCCTAGTATGTTAGAAGCAGAATATTTAATGTTTCCTCAAAGTCCACCCTGTTTTATGTGAAGGTGTTTTACAGAGCTTATTTTTCCAGACCAGGTGACGGATCAGCCATTCAAAATAGGGTGGCAGATCTCCTACCTTTTTCGGCCAATTTATCTTTGCTCCTTGATTATCCGGGTTGTGGACCCAAAGGTTTTACTTTTGCATGACTGCCTCCAAATAAAGGGGCCTATATACTAACTTGTCATGCAGTGCAGCGCAGAAAGTCAACTTTCTGCGTTGCGTGACAGGGACAGGGCAGGAAAGCACCATATTTAAGTCAATAAGGCGCAAACCTGCCTTTTTCCCTTTTCTGGCACCCTTTTGGCAGCCTAGCGCCAATACAGGCACCCTTGCACCAGGGCCGAACGGGGAACACAAACCAGCCCTGGCAATCAGCTAGTGAGAAGCACAGACCCGAGGGGAGGGGGGAGCCGCTAGTGTAATGCACTGCTGCCACTTTTGTTCCAGGAGGCCGATATTGCAGCACTGCTGCAAAACCAGCTCCCTGTAACAAAAGCGGCTCCCACCGCTCCAAAACCAGCCCCCACCCTTTCAGCCCACTGGGAAAACGCCCAGTGCCTGCTGCGGCCAGTCCGACCCTGCCTTGCACCATGGTGCAAGGGTGCCTCAGTTGCATGCAGGGTTGTTTTTGTGCAGGAAGGGGCACAAAAACAATCCTGAGAGGCATATTCATCTTTCTATGTGTCCTGCAGAATGCAGCACACATAGAAAGAGGAAGTAACAAGGAACAAAACCAATCCTGCCTGTAACGCAGGCACCTTGCACCATGGCGCAAGGGTGCCTGAATTGGCGCTAGGCTGCACTCACTCTGCCAGTGCAGGGGCAGAGCAGGAATGAGTCATATCTTAATAGAAATGGCATATTCCTGCTCTCTCCCTGTCATGCAATGCAGCACAGCAAGATGTCTTGCTGCTTTGTGTGACTTTTAGTAAATCTTCTCCCTAGTTTCCGGTACTTTACTTATGAATTCTTTCCTCTCTCCCAACACAAAAAAAGTGTTTTTTCTCCCTCAACGGAGTGATGTGAAGATCTTTCTGATTTCTTTTTTAAGAAAATTCAAACCATTTACGAGCAACTTCCTGTGCAGGTCCCTCCTGGTCATGGGGCTTTACTTTTATCTCTGCTTACTAGGTTTGACCCTATTTCTTTAGAGGACTCAGCGGTGAAACTTGTAAATTGGAAATCTGGTTCCCCTCTGGACCCTTGCCCTCCCACTAATTTAAATTTTGCCACTTCTGTGGTTAACCCCGTCCTTAATAAGCTGATGAATGACTCTGGAATTGGCACTGGTTCCAAATAGTTGGAAGTAAGCTGTATTGTTTCCTCTTTTTAAAAAAACATCTGCTGACCCAAAGGTCTTAATCAACTTTAGGCCAATTTCTCTTCTTCACACAGTTACTAAACCTTTGGTGAAAATTGTCAACAGGCAGCTATCACATTTCCTAGAGTCTAAACTCCTTTTGCATGACTCCCAATCGGACTTTCGGGCGGGTTACAGTACTGAGTATGCCCTACTTGAGGTATCAGAATTCATAAAGGAAAATCTTGACCTGAGCTCTCCTGTTATGGTTATGCTACTGGATCTGTCCTCGGCGCTCGACACTGTTTCCCATGCAATTTGGTCTGATAGACTCGAGGATTGGAATCAGAGATCAAGCTCTGTTATGGCTGAAATCTTTCATTAGGATTGCTCTCAAACAGTCTTCCTCCTACCTTTTGCTTCCTCATCCAAACCTCTTGAGTGTTGCATGCCTCAGGGTTCGGCACTCCTCCAAACACTTTTTAATATCTACTTTGAGCCATCGGCTAAAGCAGTGGAGGCTAGGGGGGTGCGGATGGTCTCCTATGCGGATGACACCCAGCTTTTTCTGGCTTTTTATGAAAATGTGCCTGCAACCCAGAGTTCTTTTAAGCTCTGTTTGAATGCATTGGTGGAATGGATGACTGTAATCTGGCTTAAGCTTAATGCAGAAAAAATGGAGATTCTCTCCTTTGGCACCCAGGATTCTCCGGATTCTAGTATCTGGTGGCTGTCTGAACTTGGTGCTCTCCCCCGGGCACCTTCAGTTAGAAACCTAGGTGTAAAATTCAATTTGAATCTTACTTTTGAGCCGCAAATCAAGTCTATCTCCGCTACTTGTTTTGCTACTCCTAGCTCACTTCGAAGGAAGCTTCATCTTATTCCGGAGAATTTTTGTAAAACGATTGTCCATGGCTTGGTAACATCCAAATTGGACTATGCCACCAGTCTGTATTTGGGTCTACCAGCTTACCTAATTCAATGGTTACAAACAATCCAGAACTCCACCTCACGCCTAATCTTAAAGATTCCTCCTCATACTCCAGAGTCCCATCAACTTTGTCTTCGGAGGCAGCTGTGCGCTTTACAAGTGTCTTGTATTGTATTGTACTGTATCGTATTGTATTCTATCACTGCTGTATGTGACTGGCCCAGTGAGGAAGGGGTCACAGGAGAGTTTGCTGAATTTGTATGTCTCTCTGTAGCAATGGAAATGTTTCATTGTCTCCTGTGCAGTCACTCTTAGAAGATACTAGACCAGTGCAGGGATTTCTGTATTTACCTTTGGACCAGTGCAGTGTTCTAAAACGGCCCATGTAAAGTCCATTGAGTGTTGAAGAGAATATATCTTTACGAGATGGAAAGGGAACTACCCCAGAGTGGGTGGGGAGTAGGAAAAAGGTTTTCTCCAAGGGGAAAAATATTTTCTCTTTGGAGAAAAAACTAAACACGTTAGCAATTTGCACAAACTACACTTGTTTGGCTTGATTTTTTCACGAGCAAATATAAATGTGTATTAACGCAGGCAAAAGTGGTAGACACAAACGTCTTACAGCATCACGTCTGGAAGCCTGCCACTTTTGCAGGTTTACATGCATTTTCTGGCACACCTTTGTGAATGGCACAAATAAGTAGAGACCCCAATGTGAATGTTTCTTTAAAAAAAGGCCCTAGTATCCCCTTATCCTTCTCTAGGGCTTTCGTTACCACAGGATTAGGTCATTCCAGGGAGAGGGCAGAAAATGCTTGAATATGTTCTTGAGAAATAACGAGAAAATGAAGACTTAAATCTACAACCATGCGAGATCACAGTCCTAGCGTGTTTTTACTCATTTTTAGGTCGAGCCTGGGCAGCGCATGCTCTGCTCTGTGAGGCATGCTGTATTGAGGTATGGCATAGAAGCTCTGCCCATTTCCCGCCTATCTTTTCAATTGGCTCCTGTTACTGTCCTTGCAAAATCGTTGCTTTTTATTTGTGAATAGGCTTAGTAGTCTCTCCTTGGTACCGCCTTGTCTGCATTTGTAACCTCCCATAACGACTAGACTTTTTACTTGTGTTGTTACACGATCTACTTTATAAGTCGGTGAGCACTATTTTTTTTAATGATCATCCCCTATTCCACCCACGACATCGCAGCAGGCCACCTGCTTTTATATTATTTGTATTTAAATTATAGTGCGGTCCGCTTTAACTATAGCGGCCGTGCTTATGTAATTATTGAATTTACAGCGCAGGCCTCTTTCAGTTTAGCGGCCACACTTATTTAATTATTTAATTTACAGCGCGCACCGCTTTCACTTTGGCGGCCGCGCTTATTTATTTATTAAATTAACAGCGTGGGCCCCTTTCACTTTAGCGGCCGCGCTACAGAACCTTTTAAATTCATTTTTTTTTCCGCTTTGGGTGAAAGCGCACCATACACGCTTTCACTTTAATGTTGGCCGCGCCCCTTTCTTTAGACACTGCTCGCTGTAACCTGCATACAGCGAGCAGCGTCTAAAGAAAGGGACGCGGCCACCATTAGAGTAGTCTCGCATTTGCAAGAGTTTGAGCTATTGGCATTAGGAATGACAATGCCTTTTATATATGTGTTGCTTTAAAAAAACAGATAAATAAAAGGCATTGTCATTTACAATGCCAATAGCTTAAATGCTCACAAATGCGAGACTTATTGCACTGAAAATGATTGTTCTTTGAGATTTGAGTCCATTGACAAAAAGTTGGTTTTATCTTTCCTTAGTAAATCATTATCTGGTTCCCACCTTCTTTCTTTGCTGTGAAAATCAACTCCATTTAGGGCCTTTAAGTTCTGAATATTCATAACAGCTGTTGACGTCTTTCCTGCAAAATCGAAAAGAAATGTAAATTATTGTTATTGTATTCCCTTGTATGCAATTTGATCTGTGTACTTTGTTTTTTTAGGAAAATGAATCTGCCGGCAGAAAGATTTCGGAAACAAGAGTTCAGGCTCTTCCAGAAGCATTAAATGGGTCGACGAATCGAAAGCTCTGTAAGTCTCTTACAATTAGCTGTACTTTGGACATTTTAGTACCGCCTTATCACAGATTATGGTACAAGCACAGATTTCTGTGAAAGTAATTAATTTGTACAGAAATGCTTTTTTGCGTTTAACCGATATGCAAAACTTTGAGAGGTCGGTAAATACAGTTTTAAACAAATCTACTCCCTCTAGTTCCTAATACACAACAGATCCTAGGGAGGTTTTATTGTAATCATACGGCCACAATTGACCATTGCGGGATATTCTAAACGATAGACTAAAATTAC
This sequence comes from Calotriton arnoldi, assembly GCA_963921515.1. Taxonomy (NCBI): domain Eukaryota; kingdom Metazoa; phylum Chordata; class Amphibia; order Caudata; family Salamandridae; genus Calotriton; species Calotriton arnoldi. Next base: position 2,529,832 of record CAWUFW010001608.1, read on the forward strand.
AGCGGGCCTCTAGCATCCCATGGTTAAAATATGTTAAAGACTTTATGAAAGACCTCGGGCACCCAGAATACTACGACGACCCTGGTACCATGATTTGGGTCACGAGAAATAATTTAAAAAGAAATTGTTTGATGCTCCTTGAGACAAACACATTCTCAACCGAAATATTAAAGCCAACGGTACCGGCGAATCAAATGATGTTAACTACTTACAGTATTCAGCCGTATCTTTAAAACATCTTAGGTGGCTATGATAGAATGGTGTCGACACGCTTTAGACTGGGGATTTTTCACAGGTTAACCAGTTTCCCTATCATGAATGATTGGTCTAGAACCATGAGTATGTGCCCATGTGGTGATAACGTTTGCAAACAACAATGCATGTTCTTTTATTCTGTACATTTTATTCAGTACCAAGAAAGAGGTGGATTCTACCAATTCTAAGGCTACTTGGCCTCAGACAATGTTGTCCTGCGTTTTTAGTATTACAATTTTTAAAGAACGAATATTTTCAAAGGTTAATAGCTTTATTCTTGAAAAGTGTAATCAAATACAGGAAAATTATTTCTATATGAATTTTCTGTAATATGCTATTTAGAGTAGGATTTTTAACTTATTTTACTGACAGTATTTTTAATAATTTTTAAAGTTGTATTGTTTGCAATGTTGCGTGATATCATGTGCTTTTATGATTTTCTTGCAAAAATCGAATAAAGCTATTTTTGAATTGAATTGACTATTGCCATGGACTTTGAATGCTAAGATAATTGAACATAAAATGGTAAACATATACATGTTAAAAGTGTCAAGTGATACACAGCTCATGCCAGACTAACACAGGATACTGAAATGTCTGCATCACCGCAGGGATGGAGATTTGTCCTTTAATCAGCTGAGCTCCACTCACTGCATGTCCTCAGGGTTTTTTAGACAGGTGGGTACTTTTGAACCATAGACTAAGTGAGCTGTCAATCTCTGGCTGCAATCGAGTCACTTACTGGTGTGTTGCGTAGGGACGCTTCTTAGGAAGCAGTTGTTGCGCTCTGTAAATGACAATCATTCATTCATTGCACCCTTTTTGGCGACCACTGGAGTAGCCCTGTGTTGGACTTGGCCCTTTTTGCAGGGTCATACCAGAACTTTTTGCCTTCCTCCTGAATTTTTTCTGACCTGTTTTTGTTGGTTTTATGACTCTGGGCACTTTACCACTGCTGATCAGTGCTAAAGTGCATATGCTCTCCCTATAAATTGTTGTTATGGATTGGTGTTTCCATGATTGGCTGATTTGATTTACTAGTCAGTCCCTAGTACAGTGCACCGTGTGTGCCCAGGGCCTGTAAATCAAATGCTGCTGGTGGGCTTGCAGCACTGATTGTGCCACCCACAGAAGCAGCCTGTAAATGTGACTCTGGCCTGCCATTGCAGAGCCTGTGTGCAGTCTGGTACTGCCATGTCGACTTGGCAAGTTCACCCACTTGCCAGGCCCTACCCTTCCCTTTTCTACATATTAGTCACCCCTAAGGTAGGCCCAAGGTAACCCTGGGGGCAGGGTGCAGCGTATGTGAATGGTAGGACATGCCCTGATGTGTGTGGCATGACCTGATAGTGAATTACTGCCAATTTCGCTTTTCACTATTACAAGGCTACCTGTTCCCATAGGACAGAATGGGGAGTTTGTTTATAACATCTTATAAACATAACTGGCACTGGGAACAAGGTAGGAAAATACATTTTAGTATGCCTGAAGTCAGAATGTTAAAATGCATTTTTTAGTGAGGGTGATGTTTACATTCTGTGTTTGAAAATACCACTTTTAGAAAGTAGGTATTTTCTTGCCTAACCATCCAGTGTACTTCTGCTAGGTTTGTGTATTGCATGTCTGGCTTTTGGATGACAGCGGCTGGAGAGGGGCAGTGGCTCCAGAAGTCTGATGAGTCAGGGCTGGGCTGAATAGACCTGGGCTGCATTTAGAGAAGGGGGAGGAGATTTTCTTTCACCTGAATGGGCCTGGTCTGCCTTCAACAATGCTGTCTCCACCTCCTGCCAGGAAGCTTCACCAGTGAGGACAGAACTGGTTTTGGCTGGGTACAGACACTCTCTGCCTTCAGAGAATAAAGGATTGTGTGCTATAAAAAGTGGGGCCCAGAACCCTGAACTTTATATCACTTCTGGGAAATCAAGAGGAACCTTTGCCAGGGAGAAGCTGAGGAGGAATACCGCCCCTGTGCTGTTTGCTGTCTGGGGTTGTCCTTCAGTGGCTACTTGCTGCCAAGGAAAGGAGAAAAGGACTTTGCTGCTTGCTTTGTCCCCTGCTTGAAGAAAAGATCTCCAAGAGCTTGAACTGAGCTTGCCCCCTGTTCTCGAGGTCTCAGGAACAGCAAAGACCGCACCGTGTCTGTGGGCACCATCTCTGATCGTCTCTGCAGAAGAAAAGGGTAACCGACTCCGTCATCGAGTCCGTCACAGGATTCCGTGTCCTGAAAGCACCGCCGAGAGCAACGCCCTGCTTCACAACGCAACCCTGGTCTCACCGACTCCGTCAACGGGCCGCTGCTTGCACTGCGTCCTGTGGGCTCCGCACTCCCCAACGCTTCACTACACGCTGCAAGGATGTCAACAACCCTGTCACTGCCCGACCCAAACATCGACCGGCTCCGTCGCCGCACCGTGACCTGCCAGCACCGCAGCGAGCATCGTCTCACCCTTCAACGCAAGCCCTGGTCTCACCGACTCCATCAACGAGCCGCTGCCTTCACTGCACGTGAGGACCTCATCTGCTGCAACGCTCCGTTTCACAACGCGACCGCGATGTTTGCCCCGACCGACTCGCACCGACGTGTTGGTCGCAACAAGAAAGATACTGTGTCCGAGTCTGTCGACGCTTTAGCTGGCCCGTATCGATGCGGTCGGCTGGAATTGTTAGACTCTGTCGTATTCAGTATCTTGGTAGCCCCAAGAGGAGCTACCGAGTTGGAAGAACTGTGTTTTATTGATTTTCCTGCAATTTAAAGGTTATTTTGCACAAGTACTATTTTTCAAGAGTATTGTATGTTGGATTTTTATCGTATATGGTCTTGTTGGTTTAGATAAAGGTTTGCTATTTTTCTAAACTGGTGTGGTGTCCATTTGTAGTGTTTTCACTGTGTTACTGTATGTGTTCACAAATGCTTAACACACTGCCTCTGAGATAAGCCTGTCTGCTCGTGCCAAGCTACCAAGGGCGTGAGCAGGGGTTATTTTAGGGGTGTATCCCCCTTGCCCTGACTAGAAGCAAGGGTCCCTATTTGGACAAAGGTTCCTACCTCTGCCAACTAGAGACCCCCATTTCTAACACCCTGCCCCTACAGCACCCTCACTGTTGTGCGATACGGCACCCCAGCCAGCTAAGATGCTCATTGGAGGACTCAGCTGTCTCTCAGTGAGTCGTCAGCCAGACTTTTGACGAGTGTGTGTGAAGCATGCGGCTGAATCCTGGTCTACGTCACGTGCCCCTCAGTGTCTAGGTAGCTTTGTGTGAAGCTGGCACTGATGGTATTTAAACGGGCATCCCACCTGGCCACAGTGGTGAAAAAAACTAGCATTGTATACAGCTGTCCTGAACTAGCCTTTGGCATTGACAGGCTGCGCAACTTAACACCCTCCATAGACAGCAGCACCCCAGTCTGCCCGGCGGGCTGAGTTGTCACTTGTTGCATATGTTTATTACTTACTGAGCCGTGCATCCCTCTGAGACTAGTAGGCTTTGCAACAATGCCTGCAGAGGCGGCTGGTGACATTTATAAGTGGTAAGAAATAAAAGTTTAGGATGAGTGCCCTGTGGCGAGTGAGCCCGACCATCATTAGGGGTGTTTTGGGGGGTTCTCCCCCTAGGAAATTTTTGAAAAAAGAGTGGGCAAATGGTGCATTTACAAACAAATTAGAGAAAGCAAGAAGGTTGATAAAGATTTATGAAATTGTAGTTATGATGTAAACAACAAGACTTCATATGATAATGACGTAGGTAGCTGCTTATTCAGTATAACCAGAGAGCTGAATGTCGCACTGCAGACACAGTTAATTAAATCCTGTATTGAAACACTTATGTTTTTTTGACAAAATAAGCCCTGCAGGCCATCAACTTCCATCCCAAAATTATCCTTGCAGCTTTCTTGCATGTTTGCAATATCACTTGTACTTATTACATTATCTTCCTGCCCACATTTTTGTTTAAAAAGAGCTATTATTGGACTCCAGCCTTTAATGTTCTTACAGAAACAAATATATCACCTCACTCATATGTCTGTCCCCACATCATCTTCAATTTAAAGTCTATGTTTAGAAACTAATTATCTATCAACAAAAAGGCAGAGCCTGGAAGGTCAAGGCAGGGTGTCGCCCATTATGATAGTTTTTTGCCATTTTAGCTCTCACGCTAAACATTCAATCAAAATAGGTGTATTTGGTGCAAGTTGTCTCATAATTGCTGCATATGGCAACCATGGACGCAAAGAAATATAATGGATCCATTACCAAAGAGCATGTTTTCGATCGCAGTACTCAGAATTAAATATCCGCAGCTTCTAAACTGTGTAAGCAAAAAGGAGAATCGGTCAGTGTTTGTTTATCTTAATGATCCATAGCAAAGCTGTTGTACTGATTAAGATAACACTTCACCCTGTTTTAATTGACTCCCATTTTCATTGAGCATTTGTCACAATGAAAGAACAGGAAAAGAATCGTAAGAGACCTAGCCCCAAGGAGGGTCCCATAAACACGAGCAAACATAAACATGTGTGCGCACTTTAAAGAGTCAGATTGCATAGCCCTGTCGACAAGCACGCACACCAGGGGCTAGCTATCACTGATGCAGTAGGTGCAGTGGCACCAGAGCTCTGAGGTGCCCAATGCACCCTGATGATTGCTGTATTTTACTACCCCAACAGCAGTCAAATGTGACATTTTTCTTGTTTGTACCAGGGCAGGGCCCATGATATATATCCTTGCTAGGCGACTGATGCACACTACACACATGGGTGTGCGCACTTTAAAGAGCCAGTGTAAGTAGCCTTGTTCTCTCTAATAATACCCACATCAGTGAATTCCATGTTATACTTTGACAGAGGGATTAAAATTAAAGGATGGTTTTAGCTGTCTCAGAGCCTTCTCTGTTAAAAGTTTTCTGTCGAACAGTTGCATTCTCTTCAGGCCTATAAAAGATTACACCTTGCTTTACCATGCAGACTGTAGAGAAATGCAATAATTGCAAATAAAGGATTTTTATCAAGGGAAAGCAGATGTTTGAGGAGCCACAGGGAGACGAGGGCAACAGGACAACGGCGGGATGAATGAAAAAGAATGTCCAAGACATGGAAGGAGGTGGGAGGGACGAATGCTACAATAACATGCAAGCAGCTGTGGGCGCCAAAGCTGAACACCACTCGCTGAAACACAAGCAGGAAAAAAAGGAAAAAAAATAGTCCCACCCAACGAGCACATAAAGAACCAAAGCGTAAACATACAGTACTTGGGCCGTGCTCCGTGGGAGGAAACAAAAGACAAAAAGGAGGGACAAAGAGGAACGATTCACCACTAGCAAGCAAGCATTTTGGAAGGACAATCCAAGGGATGAATAAAAAGCAATGGGCAGGATTGAAGCTCACAAAGTGTATAGACACAGGTCTCGAAGGCTCAACCTAAAAAGTACCCATTTGACTACTGTTGGGGTAGAATAGTACAGTAATCCTCAGGGTTCATTGGGAACCTCAGAGCTCTGGTGCAACTTCACCTGCTGCAACAGTGGTAGCTATGCCCCTGGTGTGTGTGCTTGTCGACAGGGCTACGCAATCTGGCACTTTAACGTGCGCACGCATGCTTATGTGTGCTCGCATTTATGGGGCCCTCCTTGGGGCTAGGTTTCTCACGATTCTTTTCCTGTTTCTTTACTGTGACATATGTTCAAAGAAAATGGGAGTCAATAAAAAGGGGTGAAGTGTTATCCTAATCAGTACAATAGCTTTGCTATGGAACTCTAATCTGTAGAACCAGAGATATTGAATTTTAAAGTTGTTAGAGAAAATAGCACTAGGAAGCAGAAAGCGCCACTCGTGGTTATCTGTTCGCACTGCACAAGCGGAAAGTCACAAGTTCAGGCCTACCGCGATGGAGCGCAGGTCAGTGCAGGGACCAGGTTAGTCCAACAGAAGAGTTACCTTCTCAAGTCCAGCGCAAAGGGTTCCATTCGCATTGGAGGATGCCACAAAGAGGAGGTTTTTGGTGCTAAAAGCAGGTGGAGCATCGCAGAGAGTTGTTGCTGTAGTGTGAAGAGCCAGTCATCCTGGAACCTCGCGTCAGTGGTTGCTGCACGCTGTCGTTGCTGTAGCAAGACGTGCAGGTCTCGCATTGCTGGTTGTGGTGGATGGTTGCTGTTGGCACGAAGAGCAGATGCCACCGGAGCGTTGCAGTGGTGGTCATTGCGGGTGGCAGAGCTTTGGCACTAACGGGTCCGTTCATGGTCATGAATAGCCCAAGCTCCAGGATTTCCACCTACTTCTTGTGGAGGAGTTCTCACTGATACCAAGCATGGCTCCGGGACCTGGGAGGCACCTCTTGTGGCCAAGACGCACTCCAGCAGAGGCCAGCATCCAGCCTCAGGCAGGTCCAGGAAGGTCGAGTTGGTGCTGGTCAGCTGGACTGTTGCAGGAAGCCTCTGGAAGTTTGTTGTGTCCCTGTAGCACACACAGGTGGTCAGGCAATTGACCCTTGGAGTCACTGTGGGTAGCCTGGGATCAAGACATTCAGGTCCAATATTCCTTCTTCGGAAAGCACTGGAGTACTTCAAACAGCCAGGCAGTCTTTCTGGTAGCAGTGCAGTCCTTCTCAATCTTCCACAGGTCCAGGAGTGTTCTGAAGGTCGTATTTTTATATGAGGTGCAGCGTTTGTGTGAGGGAATTCTCTGACCTATCCTCAAAACTGGTTCCGGTCAGTTCTTCCACTTCCCCTGGTCCTTGCTCTAAACTGTCTAGGGGGGGAAAGGCAAGGGCAGGCCTGGTGTCAGGTTCCTTTGTGTGTACTGTGGGCAAGGTCCTTTGAAATACAATCAGGACAGGGTACAGCTTCTCCCCAGCCATCCTGCCAGGAAGACCCTCTCCCCGCTATACCCAGGTCTCATTTTCCACTCTCTGGGCCTAATACACATTCTTAATGGAGGAACCATTACCAGACGGCTCAGGCAGATTGAAACTCCTAGAAAAGCATCGAAACCTTTTGACAGGAAAATGCCAACTTTCTAAAACTGTAATTTTCAAAATGATAAGCTAAAATCTGACTTTACCATTAAAGATGATTTTTAATTACAATTCATTTAAGTGTGAACATCATATCTCTTTCTGCTCCCAATCTGAAGTTAGGACTTATTAAGTGTAATGGGTAACCCAGTATGTAGGTCAAAGATCCACCACAGTAAAAATCCAATAAGGGGAACCAGATATATGAATTTTTAAAGGTTTAATGGAAATTGTGCCAAAAAGCGCAAAGCACCAATGGTAGTCAATGGTCATGGTAGACGAGAGCCTAGGCGAAATTTGAAGCTCACTGCGATGGAGCCTGTGTTGGATACACCAACTGGATTTGTCCCAGTAAAAGTCTGGAAGGCAAAAAGTTTCTAAGCCCCACTTCAGAAAGGAACTTTGTCACTTTAAAAAAAAAAAAATTTGACATTTTGTCAAAGTCCCAATGCAGAAATGGACTTTATCACTTTTTGAGAAGAAATATCCTCTCTGAGCGGGCCAACACTGAAACTGTAGCTGCTGTAGTGGAAGCAAAGGGTGGATACTCAAAGCAAGTTGGTCCAGCTGGAGCTTTGCAGATTTCTTGCTGAATATTTTGTAAGTCCCAATGCAGAATAGGACTTAGTCGTTTTTTCACAGGTGCTAGGAGGCTTCAGCCATGGAACTGCTGGTCGGATTAATTTTCCTCTGGGTACTGCTGGAGCTCTGGAGGAAAACTTTTCAAAAGTTTCCAAACTTTCTTCTGGTTTCCAAACAACCACAAGAGTACACTTCTAAGGCCCCCAGGACCTTAGCGGAAGTAACCTAGAGACTCTCAGGTTGTTGGGTAGAGGCCAACAGCAAAGTCAAGTCCAGGTACAGTAGCCACTGGTCAGATGGGCACTTCAGGAAAAAGACCTGCCTCTTGCAGCTTGTTGTGTTCCTGTAGACACACAGAAGGTCAGCCAATTTACCCTTGGAGTCCACTTCTTTGTCTTGGGTACAAGAGAGAGTAGGTCCAGTCCTTCGAAGGTCCTGTCAGGACACGGACTTCAGGTCAAGCCCTCCTCCGATCTTCCACAGGTCCATTAAGTGTTCTAAGGAGGTGCCTTGGGGTGCAACATTTATGCCTGGCACCAGCTAGTGGGTGGAGGTGACGCCAGGGCTCTCACTAACGAATGGGATAAAAGCTCCCAGGGGAAAAGCCTAGCCACTTTTTCAGCAGTTTCTGTTTGCCCTACTTCAAACAATTCCACGGTGCCCCTAACTCTCAAAATCCATGCTGGGTAAACCCTTTTCACCTTGTGAGATCCTCTGTGCCCACCCAGAAGTGTGGCCAGGGTAAGAAGCAGTCCCCTGCTCTGTGGTCAATCAAACCTGCTCTGGGGTAGTTCTCCACCCCTCCGCCCCACATGGTTTGGTGCCATCCTGACTATAAGGCAAAGGCTGTAACCTTTCAATGTGTCACCTAACATTTACTTGCTACAGGGAAGGCCTCTTTGAAGTAAATAAGGTTGTTGGTCCCACCTCCAAATGGTTATCCTGCCAGGGAAAGTAAACAACTCCCCACTCCCAAGTTATTGTTCCTTCTCTGGGAGCAGTTTTCACACCTAATTCAGGACAAGTTCAGGCTGGGCAGTTGCTGGATAGCTGATGCTAATCTGCCTCCAGTGGCTTTAGGCAGGGCAAAGGCAACATTCTAAAAGATACATTTCCCTTATATTTTATAATAATCTGACTTTACCGTTAGATTGGATTTTTAGTATCTATGAAAAATAAGCTTTTAAATGGATTCTGTAGCTGGTAAAGTCAAATGTTATATAAGTGTATAATCTATAATTTGACTTTTCCTGTACTCCAATTTTAGCCTAATCAATGACAATGTCATTATGAGCGTAGTCACTGGTGGAACATTTCTAATGTCACACATGTTTCACTCTTAAATGTAATGCGTCCTACCTTGTGGCCAGCAAGGTGTACATAGGGGTGACTTATTTAGTTTTGAAAATCAGGTTTTCCTACCTGGTAAAAGGGTGCTTTTGACATGTCTATACACCAGAGTTCAATCTGCTGCTGTCAAGCTGCACATGGTAGGCCTGAAGCCATGTTTTCCTTGTCTCACTAGTGCTCGGCACAATAAGTGCTGCAGTCCACAGGTGACTGTGTAAATGGATGTTAATTCTACACCATAAACTATGGCTTTACAGGAGAGTTACATAGACCAGTCGTGATGTTTACATGTTTTAGGTTATCACAGCACATACACCGGGCACGGGACAGCAGTGCCCCAGTTTTCAGAGTTTAAAAACATCAATAAAATTCATCAAAAAATGGGGATGATCACACAAAAATTACTTTTTCTCACAACACATTCTCCTTAAAAGCATTTGCTTCTCCTATACAAAAACGATGCTGCAGCATTTTCTGAATGTTATACTGTCCTTACAGCCATGAAAATGTATACAGACCTGGATCGTCTGCAAGGGAATAAATGTATTGTTTGTTGGGCACAGAGTTCCGTGGTATGATGGTGTGCGGTCTTTGTTGGGTTGTATCTTGAGGCATCAGGCTTTCGAGCTGTGGTATCCCAATATGGCACACCCACTTGTGCCTCTATGAAGCTACTCATATGGCCTGACTGCACCAATAATCATGTGAATATGGCTCCTATGTTTCAGCAAAAAGAGTGTTGGCTCACAGAACGACAATCTGCTCTCCTAAATTGAGGCAATTCTTGTAACCTTCCTGGAGTATTAAGGACAATGGGCACAAATCATGCACACAAATTATAAACACAAAAATCATGCTTGTTGCTTGTGTAACAGTGGTGCCCCCTATGACCATGTGGCTAGAGTTGCAAGTCCAACCAAACTTAAGATTAGCATCAAAGAAATCATTGACGTTAATATTGAGAGAGTGTACAGAAGCGGGGGTAGTGGGGTGGGAGGGTAGTACTGGACAATGTGAAGAAATGTAGTCATCATTTTATTGACATTTTTACAAATAATTAGTATATTTTTCTGAGCCATACCACGTCCCTTTGTATTTTTTCCCACTTTTTGTCTTTTTACTGTTTTTGTTACCTTCTACTAGTTAGGAGACTACAGGCTTGTATAGTTTAAAAGTCACAACTTGTTATGATTTTCAAAATATAAAATTTAGTGTCTATGATAGATACTTTCGTGTCCAGGGTCAGATTGGCCCACAGGGCAGTCAGGCAGTGCCTAATGGTCTGGTCTCACGGGTCAGTGTGTGGGGCATTTTTTTGTGGCTATTTGTGGGGCCTTTTTATGGCCTGCTGGGCCAGTTTTTACTGCTAATTGTCCTGATATTAAAACAAACATTGCCTGCAGAAAGCTCAAATCTTTTAAGTCTTCCACACCTTGGTAAAACTTTTACACAGCGTGTCTTTACAAGTTCAAAACTGCCCCAAATAGCAAACATGGACAGCTTTTTTTGCTGTCTAATTTACTAATGGGGCCACTTTTGTTTTAGTGCCCGGCCTTTTTTTCTGTCCTAGTCTGACAATGCGCGTGTATCTGTGTTCATCAAAGATATTTGTTTTGTATATGAAATCCTAATAAAAAACTCATAAATAAAAAGACGATATTGAGCGAGTGTTGTGTCATGCACGCTTGTGCTGTGTCATGCACGCTTGACTTATAACGAGGGCCAAAGGAAAGGGAAGCATGAACCAGGCCTCTTTCACCATGACAGTCATCTCATGTTTATAAATAGCCAGTGTCCGCGTGGCCACATTTAGGCTGCATGTTTGGACTGTTTTCAAGATGAGAACTGTATGACTTGCAGTTGCTCACCTGGTCAGAAAAGGCAGTTTGTTCTGGGGCGCTGGCGAGGCCAGTTTCCTTGACTTGGTTCCAGTCATATCTTGTTCACATAATGACACACACTAGGGGGCAGATTTACAAGCCCCTTGCGCCACTTTTGAGTCATTTTTAACATGGGAAAAGTGACGCAAAAGTGGCGCAAGGCCTTGTAAATCTTCCCCTAGGTCTGCAGTGAGTAAGACACACGTGTCAGTGAGGAGGACACTGTGGTTACTGAAAATCTGGTCATACTAAGACATACAGAAGTGGCTTAATTTGCACGTTGATTGCCCTGCAATATTTATGATTCCGGAAGCCGAAACACACCATAGAAACATTTAACATGACGACCAATAAAGAGGGTGTAGGGTTTAGGGCAACAATTTGCAGTATTCACCTTTTCGTGTGTACTTTTGAAAGACTGGGCTACAACAGGCTATGATTCTGAGTGGCCCAGAAAAAGGGTGTGATATTCACCCCCCTTCTTTGGTAAATACCAGTACTGCGGGCTAAGGGAGATACCTCATTATTCGAGGTTTCCTCTACGAAATGAGGAAATTACAGGTGGAATCAGGGTTTTCTGCACCAAATTCAGAATGTATTGGAATTTACCTGATAGATTTTGGTAGGGCAGACCTTCCAAAATTTGCTGTGGAAAGTTTGCGGGGTTGTAGTAATGATCACATTACTCAGAATTCAGATCTATACAGAAACTCCTGCTTGCACAGGGACTATAATTTACCACATGGGCATAATAAGGGCCAAGGTCTCTTGGTTTACCACGTACTCCATTGAAACTCTATGACTGTCTTACTGCTTTTAGAATTTATTGAAACTCTATGACTGTCTTACTGCTTTAGAATTAATTTTCTGTTTTTGACTACACTATCTTTCTTATTGTTTTTGTGTTTTTTTCTGATAGAAGTGAAAAATGCAATAGCAGAATCGGGGTCTACAACCAATCTCTTAACTGAAAGACTGAGTCGTAGAGAATCAAGAAAAAATAAAATAAACTCATATAAGAATCATTAGCATAGATATTGCCGTTAACATTATTTTCCAATGTATCATGCAGGAAAGCAGCGTTTGTTAAATCCAACACATGACAATATAATGCTAATACTGCATAACACTATAAAATATCACTAAAAAATGTTTAAACTCAGCTAGTCATCAAAATATGTCATTATGTTTCATGAGACTGGCTAAAAATTTACTCCAAACATTTTGGAAAAAAAGTTTCAATTCCTTCCTGAAAAGGTTCTACTTATCCCGTGTTGCTAGTATTCCAGGATCACTACTCCCACTTTTAACATTCAAATGCATGTTAATCTTGCACCTTCTTAATTTTAAATCTCCCATATTGAGACCTAGCATGTGTTTTTGCCCAGGGCTCTAAAAGCAAATCTTCTGATTACGATAATCTCGCATCTCCATAATGTGAACGCAGAGTAACCCCAAAATTAAAGACCACTGATGATACATAACTGGTAGATCAGAATAAAACAGGCACTTCTTTTATTATAAAAAGTGTACAATGCATGCTTATTTTCTGTTGAGTGCAACGCAGTATATTTGATACAAACTATTTTTCTCAGGCAGTTAGATTGGATGGTGTCAATAAAATGGTGTACCTGTGCTTCCACGCAAGACAAAATCTCAGGGCGCTGTTCACAACAAAATATTTGTATGTATGCGTACTTTTATTAACCAAATTCACCTTCTTTTATGCCTGCCAAGGAATTCACAGAACAATTTCTTTTCAGGCTCAAGTGCATTTCCTAGTACATATTGTAGGAAGCTGGCTCTGTATATACTATACCAAAGAAAGATATAGGGGCATATTCTCTAGAACGTGTGATAACTACTGCAAAATTAGTTTAACGCAACTCTTCACATCGCAGTCTTTCGCGGGAAAACAACTCCGTGTCAACGTGGTATTCACAACACGGCGGCCCCATGCGATAGTCCCACGATAACGCATCAAAAGAATGTGTTAAAACCAACGCGACGCAGAAAAAATGCGAAACACGAACGCGAAAATAGTAGCCGTGATGGTCTGAGGGGGCTGCCAAGGTTGCGTGCTTTGGGCTTGGAGCTTGCGCCGACACGTGGTGGGCCCTCTTTGACACACGCCGGTGTCGGCAGGTGAGCAGTGAGGCCTGGCTGCGCAGGGGCGGGCATGACGGATTGGGGGACCAGCGGCCCGGGGTGCAGCAGGCGCACAGGATCGCAGGCCACACCGCTCACGGCAACGGCGTCGGCCTCGTGGCGGGGTGGGAGGCGCCGCCCTGGCAGATGCTTTGGGCATTCCGGAAGAGAACCACGCCCAGTGCTACATGCTTTTTATTCACACCCCTACGCTGGCCTGGCGTCCTCAGGGCCAGCCCACTTCGCATACGCTTACAGGGGGGGACGTCATATGCTACATTTCTGCGATCTTCCCCACTGGCTGGGGTGACATGGTTGCGTCCACTGTCCACTACACACCAAACACCAGCAGTGCATGTAGCCATGGATATGTCTGTGGTCTGCATACTGCAGTCTGTCCAGCACTTCCACGCCACACTTGGCATTGTGTACATTCTCATTCATGGGTCACTTGCCTCCTTCGTACATGCCAGGTTCCCACCTCTCCCCACATTCCGCTATTGTGTGGCTGAGGTGCCATGCCGTTGATGGCTCATGTACATGGCTAACCAAGGTTGCCACAGTAAGTTGTGCTGTTGTGTCTGGTGGGTGGGCATGTTGTTTGGCATGTTGTATGTGATTTTGTGACGTGTGCAGTGCCAGAGTTGTGAGTTGCATGATTGTGGACTTGAGGTGTGTGGTGTGTTCAGTTGGTACTTGCCAACGAGCAGTGCATTCCCATAGGTGCCATCCTGGTAGCGCTGGTTGATGATGGACTGTCGGAAGATGAGGGGATCATGCACACTGCCTGGGTAGTTGGCTACGACATTGGTGACGAGTCCCCTGTGGTCCACTATTGCCTGCACGTTGATGGAATGCGTGTGCTTTCTGTTGCGGTAATTGTGTGCAGTGTCGGCAGGGGGCACAAGTAGGACATGTGTGTTGTCGATTGCCCCCAACACGTGCGGGAATCCAGCTATGGCGTATAGTCCTTGCTTGGTCTCCAGCTGTTCCTGCGCATTGTGGGGGACGTATAGGTACTGGAGTACCTGGCTGAGGATGGCATCCAGGACAGGTGTGAGGAACTTGGATGGGGCTGGCTGTGAGACTCCTCCGACTCTGGCGGTTGTTGGTTGGGAGGTACCAGAGGGCAACAGGTGCAGCACAGCCAGCAGCTTTGTCTGCGGAGGGATGTTGGTTGTCCGCTGTGTTGGTACCGTCAGCCTGTGGGCAATGATGTTCAGGATGCGGAGGATGGTTGTCCTTTTGAGCCTGTAGTGGGCATTGACATTGTCTGGTGTTAGGTCTGTGAGGCTGGTGCATTTCCTGAAGGTCCGCTGTCTTTGTCTGCGCTGCCTCTGTGGTGGTCCGGGGGAGTCCGGGGGGGGGTGGCGATCCTGGGGGTGGTGGCGGTGGGTGTTGATGCCTTCTCGGGGCTCCGGGATGCATGGTGTGTGGCTCCATGGCATCTGTTGTTCTTCATGTGTGGCTCTGGGCTGGTCTCCCTTTGATGGTGCAGGTTGTCGTCTGACTTTACACCAGGTCAGAGCAAGTGTTAGTTTCCTGCTGCTAACGCGCCTTATCGCCTGTTTTGTGGTCTTATCGCCGATGTGGCTGGTCGTTGAGAAAGTTGAGGTGTGGTGTTGTTGCGGCTTTTTGCTCGGGAACGCCTACTCTGCATCTCATTAGCGATAGTTGCCGGGGTCATCTGTGGCGATGTTTTTTGCGGATGCTTTTGCACGTAATCTGGTGGTATCGGCTGTTAGCACCAGCTTGTGAATGGGGCGATAATTTTATCGCGACTTTGGCTGCGATAAAGTGCCGGTAACTCGGCGATAGCTCCTTGAGAATATGCCCCATTGTGTGCACAGAGTCCAGTGGAACCCCAGAGGCTTACAGAGGCTTAAGTAGATAAATCTAAAAGCTCTGTTTGTGGTAGGGAGGTCGAGCAGTTTTGCTTATCAGAGGGCTGTGTTAAGCATTTGTTGTACACACTAAGGCAAGAAATGATTACACACACTCAAAGACTGAATCCAAGACCAATTGTTTGGTATAAAAAGTTATTACTTAGCTATTTTATTTTAGAACCAAGAGAAACCCAGTTGCAGGTAAGTAACAGTTTCAAGACCAGCAGTAATACTTTTCAAGATGCAGTAGGAATTGTTTTGCAAGGCAGTAAGAATGCTTTACAGTAATAGAAATTGTTAGAAATGGGGGTCTCTAGTTGGCAATGGCTGGCCACTGTCCAAGTAGGGACCCTTCTTCCTAAGTCAGAGTGAGAGGGCTACACCCTTCGATAACCCCTGCTCAACCCTGTGGTAACGTAGCACAAGCAGCTAGGCCTATCTCAGAGGCAGTGTGTGAAGCATTTATGACCATACACAGTAACACAGTAAGTAACACTACAAAGGGACACCACACAAATAGGTATATCAAAAATAAGTATCTTTATATAGGCTTATCACAAGACCCAAAACGATCAAAAGCCACAATACGGTAAAAATAGGGTTACTCTTGAAATGCTGCAAAAATAGTTCAATGTGCGCCCGAAGGCGTTCAGTTCAAAGCAGTGGTCTCTGCTACCCTTTTTACTTACAAAGTACCTGGATATCGTAACAAAATCAACACGTGGTCGCAAGAAGCGATGGCGATGACTCCCAGCACGCGAGGCTGGCGATGCGATAAATCCTTGCCGCGAGGGAGGATGATGCGCCGATCTGCGGATGCGTGCGGGGGCGAGGCGACCAACTTCTGCCCGTGAGGCCGGTGATGCGATGACTCCTTGCCGCGAGGGAGGAGGCAATGCGGCGGCCCGGTTGCGCGTGTGATTAGGCTGTTGTACGAAAGAAGTGGCACTCCGCGAGGGAGCGACGGTCCGGGTGCGATGCGGGGAAATGACGGACGCCCGGCGTCCGCGCTGCGATGTCCTGAAGCAATGATCTTGGTGCGATGATCTTTGGTTGCGAGCACTTAGAAGCCCGCAAACGTGCGGTGTGATGATCTTTGGGTGCGAGCGCTCAGCGGCAGCAGCGCGATGATTCTCTGGGCGCTTTCGGCTGCAGCGGCTCGCACACGTGCGTTAGCGACGATTTCAGCGCTCTCTTCTCTGAGTAGAACTAGAGGCCCTGGAACTCACAGGAGCCTCACCTGCAGATAGAAATCCTCGCTGGGAGGAATCAGGAGGCTGGGGGTGAAGTCTGATGTGCCTGAGACTTCGACAGGAGGCTGGCTCTCTTCTAGCCCTTGGGTGATTGCTTTAGCAAGATGAATCAAAGTGTCTCTCAAAAGGCCTTTTCCTCCTTTTTCAAAGTCCAATGGTAACCACTGCAGGCCAATCCAAGAAACAGCACATAAGCACAAGGATAGTCACCTCCTGCAGTTTCCTTCAGTTACACGGACAGAGGTTCGTCTTGATGTCCAGGAGCAATATACTTTGTGGGGGTTTCAGCACAGATATTTATACCCCAAAAGTCTTTGTTCTTAAAAGTTACAAGTCACTGAGCCTAGCCAGAACCAGTTCTGTTCAGTCCTGGAGCACTTTGTTTATCAGGCTGCATCCTTCCTTTCAGGAAGAGGGGGGTCTGCTATCAGATGCACAGTGGGAGGTGGAGCCATCATTCACCTTGCCAGGCACAGCCCTATTGAAGTCAAGGAGCTACCCCTCCCCATACTCCAAGACAGATCTCTCTATTCAACCCAGGTCTGGCTCAGCCTGCCCTGTCCCTCCAAAACCAGACGGCCAATACACATAACAGCAGAGCACACTGGAAGGCTTAGGCAAGAAAATACCCACTTTCTAAAAGTGGTATTTTCAAACACAGAATATAAAAATAAACTTTCCTAAAAGATGTATTTTAATATCCTGAGCTCAGGCATACTAAATTCGTTTTTCTACCATGTTCCTGGGTTCACTTAGGACTATAGAATGTAATAGTCAAAATTGCCCATTCTGGCCTATGGGGAACAGGTAGCCTTACAGTAGTGAAAAACGAAATTGGGTGTAAGTCACTACCAGGACATGCTACACACACCAAGGCATGTCCTACCTCACACATACAATGCACCCTACCATAGGGGTGGCTTACATGATGCCAAGGGAAGGTTCAGGGGCTGGGAGGTGGGTGCACTTCACAGCCAAGATGGCAGTTCGGGACTGCACGCAGACTCTGCAGTGGCAGGTCTGAGACACACTTTACAAGCTGCTTCTGTGGGTGGCGCAAACCAGCGCTGCAGGCCCACCGGCAGCATTCGGTTTACCAGCCCTGGGCACTCACAGGCCACGCTACTAGGGACTAACAGGTAAACCAAATAAACCAATCAGGGATATACCAATTCATATGTCATATTTACACAGGGAGCATTCGCTCTGTGGCACTGAAGGGCAGTGGCACAGTGCCCAGAGCATCTAACACCAGCAAAACGGAGGAGACAACAGCGAAAAATGGGAGGGAGACCCACGCCAATGGTGCCAGATCTAACACGTGTCCCCTCCAGCTGAAATGTGGGGAGAACTACCCATCCCCTTGGGGGTTCTCATCACTAAGGCAGAAAAAACTGGACAGACCATCAGCATTGGCGTGTTCTGTACCAGGGCGGTGTTCCACCGTGAAGTCCATACCCTGTAGGGAAATGGACCACCTCAACAACTTGGGATTCTCACCCCTCATCTGCATCAACCATCTGAGGGGCCTGTGGTCTGTCTCAACCCCGAAGTGAGTCCCAAACAGGTATGGTCTCAGCTTTTTCAGTGCCCAGACCACAGCAAATGCCTCACGCTCAATTGCACTCCACCTCTGTTCCCGTGGAAGTAACCTCCTACTGATGAAGGCTACAGGTTGGTCTAGTCCCTCCTCATTGATCTGTGACAGAACGGACACCCCATGCTTTGAAGCGTCTGTCTGGACAACAAATTCCTTAGCAAAATTGGGCGCCTGGAGCACGGGTGCTGTACACATGGCAGTCTTGAGGGCATCAAAGGCTTCTGACAGGTGTCAGTCCAGTTCACAATCTTTGGCTGCTTCTTGGAAGTCAGCTCAGTCAAGGGTGCAACAATGTTGCCATACCCCTTGACAAACCTCCTGTAGTAACCTGTGAGTCCTAAGAAGGCCCTCACCTGGGTCTGGGTCCTTGGGGGCTCCCACACCAGGATGGTTTGAATCTTGGGCTGCAGGGGTGCCACCTGGCCACTCCCCACCTGGTGTCCCAAATACACCACAGAACCCTGCCCAATCTGGCACTTACTGGCCTTGATTGTGAGGCCTGCTCTGCGCAGCGCCATCAACACTTCCCAGAGGTGGCGCAAGTGGTCCTCCCAGGAGGAACTAAACACTGCAATGTCATCCAGGTAGGCGGCACTGAAATCCTCCAGCCCAACCAACACCTGGTTGACCAACCTCTGAAAGGTGGCAGGGGCATTCTTCCTCCCAAAGGGCATCACACGGAACTGGTAGTGCCCGTCTGGTGTGGAGAATGCTGACCTCTCCTTTGCCCCATCAGTTAAGGCGATCTGCCAGTACCCAGACGTCAGATCAAACGTGCTGAGGTACCGGGCAGCCCCTAATCGATCTATGAGCTCATCAGCTCTGGGGATGGGGTGCGCGTCGGTCTTCGTGACCGAATTGAGACCTCGGTAGTCCACACAGAACCTAAGTTCAGGGGGGCACCAGGCGTCGCAGCTTTTGGTACCAAGACCACGGGGCTGGACCAGGGGCTGCTAGAGGACTCAATCACCCCTAGGGCAAACATTTTGGAGACCTCCTCCTTAATGTAAGCCCTGACCCTGTCAGTCACTCTGTAAGCCTTGTGCTTCACAGGAGGACTGTCCCTGGTATCCACCTCATGGACGCACCAATCAGTGACACCAGGCGCCAGGGAGAACAAATCAGAAAATTGCCCCAACAGTTGGTGACAATCTCTCTGCTGCTCCGGGGTCAGTGTGGTGGAGAGGATCACACCCTCCACTGACCCGTCCTTCTCTTCTGCACACAGGAGGTCAGGAAGAGGCTCACTCTCCTCCTCCACCCATCATCTGTGGCAAGAAGCATGCACACTTCAGACCTCTCAAAGTGGGGCTTCAGGCGGTTCACATGCAGGACCCGCAAGGGGTTCCTGGGAGATTGAAAGTCCACCAAGTAGGTAACTGGACTTTTGCGCTCCACCACCTCAAATGGACCGGTCCACTTATCTTGGAGCGCACAAGGCTCCACTGTGGCCAGTACCCAAACCTTCTGACCAGGTTGAAACTCGACCAGAGTGGCATTCTGGTCGTGCCAACGTTTCATTTCCTCCTGGCTGGCTTCCAGATTTGCTTCAGCAATTTTTCTGAAACGCCGAGTCTGGTTCCTGAAGGCCAACATGTAGCTAAATACATCTTGGGAGGTTTCCTGGGAGATTGCTCCCAGCCTTCCTTGACCAGACTCAGAGGTCCTCTTACCGGATGGCCATAGAGCAGTTCAAAGGGACTGAACCCTAAGGACTTCTGTGGCACCTCACGGTAGGCAAACAACAGGCATGGCAAGAGGACGTCCCACTTACGCCTCAGGGGCTCTTCTAGGCCCATGATCATGCCCTTCAAGGTCCGGTTGAACCTTTCAACCAGACCATTACCTCGGGGTGGTAAGGAGTGGTGAACTTATAAGTTACCCCACACTCCTTCCACAGAGACTTCATGTACTGGGAGATGAAGTTGGTCCCCCTGTCAGACACCACCTCTCTGGGGAATCCCACACAGGAGAAAATCCCCATCAGTGCATGTCCCACCACGGGGGCCGTCACTGTCCTGAGCGGGATGGCTTCAGGGTACCAGGTGGCATGGTCCACCAAGACCAGGATGAACCTGTTGCCCATGGCTGTCTTGGGGTCCAGAGGCCCCACAATGTCAATGCCCACTCGCTCGAAGGGGGTACTAACAACTGGAAAGGGCTGGAGTGGGGCCTTGATCTTCCCCCCACTCTTCCCACTTGCCTGGTAAGTCTCACATGTCCTGCAATGAGTGTCTGAACTCTTGCGCATCTGGGGCCAATAAAAGTGGGCGGCCAGCCTCTCAAAGGTCTTGGTCTGCCCCAGATGTACTGCCAATGGAATGTCGTGAGCCAACCCCAGTAGGAAGGCTCTGAAGCACTCGGGTACCACCAGCACACGGGCTGACCCCGGCTCAGCAGCCTTAGGCTAGCTATACAGGAGACTGTTCTCCCAATAAATCAGATGTGAACCAGACGTGTCACCTGCTGCCTGGGCTGCAGCCTGACGCCGCATACCCTCAAGAGAAGGGCAAACTCCTTGCTGCTCACAAAATTCCTCCCTGGTGGGTCCCCCTTCCTGCTGCCAATGGGTCAGCTCAGGCAGGCCCCCCAGTTCGGGGATCTGTTCCCCGGTAG
Source organism: Calotriton arnoldi (assembly GCA_963921515.1). NCBI lineage: Eukaryota > Metazoa > Chordata > Amphibia > Caudata > Salamandridae > Calotriton > Calotriton arnoldi. The sequence goes on from CAWUFW010001608.1 coordinate 2,550,409, forward strand.
GCTCCAGGGCATCCCCCTCAGGGTCTGCTCCCTCCTGGGCCGTGGGAACCAAGGGGGCCGGCTTCCCGCGCCCCCTGCCCCTTCTCTCTAAGGCAGGGATCTGGGCCATACTCTCAGGCTCCAGGTCCTTCTCAACACCCTCCTTGGCTGCCATGGACCGAGTGGTAGCACACGCCCACTCAGGCAGACCCAACATTTCTAAGTGAGATTTCCTCTCCACCGTAGCCCACGGGGAGTTCTCTAAATCATTGCCCAACAGACAGTCTACAGGCATGGCGGGCCTCACAGCCACCTGAAGAGTTCCTGAGACCCCCCCACTCAAAGGGAACCTGAGCCACCTCACATTGGCTCTCTGAGTTGTCTGCGGACACTACTGGGTAGAATGCATGGGGGACGACCTGCTCTTTGGACACCAACCGGGAACTGACAGCAGTTATACTGGCTCCTGTGTCTCTTAGAGCCTCCACCCTATGGCCATTGATGGTCACCCACTGCCTGTACTTTTTAGTGTTAGCAGGCAGTGCAGGCTTCAGGACCATCTCAAAGTCTCCTAATGAGACAAGGGTCAATTCTACGGGATCCCACCCACCTTGGGCACCCATCTCCTCCCCTCCCAGGGCTACACTAGCAAGCTGGCGGGGTGGTGCACGGGGGGTGCATTGGTATCCCTCTGAGGACACTGGGGATCAAAGTATCTGTGGCCCACTTGACCACACTTAAAACAAGTAAGGGGCCCCCTCTGAACAGGCCTACCTGTCGGGGGCACTGGCTTCTTCTCTTGCGGAGGCTGGGTTCCCTTGGGAATTACTTTGGGGCCCTCTTTGGAACTCCTCGGTTTACCCCTGTCCCCCCACTTCTCTGCTGGGGACCATGCCCACCTTTGGCGAAGTCTCCCACTGGACCCTTGCGAACCCGGGTGCTCACCCAGCGGTCCGCCTCCTCAGCAAGCTTCCTAGGGTTAGTCAGCTTGCAATCAATCAGGTGCTGGCGTAGCTCAGGAAAACAGTTACTAGATAAATGCTCCCATGCAATCAAATCATAAAGCTGCTCAAAAGTTTCTACTTTGCTACCTTTTACCCAGCGTTCCATTGCTCTGCAAAAAAAGACACATATTCAACCCACGTGGTACCCTCTAGCTTCTTGCAGGTCCTAAACCTCTGCCTATACATCTCAGGGGTCAAACCATAGCGGGTAATCAAAGCTTCCTTCATGTGGCCATAAACCATTCGACTTTCAGGGGCAGGTCCAACAAGGTATCCCTCCCCTCACTCACAAAGCGTCCCCACAACCCCGCTCCCCAATCCTTCTCAGGGACCCGGTGGGACACCATGGCTAATTCATAAGCGGCAAACCATTGCCCAATATCTTCACTTTTGTGGAAATCCTTAATAACCTCCTTGGGTATATACACTCTATTCTCAGTATGCACTACAGGTATGCTGCCACCAGAGGGGAGATCTCTACACTCTTTGCTTTAATCTCCAACTCCCTCAATATTCTCTCATGCTCAAGTTTCATTTTCATAATCTCAAATTCTAACTTCTTGTTCTCTAGGTCCCTCTGACCATCCATTTTAAGCCTCGCCATCTCCATATTATGCCGCCTATCTCTCTCCCTGTCCTCCATCTCTTCTGGGGACAGGCCCTTGGCGGACACACTAGTGCCCGGGCTGGAAATTGCTTTGTCTCCTACTAAGTCTACTACTTCGCCCTGCTGCTCTCCTGCATTCTCTTCCCCCTCCACAAGCTCTCCCGTATCCTTAGGGGCATCCCTGGCTTCTAACCAGGCCTTCAGCGCCTTGTAATACTCCTCCCTTTTAGTGAGACCTGTGATAGGGACTGTGAAGTGTTTGCAAAAATATTTGAGCTGCTTGGCATTGTAGGTTTCTAATTTCTCTTCTTCCCAGGAGAGATCCTCCGAGGCATTGGATCTGGGCTTGCCCATTGTAGCAATAACTGGCAATATTAATCAAAAATAGAATCAAAAAACCTCAAAACGTATGTGGTTACGTTATGGTCTGCACTCACTAGTAGTGTACACTCTAATTACTGTATGCGATCATAAATGCAAGTCCAGATCCTCACCGCTGACCACCAATGTTAGAAATGGGGGTCTCTAGTTGGCAATGGCTGGCCACTGTCCAAGTAGGGACCCTTCTTCCTAAGTCAGAGTGAGAGGGCTACACCCTTCGATAACCCCTGCTCAACCCTGTGGTAACGTAGCACAAGCAGCTAGGCCTATCTCAGAGGCAGTGTGTGAAGCATTTATGACCATACACAGTAACACAGTAAGTAACACTACAAAGGGACACCACACAAATAGGTATATCAAAAATAAGTATCTTTATATAGGCTTATCACAAGACCCAAAACGATCAAAAGCCACAATACGGTAAAAATAGGGTTACTCTTGAAATGCTGCAAAAATAGTTCAATGTGCGCCCGAAGGCGTTCAGTTCAAAGCAGTGGTCTCTGCTACCCTTTTTACTTACAAAGTACCTGGATATCGTAACAAAATCAACACGTGGTCGCAAGAAGCTGATGGCGATGACTCCCAGCACGCGAGGCTGGCGATGCGATAAATCCTTGCCGCGAGGGAGGATGATGCGCCGATCTGCGGATGCGTGCGGGGGCGAGGCGACCAACTTCTGCCCGTGAGGCCGGTGATGCGATGACTCCTTGCCGCGAGGGAGGAGGCAATGCGGCGGCCCGGTTGCGCGTGTGATTAGGCTGTTGTACGAAAGAAGTGGCACTCCGCGAGGGAGCGACGGTCCGGGTGCGATGCGGGGGAAATGACGGACGCCCGGCGTCCGCGCTGCGATGTCCTGAAGCAATGATCTTGGTGCGATGATCTTTTGGTTGCGAGCACTTAGAAGCCCGCAAACGTGCGGTGTGATGATCTTTGGGTGCGAGCGCTCAGCGGCAGCAGCGCGATGATTCTCTGGGCGCTTTCGGCTGCAGCGGCTCGCACACGTCGTTAGCGACGATTTCAGCGCTCTCTTCTCTGGAGTAGAACTAGAGGCCCTGGAACTCACAGGAGCCTCACCTGCAGATAGAAATCCTCGCTGGGAGGAATCAGGAGGCTGGGGGTGAAGTCTGATGTGCCTGAGACTTCGACAGGAGGCTGGCTCTCTTCTAGCCCTTGGGTGATTGCTTTAGCAAGATGAATCAAAGTGTCTCTCAAAAAGGCCTTTTCCTCCTTTTTCAAAGTCCAATGGTAACCACTGCAGGCCAATCCAAGAAACAGCACATAAGCACAAGGATAGTCACCTCCTGCAGTTTCCTTCAGTTACACGGACAGAGGTTCGTCTTGATGTCCAGGAGCAATATACTTTGTAGGGGTTTCAGCACAGATATTTATACCCCAAAAGTCTTTGTTCTTAAAAGTTACAAGTCACTGAGCCTAGCCAGAACCAGTTCTGTTCAGTCCTGGAGCACTTTGTTTATCAGGCTGCATCCTTCCTTTCAGGAAGAGGGGGTCTGCTATCAGATGCACAGTGGGAGGTGGAGCCATCATTCACCTTGCCAGGCACAGCCCTATTGAAGTCAAGGAGCTACCCCTCCCCATACTCCAAGACAGATCTCTCTATTCAACCCAGGTCTGGCTCAGCCTGCCCTGTCCCTCCAAAACCAGACGGCCAATACACATAACAGCAGAGCACACTGGAAGGCTTAGGCAAGAAAATACCCACTTTCTAAAAGTGGTATTTTCAAACACAGAATATAAAAATAAACTTTCCTAAAAGATGTATTTTAATATCCTGAGCTCAGGCATACTAAATTCGTTTTTCTACCATGTTCCTGGGTTCACTTAGGACTATAGAATGTAATAGTCAAAATTGCCCATTCTGGCCTATGGGGAACAGGTAGCCTTACAGTAGTGAAAAACGAAATTGGGTGTAAGTCACTACCAGGACATGCTACACACACCAAGGCATGTCCTACCTCACACATACAATGCACCCTACCATAGGGGTGGCTTACATGATGCCAAGGGAAGGTTCAGGGGCTGGGAGGTGGGTGCACTTCACAGCCAAGATGGCAGTTCGGGACTGCACGCAGACTCTGCAGTGGCAGGTCTGAGACACACTTTACAAGCTGCTTCTGTGGGTGGCGCAAACCAGCGCTGCAGGCCCACCGGCAGCATTCGGTTTACCAGCCCTGGGCACTCACAGGCCACGCTTCTAGGGACTAACAGGTAAACCAAATAAACCAATCAGGGATATACCAATTCATATGTCATATTTACACAGGGAGCATTCGCTCTGTGGCACTGAAGGGCAGTGGCACAGTGCCCAGAGCATCTAACACCAGCAAAACGGAGGAGACAACAGCGAAAAATGGGAGGGAGACCCACGCCAATGGTGCCAGATCTAACACGTGTCCCCTCCAGCTGAAATGTGGGGAGAACTACCCATCCCCTTGGGGGTTCTCATCACTAAGGCAGAAAAAACTGGACAGACCATCAGCATTGGCGTGTTCTGTACCAGGGCGGTGTTCCACCGTGAAGTCCATACCCTGTAGGGAAATGGACCACCTCAACAACTTGGGATTCTCACCCCTCATCTGCATCAACCATCTGAGGGGCCTGTGGTCTGTCTCAACCCCGAAGTGAGTCCCAAACAGGTATGGTCTCAGCTTTTTCAGTGCCCAGACCACAGCAAATGCCTCACGCTCAATTGCACTCCACCTCTGTTCCCGTGGAAGTAACCTCCTACTGATGAAGGCTACAGGTTGGTCTAGTCCCTCCTCATTGATCTGTGACAGAACGGACACCCCATGCTTTGAAGCGTCTGTCTGGACAACAAATTCCTTAGCAAAATTGGGCGCCTGGAGCACGGGTGCTGTACACATGGCAGTCTTGAGGGCATCAAAGGCTTCTGACAGGTGTCAGTCCAGTTCACAATCTTTGGCTGCTTCTTGGAAGTCAGCTCAGTCAAGGGTGCAACAATGTTGCCATACCCCTTGACAAACCTCCTGTAGTAACCTGTGAGTCCTAAGAAGGCCCTCACCTGGGTCTGGGTCCTTGGGGGCTCCCACACCAGGATGGTTTGAATCTTGGGCTGCAGGGGTGCCACCTGGCCACTCCCCACCTGGTGTCCCAAATACACCACAGAACCCTGCCCAATCTGGCACTTACTGGCCTTGATTGTGAGGCCTGCTCTGCGCAGCGCCATCAACACTTCCCAGAGGTGGCGCAAGTGGTCCTCCCAGGAGGAACTAAACACTGCAATGTCATCCAGGTAGGCGGCACTGAAATCCTCCAGCCCAACCAACACCTGGTTGACCAACCTCTGAAAGGTGGCAGGGGCATTCTTCCTCCCAAAGGGCATCACACGGAACTGGTAGTGCCCGTCTGGTGTGGAGAATGCTGACCTCTCCTTTGCCCCATCAGTTAAGGCGATCTGCCAGTACCCAGACGTCAGATCAAACGTGCTGAGGTACCGGGCAGCCCCTAATCGATCTATGAGCTCATCAGCTCTGGGGATGGGGTGCGCGTCGGTCTTCGTGACCGAATTGAGACCTCGGTAGTCCACACAGAACCTAAGTTCAGGGGGGGCACCAGGCGTCGCAGCTTTTGGTACCAAGACCACGGGGCTGGACCAGGGGCTGCTAGAGGACTCAATCACCCCTAGGGCAAACATTTTGGAGACCTCCTCCTTAATGTAAGCCCTGACCCTGTCAGTCACTCTGTAAGCCTTGTGCTTCACAGGAGGACTGTCCCTGGTATCCACCTCATGGACGCACCAATCAGTGACACCAGGCGCCAGGGAGAACAAATCAGAAAATTGCCCCAACAGTTGGTGACAATCTCTCTGCTGCTCCGGGGTCAGTGTGGTGGAGAGGATCACACCCTCCACTGACCCGTCCTTCTCTTCTGCACACAGGAGGTCAGGAAGAGGCTCACTCTCCTCCTCCACCCATCATCTGTGGCAAGAAGCATGCACACTTCAGACCTCTCAAAGTGGGGCTTCAGGCGGTTCACATGCAGGACCCGCAAGGGGTTCCTGGGAGATTGAAAGTCCACCAAGTAGGTAACTGGACTTTTGCGCTCCACCACCTCAAATGGACCGGTCCACTTATCTTGGAGCGCACAAGGCTCCACTGTGGCCAGTACCCAAACCTTCTGACCAGGTTGAAACTCGACCAGAGTGGCATTCTGGTCGTGCCAACGTTTCATTTCCTCCTGGCTGGCTTCCAGATTTGCTTCAGCAATTTTTCTGAAACGCCGAGTCTGGTTCCTGAAGGCCAACATGTAGCTAAATACATCTTGGGGAGGTTTCCTGGGAGATTGCTCCCAGCCTTCCTTGACCAGACTCAGAGGTCCTCTTACCGGATGGCCATAGAGCAGTTCAAAGGGACTGAACCCTAAGGACTTCTGTGGCACCTCACGGTAGGCAAACAACAGGCATGGCAAGAGGACGTCCCACTTACGCCTCAGGGGCTCTTCTAGGCCCATGATCATGCCCTTCAAGGTCCGGTTGAACCTTTCAACCAGACCATTACCTCGGGGTGGTAAGGAGTGGTGAACTTATAAGTTACCCCACACTCCTTCCACAGAGACTTCATGTACTGGGAGATGAAGTTGGTCCCCCTGTCAGACACCACCTCTCTGGGGAATCCCACACAGGAGAAAATCCCCATCAGTGCATGTCCCACCACGGGGCCGTCACTGTCCTGAGCGGGATGGCTTCAGGGTACCAGGTGGCATGGTCCACCAAGACCAGGATGAACCTGTTGCCCATGGCTGTCTTGGGGTCCAGAGGCCCCACAATGTCAATGCCCACTCGCTCGAAGGGGGTACTAACAACTGGAAAGGGCTGGAGTGGGGCCTTGATCTTCCCCCCACTCTTCCCACTTGCCTGGTAAGTCTCACATGTCCTGCAATGAGTGTCTGAACTCTTGCGCATCTGGGGCCAATAAAAGTGGGCGGCCAGCCTCTCAAAGGTCTTGGTCTGCCCCAGATGTACTGCCAATGGAATGTCGTGAGCCAACCCCAGTAGGAAGGCTCTGAAGCACTCGGGTACCACCAGCACACGGGCTGACCCCGGCTCAGCAGCCTTAGGCTAGCTATACAGGAGACTGTTCTCCCAATAAATCAGATGTGAACCAGACGTGTCACCTGCTGCCTGGGCTGCAGCCTGACGCCGCATACCCTCAAGAGAAGGGCAAACTCCTTGCTGCTCACAAAATTCCTCCCTGGTGGGTCCCCCTTCCTGCTGCCAATGGGTCAGCTCAGGCAGGCCCCCCAGTTCGGGGATCTGTTCCCCGGTAGGCTCCAGGGCATCCCCCTCAGGGTCTGCTCCCTCCTGGGCCGTGGGAACCAAGGGGGCCGGCTTCCGCGCCCCCTGCCCCTTCTCTCTAAGGCAGGGATCTGGGCCATACTCTCAGGCTCCAGGTCCTTCTCAACACCCTCCTTGGCTGCCATGGACCGAGTGGTAGCACACGCCCACTCAGGCAGACCCAACATTTCTAAGTGAGATTTCCTCTCCACCGTAGCCCACGGGGAGTTCTCTAAATCATTGCCCAACAGACAGTCTACAGGCATGGCGGGCCTCACAGCCACCTGAAGAGTTCCTGAGACCCCCCCACTCAAAGGGAACCTGAGCCACCTCACATTGGCTCTCTGAGTTGTCTGCGGACACTACTGGGTAGAATGCATGGGGGACGACCTGCTCTTTGGACACCAACCGGGAACTGACAGCAGTTATACTGGCTCCTGTGTCTCTTAGAGCCTCCACCCTATGGCCATTGATGGTCACCCACTGCCTGTACTTTTTAGTGTTAGCAGGCAGTGCAGGCTTCAGGACCATCTCAAAGTCTCCTAATGAGACAAGGGTCAATTCTACGGGATCCCACCCACCTTGGGCACCCATCTCCTCCCCTCCCAGGGCTACACTAGCAAGCTGGCGGGGTGGTGCACGGGGGGGTGCATTGGTATCCCTCTGAGGACACTGGGGATCAAAGTATCTGTGGCCCACTTGACCACACTTAAAACAAGTAAGGGGCCCCCTCTGAACAGGCCTACCTGTCGGGGGCACTGGCTTCTTCTCTTGCGGAGGCTGGGTTCCCTTGGGAATTACTTTGGGGCCCTCTTTGGAACTCCCTCGGTTTACCCCTGTCCCCCCCACTTCTCTGCTGGGGACCATGCCCACCTTTGGCGAAGTCTCCCACTGGACCCTTGCGAACCCGGGTGCTCACCCAGCGGTCCGCCTCCTCAGCAAGCTTCCTAGGGTTAGTCAGCTTGCAATCAATCAGGTGCTGGCGTAGCTCAGGAAAACAGTTACTAGATAAATGCTCCCATGCAATCAAATCATAAAGCTGCTCAAAAGTTTCTACTTTGCTACCTTTTACCCAGCGTTCCATTGCTCTGCAAAAAAAAGACACATATTCAACCCACGTGGTACCCTCTAGCTTCTTGCAGGTCCTAAACCTCTGCCTATACATCTCAGGGGTCAAACCATAGCGGGTAATCAAAGCTTCCTTCATGTGGCCATAAACCATTCGACTTTCAGGGGCAGGTCCAACAAGGTATCCCTCCCCTCACTCACAAAGCGTCCCCACAACCCCGCTCCCCAATCCTTCTCAGGGACCCGGTGGGACACCATGGCTAATTCATAAGCGGCAAACCATTGCCCAATATCTTCACTTTTGTGGAAATCCTTAATAACCTCCTTGGGTATATACACTCTATTCTCAGTATGCACTACAGGTATGCTGCCACCAGAGGGGAGATCTCTACACTCTTTGCTTTAATCTCCAACTCCCTCAATATTCTCTCATGCTCAAGTTTCATTTTCATAATCTCAAATTCTAACTTCTTTTTCTCTAGGTCCCTCTGACCATCCATTTTAAGCCTCGCCATCTCCATATTATGCCGCCTATCTCTCTCCCTGTCCTCCATCTCTTCTGGGGACAGGCCCTTGGCGGACACACTAGTGCCCGGGCTGGAAATTGCTTTGTCTCCTACTAAGTCTACTACTTCGCCCTGCTGCTCTCCTGCATTCTCTTCCCCCTCCACAAGCTCTCCCGTATCCTTAGGGGCATCCCTGGCTTCTAACCAGGCCTTCAGCGCCTTGTAATACTCCTCCCTTTTAGTGAGACCTGTGATAGGGACTGTGAAGTGTTTGCAAAAATATTTGAGCTGCTTGGCATTGTAGGTTTCTAATGTCTCTTCTTCCCAGGAGAGATCCTCCGAGGCATTGGATCTGGGCTTGCCCATTGTAGCAATAACTGGCAATATTAATCAAAAATAGAATCAAAAAACCTCAAAACGTATGTGGTTACGTTATGGTCTGCACTCACTAGTAGTGTACACTCTAATTACTGTATGCGATCATAAATGCAAGTCCAGATCCTCACCGCTGACCACCAATGTTAGAAATGGGGGTCTCTAGTTGGCAATGGCTGGCCACTGTCCAAGTAGGGACCCTTCTTCCTAAGTCAGAGTGAGAGGGCTACACCCTTCGATAACCCCTGCTCAACCCTGTGGTAACGTAGCACAAGCAGCTAGGCCTATCTCAGAGGCAGTGTGTGAAGCATTTATGACCATACACAGTAACACAGTAAGTAACACTACAAAGGGACACCACACAAATAGATATATCAAAAATAAGTATCTTTATATAGGCTTATCACAAGACCCAAAACGATCAAAAGCCACAATAAGGTAAAAATAGGGTTACTCTTGAAATGCTGCAAAAATAGTTCAATGTACGCCCGAAGGCGTTCAGTTCAAAGCAGTGGTCTCTGCGACCCTTTTTACTTACAAAGTACCTGGATATCGTAACAAAATCAACACGTGGTCGCAAGAAGCGGTGGCGATGACTCCCAGCATGCGAGGCCGGCGATGCGATAAATCCTTGCCGCGAGGGAGGATGAAGCGCCGATCTCCGGATGCGTGCGGGGGCGAGGCGACCAACTTCTGCCCGTGAGGCCGGTGATGCGATGACTCCTTACCGCGAGGGAGGAGGCAATGCGGCGGCCCGGTTGCATGTGTGATTAGGCTGTTGTACGAAAGAAGTGGCACTCCGCGAGGGAGCGACGGTCCGGGTGCGATGCGGGGGAAATGACGGACGCCCGGCGTCCGCGCTGCGATGTCCTGAAGCAATGATCTTGGTGCGATGATCTTTTGGTTGCGAGCACTTAGAAGCCCGCAAACATGCGGTGTGATGATCTTTGGGTGCGAGCGCTCAGCGGCAGCAGCGCGATGATTCTCTGGGCGCTTTCGGCTGCAGCGGCTCGCACACGGCGTTAGCGACGATTTCAGCGCTCTCTTCTCTGGAGTAGAACTAGAGGCCCTGGAACTCACAGGAGCCTCACCTGCAGATAGAAATCCTCGCTGGGAGGAATCAGGAGGCTGGGGGTGAAGTCTGATGTGCCTGAGACTTCGACAGGAGGCTAGCTCTCTTCTAGCCCTTGGGTGATTGCTTTAGCAAGATGAATCAAAGTGTCTCTCAAAAAGTCCTTTTCCTCCTTTTTCAAAGTCCAGTGGTAACCACTGCAGGCCAATCCAAGAAACAGCACATAAGCACAAGGATAGTCACCTCCTGCAGTTTCCTTCAGTTACACGGACAGAGGTTCGCCTTGATGTCCAGGAGCAATATACTTTGTAGGGGTTTCAGCACAGATATTTATACCCCAAAAGTCTTTGTTCTTAAAAGTTACAAGTCACTGAGCCTAGCCAGAACCAGTTCTGTTCAGTCCTGGAGCACTTTGTTTACCAGGCTGCATCCTTCCTTTCAGGAAGAGGGGGTCTGCTATCAGACGCACAGTGGGAGGTGGAGCCATCATTCACCTTGCCAGGCACAGCCCTATTCAAGTCAAGGAGCTACCCCTCCCCATACTCCAAGACAGATCTCTCTATTCAACCCAGGTCTGGCTCAGCCTGCCCTGTCCCTCCAAAACCAGACGGCCAATACACATAACAGCAGAGCACACTGGAGGGCTTAGGCAAGAAAATACCCACTTTCTAAAAGTGGTATTTTCAAACACAGAATATAAAAATAAACTTTCCTAAAAGATGTATTTTAATATCCTGAGCTCAGGCATACTAAATTCGTTTTTCTACCATGTTCCTGGGGTCACTTAGGACTATAGAATGTAATAGTCAAAATTGCCCATTCTGGCCTATGGGGAACAGGTAGCCTTACAGTAGTGAAAAACGAAATTGGGTGTAAGTCACTACCAGGACATGCTACACACACCAAGGCATGTCCTACCTCACACATACAATGCACCCTACCATAGGGGTGGCTTACATGATGCCAAGGGAAGGTTCAGGGGCTGGGAAGTGGGTGCACTTCACAGCCAAGATGGCAGTTCGGGACTGCACGCAGACTCTGCAGTGGCAGGTCTGAGACACACTTTACAAGCTGCTTCTGTGGGTGGCGCAAACCAGCGCTGCAGGCCCACCGGCAGCATTCGGTTTACCAGCCCTGGGCACTCACAGGACACGCTACTAGGGACTAACAGGTAAACCAAATAAACCAATCAGGGATATACCAATTCATATGTCATATTTACACAGGGAGCATTCGCGCTGTGGCACTGAAGGGCAGTGGCACAGCGCCCAGAGCATCTAACACCAGCAAAATGGAGGAGACAACAGCGAAAAATGGGAGGGAGACCCACGCCAATGGTGCCAGGTCTAACACAAATACTTTTGTATTGTCAACCAGAAACAGTAGAACTTAGCAGTTGTAAAAGATAGACTTTTAAATGCAATAGGAGAAAATATAATGCAATCCTATGGGAGGAAAACACGTATATACATTAACAGGTAAGTACACAACTTACTCTTCCAGTCTTCGGGCGTTTAGACCAACACTGGGCAAGGTTCAGTTTAAGGTTGGTACTGCACCACCAGCGGCACTATGGCGGCCGGGTGCAGAGGTCACTGAGCCCAATGTTATTCAATGGAGACAGGGGGCACCGAACAAAGTGCAGATTGCCGGTAGACACCAGCGGTTTCAGGACACAGGCCCAGGGGTTAAGGTAAGCACAGGGGCGGGGGGGGGGGGGCACATGGCAGTACCAAAGCTACACCACCAGCGGCACAGGGGCAGCCTGGTGCAGGGTGCAAATCAGCGTCGGGCGCCCAATGCAAACGAATGGAGGATCTCGGTTGCACAAAGAGGCTGCAGGCTGAGGCCAGGAGGCTGGATGAAGGTGAGCACTGGCTGGACAAGTAAGTTGTGATGCAGGGCAAGGCCTGGCCACTGCCGGCTGGGCTCCCCAAGGTCAGGGGGCTGAGGATGCAGGGGTGCCTTTTGGTGTCAGATTTTCGTTATCGGAGCCGGTTGAGGTCAACGGGACCGTTTGTGTTGAGGCTGCAGGTGACTTCGTGGGGTCCAGGAGAGGTCAGCCACCGATGGAGTCGAGGTCTAGATTGCCGGGGAGACGTCACTGGACAGGTATGCCACTCAGACTCGGGCTGTGGGAGTCAGATGCAGAGTGGGCAGAGGTTGCGGATCCTCCTGGAACCGGAGTCCTTGGAGTTAGAGTTTTCTGGACAGGGCCACTGTCCTCGGGAGATCTGGTCTTTGTTGAGGAGTGGCAGTCTTTCTGGGGTTCTTGGAAGTCGCTGGCCACAGGACAGGCGTCATCTTCTTTGCAGGCTCTTCAAGCTGGAGACAGGCCAGTAGGGCTGGGGCCAAGTCAGTTGTCGCCTTCAAGCTTTGCTGCACAGCGTTGTCTTTGTCCTTCTTCTTTGTAGGGTGCAGGACCCTGAGGATCAAGATTCAGGGGTGCCCCTAAATACTGAATTTAGGGGTGTTACAGGTATTGGCAGGTAGTACCCAATGGGCTACTTAGCCTTTAGGGGGACTACACCCTTTGTATATCCCCCCCCCTTTGGGGAGGGGGCATCCCCTAACCTGATTGGGTAGAATTCTTCCATTCAAGATAGAGGATTTCCTAAGGAGCGGGTCACCTCGGAGGGCACCTTAGGGGTGATCCTGGCAGAGAGGGGACATACCTCTCGTGACAACTAATTTTCCCTCCGACCTTGCTGCCAAAGGCGGGGCTTGGTCAGGGGTGCGGGCATCTCCACTAGCTGGAGAGGCCCTGGTCAGCATAACAAAGGACCAGAAGCCTTTGAGGCTCACTGCCCTGAATGCTGTTCCTGCTTGGGTGTAGGTGAGAAGCACCTCCACCCCAAGCAGGCTTTGTCCCTGACCCACGAGAGCACAAGGGCTCCCACCTCAGGGGGTCAGAAACATGTCTGTGTGTGGCAGACTGGTGTAGACCAGTCAGCTGCACACTAGAAAGTTGGTCGTTTTTCAGGGGGCATCTCTAAGATGCCCTCTGAGTGCATTTTGTAATAAATCCAACACTGGCATCAGTGTGGATTTATTATGCTGAGGAGTTTGATATCAAACATTCAGTAAAGCCATCATGGAGCTGTAGAGTTAGTAATGACAAACTCCCAGCCCATGTTCTTAATATGGCTCCACTGCACTTACAATGTCTGTGAATGGGCACAGACACTATAAGGGCATATTGCTCATGCAGCTATGCCCTCACCTGTGGTATAGTGCACCCTGCCTTATGGCTGTGAGGCCTGCTAGAATGGTCACTTACCTACGCCACAGAGAAAGCCTCAATAGAAAATCCCACTCAAAGGGTAGGAAGTGGGTGGTCCAAGCTGCAGTTTACCTTGGAAGTTTGGGAACACTCAAATATTTGTGAGCATTCTGAAACTCCTCCATAACCCCGATAGCACCCTAGAAATGGTCAAAGATATACTCCAGCCAAGGGCTAAAGTAACTCCCTTCTAGGATAGCAGAGGGTAATTGATTACCCTCAGATTTGCTGAAAAATATGGGAACGGGCTTTCTCTGTGGGGACAGTGTTTTTTCCATGGATATTTTTTAATTGACATTTCCACAGGAAGTTTGACTCCTCCTGTGTGGAGTTCTCCTTCATGGAGAACTCCACACAGGGGAATAGACACCTTAGAAAATGTCACATATCATTCCCAGAAGTAGGCCTGGAAGCCTGCACCTGGCATATCTTTCCCGGCATATTTCTACACGTACGAATCATTGGCTTTTTATAATGTGTGTGGGATGTAGAGTACTGACACCCTCCACTGGTATGAGTAGCGATATAAAACACATGAAATGCATGTGAGAAAGGGTCTATGGAGAGATGAGGGACATTGGCGGAGCGTGGTATTGAGGGACTTCATGGAAAAGGTGTTTTTTTGGGGGTAGGGGGTCGCCAACATAGAGTGCAACACTGTGCGCCACCAGTTCTATAGCCGGCCCTGCACACGATCTTGGAGAGGGAGGTGAGTGGAGCAGGGTGGTGAGGAACTGTCTCCTGCTGCTTGTAGGTATTGTTTATCCAGTGATGACTGTCCAACTTGAGTCCCTGTTTTTTCTTGGCTGGCAGGGAGAGGGAGGAGGATGTAGTGATGTGGGCCTGCTTCTCTTTGCTCGGACGCCCATCTAGACTTGCGTTCCCAGCCTGCCTGCATCACAGTGACGTCTTTGCAGGCAGGCAATGGAAGCATGTGGTAAATGTGCTGTCCTGTCTGTGCTGGCCCAGCAACACAAGACAACTTGAAGGTTGGCACTGTTTCACCACTACTTGCTTGTAACCAATTATTACAGGCACGTACTGATGCCATTTTCTTCTTACTGATGTCAAACACTCTCCTTAAAAGATATTAAGTGGCACACTTTTACAAGCAGATTGCTATGTTTCTTGCCTTAAATATAAAATATAGTTTCAATAGATGAGACCAAAAATACAATTTTGCAGTTTTTGCCTTGATCATAACTTAATATTGCAACATAATGGAGGATTATTAAATGAATATGACTGATTTTGTTGAAGAGGACTCATGACAGAAACATACTGGGCTTTGTAAGCTACAAGAAAAGCTTGTTTGGTCATGTCATTAAATTCACTGTGGTGCGCATCTGTCCTGTGCGGTGTCTGTTTTTTGTTTCTGACGGTGTTCCAAAGGCCATCACTGTTGGGGGTCTGCTTTGGTATGCCTCATGTGTTTATGTCTGGGTTGAGGATGAGGGACGTAGAGGTAATGTCTTGGTTACTTACCGGTAATCCTAATTACTATTAGTCCTACTCGTCCTCGACCCAGTCATACTTCCCACCCGCCCTCCCGATATCAGGCCTAAGGTGTGGCTAGTGTCTTAAAGCCCTTAGCGGGAGGGTGGGTGGGGTTAGCAAGTGTTTCCTGTTTTGTTTCCTTTCTGGCAGTGCTTAATTTGTAAAAAAACATAGTGCCGGGGCTCTCGACAGGAGGACCCTAGAGCTTGCATCATCCGTTGCCCCTGGCACCACTGCCAATGACAGCACCAACACACTACTAATCATCACACTCTTAAAAGTGTGACCATTCATACTATTACAGGCCCCCAAAGCTATAAGAATGGCTTTGGAGGCAAATACTAATAATTGGAAATTGAAATGGAAATAATAAACAGAAGTTGTTGTGCTCGTACCTAAATTGGCAGACACCACTACCATGTGGCAGACAGTCATAAGCCCCTGTGCTGGCAATTAAGTGCCGGTGCTGAGCACCGGAAAGCACCGGCACAAATTAAGCACTGCTTTCTGGGATTAGATACTACCTCATGTTTATGACTGGGTCCAGGATGAGTAGGACTAAGAGTAATGAGGATTACTGGTAATTAATCAGGACAGTACCCTTTTCACTTGGCATAGGTGAACTGTTAAATACCAATGCATAGGAAAACAAATGTACAAAACAGATGAATAGCTTGATGTCATAAGTAACAACTTTAAACAATACTGACATTTAATTCAACACACTTCTGCTTTCTGGAACTTGTATTTTTTGTTTGGACATTATAGCCAGGGCCTACTCATCCCAGAAAACCAAGCTATTCCCTGATGACCATGGCCGGTTGAAGGTGGCAAACAAAACTTGAAGACTTAAGTAACTATAAATAACTTATATTATAAGAAATAAAATACACCACAGGAAATGTTAAATGGATATTGCAAGTCGCCTTGGAGTACTGTTACTTTATAGTGGCACTCGACGTGGCATTTCTATACGGTCTCAGAACTCCTTGGTGACCTGCAATATACGTGTAATGTATCCTTGGATGTACTTAACCCCACATATTATTATTATTTACAGTGAAGATTACAGTTGATGTTCCGCACTTGTATTTGCCATTGTTCACTGCATTTCTTTTATTGTTTTTGTGTGACACGTGGTGGTCTGACACCTCTCAATCACCTCAAAGTGCTATGGTAGGTTGAGGTGAGAAAATACATTGATGTTAAAGCTCTTCGAGGCAAGACCTGCCAAGATGATAAAGGTGTGTGACTGTTCAACACTTCCATTAGTCCTTAGTGACGTAAGGCACCGACAGGCATATTCACTAGAAAATGTTGGAGCGAGGAGCTGCTTCAAATTTGGCAGTGCTGCGCTCCGACAATTTTAAAATGCAGGGAAGTGCTGTATTCACAAGAATACAGTGCACCCCTGTGTTTCCCCTAGCCCTGGCTTAAGAAACGCTGCCCAGCACCAGCGCAGGCACCCTGCCGCCATGTTGCAAGGGTGCCTGCGCTGCAGGGATGATTGTTTATCATGAAATTTTGATCTTCATGTGCCCAAATTGGGAATGGAAGACTGATCTGCAGGGCGTACTATCGACAACTCAGTCACTACACCTTTATAAATGGAAAAAGACGGTTCCTGCATGATAGGGAAGTTCTCGAATGTAGAAAGATGAAGAGGTGGTGGAAGATGAAAGGTTTTTTATTTTCAGTGCATAAGGAAAGTACGACAGGAGGGTGTCCAATGAGTACAGAGGAGAGATGGTCCTGTAGAGGACTCAGTAGCATATGTAAGTACCGAAAGTGATATGAAAAAAGAGAGATGCATGCCATCTTGGCAGTGCTGCACCCAGAGGCGCAACTAGAGCCGAATTTCGGAGGGGGCTAAGAAAAGATTTCGGGGGGGGTCTGATTCTTCAAGCAATAGGCAGAGTGGAGCTGTGGGGGCTCTAAGAAGGGGTGAAAAACAACAAAGCCTCATTTATCAAGTAAATGGTCTTTTAAAGACCTGTGAAATACTCGGGTGCGGCTGTGTGTGTGCCCGGGAAGCTATCTCATCCCGGGCTGCCACACACGACGGGGGGGCTGAAGCCCTTTGAGCCCAATGGGCGTTGCGCGCCTGGCTGCACCACTCTTTTCCCCTATCACTGTGAGGGCCTGAAGGTGGTTGACACCGAGAAACAGCCATTACAACGTGGCTGTTTCCCCGCATGCCATTACATCGCAAGCATTACAACGTATTCGATGTAACAACGCGTAGCCATTACTACGCATTTTTTTACATCGCATGCGCTTTTACAACGCATGCGATGTAAAAAAAAAGGCGATCCACCTCGTTGTGAGGAAACAGAGGCTCTTCCGTTTCCTCACAATGACGTGCACCTCCCCTCAGAGCCGACATGAAGCAGGAACCAGGAGGAGAGAGGAACCACGAGGAGAGAGAGGTAAGGGGGATTGGGCCTGGGGTGAGGGTTACTTTTTTAGGGTAAAAGGGGGTCGGGTGGGGTCTGTGTGTAGTGTAGGGTAGTGTTTTAGGGTTTAGGGTAGTGTTGGGGGGATCGTGCAAGGTAGTGTTTAAGTGTGAGGAGAGGACTGGGGGTCGGGGGAGGGTCGTGCAGGGGGTAGAGTTTTAGGGTTTAGGGTAGTGTCGGGGGGGTCATGCAGGGTAGTGTTTTAGTGTAGGGAGAGGACTGGGGGTCGGGGGAAGGTCGTGCTGGAGGTAGTGTTTTAGGGTTTAGGGTAGTGTCGGAGAGTGGTGCAGGGTAGTGTTTAAGTGTAGGGAGAGGACTGGGGGTCGGGGGAGGGTCATGCAGGGGTAGTGTTTTAGGGTTTAGGGTAGTGTCGGGGGGTCATGCAGGGTAGTGTTTTAGTGTAGGGAGAGGACTGGGGGTCGGGGGAGGGTCGTGCAGTGGGTAGTGTTTTAGGGTTTAGGGTAGTGTCGGGGGGTTGTGCAGGGTAGTGTTTTAGGGTCGGTGGAGGGTTGGGGGTTGGGGGAGGGTCGTGCAGGGGTACTAAATTAAGGTTTAGGGCAGGGCAGGGTAGTGTAACTTACCTTTCATACTTTTACCATGAGCATACCTTTCCCACGCATGCCTTTGCTTTGTAATGGCATGCGTGGTAAAGGCATATTCGTGGTAAAAGTATGCGATGTAATGGTGGGTTGTTGTAATTGACAACGCGTAGTAATACCCGCGTTGTAATGCTTCGCGTGGTATTATTACCCGTTGTAATGAGTCATATATGTTGACACCTCTGCAGCTTGGTTGCAGACCATCAGAGCGACAGAGGAAAGAGCACCGCCTGTACGTCTCATTGGCTGGCAGCCTAAGCATGGCCCATCGTGCCAGGGGAGGCTCAGCACCGCGTGGCACACCTTGAAAATATTTAAATAATTCATAACTCCCCCTTCAGAACTGGCTTGTCCCCAAATGTATGTGAAAATAGTGCGGTAAAGTACCCTCATTTTCCGGTGTGTTAATCACCTTCTGCAGGTCACAGGTTCAAGTCCCAGTGAACCCATATCAGCTGTACTTTCTTCTGAAGTCAATAAAATGAGTACCAAAGCACTAGGTAAAAGTAAAACCAAATAATAAGGACCCAAGAAACAAGTTAGGTTGTAGTGTACTCTTAATGAAATGAAAATATTAATGCCTACCCTTTATTCTTGGTAGCCCAGTAATGGTTGTGTTTTAGGTCACCTCTCTGAGGTAGGACATTGATGAGGTTGGGCCGGTTTAAGTTTTCATGAGAAAAATAGGAACAGGCATAAAACCCGCTCCTCTGTAACCATGCGAGAACACAGACTTAATAACCTTAAAAGCTTTTTATGTTAAAGTGCCCCCCTCCCCTAGTCTCCAGATTTTTGCTAGAAAAATGTACATTTACTTGTAAATTGATGTCGCTTGATTGATAGATGAAATTACCACAAACGAAGTGAAGAATTCGTCTGAAACGAGAAGCATGTAGCATGCCTATGAAAAATCGCTATTTCAGTCAATATCTAGCCCTGGGCCTCATAAATCCTGATGTTCACAGAAACAGTATGTGTCAGGTTAATGCAGTACTATTTCCAGCTGATCCAGTCACTCGGCTGATTAGGCAACGTTTCATATTCAAAATTGCATGTCGTTACTGATATTGATTCAACTCTAAATGACTATTAAAATATTGTTATTTACTTTGGAGAGAAGAAAACCGATACTTTTCAAAGCAAATTTGGTCCTGTGGCATGGCAGTTTTGAGGGTGGATGCGAACGGCAGATTTAGTGATGATGAATTATTCTAAAAACAGACACTAGGTTGCTCTTTCGAACTACTAAAATAGAATATAAAGTCATGAGAATGTCAAATGCATTTTGATTGGTCAACTGTTGGTCATAACCAGGCCACATAAACAGGGAATAACATCTTCAGAATATTGTGCTCTCAGGTCTCCATAGATATTCCCTCCAAATTTGTTAAGAAAGCGCTCACTATCCATTTATTCAAAGCGAGTTGAACATCATAATCCCACTGAAACGGTCAAACTTGTATACCTCTTGGCGTTCATCGTTGTTTTAAAAAATGATCCAATAAACTTCAGTTTCCACAGCTGGGCCTGAATATATAATTTACATAACTGCCTTTCACCTTAATAGAGCCGGGGAGCTGCAGCTGGAGACAAAGCAATGTGTTATTGTTTTGAGCAAAAACAACCCATGGCATGATGCCACAGAAAACAAAGGGCCTCATTTATGAGAAGTGTCGCATCACTGCGACAAAGCAGCGATGCAACACTTCTCAGTGCGCCCTCCTTATGACATCATAGATCCGCCGTATTTAAAGTACAGTGCATCATGTCGCAAGGAGTTACAGATACATCAGTATTCCTGACGTATCTGTATGCGCAAAAGTGGCGCATTGCTGGGGTGTGTCTCAAAACAGACGCTACTCCAGCAATGAGTCCTTTCACATGGGGCAAGCGCCATGTGAAAGGGCCTGCGTCACCCTTATGCATGCCATGAGGCAGGCGTAAGGTTTTCACGCAATGGCGTCCTAGAAGTGGCGCATTGAAATCTTATAGATTTCAATGCGCCACTTCTACTAGGCTTTGACGCGGCGGAACGCTCACCCTGCATACATTATACCTGACGCAGGTATAATATAGCTCACGGGTTTACGAAGTGATGCATCAGTCTAGATGTGTCACTTTGTAAATAGGGCGCAACATGGCGCATTTTTTACGCCGCCGGTGCATCACAAAAAGTGACGCACCAGCGGCGCAAAAGTGTCGCAAGGGCTCATAAATAAGCCCCAAAGTGACTCGTGCTATGCAGGTGTAGGAAATAGAAATAATTCTCCTTCATAGCTAAGTACAAAAAGTCCTGCCACTAGAAAGGGGATAAAAAGAAAAAGGAATATCTCATCTATCAGAGGCGGTTGTGTGTTGAAATAACAAGTTTTGATGTCGACCTACAAAAAAGTATAGCTTGATGGGATGGAGTAGCTGATATTCTGGACATAAATTTACGTAGGTCAATATGAAATATGGTTAAAATGATAGAACTTCATCAGACGAGGAAGCTGCCGCCAGATCTTCTCCCACAAGCAGTAACACTAAGAGCCCTACTTTTCAAGAGGACCCAAGGCCCAGTCATCCCTGACTCCCAAAGGCACCCAACCTATCAAATCCCTCTTCGGCCATCAAATCACAGCCATCTGCTTTGACCTGCCTGAGGCATTCCCATACGCCCCCGAGGACCTTCCCACCTACTTTCTTCCAAAGATCCTTCATCATAAGGCCCCTCTCCTCGCATTTCTCTGTAAACCCCCTTCCCCAAAGCACCTCCCTTCCATCCATCCATTTCCCCAGGTCACTTCCAAGTTTATCGTCCACCGAGGCACTTCCCTCTCTGTCCCCGAGAAACCCTTACCACCCTCGGCCTCTTCCAGGGAGGTGAGAGGAGGCCCAGAGAGCTTGGGGAAAGGGATAGCAATGGCAGAGAAGGATTTGAAAAGCATTTCCCAGTCAGTGTGTGTGTCTGCTTCTCTGTTTGCACCTGCCTGCCTGTGAGTGTTGGAGAGTGTGTTTGTATGTGCATGTGTCTATGAGTGTGTGTTTGTACGTGTGTGTGCTCTCAGTCACGAGGCATGTTTGTGAGTTTTGCTGCCCACTGCCTACCCTGGAAAAATGCTGTCCTTGGCACAATGGTGGTAATTAGTGGCACTTGCGCACATCCACGGGATGATGCCCATTATCTATCACTTGAAAAATGCTGACTCTCACATAACACCATAATTTACGCAATTATGGACAACCAAGGGATAATGCTTATTGTCTATTCTGGCTAAAAGGATGGCCCTCGCAAAATTGTGTAATTTCTTAGCAGTGTGTGGGCATCCATAGCATGATGCCCACAACTGGTAGGATGCTGGCCCTGCCATAATGGTGGTAAACTTGGCAAGTTGTAGTCATGCCCACCCCTGGTAAAATCCTTACATAATAAAGGTATTTCTTGGCACTGTGTGGGTACCCATTTTGGTTCTAGGAGAATGATGGTAATTTGCGGCATATTGTGGGCATCCCTGTTATGACGATGTGAACTTCAGACATAATGTGGACCCTGGCGTAAGGCAGTTAAATCAAGGTGCAGCCACTCTCTGGCACAATGCTGGTTCTGAGAGACTGGTTGTCATTTTTGATATACTTTATCCATTCATGGTACAGTGGTGCACACCCATGGCATAATATTTCTTGGAAGTATGTTGGTAATTTTGTTGGTATATTGGTGGCATCCATTGTACAGTGGTGTACAACCTTGGCATAATATTTTCTCTTCTCAGAGTCTTCTCTGAGCAGACTTGAAGAATAGACAAATTAAACATGTGTAACGTTTGCAAGTGTATACGCTACTGTACATGCTTAGCCAACCCTCTCTCTAAAACCTAGGCTAGATACATCTTTGCTAGAGAGGGGATGGGCAAGACTAAATCTATTGCATTTGTAAATGCTTGTTTTGAATGTGGAGCTGTGTGGTGATTGAGGACTTATAGAGACTGAGTTGAATATATGTTCGGAATCAATTAAGGCTTAACTTTAGTGATTGTTAGTTGAAGTTGAGCAATTTAATTAGCAGGTGTAAATCTGCAGCAGTGATCAATGACCCACTGCCTCCCCACAGTTCAGAAACAGTTTAATACTCCTGGCTTAGCTGAAGGGCTGGCCGATGAGCCCGTGTTCTGCTTTTCAGATTCCAGATCCAGCCAGACACTGCTGCACTTTGGATTCAGCCACCCGTGCAACGAATAGGACACTTTACCCCGCACACATTTACACCGCATGCCATTACCCCGCAGTTTTTACACCGCAAAATCTTTTACAACGCAGGGCTTTACGACGCAATCCATTACAACACATTCCCCATTACAACGCAATTAACTATTCTAACTCCACTGGGGCGTTACTTTGGGAAATGCGTTGTAATAGTTTGTGGTGTAAATCCCTGCATTGTAAAAGATTTTACGGAGTAAAAAATGGGGGGTAATGGCATGCGGAGTAACGCATGCGGGGAAAAGGATGTTTCCCCCGTGCAACACGTCAATCAATCAATCATTCAATCAGGGTTCTTGTAAAGTGCCACTACTCACCTGTTAGGGTCTTAAGGTGCTGGAGGGGGGGCAGGGTGGCTCTGCGGTTCATTCAAAGAGCCAAGTCTTGAGGTCCTTCCTGAACTGAGGCAGAGACGGTGATTGCCTGAGATGTAGAGGCAGGGAGTTCCAGGTCTTAGCGGCGAGGTAGGAGAAGGATCTTCCTCCAGCCGTGGTCTTGTGGATCTGTGGGATGGTCGGAGGCATTCTGAAAGGATTGGGCTTGTAGTTTATATGCTTTTATTTCCACATATAGATACCGAAAAGGTGTCATCACTTTTTGTATCACTTCTTGCACTTTCTCAAGAAATGGAAAATATCCCATGAGGCGATTACAGTCAAAAATACCCAGTGGGGAAGTCAGCCTCGAAATTCACGGTATGTTTGAAATATTAACATATGGCCTTGGTTTTTACCTCTATGAAGTTAAAGTCCCTTTGCACCGCATAACTTGAGGTTGTCAAAATATATAATACGCAATCTCAAAATTCACCTGCAGCAATATCCCCAGCAAGATATCAACTTGCGCAAAAATGTGGAGGTAAGCAGAAATACATCAATGTAAAGGAGGGTGGGTGTAAGAGGGTTATCTGCTTAATAACAATTAGTGTAAATGGATATATTTCAGATTATTCTAATTGCTCAGCAAGCAGTGGGTATTATCTCCAGCACGGTCTTGGAACCCAAGTCTGTGACCTCACATCTGAAGCCTTCATGACGGTGACTCAGGAAGAAGTTCCTGCCCCATCACCTAACGTGCTTAAAAGAAACATTGACCTCACGGAAGTGGCAAGGGCCCTGCTCACCATTCCAGACTCTTTTAAGATACTCCAGCGTCACCTCCCGCCAGTGTGTCTAAAACATGGCCGTTGACTCAGCCTGCTGGAATTGCCATTCCAAGGGGCCCTATAAATAGAGCGCTTGCTGGGGGCTCCTGACACAGCGCAGCAGCTCTCTGCGACAGAGTCAGCTGTCGGTGGCCAGAGAGAGACCAGGGACAGACAGAGGGCACGGGGCTGAACGGGAGTCCTTCACTGCAGAGGACAGAGCGGGCAGGGCTCCTCAACTGCCAGCAACAGGACAGGCCCAGGATCCTACACTGCGTAGGACAGAGCGCGTAGGGCTCCTCAACTGCCAACGACAGGACAGGTCAAGGATCCTACACTGCGGAGGACAGAGCGGGACAGGCCTCCTACACCACGAGGACAGAAGAGGACAGGGCTCCTAGACTGTGGAACTCACACCGGGGCAGTACCGGGGCAGTACTCCTAAATCACAGACAACAGAGCAGGATAGGCCCCATCACTCCAGGGTACAGAGAGAGGCAGAGCTCCCAAACCAAGGAGGACAGAACTGGGAAGGAGGTCTCCACTCTAAGAATCCTCACGGATACTAAAAGCATCAAACCAAGGGAGACCCCACCTAGAACCGAAGAGCAAGCACCAGCTTTCCAGATAGCTTTTTCTGTAAGTAAAAGCGTTTGATTTGTGTGATGATGTGTGAGGAACAATGTACTAGAAACTCATGTGCGTGATAGAATTTGATACATTTATTGTAACCCGAGGTTTTTGAAGAATGTTCTCTTTGATGAAACCCATCAAATGCTTAGTGTCCATAATCCTAAAAAAAAATCTAAAACAAAGGCTTGTGAAATGTGAACAACTTTATGTGCAGTGTAGTGCAGTCTGCCTCTTGTAGCAGTGATTAGAATCGACGTGTGTTTTTTTTGCAGTATTCTTGTGTTATTTGTGAAACTCTTTCATTAACTTTGCAGGCCGGCCGACAGTGTCCAGTGTGTAGTTTTTTTCGATGATCCCTTAAACAAGGCGATTATGCTCGCCCAATTCTAGGTTACTTTGAGTCTTTTAAATAAGACACTGGATGAGCAGTGTCCTCTCCGGATTATAATCGGAATTTTTTCTCGTTCACATGGCTTTCACCATCAAACAAAAAATATAATTAAAACCATAGGGCAGTGAAATTCATTCATTAAATATATTAATCGATACATTCTTAATTATGCCCACCCTTTATTTGGTTGTCATTTTGACCCTGTGTTACCTTGAACACGTGCTAGAACCCTTTAAATCTAAAAATAGCAGTTTGTGGTAAACACAGAGGCAGCTGTAGCTTAAATTACAGGAATGCTGAGAGGAGACCAGCCTTTAAGGACTCAGGAAATAGGATTTTGTTAAAGAGATATGTCTTAAGTTCGACATTCCAAACCAGAAAGTCTGACCTAAAAACGGACTGGTCTGTTGAACAGGCCTGTGGCATACAAAGGAGGGTGCACGTGCGGCACGAACACACATGTGGCAAGTGAGCGTGACTTGGGATGGACTCTACTCCAGCCATACTGGCAATTCAGAAGCACAGACCAAATGTAGGACGGAATTCTGCATGAGTTTTTCACGCATTTGAACGAATGCGTCTTTAGCACGCATTTGTTCTGCACGCAAGTCGTTTTAACGACTTGCCTTAGGGGGGCGTTGGATATTGGAATAGTTTAATTTACTATGCCAACTCCAGTCTGCGCAACAGTAGGGAAGGTGTTGGACTTTAATTCCAACACCACTCCAACATTGCGCCCCACTAAAGCAAGTGGTGCAGAACAAATGCGTGCTAAAGACACATTCATTCTGTTGCCGGCGCTGTGAAGGCACAGCGTGATTCCGGCTTCGTCCTACAGGACATTTTCCGCACAGACCTGTTGGAAACTCTCAGTGTCTGGGAATGACTTCCAGCGCCACAGGCCTTCTAGAAAATGGATACGCAGGAAATCTCCTGATGACTCTTGCCATCTCTCCCCTCTCTCTGCCACCCATCTCTAGTGGCAGAATCACCATACCGTAATGACAGCATCCAGTTTACCAGATGGGCCAGTTCCGAGCACGGGCACTTACTTGAGTGAAGATTGTTTCCACAGTGTATGCTACCAACTGAACCAGCCATTGACTTTTGTGGAGAGTGGAGGCTGGGCAGTGCTAAATTGTGTCAATGCTTGCAGTTGGTGGGCACCAGTGCTACTCTTTGGAGACTGTAACTTACTTTTCATCATCAGACATTGACACAGAGCAAGAGAGAGAAGGCGGAAAAGGGAGAAAGGAGGAAGAGATTTGAAAAACTGAGAAAGCAGGGATGAAAAAGAACCTGCAAGATTGAGATAAAGACACAGGAAGTGTAGGTGGTGGGAGGAAGAGGCATGGGATGGAATCAAGACTAGACAGACTTGGTATACAGTGACTCTGGCCAGGACTGGACAGGCCCTTTATTCCACCGGCATTTCCCCAGTGGGCTGGAGATCTTGGAGGCTGGTTGGTAAGCTCAGGGCAGCTCCTGGTGCCTCTGTCACTTTCCTCCAAGATTAATTGTGGATGGCAGGGGAAGCTTCAAGAAAGAAAGAGACGGGGAGGGTGGAGGTAGAGAGAAAGTGATCAGAGAGTGAGAAGAGAGAGAGAGAGAAAGAGAGAGAGAGAGAGAGAATGGATAGAAAGGGAGAAATAGCACAAGGAAATGAAGGGAGCAGGACTGGTTTGAACATTTTTGCTAGTACTGCTTTTGGTTCTCCAGTCTAGCCCTGACTCCGGCATTCGGCACCACTGGTAGTGAGTCCTAAGAAAAGGTTTGGGCCACTCCATTTATGGTTTTTGTAAAAATTAAGCATGGTGTGGGCATGGACGTTGATTCATCAAAATGCCTGGGGTAGCAGAAGTGACATCAAATGCCCTTTCACCCTAGTGACCTAGCAGAAAGTGACATCACTTGACCTTTGACCCTGGCAATTTCACAGAAAGTGATGCTACTCAATCATTTACCCTGGTGTCATTAACAAAAGTGACATCACAGAAATAGATGAAAATAAAACCTACAATATGTGATATTGAAATACAGCAAAAGTATATTGAAGTAGATAAAGTTGTGCTTTAGTTATGAGCAAAATTCACTACACTGTTGTGATGATGTTCTGGGGGCTCTCCGGCAAAAAGCCAGCAGCACAGACTAGGAGAACAGCTATCATAGACCAGGAGAACAACCATAATAGACCAAGAGAAGAGGCATCATAAACCAGTTACAACCATCATTCTCTTAACAATATCTTCAAATGCTCAGACACAGGCTCATACCCTGGCCTCTGCCTTCATAAGTCAACCATAATTTGCCTAGGCATGCCATGACAAGCCTAGACATGTCCTTAAAGACCAAAATACAGCCTCAAAAGCCCAGGCAGAATCAATGTGTCTGTGCTGAGTCATAATAACATAACCGTTAATCAAAGGCAGACCCTGGTTGGTACATATGTGTAAGCTCCCCTTATAGGAGCTAATCTGCCCACAGAATGCATCTGCTGAGACTAAAGAACAAATATACCCACCAAAACAAAAGCAGTCACTCTGTTCAGATATAATTTCGAATCCTTTGGTTTTTCTCCAGTCAAATCTGACTGCATGCACAGGAAATCTGTGTGCCTCTTGTGGGATAATTTATTTAGCGTAATCACTTATTTGTGTGTAATATCCTTACCTTTGAATCCTACATTTTTTTTAATTAGTTGATATTTTCAGGATAACCTCTTTATTTTATGTGCATAATAAAAAACTGGCACAGAGCGGGCCTTCCTGGACCTGCTTTGGACACCCATTACATACATGGATCATGTTCGCCTTATATACATAACCCCCTCTCATAAGTGGGCTTTTAATCATTCTTATCTGTGTGCATATAGCTTTATAACTTGCATGGACCAATGTTTCTCTGACCAATTTGCACCTACCACTCCAGCATGTCCTCCCTCGTCAGTTTGCATACAAGGCCCCCAACAAGGTGCACCTAGCCCCCTCTCACATGCAGGCACACAGGTCTCCAGTCACAATTATACACCTAGTGCTCATTAATAGGTAGGTACAAAGCATCCTCTAATCTGTGCCCTGCAACCCTTCCTCAACTTTGGGCACTCACCCCCACTCCCATTTTACACCTATTCTGTATAGCCCCTAGACTGCAGCGTGTGGCTGCTGGCAGGCGGCTTATGACTCCTCTGGACAGAGTGATCTTGTTTTTGTGTCTGACTCCAAATGGTGTATCTGTCTAATACTGAGGGTGTAAATGAGTGTTTTTTAATGTGTGCTTTGCTGCGTGTTTAAGGAATGTGTGTTGGTTCTACCTATGTTAGATAATGTTTGTGTGTGTATGTGTTTTAGGGATGTGTGGCAGGTTGTGTGTGTCAACAATGTGTCTATGACTGTGACCATGTTAGATATGAGTGCCTAACATAGTCACAGTCATTCACATATTCTTAATGCATACAACCTGGCACACATTCCTAAAACACATACACACACACATACACAAATACATTCTAACATATGTACACCCAACACATTCATTATACATGCAGCAAAGCGCACATTAAAAAAAACACCCAGTTACATGCTCACGGTTTGACAGCTATACCATCTTCATAGCTGCCAAGATTTCAGTATGAATATGTGTGACATTTCTATGTTTGCAGTATACCTATGTGTGACATTTGCATACTTCGTGTGTGACACTTTGTGTGACACTATATCACAAGCTTTTGAACATTAGACTATACAGGTTCGTAGTTTTGAATGGTGGTGCATGAGGTTCTGTGCTCCCAATGAAATTAGCAAAACTAAAAGTACCAGAGTACAATAGAAAAATGTGACCAGATTAACTAATCACACCTGTTGTTGTCCAAGGTGATACCCAGTCTACTTTGTTCTTTATGGAGAAAAAGAACACAACACTTTCAGACATTCCTGTCTTGAACTCAGAATGGATGTCTTTCCTGGTGCCTGGTTTCTAAAGAAAGGGTCAGTCAAGGTCAAACCTTTTGTATTTGTAAGTGCTTGTTTTGGGGATGCTGTCATAGTTTGACAGTGTGGTGGCGACCAGGCAGGGAGAGCTTTCCAATTGCTTTTTTAATGTGGGTAGACTAACAAAGGTTTAAAATTATAGAAAGAAAAACTAGTCAATTTCTCATGGTTAAAAAATTGCTTCATTATTATTTTCTTGATGTTGATACTTTATAATTGCCTAGACTTTAGAAAAGCATCATTTGCATCAGTCTGAAATAATCTGATGAGGTATCTTTTAGTCGGAAACCGTAAAAGTGAAAGTTTGTTGAAGCGAAGTTCAAAATGTCCACTGTAGTGGAGCTCTTAGGACTGAGAATCAGCAAATAAATTGGCAAATTCTAGCACCTCGGATTCTCACAACTCAACTTTGAGGACTGGCACAAAGAAAGGGAGCTTGTAAAACAGGGTGTCTGCCTTTCCAAAACTTCCGAAAGAACAAGCAGTTATAAGCAACTTGTCAAACTGTCTTATAATTTCATAGCATAAACCATATACTTATGTCAGTAAGATCCAACTAGGAAATACTCTTGCATCATTTCCTTTAACATTTTCTTGCAGGTTCTTGGCATGAGTGTTTCCCTTGCAGCAGCAGTTGCTGACTGTCTGCTTGCCCTCTAACAAGCACATAAACAGGCCCATAATATTTGACAGATAGTGATAATCTGTGTGTCACGGGTGCTCGCATGCCATGCCAATGCTGAGCAGCGCTGGTGCCATGCTGGTCACTGCTGCTGGCTGCTGTGGGTAGCCAGGTCTACGTGTGTGTTCAAGTATTCTGTTTGTTGCTTTAAACTGATTCTTTACATTCTCAGGGGCGGATCCTCTGCTAAGGCGGAGGAGCGCCGCCCCACTGCTCTGAGAGCAGTGGAAAAAGGAAAAATAAAATGATAATAACAGCGTTATTATCATTTTATTTTTTGTAGCTACTGGGCTGGGTTAGGGCGGGGCGGGGCGGGGCTGTGCTGGCGTCACACGGGGAGGAGTGGTTCATGCACTTAAGGGAGCATGACGGCTTGGCCGGCCACCTTGGGCTGGCCAGACAATCATGCACACTTAGCATGGTCTCCACCGGGCTGTGATACACAGCCTGGGTGGAGAATATGCCCAGGCTCCCAGTCCCCATCTGAGCACCGAACCACGGCGCTCAGACCAATCACAACGCTGCTGCCATGGTGACAGCAGCGTCGTGATTGGCTTAGGGGAGCCTGTGTGCTTCTTGGACTCGTCAGGAAGAGAAGCAACGACGGAGGAGAGACCGCGGCGTGAAGAGGTGTTATTTTTCTATTTTGTTTTTTTCAACATCCCCCCCTTCACCCCCACCCCCGTCCGCCACCCCCGTTCTCTGCCAGCTGCCACTGAAATTCAGTACTGAATTCACCACTAGGGAAGGTAGGGGTGTTATCTCTTATTTCTTAAGAGCATACTGAATCCCCTACGGTGGTGGCACGGTTCATTTGAGTGGCACTACACAAACTCAGGACACAGGGCTTTAATTAGTGACTTCATCTCTGTACTCTGATAGGGACATTCGGATTCGGTTTGACTCCTGTCCAGTCCGGGCAGCCCTTTCCCTCACTAGAGCATTGTCAGACTCTAAGATTCATGGTGGGTGGGCTGTGTACTTTACATCAACATTAAACCAATCAGAGGAAGGCTCCGAAGGCCCAGACCAGTCGGCCTCTAGGTGTGGACAAAAACATATTTTGCAATGAGGGTAGCTCGCCAGTAATCAGGACACGGCCTGTAATCTAAATGAAGGCTCCGGTAGTGCTACTGTGTGTCACTACATGATGAAATAGATGCAAAGCCTGCACTTCAGTGTAATCAGTTAAATTGCGTGACGATATGGGGAGCTTGCGGTAATGTGCAGAAATTGTGAAAATGCATTACGTTAACCCTTGACGCTTGGCAGGGCGGCATCTTGAGTGAGACACCAAAACAAGGTCCCTCTCTCTAGGGGTCGCAAGCAGCCTGCCAGGGGTCGCAAGCTGCAGTCTAGGAGTCGCAGTGGCGACCCCTGGAAACCCCTAAATAACGCCCATGGGTGTGGGTTGTGTAATTTCATTGTAGGATAGTGATGACTTGACTGGTGACTTTTGCTTTACTTCATCCGCCAAACCTAAGTGCTGCTGGTTCATGACTATCAGTCTGCATTTCTTTGTATTTGTACATTTCATACTTTCAAAAGTATTTCTAAACTAAAACCAGATTACTTGAACAGAAACTGTTTTACAGCCAATGACAAACACATCCAGAACACGTCTCTTAGCCAATGACATGAACGTGTGTACGACTCCTGAAATCAGAACTGGTCTCACTGTTGATGACATTGTCATGGTTCCATCTCCGCAAACCAGGCCACGAATTACAGCTGATGACATCATTTTGTGCTTGACTCCCCAAAGAAGAGCTTAGTCCGAGGTTAATCACAACATCTGGAGGAGACCAGCTCTCCAAATCAGGTCATGTCTCACTACTGATGACTTCATTGTGTTTCTTATTCACAAAATCAGGCTATTACTTGGAGCAGATAGCATCATCATGTTTCCGACTCCACAAATCAATCCATATTCATTGTTGATGATATTGTGTCCTTTTTCACCACCTCAACCCAGCCGCTGCAGGTAAGAGCGGTGGGGCTGGCTGGGTGGGGGGCGGGGGGGATTTCTAAAGACCACAAGGGAAAATTAAATAAATAATTAATTTTCCCTCTTGGTCGTCTCTCGAAAATAGGTCTCAGAAACACCTCAAGTTTTTTTTTTTGTTAGATTGGACATCAGGGCCACATTATCAAAAGTACCCTGGGCACAACTGTGTGTGTGCATCTGATTTTTGCACCGCTGGGGCACTTTTGAATCACAGACACTTGTGCAGCCCCTTCTGTAATACAGATTGCACCAGCGCATATATAGCACCAGCACGATCTCAAGGGGAACCATTCTCTCATTTTCATGGGGTGTGACCCCATACAAACGAGGAAACACTTTGCCACTCCACCCACTTAGTATTATAGACATCTATCGACACACCAGATATCCCCCTTCAGGTGGGGTAAGTAATTTACTGCACCCATCTGCAGGGAGATCTCTGACCCTCCTTCAAATGTAGGTGGGCTCACCTTCTGCAAAGTGAAAGGCAGGCTGGTGGCTTCAAACAGCTGGTCTGCTTTTCATTATTGCGCAGCTCCCAAGGCAGGTGTATGTTTGCAGCAGCACTGGGGCAGCTCATTACTTGTAACAGGGTGCACCGATCTTGTCTGCACCCGGCAAACCCCATTTTAGGTGCATCCTGACGCAGACATGACGATGCACCCAGGTGCGCAACGCCCATTGGGCTTAAAGGGCTTCAGCCCCCCCCCCCCTGTCGTGTGTGGCAGCCCGGGCTGAGACAGCTTCCCAGGCACACACACAGCCGCACCTGAGTACTTAGCAGGTCTTTAAAAGACCATTTACTTGGTAATGAGGCTTTGTTATTCTTTCACCCCTTCTTAGAGCCCCTGCATCTTCACTCTGCCGATTGCGGTAAGAATTAGCCCCCCCCCCCCGAAATTTTTATTAGCCCCCCCCGAAATTTCACTCTAGTTGCACCTCTGGATGCACATGACTTGTAAAATGGACCCCCAATCAAGTATATATGAAATGCGGAGCAAAATATTCCAGGCCTGTGTCTTAAGCAGGCATAGTGGGTTTAAAGTGTTGTGCAAAGGGACTAGGTTTGCCCTGCTACAAAAGCAAATAGTAAATAAAAGGGTCTTCCCAAGCGCAACCATCACCACAAACTGGCCTCCAAGGTCTGAGTAAGGCTGAATTATGGTAATCAACTACAGCTGTGACAATGTGGAGTTGTTACATCTCAACGGTTACTTATAGAGCTGGAAATAACCTAGTCTTAATCTGTTACCTGATTTGGAGATTTTATTCCGTTAGTGGGCAGGTCCAAGAAGTAGTGATCTGCTGCCTATGCTGAAATGTGAGGATTGGAAGGCTGCATGAAGATAGTGAAAGGGCACCCCTAATGGTTGGTATCTTTGAAATTTCCTGTGAAGAAATGTGTGTCTTTCTGATCGAATCTACCATGGACTATTCAAATCCCAGATCACGCCCCTATCCACTAGCCTTTACCACATTACTTTATTAGTTGGCACATGCATCATTTTTGTTGTGTATTGTGTTGTTATGTGTTCTGAGAAGGAGGACGATACGTCGAATCTTGTAGTTCTAAAAGTCATGTAGGGTTTAGGACTTTCCACCACAGGAAAGTCACCTACGCACTCTAGGCACCGGTGACCCTCCAGCGGTGAAATCTCCTTCGTGTCAGGAGCCCACCTCTCCCAGTTTCCTGTGTCACCTATTCAATTTACTTTTTTTAATTGCCCCTCTTCCATGTATTGCTGGAAGAGCAGCATCCTGGGATGGCTTGCAAGGGCAGACCATGTCCTGGAGGGAACCTGATTACCGTGAATCATCCCACTTTTTGTTACTGGTTTTTGTATGGGGTACCCCACCATGCCACACTTTTACTTTCTTATTCTTTAAAGGGTGTGGCCACCATAACTCTGCTTTTCAAAATGTGTTATGCTCTCGGCCTTTATCCTTCTGAGGTCAATGAAACAGTCCCATTGACTTGGTAACAGTAAATATCTGTATCTGTAATCTTTCCAGAGCCAAGAAAGCCTCTCTTAGCAAAAAACTGCAATCTATAAAAGTATCTGTTATACCTTAAATGTGAGCAAAGAACAAGCCGTGCAGGTCTGGAGCCAGGCTCAGCCCAGATGCCTGACTCCGGATCAACTCTAGCTCTATGGTACTGGCAGTACTAGTGGTCAAGAACCGCAGACTATGCCCACCTCCCTCTCTAATGCAGTTTTGATTGGAAACTATTACTATTACTTTCAATAGATGTCTTTCAAAGCAGTCATAAAATCTAAAGTATTAAATTGAAACATAAAAGCTGTTTTTTTCCATTTTAAAGAATTCTAAAGTGTCTTTACCATATTTTCGCATGTATTTTTGTATGTTGCGTATCTATAAGGCAAACCTGGCCAAAAGGCGGAGGCAAAGAAACAGTTAAGGTGATTGGAAGCGTCGCTGATTTCTAAGAGCGAGAGTG
Organism: Calotriton arnoldi; assembly: GCA_963921515.1. Lineage (NCBI taxonomy): Eukaryota > Metazoa > Chordata > Amphibia > Caudata > Salamandridae > Calotriton > Calotriton arnoldi. The sequence goes on from CAWUFW010001608.1 coordinate 2,584,091, forward strand.
GACGATTGGTACATTGTAATGTGTTCTTTAAAGAGGTGTGTCTTCAGCTTTTTTTTCCTAAACTAGCTGAGTTGGGGCAGTCCTGATGGATACAGGGATATGCCACATCTTTTGATGGCTCGGCTCATGATTTGACACAAGCCTGGACAGGCTTTGGCTTGGCTTCCTCGATGAATGTGCTGGCCTGCTCACATCTAACTGAGTGAGGCATGATGTCAGTTACATTCTTTGCGAGCAGAGTAGACAAGGCTCTTGCAACTCTCATCTGACATTTCCACAAATAGACACCTAGTATCATATCACAGTGGCTCGCACGATTCACAAATAAGAAAGACACATTAACCTTATCGAATTTACAATAGGGCCCCATTCACACCTATCTGTTGGCCACTGCTAGAAATGTGATAACATGCCAAGCTTATCAGTCAGCAGTCACTTGTCAGATAACTATAACCACAGTGGTAGGCGTGTGAAGGGTTAATTGCCGCGCACTAAGGACTCTTTAACATCTCAAAAGTACTCTGAACCATCACACAATAAATGCTGTATCTCCTGGAAGCTTTATAAACAGAAAGAAATCGTTTTTTATTTTGTTTTTCTTCTCTGTAGACTTTTTAAATGTTTGGTCAGCACTCAAAATGCAAGCCAAATCTATAGCTTCTGGGGTTGGGACCTTGTTTATAGAGGCCATGTGCACAGACGAATTCGCTGGTTTAGGACAAACATTTTATCAGTGCATGGATTTGATGTTTCCTTTCCAAATATAGACACTTTTGGAAAGTTTCTGGTACACTGTTCTTCTTTGAACTGGGACTTACGACCTCTTCGACCGTCGCCCATTAGCATCCTTCCAGGTGACTGTAAATAGCTGGGGTGCCTATATTTTAAATATGGACAGTGTGAAGATCAAACACACACAAGAGATGTGTCTACTCCCTAGTAAAGAGAGAGAAAGAGAGGAGAGAGGGTGTTAAAGGTTAGTTATGGTTCAGCGAATGCAAACCCAGAAACCCCAGAAATTCATCAGCTATGGTATGCAAACCACTATAACTCAAGCCGCCTGCCATATTTTGATAGGTAACTTTTTTCCCCTGTTTCACTTGCAATGTGGTGTATTGAGCATGTCAGGCGTCATGGGTTATGTTGTGTGTTGCACACCAGCGCTGGTGATTTTCAGGGGTTTTCTGGGTTTGCATTCGCTAAACCGAACTAACTTTAATCAGTGCTTTTTCATAGAATTTCTTTATTTTTCATGATGTTCTTCATTCACATGCCACATACTCATTTTGTGCTGCACAAGGCCTTTGGCCGAGTGTAATAGGAACTGGTGCAGGCTTTGCAATCTACCAGCCATGGGTGGTTAACACATTTTACACATGCTCTTCGGCCATGTGCAGCTGGGTGTGCCATGTGGCCTAGCCAAAGTTGCTGGGCTCTCCTGCCAACCCAGTAACAGGGTCTAGACATTTTTATAGGCAAGCTATATTTTTGGGTAATATTGAAAAGAACTGTTGTTTTTTGAAGGTTTTTATTTTATTTAGTATTTTGTTGTTTTTTACTTTCCTTTTTAACTTTTCAGTCAAACGCCACTCAACAACCTATTATCTTTTTTCTTTACTGCTGAATTTTTAATAATGTTCCTCTCGCACCTTAGGTGACTTCAAGTGTCAGCACATGGTAGATATTTTAAAATAGTGTCCTCTCATCCCCTGGCTGAGCTTTTTTGGTCAGGTGAGTTGCGGGTTAGAGGGCATTCATCAAGCTTCTACTCCACCAATGGATGCCTTGAAGACCTCCCAAGCGTCCGAGCCGTTCCCTGTCTGTTTACTTTCCCCGAGGCACTGGACTTCTTCTGCCTCCTCTAGTACAGCAGAGGACGGTCCAGGAATCTCGCCTTCAGGTCATTGAGTCAAATTGCTACTAATCTGAGCTGTGAGGAACACTATTACCGGTTCAGGTCCCTACTGTTTTTAAAATGGTATACGAGCCTTCTGTTGTCAAGGAAAAGGTATCTGAGCTCTCAGCCAATGATATGTTGTGTAAATTTGTGGACTTAACAGACAGTCTAAAAACTACAAAGGAAGACCGAACCATGTTGCTACATGTGACAAATTTGCATTCTTGTGATAAAAACTGCAGACTCCTTCCTCCACCTCCTGGCGGTTCACCTGCGGCCCTGCATCCCTCCCGTGGCTCTGCTCACGGACTCTGGACTATAATCCGAGTCCGCTCCACAGCACCTCAGCATTCAGCACTCCTCCGTACTCCTGCAACACGGTCGCCTTCAGTCTCCAGTCTCCAATCACCAGCCCCCCAGCCCCCGGTCTAATATGGGAGGTCGGGCTGGGTCAGAACTGTAGCTGGGGCAGGAACAAAACAATCTAGCAACGACGAGCGAGCAGCGTGACGTCACACGATGACACGATGGGGCAAGTCCCAGGCTCGAACTGAATATCAAGCAGGAGCCACCAGGCGCCCGCAAGCCGCACCCAGGCCTAGCTGGGCCGCTTCCGCGGGTACCCGGGCTCTCACTCAGCGAGGGCCCGCTAATCCCCTCGCGCTTGAAAAACGGCTGAACCACTTGTTTGTTATAGCACTGCTGCGGCTGCAGACTCATTGCATCAAAAAATTGAGTTCACTATTTTCATCCCCCAGTTCTGAGACCGTAGACCCAAAATGGACAATGGGAGCAGAAAGTTCCCTCGTCCGATGGGAGACCCTTCTTTTTTATAAATTTAGGTTGGCGAACAGTCCGTATACTGGGTCCACATACTGCCCATGGACTAAAATGCCCAAGATATACACAAGTGTTAACCCTTTCAAGCCCACCTGGGACCTAACTAATGAATTTACACCAAACTAACAAAGTTGTACTAATGAGTGGACTATTTTCTTCCAGTTATATGCAGATACACAGAGTGCACTAGGCTGTTTGTTACCATTGTTGAGTATGAGGGGTGGCCATGGCTTGGGGGATGAGAAGTCTGCAGTGGTACATCATACCCCTCCCCTCCCTCAACAATGCTAATGAACAGCTTATGCCATTCTGCACATCTGTGCATATGATGTGTGCCATGGGAGTCTCTCGTATGTATTTCTTTAAAAACATATTTAACCGAAAACACACACACACACGTGCACAGTTGCACACACAAAAATAAACACACACACTCCCTCTCTTTTCTGTTTCTTTCTCTCTCGCTCTCTCCAGTACAGCAGATGCTATGGTAGTTTCTGACAAAGCATTTGGCTCATAGTGCAAGCAGCAACCAATTCATTCACATAAACTCTGACACATTCGTCAGATGAGTCGTCCTCAGTGCTTAATGTGTTTTAAAATGACACTATACGGAAATAATGTTGCGGAAGAAGAGTGCGCCGCATCACGCCACATAATTTGCCTTTTCTAGCAGTGTATTTTAAAAATCACTATATCATAATTTGATCCTTCATTGAAACATATTCCTAGTGACCCTGGTTTCGTTAAATATATCGATTGTATATCACCTGGCATGCCTATCAACTTCCGCAAGCCTAGGTAATTTAATTAAAAGCGTGAGGCATGATGGGACTTGAAGTGAAGCTGCAGTTCCAGATGCTGAAAAACCAGGGCTGGCTGAGTCTGAAGTCACTTTCCTGACGTTAAGTGAGCTGCCAGGCAGCGTGACACGGAGCATGTTCCCGCAGGGCGGAAACAGAAAAAGTCGTCAAGGGCCGGGCTCTTCTCCCCAGCTGCCCGCTTCTTATCACTCCCAGATTTGGGCCCGGCCGACCGGCAGCTGCCTCCGTCTGAGACCTCTTCACATTTCTCACCAGGAATAGTGCCTCGCATTCCACTCGATGCCATCCGGCATGCGACCAAAATAAAGCGCTACGCCTCTGCTGCAATCGTAAGTTTGGCATTGCAGTTGTGTTTTGTCTTTCTGCGGGATGCCTGAAATGCCTGTGGGCTTTTATTTATGGTATACGAAGTGGGCCCAGCTATTCCACAAAGTGCACCAGGGCCTAAATATACCCCCAGTCATTTTTAGTTTATGGGAAGTGGGTGGTCGAATTAATAGAGCCAATATGTACGATTTTTTTTTCTACATGGCCTATGTACCCACGAGCTACTTAAAAGAGGCTCATATGTGACACGTATAAACATGTAAAGGCTTGATTTTAATAAAATCAGAGTAAACCTTTTGCATACCAAGTGGCAGCATGAATTGTGAGGTGCCTTCTTACGTTTTAACCCACACTACTTGGATTTTTGAGCTTATACTTACAACGTTACATAAGAAACTACAAGTCCCAGAATACAGCATGCTGTTGGCTAAAACTGGGATTAACATGGAGACCTTTGGCAGCTATGCAAACAAATCCCTCCAAGTCACTCCAGCGCCACTTTAAGAGTCGTGTGGTGTTCTTTTACATATCATTGTTTGAAGGTGTGTTTGAAGGTGTGTTGGTCCACTTTGTTGGATTTAAGCAATCCAAGACTGCCAAAGGCATAACCTAAAATGACCCCCCAACTGCGAAATATGCTGAACAAAGTTCTCAAATTTCACAGGTTCAGGTACGAGTAGCTCATCCAGGTCAGTTTTTTTCTTTGCATTCTGGGAATTGTAGTTCTGACTTTATAATGTGATCAAAAGGGCCACAAATCCCAGGATGCAAAGGAAAAACAACTGGACTTGATAAACTTCACACACATGAAACTGAGAATCTTGAGATCTCTGCCATAGGGGCTGTGGTGCCTTATGTTACGTTCCAGGGAAGTTCTACACCTGTTTAACACCCAAATATAGCAATAAGCTACAAAAAGGTGACCAGGCAACCTTTGCAAAGGACCCTACCATGCTGCGTGTAGCTGCGTTTTTACTAACTTTTGAACCATTTGAGCTACAAACAAAATACGTTTTTGTTAAAATTTGCAAATCATGCGGCAGATGATGGATTATGTGACAAATGCAGCAAATCTACATTTATGCGAAAATCACTCAGTAGCGGCCCGTGGTGGGAGTGCTGCGCATTTGGCAATGCAGCGCGCGCAACTAAATTCGTTTTATTTATTTATATGTCTACTTACCTCTATTCTGCCGTATTCCGTAGTTTACTACCCCCCACCCTGCCCCGCCCCACGTCACCGCCCGGCAGCACTCCCACCACGGGCCGCTACTGAAATTACTGTACAATCGCATATTTCCAGTGGCCTTGCTTATATGCCAGTCCAACCTTCAACTCAATGGCAACGAGTCCAAACCCCACTCAAGTGTCATACATTCAGTTTGTGTTATATGTCTGTCCATAACCAGACCACTACCTCACCTCTATTGTCGGAGGGGGAGGCGGGGTGGGGGGGTAATTAAACCACTGGCTCTATACACATTATTGAATTGGTAATTATGTGATGTAGGGTTTCACGGAGATGCAGATCACATTGCAGAGGTGTGTAAAGCTCTATCTAAACATTTTCTTTCTGGGCCATTACCAGCAATGAACTGAAAATACTCTGGCCACTTCTTCACCGGCCATTTGTCAACACTAATTAGTTTATAGAGACGTGATAATCTTGATGTGCTTTATTTAGAAGTCAACAATCTCTTAAAAATGTGTAGGATTTCAGCAATCTAAGATAAGTAAAAAAAAAAGTCCTTAATTTGTACTTAACTAAATATGGCCTAGTACAAATTTGTTGCTGTCAGTCCAGTTTATCTAACACATTTCTCCCAACCACAATGGCCACATTCGACAGCCGACTCACATCCTCACCCACACAGCACAGCGCCATTTAGTTTGACCACCAAACAAAAAAAAACACCCCAGCAAGCTGCATGGAAATGGGAAAACATTAAACCTTAAGAAGCCGACCATCTTCTATGACTCACTCACACATAGGTAAGCAATAGAACGAACCACTTACAAGCCAACCAGAACAACCAAATACTTAAATGAGTAAACGCCGACCAGACACAAAAATACTTGACAACATTGATTCATTTAACGGGAGAGCATCCTCAGGTTTGTTGAGACTATGGTACTAATGAGGTGCAATTAATTACCAAACAGTGATAAGAAGTTTAAAAATGACAAAATAAAGAAGTAACAGTAACAGAAAAAGTGCCGCAAAAGGCCGCATAACTTGTCTTTTCTTGCCGCATAATCTACTCAACGCTGCCTCATAATTTGACCCTTCCTTCCCACATAATTCCAGTGGCCCTGCATATTGGGCAATCAAGCTGGTATAACAGGTCAGTGTGAGTCGGTTTTTTGGCTGTTGGTGGGCCTGTTTATGGTCTGTTTGGCCGGTTTTACTGTTGATTTCCCTGATATTAAAACAAGCACTGCCTGCAGCAAGCTCAAACCCTTGCAATCTTCCATAGCTTAGAACAACACGTAGGTGTCTCTAGAAGTTCAAAACGAACCCGATTTCAAACATAGGCCACTTTTTAGCTATCTAAGTCACTAATGGGCGATTTCATTTTGCTGCAGGGCCTATTTTCTGGCCCAGCCCGACCCTGATTGACTTCACCGGACCAGCCCGGTGCCCCTGTGGTGGAGTTAGCCGGCACATTGACTTCTCAGCCACCTATTCTCCGTGCTTAGCCATCTGTGTGAATGCGACAGGGCAGGCCGCGTGAGTGGCGCCAGCGCGCGGTGATCTCTTTGTTAGGGGCGAGATGTTCCTGCTGTGACATAATAGGGGAGGGACTGGGATGTGGCCCACCACGTCTGATGCTGACTCCCAATGACAGATGCATGAGCCAGAGGCACGTAAATATAGATTGCAAGTGCAGTTGTCGATGTTAAAGGTGCAGAACCAATCTCAGCTTCTCTTCAGGTATCCTGGACACAGAAGAGAGTTTTCAATGGTAAACCTCTCAGTGGATTGGACTCCATTCAAAAATGTGGATGCAATTCACGGGTCAACGATCTGAATAACTGCAGGACTGACTCAGCATTTCATCCTTCTGCAATCGAAAAAATAAGTACAACGGATTAGGGTATTAATAGCAATAGAGATAATTTCATACCTGCTGTGCTCAAGCGAACAATCCCACTGTGTGTTGTATGTTTTATGGAATGCGTGACACCATGGTTCCCATTGCAGGCCAAGTGTTTTTACTTTAGGAGAGCTGACAAGCTAGCATCCATTGCAACGAGGATGGTGGATGGCAAGGAGGCATAATTTGGGACACTCACATCCCTCCAGCCCACAGGAGTCACTTGCATGGGTGGGTCAAAGAGCAACTCCCCGACTCACCCAAGTCTTGAAATCCTCTGCCAGGTTATAAACTGAGAGAGCCTCTCTACTAACCTGCTAACGCGACCACGGGATGGCTCGTTCCTGATGACGTACCACGTCTACTAAGTGGACAGCCTCATATAGCCCTGGAACTGTGTGCTCATTTATCTGAGAAAAATTCCTGAGCCTCCCATTGTGTAAAAGAGCCTGACTGCCCCCTACCAGTCAGCCCTCGCGTTACAGGAATGATGTAACCATGTTCAGTTCTCCAAGTAAAATTGTATTTTACCTCTTGAATGCTCCCTGTACTAAGACAAAAGGCATTTTTTCTGTCTAATTGCTGTGATTTGGCCCCACCACTATCAGGTGCTATCAGACTGACATCTGACCTCACCCTATAGAAGGCCTACTCATGCTTGGGTGTCAGCAGGGCACTTTTCTGACTTGGAGTGAACGACAAGGGGTCATTCCTGACATCCCTCCCTGACTTGAGACTGATCGTTCCTCCCCAAAGCTGGTGTTAGGAGAGCCAGCAGTGAAAAAGCATAATTTGTGGCCCATTGCCTGTCTGCCAGCAGAAAAACTCAACTTTTTGGTACAGCCAGTGCTTTTCAAAATAAATAAAGAAGTGCAGGTACTCACTATTTAGAATACCTGCCCTATCCTGAGAAGTGTTGGCACCCTCCTATTAAATGTATTGCAGCAGTGCTTAGAAGTGCAGGTACTCTTCCATTACATGTATTGCAGCAGTGCCGAGAAGTGCAGGTACTCTTCCATTACATGTATTGCAGCAGTGCTGAGAAGTGCAGGTACTCTTCCATTACATGTATTGCAGCAGTGCTCTGAAGTGCAGGTACTCTTCCATTACATGTATTGCAGCAGTGCCGAGAAGTGCAGGTACTCTTCCATTACATGTATTGCAACAGTGCCGAGAAGTGCAGGTACTCTTCCATTACATGTATTGCAGCAGTGCCGAGAAGTGCAGGTACTCTTCCATTACATGTATTGCAGCAGTGCTTAGAAGTGCAGGTACTCTTCCATTACATGTATTGCAGCAGTGCTAAGAAGTGCAGGTACTCTTCCATTACATGTATTGCAGCAGTGCTTAGAAGTGCAGGTACTCTTCCATTACATGTATTGCAGCAGTGCCGAGAAGTGCAGGTACTCTTCCATTACATGTATTGCAGCAGTGCTTAGAAGTGCAGGTACTCTTCCATTACATGTATTGCAGCAGTGCTAAGAAGTGCAGGTACTCTTCCATTACATGTATTGCAGCAGTGCTGAGAAGTGCAGGTACTCTCCCTTTCAAATAAAAGAAGTGCAGGTACTCAGTACCGGACAGTACCTGCCCATTTAAAGCACTGACAGCTGTCGGTGACCTATTGTTTCCAGTTTTTCACCATTTACATAGAGTGGACCCTAGCTTATCCTCAGAGAAGTTCGACTTCTTCATCTCCTGCTAATGGCTGTTTGGTGTATCATTCCACCTCCTGTGGAATGCTTGCTTTACAAGGTATGAGGGACTATTTTCTGTCTCAAAAGTACACTAAATCATCACACGTTAACTTTTTTATCTTATAGATGCATTCTAAACAGAAAGCAAACACTGTCGACACTGTTCAGCGCAGTAGAATTTTTAAAGTTTTAATTTAGGGCACAAAATGAAAGCAAGGCCTATTGGCTTTCCCAGTACTTATTGTAATCCAGCTCTGATGGCACCAAGTGTTGGAGAAATTACATATGCATATGCTTCATTACCAGGGTGGGTGGATGGTTAGTTTCCAAAAGAGGGCCCAACGGTTTGACTTTATCCTTTACACCCATCCAGTGATAATACTGACATAGCCAGAGTGTTTCTTTGCCTACCATTCTCTCTTAGAAGAACTTGTAGAGGGAACCGGAAGCGTTACAATTTTACACACCGGGAAACAATAAAGACGAACCCGTGGTTTTTTATTCTTTATTTTTCGTCATTTTATAGAGCGCAAACTCGACCCGAAGGTATTTGAGCGCTTTACACGAGCACCAGTTATGTTACACAGGGACACATTCACTTTTGGTAGTCACGGGGAGATTAAGTGATTTGCCCAGAATCACAGGATGTTCAGCCGACGCCCCAGCTCCGGAGCCGGCAACTCTGGCCGTTAAGCCACATCCTATCTGGGTTGTAGGGCTGTACTGCCAGGCAGAGCAGAGAGCGAGAGAGGGGGCTTGTCGCTGGCTTAGCCGCTTTGTATGTTGGGCCGGACAGTGTTTTCGGATATGACTTCCGATGACAAGCCCTTGGCCGCCGGCTGCGCGCGGGCTGCTGCTGAGCTAGCAGCTCCTGTTTTACAGGCGCGCGGCCAGTCACTAGACCGCTGATGGTGGTCGGAGGCAGTGTACGAAGGCAGGGAGCGCTGATGGAAGCCAACAGGTGGGTGCATTTACTTCAGGCTAAACGAGCATTGTGTAGGCCAGCTATGGCATGGCACTGCGCCCTCAGCGTCGGAAACCCAAACCATCCCGCGGCCGCGTCATTTATCATCAAGGCTTTTTCTGAAGAATGTGTTTACCTATGTCCACGGACAATGAAAGTATGTGATTTTGCTTCCGCAGTGTCTTCCACGTAATTACAAATTTGCCGCATAATGCATCAATTGGCATAATATGAACATTTCACAAAAAATTGTTTCTACTTCAAACGGATGAAAAGATAATAAACAAAAAGCACCATATGTTGTTGCAGGCAGTGGCAGCCCTTTGCAAAGATAAACTGCCCATCTTCCAATTGCTGCATTCAGGGGTTCAGCAGGTATGCATGGGTGAAATTAAATGAGGTCCAGTTAATCAAGTGATTTGCACCAGGCGCAGTGCTTAATTTGTGCCAGGGTTGCATGTGGGAGAGGAGGGAGGGCGGGGGATGGGGGCACCGGCCGCCATTTTTGGGGATCAGGGCTTATTTTTTTATCATTCGTTGTCCCAGAGCACTGAAATGTCGTGCATTTAGCTCCTGCTGTGAGTTCTGTTGCCTCAGGCTTTTCATAAGAACAGGAGTGACGCCCTGTGTAATGCCAGGCAGAGTTAAGTAAAGCTGCAACAAGGGGCAGAGTCAGCGAGGCAGATCAGATGGCCCGCAGAACTGCGGAGAAGGTGGGTGTTTGTTTTTACGTTCCTGCTTCTGGCGCAGAGAGTGTTCAGGTGACTGGAACCATTAGCCTCACAGATTCTGTGGGAAAGTGCTACTTGAAGGGCCAGGCATTGTGACGTCACTACTTGCTTGTAAAAAGTTATTGCAAGCGGGTAGTGAGTATTGTCTTTAGGCCATTTGCTCAAATGTCAGAATGCACTTGTAATAAGAAAATAAAGAGTGTGATTTAAAACACATCGCATGATCTTCACATATAACATTCATATGTTTACTCCCAACTGACCTGAGAGATTTCGGGTCAAACTCCTTATTTAACGCTCTCCCTAAAGTCCTCCTCCTCCTCCAACTTATGATTTGGAAATGCTCCCTGCCGCTTAATGTATATGCATCATATTAAAATTTGTGCTGGCATATTCTGCATCTGGACTCATCATCCTCATTACCTTTAACGAAGTGACTCTGCGCCCCTTATTAGAAGCGGCTTGGGCGATTACTGCATGCAATGGTGTGGCGTCCATTCAGGGCACGAGTCGGGGGTCCACGCGGGTGGACGGCGTCCCCCCACTTCTTTCACAGGGTGGATGCCGTCCACCCTGCCAAGAGTTGGGCCCCACTAAAAAGATGCTGAATTCGTCCCGGTGTAATTTCCAAACACCGGGACACATTCAGCAGCGCCTGCACGTTGTTGTCTGCTTTCGATCACAACAACGTGCAGGCGGGGACGGGGCTCTCTTATTTCTGACTCCTGCTGGGATACTCGGCCATAACAAAGGCCGAGTCTCAGGGGTCATCAAGCCTCCTTTTGTTGGAGTCTCCTGGCTGGCAGCAGTCAGGAGCCTCACACCTGATGCAAATGCAGCAGAGGGAAACAAAGGCTCGCACCTTGTTAGCACTTCACACATACTTAGGAGAGGCAGCTTTTCACTTTGTTCAGGCTCTGTTTAGGAGATATGCATGCACTGTAAGAAGGTCAGATGTGTTGATCTTTCCCAGAATTTGCACAAAATAAATTGCATTTATATATGCTTATTACCCTCGAGGAGGCGTTGTAATAATTTAAATATCACTATTTCTTTTAAAGCACTATGGCTATAGAAAGCTTAACGCTGACAAAAGGTAACATTGTTTTATATGTAGCGTACAAAAGTGTGAATCTTCTGCCTAAATCAGGAGGGTTAGCAAGTATACTCGAAATGTGCTCAAATGTACTCATGATAGACCTGCTAAACAATGTGAGGGCTTAAGATCTGATGTCACTTCTTGTGATGCCAGTTCTTGTGATGTCACGTGCCGTGATGTCACGTGCCGTGATGTCACGCGCCGTGATGTCACACGCTGCGATGCCACGTGCTGCAATGCCACTTGCATACAGATTAACTAGGTTAGTCCCCCCACTTCTTTTTTTAGGACTTGTGCCCTGCGTCCATTGGTGCATCAGGTGCAGTGGCAGCATGGCCCTGAGGCATCCAGTGAACCCTGATTATTCCTATATTCACAGTTTAGACAGGGGCCTTGGGCCCTTTCCTTTTCTTGCACGAGGACCCAGGACACAATGGCTGCACCACTAACGATGGGCCTGATTACGACTTTGGCGGTGCAGCGCCGGGTCTGCTCCGCCGCCACACCTTCAAAGCCGTGGTCGGGCCGCCCGCCAGTTTACAAGTGTAACTTGTGTCTGGCAGTAAATAAATAAAGCGAATTTCGTTGCGCGCGCTGCATCGCCAAATGCGATGCAGCGCGCGCACGAACTCGTTAATTTATTTATTTGTTTACGTACCTCTGTTCGGCCGTATTCCGGAGTTTACTACCCCCCACCCTGCCCCTCCCCCGCCCTGCGTCACCGCCCGGCAGCACTCCCTCCAGGAGCCGCTACTGGTGTCTGGCAGGCTTTTGTTTTGACGTTCCCACGGCGGTGCCCTAAAGTCATTGCCATGAAGGCTGTCAGTAATAGGACTATACAAAATAAAAAAACAATCTAAGTTTCAAACGAGCAGCAAAATCAATATGAAATGGGACAGTATCCCTAATAGCAATGGAAAGTCACCTGGCTCACCCCAAATTTGAGGGTTTTTGTAGGAAATCGTCTCATAGAATAAATGGAAAGTGCAGATTCATCAAGGTGTGAACAAAAGATATACAGTTTCAACAAATCAGAACATTAGTTTAAAAGAGCATCATACAGTCTTACCACCTAAACACTATCCCACTAATTAAATATTGATCCAGCCCCCTCTGATCTAATGCCATCCGGAGATGTCAGAACAAACTAGTTACAAAACAACAGTGCACAATTGTGAAAGAATGAAATACATACAGTGTGCAGGCGAAAGAACCTTGAAAAAAAGATACATTACTGAGCCCATGCTAGAGAGTATTTCGAGAACAGTGTCATTTGGAAACAAACACACAACTTGCTTGATTGTGTGCCGCAGAAATAATAAACAGTGAATGTGACATGATGAAATATCCATTTTGAGCAAGACGGCATAGAGGCCTAGCTGAGACTTCCTTAGCATAAGCCAAGAAATTGCACTTTAACGGGTCATATCAAATTCTTTTCGCACAGAAAGGTATTTGAGTGTAGGTTACTGTTCTGCACATTCTTAATAACACACATTTCTATTAATGCACAAAAATCTTCCACACCCCCCACACGTCAGACACTGACAACACGAAAGAGCTGGATTCCAAATTGTGACAACTTCAGGACTTGATTGTTAGACCTGAGGAACCTGACAATACTGTAGCATTTCTCCAGAAATCAGCGAACAGGTTGTGAAATTACCCCTGGGAATTGAGATTGGACTCTGCCATCACCCCAGAAAGCCGAGATCCTAATAAATTTGACATCTGATTGTGATATCGGCCCAGGAGCATGACGTCAGGCTATGACCTTTCCGCAGAGACCAACCATCTGAGTGTAACATCACTCGAGGAACCAGATGCCAGGCTGTGAAATCACCACAGACACTTCACACTACACTGTGATGTCATGCCAGGAAACTGCCATGATAGTGTTACTTCAGCCTAGCAACCAACCATCTGACTGTGACATCACTCGAGGACCCAGATATCAGACAGTGACTACAACAGCATCATTTCAGGTTGAACCGTGCAGCCTGACACATTGTAACACCCTTCCACGGACCACAACTCCTGTTTCAGTCTGGGACATCACTCCAGGAAGCAGGCTGTAGGTTGTGAAATCACTCCAGACTGTGACTGGAGCATAGAAACATACTATATGCCATAGACACGTTTTCAATCTATGGGGTTCACAAAATATGTTAATATTAAAATCCAAAGTTTGTTCTTTAAAAAATAAACTAAAAGCCCATAAAAGTCCAGTGAAAATAGCAAGAGCAGAATTAAAAGTACACTGAACTGTTGTCTATCATATAGACATTATATTTTGCTTCTAAAGATCCTGTCTTCTTTACCCCTGCCATGACTGGAAGTAGGGGTGAGGGGGGGGGGGGGTGCGGTATGCAGCAGCCCCCCTTACAAAAACATGCCGGAGTTCAGAAAGTGTATGAGCAATTACGATGCCTTTAAATTGTGTGTTTATTTTGTCGACTATGCCTTTAAATGTTGTGTTTATTTTGATGCCATTGCTGCGTGTTCAAAGACAAACTTCAAATGTCAGGCTATGTCTTCTGACCAATTGCTGCTTATTCAGAAACTGTTGGTTACTTTTATTTCTCTGACTGCAAAGTGAAAGGATTTTGTAAAAGTGACCTAGGTGACAATCTTGATGAAATGAAAGGCTGAAGGATGTCCGTTTTTTCTAACACACAACATTTAAATACCCGCAAAGCAACTATACACATATTTCCAAATATATCAGCATTTAGTAAAGCACAAATAAAGCACTTTTTTATAATTATGGAGTGTGATAGCAGCAAAAAGTTTAATAGGATCAAATCAAGCCACTTTACTTGGTGATGCACAAATGAGAAATATTCGCTAAATCCCAATTTCTACATATTGTGCGCTATATAGTTTTACTAGCAAAAACGCATGCCCATGCAAATCTAGTGGCCATTTCAACGGAAAATGTGCTGTCTCTAAATGACAGTATGCTACCACACCAGTGCTCCAAAATGCCCCGCTGGCTACAACCACGCTTACCATTCTCCTGCCGAATGAGCATGGCTCATTTACTACACCTGTTCTTTGTGTGACGCTGGGACTTTTCACAAGCCCTATGACTTCAGTGTTGTCCCATCGATGGCAGCACCCCCAGTCTGAAAAGTGTTCCAGCACCACTGGTGTGCACCCAGTAAAATTGGGTCCACTGTTTCCGCAGCCGGTAATCCTTGTGATCGGTAGGAGCGTATTCTACCTGGGATACTGCACTGCCTGAACAGGTGCTCATGTAAAGCAGCAGCGGCCAGTGCAGGTAAGAGCGGTGAGGCCAGGTGAGGAGGGGGGGGGATTTTGACAGACGGCGAGGGAAAATTAATTATTTATTTAATTTTCCCTCTTGGACGTCTGTTGAATCCCTCCCCAACCCGGCCCCACCGCTCTTACGTGCACGGGCCGCTGTTGATGTAAAGTGCTCTGATAACTTCAGGTCGAGTTCGCGCTATATAAAATTGCAAAAAAATAAATAAAAATAGTGTACAAAGAATTGAATCCAATTTCAAATTGGTTGCCGAGTACTCCTCAATAGCGCTTTCTTTCTAACTTCTCATCTGAACCGAACTGTCCAGCAGTGGCGTAGCTGGGGGGGCGGGGGGCGGTCCGCCCCGTGCGGCACGAGTTTTGGGTGCGGTGGCCTCCCCCTGCTCTTACCTGCCGTCTCGGGGTGGCAATAGCGTTTGCTACGGCCGCGGGGCAGCAAATGGAGAAACCTCGCCAGCAACCCCCCGCATTTCCCTGTGGCCGCCGCAGGGAGTCAAATGCAGGGTCCACCATGGGCAGCCAGAGGGCTAGCTACGCCACTGCTTTCCAGAGCTCTGCAAGCAACCCATCCTAGTGTGGCAAGTCCTCTGGCTCGCCTTCCACTGGCTCTGCTTCTGGTGATGTCAGCAGTCATGAAGAAAGCAACATGGGCAAAAAGTAAGCAGGGCTTAAAAATACATATTTACTTTTTGTCAATGCCCCCAGCTTATCATCATCAGCAAATAGTGGCCTTCTAAAGCGCTAACGGTGAGACAAGAGACCAGCCCTATTATTTTATCAGAGTCAAAGGGTGTATGATATTACCGCTGCTGTCCCTGACTTTGTGTTGACTTGAAATCCATGATTTTAATAACCAGTGCTTAAATAGTGCTGCTAGATTCAGGTGATGGGCATCAGCACTTATTTTTTGCGACCAAAACGTATTGTTCATCATGAGACTTTGACACAGAGCAAGAGAGAGAAGACAGAAGCGGAGAAATAAGGGGAAGGAAAGATAGAAAAACAGTGGCAAAGGGGGAATCAGGGATGAAAAAGAGCCTGCGAGAGTGAGATAAAGAGACATGAAGTGTATGGAGGTGGTGGGAGGAAGAGGCATGAGGTGGAATCAAGACTAAGCAGCCTTGATACTGCTGTGAAGGCAGTGGGATTCTAAGAAAAACTTTGGGTCCCTACACTTATGTTTTTTAAAGTTTAATCACTGCTAATAATTTTCAGTAAACAACTCAAGGCTCAATCTTCACATTAAAAAAACACAGAAACTAAAAACCCAGCTTCTACAAGCAACTGGTTTGCCTAGTCTTGTTTTAGCGCCATATAAAAGCCCATAACATAAATAGAGCAGGATCACCAGCTCCTTCTAAGCCATGTATCAGATGGACCCAGTGTGAAACATAGGACATAACTGGGAACAAATCCAGTGGTATGCATAGGATAAGTCCACTGGTTTCAGTTGATGTCACACCACTGTTTGTGCTCTGGTTATCAGTTTACGAGAATAACTGGCTGCTGCTTCTTCAGTTGGTGCATGCCTATAATTAGCCATTGAATAGACGTAGGTGATGATCATTCTGTCATGTGATAGGTTGGGCCCCGAAATACTGATCATTACTTGAGAACAGTTGCCTTTATGGGCTGCTCTTTTTAGCTTTGTGTATCTCAGGCATGGGGTTTTGTACGCCTGGTATTGCGTTTTCAAGTAGTTTTGCATTACAGGTATGTTTATCTTTGTCTTAGTTCTCTTATTTTATCAAATGGTTTCTATCCCATGTATATTATTGTGGATGGATGGATAGATAACAGTTAGATAGGTGGTATGAATGAATGAACAGAAGCACACATGGTCTAAGTGTGCAGATAGGTGGTTGGGTTGATGCGTGGATTGGTGGGTGGACTGACGGATGGGCGGATGCTTGTGTATCATCTAGAGCTCAACTCTATGTGTGCCCATATCGACAAATGTGGCGCAAGGTGATCAAGAGAACTTGTGTTTCATTTCCACATCATCTATCCTGTATGCAACACACAGGTGGAAGTTGGGTGTTTACGCATCAGTTTACCAAAATGCCAGTCCTAATTGAAAACTGATGACATCACAGGGTTGACCCCATTGTCCCACCCTCAGCAGCCTCCTATCACTGGGTTATGGCTCAGTGAGTGCAACCCTCACTGCTGGCAAATGCGTGACCTGCAGCGCTCAAATCTGAATCCCAGCATAGCAAATTTAGCCTTCCATCTTTCCGAGGTTAGTAAACTGAGTGCCATTACATTTAGAAATAGCAACACCGGTTATCTAAAACACATAGAAATGCCATGATTGTGGTAAAAAACCCCAGCTCATGCTCACTGTCAATCAAAATCGTGCAAAGATTAAACCATGAAGGGCCTGTCTTGCCAAAGGCTCCATTCTAGCCAAAAGCTCCATTATAACAAGTAAAGGATCCAGAGTTTACATTCTGAAAGCTTATCTTTCGCACCGGAAGCGAGCCTAGAAACAGTGACAAGAGGGGCTCATTCATGGGACCTTAACACGCGTTGAAATGAATTTCAAAATGTAGTTAAAACAAACCAAATATGGCTGCCAGCAATGGAAACGTTTGTCTCATGCTTTGTACAACTGAAACCTTCCCCCTTATAGAACGGGCCACTCTGTCCTCCAAGCCTTTCCTTTGTCAGCAAGTGTTGTTGAAAACGAAATGGTTAGCGATTCAAGCTGCCCAATCCAGTCTTCCTTGGCTGATATTACTGAAGCAAAACCGCTGTATGCTGTTCTCCACGTGGTACGCCCACATGTCCCCAGAAATGAACATTTCTTACTTTGAAATGGAGGAAATCAGAGGATCTCGCTAGAAACATCATATGGAATGTATATAAAATAGACAATATTATTGGGCATTCAATTAGTTAATGTTAATGAGTGGGCTTTTTCGCCATAGAAAAGGTGTGCCATCAGTGAGATATGCAAAAGAAACAATTGATGGACGGGTAATGGGGCATAAAGGATATATTCACTGAGTATATGACCTTAATACGAAGGTGTAACTCCCTTCGCTGACCATCACAGTCATTCGAGTTTAGAGAGAAGCCAGAAGAGAAAGTGATTGGAAAAAAAACCCAGTAGGGATACCATTATGGTTGGGCAGCCACGTAAGATAGCTACATGGACCGGTAGGGCTTACTAGCTAGGAGACAATTGGCATAATGAGTCTGGAAGACGTATGGGGTCCATGGTTGTATGATGCAGTCTGAACAATTGAAAGAAGTAGATGGCATGTCCAATACACAATATTTAAATATCTCCTAAAATGCCATGCTATAGGGAAACATGTAGGTATATGCGGGACCCTATTGTAAGACTTCCCTATGGTGGTTCGTGTAATACCAAAGAGAATACTCAAAAGTTCTATTTCGTCATATACGATACATTGGTGTGCAAGGCACCTTCTCTGTTTCACAAATTAAAGCTGAAATGGGGAATTGATGCGGGCCACCTAGATGAGGACGATTAGATGAAAGCACTGAAATATTCAAGAGAAGCAGTTATAAGATCAGACTTTAGACTAGTGCTTCATACGGTTTACTACACCAAGGTGAAGGACAAAATGTTTGGACCGGTTTCCACAGAGGAGTGCCTCTGGAGTTATGGACAGGAAGATGCACATATACATTTACTTTTTATGTTTAAAGCTACTGTCATTTTAGGCTAACGTGCTAAGATCTTGCATTTGCAGAGCTGCTTGTGAATTTGGTGGTTTTAGGATTTTGGTATGATGCTAAAATCTCTAGGTAGGATATATGATGATGTAGTGTTCACTACAGAAAACAAAGCCATTGTGTGCACATCTGGAAGCCCTGTACCTCTGTCAATAGAATCATGATATGTTAACATAGATTGGTGTAAGGCAGTGGAAAAAATTAAACCGATATAAGAAGGGGAACCCTCCAGGAAGTAGAGTAGGTGTGGGGACGATGGTTGAAAATTTTTGCCTGGGACTTTCCCAATTGGATAAGTATTCAAGATGAGTATTTCAACCAGCGAGAGTTGGGGAAATAGAAATAGGATGACAAGAAACCTGGTCTTCCATGAAAGGTATAAAGGATGGGCCAAAACATTATATCTCTGATATCATTGACGGACGATGACATTAACTGTGCATCAATGTGACAGTTCTTTAATATGGATGCATACTAAGGGGGTGCTGATGCAGAAAAATGTAATAAAGTTTGTTAAAAAATTAAACTTTTTTGCTTTTCTACATTTGTTTCAGATAGAAAGGCATTGCCGCATTTAGAACACTTAGAAGAAGCTCAACCAGTCCATCTAAAAGGGCTGACGAGAGCCGTCCCATCTGTGAAAGAGCGATCAGCTCTCTACCTGTCGAAAGCAGCTTCTACCTCCAAAGGCAGGCTAAAGGAGTCGGTAAGAATGTCATACTTTGGACACCAACCCCAAATATTGCCTTGGTAGCCTCCTAAAACATTCATCCACAAATGTCCTCTAGTCATTAGGCTCTTTGAGGCAGGGCAGAAAATGTGATTGGTTTGACAATGGCTGGGGCTCGTCTATCCTATCGGTCCTAAAGCTCCTTTGTTATACAATGTCAGTATTGTAACTTACAAGAGTGTATGAAATCACAAAGGGCTCAGTGTGAAGCATTGACTTTTCATTTGTCCATCATCACTTCAGCTATATCCTCTGCTAAAAAGGGGGTGATAGGGAGGAGAAGCCCATTTCCTTTTATTATTCGAAAAACATACTTATCCTTCACCCATAATTACAGATAAAGCTTCAGTCGTTGTATATGACACTGTGGAGTTGAGGGTAAGTTTGTACAAACCCCTTTTGCAGCAAAGAGTCACTTTTTCCCACATCCTATTTGGTGGGTCCGATGCAAAGTTTGCGACAAAATGTTCCAAATACATATTGAACAGATGAGGAGCACTAGAGAGTGGGGTGGGCGTCTGCACATAAGCTCCTTTGGCATGCAGTGGCATGCTTTTTGTCCTGTAGTAGAGTTTGTAGTGTGACCCAAACTCGCGGCCACCTAAAAAAGCAGCATGTTCAAGATTGCCCTCAAAGGGATCTTAACTATTGCACCCTGTTTCTGGGGTAAGTGGGCGGGGAGGATTTGGTAGGAGGCACTGAATAAGACCCCCCCTTCTTCAAAGGTGAAGGGTGGAGGCCAGGGCCCTTAGGTCACCCACTCACGGCTCTTTTTGGGGAAGAGCTCACCCTAATACACAGCGCCAGAGCAAGACCTGATCAGGATTCCGGTCATAGCAGTGATATCAACCCTGTCAGATTGTCAAGAGGACACCTACACACTCACCCTCCCTCCTGCAATATGTCCAGCACGCATTATTTTGCGCCACGACACAAGCACATGTTCAAGTATATCAATAGAAACACAGATATAGACGAAATTATTTGCACGTGACATATCACTCCCATGTGACCACAAAGAACCAGTGCAAAACAGGGCCGTCTTAAGAGCATTATAGCCCCCCGGGCAAAGCAGTGCACTGGGCCCTGCCTACACAACCACTTACAGGAATAAACATGTTTAACGGAAAATTAGTGTTAAATTCTGGTCTGCATGGGACCCCTATGCCCTTGGGGCCCCCGGGCAACTGCCCAGCGTGCCCATGCATTAAGAGGGCACTGGTGCACCATAGAGATAGTAAAAAGAAGAAACAATTTCCAAAACCTCTCGTCTCTTCCGATTCCCAATCCCCTGTGAAAGTTCCCTATATATAAATGTCAATGTACGACTACAGTTCCAAGTGAACCCACAGGGTTTGATAATTCTTTAGGTATTTCTTACATTTAATTCTCTGAACTGAAAAAACAATATTTCTCTTCACTCAGGCTTCCGTTACGTTAATATAAACTGATTAGGAGTTAAATGTACCTAATAGCTGCCCCATCATACCTAGACAAAACAATGAGGTGACCATATCTTTTATAATATTGATCATGAACCACTATTTTTTCCTCTAAACACTGACTCCTATAATTTCTACATTATTTACAGTTGTATTGTATTACATCAATTTCACTACATTCACCTACTTCCACATCACCTCCCCTCAGAGGTCGAAGTGGGCTGGCTCTAGCGGGAACGACCTTGGTATGCTTTTTTTTTATTTTTACAAAAACAATTCCTATACTTTTTGTTAGCAGAACAACTGCCTTCTGAAAGGTTAATGCAAACCTTCAGGTGCCTCTGGCTGAAAGCGAAAGGAGGATGCCCTAGGCTTTAATTATGAAGTCACTTGAAGCTTCATGATGACAAACGTTTACTATTTCTGAGAGGTAATGTAAGCGTGGTACCAGATGAGTCCTTTTAATGGACCTGCGTCCTTATAATGGACTCTTATGATTTATTTTTGCATAGGTACAGTGTAATAGTGTGCTACTGGAATATATAAATTGAAAGCACCTGTTTGGCTTTAAACACTAGGGACATCATTTATGAAAACTGTTACATCACTGCGATAAAACAGCGATGCAAAAGTTTTCACTGTGCCCTCCTTGCGACACAATGGATGCGCCGTATTTAATGTACGGCGCTCCATGACTCAAGGAATGACAGATACGTCAGGAATCCTGACGTATCTGTTGGCGCAAAAGTCATGCATTGCTGTAGTTGTGTCGCAAGCATGATGCAACTCCAGCAATGCATGGGGGAGCCCTATTCTCATTGCACTGTGTCACACTTGCGCCTGTTGTGAGGCAGGTGTAAGATTGTGACGCAGTAGCGTCCTAAAAGTGGCGCAGTGAAATCTGATAGATTTTACTACGCCACTTCTACGAGGCTTTTTCACGTGGTAACGCCCACCCTGCATACATTATACCTGACGCAGGTATAATGTAACGCAGGCATTTACAAAGTGACGCATCTGCTTAGATGCATCACTTTGTAAATATGGCGCAACGTGGCGCATTTTTTATGCCGCCGCTGTGTCAGAAAAAGTGACGCATCGGCAGCATATAAGTGTCGCAAGCCTTCAAAATAAGGCCCTAAGGGACTCATTTAGAGATTGATGGGTGGCCCACCATCTATCAGGATAGTGGAGGTCATTACCTCTGTCACCGTGGTGGACTACCACCCGCCATACTTAAAGATCTCTGTCGGCCTGACAGAGATCTCCGTGCCTTCAAAGGAACCAATGTCAGGGCAGCTTCTCTAAAGGAACTAAAAGTTTGCTGAGCAGCCGTCATGTTTAATTCAGCTTCTCAGCAAACGTTTTTGTTCTTTAAAACTAAACTCCCAAAGCGAGAGTTTATTTTTGTAAAAAAACAAAATAGTAATGAACCTGACACCCTGAAAGTTTCCTCCCATGGTGTGGACCCGAAACTCCTAGGGGGGCGGGGGTCATTTTTCCTTTTGGGACCATCAGGCTTTCCCAGGTGGTTCCCAACAGAAAAGAAAGTACATTAGAACAACCACTCTAAATAAGGCAGACGGTCTGATGTACTTACTTCGACACCCCCAAGTCCGCCAGTGTAATGTTGCTCCAGTGAACCCAGCGGGTTCCCCGCCAGCACAAACATGACAGCTCCTCCAACTCTAAATAGAGCGGGTGAACATTCAGTTTGGCAGACATGGTTTTCTGCCACATTTGTTATGGAGAACCCTGTCCGCCAAACTCTAAATAAGGCCTTAAATGATTTTGCACATTTTGCGTCAGCCTATCTAATACTGTGTGTAATACCATAATCACTTACATATGTGTTTTCTGTACAGGGCGGACCTCGTAGCATTATAAATACGCAAGTCACTATTCCACGGTGTGGCAACCAGGTTTCAAATCTGTGACTCACTGGTTAAACACACAAGCATCTGCAGTGATTGCATTAACCAACTGAGATTCAATAATGTAAAAGAGTGCGTTTCCCACCTATTAGTTTAACTTTCAATTATTTTGTATTTAAGGTGTGTGCATTATTTTGATGCATTATTTTAATGCAATTACCTGAAGGTGAAACCAACAAACTAGTTACATAATATTTTGTTCTTTTTTTAGCTTGTCTTTGACCCCACCCTAGACTCGCTGACCCCGCCCCCATTGCACCAAAGATCACAGTTCCCATTCTTTTCTATGCACTTCAACCACTACATCCACTACAATGCAACAGTTACATCACACCCGGGGGGGCTCACCAGAACCTGTTTTTGATTATTTTAATTACCCTGACCATATTTTAATTAAATAACCCTTGCCTTTAGATTATTATACATAACTTACCTTGAGCAACATAATGGCAGGCGACTGTAGTGGAGGATATGTAGTGGCAGGTCGATGTAATGCGGGTGAGGTAGTGAGGATGTACCTTCTCTACTTTTGCCTTCCCAATGTATACATTTATATCACATTCTGGGGAAACACTAAGCAGGACCAGGATTGCTTTGCATATGACTGGTCTCTGTCTGACGTGACCTTGTGAGTAAAAAACGGTGGAATGGAATGCACCCCGAGCGATTGCCAGTGGCTTAGGGTTTTGCAAGAAGTGCACCTATCACCTTTGCGTTTTCCTCAAATTCTTGGAACCTGGCCAACACTAAGTAATTGTGATTGCACATGCGCCGTGGCGTCTTCAGGTTTTCTAAAAAATTGCAAGCATTTGCTGCTATGGAACAGTCATTGCTGACTATTGTGTTTTTATAGTATTGATGCCCATTGTGTATATTGTGTGTTTTCCAGAAAAGGACAACAGAGGACACTGCTTCCGTTAACAATAATTCACAATTAAAGAAGGTAGGACATGTTTCCAATGCATCTTTTTTTGTAAACCTAAACAATTCTTTATTGTTGTGTCACTGAGCACTTTTTAAAATGCAAATTGGCTTCTGAGAAAGTGTACTCAAGCGTGAAACTACAGCTTTGTCTGCTATGATTAAAAAAACATTTGTATTTATTTATTTGGAATAAAATAGAGCATGTTTTATTAAAACCTGTACAATTCAGATGCTCTACTTAAATATTTAGATATAATAGGCCCCATTGTGGCGGCTGTGAACCCCTAAGGCATAGTGCTTAGCCTATGATGAATATTATTTACTACAGCAAGGAGGGTAAATTCTATTCACTGTTCCCTGAGCGTTAGCATCCATTTTGGATTTTGACCAAGATCCGAAAATGTGATTAAAAAGAGGCTTCTTCCACTTTTCACATTGTTCTATTTAGTGTAGTATTCACTTGAATGTGTGCAACTCACTGCAACTTGCAGTGCTGTTTGTAAAATCGAGATTTAATCATCAAAATCCTGATGAATTTAAAGGAGGTGTTAAATACCCCTAACGCCAGAGATGTGGACAAAGCAAGCTGACATGGCTGTCACCCTCTGGGGGGCATTGCACCCTCCTCCAAGGGGCAAGTGGCAGGCGTGAGCGGATACCTATTCGTGCTTGGTTTCTGCTCCAGTCCAGATGGCCTTGTAGACTTGTAGCTTTTGTAAACTGGGATACTCAGAAGCTGTGAACAAGTCAAACACCCGAAAAAAGAAAACTCCAGCTGCATTAAAGGAATTATACTTTGCGAAAGATAATGTTAACCAGAACCCTCTAAATGGGGCGTTACCGCCCAAATATTTGAATTATTTTGATCTGGATTCCTTCCTACTGTGTCTTCTAGAAAGTCCTTTAGTCCTTTTACAAGCTCAGCGGAAGGCTTGGTGCCTCAAGCCACAAACTGCTCATTAGATCCTACATTGAATTTGATTCTGATGCAGCACAGTCTCTGCTGCTGCAGATTTGCTGGTATCCTTTCATGTTGTTGATGTGAGGAGATTGATGATCTCCTCCTCATTCCCCTGTTACGTCAGACAGGAAGTGACGCCTCCCAAATATGGTGGCACTCAGAGGTCTGGCCCGAGAATTCAGTGTGTCATGGGCCCTAGTGCAAGGCAGGAAAGGGGAGGGGGGGCCCTGGCTGCCTTTTGAATTTTAAAATACAGCAAGAATCAGTTCTCAGTGGGCCCTTCAGGCCTCTGGGCCCCGGTGTCACTGCACCTTCTGTACCAATGGAAGCTAAACTCCTGTGAGCGTTTTAAAATACCACATTCCTCTGAAGGGTGACACATGTTATATATTCAAATGCTCAATGGAGTCTGCAGGACTTCTTAACCGGAAAAAAACGGGGGTTCAAGTTCACGTTCATTTTGTTATACAGCATTACTATTCATATATGGGAATACGTCCTACAGTTGACTGCCCAGTACATCAAGCATGACGTTCTTCACAAGTGTTTTTTCAAGTGTGTGATTTAATTTGTTTTACTAACACGTTTGTTCAGAGTTAAAATTAATAGCATAACAGATTAAAATAGGTGTTTTTTGTTTGCTGTGATACGAAGTTAGTTTTTTTAACATGATCTGACTATTCAAATCGTCAAGGTTATCTCAAGCAATTTCCAAATTGGATTTAATTATTAATAATCACAAAATAACCTTTAATGACGCCACTGAATACGGAAAGATGACTGGTTTTATTGTTTAATAACTCTCTTAAATAAATACCAGGCAACGTGATCAGGGGCAAGCAAAAGGTTTGATTTATTTCATTGACATTTTACATAGAGAATGTTAAACTTAGGAATTCCGAGTGTTAGAAATAAAACGGATTGCCCCAGATAGCATTAAATTGATCATTAACGCGTGTTCTGATTCTAATTCAACATTTTGTTTTTTTTAAATCTCTAAGTTTGTGGAAATGTAGGCAGTTCCATTTCCCTCTGATTAACTTTGGTTGTCTGTTTGTCTGGCATGAGCGTAGTACAAGTTTAAAATAATCAATCAAGAGTTTGAGAACTCACTAAAAGAGTATGTCAGAAGAATGTACTTGTGCACTGCGTGGGTGCATGCATACACGCACACATACATTATTGTGACATACTCTTTTAGTGAGTTCTCATGCTATGTGGCATTGTTCATAGCATATTGAAACATATAGCAGATGTGTTGCTCTCTATTTGACTGGGTTTGGAATTTAATTGGAGTCAGCAGGGCCGGACTGGCAGTAGCAGGCATCAAACTATTCCCCGGGAGGCTGGTAGGGTGGCGGCCGGTTTTGCAGCAGAGGGGGCTGGTTTTGCAGCACTGCTACAATATCAGCCTCTAGTTAGATCGAGCCTGGGCAGCGCATGCGCTGCTCTGCGAGGCATGCTGTATTGAGGTACGGCATAGAAGCTCCACCCATTTCCCGCCCCTCTTTCTAATTGTCTTCTGTTACTGTCCTTGCGAAATCGTTGCCTTTTATTTGTGAATAGGCTTAGTAGTCCCTCCTTGGTACTGCCTTGTCTGCATTTGTAACCTCCCATAACAACTGGACATTTTACTTGTGTCATTGCACGGTCTGCTTTATAAGTCGGTGAACACTATTTCTTTAATCATCGCCTCCTCCAGACCGCGGGGGTGCTTAAATCATGCAATGGGAAGCTGCCCTTGGGCAAGGGCCTGTCTCTAATGCACATAGCTGTTTCTCATTAATGCAACTCACGGAGATTTATTGCATAGACAAACTGATCCTTGTCACGTCGTCGATAGGGCGAGGGATCACACTGAAAGGAAAATCTCTGCTGCTGTAATGCTCAGAACGATGCCCACTTTAGGGACACCGCGCTTTCTGTTTTAATTTTTTTTTAACTTTAAAGCTGAGCGCAGCGCCTACTTCAGGGACATCTCGCTTTCTGTTTCAGCTTTTTTTTTAAACTTTAATGCTGAGCGCAGCACCCACTTCAGGGACACCGTGCTCTCTGTTTCAGCTTTTAATTTTTTTTTTTTTAACTTTAATGCTGAGCGCTGCGCCCACTTCAGGGACACCGCGCACTCTGTTTCAGCTCTTTTTTAAAAAACTTTAATGCTGAGCGCGGCTCTCACTTCAGGGACACCGCGCTCTCTGTTTCAGCTTTCCAGTGCAATAGGTCTCGTAATTGTGAGATTTTGAGCTATTGGCATTGTAAATGACAATGCCTTCTATGGGTTTAAAAAGCCTGCAATAATAAAAGGCATTGTCATTTACCATACCAATAGGTCAAAGTTTCGAAAATGCAAGACCTACTGCATTGCAAATGCTTGTTACAAAAGCAGCAGTGCTTCTCACTTGCAATCGCCGGGGGGCTGGTCCAACAAAATTACCAGGACTGCTTTGGGTTCCCAGTCCGGCCCTGAGAGTCAGTCAAAACTGTTTTGTCGCAGCTGTGCCGTTTTGATATAAAATGTATTTAGTCCCTGATTTCGAGCCAGGAGGAGCAGAATTACCTCCTGGGATTCCGCTCGGCCTGCTTTTAAGTGGGTTGGTTTTCCCACTCCCATCTTTTTCCGGGTGTGAGAGAACAAGAAATGATTTTACCATACGGCAATTCCACATGGTGAACTTGCCCGAGGCTTTCAATGCAGTAGTAGCCAAACCTCATTCTCCATTGTTTTTCTGACAGGGGCGAGAATTGAATGCTCCCCCTGCCAGAAATAACCTTACCCATCCTTCCCCTACTCTCCATCCCCGCTCCCTTCCCCTCCCCCCCACCCAGTGGTCACCGCATACATTTATCACCCACTCAGACCAGGTGGGAAATGTATGCATTAAACCCCACAGAACTGGAAATTCTGTTTGGTATTACTGACTAGAAAAATTGGTTTTGCACAGCAATTCCCTCTTCCATGGGGTTTAACTTGTAATTGTACCGTACATGTGGTAAATCTGCCACATTCACATGCAACTCGTAAGGAGGATCTAAGACTTGCAGTAATAATATTCATTCAGTTACTTATAATAATTGTGTGAATAATATTAGTGTGTGAATAATATTAGAGGGCAGGTCAATGTTATTATTATTATTATTAATTAGCATTTATAGAGCGCATAGCTACCCAAAGGCATCCCAGCGCTGAGTGTGAACATTTATGTGAATGCAGATGGGTTTTATATTGTAAAGGCTATGGCTGCACGATAAACTCGGCGACTTCAGTTACATGGCTGTAATCACAGAGAGGCCAAAGAAATCTGGTAAACATGAAGCCTCCCAGTGTACTTCGGTACATAGGGGGTCATTACTGTGGTGGCAAGACTGCCACCGACAGGCTGTCGGTGGCGGTCTCACCGCCATCGGGACCACCTTCACCGCCCGCCACATTAGGATGGCGGGCGGTGTGATGGCGGTCGGAAACACCGACCGCCACACATCCGACGTGCCCCTTGAGCCCGCCGGTGCGGCGTAGGGCCTCGCAATCCCTGCATACCAGGCACCGCGGTAGGGATTATGATGTCCATTCCCACCAGCCTTTCCATGGCGGTTCATCCGCCATGGAAAAGCTGGCAGAAAGGGACATTGGGGGCCTGTAGCGGGCCCCCTTTCCCCCCCAGGCCCTAGGCTGTGGGCACTGGGGGGCACCTATGGTGCCTGCCACGTAGTGCAGGGAGATGTGTGGTGACCCCTTTTTGTCTTGCAGCGTGTGCTGCAGCCAGCAGCACATGCTGCAATACAAACAATAGGCAATGCGACCGCCTCGGTGGCGATCGCATCGTAATTCAACTGTGGGACAGCCGCCTTGTAGGCAAGCAGTCCCAAATAGGAAATGATGGCGGATGGACTGAAGTCCGTCCACCATCGTAATCAGGCCCATAGTTTTAATACCTTGATTTTAATGCCCACTCCTTTCTCTTTTTTTCTTTCTCTGTCTCTCTCTCTCTCATTCTCTGTCACACTCTCTCTGCCTCTCTCTCTTTTGCCCTCTCTCTCTCTCTCTGTCGCCCTGTAGCTATCTCTGTCCAGTTATTCATTTCATCCTCTGTTATCTCCCTCTCTAAATTACATATCCATCTGCAAAGAATGCCACGTATGCTCATTTTCATGGAAGTGCTCATGACCTCTTTCATACACATAAATCAAAATGAATACTTAAGACTAGAATCCCACTATAAACAATGTGTGTACATAAAATCAACAAAAAACGATTTCTAATAAAATTGCTACCCTAGACTATGGAGGAGTGATTTAGCTGAATTTTATGCTATTCATTAGTGATTTACAGTAGATCATTCTCCCGCTTTTTTAGGAAGTCCACTTTTAGAAATTCCTTAAGTATTTAAGAAAGAGTTAAAAAGTGGTAATTTTGCATTATGGGAAGTGCTGCACCGAGGGCACAGCTCAAGGCAAAAAACCAAGAAAACCGAAATGGACATAAGGGCAATCTGCAAAATTGCTGTAGTGCTCTAAATCCTAAACTTATTCTTGTCATTGAAAGCATTCTTTGAAATCATTTGTATGGAAAGCATTATTTCAGACTTTTAGGTTTGGAACAGCTTGATTTAATGACTTTTCTTTAACACTGCATTGTGTGGATCTAACAATTTAACATCATCTGGTCGGAAAATGCTTTGCTGTGGAGTGATGCGAGGTTTGATTTGTGTATAGAAGGTAAAGATATGGACTTCCTACTAATATTTACCGTAGCTTGCTTGTTATAATGTTAATTTAGTGCAATTACAGTCTGACTTGGACACAGATAGTCTTGGTAAACAAAATTGTTGTCCTAGATTAAAATTCTACTGGAGCATAAGATCATGTCGAAAGATCACCACAAATTGTATGTAACTTGATTTATTGGACACAGAAGGATCAGGTTTGACTGTAGTTGCCCTCATTCCCCCACCACCACATCGTGTGTTTACTAACATCTGTGTGGGTCATCAGTAAGGGATGATATTGACATTTTGAATTTTATTCTAAGGACAGCAGAGATGGAGATCCAGATGTCTTCTTCTGTGGCCGGAAAGGGAGTAGAGGAGGATCTGCCCCCGCCACCACCCCCTCCAGACTCCTTTCAGCCTTTGGCTGAGTTGTCTGGAAGTCAAGATGCAAGTGTTTTGCCTTTGCCTCCTCCAAAAGAATCATTTTCAAAGTTTTATGAGCAGCGCCAAGTTAACGAACTGAAGAGACTTTATCGGCACATGCACCCTGAATTGAGGAAGAATTTAGAGGAGGCTGTGACTCACGACCTTGCTGAAATCCTAACTCCTGATGATGGGAACCAGCAAACATCAGTCGACTCAGACCCAGTGGTACCTGGCGATGTTCAATCCATGCGCTGGATTTTTGAAAACTGGTCACTTGACTCCATTGGGGAGCACCAGGGTGTCAAAAAGCTGACAGAGGAAGAAAATATTCTCAGTGGAAATGTCAAAAGCACATCTCTGCAATTTCAAAACCAGCCGCCCATTGGAGACTTGACATCTCAATCTACTGCTGAGTGTGACAGGGACCGAGCCAAGGGAGATGTGCACACAGCCCTGTGGCTGTTTGAAACTCAGCCACTGGACTCTTTGAATAAAATGTACCAACAAGATATGGATGTGCAAAAAGCAGTTCTGAGAGAGCCTGTGGCAAGGGGAGATGTGGAAGGTACCAAAGTCCTCTTTGAGACATATTCCTTGGATGAAATTGGCCGATGCACATCAGTTGAGGAAAAGAGCCTTCTTCAGCTCAAATCTGAAATACAAGAATCCAAAGGGGATGTTGAGAAAACTGTCAGGCTCTTCCAGACAGATCCCCTTTGTGCGATTAGAGACAAATGGGGAAAAATACATGAAATTAAATCCATATGCCGTGAAGATATACAGAGCAATGCCGTGAAAAGTGTGCGCTGGTTATTTGAAACTCAACCCCTAGATACCATCAATAAGGACACTTCCACAATGCAGCTAATTCGAGGAATTTCTCTAGAAGAGGCACAAAAAGGTGGAGTTAAGGCAGCAAAATGGATGTTTGAAACACAGCCATTGGACACTATTAAAGAGCACATAGATGAAGCTGATTTCCAGGCCTCCACAGACAGCATAGAGGGGGCTGATGTGACCAAGCATCGTCTCCTATTTGAGACCCAAGCTCTAGACTCATTAAAAGGAAATGAAACCGAAGATACAGCAATCAAGGAAGATGTGGTTGGTGGAGATGTCAAGTCTACGCTTTGGTTATTTGAAACTCAGCCTACAAAGAGTGCCAAAAATCACTTGGAAGTGGGACATTTACAGAAAGTTGAAATGCTGGAAGAAGAAAAGGGAGACGTGAAGCAAAGAAAACGCGTTTTTGAAACCTGTTCCCTGGCAAATATTGCAAAGACCTTCTCTGATGATCACACTAAAGCCAATGAGATGCAGGATATTGTTAAGGGTGATGTGAAATGTTTCAAACATCTGTTTGAAACGCTTCCAATGGATAGCATTGCATCTTCTGATAAGGATGTATCCATACA
Source organism: Calotriton arnoldi (assembly GCA_963921515.1). Lineage (NCBI taxonomy): Eukaryota > Metazoa > Chordata > Amphibia > Caudata > Salamandridae > Calotriton > Calotriton arnoldi. The sequence goes on from CAWUFW010001608.1 coordinate 2,615,105, forward strand.
ACAGGAAGAGATAATAGCAGGAAATGTTAAGCCTAACCAGCATTTGTTCGAAACCACACCCTTGTATGCTATAAAGGATAGCCTGGGAAACTTCCACAAAGTGACATCTGTTAGCCGAGAACAAATCATCAGTGGTGACGTAAAAAATTACAAGTGGATGTTTGAAACCAAGCCTTTGGATCAGTTTGATGAGAGTGCCACCAAAGTGGACCTCATCAGAGGCATCACCAAACAGGAGGTCATGGCTGGAAACGTGGGAACAGCAAAATGGCTCTTCGAGACACAACCCATTGATGTTATCCATCATCAAATGAACAAAACTGAAAAAGATACATCAGAGAAGACGGAGGTCTCCGAAAAAGGGGACGTGAAGAAATGCAGGTGGTTGTTTGAGACACAGCCAGTGGACATGCTGTATGATAAGACAGACACAAAGCAGGAGGAAGAGCAATTACCTCGGGCTGATGTCAAATCATACACTTGGTTGTTTGAGACCCAGCAACTGGACACACTGAAAGAAAGTGGAGATAGGTATTTGAAAGTTAGTGCTGCAAACCAAGAAGACTTCTGCGGGGTTGATGTGAAAACCACCAAGCATCTGTTTGAGACTGAACCCCTTATCAATAGCCAGAGCACAGCAGAATCTAAAAGAATAATCAGATACTCAAGTCGAGTAGAAATGCCGTCAGGGGAAGTCTCCAGGGTGAAAGAGATTTTTGAAACCAAGCCCTTGGGCACTACTGCAGGTAATGCTTCTAATTTTAATTTGAAAGACGCAGCTGCCAAGGAAAGTATTCAAGCGGGATCAGTGAACAAATTTACATGGCTGTTTGAAAACTGTCCAATGGATTCCATGGGAAACAATGCAGAAGGTGTTCAGGAAGTACTCCCTGATAAAGATGTCCAGGCAGGAGATGTCAGTGGTAAAAAGTTTGTTTTTGAGACATATTCCTTAGATCAGATCCATGAAGGGGCTGAAGAGACTGAGAGTAAGGACATTCATGAAGATACAGTGATTAAAGGGACTGTTAAATCTAGTACGATGCTATTTGAAACTATGCCCCTATACGCCATACAAGACAAGGAAGGGGACTACCATGAAGTGACCTCAGTCAAGAAAGAGGAAATCATGAAAGGTGATGTAAGAGGTGCCAAGTGGCTATTTGAAACTAAACCTCTTGATCGCATCAAGACTGGCGAGGAGGTCTTTGTGATCAGAGCTGTTACGCAGGAAGATATTCATAAAGGGGATGTCAGAGCTGCTCGCTGGAGGTTTGAGACTGAACCCATTGATTCTCTTTCTGAAAAGGGAACCCTGGTGGCTAGGACCATTGAAGATGTTCAAAAAGGAGACGTGCAATCCAATAAGCAGCTCTTTGAATCCCAGCAGATGAGCCAAAAGAAGTATGTACGCATGGTGAGTGTGAGCGATGTTCAGCAGGGAAACGTTAGGACCTCTAGTTGGCTGTTTGAGAATCAGCCAATTGATACTCTAAAAGGTGACCCTGAAGAAGCATCTAACCTAACAACAGTTCAGAGAGAGGATATCCAAAAGGGTGATGTGAAGAGATGTACATGGTTATTTGAGACTCAGCCCATAGATAGTTTGAAAGACTGCGAAGGTTGTCCAAGCCAAGGAGCCCCAGAGTTGGTGCCTCAAGCTGATGTCAAAAGCACAACCTGGTTATTTGAGAGCACACCACTAGATAAATTTGACTCTAAGCACAGTACAGAAAAAGAGATAACAGAAAGAAATGTAAAGGAAACCTTAGAAGCACTGTGTGCTTGCAGTGCTATTCAATATGATGGGATTATTATTGAAGGGAATGAAATTGAAAACGTAAAAATGGCAAAATACCAACTTAGAAACCAAAATGCTCCAGAAATTCTAAAGGAAGAGATTGTGGGGGGAACTCTAAGGCGGATTATGCAGCAAATACTTCACAGGTCCAATGTGGAGAACCAGGCAACCTTAGCTGAAGAGAACGAGAACGGAATCCTTCAAGTAAGTTCCCTACATCTATTCACTCAAACTGAATCTGACTTACAGAAGGAGGAGGCAAGGAATGACATGTCAAGGGTTCTCAATATTCTTCTCAACCACAATTCCTCTATCAAAAAGGGAATTGTAATGCAAGAGACTGAATTAGGAATGATCAAAATTGCCATCTACTCTCTCGTACAGCAACATACACACAAAATTGCTCAAGAAGAAGTTGTCAAAGGTGATGTAAAATCAACAATAGGAAGTTTGCTTGCATCCACTCAAGAACAAAAACTTACCACAACTGTTAAGCGAGAGGACAATGAAAAAGGAAATGTGCAACTCTATGCAACCTGCATTGAAAAAGGGAACCTGGGGTATCTCAAAAGTCTACAGGAGGAGACTGAAATTAATTTGATCGATTTTTCTCAAGATGAAATTCAGGAAAGAACCTGTAGAGATGAGGAACAAATTATAAAGCACAATGAACATGACATGGAGCAATCCAAAATCACAGTTCCAGATGAGGTAACTACTGAAAGCAGAGGAATTAAAAGACTTGTTACAACTGACAAGCTAGCAAAATGTCCTTCAACAAATCAAGGTATATTTGACAACACCCAATCAAGTTGCACTATGCAATTTCTTGGCCAACCTGGGCTTGTCAACTCGATAGAGGATACTTTATCAAGTGGAAAGAAACAAGGGACACAGAAATGCGAGATATCAACAAAAGAAAATACAAAGGTGGACACAGAAGTCATTTCCTCAAGAAATGTAGAAAAAATACAAGATAATTACACAGGAACCGTGCCTGCCAAAAGCACAATATCGAAAGGTTTTGCATCCAAGCACACACCATGCCCAATTTTGGATGCAAGCCTCATAAAGCCGGTGATAGATGACCCAGTTGGGAGTGAACTACAGGCAGCACTTCAGAGTCTCAGACAAGCTACAGCAGAAGCTGAAAGCATACAACAGCAAGTCAAAAATAAGTTGCACAAGAGCACTGAAGAAATACATCTTTCCACCAAACAAGCCACAGGGAGTCAAATGAAGGATGCTAAGATGTCCGTGACATCTTCACACCAAGGAGGTGCAGTCTTGAGGCAACAGACTAAAAGTGTGGCCACCCACCAAGAAATGCACAAGTCTTATTCGGGTCTGCAGAAGACGATGACATCCTCAAAAAAGGTTAGTGCTTCTGAGACAGAGCAGGGGCAACTGCTATGCGACGCTTGCCAGGAAAGTAAAATAGCGCCTGGCGTAAATAGTAGAATTAACGATGGTGTGTATACGGCCAAGCCTGTGAGAAATTTTTATAATCCTTTTATTGAAGCTGATTATAATGCGATGTCAGTGCATGAAGAGGTAGAACCAGAGGAAGTTGTAAGAGGAGATGTAAAGGCAGCTATTAGAGCACTGCAGAGTGCAACATCAGAACAGAAAGAAGTAGAAAAAGAGGATGTCGTTCGAGGTAACTTGCAGGCTGCGCTCCAGTCTCTGGAAAAGTCAAACATAAATGTTTCAAAGGGAGATTTTAAAGCCGCTATGATTTACAAAAATGCAGGGAGATCCTATTCAAATTGCAAGCAAAGCTCTAATGATCAGGCACTTAGAAAACAGGCGCTTTCAATGCCCATGTCACCGTCTGATAATGGCTTTCCTCCTTCTTCAGCTTCTGTGATGGAAAATCAATGCGGTCTGCCACAGGCAAAGGAAAGAGAAAACTGTACTGAGCAAGCAAGCGACGGAAAAGGAACTCAAGGATACTCCCCAAATACACCCACATTGACTCTTCAAACCCAAAAGTCCAGTTTTTCAAAGGCAAGTGGAACAGTGGGAAGGCCAGACCAGACCCTTGCGACTCCAACAAGAGGACTGCCAAACAAAAAGCCTGCTATTCCTCCTAAGCCGGCTCATCTTACAGGAAATGCAGGGCGGGGTCTGTTTACGGACAGCAGAGTTAAAATGGCAGCACCAGTTGCCTCTCTTTCCTCTTCTGAGCAAGCAGCCATTAGTGATACCAAGTCAGTAATGCCTTTAAGCCAGTCAACACCTTGCGTTTCTGCACTGCAATCCAAGCAAACGGAAGGGCATTCCAGAAACCTTAACTCCTCCAGCTCTCCATTGCATATCAAAGAAAATCAAACCACAGAATTAAAAAGAGAGAAAGATAAGACACCACTCCAAATTGCAGAGGAAAAATATAAAAAAAGAAAAGAGGAAGAGAACAAGCCAGTATTATGCCAAGAGAAAGAGCCGCAGGATCTGGGAAATGACAAAAACCTAAAAAAAGTTGAAAATGTAGTAAAAGCTTCTGATAAAGAGAACATATTTTTCCCTAAAGCATTCTGTGCGGCTCAGGAGTTTAAAGACAATTTACAGTCAGGCCTGGAGGACAATGTGCCGAAGGATGAAGTCCCATACAATTTCCATGCTGCTTTCAGCCATTTTGAAGATCAAAGTTCTTCTCAAACTAGTCAAGTCTGTGCAATGAAGAAAGGTGTCGTGGTGACACCAGGCACAAATGTGATGCCTGGTAAAGCAAATGTGCATGTTATAGAGACTTCCAAATACAAGGGTGCCCAGGAAAGCTCACAGACACCAAATCACGAAAAGCAAGATGGGCTGTTTACAGACTCTGTTTCTTGTTTCAAGCAGTCACAGGAACGTGACCGTCAAACTCTACAGAATGTTGGACAACAAAGCTTGATGGACAGCGTTAAGGAATCTATGACACAAGAGACTGTTCATATGTGTCAGGGAGAGGCTAAAAAGCAGGTGGTGATAATGAGACAGAAACCATGTAGGGAGTCAGAAGATGAACGCCGTAAGCGACTGTCAGTTCACAAAGACGAAATTGTGAGGGGCAACGTGAAGGCAGCAATGGATATTTACGAAAATCTGCGAAAACAGGAAGAGCTACAGAACATTTTGTCCAAGGTTGAGGAATTTGAAGAGGAGACTTCCAAGGTGGATGTCAAGTCACTGAAAGGTCTCTTTGAAAATGTTCCTAAATGGGTGGTGAGTGACCAGGATACAGTTCACCAGGCAGATACCAAAAATCAAGGCAAGGTCACACTTTCTGAAGGAAGAGCAAAGGATGGTGCCGAAAGTGTGTCCTCTGTTGAACTTGCATTTGGGGACCTTGAGAAGGCCAGCACTGAGATTATCCACTTGAAAGAACAGACATTGGCCAGGCTGCTTGACATTGAGGAGGCAATCAAAAAAGCGCTGTATTCAGTCTCAAATTTGAAATCTGAATCTGACATTGCTGGTCTTTCGGGCCTTTTCAAGGAATCTCTTGGGTGTACTCCAAGTCCCTCAGCCAGCAATAACATCCGCAAGATCAGCATAGTGTCTAGCAAAGCAAAACCAGAGAAAGGAGTGCAAGTTACTGAGGGTAAAAGTGGAGATGGTGAGAAGTTGACAGAAAAGCATGAGATAACGAAACAAGAGTTGGAAGTATACAGTGTTCCACAGCGAGGGAATTCACCAGTGTCCCCTTCATATATTTCTATTGAATCGGCGGCCAGGAAGCCTGCAGATGTACCAGACACTACCCAATACCCATTCAATCTTGATAAAAAGACTGTGAAAAGTGAACAACACAACAGGGACAATGCAAATGTTGTGCCATATCATTATGCGGAATGCGGCACGAGCAAGTCTGTTCCCATTGTTGGGGAGCATGAAGAATATACAAAGTTGAAACAAAGAGAGAATGCTACCCAGTGCATGACTGAAACTTCAACACAACTCAGCTCCTGCTCTACCAGATGTGGCACAGGCTCTTCAGCTGATGCTTCACAGGGTTGTCCTGCTAACAGCAAAAGAGATGTCTCATGTGAATATAAACCCAATATGCCCAGCAGTCCAGTCAACCAAAGGCGCCAGAAAAGCGTCCTGGAACTCAAGACAATTCCTGAGTTGCCCAAAGTCATTGGGACAACAATTGTGACAGAGGAATATGAAGAATATGATCAATTCGGAAACAAAATAGTCACATCAAAGTCCTCTAAAACTGTTACAAAAAAATCTGATTCTAAATCAACCTCTACTTATGAAGCAGTCTCCGCTCCAACAAAGTACAGTGTAACTGCTTCCCCCCTTCTAAGGAGGCATTTGCACAACATTGGGGAAGACTATCACTCCAATGGCAGTGCGAACGAAGCCGGTGTTGTGTTTGTCACTTTCGGAAGCTCAAGTCCTGTAAAAAAGTAATGTTTGGCACATGTAGTCCATGTAAAGCATAACACAGCAAAGTAATGTCTTTATTTATTTAAAAAGTTAAAGAATATTAGTTTAGTGTTTGCGAACAAGTGTAATGTGTACATGCACAGGCATTGAATATCACCTCAAACATTAAACGCCATTGTTTGTCAATATTATTTTCAAACTCTGCTTACTGTTCTCAAACAAATAGTTTGGATTTTTGCAAAATTCCAGAAAATGGCAGGGTCATAAAAATGTTTTTCATTAACCCAATCAAAATAAATGGTAATGGTATTTAACGATAATGAGATGATCAGTACAACCAATTAGAAACTAACTCAGTGTTATATCAGTGAAATGACTGCTCATTCTTCAAAAGTTGGGATAATTCCACCAAAACGTTGTACACACCATCACAAACCTTAACAATTATGAAGTTCTCCTTTCCATTTAATTTGCTATGTTGGCTAAATTTACTGACATGAAAGCACCTCCAACTTTGAGGCTTACACCTGTTATACTGTGACTGAAGGGTAAACTTGAAGAAAAATGTGCTCGCAAAGCATTTAAATCACTTATTGTTGACATTTTTCCTAGTTTGAGCTTCTGTATGACCAGTAACAAGCTAAGTACTAGCAGATTTTGAATTTTTGGAATTAATTTTCATGTAGCAAAGGAAATGGTGATCACACACCAATGCAAGTTTATTTGGCCATCTTGTAAAAATAAATAGAAGTTTTGAAACTTTATATTAAAATTAGTACAGGAATCATACAAACTGTCTTCTGTCCAAGTTGTGAAGTTATTTTCGAATTTACTCGAAACACTTAGCTTTTTTTCCCAGTTGTTTTTTCCCCAAATGCTAATTTATTATGTTCAGAGGTGTCTGTAAATTTTCCTCCTTTTTATTAATATAATTCTTAATCCTGGGATCACCTTAACCATAAGCATTACTTCTTTGGGCAGATAAGAAATCAAAGACACAAGGAAATGAAGTAATTTGACAAAATTATTCAATTTGGACAGCCAGGAAAGCCAGGATTAGAACTCGGGTCTCCATGATCCGCAGCCTACAGTTAGCCACTAGAGCATTTGTATACGTTCTAATATTGTTTAACAATCTGTCCTGTGATCCTGAATGAGTTCTCTTATCTGATCTTACATACTGCCTGATTCCTGCTTTATCCAGATTACCACTATCTTGAGCATAAAAACGTATCAAATTTCCTCAATCTGCTCTCTTCATCTCAACGCTCTTCTATTTAACATTTCCCCATTGACTGGATATAACTTTCCATTGCGCTGCAGTTCCTTCTGAATATGTATGCTGCATTCTACCCATTCTACTCGAACAGTTTTAACTTAAAAAGATGTCTTTCATATCCTTGGATGAAACAGACTTTTGTTTGCCACTGTCTGCTTCAGTAAGAAGTCCACCCATTTAGTGAGGCTGAACTCAAGGCTATTTCAAGCTTTAATTTTTATATTAATACATTTCAGATATTTAAGTTTATATGTTTTTTTAATGTGCTACTTTTCTGGATGTGTTTGAAACCATTGTAAATTCACGTTTTGTTTTATTATATCACTGTTTTGTACGTACTAGACTAAACAGTTTTGGAAAATGATAACTATTTATTAAAATATTGTTGTACATTAAAAGCAAAACATTATCTTTAAAATCTATTGTTTGGACTATTGATTTTACCTCATGAGGTGGTTAATTTTTTGTATATTGGGTTTTTAGTTTTTAGTTTTACCTTTCAGCTACCCCAGAGCGCTTTGAGACCATAACGAGGTAGAAAGACTCAAGAAGAAACATAGGGATCACAGGAGAAAGGGTGATAAGGCGACGTTTGGAAGTTTAGGGGGCCCAAATAATGTTCTATTTACTCATAGTATTGAGAGCACTCACTGAAATTATATTTTGCCCTGTGCATTGAAAATCCTTCCACCATTCCCGATCAAAACAATACTAGCGAGTGTGTGGGTGAAGGGCCAAGATGGGAGTAAAGGAAGAGAGCGGCTCTCATAACCATAGAGAGCAGAGCAGAAGAGAGAAGGGTTGTGCTTGAAAGTAAAGAATGAAAGCCCGGAAAATGGGTACAGGAACAAGCCAAGCCCTTCATTCTCCTGTCTCTAATATATGTAAACAGTGGCAGCAGCCACAGCTGGAGGTGGGATCCGAAGAGGATCTTGAAAGCTAACTGAGGCACAAAAAACATAATTTATTGACGTATTCGTAGCTTGTGGGAGGGGAGGATTGAGACCAAAGTGCCGAGTATGAAACCTTTCCTGGAATGTTGAGGGAGAGGCATTGACACTCTTCTATCCAACATCAACTAGACCTAGGCTGCCGGAGCCCTAGGCCTAACTCCAGGTTGCCAGACTGGCTGTTCAGGTCAGTGTCCAATTGTCTACCCCTGACTAGGACTGTGCACTCTGGGGCTTGTGGCCCCTTTGGGAACGTGGTGGGGACACACTGGAGGACTTGGAGCTTAGAACTATGCCAACTCAAAAGGTAGTCGTTTGTAAGAGAATACCATTTTGATAAATCTTCGATGTCTTCCATTCGTAGCATCCCTTTTCATTCCAAATTTTATTTTCAAGAGCTCTTTCTTAATTGGACCTTTGAGAGTACCTTCACCTGCAGAAATACCTTAGTCAGCTGCCTTGAAGTAGTAAAGTAAAGCACAAAACCACTGACTAGCCAGGCATCATAAGAGGCCAACATATTTTGGCTACTATAACAGTTTCTAAGAACGCCTGGTGAATCAGAGAATACTGATTTAAAAAGGTTTTTACATTTAGCCTCACTGCCATATCTGAAGTCCAATTTTTAAGCACCAAAAGCCATGTTTGCAACAAATTGCAGATATTGGGATGGTATCTCTTTAATTTTAGAAATGAATACCATCTCCCCCAACCTATCAAGCATATGTCTGAGATTAGTAGAACCTGTAGCCAATTTGTCCCGTCCCCCAAAGTATGCTCTGAAAAGAGCAATCGGGCAAACCTTCCCCAGGTAGAATCGCATCGTATGGGCAGTCGAGTTTTAACCGTTTTTATGGTATAATTTTATTACTGTATGTGCTGTGCCCAGCGCTCTCATACACTGGCACTTTGCGTATGAAACCCAGCGTTCCCTCCCAGTTAGGAACTCACTCCGAAAATGGACCTCATGGACCTTCTTAAGTCAATATCCGCTCAGGAACCATTTACTTGTAAAGGGGGTGGGCCCAGAATTTCACTGCAACAGTCTTTTTAAATGAATATGTAACCCTTAGGTTGGCCAAATATCACATTTTTCTGGTCTAGAAATGCCTCTGCGTTCAATTTTGGGGAATCCATAACTGACGTCTGGGTGATTCTGGTGTGATATATTCTGTGTAGGGTGGTCTAGTTTGACTTTGCTGGGTGGCTGTTTAATGTTCAATGAGCTGTCAGTTTGTGATTTGGAGTATGTGAGGGTATAACCGTACGTGCCTAGCTGCAAGAGACCCCTGTGTCATGTGTGATACAATCAGTCAGTCCTGGGTTTTGGACACCAATATCTGGCATCCTGAGATTTTTACACCTTTAATTTTGTTTGTTGGTATCCTGAACAAAATAATCCTCTTTAGACAGGGGAATGTCAGGAATGCAGTGTAGTTAAAAGAATACAGCACATTCCTTCCTTTTCCTCTGCACTGGTGCCATTTTGGCTGCCTAGTGCCAATGCAGGCACCCTTGCACCATGGTGCAAGGGTGCCTGTGTTGCGTGCAAGATTGTTTTTGTGCAGGAAGGGGCACCTTCCTGAACAAAAACAATCCTGAAAGGCATATTCCTCTTTCTATGTGTGCTGCAGAATGCAGCACAGAAAGAGGAAGTAACAAGAAGAAATAAAGATATTTCTCCTAGTTACGCCTCTCCTGGTAAGGCGTATCTATTTGGCGCATTCCCAGGTTTACCAGTTCTGGTAAATCTGGGAATGCATCAAAAACCATTGGAGTTGTATGGAAGCACCCACGCAATGTCCTTGGAATGCCTCTCTAGTGCGGAGTAAGGCAACACAGCGATTTGCACTGCGTTGCTTTACTCAAGATTTATGAAGCTACTCAGGGCCACGCAAGGTGGCCTTGCGAGATTTGATAAATCTAATTTTTCAGTTATGTTGCGCATGCACCACGTTGCGTTGTGCAAGCACGACGCAACCCGGGTCATAAATATGGCCCTTAGTGTGCAGTCATCTATATTAGGCCTGGGCATGAAATTCCACAATCCAGCATTAAGTTGGCGAGCGTGAGCAAGAAAAATCTTACTCCAGACCACCTCCTGGTGAGATTTCTCAACGCGGGCGGTCGCAGATGGCCACTACCGCTCACATTGAGAAACCTTCCATTCGCGTTGAGGAAGCTGCCGCTCGAGTAGCGCTTCTACTCGAACGGCAGAAAGAGGCAGCACCCTCTTGCGCTGTGTATGGTGCCGTTCGTGCTGATTTTCCAGCGTGGGACAAACACCCGGCACTAAAAAAACAACGCGAGCAGGGCGACCTAACGCACTCCGCCGCTTGCGGGACTCCCTGTAGCGCGGCAGAGTTTTTGGGTCACTGGAGGAACTCTGCGAACTCTGCCCAGGCCTAGCCTAGCTACCATCTCGCCCGAACACACACACCCACACACCTTACACAAGCACATTCAGAGAAAAAAGAACATCCATTAAAAATTGTTATCTGCATGGGATGGTTGATCTGCATATGTGCGCCAGTGCTTTAAACCAAAAGGTTATCAATGGCATGCATAGTTATTCACCAAACACACATTGAAAAAAATGAAATCCCTTAAGACATACAAACATGACTTTGCCATACATAGCCACAATCTTAGAGATAACACATACCAAATAAACATTGTGACAAACCACATATAAATAATTGATGGAAGTGTACCCTCTACTAAGATTATCACATGTGCAAGGGTTCCAGCATTCAAAAAATAGCTACAGCAAGAGGCCCACAATTACTTAAAAACATACAAACACCACCCTACAAACACTACCCTGCAAACACACACATTCTCACACAAGAGAAGTAACACACATACTAAAATTTACACTTACAAGCATCTTCTAAGAAATCTTTGCATGCAAACTCCTTACTTGTATTCTGACATACACTAGCCTCAGCAACCACAGAATACATATACCAAGAGATCTATAAACATTTAAGGCCTGATATATCAAAGGTTTATTTCCCATTCTGAGTCTATGGAAAAATGCTTCAGCATGAATGAGCCTTAGAAACTTGTGTACCTCCAACAGCCTGCAGACCAGCAGTGCCTAAAGACAGAGGTATAGATAGATCATGATATGTACACATGGACACAATTGCGCAGACACAAACACTCACCCACATTCACTCACTATGTTGTCTATACCCCACCGATAAACTCAAAAGGCAGAATTAGAAAATGTATGGTTTTGCTACCTGTGCTCTTCGGAAGGGTGTCATCCATGTGCAGAATCAGACTGCAACCACTGCGTGCGTCTACGCATGTGAGGTCAGACACTCAATAGACCACTCGAAAAATATCTTTGGCTCCCAATACTAGATTTTTTAAGATGGACATAATGAGAAAAGTTAGAAGTTAGAAGAGGTACTCGGATTGTTTTCCTGAAGAAACAGAGGGCTGAGAATTACTCAAAAGACAAATAAGGGCAGTGCTTAGTTTGAGCCGGTGGTTTCCGGTGCTCGGCATCAGCACTTAATTGTCAGCACTGGCATTTATGACAGTCTGCCACATGGTGGCACTGCTTGTCTAATTTAGAGATGAGCGCAGCAACAGTTGTTTGTTAATTCAATCAATCAATCAATCAATCAGGGAATTGTAAGCGCGCTACTCACCCGTGAGGGTCTCAAGGCGCTGAGGGGGGGGGGTCCGCAGATCTGTTTAGCCGAAGAGCCAGGTCTTGAGGGTCTTCCTGAAGGTGTTCAGGGAGGGGGCGCGTCTGATGTCTGCCGGTAGCTCGTTCCAGGTCTTGGCTGCAATGTGAGAGAAGGATCTTCCGCCTGCTCTGGCTTTGTGGATGCGCGGGGCTTCGGCCAGTGCAAGGTTGGAAGATCGGAGGTTTCTTTTGGGTACGTGGAAGTTGATTCTGTTGTTGAGGTATTTGGGTCCGTTGTTGTGTAGGCATTTGTAGGCGTGAGTGAGGATTTTGAAAGTGACTCTTTTCTCCACGGGGAGCCAGTGGAGACTTCGTAGGTGTTGGCTGATGTGTTCGTGTCGGGGGATGCCGAGGACGAGTCTGGCGGCAGTGTTCTGTACTGTCTGGAGTTTGCGGAGTAGGGACTTGTTGATCCCGGCGTAGAGTGTGTTTCCATAGTCCAGTCTGCTGGTGATGAGTGCGTGGGTGACTGTCTTCCTTGACTCAGGGGGGATCCACTTGAAGGTCTTGCGGAGGATGCGGAGGGTGTTGAAGCAACTGGAGGTGACTGCGTTGACCTGTCGGTTCATGGAGAGTGATGAGTCGAGTACGATGCCGAGGTTCTTGGCGTGGTCTGAGGGGGTAGGTGGGCTTCCGAGGCGGTCGGCCACCAGGTGCTGTCCCATGCAGAAGGGGTGGTACCGAGGACGAGGACTTCTGTCTTCTCGGCGTTGAGCTTTAGGCAGCTGTTGGTCATCCAGACTGCGATGTCTTGCATTCCTTTCTGGAAGTTGAGTTTGGCAGTGGTGGGGTCTTTGGTGAGGGAGAGGATGAGCTGGGTGTCGTCGGTGTAGGATACGATGTTGAGGCCGTGTTGTCGGACGATGGCTGCGAGGGGGGCCATGTAAATGTTGAAGAGGGTGGGGCTCAGTGATAAACCCTGTGGGACTCCGCAGGTGATTTTCGTGGGGTTGGAGAGGAAGGGTGGGAGTCTGATCCTTTGGCTTCTTCCGGTGAGGAATGATCGGATCCAGTCCAGGGCTGTTCCTTGTATGCCTGCGTCGTGTAGTCTGACGACTAGTGTGCAATGGGAGACGGTGTCGAAGGCCGCTGATAGGTCGAGTAGGATGAGGGCTGCGGAGTGGCCTTGGTCCAGGAGGGTGCGGATGTCGTCTGTGGCGGCGAGTAGGGCGGTCTCTGTGCTGTAGTTGCTTCGAAATCCGGATTGGGACGGGTCGAGGACGGCGTTTTCTTCAATGAATCGTGTCAGTTTCCTGTTGACTGTTTTCTCTGCAACTTTGGCTGCGAAGGGGAGGAGCGAGATGGGCCGATAGTTCTTGAGGTCGGTGGGGTCAGCTGTGGGCTTCTTGAGCAGGGGTCGGACTTCTGCGCTTCCAGTCGTCTGGGAAGGTGCCTGTTTTGAAGGTGGTGTTGATGGTGCGTTGTAGTTCGGGTGCGATGGCGGCCACAGCTCTGTGGTAGATGTGAGGGGGCAGGGGTCGGAGGGGCCCCCGAGTGGATGCTTTTCATGGTCAAGGCGGTGTCTTCGGCCGTGATCGGTGTCCAGTTGGAGATGGTGGGCTGGCTGGTGTTTCTGGGGGGCGGGGGCCGTCTGTGGCGCCTGGTGGATGGTCGATGAAGTTGTCGTAGAGGTTTTTGATCTTGAGGTGGAAATAGGATCCAAGCTTGTCGCAGATGTCTTGGGATGGGGTGATGTCTGTAGCTTCTCTGCGTGGGTTGGTGAATTCAATGTATATTAAAATGACTACAATCTGCCCCCCAAAACATTCTTATAGTTTTGAGTGCTTGGAATATTCTGAATTGTCACACTTGTAGGGTGTGATGGTTAGTAGATGTGTTGGTACTGTCATTGGCAGTGCTGGCAGGGGCAATGGGTGGTGCAAGCGTACAAATTAAGCACTGCATAAGGCGGATTGAAAATTACCAAAGAAGTGCTCATGATCGAGGTAGGCTGAAGAGAAGTATCATCATATAGCACATTTTGGAAATTTTTTGAAAGCAGTCATTTCTTTGCAGTCTTCCAGCCAGTCTTTCAGCCAGTCTTTCACAATGAGGGACAACTTTGGTTTTGCAGAATCTGAAACTTTATGGTGTTGCTATGTTTCTGTTTTTTAGAGGTTGGTGTCTGTCACCGAAAGACAGTAGCCCACACTAGCATTTCTGAAACCACAAGTGCTCCATCCAACTGAGCAAAAGTAGGAACCCCAAACTAATTAAAAATCTATACTTGGCTCATATCTGACCCTTAAAGAGACCCAGGCAGCACATGAGAGTGTAACCTTTGGAAGGCATGTGCTGCTACGTGATTCAGAATGAAGAAAAATTCAGGGTCACATTTACCAAGGTCTTGATTTGTCATTCCGTGACGCAAGTCATTGCAAGGCAACGAAAGTCCTTAACTGGGATTTACCAAGCCATGCAAAGCCACTTTGCATGGCTGTGTGTGGTTCAGTAAATACAAAGTAATGCAACGTAGAGCATGGAGCTGCTTTATATTACTTTGCGTGGGGTAGGCGTTACTTGGGGGAAGCATGGGCGTTCCAATGCAGCCACCCATGTATTTTGACGCAAACCCAGATTTACAATGATTTGTAAATCTTGGTTTGCGAGAAAATGGTGTGCCTACCCGACAGAGGCAAAGCGAGGAAAAATATCTTTATTTCTCCTCTATAATTCCTCTTTTGATGTGTCCTGCATTCTGCAGCATACATAGAAAAAAGGAATATGCCTCTAAGGATTGTTTTTTCGCAGGAAGGTAACCCTTTCTGCACAAAAACAATCCTGCCCATAATGCAGCCACTCTTGCACTACAGTGCATAAATGTAAGGAGAAAGCAGAAATGCTCCATATCTTTGTTATTATGGAGCTTTTCTGCTCTCTCCCTTTCATGCAACACAGTGCACCAAACTGCCTTGCTGCGTTGCGTTGCATTGCATTGCATGATAGAATGGTAAATCTGCCCCATAGTTTAGGGGAAATAGTGGGAAAAAATTCTGAAACAAGGCACTTTCCTTGCAGTTTCTCTGTAAGGCATTTGAAGCAGAGTAGGTTCATAAGTTGTCCTGTGATCCTGGGATTGTTAACTGTCTCCAAAGGACAGGAGCCCTGGCTCTCCTTTACTGCGTTTTAAAACCGACCACCAGCCCTATATCTGGTTCAGACTGTGTAGGGAGCCCAAACACATCGCATACCTATAAACATCTGGCATCTTCAAGTTTAAGAAACTCAAGGAAAAACAGTCCGTCAGTTGAAAATACTTTGTCAGTTAATTTTTTTTTAAACAGCTCTACACCTTATAAATCATTCAAATCATTAAAAAATTGCAATAATGAAACAGTACAGACCATACAATAATACACCAAACCAATAGAATTTATTAGCATTTGCTAGTAACTCAGTAAAGATCTCATCTAAGTTAGGCCTGGGCGGTGAGCTCCACTCCGTTCGCGGAATTTGTGGAGTTTTCCGCACTCCGCGGAGCATGCGGAGTTTCGAAAAAATCCACTCCGCGAACCAGAGCGGAGTTTTTTTCTCGCTTGCCAATATTAAGTTGGCGACCAAGGAAAATCCAACGCTAGACCACCTCCCAATGAGATTTCTCAACGCGGGTGGTCGCGACTGCTCGTGTTGAGAAACCATCCGTTCAAGTTGAGGAAGCTGCTGCTCAAGTAGGAAGTCTGCATGGTGCAGTTCACGCTGATTTACGCAGAACTCCGCGTACTCCTCAAAGGCCGACTTATCTTAAATGCGGTTACAATAGATTTATGTACTGCGTAAGCAGGTCAAGAGAGAAGTCACCAGCAGGAGGTGCAAACAGGCATTGGCTAAGGCAATAGGTCTGGATTGAATGTGCTAATGCATGAAAACACTACATTTGTGTATAATTATGTCTCCAGGAATTAGCACGTTAAAGCTAGACCGATTGGCTTTGCACTGTTTGTTAATAATTGTAAACTCTGGAAAGGAAATTGTACATTGTTTTTAGAGCACTGTGCTTTAGGATACCTTTCACATGACTCCTCCTTTTCCCATCCAAAACCAAAGTACAACCTTTCTGTTTTTTAATATATTGTATTGCGTTTATAAGCATTACATTATAAGCAAAATCATCGTGTATAACAAACATTGATTCACAACCAATTACTCGTGCCAGTCCATGTTACCACAATCAATAACTAGATGCCCCTTATCCTAAAGGCGTGCCCTTCATTAGTGTACAATCTTATTTTTTCTAGGTTGATTCTAGAAGCACGTAGTGACACAGACGTCAGTTACACATTTCACTTTAGTTAAACATTCCAAGTATATATTATCATTCTGATAATGTTCATAGTGGCCTGGCAGCTGGTGGATCTGTTAAAATACAACATTTCTGGGCAATGCCACCTAAGGTCGGGCTCCAATAACTGTCCATTGCTGCTCGTGCCACATTTTCGGGTGAGAGATCCGTGCTTACTCAGTGCACCATCCTTTGGAACCACTTCCTGCTTCCCCTCACCTAAGAAAGGATGTCACGAAATACCGAAAATAGCTGAAGTCCCTTCTCTTCAGACAGATGTGTGGACCAGAGACTTGTTTATTTCAAAGGCTACTCTACCTCCCTTCCTCACTTACCGTGCCTAGGTGCAATCTTGGTGTAGTGTCAGAAATGTACAAAAACAAATAATATGGAAAACACAAATCAGTACTTGAATACACCCATAAAATGCACATTCTACATACTGCTGCTATATGTTATCTTTTGAGAAGATGATTCATCCACTCTATGCACCCACAAAGAGTGGGCTTGAAAGTCACATTTATTGCAACACAGGGTCTCGGTCTGACTGCACCATTTATACTTGAAAAAACAAATAATGCGGTCATTGCGAACCTCAAACTTGGAATGGATTGGGCAAATGAACAAAAAAAAACATTTTTTTAAAGCTCTTGTAGGGGCCACTTTGAAACTTAAACAGCAATGCCCTTCTTGAATTACTATTGTTGCTATATGTAGCCACTGAAAACATTTTTCACCTTGTCATCACCACCTTACTCCTGGAAGATAAATGGGGCCTGTAATTCTGTGATATTTCTATTCCAGTGATGAAAGTGCCACACATAAGTCCAAGGTTTAAATAGATTGAGGCTGCTATAACTATAGAGTGTCGAACTCGGTGCCACAAGGGCCTGATCCATGTGTGCTTTTTCAGGCTTTCGACATACATTTACTAACAATAAATCTAAATAAAAATCATTTACACAGTCAGTGGATATACAGATATTCTGGGCTGAATCCAGCCCTATTGGATTTATGTTGCATATCCCTCATCAACATGGACACGTAATCAAGGGAACTTTGCAAAGGGCTGTGAACCAAATGCATGATTTCACAATGATTAGTATGCTTAATACTGTTGTTATGTGAGTTGTATTAAAAAGAAACCTTTGATACCCTTGCACCTTACATAGAAGTTATGTTTAGGGAGGATGTTGAAACGTACCATGTGGTTTAGCACATTAGACAGCACAAAGAACACTTCCCAAAAATGGAACAGCAGGTATGTCTTTACAAAACATGTAGGGGCTGATTCACAGAAGTACCCCAGGAGTACTCTTTTACTTACTCTTACATGCTTTAGTGAATTGGTCCTGAAACATGCACTTCCCTGTTAGTAAAAGTACATAGACGGTTCAGTCCTTTCTATTTCTACTAGTTGTATATCAGTTTTTCATCAGTATTGTCATTGTATTCCCAATTTAGATGTTGTAGGCCCAACTCACAAAGGCATGTAAGAGTGCTTAAAAGTGCACCACAGGGATACTCTCTTATCTCAGCTCTGTAGTGTTACCCAAATCAAAATAGCTAGCTCGATCCCAAATAGCCAAGAGTGATCACATTTTGTTCCTGAAGGACAGACCTTCTTACCTTGAACATGATCCATAGGAAGAGGAAGCAGACCTCTTAGTGAATAGTGAATACTTACGAACAGCATCGTGAACCTGTTCCTCTTACATTTGCACTACTGCAGAAGATGTGAATTTAGTGAACTGAAACATAGCGGATTGCATGACAGCTTGCCGTCACATCAAAAATCCCAAATTTGATGACTTAACGAGTCTTCTGTCTGGTCTCCCCGTCAAGAACACCAGTTCAGAAGTAAATGTAGTATTCTTATGCTTTGTGAAGGTCAGCGGTCCAGTGCTCCGGTCGCTGACATTGGAATTTTGGATTAGAATGTTTAGTTTAGGGGGCCAGTGTCAGTTTCAAATGTGCAAGGACCCACTGTACCAAGCAGCCGTCCAGTATTTGTGGGGACCTAAAGTTATTGCTTGTGCTTGCTCTAGTGGCACCACATGCAGCATAAGGTATAGGTCTGAGTATGTTTTTTCCCCAAATGACCACTGAAGCACCACTACGTACAATGGAAGTTACAGGCCTGAGTAAGCTTACCTGATGTCTGGAACGTTTTCGGCTCTTACCCTAAGGTTGACGCTAGGCCTGCGGCAAGTCCTGGGTCACTATCGGGATGGAGTAGCTGTAGCCCATGTTCTCTGGTGTGGTAGGGAGCACTGCTATATTGTCCATAGGAGCCACCTGGGACTGTCTCTGAAGTTCAAACATCACTTTCCAAAATTGCGGGTTGGAGGAAAGACTCTAGGTAGACATCACCACATGTCGTAACTGGGACGTACACACCTGCTAACAAGGATTGGAAGAAAGGCCATCAGGGAATATTGTGCATTGAGAACAAAGAAAAAAACACAATTGTGCGTCATTATGGTGAACTACCCACCAGCCATCAGAGAACAGCTGAAAAGGAAGTCTCCAACATCCCCTTGAGTGCATGCTCCTGAACACGGTGATGCGCTCACTGAACTTTATCAAATAGGTAACTTTTAACTAGCACACCTCTAAGCTATATGCCGGTGGCACAACAAAGAAAAAAAAGGAACAAGAGGCGGTATGCACATCACAGTGTTTATAACTCTAACCTGGGGGAAAATGTAAGTATTTGGCAAATTTAGATTCTTTTTTAAGTATCATGGAGGGCATGGTGACCTCACAAGTATTTTTATAATCTGCTGGTCAGCCTACACAAGAATGGGGAAAGTAGAAGGAAAGCTTTGAGGCCTAGGTGGAATCCATTGGTGGGTATATATTCACTGGTAAGTGGAAGTTAGCCCTTCTCAAACACTGAGAGCAGAAGTGAGGGAAATCTTAAAACACCTCCCACCCCTACTAGTGGCTGAGGATGTGGACAAGAAAGAAGAACTAGATGAGTATGAGAGGGTCATGAGGAAGTTCGATAAAAAGTACCACAAAAAAAGAACAAAGTGGCGGAGAGTTCTCAGTTCCTAGGATGGAGGTGAAGGAGCCGGGTTCCACGTTCTAGATTTACTCTGGAACCCTAGGCCGATGTCTCTTTTTCTCTGCATGAAAGTGTGTAGGAGAGGAAAATTGTTAGCTAAACAAACATTTCAGTTCCAATGAACCATGACTCCGAAGAATCACAAACTCCCAATCAAGTTTAGTTAGTTTATTACAAAGCCAAGAACAATTGGACATACAGGCACCTCAAGATGAGGGTGTAGAAATATATTGGAACTAATACAAAGCCAAACCTACGGGTGAAATTAAGATGGTAGCAACATGCACAGAATAACCATTTCCAGAATCAGGATACAGAAAATGATGGCTCCAACATCAAGATTCCGCTTAATTGGAGATTCATAGGTATAAAGCATTAGTCTGTCCCTCCACTACCACTAACATGACATCCCTACTTAGCATTTCCCCAAGGCAAAATCAATGAAAGGTGTCAACACATGAAGGCTTCCTAAGAAGTCCACTCATGTTGAATGGGTCAAGTAGCATAAAGCTACAGAGCTCGTTTTAAGATGCTCTCTCTCTCAAGGCAAGGCAGAAGTCCCTCAGGGCACTGTCCCTAACTTCAATATATGAACTTTCAAGTCATATCCCGAAATACATTGCAACATCACACCATCCCAACAAGCCACCTCCTTGTAGGTAACTCTCCACATGGCAGCGATGCTCCCAGGCTTTGGCTAGATGACCTTGATTCCCAGGCTCACTCCGATGAGAAAGTACAACAGTCCGTTATTATCAGTATCGCCGTTCAATGTATCCTTTCCTCCCTAAGCCTAACTCCTAAAACAAAGACATTATTCTAGCTAACAAGGATGAATTTCTCCACCTGCAACAGAAAAGTTTGAAATAACAAATCGAATGTGCACATGAAATTCACTAGTGAGTCTAATGCGAAAGCTTCCAGGGGAAAAATACAATTCAGGTCTACAGAATTCGGTCAACATAAGAAATAGCACATAGCCTCATGGCAATACACGTATGAGATGAACATTATTACAAAACACACCTAAGCTAACACGTTACATAAACACATCAATTGTGTGACTACTCATTAGCAACATGTACAAATTTTACGGGTTGATGTTTTTGTCTTATCATGAGTAGTTGCAACGTTAATTCCTTCACTTTTACATTGAAACATCCCTAACACTTCACTTTTCACGTTATTACAGTTCACGTTCTAATGGCCCAATGTTAACACTATAAGAGATTATATGCGGGCGCAAACTACCTGTGAGTATAATGAACCCCTACAAATAAAAGAGCAAAACCTGTGCTCTAGCAGAGGCAACTGCCAGGAGAAAAGATCAATGACTCTCCAATTGTTTGAAGAGGTTTGGGGATGGCATTACAAGGCCTTCCACAATGAGATTATTTAAGTTCACTTTGGTGACCTGTACTTTTTACAGTCCTCATTCACAGAAAACTGTGCTGGAAACACATTACATAATCAAAACTAATTCTGTCACAGCGTGAATGCTTGCATGGAAGTCAATTCACCAAATGCCTCAGGTGGAGGAAGTGACATCACTCTCGATTTAACCTTAATATTCCAGGAAGAGATGTCACAAGACCTTAACTCTGATGACATTGCAGTAATTGACATCACTGATGTTCCATAATAACTACAAGATTAATGCAACAACACAACACAAAAAATGTCTAGTTTAACTCAGGGGCAGTTTCTCCATTAGGGCTCTGATGCTGTGCCCCACTAAAATTCCTAAACATTCCTGAACAAATATTAAGTAGATTGATTTATCTAGAGATATGATTGTATCTCTAAACAGATCGATGGATTTTTTTTTTGTAAATGATTTTTATTGATTTTGACAAAACAACATCATTAGCATCTGCATGACGATATAATCCAACCTTGACATTGCGAAATGACAAAGTTTGTATGGCATAGGCGGGATGCCGGAGGAATCCCATTCAGTAGGCAGGAAAGTTCACTTTGTTAGTCGTGCCGCCGCACTTTACTGTAACATAGTACATTTTCAAACAGTCGCACAGGTCATAAGAGCCAAAGGAAAATCCGCCATTGTTACACAGAGCAATTCCTTCACCAAATCGTATATGAGTAACAAAGTAAAATAACCTGAACAAGAAGAACTAAAAAACGAGCTCTGTGTGTGGATACAGGTCAAAATATGCCTGTCGGTGTAGTATATCAGTAGGTAGCACCTGTGCAGCTGATTGGGTGCAGTGGACCGCTGGTGGTAAATGCGCCAAGAGTGGGGGGGCGTCGGGAGAGGGGGGGGAAGCGAGGGGGAAAGGCAAAGTAGAAAGAGAGAAGGACGCAGAGGGCCAGCTCGTCCGGTAGCCAAGGACGTGTATGTATATGGGTCAATGTGGGTCCCGTGAACCTAAAGAAGCCAAGGGTCCCATTCTGGTAATCGGGTCTAAGAGGGAGGGCATGTTGCGAACAATTTGGCCTCAATCAAAGTCAGGTAGTCTTGCCATTGAGTGGGATTCAGTCGCGGGGGCGCTGATGCTCACGCTGCAGTCGCCAGCTGGTTCGTGTGTTCCGATATCATAGCCCTGCGGAGATCAAGCATCCACGAATATATGTTGGGACCCAGTGGCGCTTTCCATGCCATGGCTATTCTACGTTTGGCGAGGCCCAAGGCTAGGTCTAAAAATGTATTCAGGCCTTTACGACAAGTGCTGCGTTTCGTAACGTCCAGTAGGAAATGAATAGGCTCCGCCTCCAACTGGGTGTGCGCTGCTTCCGTGAGTGTAGTGGCTACTTCAGTCCAGAATGTCTGGATGCCGGTACAGGTCCATACCATGTGTGTGAATGTGGCCCCCTGGTCCCGGCACCTGGGGCATATATCGACAGTAGTGGGATACATACTTGCCAACCTATGGGGTGTGAGATATGTATGATGTAAGTAATTGAATTGGGTATACTTCAGTCTGGCGTTGGGCCAGATAGTTTTTGCGTGGTTGAGACATTGCGTCCATTGCTTATCAGAAAGGGTGGTGGACAGCTCGGCATCACAGTACTCACGGAGTTTTGTCAGTGCGGGTGGATCGTCCAGTCCAAAAGAGGTGTAAATGGCCGTTACGGCATATCTACCCCATCCGTGCGTGAGCAGCGTTTGCAATAGGTGTGATGTGGAAGGTTCGGCACGGTCATTATCCCACGCTTAAGCGGTGTGTAAGCAGGGCGTGTAGCAGGAAGGAGCCCTGCGGTACCTCGTAGGCGTCAACTAGCTCCTCGAATGTTTGTAGCTGTGAGTCTACATACATGTCTCCCCATGTGTCTAACCCCCTCTTCTTCCAGGGCCCCAGTTCCAGGCATCCATGACAGGTGAACGTACCCGGGAGTACCTCCAGGGGCAGGCCAGGGGCATATGGCACAGTCCGGTCCTTGGGCAGCATGTATCTGGACCAACTCCGCCTAGCCGCTGCCATTAGGATGTTGCCTTGGTGTTTCTGAGTCAAAGTAGTTGTGCCTGACATCCATTCCAGTAGCACCGGAGGGTCCCAGGACAGGGCCACCGTGGCCAACTCGGTGAGGTTACTCTTAGCCAGCCATCTCATTGGCCATTGCAGTTGTGCTGCGGCATAGTACCTCTCATAGTTTGGGGCGCCTAAGCCGCCATCCGATAGTGGTAGGTATAGTTTGTGGAGATCCACCCTGGCCCTAGAGTTCCCCCATATCAGGGAAACTAAAAAGGATTCCAGCTCCTTGAAAAATTTCTGGGGCAGGCGGTGGGGAAGTGTGTAAAAGAAGTACAAAAGGCGCGGGAGAACCAGAATCTTGGAAATAGCCACCCTTCCCATGGGAGACAAGGGGAGGCCTAACCAGAACGGGAGAGTCGAGCGGGCCTTGGTAATGGCCCGACCTAGGTTGCCATCAATAGTGTCCACCCCTGAATGGTAGACCTGGACCCCCAAGTATTTAAAAGTGTCAAACGCCCATGCCAACGGTATGCTTGGTGCCGCCCGTCTCTGGGTTGGCGACATAGGCGTCATTGGAAACCACCAATTTAGACCAGTTGACTCGGAGTCCGGAGACCCGTGCATGTTCATTTAAGAGGTCCATTATCAACTGTTGTACCTCAATCTGGCCGCGCAGACAGATTAACGCATCGTCCGCATATAGCGACACTATGTGCCACCGGCGATCGACATGTAGGCCCCAGTCCATGACCCGTTGCCGCAGTCTACATGCCAATGGCTCCATGGCCAAGGCAAAGAGAATCGGTGACAGGGGGCAACCTTGGCGTGTACCCCGCGCTATCGAGAAAGACGGGGAGAAGGTGCGACCCGTCTTTACCCTAGCTAGTGGGTTGTAGTACAGCAATCGTATCCATCGTATGAAGTTGGGGCCGATACCGAACCCTATTAACTCCGCTATCAGATAATCCCAGCTCAAAGTGTCGAACGCCTTCTCGATGTCTAATGATGCTATCCAGGGCATCTCCGCCTTATCCCTTGCCCATTCCAACAGCGCAAACAGACGATGTAGATTCAGGCCAGTATTTCACCCCGGTATAAAGCCATTCTGGTCCTCATGGATCAATAGGGGGACTGCCGCGATTAACCTGTTCGCCAGTAATTTCCCGAGGATCTTGTAGTCGACGTTTAACATCAACAAAGGGCGATATGAGGCCATTTGGAGCGGGTCACGACCTGGTTTTGGCAGGATCACTAGCGTCGCCTCCCTCAGAGTGGGCGGCAATGCACCCTTCTGAAAGGCTTCGGTGTACATACTGGCTAACCGAGGTGTTAGTTGTGCGGAATAGGTAGAGTAAAACTCCGACGGCCAGCCGTCTGTCCCCGGTGTCTTACCAGTCGCCAGCTGTCCAATTGCTTCCGTGATTTCATCTACCGCGATGGGGTCTTCTAGGGACTTGTAGTGTGGTGGTGTAATCTGAGGGAGTGGAAGCTCTGTAAGGAAGTCCTGGATGGAAGTAGGGTCGTGCATGGCTGGGGCTGCGTACATCGTTGTGTAATATTCATAAAAGGACTGATTAATGGCTTCCTGCGTGTTCACAAGATTCCCGGCAGAGGTGTATGTGGCAGTGATAGGGGGTTGGGAAGTATCGGACCTCAGTAGCCACGCGAGCAGCTTGCCTGCCTTGTCTCCGTCTTTGTGTCTGCGTGCTAAATATGTCTTGTAGTCTAACGCGCAGAGATCGTCCATTGCGCTCTTGTACGCAAGACGGGCCTGGGCTAGAGAGGGACTGACCCGTGGGTTAGTGGGGATATGCTGCTTGCATCTCTGTATCTCTCACTCATGCGTGTGGAGCGCAGTGGTCAGTGACGTTTGAGTGCCGTACATGGTTTTGATGGCGTGTTTACGGAGGACAGCCTTGAAGGCTTCCCATTCCACCCCTGCTGACAAGGCAGTGCCAGCATTCGTCGAGAAATACGAATCAATGGAGTCCGAATGGGTGGCACGGTAGGATGAGTCAGCAAGCGCGGCACACGGCAGTCGCCACGTCGAGATTTCGGGTCGCCTCGCGCCCCAGGACAATCTCAATTGTAGCAGGTTATGATCTGAGAGCGCACGTGTCAAATAGTCTACCTGCAGTATGCAGTGTAGGGCATTATCCGAGCAGAATATGATGCCTATCCGGGTGTATAAGTCATGTAGTGCCGAGTAGTGCGAGTAAGTGCGCGTCAGGGGATGCTTGCTGCGCCATACGTCATGCACCTGCATGTTTGACACCCACTCCGTCATATGTTGTGCCAGCTTGATAGATTGTGCTCCCGGGAGAGGGGGGCGGGAGCGATCCAGGTCAAGGTCTTGTACCCCATTAAAATCACTGAACCAGTACATGGGGACCATGGGATCCGTGAGTAAGGATGGCGTGAGGGTTTGCAGGAAGGAGGTTTGGCCTGAGTTCGGGGCATACAGAGACACCAATGCCAAAGGGGACCCATTCAGGAGGCCTTCCATAGTGACAAAATGACCCTGCACGTCTATTCTAGTGTATGACTTGCAATGGGGTCCTCGGTGCCTCCCAAATGAGCGCACCCCTGGCATACCCCGAGTACGTAGTGCCCAGGATCGTACCCCTCCAGCACTTACGGAGTGATGCAAGTGTTTGAGCAGTGAGATGTGTCTCTTGTAACAGGGCAAACGTGATCCCATGACTGCGCAAATATTGATACACTTTGTGACGTTTAGCACAGCTCGCCAAGCCCCTCACGTTCCAGGTCAACAAAACAAAATCTCCAGCCACCATTTACCTAGTTGTGAAAGGGGAATCTAGTACAGACCAGGCCCGAGCGTCCAGTCCCCCCCACTCCGCAGCCCACCCCCCACGCATAGTGTTAAAAATATACCACCAACCCATACTCCCCACTTTACACAGGCAAATAAAGAGATTGATACATTAAGAAAGATTCCCCAACATCCATCCCCAGGCCTACTTGCCAACGGGCAAACGGGCAATGGGCCACTTGCACTGAAATGCGGGTCAAATAAACAACAAATATAACATAAAACAAATAGGAACCAATATAGTGCTATATCAGCTACTATCACTTGCTGAGGAGGGCGCAGCAGAACTAGTAGACAGTGCCTGGGTACCGCCTCTCATGACTCAGCCTGGCACCGAATGTGCGTGTTCAGATCATCCAGTCTTTGCAGTGAAAGCCTTCATAGGGTTCTGGAATGTTCAGCCCAGTGCATCTGCAGTCTGCGGGGTGAGGGCCGGGCCGACCTCTGATAGTGCCTCAAGCTGTGTGGCCATGATGGGTAACGTCTGATCCATAGTCGTGTCCGAATCCGAATTCAGTCTTGGGGATGATGCAGGGCTACCTATGTGTTCCGCCGTTTTGATGGCCTGTGCACGTTCCTGGGCCAGCAGTGCCTTCGGTGGGTGACATATCCAGCCTTTACCATGGCCCCTACGGGGCTCCACTAGTTTCCAGGTCGATGGATAGTCTGTCGATAGTGTGGGAGGCCCATGCGCAAGGCCTTGCTGGTCAATCCAGGTCCACGCCTCCTCAGGTGTGTTGCAAAATACTATTCCCTCCTTATGGTGAATGCGAAGGCGTGCCGGGTATTGCAGAGAGTATTGGATGTCACGGTCCCTGAGGCATTTTTTGACCTCCAGGTAGGAGGAGCGACGGTGCTGCACTGATAGCGTATAGTCCAGGTAAATATGGACCGTGGAGTTGTCGACCTGCCAAGGGCCCCGGGCGCGAGTGGCGTGTAGTATGTGTTCCCAATCGCGGTAGTTGAACAGCCTTGACACCACTGGTCTGGGGAAGGCTCCCAGGCGGGGGGCCCCCCGGTACTCTGTGCGCACGTTCTATTGAAAAGAAGGTCGAGATCTTACCCTGCAGGATGTCTTGAGAAAACCAATCCTCCAGGTAGAGTTCCATATTGGGGCCCTCTGCTCATTTGGGGAGGCCCACGATGCGCACGTTGTTCCGGCACGAGCGCCCTTCCTGGTCCTCCATGCGCGCTTTCAGATAGTCCACCTCCTGTTGGAGGGATTGCAGCTGGGTGGCCGTCGCCGTGGGGTGCAGTGATGCCAGTGTGGATTCGGACTCTTCCACCCGGCCCTTTAGTTTCTTATGGTCCTCCCGGAGGTATCCCATATCGATGCTCAGGGAGTCAATCTTCGTGCCTATGGTAGTTTTAATGTCAAGTATCACCGCCAGCAGCTCATCAAATCTGTGTGAATGATCATTGCGGTCTCCTATGGCGGAGGGCCCCGGGTGGTCTGCATTCTTCGTACCTGGGGGTGCCGATTCCACTTCCCGGGGTTGTGCCTGAGACTTCTCTGCTCTGGGCTTGCCCATCGTGCCATCCCCAGGAGTCAGGGGGCCAATTATAGAGGGCCGATTCCAGGGCGAGGAGCTGCGCAGCAAATCAATGTGCCCACAATAATACGTCGAGAGTCACCAGGCTACAGTACCAGCCCACGCGTGGGGAGCGTGTCCAGGTCGGCTCACATGGGAGTGCAGGGACGTGAGGGCGATGTGTCGCAGTCTGTCCAGGCGGGAGTACACAGTTAGCCGATTAAGGAGTGCCCTACGCCTCCCTGGTGTCAGCGGTAGTGGAGGTTCTTCAGGGGGTTCCACACCTAGTTGGCACCGGTACCATGCCCAGCGCCACGCGGCCCGGGGCCTAACAAGATTATGGGCCTTTTCTCGCCGGCTCCCCTCTCTCACCACGCGTGGGACTCGAGGTTGTTCTGGGGTGCCGCCGCTCTGGCACCCCTGCAGTTCTCAGAGGAGTGTGGGCGGCAGGCACTGTGTTGGGGGATGTGCAGTCCGGGCAGATCGGCTGTGAGCATCTGTGGAAGGGTGGAGGCCTAGGCCTAGGTCGCCCCGCCCAGTGTGATGAAGGAGAAGGGCTGAGGTCCGAGTTGCTTCCCCGCTGTCCCAAGGAGGGGTCTCAATAGCCCAACGGGCTCGCGTTGCTTCGGGGGCACCCCCGCCTCAGGGCAGTCTACTGTGGGCGCAGGTCACGCGGTCTAGCATACCTGCACCTCGTAGCAGTGTCCCCAGCGTTGTAGGGTGTTCCTGAGGCAGGGTCATGTGTAGCACGGTCCGGGTCTGTTTAGAAAAGGCGCCCCCCTAAGGACAAAACTGTGTAGGTCCGGGAGTAAGGGGGAAATAAACCAAGATTAATGCACAACCTCCCACATGACCTTAATTTCTTTAGTACTAGCTAACATGTAGCATAGAAACGGGTCATTTACTCATGATTTCTGCACACATAAATCAATATTTTATATTTCATTTATTTTATTATTCATATCATTAAAAACAAATTAATGAAGACCATGATTCTCATTATAACATTTCTTTTACATTGTTTCTCATCACCCAATATGTAAACAAATCTGATTAAACTCTTTCTTGTAATACTCATGATCTGTATGTCATATGTATGTACAGAAAATCATTGACATTTCATCTTCAAAGACTAAAACCACTTTCCGAACATGAAACAATTTCCCCAAACTCACGCCTCATTCACATGATCCACAATCATATCACTGACACATACTACACACATTCATACCCCCCAGTACAACACTGCAAGCACAGGTGGAAAATACTCAGGGTGAAAACATCAACCCTCAAATGCTGTGCTGGTAACTGGGGCATCACACTATCTGGTTGACGTACATTTCAATGGACATAACAAATTATCTCCATCTTCATCAGGACCTTTTAGTTCTTAATTTTCATATGGGTGGAAAGTAGGGGATCTAAAAACACAGTCTGTGCGGAGAAAAGAAAAATGTATCATTTAATTGACCCGGGAGCTCTCTTACATTGCTCCATATATATGCTCTTAAAATATGAATACTTTTCGCCCATTGACGTCAGCGAGACCATCACCAGTGATTTCTAAAAATAATAAAAAGGTAGTGCCAAAAGTTTAGAACCTCGTCCTATCTGCTACTCACCAAGCGGAGAGGATCAAGGGAAGAATTGCCACATATTCTGATGATCTAGTTATTCCCTTTTTCAGTAACCTCTCTCTCTCGATGCCACCATCACCCTTTTGGAATCAAGTGAGTACCCCAAAACATAATGTGCCATATACGAAATCCAAAATGGGTGAAAAGAGGAAAAGAGGAAAAGGGAAAGAGCAAGGCGAAAAAAGGTTGTGATCGCACCCTTTCCCTTGGCGGTTGGCGCTATAGATTTAAATACCTGTTGTCACTGATCCTATGGGATTACACTCCAGCCGGAGTGTAGAGAAATAATGATGGCGACCCTTGCATCAGTGCTTGTCTCTGGATATATGTTTCTGGAATCTACACTTATGACGGAGTAAAGGAAAAAGCTATTACCGCACTAGTTAATCATTTAATCTTCATGTGCAAAACGTTTTATAATCTCATTTACCATGTGCAAAATTCTCTATGTGGCTGTTTTCCGTTTTCCTGTGAGGGATCCTCCGATTTCACATTTATACGATGGAGCCTCTAAGAATTCTAACACAGAGACTTTAATATCCAATCTACGATATTTCTAGGGAAGCAAAAATACGGGATTGATGAAAAGTCTCTACCCATAAATTCAGTGCTATTCCTCTGGGCAAAGCTGTATCTAGAGATATTTACCGAATTGTTCTTTCAGTTCAGACAATCTCGTAGCATGTCTGTAGTGACTCTTTGAAACCGGAAATGGCCAGAATAGTTGTTCAGGCTTATTACTTCCTAATGATGTCCATTCATCCCAGCAATGCTCTGCAACATAAAATGAAGCTGAAGGGCTGCCATTTTGTGATTATAATGCCCGCCCTATCAGATTAGCATTGCCTAACTGATAAGCCGACAGGCCACCAAACCTTCCCGAATCCCCAGATATGTGCCCAAATGGCCAAAATGGTTATTCAGGCTTATTATTTTCTAGCGATGTCCATTCATCCCATCACTGCTCTGCAACATAGAGCGGAGCTGAAGGGCTGCTGTCTTATCATTATGGTGCCCCGTCAGACTAGCATTGCATGACTGCTAAGCGAACGAGCCACCAAGGCTTCCCAAATCCCCAGATATGTGCCCAAGCCCTGATGCAGTCAGGTACAAGTTGATTGTAAAGCTAAAATCTTCAATTTATTATTGAAACACTCCGGGAGATTTTTCACCAATGGCAACCTAGGCTTTCCCACCAGTCCAACTGGGTCCTGGTATACCATAGATCTGCCCTTTCTAAATCAGTGCTCCCCTTAAAACGTTAGACCCGCACGTCACTAACCTGGAATGTGGATCGTATGGCGTGATGCTCTCTTCCTCTTCGTCGGGTCGGTGAGGAGGCATACCATCATTCTTAAATATGGAGTGTTTTCGCGGAAACCAATGCCAACTCTTGCGGGGCTTCATGTTTGCGAGAGTCATCTGAACGGGATTGCCAAAGTGTCGCGATCAAGGTGCGTCATCACCCGCGACTATCACCTACGTCCGCAAATACTCGCGTTAAAACGTACTACCACGTTCGCGTTATACGTATCATTCCAGGGAGCACACAGAGGCGCCATTTTGAAATGTCCTCTCCTATTTTTACTATGCTTCTGTACTATTTGTGTGCCCCTAGGCTTGCTGAAACGTTAATTCTAGATGGTACACCACAAAAACAGCATCGTATTTAAAATCTAAAACAGAAAGGGAAGAGAGGACCTCTGTTACAGTTGTTACATTGATCCCAATAGAATACCAATGTCAAAACTTCAAATAGAATCTTTATTACAATGATTAAATAGATCCCAGTATAATTTCAGTCGCAAATCTTATTACGACGACAAACTTATCGACTTATCAGTGACCAAAAAATGGATCAAACAGCAATGTGAGCCAGAACAGGAAAAGGTATTAAATTGGATCTAATAATGAGAATGGGGGAATCATGTGACCTGCCACACAATTTCCTCATTTAATCCTTCCTTAACTGAGTCGAGCTTAAAAATCCAGAAAGTTTCTCTACGTTTCCGTACCTGTATTGCGTCTTGTCCTGGATAGGTTCTCACCTTCTCCAGTATAAGCCATGTCAGTTCACTTTCTTTATGGTTAAATTCCATACAGTGTTGGACCATAGGTGATGTCTTCTTCTTGGTTCTGATTGCCGATTTATGTTCAGAATAACGAACTCTGAACTCACGGCCTGTTTCGCCTACGTATCCCATGTGGCAAGGACATAGAATGAGGTATACTATGTTTTTACTCCTGCAGTTGGTGAAATCTTTCAGTACTCCTCCTTTCCCTTTGTACTCCCACTGGCTAGTAACCAGTGCTGAGTCACAAGCCACACATGTACCACATCTGTGGTTGCCATTAATGGGTGGAAGACCTGTGATGGTTTGTTGAGTTTGATTCATAGTGACCCTACTTCTGGTGTGAACCAGCTTGTCTTTTAAGTTCGCATTTCTGCGGTATGCCACAATTGGTTTTTGTAGGATATTTTGATCTTCATGTGTATTTAAAATATGCCAGTTTTTGTTCAAAATTCTCTTGACCTTGTAGTTTAGGGTCGAGTGATTTATTTCACAGACCAAGTACCAGACCAAGTACCTGACAACAGAGCATCGCGATCATAATATCGTGCTCTCTTAAACGCTGTCCTGATTAGGCGTTTAGAGTACCCCCTCTGTAAGAGTCTTTCTTTTAGCTCGTCCCCAAGTTTTGCACATGAAGATTAAATGATTAACTAGTGCGGTAATAGCTTTTTCCTTTACTCCGTCATAAGTGTAGATTCCAGAAACATATATCCAGAGACAAGCACTGATGCAAGGGTCGCCATCATTATTTCTCTACACTCCGGCTGGAGTGTAATACCATAGGATCAGTGACAACAGGTATTTAAATCTATAGCGCCAACCGCCAAGGGAAAGGGTGCGATCACAACCTTTTTTCTCCTTGCTCTTTCCCTTTTCCTCTTTTCCTCTTTTCACCCATTTCGGATTTCGTATATGGCACATTATATTTTGGGGTACTCACTTGATTCCAAAAGGGTGATGGTGGCATCGAGAGAGAGAGGTTACTGAAAAAGGGAATAACTAGATCATCAGAATATGTGGCAATTCTTCCCTTGATCCTCTCTGCTTGGTGAGTAGCAGATAGGACGAGGTTCTAAACTTTTGGCACTACCTTTTTATATTTTTTAGAAATCACTGATGATGGTCTCGCTGACGTCAATGGGCGAAAAGTATTCATATTTTAAGAGCATATATATGGAGCAATGTAAGAGAGCTCCCGGGTCAATTAAATGATGAATTTTTCTTTTCTCCGCACAGACTGTGTTTTTAGATCCCCTACTTTCCACCCATATGAAAATTAAGAACTAAAAGGTCCTGATGAAGCTGGAGATAATTTGTTATGTCCATTGAAATATACGTCGACCAGATAGTGTGATGCCCCAGTTACCAGCACAGCATTTGAGGGTTGATGTTTTCACCCTGAGTATTTTCCACCTGTGCTTGCAGTGTTGTACTGGGGGGTATGAATGTGTGTAGTATGTGTCAGTGATATGATTGTGGATC
Organism: Calotriton arnoldi; assembly: GCA_963921515.1. Lineage (NCBI taxonomy): Eukaryota > Metazoa > Chordata > Amphibia > Caudata > Salamandridae > Calotriton > Calotriton arnoldi. The sequence goes on from CAWUFW010001608.1 coordinate 2,647,575, forward strand.
ATGTGAATGAGGTGTGAGTTTGGGGAAATTGTTTCATGTTCGGAAAGTGGTTTTAGTCTTTGAAGATGAAATGTCAATGATTTTCTGTACATACATATGACATACTGATCATGATTATTACAAGAAAGACTTTAATCAGATTTGTTTACATATTGGGTGATGAGAAACAATGTAAAGAAATGTTATAATGAGAATCATGGTCTTCATTAATTTGTTTTTAACGATATGAATAATAAAATAAATGAAATATAAAATATTGATTTATGTGTGGAGAAATCATGAGGAAATGACCTGTTTCTATGCCACATGTTAGCTAGTTACTAAAGAAATTAAGGTCATGTGGGAGGTTGTTCATTAATCTTAGCACGGTCCAGGTCCCCAGTGGTGTAGCGGTGGAGTCAGAGGCAGTCGGATTCCCCGATCCTCGACAAGGGCTGCTACGCGTGCGCAGGCCGAATGGGCGGCGGCCTGTGCCGAGTCGCCGTGTCTCTGTCCGGGGCTGCCGGGCCTCGCGAACACCACGCCGGGGCACGTAGGATTCGGGCCTCACAGCGGCCCGGCAGGACGTCAAATTGCACCGGTATGCTCGGGAAACAGTGCGGAGAGCCTTCCGCCGCCATTCCTGCAAGAAGAAATCAGCCAGGCGAGGTGAAGTCAGGATTCTGCCGGCAGGCTCAGAGAACAGATCGATGTATTTAAGTCTGGGCTGTCTGTCCCAAGCTGCGTGCCCCGCCTTGCTCTGAAGTAAGAGACGGACGCAAGGCAGTAAATCAACTTTTTGAACTGTGTTGTGCTGTGATTCATGGCTCAGGGCTTACCATTCTAAAACCCTTCATTGCCATTGTAGTCTATGGTAGTATCCACTGTAGGCTAGTGACGCTTTTAGTGTCACGGTTTCGGGCGTCGGAGTCTCCGTTCCTGTGTGAGGACAGCTGTTCATCATTCATAGGCATAGATCCCACCCTTTCCTATTCATCACATGTAGTAGTGGATGCAAGCACGTGTGATTTGGTGCCTTGTACTCGGTAATGATAAGTGTTATAATGCTGATCTTGTGTTATGTTTATTGTGCTGAGACCCCTGGTAACGGTAACCTCCCCCACTACGACACTGTACGTTGCTGGCCCCTTTAGAAGTAGAACTGCTGTATTTCTTCCCCTGTGATATTGATCCGAAAGACCAGCAGGATATTTGTTCCCTTGCGAAGTTGATCCAAATATCCGATTCAAACGCAATTGGAGAAATATGTGCTTATAGTAAGGCAGTTATCTGGTGCACGGTGAAAAAAACTGTCCCTATCTTCATGCCCTTAACATTAATGTCAAAAACATGGATTGATTTACGAACAATGAATGTTAAAAACATTAGAGCAATGTATGTCAGCGATTCAGTTCCTCTCTTATTTCACATGTTTTACTTAATCTTGCATTCCCCAAGAGAATTAGCTATTTTATCATGTGTTTCTGTATTTTTTTCTGTGCATCTTATTACTTATTCGAGCCGTGCCAGGTGTTTTTAAGGGGCTTTGATGGAGAGCTTAAATGCTTAGACTGAAGTCAAAGCATAGTGTCTGCCGGTGGGTGGCCTCTCTGCAGAGCACACAGGACAATGGCCATGTATTCCAATTGCAATTGAAATTCTGTGGAAATTAGTGTGAAGGCGTTACACAGAGGGAAATATGAAGAATTGCATTCAGGGAAGAGTGAAAAGAGGGTGCTGAAGAGGAAAGAGAGGCAGTTGGATGAGATATGCAGAGAAAAAGGGCAGATACATCTACATAAAGTGCGCATAACTGATGGCCAAACCTCTGGCTCCAGGAACCCCATCCGCCCATGGACTTTCTATTTTTTTAAGGGGAGGGGTGCATGGCCCCCCTCTCTGAGCCACTTTGGGCCCTGGGGACTCCATCCCCCAGGGCCTTTTTAGTTAAATAATGGGAGGGTCATGTGGCCCCCTCCCTATAGCCTCTACGGCCCTGTTGACCCCATTCCAGAGAAACCTCAGATGGGTGCCCTAGTGTTTACCCAGGGCACCCACAAAACACTAAGGGGTCGATTCCGATTCGGGCCGGAAATTTCTCCGACCGAGCCGGACCCGGAGAGATTTCCGACCGAATCGGACCCGTGCAGTCCGACCGAGCGAGTACGATGCGTCCGTATGTTATCGGACTCGAGTCGGTCGGACTCCCATTGAAGTCAATGGGAGCCGGTCGTACAACGCGTACGCGGGCTCCCATTGACTCAATGGGTGTGAGTCGGACAAGGGCGCCCCTACAGCGGGTGCGCGGCGAAGCGATTCGCGCCGTACACGCACAGGTAGGGGGACCCATGGGTCCCCCTGTGTGCGACTCGCGTGGCTACGCGTACAGGGGGTCCGACACGGACCCCCAAAGTACGGCTCCGACAGCTCTTACGAGCCGGACGGCGCGGCTCGGTCGGACTGCTCGCGGCGCGCATCGTACTTACCCGGCCGGGAAACGTCTCCATTGCGCGGTGCGAGTCGGAGTCCGAGCGAGTCGGTCGGAGCGCGGTTCGAGCCGGGAGCGAGTCGGTCGGAGCGGTCGGGACGCCCGGACGAGTCGGTCGGCGATTTCGCATCGTACTCGCTCGGCCGGACCCGCGTACGGTTCGGTCGGGAAACAGGGCTCCGAATCGGATCCGGTAAAGCCGAATCCGATTCGGAGCCCTACCGGCCGAGATCGGAATCGGCCCCTATGTTGGAGGACTGCAGGGGAGGCCCGAGGCCCCTGTAGCCCTGCCTGGCTCCCAGCATGCACCCATCCAAGTGCACAGGCAGGGAAGCACATGTCTGCTCCCACCCGGCGGAAGCATGCTCCTGCAGGTGGGAGCAGACATGCCTTCCCTGACTGCGCTCCTTCAGGCAGAGAAACTACTGTGTCCCAGGAGTGGGCTCCCTTGGACACAGTTAGTGAGCCAGACTTAGGGGATGGGGTTCCAGCGACCCCTTCCCCTGTTTTTCATATTCAATGTGGGGTCCCTGGGGCCCTTTAGTGGCTTGGGCATGGTGGCCGCATGACGTCCTCCCCTACATTTAATATTTGGCCCCAGAAGATGGGGTCTCTGGAGCCTAATAGAAGCTTGGGGAGTATGGCTGCATGCATCCCTCCCTTTTAAGGTCCATTTGGCCTTGGGGGATGGGGTCCCTGGGGCCCAGAGTGGCTTAGGGAGTAGGGTCCCACTTATGGCCTCTCCCCAAATATTTTTAAATAAACGCCCATCCACTATGGAAGTCAAATTAGTATTAAAAAAAAGTCTGGCGAGATATTCCTTCTTTTTTTCTTTCTTTTCTTTTTTTCCTTCTTTTTTTTAATGATGCAATGAGATTTTAATTTTTTATTTTGGTGTTGAGGTTAGGGTCAAGGGCTAAGGGGGCTGGGTATCACTACCCTGCCCTCATATCTTATTTATTAAATATTCTCAGGACTGGGGACTAAGTCCTTGAATCCTGAAAATTATTTCTCACGTTGCAGGCAGCCAAGGAGCGTACTCGCTCCTGTGGTAGTTTTATTCCTGTGGGGGCAAGGAGGCCCAAGGAGAAAAAGCTCCCTAGGCCAATCAGAATGATATAGTTTTTTAAAAATCGGGCTTGAGGGACTCTCGCAAGAGTCCCTCTAACTCAACTATCCAGATATACAAATATTTTTGTTTATAAATATCTCAAAAACTACTCAACAGATTTACCCCAAATCCCAAAAAGCACATTTTCTGTACCAAGATCTAGCCTCCTGTTCAATTTAGTGTAATTCAGCTCAGCAGTTCTTGCGGTACTACTGCTAAACAAAGTGTATGAAAAATGCATCCCACTTGACGGATCTCCCCAAAAACTTTCCAGGAAGGAGCTGAGGTGGATGATCTTTTTTTTAGGGAAGTTTTGTGAGCGACACCACAGTTTTCAACAAACAAAAAAAAGCTCTTTTTAAGGAAACACCGACCTAACTTTAACTACCCAGTGGCAACCCATCAAGCGGGATCCAAGAAAAAAGGGTGGTCAAAAAAGTTTGTTTCCCATGTTAATTCCCATAGGAATTTTGAACACAACTACAGCCCAAATTGCTGAATGGAATTACACCAAATTTGGCAGAAAGCTATCTCTTGGTTCACAAAGAGCCCTTTTTATTATTTGGTGTAAATCCATTCTGTAGTTCTGGAGATATTAAAGGAAAACTACATTTGTATATCTAGAAGTGCGGACCCTCAGCAAATCTTACCGATATCGTGGAGAGATCTGATTGGCTGCCAGCCAACACATGGAAGTGTTGGCAGCCATCTTGGGACTCGGACTCGCTGAGTCCCAAAGAAAAATGTTAGAAAAATGAGAAGGGGGCAGGGTAGGGTTACCCTGACAACCTAGGCCCGGTGGTTTGGTCCTCTAGGGACCCAGAAATGGCCAAAGAGCACTTAAAAAAATATTCTCAGGGAAAATCACCATGATTCACAAATCCCAGTGGAAAAAAAACCTAAACGCGGACTGTTTAAACAATGTCCCAAGGTGGGCTAGGTCACGGGGTCTGATTTCTGTAAATAATAGGGGAAGGGGGCACATGCGGACCCCCTCCCCATTGTCGATATGAGCCCCGGGGACCGCTACCTTCTTGGGCCAGGGAAACCAAAAATGAAAAGGAGGGGGGCTGTGCGGCCCCTCTCCAAAGGCCTTTTATGGCCCCAGGGACCACCACCTCCCTGGGGCTTCATCATAAAATAGGAGAGGGGCCACGCAGACCCCCTCCTTATAGACCACCACCTCCCGGGGCAAAATGCATTTATTAAAGAAGTAGGGGGGCTGCATGACCTCCCTGCCGGCCATATTCAGCCCCATGGACCACCACCTCCCCGGGGCATGGTCAAATGTTCACAAGGAGGGGGCCACATGGCCCCCCCTTCTAGGCCATTTTTGGCCTCTGGTACACCACCTCCCCGGGGCAGGCTCTTCGATTTGAAAGGAGGGGTGCACCGTGGCCCCCCTCCTACGGTCAATGTCCACCCCAGGACATAGCTGTTTGCTCTTTCTTGGCAGGAGTTTTGACAGCTCCCGCCAAGTGAAAACAATCAGTAAGTCTGCTCCCAGCGGAAGGAAGCAGGAAAGCTGCTCCTGTTCGCTGGTAGCAGACCTTTCATCTGTCCAATGAAAGGATTGCTCCCACATGAATTGAGCAGCAATTTTGGCCTTGCCCTATGTGTGGGAGTAATGCCGGCTCCTGCTGGAGTCGGGAAGCAGGCAAGGAATGCTGCAGACTGGTGTCTTTAGTGGACTCCAGGGCAGCCAGGATCAAGAGGCCGTGCCCTGGTGGATGGAGTCCCTTGGCCTGAAATCTGCCCAGGAAGGGGGGCTGTGCAGCCCCCCTCCCCTTGTGTTAATATGAAAGGAGAGTTCATGGTAAATCCCTTTTAATTACCATGAGTAATGCCCAAAATCCTCAGCAACCTCCACTCGTTTGACCCCACCCGGTTTTCCTTAGCAGTATGCAAAGGTCTTCCCGCCTTTTCCCACGTTGTTGGATGGTTTACCAAAAGGTCTCCGAGTGCGTTTCCCACCGATTTTGGAGATGCGTTCTTGATGTAGAGAAACACAAGGACATCTCCACTAAACAAACAAGCACTTACTTCATATAGTTAGGAGGAAGTACCCTTTTTTGGTGGAGATTCCAGTCTTTGTAGTCTTGTCCTGTTCTCTAAACAAGGATTCATGTTATCACAGTTTTCAATCAATCAATCAATCAATCAGGGGTTTATAAAGCGCACTACTCACCCGCTAGGGTCTCAAGGCGCTAGGGGGGTAGCTCCAGATCAGTCGAAGAGCCAGGTCTTGAGGTCCTTCCTGAACCTGTGCAGGGTTGGGGAGCGTCTGATGTTCACAGGGAGCTCGTTCCAGGTCTTGGCTGTGATGTAGGAGAAGGCTCTCCTGCCTGTTCTGTTTCTGCGGATGCGGGGGACCTCTGCCAGGGCGAGGTCGGCAGTGCGGAGGTTCCTCATGGGTCCGTGGAAGGATACTCTCTCGTTGAGGTATTTGGGTCCGATGTTGAGGGATTTGTAGGCATGGGTGAGGAGTTTGAAGGTGACCCTCTTCTCGACGGGGAGCCAGTGGAGGTCTTGTAGGTGTTGGGTCATGTGTTCGTGACGAGGCGTTCCGAGGACGAGTCTGGCAGCGGCGTTCTGGATGGTCTGGAGTTTGTGTAGTAGGGTTCTGTTGATTCCGGCGTATAGGGCGTTGCCGTAGTCCAGTCTGCTGGTTATGAGCACGTGGGTGACGGTCTTTCTGCCATCGGGGGGGATCCATTTGAAGGTCTTGCGGAGGATGCGCATGCAGTTGAAGCTGGTGGAAGCAACAGCGTTGATCTGGCGGTTCATGGAGAGGGAGGAGTCGAGGATGATGCCGAGGTTTCGTGCGTGGTCTGTAGGAGTGGGTGGATTCCCGAGGGTGGAGGGCCACCAGGTGTTGTCCCAGGCGGAGGTGCAGGGTCCGAGGATGAGGACCTCGGTCTTCTCTGAGTTGAGCTTCAAACAGCTGTCTTTCATCCAGGCTGCCACGTTCTTCATTCCTTCCTGGAAGCGGAGTATGGTGTCTTCGGGATTCTTCGTGAGTGAGAGGATGAGCTGGGTGTCGTCGGCGTAGGATACAATGCTGAGCCCATGCTGTCTCACGATGGCAGCGAGGGGGGGCCATGTAAATGTTGAAAAGCGTGGGGCTGAGCGATGATCCTTGGGGTACTCCGCAGTAGATATCGGTGGGTTCGGAGAGGAAGTGAGGGAGTCTGATCCTCTGGGTCCTGCCGGAGAGAAAGAAACGGATCCAGTCGAGTGTGGCTCCTTGTATCCCTGCGTCGTGAAGTCTGGCTGCGAGAGTGCGATGAGTACCGATGTCGAAGGCTGCGGAGAGGTCTAGGAGGATGAGGGCTGCGGTGTGTCCCTGGTTGAGTAGCATGCGGATGTCATCAGTGGCGGCGAGGAGGGCGGTCTCGGTGCTGTGGTTGCTGCGGAATCCAGACTGGGAGGCGTCTAGGATGGAGTTCTCTTCGATGAAGGTGGTCAGCTGGGCATTCACGAGTCTCTCGGTGACTTTGGCCGCGAAAGGGAGGAGAGAGATGGGCCGGTAGTTTTTCAGGTCAGTTGGGTCGGCCGTGGGTTTCTTGAGGAGGGGTTTAACCTCCGCCCGCTTCCAGTCATTTGGGAAGATGCCGGACATGAAGGAGGTGTTGATGGTCCTTCCAAGTTCGGGTGCGATGGCGGCGGCGGCCCTGTGGAATATGTGCGGTGGGCAGGGGTCCGTTGGGGCTCCTGAGTGTGTTTTCTTCATGGTAGCGGTGATGTGTTCGACGGTGGCGGGATTCCAGGTCATGATGGTTGGTTTATCGGCGGCGTTGGCAGGGGGGGTGGTGTCCAGCGTCTGTTCACTGAAATTGTCGTAGAGGGTCTTGATCTTCAGATGGAAGTATGAGCTGAGCTTGTCGCAGAGTTCCTGGGAAGGTGTGACGTCCGTGGCTTCACTGGGGGGTTTTGTGAACTGCTGTATGACGTTGAACAGTTCCTTGGCGTTGGTCTGGACTTTGTCTCTAATGAAGGTCCATTTGGTGTCTCTTATGCGCTGGTGGTATTCCTTCAGGGTGCTCCTGTGGTTGTTCCGTGCTTCCGTCGTTTTCTGGTTTCGCCAGGTTTTCTTTAGGCGTCTGCAAGAGCGTCTGGCTTTATGTAGTTCTGTGGTGAACCAGGCGGCCTTCAGAGGGCGTTGTTTGGCGGGGTGGTGAAGGGGTGCGAGCTTGTCGGCGCAGCGGGAGATCCAGCGGTGAAGTTCTGTGGCAGCGGAGTTGGTGTCGGTCGTGGCGCTGGGGGGTCTTGGAGGAGGGTGGTGGTGAGGAGTTCCTCTGTGACCTTGCTCCAGCTCCTTCGTGGCAGTCGCGGGGCGGGCTTGGGTGCGGTGGTGGTGTTGAAGGTAAAGTGGACGCAGTGGTGGTGCGTCCAGAGGGGCTGGGTGGTGTGGCTGAAACGGATGTTTGTTCCTCCCGCGAAGATAGGGTCGAGGGTGTGTCCAGCTCTGTGTGTGGGCGTGTTGACCAGCTGCTTCAGTCCAAGGTTGGCGAGGTTGGCGAGGAGCGTGATGGAATCAGGGTTGTTGCGGTTGTCGAGGTGGAAGTTCAGGTCCCAGAGTAGAGTGTAGTCCGTGGAGGTGATTGCGTGGGGTGCGGCGAGCTCGGCGATGGTAATTGCGGACTGGGTGCGAGGTCCCGGAGGTCTGTAGATGAGGGTGCCGCGTAGCGTGGTCCTGTGGCTGGTCTGGATCTGGAAGTTGAGGTGTTCTGTGTTGGAGTGGGGGTCACTCGTGCTGGATGTGGAGAGTCGGAGGTGGGCCTTGTGTGCGATGGTGAGATCTCCTCCTGGGCGGTGGGGGCGGTCCTTTCTCTGGATCTTGTAGCCGCCGGGGATGGCAGTGGCGATGTCGGGCCGGAGGTGGCGTTGGTCCAGGTTTCCGTGAAGAATGCGACGTCTGGCGAGAGGGTGTCAATCAGGTCCCAGATCTCTACGGCGTGTCGGTGCAGGGAGCGCACGTTGAGGAGGATGCATGTCAGGGTGTTGGTGGTGCGTGCATCAGGCGGGCCTTTGGCGGAAGTGGGGGTATTGTCGATGGTGAAGGATCTGCGGCAGGGTCTGCACGAGAACTGTCCATGGGTGGTGTTTGGCGAGGATCTTACGCAGTCGGTGTGTCTTCCGGGATTGAGTGCGTGGAGAGTGGTAGAGTCGTAGCGGTGGGGCCTGGGAAAGCCAGGGTTCCTGGCGCTGGTTGCGGTCGGGTCGCGGACGGGCGCAGATGGGCTTGCCTTCGGCATGCCTTTGGTGCACCAGCTGCGCAACCGTGCAGCGATCGCCATAAGTAGGGGAGGGGAGACGCTCAAGGAACAATCACATTGCTGAAATTACATGCACACAAGGTCAGTGGAAAAATTTCCTTGTGGTCAATTTTGCAGCTGTAGTGTAGAATATGTACTAATTATTACCCAATGAGGTAGCACTTACTAATTAACGAGTAAAAAGTACTCCAGTTGGGTAGATATTTTGTGGAAAACTGTGGACTCTTGTTTGATAAAGGGGCAGGTGAGGTTCTGTTCTGGCCCAGTCACTCACACAGCTAATGACATACCCACACAGACACTCAGACACCCAATCACACACCCATTCAGCCACTCTCACATACACTCACAGACCCACAGAGCCACTCCCACTCCCACTCACACACCCACAAAACCACTAACACAGCCACTCACAGACCTGCACATCCACTCGCACAGCCATACAGCCACTCACACACCCACACACATATATAACCACTCACATACCCACTCACACATCCATACATCCACTCACATATGCAGAAAACTACTCACACACTTATTCACACACCCATTCAGCCACCCACACACCCACTTATAGATCCATACATCCAATCACACACCCACTTACAGCTCCCTACAGCCAATCACACACCCACTTACAGATCCCTACAGCCAATCATACACCCACTCACATACCCAAACAGCCACTCACAAAACTGGTCACACACCCACACAGATACTCAGGCACCCACTCACAGACCCATTCAGCCACTCACACACCCACTCACCAACCTATACAGCTACCCACACGCCCACTCTCAAAGGTTACAGTTAGGAAATAAACTTTTTAAAAAACTTAAAAATTAACTAAAAACCAAAAGCTTACAGGAACGTTATAGTTCGGAAATAACATTAAAAAACGTATACTTTTTCTTTAAAAAAAACAAAGATTACAGGGACATTATAGTTAGGAAATAGTATTTAAAAAACCTTAGAAATTCACTGAAAAAAACAAAGGTTACAGGGACATTATAGTTAGGCTCAGATTCCACTCCTACAAAACCAGTGAAATTCAGCAGTTATAGTTACCTAGGCTAACTATAACTTACACCCTTCGCAATGCACTGCTTATAACCTCACATATTACATCACTCTTGACATGGTCAGTGACATCACTTATGACTTCACTGATGACATCATCCACTGAGTGTAAAAGTTTTGAAAACATTTCTGAGACTTTAAGATATATACTAAGCTACTGCATAAGATAAATTACTATTCTTTCTGTACTACTAATGAGTGATCCTATTTCTAGCATATGCCAACTTAGCGGGCATGTGAGTGTCTGACTTTGTGTGTGAGTTGCTGTATGGGTGTGTGAGTGACCAGATAGGTGAATAAGAGGGTGTATGAGTGCTGTATGGTTGGATGAGTTCCTGTTTGAGCGGCTGTATGGGATAGTGAGTGGCTGTATCAGTGACTGAGTAGCTCTATGGATGTGTGAGTGGCTGTTTGAGTGGCTGTATGGGTGGGTGACTGGGTGTATGAGTGGTTGTATGGATGAGTGAGTGGCTGTTTACATGGGTGTTTGGTTAAGTGAGTTGGTGTGTGAGTGGTTGTTTTGGAGAGTGGCCATATGGGTGAATGAGCAGGTGTGTATGTGGTTGTCTTGATGTATGAATGGGGAGAGGATGTCGCCTAACGGGCTAGGGCAGTCGATCTCAAATCTGGGGAACCGGGTTCGAGTCTCAGCAATGATGCTCAACATCCTGTGATTCTGGGCAAATCACTTAATCTCCCCGTGCCTAACAAAAATGAATGTGTCCTTGTGTAACATAACTGGTGCTCATGTAAAGTGCTCTGATACCTTTGGGTCAAGTTTGCGCTACATAAAACTCGTGAAACCCCCCCAAAAATGCATTTGTAAGTGATTGTGTGGATGTGTGAGTAGGTGTATGAGTAGCTGTTTGGGTGAGTGAATGGCTATGTTGAGAGGCTGTATGAGTGAGTGACTGGCTGTGTGAGTATCTGTATGGTTGAATAAATGGGTGTGTGTAGCTGTATGGGTGAGTGTGTGGCTGTGTGAGTTGTACAGGTGAGTGAGTGGTTGTATGAGTGGCTGTGTGTGTGAGTGAGTGGCTGCATGAGTGGTTGTATGGGTATGTCAGTGGTTGTCTGGGTGTGTGAGTGGGTGTATGAGAGGTTGTATGGGGTGTGAGTGTGTGAGTGGTTCTCTGTATGATGTCATCAGTGATGCCATCAGTGATGTCACTGACCATGTCATGAGTAATGTAATATGTGAGTTAATAAACAGTGCATTGTGGGGGGTGTAGGTTATAGTTAGCTCAGGTAACTATAACTGCTGAATTTATACGGTTTTGTATGAGTGAAATCTTAGCCTAACTATAACGTCCCTGTAACCTTTGGTTATTTCAGTGAATTTGTAAGGTTTTTCAAATTCCATCTCTAAAGAGTTATGTCCCTGTAATATTTAGGTTTTTTAGTTAATTTGTAGTGTTTATTTTTAATACTAAGTGTACTACAATTAATTTTGATTTTTAATTTAGTTTTTTATTGTTTTGAACTGCACTTTTTTAATATGTGTTTAAAAACATAAAAATCACATATGTACTTAATGTAAAATATATTACATTTGTATTAATGAAATGAGATTCTTTTTTGGGTCCCACGGTACCTCCGCGGGTCCGAAAACATAGACAGGACTAATACTCCATGGTTTTTGATCCCGATCACGTGATTGGGGTGAATCCATGAGTCCGAAACTGTGGATTTACTGAAAATTGTATAAATTATTTTAAATATCTACACCCATCCGTTGTTATTAATAACATCAGTGCGAACATATTATCAAAAAACCGCTCATATCTGTTGGTCAACAAAGTTACCCATTTTATGAGTTACGTGAATCCGTGAAACTACCCACCGGATTTGTGAATTCTCTCAAAACCACACCCAAACCTTGCCTTTTCATTGGATATATAAGGACCCCACCCATGTACATGGAAAGCCACACCCTAAAACAGTTAGTTCTCCAGTGAAGTCTCTAGAAGGAAGACTGAGAACCAGTGGTGCTCTGCCTTTACAGAATGGCTGAAGCTACATCTTCTGTGCGTAATAAACATCCACAACCTGATGAAAAGGAAGATACACAACCTCAAAGAAAAGAAAGTGATGTCTGGAAACACTTTACAATACCTTCTGGGTAAAAGAAGGTAACAGAAAAATATGTACAGTGCAATATTTGCGGCAAGCAGTTATCTAGAGGCACTGCCAAGAAGTATTCACATGGGACACATTCCACGTGGAAGCACTTAAAAAAAATTCATGAAAGGGTCTACAACCAGATGATTCGGGAGAAAGCAGGTGCAGCAGTACAGTCCACCGCTACAGTACCCTTGGGAGAACCATCATCAGCTGCAGTATTTACAATACCAGCTGCCTGTGAAGAATTGATTGAGATAGTTGTACACTGTGCAAAATGCAACATGCTTGTTGCTGTAAAAATGTCTTCTGTGGGTTCAATCTTTGAGACAGAAGCATCGCTGTAAGTTGTTTTTTTTGTACTTCCAGTAACCACGTAATGTTTTATGAAGACAGAAGCGAGTTGATCTTTGCACTTCCACATCCTTACACTTTTACTGCCCTTTTCAGTTTTTGTTAAAAAAGTAAAAAACAAGATTTAAAAAAAAAAAAATACTGTTAAAAAACCCTTCTAGAAAAAAAATCTGTTCTTGTTAGAACCACCATCTGGTCAAACAAAGAGCTAACTCTGTGTTTTTAATGTGTTAGTAACTGTATCAGAGTGTGCATCAGAGTATACCTGGATGTGTTATTGGATGCATTAGTGTTTGGCTGGGTGTGTCAGTGTCTGCATTGCTGTGTGCCTGGGTGTGTCAGTGTCTGCACTGGTGTATAGCTTGGTGTGTCAGTGTATGCGTCAGTGTGTGACTAAGTGTGGTATTGGATGCATTAGTGTTTGGCTGGTTGTGTCAGTGTCTACTTCGGTGTATGGATGGGTGTGTCAGTGTGTACCTGGGGTTCTTGTTGGATGCATTAGTGTATGCCTGGCTGTGGCAGTGACTTCATTGATGTATGCCTGGCTGTGTCAATGTCTGCATTGATGTATGCCTGGGTATGTCAGTGTATGTAACACTGTGTGCCTAAGTGTGTTTTGGATGCATTAGTGTTTGGCTGGGTGTGTCAGTGTATGCATCAGTATATGCCTGGGTGTGTCAGTGTATGTATCAATGTGTTATTGGGTGTATTACTGAATGCATTAGTGTTTGGCTGGGTGTGTTAGTGTCTGTATTAGTGTGCGGTTGGGTGTGTCAGTGGCTGTATCGGTATGTGTATGGGTGTTTAAGAGGCTGTATCAGTGTTTGGCTGAATGTCTAAGTAGCTGTATCAATATGTGACTGGGTGTGTCATTGCCTATGTATGTATCAGTGTGTTATTGGGTGTATTACTGAATGCATTAGTGTTTGGCTGGGTGTGTTAGTGTCTGTATTAGTGTGCGGTTGGGTATGTCAGTGGCTGTATCGGTATGTGTATGGGTGTTTAAGAGGTTGTATCAGTGTTTGGCTGAATGTCTAAGTAGCTGTATCAATATGTGACTGGGTGTGTCATTGCCTATATAGGTTTGTGCCTGGGTTTGTCAGTTTCTGTATCGGAGTGTGGCTGGGTATATCAGCAGTCATATCAGTGTGTGTCTGGGTATGTCAGTGGCTGTATCGGTGTGTCCCTGGATATGTCAGAGGTTGTATCAGTGTGAACCTGGGTCTCTTAGTGGCTGTATTGGTGAGTGCCTGTGTGTGTCAGTGGCTGCATTGGTCTGTCCATGGATATGTCAGTCTGTGAGTGGTTTTATCAGTTTATGACTGGGTATGTGAGTAGCTATATTCCTGTATGTGTTTGGGTTTGTGAGTGGGTGTATCAGTATATAACGGTGTGTTGAGTGCTGTATCAGTGTGTGGCTTGGTGTGTGAGTGACTGTATGAGTGTGAGTGGGTGTGTGAATGGCTGTATGAGTCTATCTAAGAAGCAGTTTGCATGTGTGATTGGGTGTGTGACTGACTGTATGAGACTTTTAGTGGCTGTATGAGTGTATGTGTGAGAGTGTCAGAACCTGTGTAAATGACTCTACAGGTGTGCAAGTTCATGTATGAGTACATGTATCGGTGTGTTTGTGACCCATAAGTTAAATTACTAATATACATTTTTATAACTTTACAAATATATTTTATTAACATATTACAAAACAATTTAAATCAAACAGTTAACAAATAAACATAACAAATCTTATTTAACTATTTACAAATACACTTTTCTGCACAAGTACTCCAGGAAGCACAAAACAAAGTGATGTTTTGAAGCATCTTACAATACCGTAAAGGGAAATAAAGGTTACAGATCAAATATATGTACTGCAGTACTTGCAGCAAGCAATTATCCAGGGGCACTACACAAAATTATTTACATGGGACAACTTCCATGTGGAAGCACTTAAAAACAATTCCAGAAAGGAATGATGCAGGAGAAACTAGGTGCAGAAAGATAGTCCACATGTACAGCACCCTTGGGAGAACCACCATACAGTGGTACAGGGGGCCCCCTCAGCACAGTACCCTGGCCTAGGAGCTCCTGAGTGCATCTGGAGGGGAGGGCCCTCTATGAACTTTGTAGGGTTGGGCCCTCAAGTTTCGTTATGCCACTGCCACCTTCAGCTGCAGCCAATTTAATCTCACCCACAATCAAAAATTTAAGTGAGATGCTTACTCACTGCAAAATGCCACATGCTCGTCACCATAAAAATATCCTCTGTGGGTGCAATTTCCCTTTTTTACTGTTCTCAGATTCTGTACTTATACACCAAAAGTGATGTACTGTAGTAAGAATTATCAATGAACAGTGGGGAAAAATACATCATAAAGATTGTACACAAAACCCACAATCAATCAGGGAATTGTAAGCACGCTACTCACCCGTGAGGGTCTCAAGGCGCTGAGGGGGGGGTCCGCAGATCTGTTTAGCCGAAGAGCCAGGTCTTGAGGGTCTTCCTGAAGGTGTTCAGAGCGGGAGCGCGTCTGCTGTCTGCCGGTAGCTCGTTCTAGGTCTTGGCTGCAATGTGAGAGAAGGATCTTCCGCCTGCTCTGGCTCTGTGGATGTGCGGGGTTTCGGCCAGTGCGAGGTTGGAAGATCGGAGGTTTCTTTTGGGTACGTGGAAGTTGATTCTGTCGTTGAGGTATTTGGGTCCGTTGTTGTGTAGGCATTTGTAGGCGTGAGTGAGGATTTTGAAAGTGACTCTTTTCTCCACGGGGAGCCAGTGGAGACTTCGTAGGTGTTGGCTGATGTGTTCGTGTTGGGGGATGCCGAGGACGAGTCTGGTGGCGGTGTTTTGTACTGTCTGGAGTTTGCGGAGTAGGGACTTGTTGATGCCAGCGTAGAGTGCGTTTCCATAGTCCAGTCTGCTGGTGATGAGTGCATGGGTGACAAAACCAGGTTTCTAACTCTAAGCTGTGCAGAGAGTTTATATGGAATAACTTACATAACTTTCTCAAACAAACTGTAACATTGAAGACATCAAACTCACGAGGAAAACTTTGCTGCAGCATCTGTCAAAATAAAGCAGCAAGTACTACGTTTCCAATCACATAGATATGGAAAGTACTGTCAGCAGAAATATTTAATTATTTTCTTAGCTCCCCATTAAACCTAAATGTTTTTACAGTCTGAAGCCAGTTCCTTCTTCCCGGTTCTCTTTGGAAAAAAAAGAAAAACTATTAAACTGTTAGAAAAACCTTCTTAAAAGCAACAGTACTTTTGCAAACATTTCAAAAGTACCCCACAAAATTCTCCCAGGACTGCTGACACAGTTTCTGACTGCCCCTGTATTTCAACCTGTACTCCTCTGGGGTGAATTCATAATTACTGACAAGGGTCTCTTTCATGATGGGATACCACAACCTCTCCCCCTTCTCTAGGGCCAGTAGGCCATCCCTTCCATCATCAGGCATATGACTCCAAATGCTAGCCCTCCAATCCTCCTCAGAGATCTTTTGTACCTCTAGAGCTACATTCATATGCCTGAAACAACCTGTCTATATCACCCCCCTTTTTACAGTCAGGCACCAAAGGGCATATTACCAAGGGCCGGTGATACAATTATCGCCGCTTTAGTTTCCGTTTTTCGGGCGCAAAGCGGTGATAATTATATTGCATTATTTACAAGGACATGCTAGCGCGTGTTTCCTTGACTTAGCTCCCGTTTTTCACACGGCTCGCCTCGATAATGAGATGCAAAGTAGGCGTGGCTGGGAAAACAACATGGGAAAATATTGCGAAGGCAGCTTCGCGATATTAACAACGAGGCGTAGCGATAATTGAAATCGCGCTAACTCTGCCTTAACTCAGGAATTTAACGTCTGTTAAATTCCTGACTAACGCATACCTAACATGGGAGGTGATTGTGGGGCTAAGGCCACAGGGCCTATCATCAAGCTTATCGCTGTTTTCCATGGAACATCGCTGGAAAACCAGCGATGTTCCATGGAAAACCCCGCTATCGCTGGAATATTTATCGCCATAGCGCTAAGCGTTGATAATACAGCGCTAGCTTGGCGATATATTCCAGCGATAGCCGGCGATAATTAAAAGCGCGCTAAGCGCGCTCAGCGATAATTATCGCTGGGGCTTGATAATATGCCCCCAAGTCTCTTGGAGTAGGGCACTTTACCCCACACACTTTTACTAAGCGTGCCATTACCCTGCAGTTTTTACACCGCAAAATCTTTTATAACGCAGGGCTTTACACCGCAAACTATTACAACACATTCCCCATTACAACGCAATTTACTATTCTAACTCCACCATGTTACTTTGGGGAATGTGCTGTAATAGTTTGCGGTGTAAAGCCCTGCATTGTAAAAGATTTTGCGGTGTAAAAACTGCGGGGTAATGGCACTGCGGAGTAACGCATGCAGGGTAAAGGATGTTTCCCGTCTCTTGGTATATGGACTCTTTCTTTTGTACTGGATGCAGTAGTTTTGCTCTCACCATTTTTGCTAGACTCTAACAGCTTTTTGGCCTTCAAGTCCACCTTCTTAACAGTCACTTCATGAACCAACAATACCCTTTTCTCCTCCAAGCTTCTCTCAGTTTCAGTTTTTTTCTCCTCTGCAACCATCTGGACCAGCTGCAGCCTCAGGTCTCTTTCAGCATGTCTGTCCTTGAGCTCCTCAGGGGACTGGGTTTGGGAGGAGACAGTACTTACTGTATCAAATGCAAAAAGGAACTCTCTCTCTCTGTGTGGGATCCCTTCTTTCATCTAGAGCCTTTGCCCAATCATTTCTTTGCTCCTTTCCCTTCTTCTCAGCGCAGCTTAACGTAAGGGTCCTGATTCTAAGGCCAACTGCAATCAGGATACTCTCTTCTCAAGAGTGCTTAAGTAGTCCTCTTAAAACTCTTCCTGTGGTGCAGATTGCATTCTGCGGATGTCCTCCCAACCTCTAAAGGCGAACTAGTACTCAAACTTGCACGTACAGGTGAGTAAATGGGTGTGTGAATAGTTTTATGCGTGTGTGACTGAGTGTTCCAGTCACTATCTGGCTATATGAGTGATGGGTGCATAAGTGCTTTTGTAGGAGTGTAACTGGGTCTCTAAGTGCCTGCCTCACAGTGTGAGTGTGTGCAAATTACATACTATTAAATTTCATACTATAAGCAAACACCCATATCTAATTTGAAACACATTCATTCATACTGGTATGATAAAATTAATATACATTCAGTATACCAATTCCTCTTTCTCCTTTCCTGCTCACTGTATATTTAGTTACTATTCTCATCTAAGCACCCTTCTATTTTCCCTTGTAGTATAGTGTCTAGAAGCTACACATTTTTTCCAGCTTACACACACTCACTATTTTTTATCTAAATATACTTATATATACTACAACCTAATCAGTATACCTGTAAAAACTTATTTGCTGTTCTGTCAGTTTTATTTCGATGTCTGGTAATATCTGTTTTCATTCCAAATCTCCAGTCAGAACTCCTGCAAACCACCTCCACTCAGTAGAAAAACAACTAAAATGGCTACCCTCCACCATGTGCTCTTACTTATGCTAGTCTAGTTAACAAATCACATGCTTCCTTTCATCTTTCATTTTTGTTGTACCACTTCTAAATGGGCAGTATTTCTTTAACCCTTTCCATGTTTCCTGCAAAGAAGCCCAATTTTGCAGTTTTTTCCCCCATGCATCCGCAAACCCATCGCAGCGATTACCGCGGCCCCCTGTGTAACTTTGCGGTGGCTTCATGGATCCATGCAGGACATGAAAATCCTTTTCATAACCACTGAACAGTATAGGTTGAAGTTCAGAGACACCCAAAAAGCTCAGACTCAAGACTGGGTTGATTTTGTAGATTGTGCTACTAAGGCTCTGGAAGGTTGGATACATGGCAACAAAGTGCAGGACTTTTTAGGATTGTACAATTTGATTATGAGGGAGCAGATCCTTAATAATTGTCAAAACCAGCTTTTGCACCAGTATCTGGTGGACTCTGATCTGACCTCTCCCCAAGAATTGGCAAAGAAGGCAGACAAATGGGTCAGAACCAGAGTAAAAACTAAAAATCAGGGTGGTGACCAGAAGAAAGATTCTACTAAGTCCCAAGAGAAAGGTGGGGATAAATCTAAAGATAAGTCCCCTACAGGGCCCCAAAATTCCTCTTCTGGGGGTGGGTCCCAAACTCCTTCTTCTCCTGAAAAGAAACCATATTGCCATGTCTGTAAAAAGCCTGGGCACTGGAAAACTGATCCCAGTTGCCCCAGGATTGGCAATAAAGAAAATGTTCCTCCCACAACTACTACCACCCCTCCTGGTACTACCAGTAGTAATCCTCCAGTTGGGACTAGTGCACCCAAAAGTTAGGTGCTTTTGCAAGAGGAACAGAGGTGGGCACTAGTTTAGACAGGGACCCCTCAACAGACTCCTCTGACTCTGATGGTGGTATAGGATTTGCCACCTTTACCATGGGTCCCACAGCATTGGGCAGGTACAGATTGGAGCCAATAATTAATGGTCAGAAAGCTGTGGCATTTAGGGACACAGGGGCTAGTGTCACCATGGTGGCAGGGAAACTAGTCCCCCTCACCAGCTTTTACCTGAGTTTAAATACCAGGTGACCAACATTGATGGTGTCAGAACAGATCACCCCATGGCCATAGTCAATCTCAGCTGGGAGGGGGTCACAGGCCCAAAAAGAGTGGCAGTGTCCCCAACCCTACCTGTAGATTGCCTGATGGGCAATGATCTGGAAATTTCAGCCTGGGCTGAAGTTGAACACCAAACCCATCTCAGGATGCTGGGCGTCCCTGTAAAGGTTAGTGGGGCTGTGATGGCCACAGCCCCAGCCCAAGATTTTGGAGAGATGGAGCCTGGAAGAATGGCCCACTCTCCCCCAAAAGAGAGCACAAGGGTTGAAGAAAAGTCTTCTTCCCTCCAGACAGTAGGTAAGGGTCAGCCTCCTCAGGGAACTGACCCTACCCCTAGTGAAGGAACTGCCCCAGAGGTAGTCAGGCCTGGCCTGGCCACACCCCTGATGGCAGAAGACCCTTCCAAGGTGGTACCCAGTCTGGAGCAGGTAACCTGCTCCTCTCTACCCTGCCTCAGCCAGCCCAGGGCTGCAGAGGTCAGGGAGGTCAGTGGACCCCCCAGGGCCCCCTGTCCAGAGGAACCCCCCCATCAGCAGATTAGGGGCACCCAGGCTAGTAGCCCTAGCCAGGTGAAAACTCCTCTACACACTGAGGGATCCCCCATACCTTTATGTAGGGACCTCCCCCAGAAGGACTCTGGTAGGCAAGGGCAAACCTGGGACCAGAAGGTTCCAAACCTGCCATGTCCCTCCAGTAGTCCATCCAAAGGGACCCAACCCCCAGCTGTAGGCAGCCAAAGGTTGACCCTTAGAGCAAAGTGCAACTCAGTCATGGAAAGACAGGCATACATGGTGACCAGTGATCTGAGGAAGCTGAGACCAACATTCCTAGGGCCTCACTTCCCTACTCAGACACCTCACCAGCCTTGTACTTTACCTAAGCACACCATAGGTAGTGATTCCCCATGGTGGAGACCCTCTCATACCCTTAGGGTGAGGGATTGCTTAGTGGACCATAAGACAGGGGGCAACCATGCTAGTGCAGGTGCTTCCTTATATGGCCACTTAGTCAATGAAGGCTCAACTGGCCAAGGTTAGCCTTATCTCCTTTCGTTTGGGGGGGGTTATGTAGGAAGGTGGAATCTGACTATATGGTTGCCCCCACTTTTTTTATGGTGTTTTGCTGGTTTATGACTTAGTTGGACTGGGATCCTGCTATTCAGGGCCCCAGTCTATCTGCTTTCTCTGTAAAAGGTTTCCATGTGCCTTAGGCACATCTCTGATTGGAATCTGGAGTGCCCTTATAAGTCCCTAGTATATGGTATACTATGTACCAAGGGCATAGGTACCTCAGAGGCCTACCAGGGGCTGCAGCATGTATTATGCCACCCCTGGAAGGCCATCCAAACTGACACCACAGGTCTGCTTCTGCAGCCTGGGTAAGGTGGTGCATGCACTCCTTACTGTGATATAGGTTACCTATATCACTATATACATACACACATATAAACCTATAAGTCACTCCTATGGCAGGCCTTATCAATCCTGAAGGCAGAGTGCGTGGTTCCTATGTGAGAGGTTGCCCCTGCATGAGCAGGGCCCCTCTGCAGCGTTCGGAGACCCTTCTCTGATGCTGTTTGTAGTGCAGCCTGACCATATACTCTTAAGCGCATTATAACCTCGCGTTAAATGCTAACTTTGGAATGGCTGCACCTAAACATGTCGTGTTTGGTGTCAAACATCTTGGAATACTACCCCCCGCCAATTCTGGCGGCGGGGGTAGCATTCCACCCTTCTAGAGGGAGAGACATGTTAACCCTGGCCTGGCCGGTAACTTCTTTCTAAAGCCCTGGCATCACAAAATGGATGCTGCTGCCACAGACACGAGTCTGGCCTCCTGCTGCTGGACGAAACTCCGGCAGGGGAGGCCTGGACAATAGGTTTCCTGTCCCAGGGAGGTGTGACCACCTCCCCAGACAGGATAATGTGTATTGGGGCTGGGCGGGAGCACTTTCGGGTGCTTTGAAGTCCTGCACTGGGGGCACACTTGGTGTCCCTGTGCATACCCCAGTTCAAACCGGATCAGGGGCTTGCAGCCCCTGCTTTGGCGTGAACTGGACAAAGGGAAAGGGGTGTAGCCACCCCTCTGCCCTGACCCACCCATAGGTGGGGCCACAGAGTAGTCCAACCCCTAAACTTGGTATAAGTATAGGAACCCAGTCCTTAGGACTTTAGATTATCCCTGGACGAAACTCTGAAACAGAATCCTGGACCTTCGACGCTCTACTCAAGACTAGAGGACAGAAGAATCTCCCTTGGGGTCAAGGAGTGACTCCCCTGCTTGGCAGGCACCAAAGAAGCAATTGTCCGGTCTGCATCACCTAAGCTCCCGTCGGACGCCAAAGTCTTTGCATCACCAGAGGTGGATTTCCAGACTTCCCCAAGGCTGCCCTGAGTCCCCAGCAAAGCTGAGGCCCGTAGCTGTCGTGGGTAACGTGGAACCGTGACCCCTGGACACCGCACGCATTTGCTAGTGCATCCTCTTCTGGGTCTCCCACGAAGTCGTGCTTTGGGCTCCGAGTAGCCCTAGCCTCCAGCACCAACTGCACTGAAGATCACTGGCCTCCACTCCACGAGTGTCCTGTGAGCCAGCTACACGTGCGACGTCTCGAGGCTCCTTCGCGGTCGCTAGCCCGTTGGCTAGTAGCCCTTCACTAAGGCCAATCCTTTTCTTCTTGGGCTCCCTGGTTGCTCCAGGCTTGCCCTCACGTACCCTTGCTGGGTGAGTTCCTCAGACCTTGCTGGTCTGCATCATCGTCATTCTTTACTTTCATTGAGACTTGCCGTTGCCAAGGCTTGTTGGGTCCAATCCGGTCGCCGACACCTCAGCACTCGACAGACATTGTGTACCAGCCCTAATCCTGCTCCTGGTTGCCGACAACACCTCCTGGACCTCGTGGCTGAAGAGTCAAGACGACCATCAACCTACCTGAAGCACTCGACATCGGTGGGCATCCGCTCATCGCCTTCCTGGTCACTGGCTAGTGACCCAGACTCTGTCCCCTCTGCTTTCAGGTTCTTCAGATCTCCGATCCACTCTTGGATCCACCCGGACACTTTCCACTAGGTCGCCAGCAGCACTTTGCAGCAGATCGCCATTCAAATCGACGACGAAACCCGACCCCGAAAGGCACCTATGCACCCGGCTTCCCTGGGTGAGGTAACACGCGTACTCCGGTGCTCCCGTGGGTAGAGACTCTAGAACGACCTAGTTCTCAAAGGGTTTGCTCCAAGTCCTCCTTTAAGTGTCCCTTTTCTTTAATTTCCTGATCGCGACTTTCTCCATAGAAGTTAACGGCGTATCGCGGTTGTGTATTTACACTGCACGCGTCCCCCGTGGCTCCCCTGTGTCACTACCTTGGGTGGTTCCTTGTGGTCCAAGCACTTCTAGAGGCTCTAGGCCTAGTGTCTAGTTCAGTCGTGGTTCTTATACCACTTTATTGGTATATGGTTTGGTACGCCCCTAGGGCCCAAACGTGTATTTGTGCTATTACTGTGTTTAAATAACTTATAACTTGTGTACTTCGAACTCTAGCCTCATAAAGAGACTAGAGGGGTGTGTTTAGCAATAAATACATATATTTTGAATATATACCTGGTGTGGTGCTCTTTCATTTGATCACTCAAGAGATTATAGACTGGTAAAACAAGCTGCTTTACATTCCTTCAAGACTTAGCCTGAAGGCTGCTCTCCATAGCTACCACTAGGATAGCTTTCAATAAGGTTGTCTTTAACCTATCTCCAATAAGGGGTTGTTTGGACTGGTGCAAGGTGCCCACTATAATTAGTGGACAGCATATGCCAGGCCAACTTCTCACATTGGTGTGCAGCGTGTGGGATTCCAGCTTGCTATTGTTTTACCAGATAATCTCAATTGAATTGATCAACTGAAAACCACTAAAGGTACCTAAGGTACATATAATTTAAGCTTAGAATACAGTAAGTTCTACTGAACTTGGAGTTGTGTGTTAAGGGATAGCACACCCTTTCTACAACTCAAGAGAGTTTAGTAGGCCACACTAGAGTAGGTAGTGCATACACCACACCTCACTAGTGATGTCTTCAAAGCCAGGACCCAGTGAGTCCTTGCCAGAAGCCCATGGGCTTCTCCCTCCAAGTATGATACACTCCCATTCTTGGAATTGAGAGCATTATGCAACTTGAGGAAATTGAAGACAGGACAAAGTCCCACCACCCAACATCTTAGAGAGATGTTGGAGGCTTATTGTAGGAGAGTAGGATCTGCTTCACATGGGTACCCCCACTTTTTGCTGATGCTTCACTGCTTTTCGACATTAGTCTGGCTGGGGCCCTGCTAATCAGAACCCCAGCCTAGCTGCTTCCTCTCTAAAATGGTTTCCATGTGCCTTAGGCACATCACTGATTGGAACCTGGAGTGCCCTTATAAGTCCCTAGTATATGGTATACTATGTACCAAGGGCATAGGTACCTCAGAGGCCTACCAGGGGCTGCAGCATGTATTATGCCACACCTGGAAGGCCATCCAAACTGACACCACAGGTCTGCTACTGCAGCCTGGGTAAGGTGGTGCATGCACCCCTTACTGTGATATAGGTTACCTATATCACTAAATACATACACACATATAAACCTATAAGTCACTCCTATGGCAGGCCTTATCAATCCTGAAGGCAGAGTGCTTGGTTCCTATGTGAGAGGGTGCCCCTGCATGAGCAGGGCCCCTC
The DNA here is from genome assembly GCA_963921515.1 of Calotriton arnoldi. Taxonomy (NCBI): domain Eukaryota; kingdom Metazoa; phylum Chordata; class Amphibia; order Caudata; family Salamandridae; genus Calotriton; species Calotriton arnoldi. The sequence goes on from CAWUFW010001608.1 coordinate 2,671,357, forward strand.
TGCAGCGTTCGGAGACCCTTCTCTGATGCTGTTTGTAGTGCAGCCTGACCATATACTCTTAAGCGCATTATAACCTCGCGTTAAATGCTAACTTTGGAATGGCTGCACCTAAACATGTCGTGTTTGGTGTCAAACATCTTGGAATACTACCCCCCGCCAATTCTGGCAGCGGGGGTAGCATTCCACCCTTCTAGAGGGAAAGACATGTTAACTCTGGCTAGCCCGGTAACTTCTTTCTAAAGCCCTGGCATCACAAAATGGATGCTGCTGCCACAGACACGAGTCTGGCCTCCTGCTGCTGGACGAAACTCTGGCAGGGGAGGCCTGGACAATAGGTTTCCTGTCCCAGGGAGGTGTGACCACCTCCCCAGACAGGATAATGTGTATTGGGGCTGGGCGGGAGCACTTTCGGGTGCTTTGAAGTCCTGCACTGGTGGCACATTTGGTGTCCCTAGTGCATACCCCAGTTCAAACCGGATCAGGGGCTTGCAGCCCCTGCTTTGGCGCGAACTGGAGAAAGGGAAAGGGGTGTAACCACCCCTCTGCCCTGACCCACCCATAGGTGGGGCCACAGAGTAGTCCAACCCCTAAACTTGGTATAAGTATAGGAACCCAGTCCTTAGGACTTTAGATTATCCCTGGACGAAACTCTGAAACAGAATCCTGGACCTTCGACGCTCTACTCAAGACTAGAGGACAGAAGAATCTCCTTGGGGTCAAGGAGTGACTCCCCTGCTTGGCAGGCACCAAAGAAGCAATTGTCCGGTCTGCATCGCCTAAGCTCCCGTCGGACGCCGAAGTCTTTGCATCACCAGAGGTAGATTTCCAGACTTCCCCGAGGCTGCCCTGAGTCCCCAGCAAAGCTGAGGCCCGTAGCTGTCGTGGGTAACGTGGAACCGTGCCCCCTGGACACCGCACACATTTGCTAGTGCATCCTCTTCTGGGTCTTCCATGAAGTCATGCTTTGGGCTCCGAGTAGCCCTAGCCTCCAGCACCAACTGCACCGAAGATCACTGGCCTCCACTCCACAAGTGTCCTGTGAGCCAGATCCACGTGCGACGTCTCGAGGCTCCTTCGCGGTCGCTAGCCCGTTGGCTAGTAGCCCTTGACGAAGGCCAATCCTTTTCTTCTTGGGCACCCTGGTTGCTCCAGGCCTGCCCTCACTTACCCTCACTGGTAAGGCTTGTTGGGTCCAATCCGGGCGCCGACACCTCAGCACTCGACAGACATCGTGTACCAGCCCGAATCCTGCTCCTGGTCACCGACAACGCCTCCTGGACCTCGTGGCTGAAGAGTCAAGATGACTGTCAACGCACCTGAAGCACTCGACATCGGTGGGCATCTGTCCATCGCCTTCCTGGTCACTGGCTAGTGACCCAGACTCTGTCCCCTCTGCTTTCAGGTTCTTCAGATCTCCGATCCACTCTTGGATCCACCCGGACACTTTCCACTTGGTCGCCAGCAGCACTTTGCAGCAGATCGCCATTTAAATCGACGACGAAACCCGACCCCGAAAGGCACCTATGCACCCGGCTTCCCTGGGTGAGGTAACACGAGTACTCTGGTGCTCCCGTGGGTAGAGACTCTAGAACGACCTAGTTCTCAAAGGGTTTGCTCCAAGTCCTCCTTTAAGTGTCCCTTTTCTTTAATTTCCTGATCGCGACTTTCTCCATAGAAGTTAACGGCGTATCGCGGTTGTGTATTTACACTGCACGCGTCCCCCGTGGGTCCCCTGTGTCACTACCTTGGGTGGTTCCTTGTGGTCCAAGCACTTCTAGAGGCTCTAGGCCTAGTGTCTAGTTCAGTCGTGGTTCTTATACCACTTTATTGGTATATGGTTTGGTACGCCCCTCGGGCCCAAACGTGTATTTGTGCTATTACTGTGTTTAAATAACTTATAACTTGTGTACTTTGAACTCTAGCCTCATAAAGAGACTAGAGGGGTGTGTTTAGCAATAAATACATATATTTTGAATATATACCTGGTGTGGTGCTCTTTCATTTGATCACTCAAGAGATTATAGACTGGTAAAACAAGCTGCTTTACATTCCTTCAAGACTTAGCCTGAAGGCTGCTCTCCATAGCTACCACTAGGATAGCTTTCAATAAGGTTGTCTTTAACCTATCTCCAATAAGGGGTTGTTTGGACTGGTGCAAGGTGCCCACTATAATTAGTGGACAGCATATGCCAGGCCAACTTCTCACATTGGTGTGCAGCGTGTGGGATTCCAGCTTGCTATTGTTTTACCAGATAATCTCAATTGAATTGATCAACTGAAAACCACTAAAGGTACCTAAGGTACATATAATGTAAGCTTAGAATACAGTAAGTTCTACTGAACTTAGAGTTGTGTGTTAAGGGACAGCACACCCTTTCTACAACTCAAGAGAGTTTAGTAGGCCACACTAGAGTAGGTAGTGCATACACCACACCACACTAGTAATGTCTTTAAAGGAAGGACCTAAAGAATCCTTGCCAGAAGCCACTGGGCTTCTTCCCTCCAAGTATGATACACTCCCATTCTTGGAATTGAGAGCATTATGTAACTTGAGGAAATTGAGGACAGGCCAAAGTCCCACCACCCAACACCTTAAAGAGTTGTTGGTAGCTTATGATCTCAGTAAGCCCTTGGGGACTGAAGGGGTAGGAGCTGAGGGTGGGGCAGAAGATGAGGGTGGGGCCAGGGGTAGCAATACCCCCAGCCCCCCTCTGAAACTGGCCAGGAGGGTGACAATGACCCTGACCTGGATAACCCAATCCCTCCTGTGGACGATGAAGAGGAAGATCTGGATGATCCCCACTTTGTCCCCCAGGAAGGATTATGAGTGTGCCCAGAAAGTCTAGATCTCCTTCTCAGGAGTCTAACCACTCTGGCACCTCCATAGGGACCTCTGTCTCATCTCATAGGAGGGAATCCTCTCATGAGAGGAGAAAGAGGCTGGTTCAATATGAGGAAGCTCAGCTTGAAATCAGAAAGCAGCAACTGGCTGGGGACGCCACAAGCTACTTACCACTGCCGTGAGGGGAACGGCCCATCAGTTGCCTTCGTGGGGAGCGCATTTCCAGCCGTGAGGGGAACGGCTTACAGGACTGCGGTTCCCTGCAGCTCCCGCGGCTGCGCCAGCCTCTGACGCTGTAAACGGCGCCCGGAGGCGCGATAAAACTCCTGGGGGCCTCCCGCAGCGCGCGACGCCACAAGCTACTTACCACTGCCGTGAGGGGAACGGCCCATCAGTTGCCTTCGTGGGGAGCGCATTTCCAGCCGTGAGGGGAACGGCTTACAGGACTGCGGTTCCCTGCAGCTCCCGCGGCTGCGCCAGCCTCTGACGCTGTAAACGGCGCCCGGAGGCGCGATAAAACTCCTGGGGGCCTCCCGCAGCGCGCGACGCCACAAGCTACTTACCACTGCCGTGAGGGGAACGGCCCATCAGTTGCCTTCGTGGGGAGCGCATTTCCAGCCGTGAGGGGAACGGCTTACAGGACTGCGGTTCCCTGCAGCTCCCGCGGCGGCACCAGCCTCTGACGCTGTAAACGGCGCCCGGAGGCGCGATAAAACTCCTGGGGGCCTCCCGCAGCGCGGGACGCGCGCGGGCTCGCCCGGGCGAAGCCCGGGCCAAGGGCGGGCCCGTCCTTGCTCGTCATTGCCAGGAAGAGGCAGGGTTGGGCCATTTTTCTTTTAATCGCGATCAAGGTTTTTGATACAGGTACTATCGTCCTTTTTCTGTGTCCCCAAAGTTTACCTGGTTGGCAGCATTGGCGTCTGATGGATAATGTGTGTTTGACCCGTTACACCTTAAACGTGTCTTTGTGAGTTTTTTGGACTTAAGACTTAAGACTCTGCTCTATTTCGTCTGGTCTTTGCACTGAAATTGCACTTTGTTCTATTTTTATTGTTGGACTGGTTTTTTAAATTGTTAATTAGCTTGTATTGCAAATGGCTCCTTCCTGAGGACTATAGTTAAGGCCCCGTGGAATTCGTGAGGCGTGTTTTGCACATTGTACTTTGCACATTGTATTTTGCACACTGTTCTAAGTGTTTGGTTAATTATTTTTAAATTGTATTTTACCCGCGCTTGGTGTATTTATTAAAAAGTGTGTTTATAGGTCATTGTAACATGAGTAAGCATAAAGCAAGTAGGGGAAGAAATGTGGTTGGCACTCTAGATGCCTTCATCCTGAGAGCTGAATCTGCCCTCATTCATGAAATACAACTGACTGAACGTAGATTATCCCTTGATCCACATTCCCCGTTAGGGAGACTTTCCCTAACTCCTACACTCCCTGATTCACTGACGGCTGTGAATCACGATGCGCCCACAGCCAGGTTGAGCCCGCCACTATCTGCAGCCCCAGTTATATTGATAAACCCTGACCCCTGCTCCCTTAACGAGAATGAACCTATCCCTGTGCTATCTAAGGCGACTACTAGAGGGCAAAAAGCAAAGCTTAAATCGGATTGTAATAATGAATCTCACTCTACAAAAAGAAAGGCCCAAGCGTATAAAAAAAAAACCAATGCACAGGAAATCGTAGGAGGGTCAGTTGTAGTTGTCCCCCCCACAAGCGGTGCGAAAGTGGATAATTCTACTTCTTTGCCTCAGACTGTGCCAGGACTAACAGGTGATAGCACCGCAGAGGGGAATTTCTGGAGCAGGCTAGAAACTATGCTATCTACTTTGTTAGACCCGATGTTTCAAAAAATAAGCATGATAGAAGCTAGGCTGGCCAAATTAGAGGGGTCTACTGGCTGTATCCCCTCAGCTGGGCTGCTAGCTAGCTCATCTTCAAATATAGATGTTATAACTGCTAGGAGCACAAAAACTGTGGGGGAAGGTGCAGGGGGTGGGTCTACTGCTAGGCCTGTAGTGAATGGAGCGGTACATGACAAAAATAGATCTATTGGGAGTAGGCCCAGTAGTCTTGATACCCGGTTACCACGTGCCAGCAGTCTATTAGTGGAGAACCATGTTCGGATAGGGGGTTAGAGGGAGGGCCCCCAGTCTCGGAGTTTTCCAACTATAGATCTTCCACCAGAATCTACCCCTTATGTAGTGGTACTGGGGAATGTACCTCCTCTCCCCAGGGGGTCGAGGAAAATTTTGTGCAGTTGAAAAATAAATTATCCCATTGGTTTGCACACTCTACCACAGGGGGCCATCGAGTATCTAATAATATCCTCATGGCCCGGAGGGTTAATTGGATAGGGAGTTCCCGGAAAGTGGATATTGGCGACTGTGTCATCGTAAACTTTGACAATCCCTTCACTGCGGGGCGTATTCTGTCCAGGGAATTTAGCCTTACCCCGCTAATGGGTTCCGCTGTTAAGGTTTTACCCCTGGGTTATTTTTACAAGTCAGCACTTAACAGGGAACTGTCTGAAAATAGTTTCAGGGCCTCACAACGAAGAGGAGGGCTAAATAATCCAGATCTCAGGCAATACTTTCCCGCACCTGCCCACTTGACCCTTGAGCTGGTTGGGCAGTTGAGCAATACCCACGTATTGGCATTAGATAATAGATTCGCAGCCCTCTCTGGTTTGGATAACTGCGATTGACTAAGGCCTCCTGTTCTTTCTGGAATTCAGCCAGTTGCACTTTCTCAGCCCTCAGGGGAGGTAGCTATGAATCATGTAGCTGCGAGGTCTAATAATTTTCTATCTTGGAACATTGCAGGATTGGCTAATAAGTTTTCGGATCCCCGATGGGTATGTTTCATGAAGCAATACACTGTAATTAGTCTCCAGGAAACATGGTCGGTGGACTGTGATCTTCTTTTAGAAGGTTATAAGGCTTTTTTGTCCCGGCCATTCCCTCGGTGAGCGGAAGAGCTAGGGGTGGTTTAGTCACTTATATCTCTGTAGCTGTTGACTGTAAGTTACAGGTGATTCCATCCACACATCCGGGAATTCTGGCATTGTCAGCAACCAGGGGGACACTAGATGGGGAATCCTTAATTTTTATAATTCGGTGGCCAGTTCGCATGAGGCAGGCAACATCACTAGCTTGGGAGTTTTTATAAAACAACTTATGGGTCGTGGATTTTATAATTTTTTGGTGTCTGGTGATTTTAATATACACCCTTGTGGTAATCCTTCAACATCCTGTATTTCGGAGCTTGGGTGTCCCCTTATGAGGGGTTTTCATTTTGACCACAATCTCCAAGGAAAATTGTTGAATAACATGTTAAATGAACTAGATCTGGTGGTCACGATGTCTTTAACTGACCCTTACACCAAGTTCCCTGTACCAACATTCAAAGGAAGTGGAAGAGGATCATTCATTGATTTTATTTTAATTTCCTCATCGTTGTCATCTGTTTTTAATGGGTTTAACATTATAGCTAGTGAATTTAGTGACCATAATCCTTTAATTATTCAAATGTTGGGCCCATTATTGTCAAAAACTGGGGAGGCTTCGTACGGGGGCACTCTGAAACCAACGGATGGAAAGCGAAGGTTAAAATGGTCCCAGGTGTCCCCTGTTAGTTTTTATAATGAGGTAAAATTATCTTGTGCCAACGAGCTATCTTTATGTACGTCTGAGAGGTCCACTCCCGAAGAGATCCTCTGTGCCTATGAGACAATAGCGCATACAGTTGGTGAATTGTTAAGTGCCCCGGCTAGAGGCACTGTCTTTTCCGGCCCCAGATGGTTCGACTCGGATTGTTCTAGATCAGCTAAACGACTGAGGGCGGCTCTGGCAGCCAAACCGAGAATTCAAACTGAGGTTTGTGCTTCTCGTAGGGAATATAAGTTAGCTCTGGCCACACGCAAGGGAGTAATGAAGGAAGACGCCTGGAAGGAGCTGATCGACTCAAGTACTCTGAGGAACAGCTCGAGGTTTTGGAGTGTCGTGAATGGGCCCTTGTTTGTTAAGGATGGGGGGGAGGGTCTCGTGGCTCATATCTTAGAGGATGAATGGGTACTTCATTTTAAAACCATGTTTGATTGTCCGTCCCAGCCTATTTGTAGTATACCCCAGAATAGGTTGGATGCTCCGATATGTTTTAACAGGAGCGAGATTTTGGAAGGAATCCGAGGGTTAACCATTAACAAAGCCCCAGGTCCAGATGGGATCCCCCCGGACTTATTCAAGTCAGACCCCTTGTTCTGGGCCCCGATTTTAGAGTCACTATTTAATGCGGCAGCTAACAAGGGGTGTCCTCAGTCTTGGGCCTCCTCAACTATAGTCCCAGTTTTTAAAAAGGGTGATAGAAATAGTACTCACTGCTATAGACCAATCTCGCTTATTGACTCAGTGGTCAAAGTGGTGGGTCGTGTCATATTACAGAGATTAACAATTTGGGCAGATGAGAATGGGATTCTGTCGGATGTCCAGTATGGTTTTCGGCCGGGGCGTTCTACAGTTGCACAGTGCCTTAATCTATTCATGATATTGAATAAATAAACTGTTGCGCACCCCGGAACTATCCACCTTGCCTTCATGGACCTGTCATCTGCTTTTGATTGTGTAAACCGAGTTAAGCTATGGCAGTCCATGAGGGCAATGGGGGTAGATAATTGCATTGTTAATTTTCTCGAGGACCTGCATTTTTCAACTAAAGCCAACATTAGGTTCGGACAAAAATTGCAGGTTTCCAGGGATTTCGAGATTAGGAAGGGGGTCCGGCAGGGTTGTATCCTGGTGCCATTTTTATTTAATTTTTATATTAATGAACTAGAAAGTGCGCTGAGGGCAACTGGAGCAGATTTCCCCTACGTAGGACGGCGGGGCATTCCTGTTTTGCTTTACGCGGATGACGCCGTCCTATTATCTAGAACTGAATTGGGCCTACAATCTCTTTTAACGGCATTCTCTGATTTCATGACAGATCGGGACCTGACCATTAATAATTCTAAGTCCTATGTCATGAAGGTAGGGAAAAACACGAAGAGGAATTTTTGTTTAGAACTGGTAATGACAAGATTCCATGCACGAATGTTTTCTCTTATTTAGGGGTCCTATTTGATGATCAACTCAGGTGGGACCCCTTAATTAAAAGAAAAAAAGGGAATTGGTGCGGGTCAATGCTGCAATTTTTAATTTTGCCTCTAAAGTGGGAAAGAAACCGACAGGAGCTATGCTTCAGGTGTATCAAGCAAAAAGCGTAGCTATAGCAACTTATGGTAGTGAGATCTGGGGATACACGGTAGCGGAACCCCTCCAAGTTGTGGAAAATGGGTTTCTAAAAAGGTTATTATGTGTCCCGCAAAGAACCTCGAACTTGGTGGTACATGAGGAATTGGGGGTTTCCTACCTAAGTGACACTATTGCCCTGCGTCCCTTGATCTTTTGGTTAACGTGTTGGTTAAATAAAAATGTAACCCTACTCACTTGATTTTAAGAGAATGCCTGTCCCTAGACAACGTGGCTCGTATCCCCTGGCTTAATTACATTAAAAAAGGATTTGAATGGATAGGGCGGGGAGTTTTATTTTTAAACCAGATGTTATTGTAAGAAAGGACGTAGAAATAACCAAGGTAGCTTTTCTGAGCAGAAGGCAAGCCGAGCGGGAAGCTGAAGAGGCTCGGAAACCTAGTGTCCGGGCATATTTATTACTTAAATTGACTCCATTGACGGAACCATACCTCATGGGGTCCTTGTCGTCACACGAAAAATTTCTTTTAACTAGGTTCCGGATGAACCTCTTCCATCTCCTGTTAGCAAGACCCAAGGGGGCTTCTAGAGGTCAAGTGCTAGCTTCCTGCGGCTGCGACGGAAAGTCTCCACAGGATTTGCTGCACTTTATGTTCTTTTGTCACCTATATGAAGTCCCCAGGAGGCATTTTTTAGTTCCGATTTTAAAGAAATTGAATTTTAACCAGGTTAGACCTGCACTAATGTATTTACAATTATTGAAGGATGAATGTATTATTTTTATTGTAGGGTTTTTAAAGGCTTCTATGAATTCCAGGCACCTTATGGATATGTAGAGTCTATTTATAGACATGTTTTTAGATGATTTTTTGTGTGGTAGCGGAGTCTGATATGTTATAATTGCTGTTTTTATGTATTGTATTTGTGTAACTTTTATGGTTTTATAAACAAAAACCGAATAAAGTTTGTTGAATTGAAAAATTGAACTGGCTGTAGACAGGGAGTCCCTAGATCTCTTCAAAGAGAGAAGAAAGTTGGGACTAGAGTCCCATGGTGGCAGCCATGTCCCTAGAGATAGGGAAAGGTCCTATGACCATAGGAACCTGAGCAAGATTGTCCCTCCCTACCAGAGTGGGGATGACATCCACAAGTGGATAACTGCTCTAGAGAGGGCCTGTAAAGTACAGAAGGTCCCTCAGGAGCAGTGGGCAGCAATCTTGTGGCTCTCCTTTGCAGACAAAGGTAGAGATAAGCTCCTCACTGTTAGAGAGGAGGATGCTGATAATTACAAGGTCTTGAAGAGTGCTCTTATTGATGGGTTTGGCCTAACCACTGAACAGTACAGGTTGAAGTTCAGAGATACCCAAAAAGCACAGACTCAAGACTGGGTAGACTATGTGGATTGTTCTGCTAAGGCTCTGAAAGGCTGGTTGATGGGCAGTAAGGTGTGTGACTTCTCAGGATTGTACAATCTGATAATGAGGGAGCAGATTCTTAATAACTGTCAAAATCAGCTGTTGCATCAATACCTGGTGGACTCTGATCTGACCTCTCCCCAAGAATTGGGAAAGAAGGCAGACAAATGGGTCAGAACCAGGGTGAAGCAGAAGGTACAGAACCAAGGTGGGGACACTAAGAAGCAAGATGCAAAGAACTCTGAAAAGGGTGGGGAGAAGGGTAAAGATCAAAAGTCTTCATCAGGCCCCCAAAAATCTTCTTCAGGTGGGGATTCACAGTCTACAAAAGGGAAAGGCCAAAGAAAACCATGGTGCAAGGTCTGTAAGCAAAAGACCCACTGGACCAGTGATTGCACCAAGTCCAAAGACTCAAGTCCAGCACCCACCAATGCCCCTAAGGCACCTGTTCCCCCTAGTGCAGTTACAGTTGGTGGGAGTGCTCCAGCCAAGGGTTTAGTAGGGTTCACCCTGGGTACTGAGTTGGGCTCTGACCTAGTCAGAGAACTAACTCAGGCTGTGTTAGTCTGTGATGGAGGCATGGATGTGCCCTCCTCTATGAGTCCCAGTAATCTGGGCAAGTACAGACAACAGCCTTTAATCAATGGACGAGAGGCTTTGGCATTTAGGGACACAGGGGCAAGTGTCACAATGGTGACACAAGACCTTGTGAATCCTGGGCAAGTTATACTTGGTGAGATGTACCAAGTGACCAATGCTAGCAACGTCAGAACAGACCATACTCTGGCAGTTGTTAACTTCTCCTGGGGAGGGGTAACTGGCCTTAAGAAGGTTGTGGTGAGTGCAAACCTACCAGTCGAATGCTTGCTTGGCAATGACTTAGAGACTTCTGCTTGGGCAGAAGTGGAGCTCAGGACCCATGCAGAAATGCTGGGGATCCCTGCAGATGTGTTTGCTGTGACCAGGTCACAAGCCAAAATGTCTAGCACTGAACAGGCCTTGGATTCTGGAATAATGGACCAAGTGCCTTCCAAGAGGAGGAGTAGTAGGGTTAAGGCAGTGCCTTCCCCTTGGCTCAGGAAGAAGATCAGTCCCTTGAGGGGGATGATCTCAGTCCTGCAGAAGGAACTGTCCCAGAGGAACTTGAACCTGACCTGGTTGAGTTCTTGGGGACAGGGGGACCTTCCAGGGCAGATCTGAGCCAGGAGCAGCAGAGCTGCCCCTCCTTGAACCCCTCAGACAGCAAGCTGCTGCTGAGGCTGCTGGGAAAGCTAGTGGTCCCCATACAGTGTATTGGGATGATGGACTCCTGTACTCAGAGAGTAGAGACCCCAAGCCTGGTGCTACCAGGAGGTTGGTTATACCTCTAAAGTTCAGGGGCTTCCTATTGACCCTAGCCCATGATATTCCCTTGGCAGGTCACCTGGGCCAGAACAAGACTTGGGACAGAATTGTCCCTCACTTTCACTGGCCCCACATGTCTGAAGACACCAAGGAGTTTTGTCGCTCCTGTGTAACCTGCCAGGCCAGTGGCAAGGCAGGTGGCACTACAAAGGCCCCCCTGATACCACTACCTGTGGTGGGGGTGCCCTTTGAAAGGGTAGGGATTGACATTGTTGGTCCCATGGATCCCCAAACAGCATCTGGGCACAGGTTTATCCTGGTGGTAGTGGATCATGCCACCAGGTACCCAGAAGCTATTCCCCTCAGGACCACTACAGCACCTGTGGTGGCAAGGGCCCTCCTGGGAATTTTCTCAAGAGTGGGCTTTCCTAAGGAGGTAGTATCAGACAGGGGTGCAAACTTCATGTCTGGGTACTTAAAAGCAATGTGGAAGGAGTGTGGAGTGACTTATAAGTTCACCACACCCTATCACCCACAATGCAATGGTTTAGTTGAGAGATTCAACAAAACCTTGAAGGGCATGATTAAAGGGCTCCCAGAAAAGCTTAGGCGAAGATGGGACATACTCTTGCCCTGCCTTTTATTTGCATATAGGGAGGTGCCTCAGAAGGGGGTTGGTTACAGCCCTTTTGAACTTCTGTTTGGCCACCCTGTCAGGGGTCCACTGTGCTTGGTGAAGGAAGGATGGGAGTTACCTCTCAAGCCCCCAAAGCAAGACATAGTGGACTATGTACTTGGTCTCCGCTCCCGGATGGCTGAGTATATGAAAAAGGCAACCAAAAACCTTGAGGCTAGCCAGGAACTTCAAAAGGCCTGGCATGACCAAAAGGCTGTTCTGACTGTTTACCAGCCAGGACAGAAGGTGTGGGTGTTGGAGCCAGTGGCCCCAGCAGCTCTCCAAGACAAATGGAGTGGACCCCACACTATTGTTGAGCAGAAGGGTGAGGTTACCTACTTAGTAGACCTAGGAACACCCAGGAGTCCCCACAGGGTTCTCCATGTCAACAGGTTAAAACCGTATGTGGACAGGGCAGACATGGGCTTGCTCATGGCTACTGATGAAGGGCAGGAGGAAGAGAGTGACCCACTCCCTGACCTGCTCTCACAGAAACATGACGATGGGTCAGTAGATGGTGTAGCCTTGGCAGGCAGCCTCACTACCCAGCAACAAACTGATTGTAGACAGGTGCTTAATCAGTTTAGACACATGTTTTCACTGACACCCAGACCACCTGGTGCACTCATGAAGTGGACACTGGGGACAGTCTGCCTATTAAAAATAAGATTTATAGGCAACCTGACCATGTCAGGGACTGTATCAGGACTGAAGTCCAGAAAATGTTGGAGTTGGGAGTTATTGAACCCTCAGATAGCCCTTGGGCTAGTCCAGTGGTCCTTGTGCCAAAACCTCACACCAGTGGTGGAAAAAGAGAGATGAGGTTTTGTGTGGACTACAGGGGTCTCAATGCAGTCACTAGGACTGATGCCCATCCAATACCAAGGGCAGATGAGCTCATAGATACTTTGGCCTCAGCCAAATATCTCAGCACATTTGACTTGACAGCTGGCTACTGGCAGATCAGACTAGCTGATACTGCAAAGCCCAAAACAGCATTCTCAACCCCAAGTGGGCATTATCAATTTGTGGTGATGCCCTTTGGTCTGAAGAATGCACCTGCCACTTTCCAGAGGTTGGTGAATACAGTTCTCACATGTCTGGAAGCCTATAGTGCAGCATATCTAGATGATATTGCTGTCTTTAGCTCCACCTGGGAGGATCACCTGGTCCACCTCAGGAATGTTTTACAGGCCCTGCAAAAGGCAGGCCTGACTATCAAGGCCACTAAGTGCCAGATAAGGCAGAGTCAGGTTGTGTACCTGGGCCACCTTGTGGGTGGAGGCCAGGTTCAACCTTTGCAGAGCAAGATCCAGACTATCATGGACTGGACTGCTCCCACTACCCAGACTCAGGTGAGAGCCTTCTTAGGCCTGACTGGGTACTATAGGAGATTTGTCAAGGGGTATGGATCAATAGTGACACCCCTGAATGACTTAACTTCTAAGAAAATGCCCAAAAAGGTTCAGTGGACAGCTAGCTGTCAAAAGGCATTTGATGACCTGAAGCAGGCCATGTGCACTGCTCCCATTCTACAGAGTCCTGATTACTCCAAGAAGTTCATTGTTCAAACTGATGCATCTGAATTGGGGGTAGGGGCTGTACTGTCACAATTGAATGAAGAAGGTCAGGATCAGCCAGTAGCTTTCATTAGCAGAAGGCTGACCCCTAGAGAGAAACGTTGGTCAGCCATAGAGAGGGAGGCCTTTGCTGTGGTCTGGGCTCTGAAGAAGTTGAGGCCATACTTGTTTGGTACCCACTTCCTGGTTCAGACAGACCATAAGCCCCTCTTATGGCTAAAACAAATGAAGGGTGAAAACCCCAAACTGCTTAGGTGGTCCATTTCCCTACAGGGGATGGACTTCACAGTGGAACATAGACCTGGGAGTAACCATGCCAATGCAGATGGACTCTCTAGGTACTTCCACTTAGAACATGAAGACTTAACTGGGCGAGGTTAGTTTAATGTCCCTACGTTTGGGGGGGTTGTGTAGGAGAGTAGGATCTGCTTCACATGGGTACCCCCACTTTTTGCTGATGCTTCACTGTTTTTCGACATTAGTCTGGCTGGGGCCCTGCTAATCAGAACCCCAGCCTAGCTGCTTCCTCTCTAAAATGGTTTCCATGTGCCTTAGGCACATCACTGATTGGAATCTGGAGTGCCCTTATAAGTCCCTAGTATATGGTATACTATGTACCAAGGGCATAGGTACCTCAGAGGCCTACCAGGGGCTGCAGCATGTATTATGCCACCCCTGGAAGGCCATCCAAACTGACACCACAGGTCTGCTACTGCAGCCTGGGTAAGGTGGTGCATGCACCCCTTACTGTGATATAGGTTACCTATATCACTATATACATACACACATATAAACCTATAAGTCACTCCTATGGCAGGCCTTATCAGTCCTGAAGGCAGAGTGCGTGGTTCCTATGTGAGAGGGTGCCCCTGCATGAGCAGGGCCCCTCTGCAGCGTTCGGAGACCCTTCTCTGATGCTGTTTGTAGTGCAGCCTGACCATTTACTCTTAAGCGCATTATAACCTCGCGTTAAATGCTAACTTTGGAATGGCTGCACCTAAACATGTCGTGTTTGGTGTCAAACATCTTGGAATACTACCCCCCGCCAATTCTGGCGGCGGGGGTAGCATTCCACCCTTCTAGAGGGAAAGACATGTTAACTCTGGCTAGCCCGGTAACTTCTTTCTAAAGCCCTGGCATCACAAAATGGATGCTGCTGCCACAGACACGAGTCTGGCCTCCTGCTGCTGGACGAAACTCCGGCAGGGGAGGCCTGGACAATAGGTTTCCTGTCCCAGGGAGGTGTGACCACCTCCCCAGACAGGATAATGTGTATTGGGGCTGGGCGGGAGCACTTTCGGGTGCTTTGAAGTCCTGCACTGGGGGCACATTTGGTGTCCCTGTGCATACCCCAGTTCAAACCGGATCAGGGCCTTGCAGCCCCTGCTTTGGCGCGAACTGGACAAAGGGAAAGGGGTGTAGCCACCCCTCTGCCCTGACCCACCCATAGGTGGGGCCACAGAGTAGTCCAACCCCTAAACTTGGTATAAGTATAGGAACCCAGTCCTTAGGACTTTAGATTATCCCTGGACGAAACTCTGAAACAGAATCCTGGACCTTCGACGCTCTACTCAAGACTAGAGGACAGAAGAATCTCCCTTGGGGTCAAGGAGTGACTCCCCTGCTTGGCAGGCACCAAAGAAGCAATTGTCCGGTCTGCATCGCCTGAAGCTCCCGTCGGATGCCGAAGTCTTTGCATCACCAGAGGTGGATTTCCAGACTTCCCCGAGGCTGCCCTGAGTCCCCAGCAAAGCTGAGGCCCGTAGCTGTCGTGGGTAACGTGGAACCGTGACCCCTGGACACCATACGCATTTGCTAGTGCATCCTCTTCTGGGTCTCCCACGAAGTCGTGCTTTGGGCTCCGAGTAGCCCTAGCCTCCAGCACCAACTGCACCGAAGATCACTGGCCTCCACTCCACGAGTGTCCTGTGAGCCAGATCCACGTGCGACGTCTCGAGGCTCCTTTGCGGTCGCTAGCCCGTTGGCTAGTAGCCCTTCACGAAGGCCAATCCTTTTCTTCTTGGGCACCCTGGTTGCTCCAGGCCTGCTCTCACTTACCCTTGCTGGGTGAGTTCCTCAGACCTTGCTGGTCTGCACCATCGACGATCTTCATCTTCACCGAGACTTGCCGTTGCCAAGGCTTGTTGGGTCCAATCCGGGCGCCGACACCTCAGCACTCGACAGACATCGTGTACCAGCCCGAATCCTGCTCCTGGTCACCGACAACTCCTCCTGGACCTCGTGGCTGAAGAGTCAAGACGACCGTCAACGCTACCTGAAGCACTCAACATCGGTGGGCATCCGCTCCATCGCCTTCCTGGTCACTGGCTAGTGACCCAGACTCTGTCCCCTCTGCTTTCAGGTTCTTCAGATCTCCGATCCATTCTTGGATCCACCCGGACACTTTCCACTAGGTCGCCAGCAGCACTTTGCAGCAAATCGCCATTCAAATCGACGACGAAACCCGACCCCGAAAGGCACCTATGCACCCGGCTTCCCTGGGTGAGGTAACACGAGTACTCCGGTGCTCCCGTGGGTAGAGACTCTAGAACGACCTAGTTCTCAAAGGGTTTGCTCCAAGTCCTCCTTTAAGTGTCCCTTTTCTTTAATTTCCTGATCGCGACTTTCTCCATAGAAGTTAACGGCGTATCGCGGTTGTGTATTTACACTGCACGCGTCCCCCGTGGGTCCCCTGTGTCACTACCTTGGGTGGTTCCTTGTGGTCCAAGCACTTCTAGAGGCTCTAGGCCTAGTGTCTAGTTCAGTCGTGGTTCTTATACCACTTTATTGGTATATGGTTTGGTACGCCCCTAGGGCCCAAACGTGTATTTGTGCTATTACTGTGTTTAAATAACTTATAACTTGTGTACTTCGAACTCTAGCCTCATAAAGAGACTAGAGGGGTGTGTTTAGCAATAAATACATATATTTTGAATATATACCTGGTGTGGTGCTCTTTCATTTGATCACTCAAGAGATTATAGACTGGTAAAACAAGCTGCTTTACATTCCTTCAAGACTTAGCCTGAAGGCTGCTCTCCATAGCTACCACTAGGATAGCTTTCAATAAGGTTGTCTTTAACCTATCTCCAATAAGGGGTTGTTTGGACTGGTGCAAGGTGCCCACTATAATTAGTGGACAGCATATGCCAGGCCAACTTCTCACACCCCTACACTGCCCGAACACCACTGCACTAAACCCTGAAACACCACCCCCAGCACGACCCCCTACACTGCCCGAACACCACTGCACTGCCCTAAACCCTGAAACACCACCCCCTGCACGACCCCCTACACTGCCCGAACACCACTGTACTGCCCTAAACCCTGAAACACCACCCCAGCACGACCCCCTACACTGCCCGAACACCACTGCACTGCCCTAAACCCTGAAACACCGCCCCCAGCAAGACCCCCTATTCTGCCCGAACACCACTGCTCTGCCCTAAACCCTAAAACACTACCCTGAGCACGACCCCCTACACTGCCCGAACATCACTGCTCTGCCCTAAACCCTGAAACACCACCCCAGCACGTCCCCCTACACTGCCCGAACACCACTGCACTGCCCTAAAGCCTGAAACACCAGCCCCAGCACGACCCCCTACACTGCCCGAACACCACTGCACTGCCCTAAACCCTGAAACACCAGCCCCAGCACGACCCCCTACACTGCCCGAACACCACTGCACTGCCCTAAACCCTGAAACACCAACCCCAGCACGACCCCCTACACTGCCCTAACACCACTACACTGCCCTAAACCCTGAAACACCACCCCCTGCACGACCCCCTACACTGCCCGAACACCACTGCACTGCCGTAAACCCTGAAACACCACCCCTCAGCACGACCCCCTACCCTGCCTGAACACCACTGCACTGCACTAAACCCTGTAAACACCACCCCCAGCATGACCTCCTACACTGCCCGAACACCACTGCACTGCCCTAAACCCTGAAACACCACCCCCTGCATGACCCCCTACACTGCCCGAACACCACTGCACTGCCCTAAACCCTGAAACACCACCCCCAGCACGACCCCCTACACTGCCCAAACACCACTGCACTGCCCTAAACCCTGAAACACTACCCCCAGCACGACCCCCTACACTGCCCAAACACCACTGCACTGCCCTAAACCCTGAAACACTACCCCCAGCACGACCCCCTACAATGCCCGAACACCACTGCACTGCCCTAAACCATGAAATATCACCCCCAGCAAGACCCCCTACACTGCCTGAACACCACTGCCCTAAACCCTGAAACACCACCCCCAGCAAGACCCCCTACACTGCCCGAACACCACTGCACTACCCTAAACCCTGAAACACCACCCCCAGCATGACCCCCTACACTGCCCGAACACCACTGCTCTGCCCTAAACCCTGAAACACTAGCCCCAGCATGACCCCCTACACTGCACGAACACCACTTCACTGCCCTAAACCCTGAAACACCAGCCCCAGCACGACCACCTACACTGCCCGAACACCACTGCACTGCCCTAAACCCTGAAACACCAGCCCCAGCACGACCCCTTACACTGCCCGAACACCACTGCACTGCCCTAAACCCTGAAACACCAGCCCCAGCACGACCCCCTACACTGCCCGAACACCACTACACTGCCCTAAACCCTGAAACACCAGCCCCAGCATGATCCCCTACACTGCCCGAACACCACTGCACTGCCCTAAACCCTGAAACACCACCCCCTGCACGACCCCCTACACTGCCCGAACACCACTGCACTGCCCTAAACCCTGAAACACCACCCCCTGCACAACCCCCTACACTGCCCGAACACCACTGCACTGCCCTAAACCCTGAAACACCACCCCCTGCACAACCCCCTACACTGCCCGAACACCACTGCACTGTCCTAAACCCTGAAACACCAGCCCCAGCAAGACCCCCTACACTGCCCGAACACCACTGCACTGCCCTAAACCCTGAAACACCAGCCCCAGCAAGACCCCCTACACTGCCCGAACACCACTGCACTGCCCTAAACCCTGAAACACCACCCCCAGCACGACCCCCTACACTGCCCGAACACCACTGCACTGCCTTAAACCCTGAAACACCACAACCCTGCACGACCCCCTACACTGCCCGAACACCACTGCACTGCCCTAAACCCTGAAACACCAGCCCCAGCAAGACCCCCTACACTGCCCGAACACCACTGCACTGCCCCAAACCCTGAAACACCAGCCCCAGGAAGACCCCTTACACTGCCAGAACACCACTGCACTGCCCTAAACCCTGAAACACCAGCCCCAGCAAGACCCCCTACACTGCCCGAACACCACTGCACTGCCCTAAACCCTGAAACACCAGCCCCAGCACGACCCCCTACACTGCCCGAACACCACAGCACTGCCCTAAACCCTGAAACACCAGCCCCAGCACGACCCCCTATTCTGCCCGAACACCACTGCTCTGCCCTAAACCCTAAAACACTACCCTGAGCACGACCCCCTACACTGCCCGAACATCACTGCTCTGCCCTAAACCCTGAAACACCACCCCCAGCACGTCCCCCTACACTGCCCGAACACCACTGCACTGCCCTAAAGCCTGAAACACCAGCCCCAGCACGACCCCCTACACTGCCCGAACACCACTGCACTGCCCTAAACCCTGAAACACCAGCCCCAGCACGACCCCCTACACTGCCCGAACACCACTGCACTGCCCTAAACCCTGAAACACCAACCCCAGCACGACCCCCTACACTGCCCTAACACCACTACACTGCCCTAAACCCTGAAACACCACCCCCTGCACGACCCCCTACACTGCCCGAACACCACTGCACTGCCCTAAACCCTGAAACACCACCCCTCAGCACGACCCCCTACACTGCCTGAACACCACTGCACTGCACTAAACCCTGTAAACACCACCCCCAGCATGACCTCCTACACTGCCCGAACACCACTGCACTGCCCTAAACCCTGAAACACCACCCCCTGCATGACCCCCTACACTGCCCGAACACCACTGCACTGCCCTAAACCCTGAAACACCACCCCCAGCACGACCCCCTACACTGCCCAAACACCACTGCACTGCCCTAAACCCTGAAACACTACCCCCAGCACGACCCCCTACACTGCCCAAACACCACTGCACTGCCCTAAACCCTGAAACACTACCCCCAGCACGACCCCCTACACTGCCCGAACACCACTGCACTGCCCTAAACCATGAAATATCACCCCCAGCAAGACCCCCTACACTGCCTGAACACCACTGCACTGCCCTAAACCCTGAAACACCACCCCCAGCACAACCCCCTACACTGCCCGAACACCACTACACTACCCTAAACCCTGAAACACCACCCCCAGCATGACCCCCTACACTGCCCGAACACCACTGCTCTGCCCTAAACCCTGAAACACTAGCCCCAGCATGACCCCCTACACTGCCCAAACACCACTTCACTGCCCTAAACCCTGAAACACCAGCCCCAGCACGACCACCTACACTGCCCGAACACCACTGCACTGCCCTAAACCCTGAAACACCAGCCCCAGCACGACCCCTTACACTGCCCGAACACCACTGCACTGCCCTAAACCATGAAACACCAGCCCCAGCACGACCCCCTACACTGCCCGAACACCACTACACTGCCCTAAACCCTGAAACACCAGCCCCAGCATGATCCCCTACACTGCCCGAACACCACTGCACTGCCCTAAACCCTGAAACACCACCCCCTGCATGACCCCCTACACTGCCCGAACACCACTGCACTGCCCTAAACCCTGAAACACCACCCCCTGCACAGACCCCCTACACTGCCCGAACACCACTGCACTGCCCTAAACCCTGAAACACCACCCCCTGCACAACCCCCTACACTGCCCGAACACCACTGCACTGTCCTAAACCCTGAAACACCAGCCCCAGCAAGACCCCCTACACTGCCCGAACACCACTGCACTGCCCTAAACCCTGAAACACCAGCCCCAGCAAGACCCCCTACACTGCCCGAACACCACTGCACTGCCCTAAACCCTGAAACACCACCCCCAGCACGACCCCCTACACTGCCCGAACACCACTGCACTGCCTTAAACCCTGAAACACCACAACCCTGCACGACCCCCTACACTGCCCGAACACCACTGCACTGCCCTAAACCCTGAAACACCAGCCCCAGCAAGACCCCCTACACTGCCCGAACACCACTGCACTGCCCCAAACCCTGAAACACCAGCCCCAGGAAGACCCCTTACACTGCCAGAACACCACTGCACTGCCCAAAACCCTGAAACACCAGCCCCAGCAAGACCCCCTACACTGCCCGAACACCACTGCACTGCCCTAAACCCTGAAACACCAGCCCCAGCACGACCCCCTACACTGCCCGAACACCACAGCACTGCCCTAAACCCTGAAACACCAGCCCCAGCAAGACCCCCTACACTGCCCGAACACCACTGCACTGCCCTAAACCCTGAAACACCACCCCCAGCAACACCCCCTACACTGCCCGAACACCACTGCACTGCCCTAAACCCTGAAACACCACCCCCTGCATGACCCCCTACACTGCCCGAACACCACTGCACTGCCCTAAACCCTGAAACACCACCCCATGCATGACCCCCTACACTGCCCAAACACCACTGCACTGCCCTAAACCCTGAAACACCACCCCCAGCACGACCCCCTACACTGCCCGAACACCACTGCACTGCCCTAAACCTTAAACACCACCCCCAGCACGACCCCCTACTCTGCCCGAACACCACTGCTCTGCCCTAAACCCTAAAACACTACCCCCAGCATGAACCCCTACACTGCCCAAATACCACTGCTCTGCCCTAAACCCTAAAACACCATCCCCAGCACGTCCCCCTACACTGCCCGAACACCACTGCACTGCCCAAAACCCTTATACACTACCCCCAGCACGACCCCCTGCACTGCCCGAACACCACTGCACTGTCCAAAACCCTGAAACACTAGCCCCAGCAAGACCCCCTACACTGCCCGAACACCACTGCACTGCCCTAAACCCTGAAACATCACCCCTAGCAAGACCCCCTACACTGCCCGAACACCACTGCCCTAAACCCTGAAACACCACCCCCAGCACGACCCCCTACACTGCCCGAATACCACTACACTGCCCTAAACCCTGAAAATACCAGCCCCAGCACGACCCCCTACACTGCCCGAACACCACTGCACTGCCCTAAACCCTGAAACACCAGCCCCAGCATGACCCCCTACACTGCCCGAACACCACTACACTGCCCTAAACCCTGAAACACCAGCCCCAGCATGCTCCCCTACACTGCCCGAACACCACTGCACTGCCCTAAACCCTGAAACACCACCCCTGCATGACCCCCTACACTGCCCGAACACCACTGTACTGCCCTAAGCCCTGAAACACCACCCCCTGCACAACCCTCTACACTGCCCGAACACCACTGCACTGCCCTAAACCCTGAAACACCACCCCCTGTATGACCCCCTACACTGCCCGAACACCACTGCACTGTCCTAAACCCTGAAACACCACCCCCTGCACCACCCCCTACACTGCCCGAACACCACTGCCCTGCCCTAAACCCTGAAACACCACCCCCTGCACCACCCCCTACACTGCCCGAACACCACTGCACTGCCCTAAACCCTGAAACACCACCCCCAGCATGACCCCCTACACTGCCCGAACACCACTGCACTGCCTTAAACCCTGAAACACCACAACCCTGCACGACCCCCTACACTGCCCGAACACCACTGCACTGCCCTAAACCCTGAAACACCACCACCCGCAAGACCCCCTACACTGCCCAAACACCACTGCACTGCCCTAAACCCTGAAACATCACCCCCAGCACGACCCCCTACACTGCCCGAACACCACTGCACTGCCCTAAACCATGAAACACCACCCCCAGCATGACCCCCTACACTGCCCGAACACCACTGCCCTAAACCCTGAAACACCACCCCCTGCACGACCCCCTACACTGCCCAAACACCACTGCACTGCCCTAAACCCTGAAACACCACCCCCTGCACGATACCCTACACTGTCCGAACACCACTGTACTGCCCTAATCCCTGAAACACCACCCCCTGCATGACCCCCTACACTGCCTGAATACCACTGCACTGCCCTAAACCCTGAAACACCACCCCCAGCACGACCCCCTACACTGCCCGAACACCACTGCACTGCCCTAAACCCTAAAACACTACCCCCAGCACGACCCCCTACACTGCCCGAACACCACTGCACTGCCCTAAACCCTAAAACACTACCCCCAGCACGACCCCCTACACTACCCGAACACCACTGCACTACCCTAAACCCTAAATCACTCCCCCAGCACGACCCCCTACACTACCCAAACACCACTGCACTACCCTAAACCCTAAAACACTCCCCCAGCACGACCCCCTACACTACCCGAACACCACTGCACTGCCCTAAACCCTAAAACACTCCCCCAGCACGACCCCCTACACTACCCAAACACCACTGCACTGCCCTAAACCCTAAAACACTCCCCCAGCACGACACCCTACACTACCCAAACACCACTGCACTGCCCTAAACCCTAAAACACTCCCCCAGCACGACCCCCTACACTACCCAAACACCAATGCACTACCCTAAACCCTAAACACTACCCCCGCACGACCCCCTACACTACCCAAACACCAATGCACTACCCTAAACCCTAAAACACTACCCCCCGCACGACCCCCTACATTACCCAAAGTCCACTGCACTACCCTAAACCCTAAAACACTACCCCCGCACGACCCCCTAGACTACCCAAAGACCACTGCACTACCCTAAACCCTAAAACACGACCCCCTACACTACACAAACACCGCTGCACTACCCTAAACCCTAGAAAAGTAACCACCACCCCATGCCCAATCACCCTTACCTCTCACTCCTCGTGGTTCCTCTCTCCTCGTGGTTCCTGCTTCATGTCGTCTCTGAGGGGCGGTGCACGTCGTTGTGAGGAAACAGAACAGCCTCTGTTTCCTTACAACGACGTGGATCGTCTACATTTTTTTAGAACTCATGGTCATTTACCATACATACCTTTACAACAAAATTTGTTGTAAAGGCATGCGTGGTAAATGACCATGTGTTCTAAAAAAATGCGTAGTAATGACTTCGCGATGTACAACGCATGCGTGGTAATGCATGTGTTGTAATGGTATCGCAAAGTAAAAAAGTCGCTGTAACGGCTGTTTACCGATCGAAGCTGGGCCCTGTTCTTCAGTGAGTCGTTTATTTGATAAATTAGGAGGAAGGAATGTGTTTTTTTTACCGAAAAGTGCATTCCGGGCTGTTGTATTGTGAAAGTGTCCGCGTGGCCTGGTTTCACTTCCGGTGAGAGAGTGGAAGAGTCTGTTTGGATCTAAAGGGGTTCTTCTGTTGGACCGGGCCGGCGCAACACGTCATCAGAAAACACAGCTAATGGAAATCGTTGTCCCCGAAGTGTGGAGCAGTGCCATGAGAGGTCAACGAGTGTGCGTCCCACCGCAGTATGACCGTACCGCGTGACCCATGTGCCGCCTCCAGTGTACGGAAGGCAGAAGCGGCATCCATCGCAGGTCCTCTTGAAGACCGTTGTAGCACTAATTCTACATTTTGGAACTAGGGCATTTTAACCTTGTTGTTCCTGCCAGATACAAAGAGAAGATCCTGTGTTATTCAGTGCCGTCGTTACCTTTTCTGTGGGTAGTGGTGCTTGTCACTTCACTGCCCCGCCGGTGCACACGACTGGGCTCCCCACCTCGTGTGCCATCTGCAGGGCCTCTGCCCTCGGATCACTGGTTTCGGTTTCTGGAGTGGCAACATAAACAGTTGCTCCCAAAGGACTAGCCTGAACACTTAGGTGAATATCCCCTGTGCCAGCATTCTGCGGAAATTCTTTCCTAGCTCTCCCACATCGACGACGATGTCATAATAGCACGGCTCCGCTCGTGACACCGTATGACGTCATAGGAGCCATAAGAGGACCTCGTCGGCGTGCTGACGTCAGTTCCACCCATTTTTTCCGTGCCACCAAGGTAAACAGGTGGACCGACACATTTTCACATGTATACATAGTATACTAAATATATTATCTACTGGCGGTCGCCAGTAGATAGTTATAGTTAGGACCTAGTTTCCATAGGAAAAGCGTTTTTTGTTTTCCCAATAACTTTGGCGCCGGATGACGAATCATCGCGAAATTTTCAAAAATAGTAGGGCGCTCCGGTCAGCTCCTGTCTCAAATGACATCACTGATGACATCATCCAGTGACTGTGTGTTTCTGTAAAGTTTAAATATGTTTAATATATATAGGGAAAGGCGTATTGAAGAATGAGTGGGTGTATAAGTGTCTGAATGGATGATTTAGTAGGTGCATGACTGACTCTATAAGTGAGTGATTAAACGTATCTTACAGAATGCATGGGTTAGTGACTAAACTGTGTGAATGTCTGTATCCGTCTGTCTGTTGGTGTGTAAGCGGCTGCATGGGTTTGTGAATAGCTACATGAGTGTCTACATGGGTTATTGATTGGTTGTCTGAGTATCTGTATGGGTGCCTGAGTGTTTGTGTGGGTGGGGTGTGTGTGACTCTGTGCATAGATGTGTGAGTGGGTGATTCACTGGGTGCATGGTTTCAAGAGTGCATCTGTGATGGACTGTATGGGTGGGTGAGTGTGTGTATGGATGTGTTAGTGAGTGAATGTATATCTCAGTGGTACATGTGTGAGTAACTACATATGTAAAAGGCAGTATATATGTGTGTTGGAGTATATAAATGGCTATAAGTGAGAGTGTGTGATTGTGAGAGTGGCTGTATGGATGAGTGTGTACTTGTATCAGTGATTGCATAAGAGCGTAAGAATGTGCTAGTATTTGTATGAGTAAGTGAGCTGGTGTGTGTATAACTGTATAGGTGAGTAAATGGCAGTGTGTTTAATTATTTGAATGACTGACTAGGTGTGTGAGTACCTCTATGGATGAGTGGCGGTGTTTGAGTGTCTATATAGGAGTATGAGTGCATATGATAGTCCTGTACTGAGTGACCGTAAGTATGAGTGACTGTACGGGTGAGTGAGTGGATGTGTGTGTAGACCTAAGAATCAGTGAGTGGGTATGTAGTTATTGGTGTTGGAGTGTCTATGGTTTTGCGAATGGCAGTCTGTAATTTAGAGTGGGTGTATCAAAGGTTATATCAGGGTGTGAGGAGGTGCATCAGATTATCACGTGGATGATGTCATCAGTGATGTCATTTGAGATGTCATTTGAGATGTCAACAGTGATGTCATCAGTGATGTCACTGACCATGTCATGAGTGATGTAATATGTGACGTCATCAGCAGTGCATTGCGGGGGCGCGAGTTATAGTTACCTGAACTAACTATAACGGGGGAATTTCTATGGTTTTGTACGAGTGAAATGTCCAACTAACTATAACTGTCCCTAAAACCTATTGTTTTTTAAGTGAATTTCAAAGGTTTTTTAAATGCTAATTTCTAACTATAACGTGTCTGAAACCTATGGTTTTTTCAGTGAATTTCAAAGGTTTTTTAAATGCTAATTCCTAACTATAACATGTCTGAAACCTATGGTTTTTTTCAGTGAATTTCAAAGGTTTTGTAAATGACAATTTTTAAATGTATTAATTGTTATATTTATTTTTTTGATACTGATTTACTACATTTTTTTAAACTATTTATTCTTACATATTTTATTTTTTAAATTACATTGTAATTACATTATACATTACATTACAAAATATACTTTCTCAGAATGAATTACTTTAGTTTAAATACTTTGCAAATAGGCAATAGACTTTTAAGTATAGTAGTTACAGTTATTGCAATGGGCAACACAATTTCAAACACAATGCAACATTGAGCTCAATGTGAATTTCTAGTTAAATGCAATTAGTTACTTTATGGATTACTTTTCTAACCACAGGACTGGATCCTAGATTCAGTCCTGGGACATCTCCTGTAAACAGTTGAGTAAAAGCGTTTTGGTTACAGTAGTGATTTTTAAGGAATATTATTGTATTTTAAAAGTTGACAGAAACTTTTTCACATAGAATCACCAATGTTATCCTATGGGAGGAAATTCACTTAGCAGGTAAGTAGTGTTATCGTTACTTTTTCTTACTCAGTGTTGGATCCTGGATCCTGGATCCAGCACTGGTGCATCTCCTGTAAAGAATGCGTTTAAGTCAAACAGGTGATTTTTAAGGAATATTTGTAGTTTGTGAAAATCGACACTTTGAAAGTTTTCTGCTGAAAACCAGACAATGGATTCCTATGGAAGGAAATTCAAGTTACTGGTAAGTACGGTTAGAATTACTTTTCAGGGTCAGTGCTGGGCTAAAAGATGCAGCACTGGGTTCTCTCCTGATAACAGGTGAGTAAATCGGAATTCAGTAGTTCGGCTGATTTTAGAGGAATATTATAAAGTTCCAAAACTCCACAGAAGAATTTCCAAGTGAAACCAGTCAATGTTAGCCTATGGAAGGAAATTCAAGTTACTGGTAAGTACGGTTAAAATTACTTTTCAGGATCAGTACTGGGCTGAAAGATGCAGCACTGAGGTCTCGCCTGATAACAGGTGAGTAAATCGGAATTCGTATTTTGGCTGATTTTAGAGGAATATTTGTATGTTTCAAAAATCGACACTTAGAAACTTTTTCAGCAAAAAGCAGACAATGATATCCTATGGAAGGAAATTCAAGTTACTGGTAAGTACGGTTAAAATTACTTTTCAGGATCAGTACTGGGCTGAAAGATGCAGCACTGAGGTCTCTCCTGATAACAGGTGAGTAAATCGGAATTAGTATTTCGGCTGATTTTAGAGGAATATTATAAAGTTCCAAAACTCCACACTTAGAAGAATTTCCAAGTGAAACCAGTCAATGATATCCTATGGAAGGAAATTCAAGTTACTGGTAAGTACGGTTAAAATTACTTTTCAGGATCAGTACTGGGCTGAAAGATGCAGCACTGAGGTCTCTCCTGATAACAGGTGAGTAAATCGGAATTCGTAGTTCGGCTGATTTTAGAGGAATATTTGTATGTTTAAAAAATCGACACTTAGAAACCTTTTCAGCAAAAAGCAGACAATGATATCCTATGGAAGGAAATTCAAGTTACTGGTAAGTACGGTTAAAATTGCTTTTCAGGATCAGTACTGGGCTGAAAGATGCAGCACTGAGGTCTCTCCTGATAACAGGTGAGTAAATCGGAATTCGTATTTCGGCTGATTTTAGAGGAATATTATAAAGTTCCAAAACTCCACACTTAGAAGAATTTCCAAGTGAAACCAGTCAATGTTAGCCTATGGAAGGAAATTCAAGTTACTGGTAAGTACGGTTAAAATTACTTTTCAGGATCAGTACTGGGCTGAAAGATGCAGCACTGAGGTCTCTCCTGATAACAGGTGAGTAAATAGGAATTCGTAGTTCGGCTGATTTTAGAGGAATATTTGCACAATGGTGAAGGGAGGGGCGGGGCCTGAGGTGACATCTGTGCAAACGCGCCCGTGGCGCGTTTTAAGTTGGGGATTAAGTCCCCTTGAATCATGAGGGTCCCTGGGGTCCAACTAGCCCACCCTGTACCTCCAGTATGTGCCAGGGAGCTGCGTTGCAGAGAGGTGTTCAGAGGCCACGCCCCTTTTTGCACCTCTCTGCAATGCAGCTCTGTGGCGCTTTCTGGACGTACCTGTTGGGCGAGTTGGCCCCCAGGGACCCTCAGGATTGAAGGGGATTTAATTCCCCATCTTAAAACACGCCACGGGGCCTGTTTGCACACATGTCACCTGAAGCCCCGCCCCCTCCCTTCACCACTGTGCAAACGCGCCCGTGGCGCGTTTTAAGTTGGGGGATTAAGTCCCCTTGAATCCTGAGGGTCCCTGGAGTCCAACTAGCCCACCATGTACTTCTAAAGCGCCACAGAGCTGCGTTGCAGAGAGGTGTAAAAGGGGCGTGGCCTCTATACACCTCTCTGCAACGCAGCCCCTGGCGCATACTGGAGGTTCCTGGTGGGCTAGTTGGCTCCAGGGACCCCCAGTATTCAAGGGGAATTACTTCCCCTTCTTAAAACGCGCCAGGGGCGCATTTGCAGAGTACTGCAGGGAGGGGGCGGGGCCTCCGGCACGATGCCGGTCGTTTTTTTAATGGGAGGGGGCTGCGTGGCCCCCCTTCCCTTGGCCACTTTTGGCCCGCGAGGCTCCCGTCCTGTCATAGCAAACTACAGTGTCCCGGGGGTAGGCACCCCGGGACACTGCAGGAGCCGGCCCTGGGGGGTGGCGGTAC
Source organism: Calotriton arnoldi (assembly GCA_963921515.1). Lineage (NCBI taxonomy): Eukaryota > Metazoa > Chordata > Amphibia > Caudata > Salamandridae > Calotriton > Calotriton arnoldi. The sequence continues at coordinate 2,699,823 of CAWUFW010001608.1, forward strand.
CCAGGGCCATCAAGGGCTCCAGGAGGGGGGCCACACGGCCCCCCTCCCAACCATTTCACAGCCCCGGGGAGGTGGTGGTCCCCGGGGCTTTGGGGGTCCATAACGGACCCCGATATTCAAATCTTTAGTGCCCCGGGGAGGTGGCGGTCCCCGGGGTGTGTGGGGGGGGCTGGAGCCCCCCCACACAGGTTAAATTTTTTTTTAAAAACAAGCCCCGGGTGGTGGCGGTCCCCGGGGCTGCGGGAGGGCAAAGAGCCCTCCCGCACCATTATTTTCTAAAGCCCCGGGGGGTGGCGGTCCCCGGGGCTTGGGGGGCCTTAGAGGCCCCCCACATTAAATCTAAACCCCCCCCCCACCATGCCCCCGGGACTTGGCCCACCCGGGGCAAATAAACATCAAAGCGTGGGAGACCGCGGCTCGATTTTTTTTTCCGGCAGGATCCGCGCACCCTGAGCGCATCCTGCCGATTTAAAAAAAAAAAATGCTTTTTTCTGCCCAGGGGGTCCTTGTGGGACCCCCTGAGCAGACCTAGGGGGTCAGGGTGTTTCTACCCTGCCCCCTTTTTGTGCTTTGCGCACTTGTTTCTGTCCCTCGGTTCTACCGAGGGACAAAATGGCTGCCAACACTTCCTGATTTGGAGTGTTGACAGCCAATTAGCATGCAGCTCGTGATCGGGAGGGTGCGCGAATCCGACGCGGCCATAGATATATATGTGATTTTCATTTTGATTTTCACAGGAACTACTGAACGGATTTACACCATTTAACAAAAGGGTTCTTTCTGAACCAAGAACTACCTCTTTTGCCAAATTTGGTGTAATTCCGTTCAGCAGTTCGGGCTGTAGCCGTGTATAAAGTTTCCTATGGGAAAATGAATGGGGAAAACACGTTTTGGGACCCCCTTTTTCCGGCCCCGCTTGACGAATCACCCTGAGACTTTCAGGGTAGGAGTGGACCGGAGCGGGCCATAAAGTTTGAAAATTTTGCGAAGATTTGTTAACCGACGCAAGAGTTATTTCAAATAGAATGTCGCGGATTTCCTATGGAAAATAGGTCCTAACTATAACTATCTACTGGCGACCGCTAGTAGATTATATATATATATATATATATATATTATCTACTGGCGGTCGTCAGTAGATAGTTATAGTTAAAACCTATTATCCATAGGAAATCCGCGACATTCTATTTGAAATAACGTTGGCGCCGGTTGACGAATCTTCGCGAAAGTTTCCAACTTGTTGGGGCGCTCCGGTCCGCTCCTATCCTGAAAGTCTCGGGGTGATACGTCAAGCGGGGCTGAGAAAAAGGGGGTCCCAAACGCGTTTTCCCCATTCATTTTTCCATAGGAACCTTTAGTCGCAGCTACAGCCCGAACTGCTGAACGGAATTACACCAAATTTGGCAAAGAGGTAGCCCTTGGTTCAGTGTCGTGCCTTTTGCTTAAATGGTGTAAATCCGTTCAGTAGTTCCTGAGAAAATCAAAAGTAAAGTCACATATATATCTGGGCGGAGCCTAACCACACATGTCATCGTGAGATCTGATTGGCTGTCAGCACTTCATCCTGGAATTGCTGGCAGCCATCTTGGGACCAATATAAATGATAGTACCTCATTGAAATGCATTGTAGTGAATAGAAGATTTTGAGGGTCACCAAAAGGAGAACTATAAAGGGTGATAACAGGCTTTAGTTACATTAGAATTTATTTGTTGATGGTACCATACTAATTTTAGGAATTGTGGTGTATTCTAAGGTGATTTTACCATGTGAAAAACCTTCTGCTGGGATATCATGAATCATGTTTGAGAGAACACTATTTTCTCATGCTTGTCCCATGGAGGTTTGGAAGGTGCTCCAGAAGCTAAAATGAGAGCATATTTTCTGTAAATTCACATTATCTTTCTCACTCATGTGAGAATGAAGTCTGACATTCTCAGTAAAACATGTACATCCAACAAGGGCAGAGACTGTCAGTTGATTCCTTTGTGTTCTACTGCAGCTTCCCAGAGTGTTCTAAAGAACAACTAGAGTGCTAACAGCCTTACTTATGACAAAAGTATGGCACACCTGAAGCCATCTTGATTGGAATAAACTGGTAACACTTAAAACATTTAATTTAAAAGGAACAAAATGATGGGGTTCATTTTGTCATAGAAATTATGGTTAGTGCTGTAGAAAGAAAAATTAGGACATGTTTCAAGTGTGATCTCAAATATCTTCCTGTTATATTTCAACAGGAGCAGCCTGCCAGTTGATGCCTTTGTGTTCTACTGCAGCTTCCCAGAGTGTTCTAAAGAACAACTAGAGCGCTAACAGCCTTACTTATGACAAAAGTATGGCACACCTGAAGCCATCTTGATTGGAATAAACTGGTAACACTTAAAACATTTAATTTAAAAAGGAACAAAATGATGGGGTTCATTTTGTCATAGAAATTATGGTTAGTGCTGTAGAAAGAAAAATTAGGACATATTTCAAGTGTGATCTCAAATATCTTCCTGTTATATTTCAACAGGAGCAGCCTGCCAGTTGATGCCTTTGTGTTCTACTGCAGCTTCCCAGAGTGTTCTAAAGAACAACTAGAGTGCTAACAGCCTTACTTATGACAAAAGTATGGCACACCTGAAGCCATCTTGATTGGAATAAACCAGTAACACTTAAAACATTTAATTTAAAAAGAACAAAATGAGGGGTTCTTTTTGAAATAGAAATTATGGTTAGTGCTGCAGAAAGAAAAATTAGGGCATGTTTTAAGTGAGATCTCAAATCCTCTTCTATTTCATTAGAAAATTCTGACATGCAGACTGAAACAATCACTTTCAATACCAGCAGCAGACTACCAGTTAACTCCCTGGTGAGCAGTAGCTTTACTCCAGTGATCTAATGAGCAACTAGAGTGCTAACATTCTGAATTTATGGCAGATGTGAGACATCTGAATGCCTTCTTGATGGAATCAAAGTAAAAAACTGAAAGCATTTCCTACTGAGGAGACTGCAGTAAATGAAGAAATTAGGAAACTTCATAACAAAGAAGTCTTCCAAGATGGCCACCAGTGAAAAAAGAGCCCAAATGTAGCACAAATATTACCCAGATGTAGCCCACATATAGCCCAATGACAAAAGTGTGCAAAACACTTTTTATTTTTAGTTTTTTTGCAGTTTTATGTAGTGCAGACTGGTCAGGTATTGGAGCATTGCATCTTAAAACATGACCCCCTACACTACAAAAACACCACTGCACTACCTTAAACCCTAAAACACTACCCCCAGCACGACCCCCTATACTACACAAGCACCACTGCACTATCCTAAATCCTAAAACACTACCACCAGCACGACCCCCTACACTACCCAAACACCACTGCACTACCCTAAAACATGACCCCTACACTACACAAACACCACTGCACTACCCTAAACCTAAAACACTACCCCCAGCACGACCTCCTACACTACACAAGCACCACTGCACTACCCTAAACCCTAAAACACTACCCCCAGCACGACCCCCTACACTACACAAACACCACTGCACTACCTAAACCCTAAAACACTACCCCAGCACGACCCCCTACACTACCCAAACACCACTGCACTAACCTAAATCCTAAAACACTACCCCCAGCACGACCCCCTACACTACCCAAACACCACTGCACTACCCTAAAACATGACCCCCTACACTACACAAACACCACTGCACTACCCTAAACCCTAAAACACTACCCCAGCACGACCCCTACACTACACAAGCACCACTGCACTACCCTAAACCCTAAAACACTACCCCCAGCACGACCCCTACACTGCCCGAACACCACTGCACTGCCCTAAACCCTGAAACACCAGCCCCTGCATGACCCCCTACACTGCCCGAACACCACTGCACTGCCCTAAACCCTGAAACACCACCCCTAGCACAACCCCTACACTGCCCGAACACCACTGCACTGCCCTAAACCCTGAAACCCCACCCCTTCACGACCCCCTACACTGCCCGAACACCACTGCACTGCCCTAAACCCTGAAACACCACCCCCAGCATGACCCCCTACACTGCCCGAACACCACTGCACTGCCCTAAACCCTGAAACACTACCCCCAGCAAGACCCCTACACTGCCCGAACACCACTGCACTGCCCTAAACCCTGAAACATCACCCCCAGCAAGACCCCCTACACTGCCCGAACACCACTGACCTAAACCCTGAAACACCAGCCCCAGCACGACCCCTACACTGCCCGAACACCACTGCACTGCCCTAAACCTTGAAACACCAGCCCCTGCATGACCCCTACACTGCCCGAACACCACTGCACTACCTAAACCCTGAAACATCACCCCCAGCACGACCCCCTACACTGCCCGAGCACCACTGCACTGCCCTAAACCCTGAAACACCAGCCCCAGCATGACCCCCTACACTGCCCGAACACCACTGCACTGCCCTAAACCCTGAAACACCAGCCCCAGCATGACCGCCTACACTGCCCGAACACCACTGCACTGCCCTAAACCCTGAAACACCAGCCCCAGCATGACCCCCTACACTGCCCGAACACCACTGCACTGCCCTAAACCGTGAAACACCAGCCTCAGCACGACCCCCTACACTGCCTGAACACCACTGCACTGCCCTGAACCCTGAAACACCAGCCCCAGCACAACACCCTACACTGCCCGAACACCACTGCACTGCCCTAAACCCTGAAACACCACCCCGTGCATGACCCCCTACACTGCCCGAACACCACTGCACTAAACCCTGAAACACCACCCCCTGCACAACCCCCTACACTGCTCGAACACTAATGCACTGCCCTAAACCCAGAAACACCATCCCCAGCACGACCCCTCTACTGCACGAACACCACTGCACTGCCCTAAACCCTGAAACACTACCCCCAGCAAGACCCCCTACACTGCCCGAACACCACTGCACTGCCCTAAACCATGAAACATCACCCCCAGCAAGACCCCCTACACTGCCCGAACACCACTGCCCTAAACCCTGAAACACCACCCCCAGCAAGACCCCCTACACTGCCCGAACACCACTGCACTGCCCTAAACCCTGGAACACCAGCCCCAGCACGACCCCTACACTGCCCGAACACCACTGCACTGCCCTAAACCCTGAAACACCACCCCCTGCACGACCCCCTACACTGCCCGAACACCACTGTACTGCCCTAAACCCTGAAACCCCACCCCCAGCATGACCCCCTACACTGCCAGAACACCACTGCACTGCCCTAAACCCTGGAACACCACCCCCTGCATGACCCCCTACACTGCCCGAACACTACTGCACTGCCCTAAACCCTGAAACACCACCCCCAGCACGACCCCCTACACTGCATGAACACCACTGCACTGCCCTAAACCCTGAAACACTACCCCCAGCAAGACCCCCTACACGGCCCGAACACCACTGCACTGCCCTAAACCCTGAAACATCACCCCCAGCAAGACCCCCTACACTGCCCGAACACCACTGCCCTAAACCCTGAAACACCACCCCCAGAAAGACCCCCTACACTGCCCGAACACCACTGCACTGCCCTAAACCCTGAAACACCACCCCCAGCAAGACCCCCTACACTGCCCGAACACCACTGCACTGCCCTAAACACTGAAACACCACCACCTGCACGACCTCTACACTGCCCGAACACCACTGCACTGCCCTAAACTCTGAAACACCACCCTCAGCACGACCCCCTACACTGCCCGAACACCACTGCACTGCTCTAAACCCTGAAACACCAGCCCCAGCACGACCCCGTACACTGCCAGCACACCACTGCACTGCCCTAAACCCTGAAACACCAGCCCCAGCACAACCCCGTACACTGCCCGAACACCACTGCACTGCCCTAAACCCTGAAACACCAGCCCCAGCACGACCGCCTACACTGCCCAAAAACTACTGCACTGCCCTAAACCCTGAAACACCACCCCCAGCAAGACTACCTACACTGGCCGAACACCACTGCACTGCCCTAAACCCTGAAACACCACCCCCTGCACGACCCCTACACTGCCCAAACACTACTGCACTGCCCTAAACCCTGAAACACCACCCCTCAGCACGACACCCTACACTGCCCGAACACCACTGCACTGCCCTAAACCCTGAAACACCACCCCAGCATGACCCCCTACACTGCCCGAACACCACTGCACTAAACCCTGAAACACCACCCCCTGCACGACCCCCTACACTGCCGGAACACCACTGCACTGCCCTAAACCCTGAAACACCATCCCCAGCACGACCCCCTACACTGCCCTAACACCACTGCACTGCCCTAAACCCTGAAACATCACCCCCAGCACAACCCCCTACACTGCCTGAGCACCATTGCTCTGCCCTAAACCCTGAAACACTAGCCCCAGCACGACCCCTACACTGCCCGAACACCACTGCACTGCCCTAAACCCTGAAACACCACCCCCAGCACGACCCCCTACACTGCCCGAACACCACTGCACTGCCCTAAACCCTGAAACACCAGCCCCAGCAAGACCACCTACACTGCCCGAACACCACTGCATTGCCCTAGACTCTGAAACACCAGCCCCAGCAAGACCCCCTACACTGCCCGAACACCACTGCACTGCCCTAAACCCTGAAACACCAGCCCCAGCACGACCCCTACACTGCCCGAACACCACTGCACTGCCCTAAACCCTGAAACACCAGCCCCAGCACGACCCCCTACACTGCCCGAACACCACTGCACTGCCCTAAACCCTGAAACACCAGCCCCAGCACGACCCCCTACACTGCCCGAACACCACTGCACTGCCCTAAACCCTGAAACACCAGCCCCAGCACCACCCCCTACAATGCCCGAACACCACTGCACTGCCCTAAACCCTGAAACACCACCCCCTGCACCGCCCCCTACACTGCCCGAACACCACTGCACTGCCCTAAACCCTGAAACACCACCCCCTGCACGACCCCCTACACTGCCCGAACACCACTGCACTGCCCTAAACCCTGAAACACCAGCCCCAGCCCTGCACCACCCCTACACTGCCCGAACACCACTGCACTGCCCTAAACCCTGAAACACCACCCCCTGCACCGCCCCCTACACTGCCCGAACACCACTGCACTGCCCTAAACCCTGAAACACCACCCCCAGCATGACCCCTTTACTGCTCGAACACCACTGCACTGCCCCAAACCCTGAAACACCACCCCCAGCATGACCCCCTACACTGCCCGAACACCACTGCCGTAAACCCTGAAACACCACCCCTGCACGACCCCCTACACTGCCCGAACACCACTGCACTGCTCTAAACCCTGAAACACCACCCCCAGCACGACCCCCTACACTGCCCGAACACCACTGCACTGCCCTAAACCCTAGAACACTACCCCCAGCATGACCCCTACACTACCCGAACACCACTGCACTACCCTAAACCCTAAAATACTCCCCCAGCACGACCCCCTACACTACCCGAACACGACTGCACTGCCCTAAACCCTAAAACACTCCCCCAGCACGACCCCTACACTACCTAAACACCACTGCACTGCCCTAAACCCTAAAACACTACCCCCGCATGACCCCTACACTACCCAAATACCAATGCACTACCCTAATCCCTAAAACACTACCCCCGCACAACCCCTACACTACCCAAAGACCACTGCACTACCCTAAACTCTAAAACAATACCCCCGCATGACTCCCTACACTACCCAAAGACCACTGCACTACCCTAAACCTAAAACACGACCTCCTACACTACACAAACACCACTGCACTACCCTAAACCCTAAAAACTACCCCCAGCACGAACCCCTACACTACCCAAACACCACTGCACTACCCTAAACCATAAAACACTACCCCCAGCAGTACCCCCTACGCTACCCAAACACCACTGCACTACCCTAAACCCTAAAACACTACCCCCAGCAGTACCCCTACACTACCCAAACACCATTGCACTACCCTAAACCCTAAAACACTACCCCAGCATTATCACCTACACTACCCAAACACCACTGCACTACCCTAAACCCTAAAACCCTAAAACAGTAACCCCAGCACGACCCCTACACTACCCAAACACCACTGTACTACCCTAAACCCTAAAACACTCCCCCAGCACGACTCCCTACACTACCCAAACACCACTGCACTACCCTAAACCCTAAATCTACCCCCAGCATGACCCCCTACACTACACAAACACCACTGCACTACCCTAAACCCTAAAACACTACCCCCAGCACGACCCTCTTCACTACCTAAACACAACTGCACAATTTGTTACAGGCGTTGCAACGCAGGCCTGCAGTGCTTACTGGAAGTACCTGGTGGGCTGGTTGGGCCCCAGGGACTCTCAGGATTCAAGGTGACCTAATCCCCCAACTTAAAACGCGCCACGGGGCGCGTTTACACAGTGGTGAAGGGAGGGGCGGGGCCTCAGGTGACATGTGCGCAAACACGCCCTGTGGTGCGTTTTAAGTTGGGAGTTAATTCCCTTTGAATCCTGGGGGCCAACTAGCCCACCAGGTACCTTCAGTAAGCACAACAGAGGTGCGTTGCAGAGAGGTGAAAAAGGTGCGTGGCCTCGGAACGCCTCTCTGCAACTCAGCTCTGTGGTCCTAACTGTAGGTACCTGGGGGGCTAGTTGGGCCCCAGGGACCCTCAGGATTCAAGGGACTTAATCCCGCAACTTAAAGCGCGCCACGGAGCGTGTTGCACACATGTCACCTCAGGCCCCCTCCCTTCACCACTGTGCAAACGCGCACTGGCTCTGGTTAGTCAGAGTCAGTTACCACCAGTACCCGTCTGAAAAAGTTGTGGGCACAGGATGATTTTGCAACAAGGCCTCTTTCTGCTCCTCTGTTTGTTCTTTCTGCACATCTTTTGCTTCTTTCTGTGCGTTTTTCTTCTTTCTTCACATGTCCTACCTCTGTTGGCATAGTTAGAAACTAGCATTTAAAAAACCTTTGAAATTCACTTAAAAAATCATAGTTTTCAGGCACGTTATAGTTAGAAATTAGCATTTAAAAAACCTTTGAAATTCACTGAAAAAACCATAGGTTTCAGGCACGTTATAGTTAGAAATTAGCATTTAAAAAACCTTTGAAATTCACTGAAAAAACCATAGGTTTCAGACACGTTATAGTTAGAAATTAGCATTTAAAAAACCTTTGAAATTCACTGAAAAAACCATAGGTTTTAGGGACAGTTATAGTTAGTTGGACATTGCACTCGTACAAAACCCGTGAAATTCCCCTGTTATAGTTAGTTCAGCTAACTATAACTCGCGCCCCGCAATGCACTGCTGATGACGTCACATATTACATCACTCATGACATGGTCAGTGACATCACTGATGACATCACTGATGACATCTCAAATGACATCACTGATGACATCATCCATGTGATAATTTCATGCATCTTCTCACACCCTAATATAACTTTTGATACACCCACTCTAAATTACAGACTGCCATTCTCAAAACCATAGACACTCCAACACCAAAAACTACATACCCACTCACTGATTCTTAGGTCTACACACACATCCACTCACTCACCTGTACAGTCACTCATACTTACAGTCACTCAGTACAGGACTATCATATGCACTCATACACCTATATAAACACTCACACACCGCCACTCATCCATAGAGGTACTCACACACCTAGTCAGTCATGCAAAAAATTAATCACACACCCATTTACTCATCTATACAGTTATACACACACCAGCTCACTTACTCATACAAATACTAGCACATTCTTATGCTCTTATACAATAACTGATACAAGCACACACGCATCCATACAGCCACTCTCACAATAACACTCTCACTTATAGCCATTTAAATACTCTAACACACATATATACTGCCTTTTACATATGTAGTTACTCGCACATGTACCACTGAGATATACATTCACTCACTAACACACCCATACACACACTCACCCACCCAAGCAGTCCATCACAGATGCACTCTTGAAATCATGCACCCAGTGAATCACCCACTCACACATCTATGTATAGAGTCACACACACCCCACCCACACAAACACTCAGGCAGCCATACAGATACTCAGAGAACCAATCAATAACCCATATAGACACTCATGTAGCTATTCGCAAATCCATGCATCCACTTACACACCAACAAACAGACGGATACAGACATTCACACAGTTTAGTCACTAACCCATGCATTCAGTAAGATACGTTTAATCACTCACTTGTAGAGTCAGTCACTCACTTACTAAATCATCCATTCAGACACTTATACACCCACTCATTCTTCAATACGCCTTTCCCTATATATATTAAACATATTTAAACTTTACAGAAACACACAGTCACTGGATGATGTCATCAGTGATGTCATCAGTGATGTCATTTGAGATGTCATCAGTGATGTCATCAGTGATGTCACTGACCATGTCATGAGTGATGTAATATGTGACGTCATCAGCAGTGCATTGCGTGGGCGCGAGTTATAGTTAGCTGAACTAACTATAACAGGGGAATTTCACGGGTTTTGTACGAGTGCAATGTCCAACTAACTATAACTGTCCCTAAAACCAGCAATACGTAACTTC